>OX381612.1:26347798-27701798 GCA_947459985.1 Diloba caeruleocephala | reverse complement strand
TTCCAAAAATACTAAACTATACAAGTGTTATGTTTGCAGATGATATGTCAGTAGTCTTCCCAAGTAAAAGTGATCAAGAAGCTAGCAACCATCTCACTAAAACATTATCAAGTATATGTGAATGGTTAAAAGACCATAATCTTATTTTAAATTATTCCAAAACCAAAATTATGCAATTCAAACCTTACCAAAAAAAACCATTAGACATCTCCTTCTCATTTAACAATACAAAATTAGAATCTGTAGAAAATTTTAAACTGTTGGGTATAAACATTGATACAAATATAAATTGGAAAACTCACGTACAAAATTTATTAACAAAATTATCAAGATTCACGTATGCACTAAATCATCTGAAAAGAACTACGGATCTCAAAACAGCAATGATGGCATACTATGCATATGCCCACGCTTGGCTTAGCTATGGAATAATCCTATGGGGAAACAGTAGTGACGCAAAAAGGATTTTTAATTTACAAAAAAGGTGCATGCGTATTCTTGCACATATAGATGTGATGACAAGTTGCAGACCATATTTCACAAATTTAAAAATATTGACTCTAACGTCAATATATATTTTTGAAATATGTAAGTTTGTTAGGAAAAATTCTTACCTCTTTACTACAGCTAAAGATAATTACTCTCAATCCCATAATCTAAGGCATAAAAATAGATTAGCCCTACCATCCTGCAAATTAAATATGTACAAATCAGGACCGTTTGTGAGTGCAATAAAAATTTATAATAATATCCCAAAAAATATTCAAGAGGAAGATCTATATGTACCGTTTGTTAATAAACTAAAACAATACTTGATACAGAAACGCTTTTATACTTTGCAGGAGTTTTACAATGAAGGCCACCATAAATACTTAGCATGAGTCACTAATATAGATAGGTAGGTACTATTTCTAACAAATGAAATACATTTTGCCAAACAATTGTAAGTAAATTGTAATGGTATATCATGAAATATGAATTATTTAATCTCGTGGTACCTACATGTAATTTTATATTAATATATACTTTTTATTGTTTTGATTTTTACATTAACAGGAATAAAATTTTAATGACTTGCTAAATGTTCATTTTATATAGCTTTTTTATTTTATTTTATATAATTGAATTTTCTTATTTATTTTCTCGATGTACCTGATTGCCTGAAATCTCTTAAGTTTTAATGTTATGAAAATTCTCTTGAAATCTTAATTTCCATTGTGCAGGTATATTGCATGTGTCTATTATGTGACTTGAAAAATTGCTGTGCCCTTCCAGGGTTCATGTGTGAGTACTGGAACCAAAAATGTAATAGATAATTAACTACATGACTGCAATAAAAACATTTGACTTTGACTTTGACTTTGACATCGCAAACGGTAATAAAACTTAATATAAAACAAAAAAAAAACACGATAAAAATTTGGATAGGGTTATAAACAAGACAAAAAAAAACAAGACAAAAAACAATATTAGGCTTGAGTTTGTTGTGTGCCCCACAGTTGCGCCAAACAGGTAACCAGTTCAGCATTTGCCAGACAAGAGCCTGGCGCTGGTGTTCAACTGGACCCTTCGGTGATTCGGTGATTTTTCTTGTCTTGCTATTGTATTCATCGAGGTTTATGATGTAAAAAAGTAAATGTAAAAAGAATCACCACGTTAGGGTGCGCACCACGCCCCCTGCCGTCACTACAACCACTGGAGCAGTCATCTTTGGCACCGAAAGAGGGCTCCAGGTCCTCGTAAGATCACACTAGAGCCCCCCATTGATGCTACGCCTTTAGGCACATCTCGGAGGGGATGACTGTAAAGCGGTCACCCCCTCTAGCAGAGGGAAGGCGAATGTAAAAATGTCGCCCCCCAGGCACTTCTCGGGGTGGATTGTAAAGGATCCCCACAAGCCTCGCTGTGCGCTGTGCTGCGCACACGGTGGCACGTGACGACGAGCGCGCCTCCGTCTTCTCGAGGGTCGCTCGGTATGAGCACACAGACTCTCCAAACTGCGGCTGCTTAGAATTTCTCCTGTATCGTCAACACGTAGCGCGGAAAGCTTAGCCACGGCTCCAACCATGGCGTCTAAATAAATAAATCACTTCATAGAAATTAATATTAAAATGAATGAATGCATGATACAAGTAATAACAATCAAAAGAATTGGTTATTATTAAGATGTTCAGCACAGTAATTAAATACAAACGCCAATTCAGTATTGAGTTTATTATAACGATCATAGAGATTATTATATTTTTATTATTTCGGCCTAATAAAGTCCACCGCTGGACACAGGCCTCCCTCAAAAATCACCACAACGACTGATATCGGTGTGTTGAGTGCTCATTGGGGGGTTTTGCCATAATCGCCACGCTTGGCAGGCGGGTTGGCGATCGCAGTTGAGTTGTTAATGTATTCGAAGGACGCTGCTGCCCATCCTCCGTCTAATCCCTTAGTCGGCTTTTACCACACCCACGGGATGAGATGGGTTGGTGCGTATTCGTAGTCGGCACCACACGGCACGGCATGAATTACTAAGCAAATATTATCACAGACTTGTTATAGCGAGTACGTGCACAGTTAAGCAAGAGATAGAGAAGAGAAGATAAGAGATAACAATTACTTTTATAAAAACCACCAAATACACTGCAAATGTTTAAAATCTTTATTTTTTTCTTTCAATAGTTGTCTGTTTGGGGTGCAGGCTCATAGGTGCAGTCCACATAGTCTGCCAGTAAATGCAACTCTGATAGATCTTCATGTATTAAGTACTGGTTTCCATCGAACTACAATTATTTGAATATTGAAGTTTGATGTTATGTCAGACTCGTTTCATCCGAAATTTAAAGATAGAAATTATTAAAAATAATTATTATTATTAGTTTTAATCTATTTAGATAATCAACCCATTACTGTCTCACTGCTGGGCACGGGCCTATTCCCACGATGAGTAAGGTTAGGCCTTAGTTCACCACGCTGGCCTTGTGCGGGTTGGCAGACCCCACACACCATTGAAAACATTTTCTTTTTGACACCCTGTCAGGCCTATTTTAACCTGCTGAACGTTTTGGTAGCTATGGTTGGGATTGGAACTGTGGGTAATATTTAACTTAAAGGTAGAGACAGACCATTTGATGAAGAAGGTAACTTCACTTTGGTTTTTGTTAGATGTGTAAAGTTATTACAGACTGTGTCAAATATAGGAGAATATAGGTGTACCTGTTCAAGTTTCCTCTTAAGGTTCCCTCACGATGTTTTCCTTCACTGTTAACGCAAGATAATCAAATATTGATTCGCAAATAAATCCAAAAAGTCAGAGATGCGGCCCGGGATCGATCTCCGATCTTGCTCTGTGGAAGGTAAGTGTTCCACCACTAGGCTATCACTGCGTCTATTCTGATCGAATAATGGCGAAACATTTACTTTGTTGATTTCTGTATATCAATACTGTGGTCACGGACTAGAAAAAATAGATGGACTCCGCGCCACTCATATCGAAAATGAAGCACCCTAAGTATGCCGATTCGCTTGTACATACGTGCCTTACGCACACACATGCATCATAGTGTGCCGGTCGACCGGCATTACTCGGCACGACAGCGCCCGTTTAGTTACTATTTACGATAATTGAAACAAAAAACGAATAATGCCGTCTTGTGTCGTGAAATGGTGTAAAAATAACTCTACATCGCAAAAAAAAGTGTCAAGGAATAACTTATCACAGGTAAGACACTAATTTAAATATCATTTTTGATATTTTTGGAGATTAAAATTATCGGTACTATTCGGAACACAAAACCTCAACTACACGTGCCTGTGTTGTTAGAAAATAAATGGGTAATTTTCCCGAAAAAATGGTTAATATGTTTTTTATTGAAGTAAAACTTCTCTAGCAACGGCACTTTTTCTTTCTAAGTAGGTACTACTAATTACGGCCGATCGGTTTGCTATCAATGACTAGTTATATTTATTATATTAGTTCCGTGAGGTGTCTGGATCAGAATGGTGCTACCATTCCACCTCCTCCCGTGGATGTCGTAAAAGGCGACTAAGGGACGCTAAATAAAAGGGATAGGCAGCAGCGTCTTTTCTGTGGAACAGCAGCCATACTGCGCTTACCAACCCGCCTGCCAATCGTGGTGAGTATTGGCAAAAACTCCTCAAAATCATGACACAATTGTAGAATTCTATGAGGGAGGCATTTGTTCAGCGTATAAATGGCTGATTTGGTGATTATGGTGATATTAGTCTCATAATACGTTTTATCCAACCTTGGCATTGGCAGGATCGTCGACAAAACGATGAGCCATTAAACTAAAATTGGAACTGGAGAAGATTACAGTTTTCTATTAATTGAATTCCATTTCAAAGCGTCCAGAATCGGCGCTATTATAACCCCGAAAAGCGATCATACAACAAATACAATGTCCCGAGCTCACGGTTAATTACGCACTTAGAAAACAATGAAGGAATCACCTCACAGTAGGGTAAACACACCAGATAGTGGCTATTGGAAAAGTTCTGCCGAGTCAATAACCTGCACCCGAACTTTTTCGATTAGTACCTGCCAGTATTAGGGTGGTTCACCCTACGAACTATTTACCCTTATTACGTCTTCGGATACTGTTCGGTAATTATTTTAACCCTTGCTGAACGTTTTGGTAGTTATGGTTGGGATTGGAGCTGTGGGTATTATTTAACTTAAAGGTAGAGAGAGACCATTTGATGAAGAAGGTAGCTTCACCAAAATGTTAGGTGTGTAGAGTACATCAGCCACCAGATCACCAGTGTGATCTTACGAGGACCTGGAGCCCCCCTTCGGTGCCGAAGATGACCGCTCCAGTGGTTTTAGCCGGTAGGAGTCCGGCATGCCCCTTCGCCCTTCCCCGGGGCGAAGGAAGTTCCATGTAGAATTTCCACTGGACACCAAAAAAAAAAGGTGTATAGAGTACTTGATGATATTTAACATTTATAAACAGATTGTGTCAAATATAGGAGGCAGAGAGATTTTTTAGTGCAGGTTCATAAATTTAATGTGTTAGATGCAAAGATTAAAATCGTTTGGATGTTTGAACTTTCCTTTCTATTTTGGCAAACCCCTTTAAGAGCTGCAATATTGCTATATTAGTTTTATAGTTATTTATAATCTATGTGAAAGGAACAATAACCATAGTGCTAACAGAATAAAATAGATGATAAGCAAACCATTGAAATGTCAATGTGTACGTTTTAAAAATAAAATCCAAAGGCATGTCTTGGGTTTTCGCGATTATTACACATTATGATAAAACACTTTTAAACAGATTAGATCGCGTATATTATAGATTTTTGTTTTTCCTGACATTTTTAATAATAGTTTGCAGGGTTCATGGTCCCAGGATGAGTAAGGTGACAAGCGTCGTTACAGATTTAAAATAGTTATTTTATCTACCGTACAAAACTAATCAATAATTATTTCGATGCACGCAGTAATCACTCACAGTGTCTTGATGTTTCTTAGTGCGGTATGTTGTTTGGGACTTTATTATTTTAATAACTGGATTCCAAACAGGTGGTACCAGCCAACCATCTTTTCTATTAAAATTGGATGATTTTAAATTTCAATAGCCTCAGAAACATTCTAGGTTCATATCGGTTCTCTTCGTCCTCGCAATTTGAGGTTGATCGAAATGAAGAAAATGGTTTGGTTTGCCTAAGGCATGTTCAAAGGTCAGGAAAAAAAAAATCTTTTTTTTTTTAAACGTGGCTCCATACTAGTATTTCTCCTGTGTCGTGGGTGCGTTTACAGACATGAATTCCACATACAATACACCCAGACCCGGAACAACTATCTGCAGATCGTACAAATATTTGTTCCGTGCGGGAATCGAACCCGCGACCCGGAGCGCAGCAGGCGACTATATCAACCACTGCACCAACCGTGCCGTTGCAAAGTTGAATGGTAATCCTACAATTTATAATCTCTCCTCCTCAGTTGCATCATCAATCTCACTTGCACGAAGTTCCAGGGTTCGAACCCGCGACAATCAATCAGCTCAGCAGAATCAGCTTGGCACTAAGCTTAAACACTACTGCTTGGCGGCGAATATCTCTCACTGCGGTGATACCTAAGTATCTTTTTTTAATTCACTTTGTAGAAGTACATCATCCTCCACCCCGGAGAAGGACGGAGGGGCATGCCGGACTCCTACAGGCTAAAACCAATGGAGCGATCACCTTCGGCACTGAAGAGGAGCCAGGTCCTCGATGCTTTGTTGACACCTGACATTTTACTTGACTTATTTTTCATCTTTTCATTGACAACTTGACATTTAATTTGACTTATTTAAAATTAATTCTATAATTATGATATAAATTATTTGCCTATGTTTAATATAATGACTGCAATTTACATTCTAATATTTTCTTAATATTTTGACATTATTAAATTAATTATTCATAAATTGTAAATGTGCGAGCATCATGTAGCCGTCAATGTTAGCATCATGTTGCCGTTAATGTTATATATTTAGTACCTATACTTTGCCTTTTGCCTGGTAGTAGCGGTCTGTCATGCTCACTAAAATGTCTTGCTGGCGGTGGTGTTGTGTATCGGATCGTTCGGTTCCCTACAATATGGTTGAGCAAAGCGATGCTGATGCATGCGTCATGCTCGTGAACGGGTGCCGTCTATTGGGACTGGTCAGCCATTAACTGCCATGGCGAATAATAATTATATTACATTAGTATGTTTTTTTTATACATTTGCCTACATCATATTCGTTATATGTTTTACCATAATTTGTATCAATCAACATTGTAATCTCAATTATTTTAAAAGAGTATCTATGGAGTTTCTTGCCGGCTCTTCTCCATAGATCAACTATTTGGAACCGTGCAACTTAGATTCTGACGTTTTATAAGTGCCAATATTTGGTTTATTTGAAATAAAAATATTTGACTTTGACTTTGACTTTCAAACTAGAGCCACCCATTGGTGCCATGCCTTTAGGCACATCTTGGAAAGGATGACTAAAGCGTTCGACCCCTCTAGCGGTGGAGAGGCGACTGTAAAACGGCTACCCGCCAAGGCACATCTCGGGAGGATTGTAATAGAAGCCCCCGAAGCCTCACTTTAGGCTGTGCTGCGCACACGGTGGCACGTGACCACATGCGCGACACCGTCTTCACGGGGGTCGCTCGGTACGCAGACTCGCCAATCTAAGTACCTATCTACCCGAACACTTGCAACAACAGACATAATTTCGGCCGAATGAAGTCCACTGCTGGACACAGGCCTCCCTCAAACTCATTGGGAGGTTTCGCCACGCTTGGCAGGCGGGTTGGCGATCGCAGTTGAGTTGTTAATGTACTCGAAGGACGCTGCTGCCCATCCTCCGGCTAATCCCTTAGTCGACTTTTACGACACCCATGGGAGGAGATGGGGTGGTGGCATTCTGAGCCGGCACCACACGGCAACAACAGACATACCAACAATAAAATATTCTTATAGTTAGTCATTTTCATCGCTTCACACATCATCACCGTCATCATAATTAATCATTTTTCGGGAGCGATCACAAGAAATGACAGAGCACCAATGGGTCGCCCGGCGAATAGTTATGCAATTCGTGCGCAGACTAGTTCCTAATATCATATTTAATTTAATAAAATGGCTTCAGTTTTCGCGAGTATTACACATTATAATAAAACAGTTTTAAACGTCTTCTATCGCGTACATTTTAGATGTTTTTCCTGACGTTTCGAACACTTTGCAGGGTTCGTAGTCGCAGGATCACCACGAACCCTATACTATACGCGATGGAATCCATTTAAAAGTGTTTCATTATAAAATCGCTTCAATTCAAGTAACGTTACCGAATGTCACCTAGAACTACATTAATATGCAGTATACAACTCGCACGTGCCACTAGTCTGGACTACTAACTAGAACTCGGTGTACTTATCTTCACGAATTTCCCATCATGAGGCAGTGATGTCATGAAATCATAAATCGTGTAAATATATGAGGCAAAAATGACTTGAATTTTTAATTTATTATTCCGGCAATTAATTCATTGGGTTTCCATATCATCATCAATACAAAAAGAAGCCTTAATGGATCACTCGGTTGTCCCTCGAATATAGGTATATCCATACTTGGGTGACTTACAGACAGAGAGAGGGGCCGGCCCCCAGGCACATCCCTTGGAGGGATCTCCAGGGATGTGGCTGGTAGGCGGCCGCTATACAGAAGTATCCCCTTATTAATTATAATTTTATATGATGCCCCTTTATATGATGACACTGGGATTTCTTCTGTCGAGAGTACAGTTAACAAATATCACACGCATTAACACCTAGGCGGTACAAATATTTTTTCCTCATAGGAATCGCACCCAACATACGTAGCGCAGAAAGTAAATCTTTTAGCCACCGCGTTGAACGTGTTTCATCATCATCACCATATCAGCCAAAGGACGTCCACTGCTGAACAAAGGCCTCCCCCATTGATTTCCACAACGGACGGTCACATGCCGCCCGCATCCATCGACTCCCAGCAACCTTCACCAGGTCGTCAGTCCACCTCTTTTGGCGAGTACATGATGCTCGCAAAGAAGGCGGTAGAGCAGGGGCGGGAAAACACCACCTCTCTTCCCCGCCGCAGAAAACACGCCAGGCATCGTCGGAGGGCGTTGACCGATTTCCGGCCTCAATTATTTCTGGCCTGCGGGTGACGTACTGTCTCAGGTTCAAACAGAACCAGGTTCGAGATGGTGGTGCATTGTGTAGTTGGTGCACCTCTCTGGAAGAATGTGCGGCTGGCCAGGTCACACAGTGACGGGGCCTGTCAGACCTAGTGATGGGTCAATACCTACCGAGGTGGCCTCTCTGTTTAACGAAAAGAGAAGGCACCCCTAACCTTATGTAAGCAGCAGGACCACATGGGGTTTAGCCGGTATGTGGAATTCTTCAGGACAAAAAGGTACCTATGGATTGGTCACAGTGGCTTCATGTCATTTTCAGTAGCATAAGAGTTATATGCGAAGACCTCAACTGGGGTGGTCCTACGGTCCCACCTACTTCACCCACTATAACAACTACGCTTACACGTAAAGTACAGGAACAGACAGTGAAATTACCGGAACGAAAGGCATACCTTAATCTTAAACCTTAGGTTCACAATGCACCAGTTATCTCTAGAATGCTGATGTTCTTGGGAATGGTTGCAACCTATCATCAGGTAAATCATTGCTCAGTAGCCGTATCTGTCAAAGAAAATATATAGGGTCTTACTTTATTAACGGAAAATATTTTAGGAGGTAAATCTGTAGGTTGCGATGATGCATTTTAGCAAAAAAATAAACATAGCATTAACCTTTATTTTAAACATTTTCAAAATTAATTTAAATAATTTATTTTTCCGTTCGCATAAAAAGCGCAATTCACCACGTAATAACTGTAGGTCTATGATGTATTTAATAAAATACTGTGGTACTGTCGCCGAACACGCACACAGTAACACTAAAACGTGTTTGAAAATGGTCCCGTCGAACAACAATGTGGTTGTTTAGTAGCCCACCAGTGTGTGTTGATACTTGAAATGAATTCTATACCATTCACAGAGCCTAGCCTTGAAATATTTTCCATTATTAAAGAAAGACCCTATATAAAGCCTGTACATACCCTGGCAAGTCTCTCAGTGAAGGTCTCTCTTGACACAACTGCTATAAATTTGTAAAAAATACAGTACAGTCGCCTTAACGAGTCTGCAATCTTTCATTTGAAGTCCACACCTTTATAAAACCCCCTATAAATAACTTCAGTCTCCCTCCCCACCGCACTATCATTAACGCACGTGAAGTTGACCGGAGTCAATAGTTCAATATTTATGAGAGCGGGGTCAGCAAAGATTTATGCGGGAGGACAAGTGCTCCTCAGTCAGGTGAGCTGATTTATTGTGATATCTGATCGGATGGGCTAGCGTAGAGTGGAAAAGGGCAAGGGTGGACAAAGATAGTTTTGAATGTTTTGTGGTCATGAACAAAGAGAAAAGAATATTCACAACAGACGAAAATTCGAAATAGATTTTCTTAATTAATGATATTCATTTGTTTACTTTTTGTGTGCAACCAGGTGACCAGATAATTTTGCTGTTCGAACAATTGTAATGCTACCATGGACTAGTCCGGCGTGGTGCCTCATGCCCAGTAATTCCACTAGCTACAGTGGCCTTACTTTCCAGTAAAGCCACAGTAACGTCTAAAGTTACAGCAACAGCTTTAAGCAGTTTTAAATTTTGGCAGAGGAATATCAGGCACTGCGGTGGCACTTACCTAGTTAGAGTCTTGCAATTAGAGATCTTTTATTGATCATCAGTGGAAATACATCATGAACTTAAAACTACTGGACACCTAACAGGGGATCCAGGTCCTCGTAAGATCATACTAGAGCCACCTATGATGCCTTTTAGGGTATATCTGAAAAGCGGTCACCCCCTCTAGAGGAGGGCAGGCGGCTGTAAAAAGGCCTCCCCCCAGGCACTTCTCGGGGAGGATTGTAAAACACCCCCCCAAGTCTTGCTGTGCGCTATGCAGCGCACATGGCGGAACTTGACCACGTCCGTGCCACCGTCTTCCAGGGGGTCACTCGGTGTGAGCACGCAGACTCTCCAATCTGCGCGCCTATCTGTTATCTGCTATCTCCCAGGCCCTCCACCATGTAATGACGACAGGGCGCTCAGGCATGTTGGACCTGGACGTCGGGGTGGTTATTACCCCGGTGCCATCTCGTTCTTCTCCGTGCAGGATCGGCCCTCTCCCGATCCCGTTCTGCAGTCTCCTTCTGGAGCATGACGCTCTCGCAGAATGAGAACACTGCACTCCAATTTTCATGCTCTGCCAACATAGCCGATACTACTGCCTTTTTTTTATTGATCCGGTGGAAATACCTCATGTACTTCCTTCACCCCGGGAAAGGGCGAAGGGGCATGCCGGACTCCTACCGGCTAAAACCACCGGAGTGATCATCGTTGGCACCGAAGGGAGGCTCCAGGAACTCGAAAGATCTCCATCTACAGCACGGTGGTACATACCTAGCAAGAATCTTGTAATAAGAGATCTTTTTTATTGATCTCCAGTGGAAATTCATCATGAAATTCCTCCGCCCCGGGGAAAGGCGAAGGGGCATGCTGGACTCCTGCCAGCTAAAACCACTGGGCGTTCATCTTGGCACAGAATGGGGGTCCTCGTAAGATCACACAAGATCCACCCATGATGCCCTTTAGGTACATCTCGGAGGGTATATCTGGAAAGCGGTCACCCCCTCTAGCATAGGGAAGGCAACTGTAAAAAGTTCACTCCCCCAGGCACTTCTCGGGGAGGATTGTAGTAAAGGATCCCCCCGAGCCTGCCTGCGACACGTGACCACGTGCGCGCCGCCGTCTTTCCGGGGGTTGCTAAGTATAACGTCTGATGTAATGAGTCACGCAATAAGAGACCAGTGAAACGAAGAAGAACTCTTCTTCTCTCGTGTTGGCACGAAGTATCATACATAGAAATAGCTTCACTGTATTTTAAGGAGCTAAACGATCCGACGCAGATCAGACCTTCAGCAGAACATTTTTGTAGACCACTTGAATAATCAAATTCACCAGACAAATATGAAATCTACGTGTGGTGTTAGAAGTAAGATGTTATAATTTCACAGGTAAATGCTTTTGCCTACCCATCCCATATAATCGCTAAGTGGCTTACGTCACTATTTAAAGGGCCGTTACCAAATTAAAACAAAGACGATGAATCTGACTCCTTGCTTAACATATGCATGTTAAACTTACCCACTCAAAATATCATTTCTTAGTTAAATAAAATCATGCCATAGTGGGATAGAAATAAGTGACATAAATGTAAGATTACAAGAGCGAATCCAAAGTTCGCAAATCAGGACAAGAACAAACCCAAGAGATGTAGTCAAACAAATCCTGACACTAAAATGGAAGTGGGCTGGCCATATACAGAGAGTAATAGACAGCAGGTGGTAACAAACGTTAATAAACTGGTACCTGTTTCATAAGAAAAAGAGACGAGTAGGCCATTCAAGAGATGGAGTGATGACGTTATCGAAGTAGCTGGTACACTATGGTCAAGACTGGCGTGAGATAGAGTCATTTAGAGCAATTTGGAAGAGCCACCAAAGGCGGCCCTTACAGCTAACACATTGCTAACATAATAATTAAATAATTATTTAACCATACTAACCAATTTTTTTTATTGGAACTCAGTGCCCAAATTCTTCATGAACTTCCTTCGCCCCGGCGGGAAGGGGGAAGGGGTGTGCCGGACTCCTTCCGGCTAAAACCACTGGAGCGGTCATCTTCAGCACCGAGAGGGGCTCCAGGTCACACTAGAGCCGCCAGCGTTTTTTTTTTAAACATTGCCGCACACTATGATTCCTCCTGTGTCGTGGGTGCGTTTACAGACATGAATTCCACATCCAATACATCCAGACCCGGAACAACTACCTGCAGATCATACAAATATTTGTTCCGTGCGGGAATCGAACCGACTGTATCAGCCACTGCACCAACCGTGCCGTCCTTTGGTGCCATGCCTATAGGCACATCTCGGAGAGGGTGACTGTAAAGCGGTCACCCACCCGTGGGGATTGTAAAGGATCCCCCAAAGCATCCCACGGCAGCGCGTGACCACATACGTGCTACCGACTTCTCTTGGGTCGCTCGGTAATCATACTAACCTACCAACCAACAAAATAAGAATAAGTATTTTTGTTAGGGAGTAATAAATCAAAATAAAAAATAAAAATAACTTTCGAAACCTTCATCCGTATCCTGCATACTATCCTATCCGCCATGAATAACACTACATTTTCTCAACACGAAAACACCTAATCAATAGTAACAAAAAGGCAACGACATCCAAATGCAGGGACAGCCAATACCGGGCCGCAAGAGGGGTGGTAATGAGCTTCATCTAATTATCGCGGCTCCGACGTGACGCAGTTGCTAACACCTGTATTATGCAGCGTCTGCTCTCGTCGACTGCCGCGTGCTAACGTTTACAAACGGGTTTATGGGGAATTAATATTAAGAGTAGAAGGCCGAAAACAATGCTGGTATTAGTGCGTACCTGTAGGTAGAGACTACCGATATTTGGATGATAATGTTTTTTGAGAAGTCATAGTGTCATAATGATCTTGTCAACCGAGGGATATCCTCTACTGAGCAAAGACCTCCCCCATGGATTCCCACAACGACTCTCAGCGGCCTTCGCTAGGTCGTCTGTCCATCTCGTTGGAGGTCCTCCCACGTTTTCCGTCTCCTCTCGAGAACCTTTTCGCCCCAGCGGTCATCAGTTCTGTGAGCTATGCCGCACCTATTGCCACCTCAGCTTACTAATCCTTTCAGCTATGTCGGCAACTTTAGTTCTTCGAATCTCCTAATTTCTGATTCGATCTCGTAGAGAAATACAAAGCATAGCTGTCTAAGCCATTAAAAGTCACGTTGAATACTATCAGAACATAAACTATACGACGTAAAACAAAACTGTGCAGGTATCGAACCCGCGACACGCAGCATAGCAAGCCAAGCCATTAACCACTGCGCCAAACTTACCGTAATGTGATTAAACTATTGTATTTAGGTGGTCTTAAATCTTCAAGTTTTGATAGCACTGTTCAGTCTAATGTAGAGTCTACAGAAGATAAGTATTCCATTGCCGCAATCAGACAGTTCAAAGTAGATATTCATGTATGTATAATTCTGCTGAGCTTCCAGTAAAAAACTAGACAAATATCTCGACGCTCTACGAAGTAAAGTTGTAGCTGTGTCAACAAGATGTTTAACATAAAAGTAATCTAAAAACCCTATAAAGTAACTTAAACATTTACCTAAAACGACGTGGAACATTAGTCACGTTAAACGGCAAGGCCCCTCGGCAAAGTGGTCCAAACGCAAAAATACAATTTATTAATTTGCAAAAAACGCCAGCGACGAGCGTCACCTGTCACGCAGTGTGACGGCCCCCAAGAAACAGCGACGTGATGAATTGTTGAAAATAAAAATTACGACGTAACCGGATAAAATGGAGGGGGTTGAAACACGTTTACTTTTAATCGACTGTTTCAAGGAAGAATTTTTAAAATCTTATTATTTGAGTTTGAGTTTTTAATCGAATCATTAGTAAATTGTTCTTTTAAAATAAGTTTGTGAAATGTTTTACTTTTAAATTTCTATTTATGTAAGGGTTAAACAAAGTATAAGTGTGGTGTTTTTCTTTAAAGTATTATCATAGTCTTTTATTTAGGCTAACCTTAAAGACCAACCTTAATCAATTGTAATCTTGTCCGTGTCAATCCAAACAAAACAAAACTTTCTTTTTTCAAAAACACTTTAACGACCACACAATATTTCTCTTTAACAAAACACGCTGCTGTCACGTCACCCCACGTCACGTGACACCACGTGACGCGCGTACACGACAGGTAACAACGTTTGCCGCCAATTTTTAACGCGCCAACATTTAAATTAAATTCCAGCGTGGCACGTCTCGCCGCGCCGCCCGCCCGCGCTTAATTTAGCCAATTACGTGGAAATGCTTATCTCTCACTTATACTGTTGTGGTGCAAGGATGTGCAACTTAATGTAGTTATGTAAATGAAGAGTATTTCATTTTGATTAAATAAATAAAATAACTAACTTTAAATATTATTATCGATAAAACATTAAAACTTAATTGTTATTTTCTATACTCTTTTATAGATTACGCAAGTTTTCAACCTCAATTGGAACTTTTTTATTTTATTATGTTGTATTATTGGATGTGGCAGCCATTCAATCTGGGTTAGGCACTGTGACCAGGGTCTCCCGGGTCCTTTACCGAGGTTTGCATATTTAAAGTGTGTTACTCACCAATATACGTAAATACCTCCTCAATTCTTTAGCAGAATCAACTCTATGTTAATCAATACTATAATAAATTAGTTATATGCGTGTATATATTATTATTGCACGGTTAAAACCATTTGATCATTATTATACATGTACGTGTATTTATATATGTATACTAGCTGCCCGCCCCAACTTCGGTCAGGCAGGTACATGCAAACCCGATTGCAGCGCACCTACCGGGTCCAATTGTAAGAGTGTCCAGTGGAAATTCCACATGGAACTTCCTTTACCATGGGAAGGGCGAAGGGGTATGCCGGACTTCTACCGGCTAAAACCCCTGGAGCGGTCATCTTCGGCACCGAAGGAGGGCTCCAGGTCCTCGTAAGATCACACTAGAGCCACCCATTGGTGACACGCCTTTAGGCACATCACGGAGGGGATGACTGTAAAGCGGTCACCCCCTCTAGCAGTGAGAAGGCGACTGTAAAAAGGTCGAACTAGGCAATTTTCGGGGAGGATTGTAAAGGATCCCCCCAAGCCTCGCTTTTATCCAGGGACCCACTCAAACATACACAAAATATTTCATCAAAATCGGGCCAGCCGTTTAGGAGTAGTTCAGTGACACCCATACAGAAGAATCATATATATATGTATATATAATTCTTCTGTACGTGTGTATGTGTGGTGTCCGGATTAAGAATATAGCACCACTCTATCTCCTACCGTGGATGTCGTAAAAGGCGACTTAGGGAATCTAAACCAGAGGGATGGGCAGCAGCGGCCCTTCTGTGAAGCGGTAGCCATACTGCGCTCACCAACCCGCCTGCCAGCGTGGTGAGTATTGACAAATGCCCCCCAAAATGATAACACAGCTGTGAAAATCTATGGGGGAGGACTTTGTTCAGCAGTGGACGTATAGACTGCCATTATGATGATGATATGATATATATTAATGTTATGTCATCGATTTAAAACGTCTTGCGTAAATTGCCTTTCGCTATTTGACTATTCACAGTTACGTCTTGTTTGTTCAGTTTGCATCTACCATGTTTTATTTCTGCATTACTCTAAGATCGGCTGGTAGAAAATGCCTAATCGCATTAAATCCGCCTCTGCAGAGTTATAGTGCATAATATTTAAAAAAAAATACCGTGTGGTGGAGACTACGAATAGCAACAACCGATTTTGCCCCGTGGGTGTGTACCCATTATATCTCCTAGGGTTACTCCTGGGTATCATTACAATTGTTATGAGTAGGCGTGACGGTTACCTCCAGGCGAACGATTTGTTGGTCTCGTCACCATTTGAATTTAAAAAAAACATCAGAATGAAAGAAAAGCGATTTATTACCACAACAAAACTCGAATGGGTATATTCATATTAATTAGACTAAAGTGGCCGTGTGGTGCCGGCTCAGAATACCACCGCCCCAGCTCCTCCCGTGGGTGATGTAAAAGTCGACTAAGGGATTAGCCGGAGGATGGGCAGCAGCGTCCTTCGAGTACATTAGCAACTCAACTGCGACTGCCAACTCGTCTGCCAAGCGTGGCGATTATGGCAAAACCCCCAATGAGCCCAGAACACACCCATATCGGTCGTTGAGGATCTTTGGGGGAGGCCTGTGTCCAGCAGTGGACTTCATTCGGCCGATATGATGAGACTAAAATCTACACTGAACTTAATGCTTAACTGCAATAAAAACAACATAACAGAAAGATTGATCGTAGAATAGAAATAAAAAATGCGATACAAAAGAAAATAATCATAAAAAAACGCACGTCTTAAAAGTGGTAAACAGGTCAACACTCAGCATAATACTGTGTTGTAACGTTATCCGCAGCATAGAGCTGTTTTTCAGTGCTAATCACGAACATAAGAACACGGCATGTTGACACTAGAAAATGTATACATTCTCTTATGTATAAAATTCTCATTAATTTTCTAATTAGCAACAACATAAAATACGTAGAATGTATTAAATTTAAATAAAGTTGCTTGTAATAACCGTAAATATCGCCATAAATAAGGGTAACAGAACATAAGTTTGTTTGTCTCTAACTTTATCGGGGACTAAGCGATAGCTGGTAAGTTTGTTCCCATAGGTATATTTTCCATTGTCCTTTTTATGTAATTGGTGATAAATCCTTATCTATACTTTGTTGTTTATATGGTGTCAGCCTTTTTTTCGCTTACCGAATTATTTGTTTTTACAGGGGGTAACACGTTACTACATCTGTGACTTCACGGGCTGCACCGTTTCAGCTCGCATCAACGTGACATGGGAACTCGCCTGTGTGCAGGTCGGCGAAGCGATGTTGATCGTGATATCAGTTGCCATGGAAAGCGAACATAATAAGTTTGATACTATGAAAGATGCTTATATTTAACAGTGGGCACCTTACGACTAATGTCATGCATTGAATGAATTGGTGTCCTGAAATACAAGCCCCACGCCAAAATAGGCACCTATCCTACAATATTCTTGCCTGTTTGCTGTGGATCTGTAATTACCGTGTTATATCATCATATCGGCCATTTATACGCCTACTGCTGAACAAAGGCCTCCCCCATAGATTCTACAACTGTGTCATCATGTCGGGGGGTATTTGCCAATACTCACCACGCTTGGCAAGCCGATGGGCAGCAGCGTCCAAGCGACTAATGGAATCTAAACCTGAGGGACGCCTCAGGTTTAGATTCCCTTAGTCGCCTTTTACGACCTCCACGGGAGGAGATGGAGTGGTGCTATATTCTTAATCCGGACACCACACGGACTCGTGTTATATTGTGGTGAGGAAATAAATACTTATTTTCTGAAGGTCGAGCTTATTAATTGCTTAGCATTGGACCGTGATATGCCCAGGAAATCAGAGATCATCATCATCATTTCAGCTGAAAACCGACCACTAGCCTAATAGGTCAGATATCGCCACAACGACTGATCTGATTTTGAGTTGTGTGCTCATTGAGGAGCTTTGCCAACGCCACGCTTGGCAGGCAAGTTAGCTATCGCAGTTGAGTTGTAAATGTACTAAAATGACGCTGCTGCCCATCCTCCAGCTAATCCCATAGTCGCCTTTTGTGGCACCCACGGGATATAAAGGGGCGTGCTATTCGTAGCGGGCTATACACGGTAGAGAAACTTTTTTTTATTTTTTTTATTGATGCCCATGGCAATTCTTCATGAACTTCCTTCGCCCCGGAGAAGGGCGAAGGGGTATGCCGGACTCCTACCGGCTAAAACCACTGGAGCGGTCATCTTCGGCACCTAAGGGAGGCTCCAGGTCCTCGTATGATCACACTAGAGCCGCCCACTGGTGCCACGCCTATTGGCACATCTCGGAGAGGGTGACTGTAAAGCGGTCACCCCCCAAGGGAGCGGTCACCCCCCCAGGGACGGTAGAGAAACTTGCCATACTGCGCTCACCAACCCGCCTGCCAAGCGTGGTGAGTACTGGCAATTACCCCCCAAAATGACGACACACTGCTAGTAAGCGGTCGTCTACGGGGGAAGCCTTTTATCAGCAGTGGGCGTTATTTGGCCGGTATCAATGTTCGTGGGTATCTTATGCCAAGAGTTCGACTGGGTAGGTACCACTTCAGTGCCATTGCATCCATATTGCATTGCATATCCATGCAGTGGATATCCTGCTGCCAAGCAGTAGTGTAGTGTAGTAACTTTAGACATTACTGTGCTCTAATATTTCTTTTCACTTTTTTTTAAAAACCTTGCCCCACACTAGGATTTCTCCCGTGTCGTGGGTGCGTTTACAGACATTAATTCCACACACAATACACCCAGACCCGGAACAACTACCTGCAGATCATATAAATATTTGTTCCGTGCGGGAAGCAAACCCGTGACCCGGAGCGCAGCAGCCGACTGTGTCAGCCACTGCACCAACCGTGCCGTCATCTCTGGGCATCAATTACTGGGCATAAGAGACTAAATGTGACGAGTTCAGTGTGGTGCCACGCAGGAATAGTACAGCATGACGAAGCATACCACCAGGTGAATGACAAGATGGACTCATCACCGTGTTGTTCATCCGGGTACTTCACCTATCCTTCCAAACATATATATTTAAAATCTCTGCAGCACGTTGCGTATCTAGTAGAGAGAGTACGTATGCAGTGTCACTATGGCAGGTTACTTTGGCAATGTTCCCGTGCGTACGATAGGTGTGTTACTAAGATTATGTTGAGATGGATATGGAAATATTTATTTAATGGTACATCATTATATGAATAAATGTCTTTTGAATTTGAATTTCAAAAGGATTAAAGGTGAATTTTGACAGGGTTGCAGTTTTAATAGTAACGATTAGGCGGGTTTGATATGTGTAAAATAAATAATGCCGTACCCTCGGAATTTTTCTGGTTTCATACTACTATCTATAGACCAATCAAATATTTCCATACGGAAATCAAACCCGAGACACACACTACACGAGGCACTGAAGGCCAAGAGAATAGACACTGCGCTGAACGTACCTACCGTCAATAATACGTTACTTAATCAGGCGCTCTTCATTCAAGATACGATATGACTACAGAATAGATAAATAAATAAATAAATAAATAAAATAAATCGTATTAAGGTGAACGATAATTGTTCGTGATGTGCCCACTAAAGTATTTGCCTATCAACGTCATTTGAGAACTAAGAATCATTTGAATATTTTATATCAGCCAGAAAGACTCTACTGCTGAACATTTGCTTCTAGAATGAACGCTAAATAGAACGGTCTTCTAGTCATATCTCCATGGTCGCCTTTTATGATGCCCATGAGAGAAAAGCATATTTAAAGTGAAGTGGCAATGGACGGGGCACATTGCTCGTAGAACTGATGGCCGTTGGGGCAAAAAGGTTCTCGAGTGCAGACTGCCCACCTGAAAACTTAGCGGGGACGACCTCCAACGAGGGGGACAGACGACCTGGTGAGGCTCACTGGGAGTCGTTGGATGGGGGCAGCATGTAACCGCTCGTTTTGGAAATCTCTAGGGAAGGTCTTTGTTTAGCAGTAGACATTCCTTGACTGATATGATGATGATAATGACAAAGAACTTACTCATCACTAGTCAATACCAAAAAACAGAATCACCAAAAAGTATTGCTGTACGAGTAATATTTGTAATGAGACTGCTTATCCACCCTTCACCGATCCTTGTCGCGAAGTTAGTTGGTTGTAGCGCGGCCGTCTCCCCTCTACTGGAAATAAAGATATTTCAGTTGCAAATTTATTTCAGCTTGTATTTTTCTTCCAGTGTCGCTATAGTGGAGAATTCTATTGTTAGTTTTAAAGAATATTATTTCACAATGCGGTCACGTTCATGGCTAGGTATCTTGTTCACTGCTGCCTAATCTCGTGAGACTGAGGGAAGAAGTTCGCCGCCTCTACGGGAAAGTCGTGCGGACCTTGGCCCTCTACGGGGCGCCTGTTTTGGTCATCCCGACTCTCGGGCATCCAGCGCTGTAGAACCAAGATTCATGGTCTGCAGCGTACAGCGGCTATACGGATCGCACAAGGCGGCAACTCTGTTGGCGCGCTTTCCGCCTTTAGATTATTCGAGTTCCTGGAGCCTCCTTTCGGCGCCGAAGATGCCGAGGGTTTTAGCCAGTAGGAGTCCAGTATACCACAGGACTGGCCCTGGGTAGCATTGATATGGAGCAGTCGTGAAGCTTACCATCAGGTGAATGACGTGCTAGTATCGTCGCTGGGTTGTATAAGTAATATGCAAAGTGTACAACGAAAAGATTAAACTGCAAAGACTATAGTCGAATATATATACATAACTAGCTGTGTCACGTGGTTTCACCCACCGTTTAATTTGAAAGCAAACAGATTATATTTATAAATAATTAGTTTAAAAAGTATTGGATTTCATGGGTTTTAATTTTTTTTGCTAAAAAGACCACCTTTTTGTAAAATAAAATTAGCCTAAGTTACTCCTTATAACAATATCTATCTAACACAACCACACTGTACAGCCGTTTCGGAGATTAGCCGGAACAAACAGAATGACAGACAGACAAAAAAAATGTTATAAGGACCGTATATAGTTTTATGTGCATTTAGTAAAAAAGCTGTTATTTTGACATTACAAACAGACACTTCAATTTTATTTATTTGTATAGATTTAGTAGATAATAAATTATTAAAATAACATGCCTGTTTAGATGCAGTAAACAAACCAATTTTAGTTCTATTAGCTCTTATATCTTCAACAGCACTTAATCCCACTAACATTTAGTAGACAAATAAATCGTCTACAAAAACACATAGTCTTTTCTCGTAGCATGCAGCGGCTTGGAGCCAAGTCTTCAAAGATAAGGTAACACCTTCACAGGCACTATAAGCGAGCCATTATCACACCATACATTGAGATACCATGTAGCTACAAATGAGAATTTGTAGTAGATTTTAATGAAAGAAAGGATTATATGTGATGATTAGATGATACTATTATCTAGGAAGTCATGACGTAGATGTGGAATGAAGAGATTGATCGCACAGATTTAACAATAAACCCTTTTTTTTATTGGTTTCCAGTGGAAATTCTACATGAACTTCCTCCGCCCCAGGAAGGACAAAGGGGTATGCCAGTCTCCTACCGGCTAAAACCACTGGAGCGGTCATCTTCGGCACCGAAGGGGGCTCCAGGTCGTCGTATGATCACACTAGAGCCGCTCACCGGTGCTACGCCTATAGGCGCCTGAGGGGGTGACTGTAAAGTGGTCACACACACACAACTGTACTGTGATAATTTAAATAAAAATTGTATTTCTCGAAAACATTTTAGTTTTTAATAGAATAAAGACTTATCAATGAGCATCGATATTTCGGAAAATGTTGTACTACTCTAAATCCGTAAGTTTTTGCTGATCATATATTGTGTTTTTTTAGTAGGTATTGACCAAAGCTCTCACCCCCTGCAGTATGTCGTGCTATTTACTGGACACCTTGTATATAATCATCATCAGCATTGTCCGAGTGGTGCCCGGATTAAGAATATAGCACCACACCATTTCCTCCCGTGGATGTCGTAAAAGGCGACTATGGGAATCTAAACCATGGGCAACAGCATCCCTTCTGTGAAGCGGTAGCCATACTGCGCCCACCAACCCGCCTGCCAAGCGAGGTGAGTATTGGCAAATACCCCCCCAAAATGATGACACAGTTGTTGAATTTATGGGGGACGCCTTTGTTCAGCAGTGGACATATAAATGGCCGATATGATGATGATCATCAGCACTATATCAGCCTTAGGACAACCACTGCTGAACCCTTGATTCTTGAGACCTTTGCCTTTCCCATACATTTCCACAACGACTAGTTACATACCGCCCGCATCCAACGATTTATTACACAGACAATATTTTCTAGATCCATTAAAACCTGACCAACCTCGCCAAACCATATCTCCTCAATCTAAATCAAACCAAGCGACCCGTACTACAAACAGCGCTCGTAAAACTCCATTAAAACCGCAATACCTAACAAAATAAATATAAGCCGGTACCTACGCACTCTTCCCCTCACATATTAACCTTTATGATCTAATTTGGCAATGGTCGAGGCCATTTGGCAGAGGAGCGGTCCTCTCATCCACAATATTACATTCAATGTCCCGTCCGCCATACAACAGGTACTAGTACAAATAAAACCGAATATGGGCTATGAATGTCTTGGATAGGTTTCAAAGACGCCGAATATTGGATGTCCCAGTTTTAAATGTTCTTTTTTGCTTTAAATGTCTCGGGTTAGCGTTTCGAATTAGAGTCGGTTGGGGACAGTAGGTAGTTTAAATTCCTTGGGGGGATCCTTTACAATTCTCCCCGAGAAGTGCCTGGGGGGGCGACCTTTTTTACAGTTGCCTTCCCCCGCTAGAGGGGGTGACCACTTTACAGTCATCCCTTCCGAGATGTGCCTAAAGGCGTGGCACCAATGGGCGGCTCTAGTGTGATCTTACGAGGACCTAGAGCCCCCCTTCGGTGCCGTAGATGACCGCTCCAGTGGTTTTAGCCGGTAGAAGTCCGGAGAAGGGGAAGGGAAGGGGTTCCCCGGGGTGAAGGAAGTTCCATGAAGAATTACCTGAACATCAATAAAAAAAAAGGTAGTTTAAATAAATAAATATATTTATTTAATTATGCCAAATAGAAATTTTTACGACGAGATTTTTTTTGTCACCAAGCCCGTTTTAGATCTTGCAAGGGCCCTTCATCATTTCGGCCGAAAAAGTCCACTGCTGGACACGGGCCTCCCTCAAAGATCACCACAACGACCGATATCGGTGCGTTGTGTGCACATTTGCCATAATCGCCCCGCTTGGCAGGCGGGTTGGCGATCGCAGTTGAGTCGTTAATGTATTCGAAGGACGCTGCTGCCCACCTTCCGTCTAATCCCTTAGTCGGCTTTTACGACACCCACGGGATGAGATGGGTTGGTGCTATTCGTAGCCGGCACCACATGGCACACCCTTGGGCACACAGAGTTGGGGGCCTTTTGTAGAGCAATTTTTCTACTTGATGGCAAATTTATGTGTCGACTAGCCTTCAGGATTGCGGTGCGCGGCGGTAGGTTGACACCAACCTGTAACCCTACAACCCATTTAACTTCATGACAAAGACGTTTGAATAATAACAAACCACTAAATACTTATTTAGTTTTATTAA
The DNA here is from genome assembly GCA_947459985.1 of Diloba caeruleocephala. Taxonomy (NCBI): domain Eukaryota; kingdom Metazoa; phylum Arthropoda; class Insecta; order Lepidoptera; family Noctuidae; genus Diloba; species Diloba caeruleocephala. Next base: position 27,678,246 of record OX381612.1, on the reverse strand, counting down.
GACTTAAGTTTTTCTCAGTTTCTTGTGAGAAGCATAGAGACTAACAATCACAACCTTTTTATATGTTTCTGCTTTATACCCGTTTTACTAAAGCAAGTCAACTTGCCTAATTCCGTGGTGGCATCTATATGTGCACGATAGCCACTAGTTCAATTCTTAAGTAACGTTCATAATATTTTGAGTTGCACTTATTAATATAATAAATAAATAAAATAGAACGCTAAAATCGACGTAAATCTAAATTGCTTTCGAGTACTTAGCAGAGGATTACCTATTCGAAGCAATCATGCATCTTATATTCCTTAAAAGCTCTGTTTAACTAGTTCAAGTTGTATTCATATTGTAAGGAAATATCCAAGTCTGAAGTGGGCATCAGTTTGTGTCACCTCATTTATTATACATATATTAAACCACATCTCATCCCATGGGTGTCGTAAAAAACGACTATGGGGTTAACCGGTGAATGGGCAGCAGCATCCTTCGAGTACATTTCTAACTCAACTGGGATCGCTAACCCGTCTGCCAAGCGTGGCGATTATGGCAAATCCCCCCAATGGGCCCACGACACAAAACGATACCGGTCGTTATGGCAATCTTTGGTTGCAATCCAGCAGTGGATGTTTTTAGGCTGAAATGATGAAAGAGAACTTCTGCTGAGTAAGCTATTTCGGAACAACTCCATCCATCTGGGTGGTTTGTTAATGATGCCCTGAACTAAGAAACGATCGTGTTGTTAAATTGATTAATTGGATGAAAATGCATAGGCACGGGGTTTCGGCATTTAGGAGCCCCCATAAGCCTGAGCCCTGGGTCCGGGCCCCATGTGCCCTTATGCTAAAGATGGCACAAGTTGTTACATATTTATAGTTTACTGGTAGAACTGCTAAACTGAATATCAATGACATGATAATAATTATGAATATGATCGAATTATCATTTGATCCACTATGCATCTGTTGCAGAATAACTTTTGGTAGGCGTATGGTAAAAATGCGTTGCTTGAGACAAATTTTAAAGAATAAATAGTGCATAAAAAAAATGCTATGTATTAAGATTTAAGCAGTACATTAAATAAGTTAAGCGGAAGATTAAATAAGAGGTTATCAATATCGTATAAATATGCATTTTATTATGTGAACTGAAAACACCTCATTCTTAGCCTAAGCTAATCCAATCAATACAATACTTACTTGTCTTAATTTTTTTTCTGAAGTAGCAGGTTAATCAACGATACTTTCTTTGTGTAATTCGTTTTTAATTTTGCTTGTGCATGTACTTTTAATTTGATATGTATGAGTCGTCCATACTAAGTGAACCTACAAATTATATTAATTATATATAATACAATACAAATTAACATCGAACCTGAATAGAATAAAACCGCCCAAGAGCGAGTTGAGCTCGGGTGGAGAGGGTTCCGAAATTACTGAATATATTGTCTATTCTTGAATTCTGTGTTGTACCAATCATTTATCCCAGGAACAAAATTAACATGTTAGTTGAAAAACATGTGCTCTCATCCATTCCAACTGCATATGTAAGTTTGTACGAACAATAATATTGAAATATTTCCCATATTATTTGAAGACCATAGACTTCTTATAGGCTTTCCTGTAATCTTTAAGTGAATAACTACATTCTGTATTTTCCTCAAAGTATTTGGCTTAGTAGTTCCGGAGACAAAGGTAGAGAGAGATGGCGATCAATTGGTATTTCTTAAATAGCTTTAATCTACATATTTACAATTATAAATTAAATATATTTGAGACCGTCACAACAAGCCCTTCCATTGCATATGTGTAACATATGCAATGGAAGGGCTTGTTACAGTTTGCAAAACTTTATTCCTTAATTTTCTATATTGCCCCCCAAAAGTGACCCCCATATTAAAATTAATTTATTTATGTTACACTTCCGTTTTCGGGTCGTAGAAATCCATATGTGTGCCAAATTTCAACTTAATCGGTGCAGTAGATTCGGAGCAAAATGGCTGTGACAGACGGACAGACAGACACACGAGTCATCCTATAAAGGTTCCACCGTTTTTTTTTCCTTTGGACGTTCGGAACCCTAAAAACTAATTCAATTTAAGATACGCAGTATACCTAATAATTAAACAAAACTGTTTCAACACAATCCACATATTTCCATTATTAAACACTGAAAGAATTTAAAAGCGACTAAGGCATTGTTTCCAGTTGAAAACAGTAATTTCCTATAGCAAAATAAATCTAAAGCTCTACGTACGTGGCAGTCGGCCTGACAGGTTACTTTGGCAAAGTTCCTGGTGCTATAGGTGGACGCACCGAAATGAAAATGTTGGCGTTAGAACTACCATTGGATAAGTTTAGGTACATACCTATCTACTTGTGATTTGTATTAGTTTTAGGCTAAGATGTTTAAGTGTAGATGCATTGCCCACGCTCTATGATGGTCACATGAAAGCACGGTAATTGCCCGGAGTTCACTTAGTCGCGCACCGACCAGTGTAGCGGCTGGTCACAACTAGACATCATTCTTATACGTAATTGCAACATATTGCGGTAAAAATGCGTTCCTGTGTTCATATAAGGTTTATGCATGAATTAGAGTACAACTGTGAGAAAAAACCTCATTCCATGCGTAGAATCTATACTGTAAATAAAATTACAGTATTTTGTTTTATTACGCGGTCTAATGGCTGCCGGCGCCAGGACAATATCGAACGAGTATACGCATAGCTGCTACCTGACGTAACTAAAGGTGTATATTCATCTCTTTCTAACAACTGGTATGCCGAATGGCGGCTTTCATTTTCTCTCCGTTCCTTCACGCATGTTTGAGTGCTGTACTGGTAGTAGGTATAGTACAATTTACGCGATTCTGTAGTGTCATAATGTTCGTGTATGGCGCATCTGTTTGTAAAATATCATTGGTTTTAGGTGTATTTGTGATACTGAGTAAAAATCTGCTCTACCTCATCATATCGAACGTTTATTGCTGACAGAAACCTTCCCCTTAAACGCTCGGTTACAAATGCCACGTCTCGTCATTAAGGAGGAAATGCCAGTACTAACCACGCTTGGCAGGCGGGTTGCTGAGCGCAGTATGGGTACTGTTGCACAAATGGGATGCTGCTTCTCATCCTCGTAGTTAAGAGTCCCTAGAGTTCCTTAGTCATTTTTAAGAGATAGAGTGGTGTTAAATATATACTTAATCCGGACACCACACGTACATTCCTTTATACTGGATATGTAATTCAAATGACGGCCTGCATAGCTAACTAATAGTGTAAAACGAGCTATTGTTTATGCCAAAAATGTATTACATGTTATGAAAATCTATATCTAAGTATACCTTTTTTATTTATTTTTTATTGGTGCCCAGTGGAAATTCTTTATGAACTTCCTTCACCCCGGGGAAGGGCGAAGGGGTATGCTGGACTCCTACCGGCTAAAACCACTGGAGCGGTCATCTTCGGCACCTAAAGGAGGCTCCAGGTCCTCGTATGATCACACTAGAGCCGCCCACTGGTGCCACGCCTATAAGCACATCTCGTAGAGGGTGACTGTAAAGCGGTCACCCCCAGGGATCTAAGTATACCTACAGAAGCCAAATACAATATCTATCAATATGCAACACATATAAACAACTATTTTCCTACCATTTTATCCTGCCAACAATTTATTACCTATCAATTGTTTCGATAACCACTTTTCCTGTCCACAGGACTCGTGAACAGCCTACGTCATAAAAAAAGAAAAACAAAATAAAGGTAAACAAGAAAACTGTTACCGTCCGGACGTAATGTTGCCAAGAAAAAAACACTGGCCATTACCATCTTTATCTAGGGTAAGTCAATTTTCCCCACTCTACCCTTAAGGTGCAAAATTACTTGACACATGCGTTGAGCAATTTTGAACTGTGGAACCGTGGTAATAGGGTTTTTCTGTGAGGTATATATGGTTAGGTATCGGTAACAATGTCCAACCTGTGTATGTGTAACGTTGACAAGGTGGAGGATGATCGTATAATCCCCATAAAATAAGGTAGTGAAAGAAATTCGGGACGCACTAGGAGCGGACGATTTTCTTCAGAATTTTCCCACTTTTCCTAGCTTTGGCCGGGCGATGACGAGAGTACAGTAGTGCATTTCCCTAAGCTCAAACATCCATACATCTTTGAATACAGAATTGTAATAACAGTGAAAAACGAATTTGATATTTGCTAAGACATGATTGAAGCTATTCAAGGACACGTTGCAGACGGTGAGCCATGGGGACGAGTTTTAGGAAATTCTAAATTGGGTTGTCACCGTTATTGCAATTCTGTATTCTAGGATGTATGGATGTTTGAGCTTAGAGAATTGCATCCCAGAATTCAAATAACGGTGACAACCCAATTCGAATGACCTGGTGAAGGTCTCTGTATTCAAGGATGTATGGATGTTTGAGCTTTAGGGACACTTCCCTAAAGCTCAAACATCCATAGAGAGGCTGGCTAGTTCGTGCAGAGATGGTTACCTTCTGACCAAGTGCCGGGACGACATCTGCCGGGGACACCGCCCGCTCAGCTCGCAGGCGAGTAGAAGGAACACCGTGGGTATTTAGCCGGTAAGAGTCCAGCAAGACCCATCGCCTTACCTAGGGTGGGGGAAGTCCATGAGTCCCCTGGACAAAAAAGGCTACAAAAAGGCACCACTTCCAATAGGCATAGTTTATACTTGTGGCAGTTGGAAATTTGGACGAGTCCCTTACTATGCTCACGGCACACCAATACCACGTTTGGTGCAGTAGCTAATTACTTGACATTCTGCGCTGGGTGTCAAGAATTTGATGCCCGAACAGAACATATATTTGTATGACCTTCCGATAGCTAATCCGTATCTGGTGGTGGTACGTGTGAAATCAAAGTCAAAGTCAAAGTATTTTATTTCAAATATACCAAATATTGGCACTTATGAAACGTCAGATTCTAAGTTGCACGGTTCCAAATAGTTGATCTCGTGGAGAAGAGCCGGCAAGAAACTCGATGGATACTCTTTTAAAATAATTGATAATACAATGTTGATTAATACAAAATGTTGTAAAATATATACCTTTTTTTTTTTTTTATTGGTGCCCAGTGGAAATTCATCATGAACTTCCTTCGCCCCGGGGAAGGACGAAGGGGTATGCCGGACTCCTACCGGCTAAAACCACTGGAGCGGTCATCTTCGGCACCTAAGGGAGGCTCCAGGTCCTCGTATGATCACACTAGAGCCAGTAAAATATATACCTAGAAAACAAAATTGGAAGCTATGCCCACGATACATAGTACAGGAAAAAATGCTAGTGTACTAGGCATAGCAAAAAAATTAAACCATCTCATCCCGTGGGTGTCGTAGAAGGCGATATGGGATTAGCCGAACGATGGGCAGCAGCGTCCTTCGAGCACATAAACTACAACTTTACTGCAATCGTTGTGATGATCTGGGGGAGGTTGTGTGCAGCAATGGATTTATTTGGCTGTAATGGCACCTACCTATAACAGCTGTTGGGCACATAGCAGCTTAATTAGGTAATAATTTAAAGAATCGTTTTTGTATATAGATTTTTGTACGTATTTAAGTTGTGAGTGTCCCGGGATTGTGCCAAACAAATTATTTTCTTCGTTTCTTTCTTTCTTATAATAAAATCTTACGTTTTGACAATTATTACAGATTATAATAAGTCAATTTTAAACGGATTACATCGCGTATATTATAGATTTTTGTTTTTTCTGTCGTTTCAAATACTTTGCAGCATTCGTGGTGCTCTTTCTTTCCTTTTAATGATGATGACCTCCCCCATAGATTTCCACAAAGAGCGGTTACATGCAGCCCGCAATCAACAACTCCCAGTAATCTTCACTAGGTCGTCTGACCCCTCTAGTGTGATCATACGAGGACCTGGAGCCTCCCTTAGGTGCCGAAGATGACCGCTCCAGTGGTTTTAGCCGGTAGGAGTCCGGCATACCCCTTCGCCCTTCCCCGGGGTGAAGGAAGTTCATGAAGAATTTCCACTGGGCACCAATAAAAAAAAAAAAAAAAAAAGGTCGTCTGACCCTCTCGTTGGCGGTCGTAACACGCGGCATTTTCCGGTGCGCGGTCTCCACTCAACGACCATCAGTTCTATGAGCAATGTGCCCCGCCCATTGCCACTTTAGCTTAATAATCCATCCAGCTGTGTCGGGAACTTTAGTTCTTCTATGGATCTCCTCATTTCTGATTCGATCTCGTAGGCAAATACCAAGCACAGATCTTTCCATAGCTTGCTGAGTGCTCTTGACCTTTCCTCCCTTTCCTGGTGTCTATTAGGACCTAATTACTAAATAAAAGGTTCTACTCTACTTTGAATATATTGTATTTAGAAATACCCCGGTGTGCCAGCACAGCGGTATAATCCGGCGGCCGGTATCTCGACCCGTCCGACCGGTCACCGGCGAGCCGGTCGGTTTACGGCGCACATTAATAGCAATCGCACCTTCGTGCGGACCTGATCGTTTTCCTATATCGTTAAGTTAGATAAATCCTTGGTGCTCTATCTTTTTCTGTTTCAGAAAACGTTTGCAGTTTCGTTTTTAATTTGGTTAATCAGAGCTTGACAATCCCGTCAGCCCGTAAATGTCCATTGCTGGACATGGGCGACCAAATAGTCACTATAATGTGGCACCAAAGGACGGCTCTAGTGTGATATTACGAGGACCTGAAGCACCGCTTCGGTACCGAAGATTACCGCTCCAGTGGTTTTAGCCGGTAATCGGCATACCCCTTCGGCCTTCCCCAGGGCGGAGGAAGTTCATGATGAATTTACACTGGGCACCAAAAAAAAAAATGCAGTATCGCCACAATCACTGCACTTGGTAAGTGGATTGGTGATTATAATGTTTTGTTGTTAGAACACGGGTTTTTTTTTGTTTTTATGACATCTGCTTCAGTATGTTGATACAAAATACCATGATATTTTGGATGGGCAAGCATAGCACATATGCAGAAAACAAAGTTCTAACTCATCAATTGCTACATTTTGATTTTAGTGATGATTGTCATGTATAATCATGGCTCTCTATCACGAAGTTCCAAAAAGCAGTAATTGGCGGCTCATATGAGGACACTGAGGAGATATTTAACATTCTGAAGTAGTTGAACTATTACAATATATCACACACACTCACATACACCACAAACACACACAACTACAGCAACTTACTATATTGTTACGTTTTGAAATCGTCATCATCATCATTATTTAAACCGAATAAAGTCCACTGCTGGACACACGTCTCACCCAGAGATATGCGTCGTGTTCTCAGTGGGTGGGTTTTCCACGGTTGGCAGACAGGTTGGCGATCGCATATAAGTTGTTTCATTCGAAAAACTCGCCTTTAACGATACCCACGTGATGAGATGGGTTGGTGCTATTCTTAGCAGCACCACACGGTTCCCGTTTTAGTCAAATCGCACAATCTTTTATTAAGAGATGAGCTGCATTTTAAGATAAAGGTTAATGCCTAGTTCGGATGCAAAAGTTCCTTAGTTATGTTACTAAGTACCGTTAGCGTACTTATTGTGTTATTAAGTACCTACTTTGCAATCGTGTATGTAATTTATCATCATCATTTCGGCCGAATGAAGTCGACTGCTGAACACAAGCTTCCCCGAAAGATCGCCACAACGAGCTGTCTGGGTGTGTGCGCTCATTAGGGGGTTTTGCCATAATCGCCACGCTTGGCAGGTGGTTGACGATCGTAGTTGAGTTATTAATATACTTGAAGGACGCTGCTGCCCATCCTCCAGCTAATCCCATAGTCACGTTTTACGACACCCACGGGATCAGAAGGGTTGGTGCTATTCGTAGCCGGCACTACACAGCAAATGTAATGTATGGTGAAATTATTATAATTTAAAGCAAATCGCACCTGTAAGCAAAAAGACCTATAATCAAAACCTCGTTATCAATATGTCCTATTAGCAAAACAGCAGTACACTCTATTAGCAGAACATCCAAAATTATTGTAAAGTCCTGTACTTTTGTATGTGATGAAAACAGACAAATTATTTAGGTACTATCTAAATTTTAAATCATGATTGCGAAACTTTGAAATCGAAATCAATTCAAAACCTCTAGAGTTAATTAAGAGAAGGTAAACTCTGCCACTTAGATAAGTTTAAACTACTATTAACGTGAGGTAAAGTCAATGAGATCGGTCGGTCGGCGGGGTATCTCTTCAGCCCCTAATAGCGTTGTCCAAACGATCCTCCTGGAGATTCATTGGATGTGCGCTCCATTGGTGTCGACACAAAGGGTAGTCTCGGAATCTTAAGGGAGTCTCGGGTTTTATAAAAACTTATTTTTACTAATATTTGTAATATTAAGTATCCAATATAAATACGGCTGAGCTTTTCTGTGAATTAAAAGTCGATAATAAGTCTATTTTATTACATAATACCGCACAAGTGTATCATACAGAAATCTGGCATTAGTAATAATTGAAACAACGAGAGTTTTCTGATATCATGAACTCTTCTCAAATCTTCTAGCATGTTTAACCGATGTCACACACAAGACAAATCACTCGAAACAATCTTACAATCTTAAAACTAGTGGTCACCCAAAGGACGAAATTCGACCTTTAATCGACCTTCGACCAATATTTTTTTGTTTTTATACATTGGTTTTTACTTTCTGCTCTCATCCTCAATATGAACTTTAACTATACCAAATATCACACTCCTCTATGCGAGCAATGTGCTTAAACGGGATACAAAGATTATTCTTCACGTAATATGAGATAGCCGTGTGGTGCCGGCTCAGAATGCCACCACCCCATCTCCTCCCATGGGTGTCGTAAAAGTCGACTAAGGGATTAGCCGGAAGATGGGCAGCAGTTTCCTTCGAGTACATTAACAACTCAACTGCGATCGCCAACCCGCCTGCCAAGCGTGGCGATTATGGCAAAACCCCCCAATGAGCCCACAACACATCCATATCGGTGATTGTGGTGATCTTTGGGGGAGGCCTGTGTCCAGCAGTGGACTTCATTCGGCCGAAATGATGAATATGAGATAGATAATAATTGATACGTAAATAACTCAGTCTTATTAGTGGATCGCCCATTCATAATTACGCTATTCTTCCACGAGATAATAACCTAAAGAAAGTGCAGCAAATTATTCGGAAATACATTTTTGTTTCGGTGTCGACACAAGTGGACAATTTCACAGCATTAGTGTCTACCTCAGAGCTAATCCTAGTCGTTACACCTCATTGAGTGGCCATGAAATACGAGGATGTATAATTATAATCTTAAAACGCTTGCTTCTTTCTGCTTTGAACCTTATTGATTAATCAATTGCATAAATATCTAGAACGGATTAAGTATATATCCATAAACATAGCTCTCAGCTCTATAAGTTTTATATTACTGTCGTGCTTCTTTTCATCATCAGCCACAATGTACCGGTAGCACAGTTTTAATTTTAAGCAGTGTGAAGAGCACAAATCTATTGTTGTTGAAGATGATATTAGCAATCAGTAGTGTTAATAATCTTATAAATTAATTACTAGCAGATACAAACATCAATATATGTAACACAAGAAAATTAAAACTGTACTCATGATATGTAATAGTGATACAACGAATACGAATAGAAATATTCGTAATCCCAGACTAATAGACAATGCTTTAAAAAATTTAAATTACCAGGTTTTAATTTTGATTAATAAATTAGGGAATTGTATTTATATTGACTAGCGTGTTTATTTCCTTTGATTAATTAAAGTCAGTGTATTCGTATAGGTATTCCTGAATAGTATAATCAGAATTCGTATTCGTAAAAGTACTAATCTTTGCATCACTAGTACGCACGTTTAAGACAGAAACACTTTTAGTAACTCCTCTAAGTAACTCCTAGTTCGTAATGTAGATTTTGCTATGATTGGCAACGTCTCAGAACTCTTATACAGCAGCCACAAAAACTAGAGGGGTGACAAAAAATATTACGAATCTTTTAGGATAACGTTATTTATTAATTCTGAATATCAAAATGCATGTGTTATTAAACAATAAACAGCTGAACAAAAGCCTCTGCTATAAATTTTTACAATGACTAGTTAGGTTAGAATTTTTTGGTTTGTGTTGTCTTTTGGGAGGCATTTGGTAATACTCACCACGCTAGACAGGTGGGTTGGCAAGCGTAGTATAGCGACTGTTCCACAGAAAAGGCGCTGCTATCCATCCTTCTAGTTTTGAGTCCCTTAGTCGCCTTTTACGACATTTACAGAACGAGAATCGAGAATATTCTAAATCTGGACACCACACTAAATAACGTCGAGTAATTCAATGTTTATTTTAATGGGTATGTCAATAATACGATAACGCAAGAAAAGTTGATGAAATCGCTCTCCTAATTTCGATTACTGGCAACAATCCGTCACCATCGTCACGACGGCACGGTTGGTGCAGTGGCTGATACAGTCGGCTGCTACGCACCGGGTCGTGGGTTCGATTCCCACACGTAACAAATATTTGATAGATCTGCAGGTAGTTGTTCCGGGTCTGGGTGTATTGTGTGTGGAATTTGTGTCTGTAAACGCACCCACGACACACAAGAAGTTCTAGTGTGGGGCAACGTTTTTTTAAAAATAAATAAAACAATTAAAATAATAATTAAGCTCAAGCCCCGCGGTAGTACTGGCCACACGGAACCCATTTGCAACACTATCTTCTTAAGAGATTTCCTGTAGCTAGCCCAAACGTATTGTGTGTGAGATTTGTGGTTCAAAGTATTGCGTTAAGTGCCCACCTTGATGGGAGAACTGATTTACAAATAAAACGGCGAGATACCGTTTTCTGTAATAGTTTTATGAATGAAAATGTAGGGCTGCAAAGTTTCTTGTGAGATCTTCAATATCTTTTTCCAGTTTAATGCATAAGTCCGTATTGAAAGAAAGAAAGAAATAATTTATTGCCATAAAATCATCTATAAACTAACCCACAAACGTTCATTACATGAGGCTCTTAATGGCTGCTTGCTGATATTGCCCTAATCACCATATTTGGCTAACAGATTGATGATCGCAGATTGTAGTTCTTAGCATACATAAGGATACTGCTGCCGTCTCCTTGATAGCACCTTGGCCGCCTGTTACGGCGCCAACGGACGAAGAGGGGCTGGCCTATTCGGGAACCATACGCGCTAAATAGATAATTATTCTCAAAGTTCATTTATTCTAATATGATCAGTCTCTGGGTTACTCGTAGGTGGCGGGTAAATCACCAATATTAGCATACCCAGGGAGGTTAGTGTCAGGTTCGCGGCCGACTGTAAAGTTCTTTTGCCAAAGCCTTTCCAATATTTTATATTGCGCCGATCCCAAGTAACTTGGGACCAGAACAGAAAGAAAGGTCAAAATGTTACTCTAGTGTGATCATACGAGCACCTGGAGCCCTCCTTAGGTGTCGAAGATGACCGCCCCAGTGGTTTTAGGCGGTAGGAGTCCGGCATGCCCCTAAATCCTTCCCCGGGGCGGAGTAAGTTCGTGTAAACCTTCCACTGGGTCCAGTAAAAAAAAGAAACAATGGCTTAAACGTTGCACCTTGGTTAAGTAATAAATTTTATTTGTTTTGTTCTATTTAAAATAATTTGAAAAATTAATGAAATAAAATGTTTTACAGACTAAATGTGAGTTGTTGCAGAGTGGAATCTGACCCAAAAATAGTTGGCAATAGGCTAGTATGATAAATGGACACTCTTTTACTGGTTGTAGGTCTCGCAAGAGTACGGGTAGACAGGTACCACCGTACCCCTCCAAGATATGCCAGGCGTGGCACCAATAGGCCGTAGGCGCCTGCAATGTGACTGTTTGCGAGTTTCTGCAGTCCCCCTGGTATCGATGACCGCACCAGTGGTTTTAGCCAATAGGAGTCCAGCATGCGAGCCCCGAGGAAGGGCAGAGGAAGTACATGATGTATAACTGGCGACCAAAAAAAAGATACGACACGGCTGGTGCAGTGGCCGATACAGTCGACTGCTGCGCTCCGGGTCGCGGGTTCGATTCCCGCACGGGACAAATATTTGTATGATCTGCAGGTAGTTGTATCGGGGCTGGGTGTATTTTGTGTGAAATGTATGTCTGTAAACGCATCCACGACACACGCGAAAACTTGACGTGGGGCAAAGTTGCAAACAACGCAATGGTGCAGAAGATATTCGGCCGCCGAGCAGTAGTATTTTAACTTTAGTCGTTATAAAGGGGGAGAGAGTCCAAGATATAATTTAGTTGCTGAAGGTGACCCACCCGCAGGCTATTACTTAAGTCGCAGACGCTTTACGACAGGCCTATATCGCGCAGACGCAGTTTTTAAACGACATTTTGGTATTACGTATTTGCCGATAGTGATTAAGCAAGCGAAGGTCGCTGACGCAGTGAGTTGGACGATCATCATTTCGCCCAAATGAAGTCCACTCCTGGACACAGGCCTCCCCCTAAGATAAACAACGACTGATATGAGTGTTGTCCGCTCATTGGGGGGGTCTTGCCATAATCGCCAAGCTTGGCAGGCGGGTTTGCGATCGCAGTTGAGCTGTTAATGTACTCGAAGGATGCTGCTGCCCATCCTCCGGCTAATCCCTTAGTCGACTTTTACGACACCCATGGAATGAGATGGAGTGGTGGTATTCTGAGCCGGCACCACACGGCATCCGGTGGTGGACGCTCAATGAACTAAAAATTGCACCTCGGCTTTTAATTTCAGGCTCTTTTCAACTGGGAATCCTTGTATGCCCGATAGCTGCTGTCGCGGTTTTTACCTAATATGGAATTGCCAACTTTCGTGGTGAAATATTTGCATAAGCTGCCTTCTGCCACGTTTGACTATGTCGATGTCACCAGATTGCTGATAGATACCACAAGCTTGAAAGTTAAAAAATATTTCAATAACAAAATCCTCCTGAAAATTTCCAATGAAAACGCGATTGATATTATTGTTCGAAAATCACTTTAAATGTAGTGTAGAAAACAAAATTTACTACTACTGATTCGTTTGCTCAACGTCGTACATTAAACTATAATAATAATAAATAACTCGCGAAAAGGTCCCTGAATGCTTTCCCCGTAAAATAGTTTTTTCACGGCGCGCAGGTGAATATAAATCACCGGTCTAGACGAGTTTTATTGCTGATGCACGCACTATAACAAGCCCGTGGTTCTCAAAGTGCGTGGGGATCGGCGAGACGGTTTTTTTTAATTGTGCAGCATTTGAGATATTTTGTTAAGCTTCGCTAGAGGGACTTTACTTTTTTAAATAGTAAAAAAGAATGTATTTCTAGTACTCCTTAATATAATTTGTGATGTGAAAAATGAGTACATAATGTACTCATTTTTACATTATCTATAAGTATTCTGCCGTGTGGTGCCGGCTTTCCGTGTGGTGCCGGCTCAGAATACCACCACCCCATCTCCTCCCGTGGGTGTCGTAAAAGTCGACTAAGGAATTACCCGGAGGATGGGCAGCAGCGTCCTTCGATTACATTAACAACTCAACTGCGATCGCCAACCCGTCTGCCAAGCGTGGCGATTATGGCAAAACCCCCCAATGAGCCCACAACACACCCATATCGGTCGTTGTGATAATCTTTGGGAGAGGCCTGTGTCCAGCAGTGGACTTCATTCGGCCGAAATGATGATAAGTATTCTTTGATTTTGTACCTCTTTCGATTTACTTTTATGTACCCAAAGTTGACTGATAGAAATGCCCCATGGCATTAAGTCTGTCTTGTGATCCATTAATGTACATAGAAGTTAAAATAATGCTAGCAACAGCGAACCAAAAATTATATTTATATAATTATTTAATTCCTCTTTTTATGTTAGAACATTATTGTCAAGCTTCGACAACATAAAGTTGGCAGGGATTTCTCCCCGATCTTTCCAGTAAATTCTTAATTTTTTCAAACTCTAATCATTCTGATAATACTTTATTTATTGGACAACCCTAACATTTTCAAAAAAATATAAGAACTAAAACGCATTAATCAATACTTGAGAATCACAAAATATCAGCACTTTATGGTATTAGAATATCTCACTACAGTAGGTATATAGATATACGAGATTGGTTTTCTTCAAAAATAAGATATTCTTATTATTTATTGTCCTGCGTTTTGCCGTCTTCAATCAGACTTTATGTTCGCTTGACGTTTTCATTTGAGTGAACATTTGTTTTGTTGAATATTGTCCATCTATTCAGATGGACTAGATCTGAAATCTGAACATAAATGTACCTTATCAAAAATAAAGTTGGAGTACATAACAATATACATATATTTCCGTGTAGTGTCCAAGACCACAGCACTCACAATTTTTGGAAAAGAAGTAAAGTGCACTGGGATTACATCCACCCGGGGGCCTCTTTCCTATTTCCTATGCGCCTTGACGCCCCCTGCCACCGCAATTTGAAGGCGAGGTAGCCTCAGGAGTCATGAGCACGTAGATTGGGGTCTCCACGCACCCATTTCGGTGACCCCCGGGAAGACGGTACAATACATGAGCCCAGAGCCTTTAGGGGTGGCACAATGGGTTGCTCCGGAGCTGATTCCTTTTGGTACTAGTCACCCAAGTGGTTGCACTTAAACATATGCCTCTCTGCCTTCCCCAGGGTAGAGAAAGTCCAACAGGATTTCTACCTGAAAAAAGGTAGCCATTTAGCCACAAGCTGTTACCATTCATCTGCATTAAACAAATCCATTTTTCGTCTACCCCATTCCCCACAAATAAATCTAACTGCGTCTTTAACACAATCCCATATTCATAGTCAGTACACACTACACTCATAAACTGCGAACCACGGCCGCAAGGTGTGTGGTATAAAAAATAGTGGTATTTATTAAAGGGTTCGTATTTAGCACCCCGGTCACGTACCACGCGGGCAGATTTCAGAGAAGGTATGTAGGTACCCCCTTTGATATAAAGTTTTTCTATCCGTTTCCTCTTTCTATATTGAAATCGTATAGATTTGATTTTGTACGTGTTTTGTTTGGAGCTAGTGGTCAGGCTTGTGTGGAATGGAGTTTTAATTCGGTAGTAAGATGCTGCTGGCAGGTTTCATTGATAGATGGCAAATAATTAAAAAAAGATAGTACATATCCATGGATAAGTACTGTTTTTATTAATTTATTATTATTTACGTTACAATATTAGGCTACATTTTTCTTGAAATGAAGATATGTGATAACAATGCTACTTACTATCAATAGACTTTGTAACAAAAAAAAAATACCGACTTCAAAAACCCTGCACTATATAAAAATATAAAAATAAATCTGTATTTATGAAGTCGGGTGGGGCCAGGTATAGAATATAACTTCTCGTTGGTCCGCATGAATGGGGTAGTTTTTTTTTAGTGGCTTTAATATTTTTATATCGTGCAAGGTTTTTGAAGTCGGTATTTATTTTGTCAAAAAGTATTGTTTTTTTTAGTGTAAATAAATTTAAGAACTATTTCCAATTTGGTATCAGTATTTAACACTAAAATTAATAATTACTCAAATAGGTTCTCTGATCTCGAAGGAATCGAAACCATTAAGACATCATCTAGATAAGCGCAGTCAAATTAAAGCTGTTTACTGAAGCTGGTTAAATAACCACTTCTTTTTTTAAACTCACTGTTTCCCCACACTAGGATTTCTCCTGTGTCGGGGGTGCGTTTACATATATGAATTCCACATACAATACACCCAGACCCGGAACAACTACCTGCAGATCATACACATATTTGTTCCGTGCGGGAATCGAACCCACGACCTGGAGCGCAGCAGCCGACTGTATCAGCCACTGCACCAACCGTGCCGTCGATCACTCAATCAAATGTAATGAAATTTGTATGGGAACAATTCGAAAGTATTCTGCACCTATTAAAAAAAAAATTGCTCAAATCAGTCTACAAATCTAGGAGTACTTAATATGAGTACATACAATTTTTTTTTAATAAGCTTCTATTTTAGAATCTGGACCTTTTTGAATTCGGTTATTAAGACCGCTGCTCGTTCGACTAACTATCAATTAAAAAATATACCGCACTGACGACAATGCACCTTGCATGGGTGTCCTTGCACCTTGTGTCGCTTAGGTACACCTAATTTCATTCAGTTTTACATCTGCCGATCACGAGTTATCGTCAAAATGCCTCGAAGTTAATAGTAAAATCCTAAGAATCCAAAACGCTCAGCTTCCAGCAAAACAAAAGGAAAAAAGAAATTGATTCCGCCAATCGTATTCCACTATCTGTCAACAGCATTATCTTAACCCTGCGCTCGCTGTTTGGGTCAAAATGAGCCCCATACCTGATGCGCCGTCACGTCGCTCGCTTTGAATGGCAAATCACGAGGTAGACCTTCGGGGCCTCTGAGACCCAGTATGAAAATAAAATGATTGCGGAGGGTCCGACGGCACTGTATTAAAATATTCCCCGAGGTTAGGGCACACCTGATGTTTTTGAAATAGTTGTCTGCTTGTTTATTTTGATTTTTATCTATGATAAATTGTGTGTGAGGGACTTTTATGATGTGAGCTTTCTGTAGAGTGAAATTTATGTTTCGAAATGAGATTTTGTTGCGAAGTTTTCATGTTTACGTTTATAAAAAGCTATTTTCAGGATAAAATGTTCCGTTGAGAAGCATGTCATAACAATTTGAAATGAAAGCTCTTATATCTAATTCACTTAAATAATTTAGATCTTTTTTAGATGTATTAATAGTTTAAAACCTTAAGATTGTATTCAATTATACAAATCATTATAGACTGGATGTGGAAGGAAGAATGAACGAATTCAGTACTATGAGAAGGACAGTATAACAGAAGATTATTCGAAGAACGTAAATTCCTACCTTTTTTAGAGCATAGATATTGAAAGTGGGGAATGAGACAAGAAGGAGGAATCGGTGAGTTAAGTGGGGAGAAAAGCGTAGTCAAAGCCCGTAAACTTCTTCGCTGCCTAATGGGCAACCATTTGAGTTGAGACCTATGAGTCAAAACATGATCATACTTTCGTAAGTTGAAAATAAACCAAATGCAGTTGTTGAGAAGCCTGTCGAGCTCATTAAACAAGTCTGGGTTCAAGTCATAATAGCACGCGTCACCATAGCTAATAAAATAATAAAAATAAAAATATAAACCATAAAAAAGGTGAGAGCAAAACTGTCAAAATTTTCATACGCCCTACGCGAAGTCAAAAAACCACAGATTTAGCAACTGCACTCGTCACCTACTATGTCTATGCTTACTCCTGGCTCAGCTATGGTATAATCTTATGGGAAAATAGTACAGACGCGCCCACTGTTTTAAAAGAAAATAATAAGAATCTTAGCAAACATAGAACAAATCAACACTTGTAAAACCTATTTCCAAAAACTCAAAATTTTAACGCTACCATGCATGCATTTTAGAAATATGTAAATTTGTCCGTAAATACCCTGAATTCTATAATAAACGTGTAAACATACAAACCAAAATTATACTTCGACACAAAAATAGATTTAATCTACCAACTTCTCGACTAGCTATGCACTCCTCGGGTCCCTTGGTGATGTCTATAAAAATATGTAACAAGCTACCAAATGTCATAAAAACTGAAAACAAATTTAATATTTTTGTATTTAAATTAAAAAAATGTTTGCTTAGCAAAAGCTACTATAGCGTAAAAGAATTCATCGACGATACATTTTAATTTCGATTTATTATTACTCGTAATACTGTTCCTCTCTCCTAATTAACGATGCTGTGCCAACAGGGTCCATAATTGGTGTATAGATATAAACCTACCATCTGTTTTTTTTAATAATTTACTTATGGAATGCAATAAAGAATTGAATTGAATTGAATAGCTGACTAAAGGAAATATTGAAGCCTGCACAAGCATTGTTTTGGTTTTAGTCGGTAGAAAATTTCTCAAACGGTAAAGCAAACGCAAAGTACTATTTTAAGGAACATTTAATACTACTGGTTTGGCATGGGCTGGCGCGAGCAAGAGACGGGAAGCGGCGATAGGCCTCCACGACCTTGGTTAGCTGGGCAGCCTCGTCGAGGGCGGTAAAACGGCCGAGTGTTCAGTGAACGAGACAGCGCAAGTCTCTTCATGTGATCTATCGTAATTTTGTCATCGTACGCTGCTGATGCGGGAGGGTTGGTAATCGGCGGCCACCAAATCGGCCATCGGCCACCAATCGGGGCCCAACCAAATTACTTCGTGGTATCCACGAGGTAATTTGGGTGGGCCAGGGTGGAATTAAATAAGCGCTTAGACGCTTGTTTCATGAACTGCCTGATGGTCAGCAAATTCAATTCGAAATGGAGTTGATCACTGCGCATGAAAATCGGTGCTCCGTAGGCATTACGCATGAAACGCAAACGATTTCGGAGGGTTTGGAGTCCACGGAGTGGATAAGACTCAGCCTGTGCGAAAGCTGCACTGGCATGGGTCATGACTGGCCGAATGCACGTGGTGTAAATTCTCACCTTATTTCTAAGGGATAATTTACTATGAGTATTGCCGTGTGGTGCCGGCTCAGAATACCACCACCCCATCTCCTCTCGTGGGTGTCGTAAAAGTCGACTAAGAGATTAGCCGGAGGATGGGCAGCAGCGTCCTTCGAATAAATTAACAACTCAACTGCGATCGCCAACCCGTCTGCCAAGCGTGGCGATTATGGCAAAACCCCCCAATGAGCCCACAGCACACCCATATTGGTCGTTGTGGTGATTTTTGGGGGAGGCCTGTGTCCAGCAGTGGACTTCATTCGGCCGAAATTATTATATTTATTATTATTTAGCAGGGAGTGGAGGCCAAGCAGCACAAAGGCAGCGTGGGCACGCCTTTCTTTTTGTACACTCGGAAGGACAGGATTTTGACAAGAGAGAGTTGATTCCAAGATATTTGGCGTGCGGTTTCCAAGGTTTTGATTGGCCTAACATCGAGATCTGACTGAAGTATGGTCGCATGTATTAAAACATAAAATACATTATATCTCCTTGTATTCATTATAATATTATTAATTCCACCAAAAGATAAAATACTATTAATTAAGTTAAACCATTTGCAGACGCTTCGGAGCTAAAACGAAAGAGAAAATGAAACAGTTAATTCTTCCACCAATAACGACGCAAACTTATATAATTATGTACATTACATAAAAGAAAAATAGGAACAACCACAGGAACAGAAATGATCAGGCAACATTTTTTTTACCCTAAAATCAATACGTCGAAACGAAAAACGAAACAAAAAATTGATTGTGCGTCGTGTGCGTGCAAAAAAAGGTTTCTTTTTTGTTTGGGACACACATTCCCAACCACTGCAACTCTACACTGGTGACCACCGAAAAGAACACAAAAAAGGTTGTCACTTAAATCGCCGTGGTGATGTGACTTATAACAAATCCAACGACAACAGCACTGTCTTTCAGTGACACCTTCATGAAGTCTTCCGGCAGTGGTGCCACGATTATATAGTTAAAAGTTGTGTCAGTCCTATGAAGCAGAACCAAAGGCAAGGCCATGTACAATCTTATAAAATATTTTAAAATGTAATGACAATGACAATAGAATTATGAAAATAATGGAACTCTAAACAACAACAGCAACAACATAGATAGGTACCGCAACCGTGAGGTGCATAGGATCACCTCAGCGCCTGCCTGTCCCCGTGAAGGGTTCGCGTAATGAATCGACTTTGGCATTAGTTAGCATGAATTAAGTTTACTGCGCCAGATTAATGAAGATATCGCTCCACACTTGGACCGGAGATACAGGCTGTTGGAAGAACAGTAGAAAACGAGAGCTGTTGGATGTTTAGTTAATTATTTTTGTATACTCTTTATTGTATACCATAATATAGTCACAGAAGTTTTTAATTAAGTAACAGTACAATAGGCTGCCTTATCACAACCTTACTATTGAAAATGGAATATATAAGTAATTATGAGACTGTCTGAGGTGGAATATTATTATAAACTACACTAAATGCATGAAAACTACATAAATAATAACTATTTAAACTATATGAATACAATAAAAACAAAATATATTTAATGTAAAGAGCTAAAGCAAGTCAAAATAGAATAGTAGAAGTTTCTTAATAGATGACAATGACTGATTACTGGTAATGCATTCCACAAACGAGCTGCTTGAATGGTAAAGGATTTATCGAAAAAAAATTGAAATGCATTGGCATTTAAGAATCGCGTATAAGTGTCACCAAGGAACTCGAAAGGGTTATTGAGGTATAAGAGAGAAAGATAAGACAGTACACTCTATTGAAGAGAAAGAATGTTAGCATTCCGGCGAAGGCGAATCGGTAGCCATTTGAGCTTCAGATGAAATTGTGATAAGTAATCATATTTTCGTACAACAAATATCAATTATGAGTCATAATCGCGAAAACTTAAGACATTACTAAGTATCAATCCTATATAAAAAAAAAATGTTTGTGGAATTGTATTCACTTACTATCATTTTATTTACAAATTTTTTACGCAATCATATCAGCCGAAGGACGTCCACTGTTGAACAAAGGCCTCCAAAACGACCGGTTACATGCCGCTCGCATCCAACGACTCCCAGCGACCTTCACCAGGTCATCTGTCTACCTCGTTGTCGCCATCATGCTGCGAGTGCCGGTGCGTGGTCTCGGGAACCTTTTTGCCTCAACGGCAAAATATCTTATGAAACGAAAAAAAACTTCTGTGCCATATTATCACCCCAACATTTCTGCTGAGGCTACCTGCAATACTCCTTCTTCCTACAATCTTGGTCGTGCTCAGAATAATGTTGAAAAGAAGACTTCAAACGTTCAAACCCATAATACTTGATTTAACCTACATTTCTAAATTCAAAAGATTTTATTTAATTATTATATAATAATTAAGGTCCAAATAGGCTTTTAAGTTAACTGTTAAGTGCACGATTCGTAAAAGTCGATCCTATGGAGAAGAGCCAGCATGAAACTCCATGGATATACTCTACACTAAAAAACTTACTTTTTCAAAACCTAACGAGTTAAAAACCACATGAAATAAATATATACATGGCCGATAGATGGTTGTTTCGGGTCAACGGGATTTATGTTTGTATAAAGGAGAAAACCTGGAACGTTTAATAAAAACTATTCTCCTCCTGAAGCTTCAAATACAAGCATCACACTATAAACTACAGTAATACAAACAACCTACTGTATACCCTCACCTCCAAGGTACGTCCCCTGGTATTCGAATAAATTGCTCTGAATAATTCCACAATTAACATTTTTAATCTCAGACGAGATGTTACCCGAATAAATTAAGTGTGCCCGCCGCTTTCAGATCGTAGACTCAGATAGTGACTACGCTAATTGGTCTCTTTACCTTTCCTACCTGATTAAAATGATAACGAATTATCGTAGCAGTTGAGAGCCCTAACCTGAATTATAGAGCCCTGGTTCTCGAGACGGCAGGCGTCGCAGCAGATGAAGAATAAATTTCTAGGTAGATAGGTCTGTAAAATATGGCAGGCTTTAGTCTAAATCGACATGTCAACGCAGGGTTTATGCTGGAAATGTGGAAAACATGCAGCTATTATCAGGTAAAGAATCACTAAGAAGGAGAAACGACACTGGGAACTACCAGTTGTACTATTGATGATCATCGTCATATCAGCCAAAGGATGTCCCTTGCTGAACATAGGCCTCTCCCATAGATTTCCACAATAGTGTTGTCATTTTGCCAATACTCACCACGCTTGGCAGGCGGAATGGTAATCGCAGTATGGCTGCTGTTCCTCAGAAAGGACGCCGCTGCCAAATATTTTTTGTTTAGAGCCCCTTAGTCGCCTTTTACGACATCCACGGGAGGAGATGGAGTGGTGCTATATTCTTAATCCGGACAACACGGTGCTGTAGTAAAGATACATTCAATAAATAAATTAGTGACGTCTCCATTCCCCCGGGACTCGTTTATCTAAACTCGCTATCAAAACTCTGAACTATTCAGTGCAGTAAAACAGAGCAATAACACAGGTCATAGATCACGCCCGCGCCCCATGGCGGCCGGCAGGTGACTGATTCACTGGACACAACGACCGCCTGAAATATGGTAATGGCGGACGCGGTCGCGCGACCTGACTAACAAATACACCTCTAAATTTCCTATTGTATTTGTATTTAGTTTTTATTTCCGATTATTTTTGAGTCTAAATATGATACCTTGACCTGGCACATTTGTTAGAAAGGATGCAGTCAATTTCATAACATGGTGTTTTTGTTTTCAAATGCCTTTACAGAAAAGACTAAGTTTTCCTCATGGGCACCACTTGATATCACCTGATATGAGGTGGTTATGTCCAGTTGCACTGATCGGTCATATAGTGGTATTTGAGCTGAGCATATCCGAGCTTTGGAGGAATATTTGGCTCCGGTGCGTTCGTTCTCGAGAACCTGGATCCTTTTGGTGCCGAATATGACCGCTCAGGTGATTTGTGACCACCACACACCCACCCGCCTTGCCGCCCTTGCCAGGGGTGGTGGAAGTCCATGTTGGATTTCTAATGCAGTGATAAAAAAGATTAAATGGTCGGAACCAGTTGCTATTAGACGTCAGTCGTTAAGCTAAGTCAGAGGCCCCTGGGTGGCTTGAAAATGGCCACTTACCAAAATAAAGAGAAAGACGGACCTGATATACTAACAGTCTTTTTAGGACACAACCCAGAAACATGTGCTTCTTTTCTGGAACAGCACACAGCTGCCATGTACTGTAATCGGTGCACACGATCAAAATCAAAATTATAGGCAGTATAAATAAGCACTGCCAATGTGCGATTCCGTCCGTACTCTCATAAGACAGAAAATATCTAAGAACCTAAATGACCATTTCAAAAACATTGGCCTCTTAATGACCACAATACGTGGTTTTCATCACAAAAGAAACGCCCGTCTCTCTCGTCTGCCCCACTTCTTGATTTTCTTTATTAGTTTTCTTTTTTGTTGTTTTGGCACCAGCTAGTGTCATACTGCACATGGAAATAGCTCATTCTAGTGAAAAGATAAGCCAGTCAGCAAGGGTGGTAACTGAGCTGACTGCTCAGGGTGCGCCGCACGTACTTAGGTATCATCAGTCGGGATAGACTCTTTTTATGCGTTTCTAATAAAATATTATCTCCGTACAGTGTGGTGCTGGCTACGAATAGCGCCAATCCATCTCATCCCGCTGGTGTCGTAAAAGGCAACTATGGGATTAACCAGAGGCTAAGCAGCAGCGTCCTTTGAGAACATTAACAACCCACCAGCCAAGCAAGTCGATTATGACAAACCCCCCAAATACACATCACACACCCAGACCGATTGATCTTTGGGGAGAGCCTGGATTTTATTCGGGTGAAATGACGATTCCCTGAGTAACTCCTCTATCTAATAACATACTCTAAGTACCACGATGAATAATTTATCTCGAATAAAATCTATTCGGTAATAAACACGAGTAACAAGGCTTTGTTCAAATAACGAAATCCACGTACGATACGGCGATGCCGATGTGGCGTGTAAGCGCGAATTTGTATGCAAATTGACGAAGGCACCGCAGGTGGGTCCGACACGCGGCACGAATCCGGCACGGCACAGCGACCAGCGGGACGGTACGAACTGAAATCGGTATCGTACATCCGAAGCCAGCTTGAAAACGTTAGCTACACAACTACCTGTTAGAAGAAGTTGGCATTGAAGTGCTTTTCATTTTAATGCTTGATATGCTTTATGCTTTTTACAGGGAATGGTTTTGTAACGTTCAAAATATCAGCTTTATTTTGTCATTATTTTACATGGGTTTTTTTTAATACAATGTGGTTTTACGAGACCAGCAAGTCATTCGCCTGCCCATAACAATTGTAATGCTAACTTGAACTAGTCCCACGTGGCACCACACTGCGCTCGTCACCTCGAGACAAAACCTTATTTAGGGCCAAAATTAATAATCAATCTAATCCGAAATCTTTGGATTTGGGATAGAAGATTTGTCGTTTTCGCGCGTCTTTGGATTACGCAATTTTGAATTAGATTGGTAATTATTGCCGTTATTATTTATATTATTTTGACGGTCAGTCTCTTATGCGGCTCCCAGTCCGGCTGATGATGTCTGCATTATAATAATATAATTGGAACTGGAAACCGGATGTATACCATGTTTTTTATTTACACGGATAAACGTTTTAATGTTTATCTGTAACCATGGCGCTTGCAACAGCGCCGAAATATCGGGAACTCAAAATCAATAAAAAACATGGTAAATATCCCGTTTCCAGTTCTAATAATAGTGTCAGTGACCATGTCAGTTTAAAAACTTATATCATAATAATAGCTAATGCCTGTAATGCGTAGGTAACTATATAATTCACAGAATTATCATTTCACTAACATAATTACGCAAAACATTTACTACTGTAAAAAGTAATCTTCGTTTTGTTTTCAGATCATTTCCCAATCGAATGAAAATTCTCAAAAATTCTTAACAAAAATAAAAAGTAAATTGGTAAAACTACTATCTTCGCGTTAAGGCGTGCGTCGGTAACTGCCGAAGTACTGAAACTGCTATCAAGGTGGACGATAGTAACGACGGTCGTAATAGGGATGTGCGTAGATTTAATTTAATTAAGTTGGGATCGGTACCGATACCAATTTGGTATTAAGGACTTCAGAAATTATATTTATTTAGCAATTATGTTTTAAGAATTATTGTGTTGCGTTAATAAATATATGGAATTACTGACTGCTTCTGAGAAAAATACCGGGACAAAATCAAAGGTTTCTGTACTAAATCCCGACATATTTTATGGCACATTATTTAGCGCGAAAAACGTGGTACAACGTCTAGTATGGCCTTTTATAGAAAGTTCCATAGCCACTTTGAGATGAACCACCAATCGTATCAATCAGCTCAAGGTCCTCCACGTCAATCTGCTGAGAGGCACTCCACGTTACGTTGACCTTTTTATCGGTGTCCAGTGGAAATTCTACATGTAACTCTTTCACCCCGGGGAAGGGGTATGCCGGATTCCTACCAGCTAAAATCACTGAAGTCATCTTCGACACCGAAGGGGCCCACTCGTCCAGGTCTTCGTAAGATCACACTAGAGCACGTTACGTTGATCTACGAACACTTTGAAATCACAAAGATAATACAATTGGTTATAGAAAAGTAATAATTCGGCAATAATTACTTATCAAAATATAATATAGTTCTGAATGTCAACCACTATTAAATTGGGGATTAAAATTGACCAAACAACAGGTCATTACGATGCCATATCCAGTTGAAAGTAACTTTGTAAGTTCTACTTACTTATCAAAATATAATATAATTCTGAATGTCAACCACTATTAAATTGGGGATTAAAATTGACCAAACAACAGGTCATTACGATGCCATATCCAGCTGAAAGTAACTTTGTAAATTCTACTTAGTAAATATGAACTTACATCTACAGCATATCATACTAAGTCGTGTCTACTGTATTTCAAATCAAATTATCGATATTGATTGGTATCGGTAGCTTGCGGGTGCGTCCCTAAATATCAAAAAGAAAGTGAGAGTGAATTCCTTTCACCTGATAGAACGGTTATTAGCCAATTCGAAGCCCATTCCGATCCTAATAGAGGTGTAATAAAAGGGTCTTTTCTCTCTATTTTTTCTTTTATTTGTTCAAAAGGTAAAAAATAAAAATTTCTTATTCAATTTGCTCCGGCTCTGCCGTTTCGATTTTATTATTTTACCTTCGTTTTCTTTTCTGTGTCTATGTGTCTTTATTTTGCAATGCAGTGTTAATCTTTCGTCATTTCGTACTTTTGTAAAACAAATTTAAGATTTTATTTTTAGTAAGGATTTTTTAGCCTTTACCTTTGAGTTTGTCAGCCAATATTTTAAGTAATACTGGGAAATTGAGTATTTGATCATTGCAAAAATTCACAAATAAACATTAAGGAAATAAATTTAACCTCAATATCAAGTATTTATTTATCAAACGATTATCCACCCTAGATTTTCTCCTAATACGTGGATACAGTTTTTATAAATAAACAGCGCGCAACCCATTTCTAACACCCGTTCCACCGTATAGGCACGCCCATGAATGTTTGATATCAATAGAAACATATTCCACAGCGTTTTACTTCCATTTATTCTTGCGTACAGCTAAGAAGTGAAACTCCTTTCCGGAGTCTAATACAGTAATAAAGCCAAACAAAAATATTTGATCCAATTTAAATCCCTGATTTGAATCATTCACCCTACAAATAAGTACCGGTACAATATTCTACCAAGCCGACATTCTAGCACATGCCACACTTATACAAAACTCGTATTCCGTAGAATCGTCATCTCCCCTCGAATCGAAACCTATTTTTGATTGTCCCTGCATCTCTTTCACACATTTTTTGCACGCACCGGTGTTAAGAGCCCTTTAATGACAGGAAAATTGAAACTTCGCCGTTTACCAGAAAAAGTTGAAAAACAGTCGTAAAAACTGTGCTCGCTAGATAATGTCGAAATGATGTGTTTTGAGGTAGATTTTTGATATAAGTTGGTGGTTCAAAGTATGCGGTTTAAAATAATAAAAAATAATTATTGTTATTTGCAATTTGCTGGTCACAATTTGGCATGAAACATACAATATTATTTTAGAAATAACTGAAAAATTGCTTATTAAAACTTGACTCGTCTCGACTTGTTTTGTATTTTCGCCGAATAAAGTGCTCTGCTGGACACAAGCCTCCCGCATAGTTCCCCACAATTACCAGTCTGGATGTGCTGTCATTGGGGGGTTTTGCCATTATAGCCACGCTTAATAGATGGACTGGCTATCACAGTTGAGTTGTGTACTCAAAGGACGCTGCTGCCCATTCTCCGGCTATTCCATAGTCGCCTTTTACGACACCTACGGGATGACAGGTTTAAGCTATTCGTATCCGGCACCACATGGCCTAAAACTTGACTGTGGTGCCAAAATGGGCGACTTCTTTCTTTAAACTAAAATAAAAAAAACAATAATCTAGTTGAAAATTGTATTACCTTGGTAAGCGATCTATGTATAGAAAATTATAAAACAAATTACTATGTGACGACCAGATTGGAATACACCCACACTATTAAAAATAACTTGCCTACACAAAATCAAATTCCCAGTACTGTTACTTCATACATACTATCATTGATCAGAGTTTACCTGGTCCTCCTTTGAAAACTTGACCCTTGCGAGAGCCTTTTGAGCGATAAATCATTACTGTGACAGTTTTAAGTACTATTTCTATCTTTTCCCTAAAATAAAAAAGTGTAAACAGAGTGTAGGCCGGTTGCCATCAACTCAACCTTACAGGTCCGATAGGTAAAAGAGTAAAGTTATTGAAATTCATAAATCATGCGTCCGTGCTCAATATACAGGGTAAGCCGTTGTTTAACAAATATATCGCGTGTTCTTATAACACGTTGACTGCGAACAACACGTGGCGGGGTTTGGTGCAAGTTGTGAGAGTAAAGATAGATTATATGCTGAAGATAGGTGGGAGTTGTTAGATGCGGGTGGCATGTAACCAGTCGTTTTGGAAATCTACGGTAGGCCTTTGTTTAGCAGTGGACGTCCGGCTGATATGATGATGATGAAAGTAAAATAAAAGGTTATGTTAAGATTTGACATCGACCGCAAATCTTGCATAACGTCACTGATCTGTAAACGATCAGTGAGGTTATGCATCGCTTGACGTGGTCAAATTTTGGATGGCTGAGCACATAGTAGTATTTAAGCTAAACTTCTCTTCGCTACAGATACCAGTTGCTGTCGTTAAGCTAAGTCTAAGACCTTTTGGCGGCTTTAATAACTCTGACACCAGGCTAACCACGAACCAAATGAAGACAAGAAGATAATATTCAATATACAAGACGCACTAAGTGTTAGAGTCCTTGCTAGCTGCCAAGATTCTTATTATTTGAACTCATTGCTACCAGCTGCGCGCTGTCTTATTATTTGAACTCATTGCTACCCGCTGCGCGCTGTCGCTCGTCGCTCGTCCCCCACATCACGTAACGGCAATAGATCAAGTCCACCTGTAATATTAACGCTTCACTATCATCCGCACATGGCGACGTCGCCGCCCGACTAACAAAAAGTATTTGTCAAACTCCCCGATGTTTCTTTGAGTACGGCGTGCGTGAGCCCTTCTATGTGTTCCATTCTTTGTTATGTTTGAATTATTTGGAGCCTAGGGTGCAATTCTCGAAGCTCAAACATCTATACATCCTTGAATAGAGATTTAAAATAAAGCTGTAAAACCAATTTGGTATACGCTAAAACTTGATTAAAGTCATTCAAGGACAGGTTGCAGAACATGAGAACCAGCCTAAGCGAATACCAAATTGGGTTATCACCATTATTTCAATTCTGTATTCAAGCATGTATGGATGTTTGAGCTTAAAGAATTGCACCCCTGTATGGAAGAGAGGTAAGTTTGTCATAAAATTCCAATTATTTTCAGTTTAAGCAACACTGGGTAATAATGATGATAACAGATTGATTTGTTAATATTTACATCAACGCCGTAAAGGTTTCAAAACGTTCGTCAAAATAAGAATTAACTATAGCTGATTCATAAAAGTGGTTATGTACGCAAATGCGTGCAACTGCACGTGTGTAGGATTCTAGTTAGTACAGTCAAAAGTAAACGATGATCAGTCAAACCCCAAAATTCCTGAACCATTAATTCATATTAATACGACACTTGATTTACCAGTTTTCACTTCTAACTATTATAAAGATAAACATATTTTTTATTCATGTAAACCCATTTATAGGCTCTTATGAATAGTCAAGACTTTAGTTGCCGCGTTCCAAGATGTTGATTTCCTATGAAGAAAATCGGGCAAGAATCTCCGTGGTTACTCTTATTATTTACTTTTTCATTATTTACTTCTGTTGTCTGTACATCATTACATTACAAAATCTGCAAGTTCATTTCAGGATTTACTAATAATGATTTCCTTAGATAAATTAAGCATATTCAAGTCCAGGGATGGCAAACCTGTGACACGCGATAGCAAATTGTAGGCACGGCATTGGTTGATCGCATTACGTACATACCTATTGTTATGTGGGTACTTGTATGATATATTTTGTAAGGTAGATTGTAGTACTAGTGAAAGGCGTTGGCCAGTGTTGCCACCTTAGCGATTTTGTCACTAGATCTGGTGACTTTTGACCCCTATTGGCGATTTATTTCTGGCGTTTAGCGATTTTTTGTTTTGAGCGACTTCTAGAGATATTTGATTCGCCTTCATCTATCCTAAAAAGTTTCTTTAGAATATTGATTATTATTTATATTCTTGGTTTGACGTTACAATATAATTATTACAACCAAATATTGTTATCTATTTTTACAATTACGGTTGTTTTTCCATACTTAGAATTTATTGATGTAATAAATAATCTGTTTTTTTTACATATTTTAATGTTTGGTACACAATAAAAAGTGGTACCGTTTATTGTTATTACGTAACAATATTTGAACAATGATTTTTCTTCTTCCTGCCCTGCTGCTTGACACCTACCCCCTTAATGGGTATGGTAGTAGTAGTCGGTTGTTAATCCGTCACGTGCGGGCAACTCAAAGTGCCTTGTACTAATGGTACACACCGGGTTCCAAACTCCCTTAATCGCCTTCTACGACACCCACGGCATGAGATGGGGTAGCGCTAACCGTGACCGAAGCTACACGGCAATTTGAACATGTACTGCCGCTTGAGTAGTCTGTCCAGTACTATCGATACTTCGATAGATGGCATTACAATGTTTTTTCTACTAAAACATATTTTTTGGGATTTCTGGTGACTTTCGCTTCAAATTTAGCCCAATCTGGTGACTTTTGTGTGTTGATCTAGTGACTTTTATTTTTATGAGGTGGCAACACTGGCGTTGGCTGCTGCGACAGTCGAATATACAAGTTTAGACGTATCGGTTGTCTCATTTACGTTCCACCCCGTTCGAATACAACACCTATAAAATGAAAATAATAAAAATATGTTCGATGTTATCAACAAAATGTAACTTCAATAATTATTCAAAATAAAGTGTATGGATCTGTTTATATTATTTTTAACCGACTTAAAAAAGGAGGAGGTTCTCAATTCGATGCGTATGTTTTTTTTTATGTATGTACACCGGTTACTCCGAGATGTATAGACCGATTTGAGCAATTCTTACTTTAACTGATGTAGAATGCTTTCGAATTGTTCCCATATAAATATAATTGAGTAGTTTTTAACCACCTACAATAAACAGGTTTATTTGAATGCGCTGATCTAGATGATGTCTTAATAGTTTCAATTCCTCTCAGATCAGAGAACCGATTTGAGTCATTCTTATTTTTAGTGTTAAATACTGATACCAAATTGAAAAAGTTCTAACATTTATTTACACTAAAAAGAAACAAATAAATATTTTTAACAAAAATAAAATTGCTACTTCAAAAACCCTTAAAAAGTTTTAATAAAAAGGGATATTAAATACATTTCAATTATATAATTACAACTAACATTCTTAGATTGCTCTTCGGCACGTCATATCTAAATAAAAAACTAAGATTTTTTTATATACTCTTTATTGAACAACACAAAACACATAAAAGATAAACATTTTAAAAGATAAGTGTACAATGGGCGGTCTTATCGCACAAGGCGATCTCTTCCAGACAACCTTTGGATATCATATACATTATTACTTAGACGTAGTAAAATAAAATACAAAACACAATACATACAATAAATATTTTATGTATTAAATAATAGATATAAATACTAATAAATATCAAATATAACTGGAAATGAAGAAGATTTTATTTCTTGAGAAAATTATAGACAATTTACGGCACGTAGATGGAAATATTTGGCATCTCTAGTCTGGTCCATCATCTGTAGATTGTATGGAAGAGAATCTCACTTCTATTATACTTTAATCTGAAAGTTTGTATGTTTGTCTGTCAATCTCTCTCAAACGGCTGAATAAATTCAAGTAAAACTTGGCAGATGAATGGATTATGTCATGGAATAGAAAATCATTCTCCTGTACCCCTAATACGAGTTTCTTTCCACAATCGAAACGTTAACGTCGCGTTTACCGCGTTCGGCGCTGCGATTGGCCCGCTACAAACTCTTCAGCCAATAGGAGCACCGAACGCGGTAACACGTTTACCACTTTTAGTTTGCTATTATGTTTCCACTGTGAAAAGAAACTCTCGTACGACGGTCTTGGTCCCAAGTTACTTGGGGCTGGCGCAATATGTAATCATATTGCAAAAAAATTGGCAAAAAGGTTTTACAGTCGGCTGCCTGCCTGACACCAACTCCCCTTGGGCATGCTAGTGTTGATGGTTTACCCGCCACCTGCTGATGACCCAAAGTGCTTGATAGTACGCACCGGGTTCCACACCCCCTTAGACGCTCTCTACGACACCCAGGGGATGAGACGGGGTTGCCCTATTCATGACCGGAGCGACACGGTGTAGCTAGTTTACATGGAATAGGACATCATTTCGGCCTAATGAAGTCCACTGTTGGACACAGGCCTCCCCCAAAGATCATCACAACCACCGATATGGATGTGTTTTGAGCTCATTGGGGGGTTTTGCCATAATCGCCACGCTTGGCAGGCGGGTTGGCGATCGCAGTTGAGTTGTTAATGTACTCGAATGAAAATGTTCTTAGCAAAGTTTATGCCATCCCGTCTCCAGAGGATCTATCCGAAAAATGGCCAGCTGCATATTTCTGTGTGGCAGAGACAACTTTCTGCAATCACCAAATCCGCTTATTAAGGGTGATGGTAACGCCAATGTCTAATATGGCTGATAATTTTAGGGGAAATTTGGAAGGCCCACGTCCAGCAGTGGGCGTTTACAGGCTCATATGAACATGTCTACACCTGTAGATAAAATAATCAATCCCATTTATCCCAACTTCCAAGTATAAAAATTACAAGGTACCGCGAAATTACATCACCTACAACTATACAATCTACATATTGCAATGATATAAACATGTACATTATACTATCTTCAATCTCTTAACATAGGTAAGACTGGTTGTAATAAAGCTATGCATTAACACCTCGGAATCAAAGCGTCTTTGAAGCCGCGCAAGTAATCTCGCCAACATGTCTGCTATCTTCGAATGTTGAGAAAGTGGCTCTACTTGCAGTTTGCCCCAATATGTTTTTTTTTTGTTGCTTTGTTAAAAACAATTGTTGTATATTGTACGCTAGGATGTAAATTACATTACATCATTTCTGCGCCGAACGGTTTTATTTGGGTTTTAATATTAACTTCGCTTAAAATTAGATTTTTAAAAAATTGCCGGGAATGTCCACTGCAGGGCAAAGGGAATTTCTTTTAAAGAGAAGGAACGAACATTAATCAACACGCTTGCTCACAAAGTGTTAGCGATTTCAGATCAGGTTTCCTCACGATGATTTCCTTCACCAGAAGTCAGTTGTGTCCTAGATTAATGAAGAAAGTACATATGACATTGAAAATATCGTAATGGTACATGCCAAGTTTGAACTCGTAACCTAGACATTAAACAGCGAGTTTGTAAACCACCGGCCCACAACGACATCATAGAAAAAAATATACTGAAGAATAAATGATTTTGCACAAGTAGAGCACATTTCTGGCACACTAAAATACAGGACTATTTACCACAATGGAACTCCTTTTTCGGTCCTTTGTGGGGCTAGCTTTGATTAACTTTGATGTAGGTGAGTGCACTGAAGGTAGTCCGCTATCTGCTAATGGATATTTCCACACATACGCGTTGTTCCTTCGAACGATACCACCTGAAACTCTTTAAACATTATTCTTTTTACTTTGAGCTTATTTTTCAATGTTTTCTTCTGCGGTTACTTTAGTTTGTGTTTGTTTGTCTTCTTATGTGCGATTTTATATTATAAAAAAATACTAACCACTTATTTATAGATAATAGTGTTTTAATGTTAATAGTTACACAAATACTGTATTTAAACTTTTTCTATGTTAAAAAAATATCATTCCGGCAGTATTGTCACTGCGTCACGCAGATTGTCACTGAAAGTCAGCGCTTTTGTCGATAGATCTGCTTAACATAACAGCGTTATGCTGAGTGACAACCTTTTTTGCACGGACACGACGCACAAATTGTATAATTATCTTTATGGTTTAGATTCAAACTGGTAGTCTTGTATAAAACAATACTATATATATAGTATTATATATAACTATATCATAATTTTGTTGCCAGTTTATTACACTTAGTAAGGCCGGTTAGTGCTGGCTACGAATAGCACCAACCCATTTCATCCCTTGGGTGCCGTAAAAGGTGACTATGGGATTAGCCAGAGGATGGGCAGTGTACCTTCATGTTTCTTAACAAATCAACTGCGATCGCCAACCCGTCTGCCAACCATGGCGATTATGGCAAGACCCCCACTGAGCACACAATACACCTAGACACTGGTTGTGGCGATGATTGCAGTAGGCTCATGTACAGCAGTGGACTTAATTAGGCTGAAATGATGAGTAAGGCTGTTCTTGTGTTTCTTTTAAATATGATATGCTCTCCATGTCTTATAAATAGTTACTATACCCTTTGGTTAACTCGCTGTCGCTTGGTCCCGCCGCTATGTAACCTTAGGGAAGAAACTCCCCGTGGAGTTAGGCAAAGGAACGGCTGTCTGAGTTAAAGCTGAAGCAAACTCAGGCGGAAATAGAGCTCCAAAGAGTACGGGTGCAACGCACGGAAACGGAAGAAGGAGAAAAAGAAGTGGATCTAGACCATCGGTTCGCATCAACAAAAGTGGTTGACAAAAACCCCTCAAGCATCCTTGTGGTATCGTTTGCCCCAAGAAGATAGTAAAAAACAAAGATGTGTGGAGAAGAAAGAAAATGAAAATATACAGACATGTCCATTCGTTTCCACTTTAGCAGCGGCACTCTCTCAGGGCGTGAAAGCAACAAGGAACCACCGTAATACGTACAAGAGTTGCCGCGGCGGGTGGGGACGGAACTACGACAGAGCTTCTGAAAGCGTGTGGCACACCGCAACTTAAAGTCCTTCAGAAGGTATTCAATTCCGTCTAACTCGAGGGCACAATGCCTGAAGCATGAAACAGAAGCGAGCTGGTGCTCTTCTTCAAAAAGGGTGATGTAAGGGTGGTGTAACACTCTGTTGAAGAATTATAGACCCATCTCGCTTCTAAGCCATGTTTATAAACTGTTTTCTAGGGTCATCACGTATCGTCTAGAGCGCAGGTTTGATTACTTCCAACCTCCCGAAAAAGTCGGTTTCCGAAAAGGTTTTAGTACCATAGACCACATACATACGCTGCGGCAGGTTACACAGAAAACGGAAATAACTAAATGTATGAAATTCGAAATTTGTTAAAACGATAAATACGTATTAATAATACCGTAATAATTAATGGTTCGAATGGTTAATTTTGTCATTTAAATTGCATCTTTTCTTAAAATTGATTACATTAATTCATATAATGACATTTATTATTTATTCTATATTTGTAATGACATTAATTATTTGTTTTTAATGCTTATTTTATTTTCATTTTATAAGTACATTTACATACCAATTTTATTATACTATTATTAGAACTGGAAACGGGATATTTACCATGTTTTTTATTTATTTTGTTTTTATTAATCTGATTATATATGATATTAATTTTATATTGCATGGCATGGCATTACATTTTATAATTTTTTTAGGCCACTAGTGTACTAACATATACACCAGCCTGTTGCCTGGCAGTATGAGTCTGTCATACTCACTAAAATGTCTTGTTGAGGGTAGCGTTGTGTGCAGGTTGGTTAAGTTCCCTGCTTTATTATTGAGCTGAGCTAAGCTGATGAATATAGCATGATATGAATCAGAGCCGTTATTCGGCCGAAATGATGATGCTGATAAATGCATTATGCCCTCTGTCGGGAATAGTTAGCTTACTGATATAGCAAACTATGTAACAACTTATGTAACAACTTATGTAAAACCCATTTTCGCAAATGAATAAATTGAATTGAATTGAAACTAATTGTAAGGCAATTAATTATCCTTGTGCATAAATATGTGTGTATTTATCCCACATATTGGCATGCATTATCCTCACATAGCTTTTTACTATTATATTGGATGAAGTAATCAGACTGTAATCCATGGAGTTTCTTGCTGGTTCTTCTCCATAGGACCACCGACTTGGAACCGTGCAACTATTAATTTTATAAATAGTTATATATTATAACTATTTAAATTCTGTCTTATTTTTTACTTTGACTCTGTACAAAGGCCTCCCCCACAGATTTACACAATTGTGTCGTCATTTCGGGGGGAATTAGCCAGTTCTCACTACGCTTGATAGGCGGGTTGGTGAGCTATAGATGCTGTACCACAGAAGAGACGCTGCCGTCCATCCCTCTGGTGTAGAGTACCTTAGTCGTCTTTTACGACATCCACAGTGATGATCCAGGAGATGGAGTGGTGCTATATTCTTTATCCGGACACCACACGGAAATTGGGATAATAAAATCACTATATTAAAATTCAAAAATATATATTTGCTATCCTATACGCTATTTACAGTTCAAGAGTCCAAAAGATCAGTCAACAAAAAACATATTCTCTCCCAAGGTCGGACAGCTTAACTAGAAATAATTGTTGACTTAGGCTTTGGGAAGGTGAGCGGCCTGGGGCTGGAAGCCTAACTCGTTGGCAATGTAAGTGACGATATACTCAGCGCCATCGGGGGCGAAGTAGGAGAACCTGCCACGGACCTCAAGGGCCTCGTTCTCAGTACCAACGTTCTTCAGCTTACCCTCCTCCTGGACGGATGTGCCGTCACTGGTGTCCGCACTGTTAAACAAAATTAATTATTTATTAATTAGTGCTGGTAATATTTATTAATTAGTGCTGGTAATATTTATTAATTAGTGCTGGTAATATTTATTAATTAGTGCTGGTATTATTTATTAATTAGTGCTGGTAATATTAATTAATTAGTGCTGGTAATATTTATTAATTAGTGCTGGTATTATTTATTAATTTGTGCTGGTAATATTTATTAATTAGTGCTGGTATTATTTATTAATTAGTGCTGGTAATATTTATTAATTAGTGCTGGTAATATCAATAAACTACACTGCTAATTCGTGAGGTAGATAAATATTTATTTATTTAGTATGGAAGACTTCAGGTAAACGATCAGTATTATAAGAGTTGGGTAAATCGATAGCAAATTTAAAGTCTTCACGTCTGAGGCTGTGCCGGCTCAGAATAACCGTGTGGTGCCGGCTCAGAATACCACCACCCCATTTCATCCCGTGGGTGTCGTAAAAGTTGACTAAGGGATTTACAGGGGGATGGGCAGCAGCGTCTTTCGAGTACATTAACAACTCAACTGCGATCACCAACCCGTCTGCCAAGCGTGGCGATTATGGCAAGACCCCCCAATGAGTACACAATACACCCAAATCGGTCGTTGTGGTGATCTTTGGGGGAGGCCTGTGTCCAGCAGTGAACTTCATTCGGCCGAAATGATGATGATGATGATGACGTCTGAGTAATGAAGGCAAGTCTTCTTATAACTCGTTACGAACAGTTACGTTGTGCGAACAAGCAGAACTTCCAATAGTTTGTGTAAGCAACGTAATATCGACCCCTTTGTAACTAGTGTGTCATCGGCAAGGAGGTGTTTAATCCTCATAAGTACAGCCGAATAAAGTACACTGCTGGATACAGGCCTCTCCCAAAGATCACCACAACGACCGATATGGGTGTGTTGTGGGCTCATTGGGAGATTTTGCCATAAGCGCCACGCTTGGCAGACGGGTTGGCGATCGCAGTTGAGTTGTTAATGTACTCGAAGGATGCTGCTGCCCATCCTCCGGCTAATCCCTTAGTCGACTTTTACGACATCCATGGGAGGAGATGGGGTGGTGGTATTCTGACCCGGCACCATACGGACGCCTTGCAGGTGCCCATCCCTCTGATTTAGAGTCCCTTAGTCGCCTTGTACGGCATCCACGGGAGGAGATGGAGTGGTGCTATATTCTTAATCCGGACACCACTACATTTATATAAAAATGTTACCAAAATACTTACGCATAGGAGTATCCTTCGATACCAGATTCAGAGTCGTAACGGGTTATTGCAGCATTTTTGGGATCTTCAGCTGGGGCAGCGACAGCCACGGCGACGAAGAGAGTGAAGACAATGAACTGAAACAAAAACTGTTTTGTTAGAAGCTTCGGAAAAGCTGTAACATCAGATTCTGGAATATTCCTTAACATGCAAACCTGTGTACTCGTGGTATTAAGCGCCAGGTTGGTTTTTACCCCGGCTCCGTCTCCTCCTTCTCGCTCGAAGAAGGAGGAGACGGCGCCGGGGTAACAACAGCCCTGGCGCCTAATTCCCTCACGCCTGAAACCTCGGGCGGGCGGGGGTCCTCTGGGTTCGCGGGTGCGTTTACAGACATGAATTCCACATACAATACACCCAGACCCGGAACAACTACCTGCAGGTCATACAAATATTTGTTCCGTGTGAGAATCGAACCCACGACCCGGAGCGCAGCAGCCGACTGTATCAGCCACTGCACCAACCGTGCCGTCAAACTGCCGTTTAATAATTTTTTATGCTAATCAGGAAATAGTGCATCATTACGCAAAGACTGTAATTTATATTCTAATACGTAAGTGACCTATAGATTTTTTATCAGACATTTATATATAGCGACATAATTAAAAGGAGACGCAAATGTCAGGGTTGTGAAGTTACTTAGAATTCCGATAGTGAGCCATAACATCATCTAAATGATAATGTAAAAGATCGCACTGTTGTGTGATACGGATAGACAAGAAGTTGTAACTGTATATACATGTTTCTATTTCATTTAGTTATATAATATCGATTATGATCGTAATATAGCTAAGATAATTATCACTCAGTAACATTCCTAATATTCTATGAGCGAATTATACATTACATTTAAGGTCAGTTACATTAGGTAGGTACATCACACTCAAGGTAATGGACCATATTGCTGAAGCGATTGAATAAAATTGGCTAAACCGAACCCTATGAATAACTTGATGTTAAAATGATTAATGATTAGAAAGGTGTCATCCAGAGTCATTTATGTAAAATGTGTGTGTAGTAGTGTACACACGTAAGAAGTGAAACTTCTTTATGACATCATTTTTCGAAAAATGATCTACTATTTACAACTTTACAGAAATTGGTTAAATAAAGCTAAATTAGATAAAGTTTAAGCAAAAGGCTTTTATTATCATAGATATGGATACAAATAATACAATGATTTCACCCGATTGTTACTAAGATTATTATAGCATTTCATTAATTATAATAGAACTATTACTTATTACTATTATTGTTATCAACACAATCTAGCTGTACATTGTACTCGTCTCCACAGAGTAAGCAACTCGTTCATGGGTCAATGTATACGTTTTTACAATAAACTTCCCACTGAAGTCAGAAATTTATCGCTTAAGAAATTTAAAACTTTTATTAAATCTAAACTCTGTAATAAAGGATATTATAAGATTTCTGATTGTCTTGAGGATAAAAAAGCTTGGGACTGAGCTGCTCGCTAGGTACAGTCAGCATAGTTTTTTTTTTTTTTTTTTAATTTATACAAAAACTGACATCTGTTATTTTATACACTTTTTATTGACATTGAATTCAAACAGATTTTTGACATGTGTTTTATATTAGAATTTTTACGTTTCATTTATATTTAATTTACATAAATTTTTGACATACAAGTACATTTTAGTACTGTTGTAATTTTTTTATTTTTTGTGTACATGTATGTATAAATATTGTATATGACAGACTAACGTGTTGCTGGGGAGTTTGTTGCGCCGTTTCTTCTCCCCAGCTTAAACACTAGGAAGCGGTGAAGGGTGGGCTTAATGGGTGCTGTCTAATGTTGACGTTCAAAAGAACTAATAATTTAGTCTATTTGAATAAATGATTATTTCATTTCATTTCATTTCATTTCATCATGATCATTTCGGCCGAGTGAAGTCCACTGCTGGACACAGGCCTCCCCCAAAGATCACCACAACCACCGATATGTATGTGTCCTCGCTCATTGGGGGGTTTTGCCATAATCGCCACGCTTGGCAGACGCGTTGGCGATCGCAGTTGAGTTGTTAATGTACTCGAAGGACGCTGCTGCCCATCCTCCGCCTAATCCCTGAGTCGACTTTTACGACACCCATGGGAGGAGATGGGGTGGCATTCTGAGCCGGCACCACACGGCATTATTGTTATCGTTAGTATATATTTTTGTAATTAATGGCTTATGGTAACTGAAATATGAAATGTATGGTTTACATTCCACGGAATTTAG
The DNA here is from genome assembly GCA_947459985.1 of Diloba caeruleocephala. NCBI lineage: Eukaryota > Metazoa > Arthropoda > Insecta > Lepidoptera > Noctuidae > Diloba > Diloba caeruleocephala. The sequence goes on along the minus strand of OX381612.1, from coordinate 27,638,779 downwards.
TGACTGAGTAAAAACTCCATCAATTGTAGTGCCGGATCTTGTTGATGTTTGAGGATTGTTTTTCATAGATAAATTCAATTTATCTTTCAAATCAATATGGCGCATAACGGAAAAATGTGACTTAGAAATAATGATGGCGCGTAACAGAAAAACGTTACAATTTTTTTTACATTGCTATAAAATTTCTCCCATACGTCGATAAAGAAGTTTCACTTCAAAAACCATTATCATCACACCTTTGACAATTTTTTTTTTCTGTACAGTATATTTTAATGCTATGTTCTTTAGCGACTTAAAAGAGTCTTACATGTAGAAGAGTTTAAAATGTGAGGCAAAAAGGTAAAGCAAATGAATTAATTATTATTTTCTAGAATATTGGTCGCTTGGTACTTAAACTGAAATTAAATGAAATGATTGTGACTTGACTGACTAACGCAATCTCGATTCAAGTTCTACTTAAGTTTTGATTCTCGATGAGTATGGGCGAAGGCTACATATATAGATAACTCTATAAATAGTTTCCCTATGATTAATTAGTTGTTTGTTCCGGTGAATAGTACCAATGACATTACAGATTTAAGTGCTAGCTTAGTAGTTTAATGGTGGCAAGCTATCATATTTAGCTGGTTTGATCCACTCCTGCGCTACTTGCCCCGTATGTATAGAACCGTTTATTGGTTATTAATTGCATTATTAAATGACAATTCTAAGTATTTCCAAAGTTTTTTTTAATAAAAAAATGCGTTGGCCCACACTTGGATTTCTCCTGTCGTGGGTGCGTTTACAGACATGAATTCCACACACAACACACCCAGACCAGGAACAACTACCTAAAAGATCATACAAATATTTGTTCCGTGCGGGAATCGAACCCACGACCCGGAGCGCAGCAGCCGACTGTATCAGCCACTGCACCAACCATGCCGTCAATATTAAAAGTATTGGTAATATTTATAATACATAGATGCATTATCTGATTTCACCTATGACATTTTAAACAGTCAATGTACTTTCTTGCATTCCAGAATAAAACATGAGTCAATCGAGTCAATGTCTTACAACCTGATCACATTAGCAGCGATTGACATCAAGGTTAAAGACATAGGTTAATTGAAAAAATTGCATTGAAAACAAATCTTGTACAAGAAACTTATTAATTAAATGTGGGTAATGCCCGAAACAAGGAAAATAATTCCAAATAATTGATTTTGATGAATTATTCGTTTCAAATTTGGTTTCAAATAACTCACGGATTTCATTTTTGGAGAGTGAAGGTGGGTGAGGGTGTTGCTGAGAAGAGGATGTACCGGTGACTGTGCTTAGACCTCGAATTTCGCACATTTTATACTTATGTATGGTCCGCCTACTTTGCATAATATACATAGTTCAATGTTTGCATTTGATTTATTGTTTAAACTTTAGCTTGCTTCCCTTACCGTGGATGACATTTTTCCAAATAAATAATGTATAAATAAATATTATAATTATAATCCTGTTTTGCCGTATGGTTGGCACCATACCTAAGAATACCACCACGCATCTCCTCCCGTGGGTGTCGTAAAAGGCGACTAAGGGATTAGCCGGAGGATGGACAGCAGCGTCTTTTGAGTACATTTATAATTCAACTGCGATCGCCAACGAATCTGCCAAGCATGGCGATTAAGGCCAAACACCCAATGAGGACACAACAGAAACCCATACCGGTTGTTGAGGCAATCTTTGGGGGAGGCTCCTGTCCAGCAGTGGACATTTTTCAGCTGAAATGAAGATGAAGAATCCTGTTTTTTCGTGTAGTTCCCAGCAAATAACGGACCATTCCTCTCCACCCATGGCGACTAAGGGTTGATATCAAGAGGAAGGGCAGCAGCATCCTCCCGTATGCTAATATAAACATACTGCGATCACCAATCCGTTTGCCAAGCGTGGTGATTATAGCAATATCCCCTATGACCGCTCAGTATATCGATAATTCGAAGGTCGCTGTTCAACAGTGGATGTTTACGGGATGATGGGCTTTAATTATAACCTATGGTAAAGAGGATCTACAGATGGCATCAGACGGTGGATCTGCAATGTTTAAGGTTCAGCTCTTCGAGTTTGGGCTTGCTTGATTGGTTTTGATCAGCTTACAGTGGTTGATACAGTCTGCTGCTGCGCCCCGGGTCGTGGGTTCGATTCCCTAACGGAACAAATGTTTGTATGATCTGCAGTCTGGGTGTATCGTGTGTGGAATTTGTGTCTGTAAACGCACCCACGACACAAGAGATATTAGATCTTAGCGCGGGGCAATGTTTAAAAAAAATAAAGGCCGTGAGCACCTCAATTAAAAAAACATATTAATATTTTTATTCATTCCGTAGCGTTAATACAGAATCTTCAATAATGTTTGAGATTTGTGCCACAAAAGTATTGGCCATATTTATTTTATTTATGTTATCCGGGCTCTTAGCCGGACTGGATTTTTCATGTGCGCAGAATTAATTGTTTTGTTTAGTTTTAACTTTTAACCCATTTTTAGTACATGTAATTTTTATTTGTAAGATATCATTTGAATGCCAAATGAAGAACTTAATAGTCAGAACGAAATTCCAACACTTATTTTTTGGTGTTATTTGCCAGCAAATGTATAAGAACATTTTTGTTGTTAGCGGTTAAAACGTGATATATTTTCATCCATCCATTTACTCACCTACCGCGGACAACCGCTGTACAAAGATATCTTTTTAAATTGATTCACAATATCTGGCAATCAGTCGTCATTCTCGATTTTAAAAGAGGATACAGGAGAAACCAAGTGGGAGACATCCCCCACTTGGCTTCTCCTAAGGTAAGGTAAGTAAAGTAAGGTCAAGAACATAGTGATACTTTTGCCATGCCATGATTGCCATGGAAACATGGATTTAGTAAGAGTGGTGTTAGGTTCATTACTTGTCATTACATGCAGAGACCTGGGAGGAAGTTAAACAAAATACCGAGTTGGGACTAGTTAGCGTTAGCCACTGGCTGAGAGCTAACCTGCTAACCCTAAATTTTTCAAAATCGACGCTCATTCAATTTAGTTTCTCCTATCGTAAACCAGTGAATATTGACGTTAAATTACATGTATGTAATTTACCACCTAAAAATACGACTTGCTCCTGTCTAGCTATTAATAAATCAGAAACTGTAAAATATTTAGGAGTTGTACTAGATCAAAGACTAAGCTGGCGCCAGCACATAGACCTCACTACCGCACGTATTAGAAAATTAATTTGGATATTTAAAAAACTAAGAAATGTTGCTGATTTTGAAATATTACGCACGGTGTACTACGCGCTTGCACAATCGGTACTTGGATATTGTATTAGGGTCTGGGGCGGTGCGTGTAAGACTCTCATGATTCGCCTCGAAAGGGCTCAAAGATCTGTCCTTAAAGTAATGACTTTCAGGCCTTTCAAATTCCCCACCAAAAAATTATACGAGGAGTGTAAAGTACTAACAGTAAGACAGATATACATTTTACATACTGTCACCAAGCAGCACCTTATTTCACCATACAATAAAGATATAATAAGTAAACGAACCACACGAAATGTTTACCCATTTTTTAAATGTCACACTGCATCTGCTAGAAGGCAACACAAGTACTTGTCCATCTATTTATATAATAAAATTAACATAACACTTAAAATAAATCCTCTTTCAATCCAAGAAGTAAAAACTAAGGTTAAATCATGGCTTCTGACGCAGGACTACTATGAAACCGAATACTTACTAATATAGATATTACAAAAAACCACAAGCATTACACACAAGCACAAACACCCTCATATACACTTAACCACAGTCATAAATCATCACACATATTTTCTTCACAATATTCATATTTTAAATTATTGTAACAGACCGTGGAGTAAATTAAAACTCGATTTCACAATTATATTACAGGTATATTTTAGGGCAGAGTTTCCACCTTACACTACTCGTTTACAGAATGATCCTTCATACTGCAATGCTCTTACTTTTATACGGTTCAGTATCCGTTACAATACATTTCGAAGATAAAACTGAAGGTATTTAAAAATGCAACCAGTGTTATTTGAAAAACGAAATATAAACAAACTATTACAAGCATTAAATATTCAAATATGAATAATAATGGATTAACTAAATTATTTAAGTGATTATTTTATACTCAAGTTATTTAATATCCGACAATCTCATATGACGTCACTACTGGTAAACTTAAATAGATGGACAATGAAAGTAAATGATATTAATATATAATAAATAGGAGATACTCATTGAGAACATAAATAATGAAATATTACAGGTCCCAAATGATTATTATCCATAGTCTAAATATAAACAAATATGGGGATGTGACGCATGTTGTGATGGCTTCACAAGGGGCGGTCATTAGTCGCTAACACTCGGCCATCCTGCAGCAGCCGTGTCCCACGGCTCTCGGCAGCATGCTGGCTTCTGTTCCATTAGATACCTGGAGAAGAAAAAGGGGCAGGAATACGTTTCTACAGATTTATGGTCTAGGTCTAGATCTAGGTCACACAGATATTACGTAGGTCACATGACGTAGGTCACACAGACATCGCATAGGTCACACAGATATTACGTAGGTCATATGACGTAGGTCACACAGACATCGCGTAGGTCACACAGACATTGCGTAGGTCACACAGACATTGCGTAGGTCACACAGACATTGCGTAGGTCACACAGACATTACGCAGGTCACGCAGACATTACGCAGGTCACGCAGACATTACGCAGGTCACGCAGACATTACGCAGGTCACGCAGACATTACGCAGGTCACGCAGACTTTACGCAGGTCACGCAGACTTTACGCAGGTCACGCAGACTTTACGCAGGTCACGCAGACTTTACGCAGGTCACGCAGACTTTACGCAGGTCACGCAGACTTTACGCAGGTCACGCAGACTTTACGCAGGTCACGCAGACTTTACGCAGGTCAGTTTTTATTTCAGCTCACTGGTTTTGGGCATGACTGCACATAGTTTCTGCTGGCCCGCGGTAATATTAAGTATTTATTCGCAAATGTTTATTTTAATAAAGAACTATGAAATATTGTGTTTAATTTTGATAGCTATCAGCTCTTACTAATTATAACAAGAATCATTGCTACACATACCATAAATCACTTAGGTACGATAAACAGGTACTTAAGGAGGTAAACATTGTAATTAACGTAATCTTGCAAATATCTTTTACTACGGTACTTATCAATTTTATATTTTAAAATGTAACTACTTCTCTGTCACTACTGAATGAACTATCTGCATCAGAAACAAGGGTTTAACCAAGGTCTTAATACTTCACCCCGTACAACCGCATTAAATTTCTTATTTCCATTATTATATTTCTTATACCTTTAACGTTACAAATTGTAAAACACTCTATGTTTGGTTTTTTTGTCATGCATATTTTGTACGGGCTCTTGTAAGATGTGCAACTTTTGTAGATGTATCCATCCTTATAAGCCTCACTTTTCCACCAAAACCTCATTGCAATGGTCGATGGTGTTACTGCTAGATTTAGTGCTTTCGCTTTACTTTGCGTTAGTATATTCAATTTACCTCCAGTATCAATGTAAGCAAAAACTTTTTCTACACCAATGTATGCAAGGAGTTTGTATATGCTCGGGAAGTTGTTGGTAAGAATACACATGATGGGACTCACCCGGCGTACAACCGCTTGTTGCTGCGTGGGTCTAGTAGTAACAGCAAACCAGCAGGTGGCAGATGTGTGGCCGCTCCGCTTGCAGAAATCACAGCGTTGTTGATTCCGCAGTCTTGTGCACCGTGGCCGGCTCGACGACAGATATAGCATCGCTTCACTCAGGAATGCTGCGACGCTGTTGTTGAGCCTCCGTCTGTTGTGCCTCTTCTCCATGTGTACTTCCCCGATGAAATAGTGGCTTCAGTTCTTGTATAATTTTCCAAGGATGACAGGTATCTAAAGTAGGCCTTTGCATTTGCGCTCAGTTCCACTGATGATGCAAGATATCGCATCTTCACCGGTGATATTGCATTTCTTGAGGAGGGATACCTTATCGTGGTAGTACTTGGTCATGGTTCAGAGTCTTCTTTGGTTCTTGCCTGCATGACGTCCAGCTTGTCCGCGAAGTCGGTGGATCGTGGAAAAGCAGTCTCCAATGCATGCTTCCAACCTTTCCAGTAGAGGTTGTAGTCGTCCAACTCATCGTACCATCGTCTATCAGAACCACGTAGACGAAGCTGCATAACAAATTGCCTTTCGGTTGCGTCCCAGCCGTAGATTTCACCAAGCTGATCAATCTTGTGTAACCAGCTACTGATGTTACCAGTGTGATCCTCGGGTTGGAATTTAGGGATAACTTCAGCGTCGGCGTGAGTCACACGACGTCGTTTTCTTGATAATGGCGTGGGTCTTGGTATGGAGTCATCGGAGGAAGTAAAATAATCACTTTCTTCGCTGCTCTGCACTTTCCTCTTCCTTTTTCCGAGACCAGCTACATAAGGGCCCGACATTTTTCACTATCCCACTTCTGAGATGTAACAGACCGTGGGGTAAATTAAAACTCGGTTTCACAATTATATAGCAGGTGTATTTTAGGGCAGAGTTTCCACCTTATACTACTAGTTTACAGAATGATCCTTCATACTGCAATGCTCTTACTTTTATACGGTTCAGTATCCGTTACAATACATTTCGAAGATAAAACTGAAGGTAGGTATATTTAAAAATGCAACCAGTGTTATTTGAAAAACGAAATATAAACAAACTATTACAAGCATTAAATATTCAAATATGAATAATAATGGATTAACTAAATTATTTAAGTGATTATTTTATACTCAAGTTATTTAATATCCGACAGTCTCATATGACGTCACTACTGGTAAACTTAAATAGATGGACAATGAAAGTAAATGATATTAATATATAATAAATAGGAGATACTGATTGAGAACATAAATAATGAAATATTACAGGTCCCAAATGATTATTATCCATAGTCTAAATATAAACAAATATGGGGATGTGACGCATGTTGTGATGGCTTCACAAGGGGCGGTCATTAGTCGCTAACATTATATTTCAATATTTCATGATATTTTTTTTTTTTTTTTAAAACATTGCCCCACACTAGGATTTCTCCTGTGTCGTGGGTGCGTTTACAGACATGAATTCCACATACAATACACCCAGACCCGGAACAACTATCTGCAGATCATACAAATATTTGTTCCGTGTGGGACTCGAACCCACGACCCGGAGCGCAGCAGTCGACTGTATCAGTCACAGCTTTGTTAATTTAATTAAAAACTTATTGCATAAAAATTTGCTCACACAACTATTGGGAAATGACACTGACTCCTGTAACACAGATATTGTACCTAGCACGGGAGTCAGGGCCTCACTACTTTGTAATCAATTTTTATGCCAATAAAGAATTACTATTTACTATTGTTCGAGGTTCGCCCTGCGTGGGCTACCGAGCGGCGGATTCTGGCCGATCGGATAGGGCATGATCTCTGCCAGCGTAGTGTCATGCTGGCAGAGCATGAAAATTGGAGTGCAGTGGTCTCCTTCTGCGAGAGAGTAATGCTCCATAAGGAGACTGCAGAGCGGGATCGGGAGAGAGCCGATCCCGCATGGAGAAGGACGAGACGGCACCGGGATAACAACCGTCCGGCGCCCAGGTCCAACACGCCTGAACCCCCTGCCGTTGTTACATGGTGAGAGGCCTCGGGGATCGCGGGTACGCAGGGTAATCCTCCCCGAAAAGTACTTGGGGGGCGGCCTTTTTACAGCTGCCTGCCCTCCGTTAGAGGGGGTGACCACTTTACAGTCATCCCCTCCGAAATGTGCCTAAAGGCGTGGCACCAGTGGGCAGTTCTAGTGTGATCTTACGAGGACCTGGAGCACTTCTTTGGTACCGAAGATGACCGCTCCAGTGGTTTTAGCCGGTAGGAGTCCGGCACACCCCTTCGCCGTTCCCCGGGGTGAAGGAAGTTCCATGTAGAATTTATGATCCAGTATGATCACACTGGAGACCACGCTGGCCTAATGTGAGTTGGTGGACAACACGCACCATTGAGAACATTTTGAAGCCTCTCAGGTGTGGCTCACGAAGTTTACCTTCACCGTTAAAGTGATAATCAAATTCTAGAAAAGTCAGAGGCGAATGAACTCAGACCCTTCTGTGTGGAAAGCAAGCGTTCAACCACTATGCTATCACTGCGCTCAGCAAACATTCAGACGATAGTTCATGTAATATTAGTAGATGTATAGAAACTTATTACATTACCATCAAAGGTCCAATAAATTTCCAAAGATCAATTTAAACCTTGGACTCGATAAAATTGCGGTGCGACTCCATTTCATATACATGAATAAACCATTCAAAACTCAAAACTCAAAACTCATTTTTTTTTATTTCATATAGGCCCTAATAGGCTCTTACGAAAAGTCAAGCTAAGTGCACGGTTCGGAAAAGTCGGTCCTATGGAGAAGAGCCGGCAAGAAACTCCATGGATATACTCTTTTCAAAAAAAGTTATACTACAATTTTGTTATTACATGGTAAGCTAGAATATGTGCGAACAAAGTAGACTAATTAAATGTAAAATACACACAATAACAAAACAGACAATTGCCTCTAACACAATAGAAAACTGATAACAATTAATGTATAGCACTAATAAAGTCGACGAAGTTCACACATTTACAAAATGTAGAAGAAACTAAATTATATAAAATGAAAGGCATTTTAAACGCCAGAGCTTTAAATGTCATATTGAATATGTCAGTAAAATTAATATGTCAAAGTATATATTATATAGAAAATATATATCAAAAGCTAATATATTCGAAAAATAATTACTATCACTATAAAATTTTGATTTGTTATTAGATAAATCCATATTTCATCAATAAGGTTCCAGGGAAGCCACATGTGCAGAAAGAATCAATACATTAAAGAGTAACTGGTGATAATTGATAAATGAAATAAAATTAATTAATAAAATCTTAATGTATTTGCAGATACGGGTAGGTGATATACATCGCACTCTTAATAATAAAAAGAAATAAATAAATAATATAGATAAAGAGAAAAAGAAATAACTCCAAAATAGGTGATTTGGAGTTTTTTTTAATATCAAGCACATTTCTCCGAATTAACAATAGGTACAGTCCAATCCGCGCTCGATTTCGAGTATCATGACCGAAATAGGAGTATGTCCGACTCTTTTCTACAAAACGGCGGTCAAAGTCGATACACATAATGTACGAAGTAAATCTAATTATTTTAGAGTATTATTAATAAGTAACTATTTTATCATCTTCATCATTATTATAAAACACTTTTAAACGGATTCTATCGCGTAAATTTTAGGTTTTTGTTTTTCCTGACGTTTCGAACACTTTGCAGAGTTTGTGGTCGCAGGATGACTAAGGTGACAGGCGTCGTTACAGATTTTAAAAAGTTATTTTATTTTACCTACCGTACAATTATAATCAGAAATAATTTCGATGCACACAGTAATCACTCACAGTATCTTGATGATCTTGTATTAGTGTGGTATTTGGTTTGGGACTTTATTATTTTAATAACAGGATTCCAAACTGGTGGCACCAGCCTGCCATCTTCTCTATTAAAATTAGGATGTTTTTTATTTTTAATCTTCGTCATATCAACCAAAGGACGTCCACTGCTAATTGCCATCATTTTGGGGATTTTCCAGTTCTCACCACGCTTGGCATGCGGGTTGGTGGGTGCAGTATGGCTACTGTTCCACAGATTTACCGTTCCACTTCGTCTGTTACGGAGATCTGCAGATACCTAACCTATCACCAATTACAACTGTTCCCATTCACCGGACATAACACCAACCTTCGGGCTGCTACTGACAATTCCCCCATACACAAAAATCCTTTTAATGGTATTTTAGATCTGGCAATCGAAACCCACGATCTCTAGATGAATATCGGCTGAAATTAATAATCAATCTCAAATCTTAATCTTTAGATTTCAGATTTTGAACTTGTTTAGTTTTTGTGTTAAGACCACACTTAGCCCCGTGTCTGCTTCAGCACGGAACTGTGCTAGACACAAAGGAATTTTAACTGTCTAACATGTCAGAAATTGCCGCATATATGAGGCTAACAAAAAACAATCAATCCTTACCCAATTCCAAGGACTTTGTATTAGATTTGACGGCACGTTTGGTGCAGTGGCTGACACAGTCGGCTGCTGCGCTCCGGGTCGCGGGTTCGATTCCCGCACGGGACAAATATTTGTATGATCTGCAGGTATTTGTTCCGGGTCTGGGTGTATTGTGTGTGAAATTTGTGTCTGTAAACACGCACGCACGACAGAGGAGAAATCCTAGTGGGGCAACGTTAAAAAAAAATCTTTACTGGTAAGTTGGTAATTAAGGACTGAACATCAAAACTGACCATCTCTTCACTTTCAGACAGTTTTGGGTCTTTTATTTGGCTGACAAAGTGATAGGAATCCTTCACATATAGTGTGTTAGTTTTTCCACGAAGTTGTGAGATTATTTTGTGTATTGTGTGTGGAATTTATGTTTGTAAATGCACCCACGACACAGGAGAAATCCTAGTTTTTTATATAAAAAAAAAAACATTGGCAATTTGTTTCGGCTGTTAGCCTAACCACAAATCTTCAATGAATCCATCACTATCAATACTAAGAGCTTTGAATTATTGGGTATAACACGCCATATACATGATGGTTAACCTTGACATTCACTTTCCATGTCGTTCGTTCCAAAAAGATGATGATATTAACAAAACTATTTAACAGCTCTAAACCGGCTATCGAGTTCCACTATTTCGTAAAACATGTTTTTATAGCTGACGGGACGTAAACGTCACGTGATTATTTAGAACAATATTTATTATCATTTCGTTATTTGCCAGCTTAGTTAATAAAGTTCCTGAGTATATATACACTTTAGATACTCTGGTATACTATAAGGGAACAGAAACGAAACATTGAAATTATCATTATATATCATCATCAAATCATAGATTTCCACAATAGAGTCGTCATTTTGGGGGGATTTGCGAGTACTCACCATGCTTGGCAGGTGTATGCACAGCAGGGACGCTGCTGGCTATTCCTGTAGTATAGTCCCTTAGGCGGATTTTACGACATCCACGGGAGGAGATGGAGTGGTGGTATTCTTAATCCGGACACCACACGAAGTAGTCCGGATGCCACACAGTTCAGTTTAATACTTACGCAATGTGGGACATTAACATATAGACTTAATTTAATTTACAGGTACTTCACTCATAAAGCAGTTCCATAAGCGAAGATTTGTCATATTATGGTCTTTCTTTTTAATGGTCTCCAGTGGGAATTCTAAATGAACTTCCTCCGCCCCAGTAAGGGTGAAGGGGCATGCCGGACTCCTACCGGCTAAAACCACTGGAGCGGTTACCTTCGGCACCGAAGGGGCTCCATGTCCTCGTAAGATCACACTAGAACACCCCAATATTATGGTCTATCACTGTCACATTACGAATTCACGTCACGGTACCGTCTCGAAAGTCTTAAAAATCCTTATTTTTCATTTATTCTAAAGACATTTAATTAAATATACAGAAATATCTGTCATAATATATTGTGACCTGATTACTTGTTGATATTCAAATTATTTCTCTAACAGTCCAAATGTATCTAGTTACGGTTGTTTGTGTTTCTTTTACTATAGACGATAGTAACGGTTTCCATAGTAAAACTTCTATTCCATTCAATGTTTTCCATAGCTGTTTCTTTGATCATTTTAATTTGTTCTTCTTGTTGCTTTTACATATTTATAACCTTTGTGATTTATATATGTACCTTTTTACCTTTTTTTACTATAAAAGCCAGTAGCTATGGTTTATTTACATATCAGAATTAGCACGGCATGTCTGGAGTTCTGTCTTGGATTGTTGGATTGCTGCGTTACGTATCGTTTCTATCCCCATCATCACCATCTTTTGGTAGTGAATAAAGTCCATAGCTGGACACAGGCCTCCCATTCCAAAGTTCGCTTTAATGACCGGTCTGTGTGTGTTGTGTGCTAATAAGGGGGTTTTACAAAATTACCATGATTGGCAGGCGGGTTGGCCATAACAGTTCAGTTGTTAATGTATTCCAAGGACACTTTGTCTCATCCTCCAGCTAATTTCATAGTCGCCTTTTATGACACCCGTGGAATGAGATGGGGTGGTGCTAATCTTAGCCGGTACTATAGGGCTAATCTACCGTAACGGCTACCGTAGTGTCTTTAGATGAATTCTTTTATTTATCTTTTTTTATTCATCTATGTGTTACTAGCGATGGCATATGGCTTACCCTCGGACAGAGATGATGAATAAAAATTACAATAAACGTAATGCATTTTTGGCTTGGTCAGATGTATATATACCTATTAGGTCATTACATATGAAATTTGTGTTTTGTCGAACACTTTGGTCGCAAATATCTGGCGTTGGGTTAGGAATTCCAAATTTAAATTTATTTCCGACCACCGTTGGTGCGGATATCGTGACGCAAGGACTTCCATATCCGTCTATTGAGCAGTTGGTATACTTCAGCATCACCGGAGGACTGCAGCGTCATGGCGCGTCTTTCTGCCATGAGGTCGAGAGTGTTATTGAAGAACTTTTTTGGTCTACCTTTACGGTGGGTTTTAAAGAATTTAGACCCAACCGTTTGAAAATTTTCTACAAACCTACCATTTAAATCGTCCACAGATACGCAATGTTCTAGGTATTCGAAGCGGTTTTGGAGTTCGAGCTGAAAGCTCTCGGGGTTTTGGATATGAGCACTAGAGGGCCGGAGCGTAGACCTAATCAGACGAGACCTCTCAACTTTGAGATTAATATTCAATGTGCCTCTTACCATTCTGTGATCACTTCTGGTTTTCACCCTGTGGATCACAGAGACATCATTGAATATTTGTCATTTTATTGGTCATGATGAAGTCAATCTCATTCTTTGTAGAACCATCGGGACTCATCCAGGTCCACTTCCTGTGAGGCGGCTTTTGGAAAAAGGAGTTCATCACAAAGAGTCCCTCCTTTTCCAAAAAGTCGGCCAGCCTCTGTCCCCTGGGGTTCCGTTGCCCATATCCAAACTGCCCCACTCTCAAATCACCATCGCATCGAGTGCCCAGCTTTGCGTTGAAATCCCCCATCACAACAGTGAAATGTGTCTTCGAGGTATGTATGGCCCTAGTTACATCCTCATACATACGCTCTACTTCATCATCTGGGTGTGTCGAGGTCGGTGCGTAGACCTGTATGACCTTCAACGAATACCTCTTGGATATTCTGAGTATAAGGTGCGCTACCCTGCTCGACACACTTTCGATGGCCACTATGCTGTTAATGAGGGACCTGCGGACGAGAAACCCGACACCACCTTGAGACAGATGTTCGCCTTCCCGGTAGTAGAATAAGTTGCCGGATTTCAGGGTCATCGTGTCCTCCCCCTCTTTTCGGACTTCTGATAGACCCATGATATCCCAGTGCAACTTATGCCCTCAGTGTGCGTGTGTTATATGTCACCAGGGCCAGTTTTCGTTTAGGATGGTAGCCGGATCCCATCCGGAGATTCTTAGCACCCCCTGCCCCACCGTTTCCATGGCCGCTACCATGACCAGCAATGGCGGGGCTGCCGGGAACTGGGGGCCGGTGCTTATGTTGTGTTGCCATTTTGGGGGGAATTTGCCGATACTCACCACGATTGGCAAGCGGGTTGGTGAGCGCAGAATTGCTACTGCTCAGTAAAAGGGACGCTGCTGCCCATCCCTCTGGTTAAGAATCCCTTAGTCAACTTTTACGACCTCCACGGGATGAGATGGAGTGGTGCTATATTCTTAAAATTATTAAATACGTCTTGCTCTTCGCCATCTCGTTCATCATTTGCAAGGAGGACCCCACCTTATATTTTTAGAGAATTTTAATCTAAAATGTAATGGGACACTAACCGGGGACTCTCCATGGCTGTACTATAGAAATACAGCTACGAATTGTCTCCAGTGGTAGGACTATTGTATGAGATAAAAGATACAATGATTCGGTCAATTGAAATTGTTGTTATATGCACTGGAAACTTAACGGAAATAACGGCGTCTGCCTTGCAACCTTTTATTGAAACTCTGTGGCTCACAGGACAGGAGTGGCTCGGGGTGTCGAGAGGAGAGAGAGAGAGAAGAGAGAGAGGAGAGAGAGGTGCGGCACTGGTTTCACCATCGCACATCTCAAAGACTGGAGCGGCTTTTCCAGTTATTATTCCATTAGTCACTTCCAGCCCCGAACATATAGCTTTGGCGGTCAGCTAAGGCAAGCTAGAGTTGAGAGTGCTGCGAGCACTCATGGCGTTCCAATCCAAACTCCAGACTAATTCTCTGGAGCATTCAGGTACACAGTGTCACAACTCACATATAGCCCACATTAAGTTTCCGTAGGGAATTATCACTATCATGTCTTTCTAAAAACACTGTGGTACTGTCAACCGAACACGCACACATTAAAACTAAAACCTGTTTGAAAATGGTCCAGTCGACCAACAATATGGTTGTTTAGTAGCCCACTAGTGCGCTTTTATTTTGCATTTTACCACTTAAAAAGAATTCTATACCATTCATAGAGCCTAAGCCTTAAAATATTTCCCATTGTTTAAGTAAGACCTTATATAAATATTTCCATCTAATACCCATTGCAATAGACCTTATATCTACCACGTACGAGGATTATCCGTGACTACATTTTATAGTATAGCCATGGAGAGACACTGATCAGTGTCCCACTACATTTAAGATTAAAATTCTCTAAAGGACTTCTGCGTGTTGGACCCATGTCCCCGGGTAAACCTATTTAAAAGATCAGTTCCTTTTTTGCAGAGGCTATTAACTCGTGAATACATTAATTATTATTATACCAATCATTTAGGTCTTTAATAAGCCCCTCTCTCTAAACGAGTTTAGGCCTCAATGATTATACTCCACATCGTTCTATTTCGTCACTGTGACCTAGTTTTCTCCCGCAATCTTTTGAATTTCGTCGCAGACTGGTTTACATACTTACTTGCCTTCGACCAAACCAGCAAGTCGTTTATCGGAAACAGTGTTAGGTTCTTCAACAAAATTCCTTCTAGGATTACCGATTTGCCAGAACTACAGTTCAAATCTTTGATTAAACGTGTTTTAATGTCGAAGGCCTACTATAGCATAAATCATTACATCGATGATAAAGATGTCTGGCATACGATTCCCTTCTGCACACTGCGACCCTCTGGCGCTGTATGATTTATTTTAACATATCTTATATTGGATATGATTGCAAGTGTTTTAACTTGCAATCAAGGGTTTAATATTTAAACATTGGAATTGATTATATTATTAATGTAAAATAAATTGACATGACCCATTTAAAATTGTATTTTTTAAGTTATTTACTTAAATATTTACACCTTGACATTATATACCTTGACATTTGACTTGACTCAGTTGAAATTACATATTTTTTATGTTATTTACTTATATTCAATAACTTGACATTATCTTGAACAAATTCATTTAAAATTTCATTTCTATTAATGTTAGTTTCTTATATTTAATATTATGACATTGACTATTAGTTATTGTTAATATTGTTCTTGTAACATTATATTATAATATTCATACGAAACTGTAAATGTGTGAGAATCATGTAGCCATTGATGTTATTTTTAGTACTTATATTGATTGTCTTTTGCCTGGCTGTATTGGTCTGTCATACTCACTAAAATGTCTTGCTGGCGGTGATGTTGTGTATCGGGTCGTTCGGTTCCCTACAATATGGTTGAGCTAAGCGATGCTGATGCATGCGTCATGCTCGTGAACGAGTGCCGTTTGTTGGGACTGGTCAGCCGTTAACTGCCACGGCAAATAATTTATTATTATAATTTCATTGTGGTATGTTCCATCTTTACACATTGTCCTACATTTTTCTCGGTATATATATTACAATAATGTGTATCAATCAACATTGTAATCTCAATTATTTTAAAAGAGTATCCATGGAGTTTCTTGCCGGCTCTTCTCCATGAGATCAACTATTTGGAACCGTGCAACTTAGATTCTGACGTTTCATAGGTGCCAATATTTGGTTTATTTGAAATAAAAAACTTTTGACTTTGACTTTGATTTTGACCAAGAAAACATTGAACTCTTCGACATTCGTATAATAATATTCTATGTTATACCAGACATGCAATCCCTACCAAACTTTGAATACCAGGTTCAGATACAGATCTTCACCTTAGAACTTAATCGGGTCAACTCTATTGTTATACCTGCTAAGATCCTCAGTATAACAAGATAAATAAAGACGGTAAAGTTCAAATCTAATAATAGTCTGTAGTAACAATTACGGAGAGCTATAAGGTGCTTGTTATACTGTCTAATACGTCTTTATACTTAGCTTTTAAAGCTTGCTGTTCAAGCAACGATTTGTCAGTTGTTAGATTAGGTTTTTTTTACACAAATCGCCTGATGATAAGGTTCATAACAATATTACAATTGTTATTGCTACCCAAGTCTAGTCCCGCACTTCACCAAACTGCACTCGTCACCTCGAGACTTTGGTTATTTAGTCTCTTGAAATTGGCATGCTTGTTCGAAACCATCCTCAGCTATACACAAGAGTTAGCGATTATTGTAAATACATACAAAGGGATCCTACAAAATTTAAACTGTAAAGATATAAAAGCACCATTCATAACAAAATTGCCACGTACCTAAAATATATAATCACATTCCAAAAGAGTTTCGAGAGCAAACTTTTTAAACTAAACTCAAAGTTTGGTTAGTTGAAAAATGCTGCTACACCTATAGAAGAATTTCTTTATAAACTGATTATTTTTCACCGTATAATGACATGGGTACATAAATGTATTGGTTACTCACTTATAGATTTCGCATGCCCACTGAGGGCGAGATGTGGTGGAAACTATACACTGAAAATGTTTTTTTACTAACTTATGTAAGCCATATATCTAGCGAATAAAGATTCTATTCTAGAATATCCTTGATTCTATTCTAGAATCTATTCTAGATTTTACACACACGCATAGGCACAAACAAATAAACATAAACACATAAACACAAACACACTCGCACAGAGGCTCAAGTTTTTTTCAACTTTACTACCTTAAATTCAGTAAGTAACACCTAACTTGTTCTTATCATTTTTGGCAATTTTATAAGGGAGAGCCCTGGCACCCATAACACAAGTTTAATCTTAGCTTGGGTGCCAGAGGTTTAACCTCAGTGATGACTTACAATTTATAAGAAAATGTATACCTGTACTACTAAGAGACTTCGTTGTAAAATTGTAAACTGGAAATAAAGTATTATTATTATTATTCAATTCTACTCTATTCTATTTTTATGCCGAGTGACTTCACTAGCTACACTTCAAATAAGAACAGAATAATGTCGTTCATAAAGTGACGGCACGATTGGTGCAGTGGCTGATACAGTCGCCTGCTGCGCTCCGGGTCGTGGGTTCGATTCCCGCACGGAACAAATATTCGTATGATCTGCAGGTAGTTGTTCCGGGTCTGGGTGTATTGTATGTGGAATTCATGTCTGTAAATGCACCCACGACATGGGAGAAATACCACTGCTTGGTGGCGAATACCTGGCACTGCTGTGGTACCTAACCAGCCTTAATTTCAAAATTCGTCAATGTAATACCTATCAAAAACGTGTCATACTGTGAATAGAACACTTTAATACCATTGGCGCCATTGTTATCTCCCATTTTTTACTAATACTAGATTATTATTCGGTTGTAGCTAATTCAAAAACGCGATACACTAAGGTGACCTAATATTTAAATATTAAGCAGTTTGTCGGCTCTTCATTTTGGCATTGGATGTTATTTTATAGGATCAGTAAAAAAACCTAACCTTTTAACTAGATATATAGTTAGTTTTTTAGATTGCCGTGTGGTGCCGGCCTTGCCGTGTGGTGCCGGCTCAGAATGCCACCACCCCATTTCCTCCCATGGGTGTCGTAAGTCGACTAAGGGATTAGCTGGAGGATGGGCAGCAGCGTCCTTCGAATGCATTAACAACTCAACTGCGATCGCCAATCCGTCTGCCAAGCGTGGCGATTATGGCAAAACCCCCCAATGTGCTCACAACACATCCATATCGGTGGTTGTGGTGATCTTTGGGGGAGGCCTGTGTCCAGCAGTGGAATTCATTCGGCCGAAATGATGATAGTTAGTTTTTAGAACCTAAAACAAAGCAATAGTGGTGGGCCGCGTGATAGACTCGCTTCTTGAACCAGAGTTTTGGGCTTGAACCAGGCATATATCAGTATGACCAAACAATGTCATATGTACTGAGCCTGTATTGAATAGTCTGTAATAGTCAGCAGACAGTGCACCAGCGTGGTCATCCCTCATTCCTTCTTTGTATGAGAAGAGGCCTAGGAAGAGGCATTTGCCCTCTCCGTGTGGTGTCCGGATTAAGAATATAGCACCACTCTATCTCCTCCCGTGGATGTTGTAAAATGCTACTAAAAGACTCAAACCAGGCAAACACAAATATTTTATTAAACTACGTCTGTTTCATGCTGACAAGTTGTGCAAAATACAAATAGAAACCGACTTTAACCGATTTGATCCCGAAAACAAAACAATGACAATCCGCGTGTCAGTTTACCAGGCAACGTAACCAAATGGCGAAAGGATATGAAATAAGCGTTCTTATTCTTAACATCTGTTGTTTAGCTCCCTTTAGATATAGCGTGATGGTAATGGCTTTTTAAAATAATTCTTATTACGCACTGATAACGAATGTGTTCACTTGTGTGAGTTTCATAATATTCGCTGTAAAACAAAACTTTGTAGGCATATTGTTATACTACTCACCTCCCATGTACAAGAGCGTGATGATTTGTATTCTAGATCCATCCTTGGACAGTAACGGACAATTCTGCCAAATTTCACCGAATTCTATGGTGTAGTTTTAGCGGTAACATCCAACACAGAAACAGATAAACAGACAGTATTTTTTTTTTTTAGTTTTGGCATCAGTCT
Source organism: Diloba caeruleocephala (assembly GCA_947459985.1). Lineage (NCBI taxonomy): Eukaryota > Metazoa > Arthropoda > Insecta > Lepidoptera > Noctuidae > Diloba > Diloba caeruleocephala. Next base: position 27,619,653 of record OX381612.1, on the reverse strand, counting down.
CGTGGCAGAGAGATTTTTCTCAAAAAATATTAATTGTACAGTTTTTGTCTCACTACGATTTTATTATAGTATATAGATAGAAAATATTTCTAAGTACCTATGGAACCACATCTGTTACAAATACCATCATCATCATCATCATCATCAACAAATACCATGGCGAGATCTAATTTATTACTGAAGTGTATCTTCTGATAATTCGTTGGTTTCGTCTATGTTATTGTTCTATTTCTGATTGATAATAAATGTAAGTGCCATGTGGTGTCCGGATTAAGTCCACCGTGTGGTGTCCCGATTGAAGATCTAGCACCACTCCATCCCCTCCCGTGAATGTCGTAAAAGACGACTAAGGGAATCTAAACCAGAGGGAAGGGCAGCAGCGTCCCTTCTGTGAAACGGTAGCCATACTGCGCTCGCCAACCCGCCTGCCAAGCGTGGTGAGTATTGGTAAATGCCCCCCAAAATGATGACACAGTTGTGAAAATCTATGGGGAGGCCTTTGTTCAGCAGTGGACGTATAAATGGCCGATATGATGATAAGTGCATAAAATACATTCTAATATTTATATTCTGCAGCTAAATATTTGAATTTATAATTCATAATAAATAAATTATTCAAACTTTATTGCTTTTATTAAGTGCTAATTACTTATTAACCGAGATATTTCACACATAACAATGTATAAAAAATACATATGCAGATTTATGTAAGATAAAAACTATTCCAGACTCCTGCGCAGGCATTAATATTACCTTACCGTTAGTTAAAGCGCGAATAAATTCCACGCACGGCTGGTCGAAGGAGCAGTGCTTTTTCGGCCCCAAGAGTCCAGCAAACCCAGGGCGGAGAACGTCCATGAAGATTTCCTCCTCGTTAAGAGTTATAATAATATTGTTCACATTCATCTCATCGGCACAACTATAGAGAGTGGAGAGAGGATTTTCTTTATGATCAGGATCATGGGTATGATTCCACGTGGGACACACATTTTCTATGAGAGATGAACGTCGTGGTGTCTACATGGGCTACTTTTTAGCAATGTCCTACGAAACAGCCTTTTCTTTATCATTATAAATTTCCACTTGTGTAGCAATCCCGTGTCGGACCCGGCTAACCCTTCACCTTCCATGGCTGTCGTAAAAAGTGACTAAGGGTTTTTCTTTAATTCTTTTTATTTAAGTTATTAAGTACACATTTGCAACGATGTCAATCCCATCGTGCTTTTACAAAAAGTAACTAACTCATTTTTTTTTAACTAATATTAATCAGACACAGCCAATAAAACTAAAATAACTTAAACTTGCTTATCTAACAAAAATATCTATACTATTTTTGCTGCATCAGAATTAGGCTTAGCTAAGATTCCGTGAAACATACCAACATCTATCACTGACAAATTTAAAGATCTAAGTAGTGTTTTCCTTTTATTGGCATATCGGATACAAGACTAAGGGATAGGGATATCAAGAAGATGGGCAGCGGTACCTTCCATGTGCTACTACATACTGTGGTCACCAATTCGCCTGCCAAGCATGGTGGTTTTGGCAATATCCCATGAGAGCGCTCATTGTAGTGATCATGATCTGAATCATGTGTGTGGCAATAAAATTTAAGTTGTTATAGCAAACGATATATTGATCTTTAGTTTAATAAAATGGAAGAGGAACACCAATTCTCTTTTTTATACAAAAATTTGCATTAGAATTGCATTTAAACAACCTTGTGTGTCAATCGGAACATGATTTATAATTGATATAAAACACAGATGGGCATAGATCACAAATGTATCTTGTGGTCAATTAACATTTACAATCGACGCCATCCAAGAATCTCTTGGATTTGATAATCGAAATGTCACTGTTTCATCAGTTTCAAGTGATGGTGTCAAATTTTATCGAGCCTCATTATCGATAATTTGCAAATCAGAAAAGAAATGTCAATGATTTGGATAGTATGACAATAAAATAACTAAAATATTGTCCGTGTGGTGTCCGGATTAGGAATATTGCACCACACCATCTGCTCCGTGGATGTCGTAAAAGGCGACTAAGGGAATCTAAACCAAAGGGATAGGCAGCAGCGTCCATTCTGTGAAACAGCAACAATTCTGCGCTCAGCAAGCGCCTGCAATATGTGATGAGTATGACAAACTCCCCACAAAATGACGACACAGGGCATATAACCGGTTGTTTACGGGGTAGGCCTTTGTTTTGTAGTGGATGTCTTTTGGCTGATATGATGATGATGATGAATATAACTATCGATATTACAATTGGTGGAAGCACTGATGTCAGATATCAAGCATGCTTTCCATAATTCGTATTCCTAAAGCATCAACTATCGCCAAAACTCCTTCATAGTGCCTGCAACTAAAAATTTCAATAAAACATGCAAAAATTATGACCTAGACCCGTTTACAACCAGTATAATATCAGCAAAACGGTGCTTGACCCTTGATTTTTTCTCGTGAAAACGGTAACACAAATTCTCAAAACTGTCCTTCTCATTAATGTCTCATAAACAATTATGTGTGTGGTGCCGGCTCAGAATACCACCACCCCATCTCCTCCCGTGGGTGTTGTAAAAGTCGACTAAGGGATTAGCCGGAGGATGGGCAGCAGCGTCCTTCGAGTACATTAACAACTCAACTGCGATCGCCAACCCGCCTGCCAAGCGTGGCGATTATGGCAAAACCCCCCAATGAGCCCACAACACACCCATATCGGTCATTGTGGTGGAAGGTTTGGGGGAGGCCTGTGTCCAGCAGTGGACTTCATTCGGCCGAAAAGATAGATCATAACCATGAAACTTATCATAAAAATGTTGATGTTTTAATTTTATAAAGTCAATTTGTTGTAACCTGTGTAAACACCAACAATTATCTATGCAACTGCTATATGTGAAAATCTGTAATTGGCTTTCTGTTTCCTTATTATTATTGTTAAACCTGTATGTTTAGCTGTAGATTTTCCAGTAATAAATAAATAAATAAATAATAATTTTCCTAATGAAGTTTTTCAATATTAAGGTATAATGCACAAAAAAGCTATCCAAGCCATATGAAACTATTCCTACGACAAACTTGATACCTTTCTTTAAAAAAAAACTACTTTTAGTTCTCACAATACGATTATTACAAACAAACGATTATTATTGTTTCAGTTCCTGCTCTATTAACTTTATGGATCAATCATTCCATCAAACTAAATTGGTAGTTAACGCTAAGATGATCATTCGACCGTGATCCGAATTCTTAAAAGTTATTCATACCAAAAGTCATCTTAAATTTACATATTTTATGACCGTCATAAAAAAATTGTATAGTTTATGTCACTAAATATATTTACATTATAGAAACAATGTATCGACATCAGACTGATTATAGTCATATAGTTATCGATCAATATTCGTTATATGTTTGGACATCACTGAAACGGGTTTAGTAAACCATAATTAATAAATGCTTCGTGGTAAATTAATTATATGTATGGAGATGAATCTCATACGGTATTTTTTTCTTTATTAAGCCGAGGTTAAATGGCATTCATTAAAAGCACAGCACAGTCGATTGGTCTGAACCCACAGTCTGTGTTACCTCATGGATTTATAGGGTTACAAAGTGTAGTAATAAATATACATGTAGGAAAACGATGATTATGGCAAAAACCCCCAATGAGTACACAACACACCGATGTCGGTCGTTATGGTGATCTTTGAGGGAGGCCTGTGTCCAGCAGTGAACTTTGTTCGGCCGAAATAGTGATTTAAGTCTACAAACCGGTTCTAAACGATTATTTATATGAAACATGTTATGTACATACGGCTACACATCAAGCAGTAAATATCTAGTTGATGTCTCGTCATAAAGAAAACATATACAAAGCGAGATCAGCTTATACTGGAAATGTAAAGCTTGGTGTGTAGCCGTGTGTACATACGATCTGCAGAATGCCCCCACATAGCACCGTAGCTAGTGAAATTACTGAGCATAAGAGCCTAAAGATGGAATGTCTCGAGGTGACGAGTGGAATGTGGTGCCACGCAGGACTACTCCTGCATAGCATTACATTTTTTATGGGCAGACGTGTCGCTTACCACCAGACTTGCGCGTCTCATCACCGGGTTGTAAAAGAATGAAATGATGTAACTGTTAAATAACTTTGTTTTTCTTGACTGTTGGACAAGAAGTAATGGCTCCGTAACAGCCAGTACCAGTTAATATCAGCTCTATATTGACCAAATACAAAGGATTCAAAATAAATGAATGAAACACGCCACAAGGAGAAACAATAAGGAATATAATTCTCAAGTTATAATTAATTTGCCATCACTAGAGATACGACGAGCCGAACATGACTTAGTATTTCTGTATAAAATTATACGTAACCAACTGGACTCTAGACTAGTACACGTAAGAAATCTCTCTTCTATCTTCCGGACTTATTATGGTAGTAACACATTTATTAAAAGATCTTGTCGTGTATATAACAGAGTACCGTCTACCAGTAAGTGCGAATGTATGGATGTCTTCCACCTTTTCCTTCCTCAGTTCAAGAAGTGTGTTCAAGACATTCTTCTAGGGCCTATATTGTGATTTGCCTTTATAGTTATAGTTTTAAATTTCGTTAGTTAATATGTTTGCTCCCCAGACATTTTCTCAAGCAGATCGAGGTTCGGCACTGTTAATGCTCTATTTTGTAAAAAAAAAAAGGTTTTATTTATTGTACATATGTTTAATTGGTTTCATTCGTTATCATCCGGCGTAACTTCAAAAGTGTATTATTAATATGTGAAAACTTTTTGGGATTATGTATTGCTTATTTGTAAAAAAATCATATCATATTGTATCTTTTTGTTTCCCAAATAAAACAAAATAAAATACATGAAGCTACATCACAGCTGTAACGATTTGCTATCATCACTCAAGCACACTCTAAAACAATTTCCATGAATACTTTATTATGCTTAATTACCCATATTTGTGAGTCGGCAATATTTATTTTTAGTTCTTTACAAACGTAGGTTGCATTAGCCCCGTTGATGTAAGTATTTTTATTATAAAACCCATGTCACATTGTGAGCGAGCGCGTAGTGTCAAAATGTGTGAAGATTTAGCTACAACTAGCTGGGACCCGCGGTTTCACCCGCGTTTAATTAAAAAGAAATTTAGAGTACTTCGACATAGACATTTGACATAGAATATATATATTGGATTTCCAGGGTTTTTATTTTTTTTGCGCGGAACCATAACTATTTTTCTAAAATAAAAGTAGCCTAAGTTATTCCTCATAAAATAAGCTATCTGCCAGCGAAAGTCCCGTCAAAATCAGTCCAGCCGTTTCGTCGATTACCCGGAACAAACAGACATACAGACGGACAGACAGACAAAAAATTTAAAAAATGTTTTTTGTTATATGTACCGTATATCATATGCATTCAGTAAAAAGCTGTTACTTTGACATTACAAACAGACACTTCAATTTTATTTATTTGTATTATTAATTCTGCATGCTGCAGTTTTTATATATAATGTTATATATGTAATTATGTTTGAAAAATAAGCTATAAATGACTGACAGCACGGTTGGTGCAGTAGCTGATAAGTCGGCTGCTGCACCCCGGGTCGTGGGTTCCATTCCCGCACGAAACAACTATTTGTATAATCTGCAGGTAGTTGTTCCGAGTCTAGGTGTATTGTGTGTGGAATTTGTGTCTGTAAACTATGACTTCGCATAATAATTAATAACATGTGGCTGTGTAGTCCTGAAAACAAATGGACCCCCCACTCTACCCATGGTAAAGGCGACTAAAGATTGATATCAAGAGGATGGGTATCATCCTCTCCTGTGCTAATAATAACATACTGTGATCACCAATCCGCCTGCCAAGCGTGGTGATTATGGCAATCTGGCCTATGGCGGCTGACTGTAGCAATCATCCATGTTTAGCTATGGACCTTTAAGGCCTCATGGATGTGTATATGTGTGTGACATACTTTAATTGTATAAAATATTGTATATGGTTGTAATATATGTGCATATTATTTAAGTAATTTGTGGAATATATATAAATATACCTATTCGTACTATATTTTATTGTCTAGATACGCTATTTGATTATATTAATAGAATAAGTACATCACTACCCCCTTTGTCTTTCTCCATCTTTTTCTTGTCCATCCAAAGGTTGTCTGTAAGAAATTGCTAATAGCCATAAGACCGCCCATTGTACAATTACTGTTCATGGTAACTGGCTCGTCTCGTCACCGAGTAGAATAAACAAAAACATCATCAGAACGATGACAAAAATAAAAATGTCATCAATAAATTATTGGTTACATAAAAGTAAATATTTATTTGTTGTTTTATGTGTTGTGGCGCACGCTAGGAGAGGCCTATGTCCAGCAGGGGACCAATAAAGGTGATGATGATGATGATGAAATATTTATTAATTAAATATATAAAAAACATTAAATAATACATATTATCGTAGCAGAAATTGACAGCTCCGCTTACTTTAAAACCTAAGGCTTATACACGCAATACCAAGTGGTCAGCTGTTGTAACAAGGTGAAGTTCAATGGGTTTGAACCAATGCTTTTGTAAATGTTTAAATCATTTGCGCAAACCGATCCATGAAGTAATTAGTAAAATTAACACTTTTGTCCATAAATATGGATTTTGTGCCGAATGATTTTATTTTGATTTAATAAATCTATTTTTTTGGGTGACCATCCCGCCGCCCCTAAACATCCGCAACACCAAAGGAGTTGCTGATGTGTTGTCTACCTTCAGGGGAGACAAAATGTAAAGACAAGAAACAAAGGAAAGGCTTATTGTATACAAATAGACCACGGTGTTTGGACACAATGTTCGCATACATTGTCGGCGTTAACACTGATCTACATAATATACCTACAGGGTGCAAGTAACAAGGTACTGAAAACTTTAGTAAGACGTTATTAGGCTTATAATAAACACGTTCTGCCGTCCCGACCGTTTTACCGCGCTCGCCGCCGAGGATGCCCGCCTCACCGACGTCGCGGAGGCCTATCGCCGCGTCACCTTCCCGTTCAAGTTAGAACTTCTCCCTCCCGTGTCTTGCTCGCGCCGGCCCGCGCCGAGCCTGTAGCTTTAAATGTCCCTTAATATATTTTAAATAATACCGATCCAGCTGTCCCCAAAACAATAGCTTGTTATCCCCAGCAACGCTCTAAGCCGAGGTCCGTGTCCCGCAGGGGGCGCCCTTAGCGAAAGTTGCTTAGTTTAAAATATTAATTTTTAGCCTGGCTGGAGGCCTCTTTTGGCTTCGCCAGAAATGACCGGTTAAGCAACCACATTTCCCAGAAATGTGTGCGAGAAGCCCAACAAAAAAAAAACTGCCGTGTGCGCATAGCATAACGCACAGGGACGCGAGACATACATTTTTGAAGGCCCCCATGTCGTATGTGTGCCGTATTTTTGGGTGTACAAAATACTGGCGTGAAGTAGTAATATATCTGTGTTTCGTACGGTGAGTGCTGGACACGCCTTCCCCAAAGATCGCCACAACGACCGGCTCTTGGGGTGATCATTGGGGAGGTTTGCAATAATCACCACGCTTGGCAGGAGTCGGCGATCGCAGTAGAGTTATAAATGTACTCGAAGGACGCTGTTGCCCGCCCTTCGGCTAATCCCATAGTCACCTTCTACGACACCCACGGGAGGATATGGGGTGGCGGTATTCTTAGCCGGCACCACACGACATATAGGTATTCTGCCATTTCTGAATTGCCATTCATGCGTATGAAAACAGAGTTAAACATATGACTGATAGCTAGCACACTTTTTATACACTTTTTTGATAACAAGTTATTGTAATGACATTCATAAATTATTGACTTAATTATTTTCCGTGTCATGATAATTTTAATTTGCAATTATTTCATTATTATTCATTTCTTGACTTTGCATTTAATTAATAATTAATTTGATTATAGTAACATTATAATTATTATGTGAAAATAAAGACTTTTTTGGGTTATCAATTGAGTTTGCTTAGATATAATTTGTAAGTAATGTCATTTAATATAAGCGTGTTAGCATTCTAGCATTTTTTATATGAATGTTTTTAGCGAGATGGTGAATTGTGTAGAACCAAACTGTACTGTAACACCCGCATCTGTACCGCATTTCATTTGAATAAAATGATTTTATTTGCAACTTCATAAATTTACGATGAATAGACCTGGGGGCCTAAAAAGGCCGCTTTAGGCGAATCATAATATGAATTACATTAGAAATCACAAAATGGTCACGTTAATAGTCAGTTATGATTAAGTGACCATTTTGTGATTTCTAATGTGAATCGTATTGAGATCATTATTACGCCTTATAAATAAAACCTAATACGATCTTTTTAGGCCTTCTGGACCATTTGGTGATATTTAATGTGATTCATATTATGATTTTGCTAAAGCGGCCTTTTTAGGCCCCCTGTGCTGTGAACGCTTGGAAAATGAATTACTCGAATACGGTTTTGCCCATCGTCAATCCTTCTTCAACAACAATGGGACGACCCGCTCTGCAGTTTGGTACGGAATGAATTAATTGGTACCTCCACTAATGCTGTGGAGCGTGCTCGTCTACTTGCTGTGTGTGAATGGGAGTCGGGACTCTAGCTTCAGGCACTCCCGTCACCCAAAATAGGCACTAAGTAAGACGACAACACTTGTGTACACAACGACATTGCTGCTCATCGATGACACTGTAGTGAAGCTGTTGACCGCCTCTAACAACCATGGCCTTATTTGTTGTAAAAGTGAGGTTGCATGGTGCGGCATGCCAATATTAATGATATCATACGTCGTACTATTGACACTGCCAGCATGCCAGCTGTTTCGGAACCCAGTGGCTTGGCACGTAACGATGGCAAAAGAGCAGAAGGCATGTCGTCACTGCCGTGCCGTGGTAGGTCTCTGATATGGAACGCAACTCGTGTCAATACCCATGCTCCATCCCATCTCCCAAGCTTGGCAGGCTGTGCTGGCGCTGCCGCTTCTGCAGCAGAAGCCCTCAAACGGCGCAAACACAATAACCTAATCGGTCATTATTGTTTTGAGCCGTTTGGGGTTGAAAAGCTTGGGTCATGGAGTCCAAGTGAATGTCTGTACTTCCAAGAGCTATAGCTAGACGATTGGTCGATACTTCGCGCGATCAGAGGGCTGGCCATTTAGCATTGCCATTCAACGTGGTAATGCTGCCAGTCTTCAGGGAACATTATCAGCGGGCAGTGGACAGGAGTACATTGACGCCTAAGTGCATGAATCACTTCTTTATGAACTTTCGTTTTTTTAAAATATTATTTAGTTAAATGAGAAATAGTTCGTATATTTAACTAGTTTTGACGTGCATATAAATATTATTGTGAATTATTATTAAATAAACGATATAATAAATGTGTGGAGTTGCGCTCCGGGTCGTGGGTTCGATTCCCGCTCGGAACAAATATTTGTATGATCTGCAGGTAGTTGTTCCGGGTCTGGGTGTATTGTATGTGGAATTCATGTCTGTAAACGCACTCACGACACAAGAGAAATCCTAGTGTGGGGCAACGTTTAAAAAAAGAGAGAGTTCGATCGCAACACCGAGCTTCTGAAAAGCGATCAAATCACTAATCACCCATGTTAAATGTGTGTATAAGCTTTTCTCTTATAAAATAATGTAAGTCCCTTATAAACCGCCTAACTCTATCGTTTCGATAAATCAGTTTTTTTGTCCCAATGATTTTTTGTTAAATATGTCAGTAAAAATGATGAATTCCTTGACGTTTTACTCTAGCCTGCAATATTAAAATCTAAGTACTTGGCTTGTCAAATGCACGCACATCGAAGTTCTGTTGACTATTATAGCATTACATATGATTTACTAATGAAAGCACATCAAGATTACGGTCATTGTCTTCATTTAATCATCATCATATCAGCCACAGGACGTCCACTGCTGAACAAAGGCCTCCCCCATAGATTTCCACAATGAGCGGTCACATGCCACCCACATCCAACGACGCCTAGCGACGTCCCACGCTGCGTTTTCCTTTACGCGGTCTCCACTCCAGAACGTTTTTGCCCCAACGGCCATCAGTTCTACGAGCTATGTGCCCTGCCCATTGCCACTTCAACTAACTTATCCTTTCAGCTATGTCGGCAACTTTTGTTATTCATTAAATGATTACAATTTGTTTAAAATAGGAGATCGGAGACGTTTTCCGATTGGATTCATCGGTTGAAGCTGCTTAATTTGGCTGTCATACAAGTTTCGATAGCAAACTTGTTTCTGAAATACTTACGATATCCATTAATAATTTCAACATTACGAATGAGTTAAACGACGTGAGCTTTACACATTTAACATCAATACCGATAGCACTTCTAAGATTAAAACGTTGGCCATTTTTAGATAACAATAAAACCTTAGAAGAAATACATAACTGAATCTTCGCTTGCCTTTGCACAAGATTTGAGATTCCAAGAATAAGAACTTCAAAATCACAATTACATCAACATGACACAGAGATGGCTCATCCTGTCGTGAAAGTGACGCTGGTAAACATATAGTTCGAATATAGCTATAGCTGTTGTGGAAGTTTCACATATGTGTATGCTGTTCGCATCTAATCAGACAAATGGTGGCATTTGCTATATATAGATCTAATCGGAATCATTCCACAAATAATATAATAAAACACGTTTATTTGACTGATGTTTAATCACCCTGCAGCCACAAAAGCTGCAAAGTGTTTGAAGCGTAAGGATAAGCAGAAATCTATAATATTCGCAATGTAATCCGTTTAAAATGTTTTGTTATAAAGAGTAATAATTGTGATACCTAAGACATTATTGCAAATCATATTTAACAGTTCTACCATAACACCTATGAAACATGCAGTTGGGGAAATTCCTAGGCCTTTGTTCAGCTATGGACGTATGGCTGATATGATAATGATGATGATATTGCCAAAAATTCTATTGGGTTAATTTTCAGTAAAGAGTATTACCACCCCATCTCATCCCGTGGGTGTCATAAAAGGCAACTATGAGATCAGCCGGAGGATGGGCAGGTCCTTTGAGTACATTTATAACTAAACTGCGTTCGCCATCCTGCCTGTCAAGCGAGGCGATAAAACACCCCAAAACATTTAACACAAACTCAAACCGGTTGTGGTGGCGATCTTTGGGGAAGCTTATGTCCAGCAGTGGATGTATAAGTGTTGGGTGCTTATTATCAACCTTCAAGCTCATAATAAAGTTCAATATAAAACAATGTTTTGTAAAATGATGTAACTAACCATCTTTGATTGTTATGCAGAAACTACTGAGCAGTTTATTTCACAGCTTTGAAATCCTTATTTTATTATATTAGTTATTTTTGCACTGATTGAAGATAGAACTTTTAATAAAACAAATACGTAAATTATTATCACATAAACTGTTTTATTAACAAAATTATTCGGGATCATATCACAGATCGCTTGGAGTGAATATTTAACAAAGGAAGGGAATAAGGTGAGGAATGAGCATTTTTGGACTAGACATTGGGGTTAGTGAAGTTCATTTAGGAAGGGGTTCGTTCATTTGGGGATGTGATCACCCTGGATCTGGAATCCATTCTCGTTGGCGATGTATGTGGCGCGGTATAAAACACCATCGGGACCGGGGTAGGAAAACTGGCCGGTGATCTCAAGGGCCTCGTTTTCAGTACCGAGGTTCTTCACCTGACCGCGCGACTCTTGAGAGATACCGTTGGAGGTCTCATAACTGTAGGACAAAGGTAATATTAATATCATGTAAGATGATAGTAAGATCATGGTCGTCTTTTTTAAATGCGACCAATTAAATTTGGGAGCAAAACAAATCCACAAAGTAGAAAAAGTAGGACTTCACAAACTGAAATCTTCAGATCACTATAAATAGAAATAAATGCGTGAGAAAATAATTAAGGTGCTGTTGTAACACTCACGCAGAATAGAATCCGTCAACTCCGATGTTATCGAAGCTGCTTTTCACGGTCTCGGCATCAGCTTCGGAGCCAGCAGGAGCGGCAACGGCAGCAGCGACGAAGAGGGCGAGAACGATGAACTGTTGGCAGAAGATAGTTGTTAAAATAGACAGGAATTGCTCAGGATAATTATTGATGAAAATTTGTATCCCGATGATTGCATCGAATTTATAATCGGAATATAAATTATATGTTTTTTAATCCGAACGTACCGATTTCATTTTGGATTGGTTTTTTATTTGTCCTGAGACTGTTTGTGATTAAAAGGCAATCGAGCGACTGATGCCTCTGTGTTGTCGGTCTGACTATTTATACTAGTTGGCGCATCGTTGCACGGCAAGGACGCGCTTTGACATTTGAACTTAGAATCGCCTTCGGCCATCAAGTTGTTAATGTTAAAGGTTCTTTGTGACATGTCCGGCTTGTTTAGATGGCTCATATCTATATCATATGGCAGACCTACATAGTTTGATATTATGGTATTGATAAAATGAATTTCTGATTGATTGAGATTTTGATTATTCGATTATTCGTAGTGTTTATATGAACGTCTTTATACTAAAAACAGTATTCTCGAATTAATAAATATTTTATTACTTTTGTTTTATTTAAAATTATTGCGTTAGGGAAAATATCATTAGCTTTCATTTTGATCAATTTCTTTTTTATTATGTGCTGTAAAGTATGTCCTGTGCCGAATTAAATGATTTCTATTCTATTCCATTCTTTCCGATCATGGAATTGGATTAATAGATTCATAACGGAGCAGACGTTACTAATTTTGACTGACCAAGGTTAAGGCGGCACGGTTGGTGCAGTGGCTGATACAGTCGGCTGCTGCGCACCGGGTCGTGGGTTCGATTCCCGCACGGAACAAATATTTGCATGATCTACAGGTAGTTGTTCCGGGTCTGGGTGTATTGTGTCTGTAAACGCACCCACGACACAGGAGAAATCCTAGTGTGGGGCAACGTGTTTATAAAACATAAAAAAAAAAAGAAAAAAAAAGAGGTACCGAGCTATTGACAATTTTCGTGTTATTGCCAGTTGTGCGTTCAGCCTTATACATAACTGTAATATATTGAATCCAAAGGCATATACAGGTAGACAGACATATAGGACACCTTCGCGAATGCCAGCACATTAATAGTTGGTATCACTCGGTCACACGCGCTTGAATTTATTTAAACTCATATATCTTCACATCTTGTACTATAAACGCTTATGAATGGTACGCCAATATATATAATAAATAATATAACAAGTAAATCATCATATCATATCGGCCATTTATATGTCCACTGCTGAACAAAGGCCTCCCCCATAGATTCCACAACTGTGTCATCATTTTGGGGGGTACTTGCCAATACTCACCACGCTTGGCAGGCGGGTTGGTGAACGCAGTATGGCTATTGTTTCCCAGAAGGGACGCTGCTGCCCATCCTTCTGGTTTAGATTCCCTTAGTCGCCTTTTACGACATCCACGGGAGGAAATGGGGTGGTGCTATATTCTTAATCCGGACGCCACGTGGACTCTGGACACCACACGGTACAAGTAAATAACTGGTACCTATATGCTATTTTGGTAAACTCGAATTAAACTTATGGATTTTATCGCTATATTAATGTGTTTATAAATACCCATATCCTACATACGTGCATCATCATCATCATTTCGGCCGAATAAAGTCCACTGCTGGACACAGGCCTCTCTCAAAGATCACCACAACGACCGATATGTTGTGTACCGGTGTGTTGTGTGCTCATTGAGGGGTTTTGCCATAATCGCCACGCTTGGCAGGCGGGTTGGCGATCGCAGTTGAGTTGTTAATGTATTCGAAGGACGCTGCTGCCCATCCTCCGGCTAATCCCTTAGTCGCCTTTTACGACACCCACGGGATGAGATGGGTTGGTGCTATTCGTAGCCGACACCACACGGCAACTACGTGCATTAAGTGCATAATGCATTGATTTTGTAGACAGGAGTTCTCAGCTTCACACAACAACATACCATCATGCCAGTATTCCCGAACAGTTAGGCAGAACGAACCAGTTTACCTATATCCATACTATGTACCTAATAGGGAGTAACTCTATATCTTTTTTTGAAGTGAAAACTTCTTTTAGCGCGGTACGCATGTCTTTAGATGAGGTAAAATCTCTGGACTCGCGACACCGTTACGAGACACTTGAAGTGAAAACTTCTTTTAGCGCGGTACGCATATTTTTAGATGAGATAAAATCTCTGGACCCGCGACACTGTTACGAGACGCTTGAAGTGAAAACTTCTTTTAGCGCGGTACGCGTATTTTTAGATGAGATAAAATCTCTGGACTCGCGACACCGTTACGAGACGCTTGAAGTGAAAACTTCTTTCAGCGCGGTACGCGTATTTTTAGATGAGATAAAATCTCTGGACTCGCGACACCGCTACGAGACGCTTGAAGTGAAAACTTTTTTTAGCGCGGTACGCGTATTTTTAGATGAGATAAAATCTCTGGACTCGCTACACCGTTACGAGATGCTTGAAGTGAAAACTTCTTTGAGCGCGGTACGCATATTTTTAGATGAGATAAAATCTCTGGACTCGCCTCATGCCAAAGTAATTCCAATGTCAAAATAATAATAATGATATACCGTGTCTTCTGCGCGCGCTGTAGGATAGGTGTGGCCGGCCAGGTCGCACAAAGGCGGGGCCCGTCAAACAGTGACGTACCGATACCTGCCGGGGGCGGAGTCTAATGCCGACCAAGAAGCGGGCAGCTCACCCCCGGCTAGAGGCAAGTGGAAGGTCACCGGAAAAAAAGGCGGGTTGATAAGTGCGGTACGGCTACTGCTCCACAGGAGGAACGCTGCTGCCCGTCCCTCTGGCTTAGTTGCCTTTAACGACATCCACGGGAGAAGATAAAGTGGTGCTATATTTTTAATCTGGTCACCGATAGTTATAAAGTATTTTATTAATAAGTATGAAATGTTAATTGTTTTTAACACGCTTTTATTAGCTTCACCTGTATGTATGTATGTTTGTAACCGACTCCTTTGAGCTCGATTTTGCCCTACTTTGAACGATCAGATTTGTATCAAACTTTGCACACCTGTCAAAGGTCGATGACAATGCAATAATCCGATCAAAATATCCGATTATCCTAATTAGATTCGCCAGGATTAATTAATTTCTTTCCGCATTCTTTGCATGCGAGTAAGAGAGACAGAGCTAGTGCGCGAACTACGCATGCGTGCAGAAGCGTGTTTTTTTAGTTTTTTTAAACTATTATTGTGAATTATTCATAATTATCTAGACAGGTATTCATAGGTATGTGACATTTAAAACTACTAGGCATATTCTATTTGTACATCTCATAAATAATCATATACGAGTGCCGACAGAAGTGAAAACTTATTTTGGCGCGTTTTTACCTCATCTAAACATATGCGTACCGTGCTAAAAGAAGTTTTCACTTCAAGCGTCTCGTAACGGTGTTGCGAGTCCAGAGATCTTATCTCATCTAAAAATATGCGTACCGCGCTAAAAAAAAGTTTTCACTTCAAGCGTCTCGCAACGGTGTCGCGTGTCCAGATATTTTACCTCGTCTAAAAATATGCGTACCGCGCATATTGAAGTTTTCACTTCAAGCGTCTCGTAGCGGTGTCACGAGTCCAGATATTTGACCTCATCTAAAAAT
This sequence comes from Diloba caeruleocephala, assembly GCA_947459985.1. Classification (NCBI taxonomy): domain Eukaryota; kingdom Metazoa; phylum Arthropoda; class Insecta; order Lepidoptera; family Noctuidae; genus Diloba; species Diloba caeruleocephala. The sequence continues at coordinate 27,603,934 of OX381612.1, read as the reverse complement.
ATGCGTACCGCGCTAAAAAAAGTTTCACTTCAGGCGTCTTGTAACAGTGTCGCGAGTCCAGAGATTTTATCTCATCTCTGAGTCCCCCAAGATTGGATAGCACCCGGTGCAAGCCACCCACTGCCCTCTCGATCCGGGAGACTGGGGTGGTACCTACCTCTCATACGTCAATATACGCCGGCTGCGAGACACAGTGCAATTCTAACTGTGTCTGGTATTGCACCACGCGAGAGGTTAACCGGGTTCTTGCAATAAGAAACCTACCACCGGTGTGGTGCTCTAGTGGCCAACCTTGTGTTACAGTTGTTCAAGCCTCCCAAAAACCTCCGACTTGGCTTAACGACTGCCGTCTAATGACAACAACTGGGACCAACAACTTTACGTGCCCTCCTAAACACGAAGGCGTTCAGTCAAAATAGGGTTCGATTCCCGCACGTGTAAACTTTAAGTTCCCGCACGGTTGGTGTAGTGGCTGATACAGACGACAGCTGCGCTCCGGGTCGTGGGTTCGATTCCCGCACGGAACAAATATTTGTATGATCTGCAGGTAGTTGTTCCGGGTCAGTTAGTTAGTTCGAGTTCGTTCGGGTAGTTGGTCCGAGAAATCTAGTGTGGGGGCAACGTTTAACAAAATAAAAATAAAAATTGTACGATCTGCAGGTATTGGTTTCGGGTCTGGGTGTATTGTGTGTGGAATTTGTGTCAGTAAACGCACCCACGACACAGGAGAAATCCAAGTGTGGGGCAACGTATAAAAAAAAGTCCACTATATGGTCACCCATCCGTAGATTCACCGGGATAATGAAAACGATTTCTGTAACTTTTGTATCATCAAAAGATTTCGTAACGAATCTGTTGTCTTGTTATGGATGACCATGAATGTTATAAATGACAACCTTCCTACCAGTTGTTCGTGATCCCACATCTATAACTTTATCATAAATTTCCTAATAAATTCATTAACAGTGCATATATTAGTTAATAAATTAATATTTTCGCTCTGTCACTATATGACTGTGTGATCTTATACATACATAGTTACGTATGCATTAATTAGACCAGTTTTTATGGTAGTTATAAATATGATACACATGGTTTGATTAGCGGAAAGTTCTTTTATAAAATTAACGATATCGTTCTTCACTTGTACATATACTTTCCTCTTAGGTACGTTTCAGAAACTTACTGTTTTCTAATGCAATCCAGTAACCAGGCGAAAAATTCATTCACCTGGTGGTAAGTAAGCATAGGCATAAGCCTGTCCATAAGAATTGTATAGCCCTGCGTGGCACCACGATCATTGTCTCGAGACAAGTTATATTTAGTCTCTAACGCCCATAACATAATTTCACTCACTCGCAAAGTGGAGCCACTTTGAAAAGGGCACTGTAGCGAGTAGTGCTTAAAGTTTAAACATGATAAGTTATTATAACAGGTAACCTTAAACAAGAGATCAATTAACGAAAAAACATCAACTTAATGTGAATAAAAAAAAATCTACATAGATAATTTCATAATCTTTTTAGTCTAAACATCTTATTAATGTGATGAATTATACATATGCGTAGATGATCTATCGGCCACATTTAAAATCAATGCGGCATCGAGACCCTGACATTACTCAGATCTGCCATAATCAACTTCTTTGACAACATTCTCGTTTTTGTAATTTTTTTTATTTAGTTATCTCTGCCACGGCGTCCAGTCGTGTAGTCCCAAGTTATTTCCGCGAGTAGGGTAAGCTTAAATGGAGCCTCCGTTGAAATAATCATTAATATACATATCTGATTTAGACTTCCGGCCTATAATGAAACGGCGATACAGTCGACCAAGGAAGGTTAATGGAGAGGGCAGTACTCGGAGTGTCACTGCAAAATCGAATCAGAAATGAGGAGATCCGTAAAAGAACAAAGACTAGTTCAATGATTGTTAAACTTTAGTGAGTTTTAAGATAAGATAAGATAAAAAGATTTTTATTCATTTAAACCATTAATAGCACTTATGAATCGTCAAGACTTTAGTTGCCACGTTCCAAGATGTAGATTTCCTATGGAGAAGAACGGGCAAGAAACTCCATGGTTACTCTTTTAAAATCATGTTACAATATTTATGTGTACAATGTTCTCGAAAATTCAGGTTATATAAAGACAATGTTACTATATTAAACATAGTAAAGTCTAAACCTCTTAAAAGTGTCAATATCAAATCATAAACCAGTTGAATATAAAAAAATTTATACAATAATAAATTCAGGTGTAAATAATTAATAATAATAATGTCATGTCAAAAAATAATAATTGAAATGTCAGAAAAGTAAATCTGAATAAATTGATGTCACAAAACATGCAACAACAAGATGGCATGTCAATAAGTCAAAAATAAAAAAATTAGAATCATTTCTTATAGTGGTCTTGCGGAGCTGGACAAGCACTCTGCCAAACATTTATATCTCTAAGGTAATCCTCTAACGTATAATATGCTTGTTTGCATAGAGTATTTTTTACAAATATTTTAAATTTATTTTGCGGTAATTGCAGCACGGTCTCCGGTATTTTATTATAAAATTTATAACCCATAAAAGAAGTATGGACTTTAGCTAAGCGAAATTTTGGCTGTACTAGTTTAGATTTATATCTTGTACTATAGTTATGCCGATCACATTTTTTTGTAAAAAGATGTATGTTTTTCCTAACGTACATGATATTTTCATAAATATACTGACAAGGCACTGTCATTATGTTAATGTTTTTAAACAGTTCTCTCAAGGAATCACGACTACCAAGGTTGTAAATTGCCTTGATAGCTCTCTTCTGCAATATAAAAATTGATTCTATATTGGCAGCACGACCCCAAATTAAAATACCATAGGACATTAAAGTAAAACACCATAGGACATTAAAGTTAGCAGTGAGGGGCACAATATTCGTAGAACGGGAAAAATTCTCGAGTGGTGACCACGTGCTGGAAGACGCAGCGTGGGTATACGAAGGTTGCGGGAATACGCTGGATGCGACCACCGTACAGCCTGTGGGACATATCCAGCAGTGAACCCGAATTGAACATTTAGGCTGAAATGACGAATGAAGTGAATAATAACAACTTATAATAATTTAATATTAACTATTATTTATTTGCTCAGATTTTGTGTTAGTATTTTACTCAGTTCTATGTTAGTTTACATGAAACATATAATAAATAAAATAATAACTATATCAAAATAGGTTTCATTCGTGTTGCGGCCAGCGTCCATTTCGGAACTACCTGACCAAAACCAAAATAAAAGCCTTCAGAATTGTGGACTCATACAAGATACAAGATCATTTATTTTTTGTTTTGTTCCGTGCGGGAATCGAACCCACGACCCGGAGCGTAGCAGTCGACATGTATCAGCCACTGCACCAACCGTGCAATAGATTTTAACAATACACCCGCGTCATAATTATAATGCTGAACGGTTTATATCTTGTGTTCCTTTAACGACGCGCGTATCATCTAACCTTGTCACAATCACGCAATAATGTCCTTAATTATTCAGAACTTGTGTTTTAGCTCGATTTTCGATTCGATTTCGTTGTATTCTGTGTACATATGATGTCATTAAAGGTGTTATATATTCTGAACACGGCCCATTTAATCCGCAACGGAAGTTATAGTTGTTTAGCGAGATATGTATTGTCTTGCGCACTGTTTTGGCTTCATTTGGGATTTTCTATTTGTAAACGTGAACTATGTGAACTATGTCCTGGATTCCGAGTCTTTTGGCCATGTACCCTTATCATAACTTTGTGTTGCCATTTTATTTTATTTTGTATGTTAGTTTGTGTGTTTCTTATAAATATTGTGCGTCGTTACTGGTGCAAAAATAAATAGTTTTCTTTCTTCTTTCTTTCTTTCTTTATGTCCTTCATCTGCTGGGTGAACTTCTTCACTTCAGTTATTGAATTCAACACCACTTATTATATAGGATTTATATATTTCTTTAGAATTTGAATTCTCTTGAATCTGAATGTTTTAGATTTATCAAAATATTTATTCATTTTTAATTCCTCATGAGCCCGTGTGATGAGTAATAAGACTTGCAGATTGCCCTTGCAGATGAACCTAAGAATGAAAGCTCATACAAAAAAGCTTCTTTGTTCAGGACATCGACTATAGTGTGAAAACAATCGGCCATAATCCACACAACGTTTCACATAGAACGTTGTACCAAATATGACCTTGAAATTTTACTTTCATCGCGTCTAAAGATACAGACACAATTCAATCATTTTGTTTCCTTAGCTATTATTACGACGAATAGAGCCAGATATTTACTTATGTATAGTGTGTTGCTACAGGTAAAATATGTTTTATTGCTGTAAGATCTAGCCGCTATTATATTTTAATTGATTTACAGTTTTGACAATAACAATAAAATTACTTAATCTGAGATTGCAATGTCAGACTGTACGAATATTTTAACCGATTACAGTATATTACCTCTTCAATGTAAGAGGTCAACTTCAAGATTTGCCTAAAAGCGTGGCACAAACGCGTGGCTCTAGTGTGATCTTATGAGGACCAGCTCCGAGAGCAGCAGGACCACTCCAGTGATTTTAACCGGTAGGAGTCTGGCATGCTCCTTCGTTCTTCCCCGGGGCGGAGGAAGTTCACGAAGAATTGTCACTGGGGACCAATAGAAGAAAGAAAAAAAGATGTTTGTATATGAGAAGTTGTAGTCCGTAAACTGTACCCACGATATAAAATAAATCTTCTACCGGACTTTGGGCATGGGAAATTTTAATCTACGTAGCAAATAATTAACACTGACATTATCACCATCATTTCGGCCGAGTGAAGTCCACTGCTAGACACAGGCCTCCGCCAAAGATCACCACAACGATCGATGTGGGTGTGATGCGGGCTCATTGCGGGGTTTTGCTATAATCGCCACGCTTGGCAGACGGGTTAGCGATCGCAGTTGAGTTGTTAATGTACTCGAAAGACACTGCTGCCCATCTTCCGGCTAATCCCTTATTCGACTTTTACGCCACCCACGGGAGGTAATCGGGTGGTGGTATTCTGAGCCCAAATAAAACACTGACATAAAGGAACGAAATCTGCAGCTTGTCCCCTGAACAGATGGTGTAAGTCGAATATCTAAACAATCCAGCTTCGAGAATTGGGATTATGTCTACATTTTTTCAACACAACACAACATCACAACTTGTTTGTCTCTAGTTCTTTCATAATGTCGACATAAGAATAATTTGTTCATATACATGTCTTTAACACTAACCGCATCTTACAACACTGATTTAACTTCAGATCTTCTCAGAATGCTGATGATATAAGAGCCTGAGTAATAAAGGAAAACCCTGAAGGTGAACAAGTATTGTGTGGTAGAAAGTTTTATTTATCGACATGATGTCAACATTACATGAATTATGCAATCAAAATGTTGTTATTTGTACCATGTGTTAACATTCAACCAATAGGCAAAGAATAGACTACCCTCCTCTACCCACGAGTCTGGTATAAGGCGACTAAGCGTTGTTATGGAGAGGATGGATAGCATCATCCTATTGAGAACGAGATGCTGCAATCACCAATCCGCCTGCCAAGCGAGGTGATTATGGCAATAGGGCATACAGGCGATCTCAATTACCACTCATTGTAGTGATAATTGGGGAGCCCATTTATGGGCTGTTGTGCGCATGTGCGTGATGCCTGATATGCCTATTAGCAATATGAATGAATGAAATAATCATTTATTCAAAATAGACTAAAATTATTGAGCGTCAACATTAGACAGCACTCCATAAGCCCACCCTTCACCTAGTGTTTAAGCTGGGGAGAAGAAACGGCGCAATAAACTCCCCAACAACACGATAGTCTGTCATATACAATATTTTTAAATACATGTACACAAAAAATTCAAACATTACAACACGACTAAAATGTACTTAAATGTCAAAAATGTACGTAACATTTAATGTAGAGGTAAGATCACAAGTACTCTAGGATTTCAAAGTCAAAAACAAAGACAATTCGCAGGCTTTTTACTTCTATTTATTACTAGCTGAGCCCCGCGGATCATGGCAGAATCGCTGCAAGAGCTCAGCACAATGCTCGATGATCTCAACAGAGTTTCGCAACAGGTGGGCCTTAAGATGAACATGGGCAAGACAAAAGTCATGTCAAATGCCCATGGCGTGCCCATCCCAATATCCGTTGGGAGCTCTGTTCTCGAAGTTGTTGACGAGTTAGGTAGGTCCAACTTCGAGAAAGAGATCAATCGTCGAATCCGACTCGGCTGGGCAGCGTTTGGGAAACTTCACAACATCTTTTCGTCAACAATACCGCAATGCCTCAAGACGCAAGTCTTTAACCAGTGTGTCTTACCAGTGATGACATATGGAACAGAGACGTGGTCACTCACAATAGGCCTCATAAGAAAGCTCAAGGTCACTCAGCGAGCTATGGAGAGAGCTATACTTGGTATTTCTCTACAAGATCGAATCGGAAATGAGGAGATCCGTAGAAGAACTAAAGTTGTCGACATAGCTGAAAGGATTAGTAAACTGAAGTGGCAATGGGCAGGGCACATTGCTCGTAGAACTGATGGCCGCTGGGACACAAAGGTTCTAGAATGGAGACCGCGCACCGGAAAACGCAGCGTGGGACGACCTCCAACGAGGTGGACAGACGACCTGGTGAAAGTCGCTGGGAGTCGTTGGATGAGGGTAGCATGTAACCGCTCGTTGTGGAAATCTAAGGGGGAGGCCTTTGTTCAGCAGTGGACGTCCTGTGGCTGATATGATGATGATGATGATGATGAGCACAGCGGTTCCAGCAGCCGCTTAATTTTAAAAATAAGTAGGTGTATTACTATACTTAAATACTCGAGCATAGACAACTGACATACAGAGTGTATTTATTGGATTCCATGGGTTTTAATTTTGTTGCGGGGTAACCTAATACTTAAAAAAAAGTAGTGGCGTCCCACACGTTTGCCCATACGCGGTCTCCACTCTAGAACTCGTCTGCTCCATCGGCCATCGGTCCTTCTACAAACGCGATCAGCCCACTGCCATTTCAACTTGCTAATTCGGTGTGTTATGTCGGTCACTTTGGTTCTCTTCCGGATATCTTCGTTGAATTCTATCCATCAGAGACTCCGATCATAGCACTTTCCAAAGCCCGCAATTTTGTCCACAAATGGACTAAATTCCCTTTTCTTGGTGCAGCGTTCAATCTCAACTGACTCAGTGATTCTCCTTGCGCATCTCCACGACGTCGATACTTCTAATTTTAAAATTTCACAATCAAACTACATATCCTTTGGAAAATATCCAAACTCATCAACCATCTAGATATATTTTTGTTTCTAGTATAACTTAGCATTTCACGCTGGATTACAAGCACATTCCGTGACCATATTACCAATGAAGCTGCTGATGCGTTTAATTATTACATTAATTATATATGCATTTAGTAATATTTCAAATATTACTTGCGCTTATTGGAAAGGACAGGGAAAGGATAACCAGAAGCTGCCTTGAGTTTACAAACAGTGATTTCTTTCTTTCTTTCTTTTCTTTTCTTTGATTCAAATAATATTTGAGTTTATATTTGCGATTATTAATACTTCTGCTACTACTATGCTTAATTGGTAGTAAACTCACTAATTACTTCTGTATGAAGTGGGAGAAATAAATCAAGGAAAGAAGGGAAGAGGTCAATAAATTAATTGTACTAATTTAAATGTCCGTGTGGAGCCGGTTCAGAATAGCACCAACACATCTCAGCCCGTGGGTGTCGTAAAATGTGACTATGGGATTAGCTGGAGCATGGGCAGCAGCATCTTTCGAATACATTTACAACTCAACTGCGATCGCCAACCCGTCTGCCAAGCGAGGCGATTATGGCAAAACTGCCCAATGAGCCCACAACACAAACCCAGACCGTCCTTGTTCGTCTTTGGGGGAGGTTATGTCCAGCATTGGGGCTTTTTTGGCTGAAATGATGATGATGAAGTATGTACTTTCTGAGTTCATCAAAGACACCATTACCCACACTCACTTTAACGGTGAAGGAAAACTTCATCTGGAAACCTGGAACATACATTGAGCAAGCGTGGGGATCAATGCCCGTTCCTGTTCTGTATGAGAGGACGCCTTTGCTCTGAAGTAAAACAGTTACAGACTGATAATTTTATGATTGTAATCCATTATTTTTTAAATTATTTTTGGAATGAAGAAATCGTCACGTAAGGAAAATGCGTTATGTTAGCCCCCCTCCAGACGATCTTTCCCTCTCTTTCCCTATTATATACGGTAGGCTTAGGTAACTTTCCCTCTCTTTCGCTCTGTCTCCTTCTATCATATACCTACGGTTATATGGGTGTGTGCGTGCGAATACCTACATCCGAACAGCAAGCGTTGTGCGCGCTCAGCTGTATAACCTCAATTCTAAACACGTGTAAATAATATATAAACTTATTTTCTATTATTGCTTTAATCCACGTGGGATATATATTGTATCATTATTGTAAGCAAGGAACTGACGGGGGTCCCCCAATCGCACAATTTTGATTTTCATTTTTATAGTCAAATTGAAAGTTGATTTTTATTTGTTGATGTAAACCATTTGCTGGCACTTACGAATAGTCAGAACTTAAATAGTTGCACGGTTCCAAGTCGTTGGTCCTATGGAGAAGAACCGGCAAGAAACTCCATGGATATACTCGTTTAAAATATATGAAGTGTTACAGTCTTATTACATAAAACAATATATTTATGATGATATGATTATGATTTTATGGCGTCTCTTCTCCAGCCAAGTTCTTCGTCTACCACTTAAAACTGTGCAATTTAAACACTGACGTTTCATAACCTCCTATGAAATAAAAAACGACTGAATATGTAATCGTCAACATCAGAACTCAATAATTTATTACAAAATCTTAAAAGCTTTGTCTAGACAAACAGGCAACACCTGTCTGTTTGTTATACTAACTATTTTTTAATTATGTTCGCGGTATTTTGCATAGGTTTATAATCTTTGCTCTAGTGTGATCTTACGAGGACCTGGAGCCCCCCCTTCGGTGCCGAAGATGACCGCTCCAGTGGTTTTAGCCGGTAGGAGTCCGGCATACCCCTTCGCCCTTCCCCGGGGTGAAGGAAGTTCCATGTAGAATTTCCACTGGACATCAATAAAATAAAAAAAGGTTTATAATATTTGGGTTTGGTTTCCTTACGAAGATCGATTAGCATTTATGAAGTTTAATAAGCAAATAAAGTATAGCTATAAAAGTATTTTGGCACACGTCATATTAGCCGAAGGACGTCCAGCGCTGGATAAAGGTCTCCCTCCGTGTCTTCCGACAAGAACCGGTTCCACTCGGGGCCGGTTATTTGTTTGTGTCGTCATTGGGGGTTTTTGCCAATACTTACCACACCTGGTTGCTATGTCGCGCAGTGTGACCAATGTTCCACAGAAGGGGCGCTGCTACCCTTCCCTCTAGTTATGACCCGATGATATCCACGGGAGTAGATGGAGTGGTGCTATATTCTAAGTCCAAACATCACGCGAATTATAAAGATATTATCTTCGGTGTGGTTTTCGGCTAAGATTGGAACATTCTCTCCGCCCGCGGGTTCCGAAAAAGGTGACTAAAGGTTGATATCAAGAGGATGGACAGCAGCATCCTTTCGTGTGCTAATAACAAACTTTGATTACCAATCCGCCTGCCAAGCGTGGTGATTATGGCTATATCCCAATGAGCATTAAATTGTAGTGATTGTTGGGAGGCCCATGTTCTACAGTGGCCGCTTACGTGCTGATGTGTTTGTATATGAAGACTTACATTTATTTAAAGTCTATACGGGTGTTCGGAAGCCAAATATTTCGAATTTGACGATAAAGGACGTACATGTGTAATTAGACTAATTAGTTTGAAATGAGTAAAGCTATAAATAAACGTTTCCACACCGATTGGCGGTAGAATCATCATCGTCATCATCATTTCGGCTGAATGAAGTCCACAGCTGGACACAGGCCTCTCCCAAAGATCACCACAACCACCGATATGGATATGTTGTGGGCTCATTGGGGGGTTTTGCCATAATCGCCACGCTTGGCAGGCGGGTTGGTGATCGCGGTTGAGTTGTTAATGTACTCGAAGGACGCTGCTGCCCATCCTCCGGCTAATCCCTTAGTCGGCTTTTACGTCACCCATGGGAGGAGATGGGGTGGTGGCATTCTGAGCCGGCATCACACGGCACACAAAGATATACACAATTATTTAAATAGATATAAATATAATAGTAACAATTACTAATAATATAAAAGTATATTGTCTCAAAATATTACCGATGATTTTTCGTTTGGTATCCGAATTAACAATATAGTTTCCGTCGTTATAGTTTCCATCTCAGACAATAGTACTACACCACCGAGGACAATCCGTGACTTCCTTTTAGAGTGCAGCTATGGAGAGTCCCCAGTAAGTGTCCCATTATATTTTAGATGAAAATAATAATAAGATTTATTAAAATCGATCTAAACAAAACGCAATATTGTCAAGTTATTATAATATCGATTCAGAATCATATGTGCAATAAATTTTAGTTGCCTACAATTACAATTCGCTACGATTGATTCATAAAATATAAGCTTTAATATTATTTATTTCGTTGTGAGAAGGCCAAACGCAATGAAAACCACACACGTCTTCTTCCACTCGTTGTCGTTCCAAGACTAATTCTTAAAGACATCACACACTGAAACGTTTGACCTCTAACTTCCGCACAAATCCTATTAAAGCAAGGTATTGCAAAGTTTCTCGGATAGTTACCGTAAACGACTTGCCTTCAACAGGTGATCGCTATAGTGTACAAGTGTGTGAAAGCTTATACAAATGTATGAAATGGATTGTGTTGTAAGTGGGCTACAGTGAAAGTGTGTGTACACAAGCCTCCCCTTAAGGTTACACAACGATCGATATGGATGTGCTGTGGGCTCATTGGGGGATATTGCCATAATCGCCAAGCTTGGCAGATGGTTGGCGATCTTGGCACCGTGACGATACGTTGTGGAAATCTTTGGACGCCTTTGTTTAGCAGTGGACATCCTTCGGCCGATATGCTGATGATGGAAAGAGCACCCACGAGTGACGCATGTTAGCATGTTCACGTCATAGATTAGATTTACACAACGGCCAGGTATATGCCACGTGGTATCATTTCAGGGGGAATGTACCAGTACTCACCACGCTTGGCAGGTGGATTGGTGAGCGCAAAAAGGCTTCTGATCCAAAAAAGGAACACTGTTGCCCATCCATTTGGCTTAGAGTCCCTTACTGGTTAATACTGATTAGAGTACCTTTTTATTGGGAGCCCTGAAACCTGCCCATATTTTGAAAGAATTTCTTAGTCACGACGGCACGGTTGGTGCAGTGGCTGATACATTCGGCTGCTACCCTCCGGGTCGTGGGTTCGATTCCCACACGGAACAAATATCTGTATGATCTGCAGGTAGTTGTTCCGGATCTGGGTGTATTGTATGTGGAATGTCTGTAAACGCAGCCACGACACTGGAGAAATCTTAGTGTGGGGCAACGTTTAATAATAAAAATCTTGTACAATAGACGCGAAAAAGGATTTGGCCTATTATGTGCCCGAAGTATCAACCACGACTTTTTCTGTAATCATTATCATCTACAGCTTGTATAGACCCACTGCTGGGTATAAGTTTCCTCTTCCTTGTACCTCTCTTCTCCGTTTTGGGCTGATCGCATCCAGGTTATTCCTGCGACCGCTTCTATGTCTTTGATCCGCATCGGTCAGCTGGTCTGTGAAAGGCACGCTTCCCCTCTCTAAGTATCCACTCTGTCAGGGCTGTATTCCACCTACCATCACCATCTATTCCTGAGTGTTCAGCCCACCACCACGTGAGCCTCATAATGCACTTGCCTACGTCACAGACTTTGGTCCTTTTTCGGATTTCAGTATTTTGGTCTCTTAGGCTGATCATTTTTTTACTCGGTGGAAATAACATCGTGTTTCCTGCACCCGGGGAAGAGTAGGGTGTGGTGTGATGTGGTGACAACTGCGACCGGCCAGAAGCACCGGAGCGATCATCACCGAAGGGGGGCTCCACGATCTCGTAAACAAACACAAATCACAAACAGTCAATGTCGTAATACGAGTATACCGTGAAAGGCGTATCGTTAAAATTCTCCAAAGTCAAAGTCAAAGTTTTTATTTCAAATAAACCAAATATTGGCACTTATGAAACGTCAGAATCTAAGTTGCACGGTTCCGAATAGTTGATCTCGTGGAGAAGAGCCGGCAAGAAACTCCATGGATACTCTTTTAAAATAATTGAGATTACAGTGTTGATTGATACAAATTATTGTAATATGTATACCGAGAAAAATGTAGGACAATGTGTAAAGATGAAACATACCACAATAATATTACAATAATAAATTATTTACCATGGCAGTTAACGGCTGACCAGTCCCAACAGACGGCACCCGTTCACGAGCATGACGCATGCATCAGCATCGCTTAGCTCAACCATATTGTAGGGAACCGAACGACCCGATACACAACGCCACCGCCAGCAAGACATTTAAGTGAGTATGACAGACCAATACAGCCAGGCAAAAGACAATTAATATTAGTACTAAAAATAACATCAATAGCTACATGATTCTCACTCATTTACAGTTTCGTATGAATATTATAATATAATGTTACAAGAACAGTATTAACAATAACTAATAGTCAATGTCATAATATTAAATTTAAGAAACTAACATTAATAGGAATGAAATTTTAAATGAATTTGTTCAAGATAATGTCAAGTTATTGAATATAAGTAAATAACATAAAAAATTATGTAAGTAAGTCAAATTTCAAGGTATACAATGTCAAGGTGTAAATATTTAAGTAAATAACATAAAAAATATAATTTTAAATGAGTCTTGTCAAATTATACTTATAGTTCTTTAACATTGTTTACAGACACAAATTTCACTCATTTTAATGATTCCATCATATTGTCGATTTATTTATTTATTTACACTACTAATGTGACGGCATGGTTGATTCAGTGGCTGATACAGTCGACTGCTGTGCTCCGGGTCGCAGGTTCGATTCCCGCACGGAATAATAAAAAATTGTATGATCTGCAGGTAGTTGTTCCGGGTCTGGTCGAAAAAACAAGAAGCATTAAAACTGTTTGCTTATAATTAGATATCGTTAAAATCTTCAATAACTTCTATTATTGTAGTACAAATTCTCACCATACAAAAACTGCTTAGCTAGCTCACCATATTAGTATCATATTTTACTTCTTCTTCTCTTACATTATGGCTTCTGTGGAGTATCTTCCACAATTTCGCCAATGTCAAGTATAAGGCAACGTCGTACGGTGTTTAGAATAATGAACATTTATATGCCGTGTGGTGCCGGCTCAGAATGCCACCACCCCATTTCATCCCGTGGGTGTCGTAAAAGTCGACTAAGGGATTAACCGGAGGATGGGCAGCAGCGTCCTTCGAGTACATTAACAACTCAACTGCGATCGCCAACCCGTCTGCCAAGCGTGGCGATTATGGCAAGACCCCCCAATGAGCCCACAACACACCCATATCGGGAGTTGTGGTGATCTTTGGGGGAGGCCTGTGTCCAGCAGTGGACTTCTTTCGGCCGAAATGAGATATGTTCTTAAAATATTTCTCAAAAATTCTATAAAATATGTCGGCAACGTTGTACGGTTCAATTCAAGAGCATTGTCTATCATAAAATAAATCTCCTTAACTTGACACTGGCAAAATGTTATACAATTGCCATATACAGGATGTCCAGTAAATAGCACGACATACTGGAGGGGGTGAGAGCTTGGGTCAATACCTACCAAAAAAACAATATTTGTTCAGCAAAATCTTACGGATTTACAGTAGTACAAATTTTTGCGATAAGAAAACTGTACTGTGAAAATTTAATTAAAAATTGTATTTCTTGAAATATTTTAGTTTTTTATAGAATAAAGACTTATCAATGAGTAAAATCATTTCGGCCGAATGAAGTCCAGTGCTGGACACAGGCCTCCCCCAAACATCACCACAATGACCGATATCGGTGTGTTGTGGGCTCATTGGGGGGTTTTGCCATAATCGCTACGCTTGGCAGGCGGGTTGGCGATCGCAGTTAAGTTGTTAATGTACTCGAAGGACGCTGCTGCCCATCCTCTGGCTAATCACTTAGTCGACTTTTACGACACCCACGGTAGGAGATGGGGTGGTGGTATTCTGAGCCGGCACCACACGGCACTGAGTAAAGTAACTATTCACAAATAATTTGAGGTAAAAAAAAAAATTTGAAAAGGAATTTTTCATTACGAGATCGAGATTAAAAATCAGTGTCAAGGTAGAGATTTTTCGATATTTCGGAAAATTTTGTACTACTGTAAATCCGTACGATTTTGCTGAACATATATTGTGTTTTTTGGTAGGTATTGACCCAAGCTCTCACCCCCTGCAGTATGTCGTGCTATTTACTGGGCAACTTGTATAAAAAAAACTGACATCTATATAAAACATATTTCTTATCAGCCAGTAGTTCAGCAATTAGCAGCGCTACCACCGCGGTCGATCAACAATTGCATTGTGACATCTGATGTAATGTGTGCCTGTATTAATAGTGTTGTCAATAGAAAGCCGCAATATGAATAATGGGTAAGTAATAATGCCAGTTTACCTGTTTACCTAAAGGCAGCTAAGGTCAAATGGCAGTCGGTCAGCGTAGAACTGGTTGAGTGCTCGCTAGTAGTGCTAAAATTGTTTTTTTAAGCAAAACAGGCAATTACATGCCAGATATGAAGGAGTGGTTATGCTCAAAGTCGTTGTAGGACACACTCGAATATTTAGTCTCCTTTGTAAAACGTTTTCAAACCTTCTTCTTGTTATCCGTGGACAACAAATAGTCTGACCTTCTTGATGTCAACGTGATGAACTAGCTTAAATTGCAGTAGGATATATCTACGCATTTTACACAAAGAAGTTCTACAAATAAACATAAAGGACACTTTTAAACTACGCTGTAGTAGTATAGCCATCCGTATAAAAGAACACATAGCTGACGTCAAGCACAGACGCACCACAAAGTCTGCAGTGTGTGAATATGCTTTAGGCAAACCTAACCATTTTCTTCGTTTTGATCAACCTCAAGTCCTTGCGAAAGAGAACCGTTATGTACCTTTTTTTTTTATTGATGTCCAGTGGAAATTCTACATGGAACTTCCTTCCACCCCGGGGAAGGGCGAAGGGGTATGCCGGACTCCTATCGGCTAAAACCACTGGAGCGGTCATCTTCGGCACCAAAGGGGGGGCTCCAGGTCCTCGTAAGATCACACTAGAGCCGACCGTTATGTACCTAGAATGTTTCGTGAGGCTATTGAAATAAAATAAAAAAGACATCCTAATTTGAATAGAGAAGATGGTTGACAGGTACCGCCTGTTTGGAATCCAGTTATTAAAACAATAAAGTCCCAAACAACATACTGCACTAAGAAACACTGCGTGCATTAAAACTAATTTTCTGATTAAAACTGTACGGAAGATAAAATAACTTTTTAAAATCTGTAACGACGCCTGTCACCTTAGTCATCGTGCGACCACGAACAATAAAAGGTACCCTGTGACCACGAATGCTGCAAAGTAATCGAAACGTTAGGAAAAACAAAAATATACGCGATAGAATCCGTTTAAAAGTGTTTTATTATAATGCTCGCGAAAACCTAAGACTCAATCCTGAACTTTTTTTACCCAACCCAGTCATGAAATGATCGGGTCATTCACCTGGTGGTAAGCGTCACCTGCCCACAACATTGTCATGCTACTCAGGACTACTCCTGCGCGGCATTACACTGCGCTCGTTACCTCGAGACGTAAAGTTATTTAATCTCATATGTCCAGTAACTTCACTAGCTACAGCGCCCTTCTAAATGGAGAACAGTAATATCTAAAGCTTAAACACTACTTCTTAGCTGCGATTATCTGGCACTGGAGTGGTACCTACCTTCGTAGGCCTCTTGCAATAAGAGACAAGAAATGTTGTCTCTGTAATTTTAATGACATAATTCTCGCCAATTTTCAAGGTAATCGCATTACAAGCTAAAGCGATGGTAATGAGATTTTGATCAACAGATTATCTGAGATAGTATCTAATGTTATTATGTATAACTTTGACAGCTCTGAAATACTAATACAGAAGGCCCACTTCAAACGCGAGGATTTTACACAATAATAGACTTAGGTTACAGAATAGTTTTGAATCACTACAGTATCGATACCTCAAAATCAACCAGTGTGGATGCAAAAAAATCAAGTTAATTTATCAGTTCTGTTGACCAAGCACAGGAACGGCACAGATCGGTAAACTTACACTAGTGATTTTGTTTCATAATGTTGAGTAGTAAAAATCTATTTACTTTGACAAACCAACACTTTGAGGTTGGCCTTATAAAATACTTTATACTTTGTTGTATAATATAGAAGAATAATATAATATAAAAGTATATAGAAGAAATAGTTGCAATAAAATTTCTAGAAGTTGTGAGAGATTAACGTAATGCCAAAATGTGAAATAAATTGTATACAATAAATAACAAATGTGCCGTAAATTAGATTGCGTGGCCAAATAAAATTGTCTGCTATCTTCTGAATTAGATGTTTCGTTATCTTCTCAGTACATCTGTAGAGTGATTCATTTGAAGACTGACGTGTAACAATGGATCACATTATGCAACAGAACGCAACTTCGACAGGTTCTTAGTATTCACTTACATTCCACGATGACTAATGTTACTTACTTGACTCATACATCTTACGCGGGAAGATATTTATATAGACATGACTTTTACTTTACACTTGAATCAACATTTAGTGGCCAGCAAGGATTGATAAAGCCTCTATTACTATGATCTACAAAAAGAATCTGACGTCTTGAAAGCAACTTGATTATGCAACGAAGTCGATCCCGAGTGTCGGAATTTCTTTTTTGGATAAATTTAAAACTGACTAGAAGTCAGTTTAATTTTTTCTATAAACCAAATTATTAAACCTATACGTCTGCATGTCCATAAGAATTCTGCCAGCAGTAGTGTCGGCTATGTTGGCAGAGCACGAAAACTGGAATGCAGTGGTCTCCTTGAGAGCGTCATGCTCCAGAAGGAGACCGCAGAGCGGGATCGGAAGAGAGCCGATGGAGGGAGGGAAGAAAGAGGAGACGGCGCCGGGGTAACAACCGCCCTGGTGCCTAATTCCCATACGCCTGAAACCCCCTGCCGTTGCTATAAGGTAGTCCCCCCTCTGGGTTTACGGGTGCGTAGATTGGGGAATCTGCGTGCCCACACCGAGCGACCCAAGAGAAGACGGTAGCACGCATGTGGTCACGCGCTGCTGTGTGACATTTTGGGGGATCCTTTACAATCCCCCCCCCCCCCCGGGGTTTGACCACTTTACAGTCACCCTCTCCTAGATGTGCCTATAGGCGTGGCACCAATGGACTGCTCTAGTGTGATCATGCGAGGACCTGGAGCCTCCCTTGGGTGCCGAGGATGACCGCTCCATTGGTTTTAGCCGGTAGGAGTCCGGCATACCCCTTCGCCCTTCCCAAGGACGAAGGAACTTCGTAAAGAATTTCCACAGGGCAACAATGAAAAAAAGGTACATAAGAATTATACCTTAATATTATACTTACTTTACCATAAGTATATAGATTACTCCAGTGAGAGATTAATAAAAATCTGTCAAAGTTTCTGAAAAAATAGAACCTTTTTGTGTAAGTCGGTCGGTTGGTCGGTACTTGCTGTCGGTGAATGCAAGTCAGGGTTATGGCTTCAGGCACTCACGTCATCCATTAAAGGCACTATGTTGGATGATACCACTTTTCGGGTCGCTACATGTTTTCGATTGCGTCTCCTTATGTGCTCCTCATCAGAGTCAGTGTGGTTTTAATGTTTACTTTGTATACAAAAGATTTGTAAAAGATAAAAACAATAGTGTCCAAAAAAATACCTAACTCTGAGTTTCTTTCGGCATTTCTTCTAAGAGGTTGTCATGTAGCAGAATGCCCTCCATTGTTTCAATATTCACGTTACAATAAAAATTGTAAAAAACAAACTCCCACACACTCACACACCACTCTTAGCAAGATCTATAACAAACAATATAGAGATATGAGTGCGCTCACACAATCTCTCGTGAAAGCTTGACATTTGTACTTGACTGCGCATCCCAAATACCAAGCCGTTTCGACAGCAGGTGTCGCAAATAACTAACTAATAATGACTCGCGTTCTACGTGGAACATATAGTTAATAGTTCAGATCTAGGTAGATAATATCATGATTAGTGATGTAACAAGGCAGACTGAGCAAAAAAGTCGATAAAGAAATTCTAGAAGAGTGAAAAGTGCGATGTAATTTGAAATTGGAACCAGAACTTTTGTGAGAGGTATAATGCGACGGGCGCGTATTCCGCCATTAAAAAGAAATAAATTCCTGACCGTTGATGACATATATTTCATAGAAATAAACTTAAAATGTAATAGACTGCGATGGCAACATGACATTAACACCAGTTCGCGGACACAAGTGAGAGATTTGTCACTAAACTTGATCTGGGGTACTCTGGCCGTAAAGTAGGTCTGCACTCAAACTAGTATTAGCGCCCTTTTCGTATTCATATGTTTTTAAGGCTTAATAGATGATGGTGTAGTGAATAAAAAATGGGCAGGCACGTTTATTTAATTACTAAATCGCCCGTAGCTTCGCTCGCGTATAATTCGGCTTATCACAGAAAGATTCATCACCCATACCTCAAGAACTGCTTATTTTTCCGGAATTAAACGCCCAAACATACACATTTATAATATTAATAGGATTTCTCTTAGATTATACAAACAGTTCATCTGAAACACGTACTTCCTCTCACCTGACTGATATCTCGCGTATCATTAGATATTGTCTCGTCGATTCACACATTACAATGAGCAGAACAGTTCAATTACTATGCGCGTCAACATGCTTGCGCTTCATTATGATCGGAGTGGCGGATGATGAATGACATTGTGAAGAAAACAAGTTATGCACTTCACTATTGCACTGCTGAAGCATGGAAGGCTGCATCTTTTTTGTAATACAAATGAGGTTCCATGCTGGTAACCCATTCGACTTTTTTATCTATTTCTTGCACAATGTGTACACACTTATCTAGTCTACCTATACTATTGAGAAAATGATCTTAATCATTTTATTTTATTTTAAGCATTGGACCCACATAATACACTATACCCACTCATATCAATCAGAAACGACTTATTTAAAGATCAGTTTGTGGCTTCGTCCGCTATCATCGCCTACACAATATTGCGTATTTGAATATTTCTTAAAGGACATGATTCCAATATAAATAATGTAAAAGCAATTGCGAAAAGGTTAATCGGGACATATTTTACATTTCCATATATATTTAGTGTTATTGGTCTAGTGCTGCTACTGACCTAGTTGGCTCCAAGGTCCTCAGTTCATTCTGCGTCGTACCGGAGTCAGTTTTATGGATACTTCCATAGAGTATGATAAATAAAGACATTCTGTACACCGCAACACAGGCTCTTTGGTAAACTAAAAGTGCTACTACTTTCGTTTTTCCCCACGTTGGAAATCCTCATGGACTCTTCCGCTTTGTAGAAGAGTGGTGAGGCGAACTCTTACCAGCTGAAAACATGTGCGATCAGCTTTGGCACCGAAGGAGGGCTCTGAGATCTCGAGAACGAATGCTCCAAAGCCACCTATTGGTGCCACGGCTATAGGAACATTTTGGAGGGGATGGCTGTAGATAAGTCCACTATAGCAGAGGGGAAGCAGCTGTGAGGAGTTCGCTCCACAGGCTCATTGCGTGAGAATTGCGCTGTGCTGCGCATATGACGGCACCTGACCACATGCGTGCTACCATCTCCCGGGGGCCACTCGGTATAAGCGTCTTTAGTCCCCAGTCTGTGCGCCGGTGTCCTCCAAGAGTGCTCCTTCAGGAAAATCTGGTCAAAATATTATGACTTTGATTGTATGTATAAATTAGCTGGAACCCGTTACTTCATTCGCATCCTCCTCAATTGAACTTGATATCCTGTGCCCTATTCCACGACATAATCTCCCTTTACACCATTTTCCACTAGAATTCCTGCAGCCGTTTGAGCTTCATGGAGCCTTAACATACAAACTTACACAATATACTTATTAATCTTACGAAACATACAAAAGTTACACAATATAATATGTAGTAGTAAGATTAATCGCAAGAGTTGCCTATGATTTGAAATTCACCAAAAATGTCATATCATTCTGGTATTCTTGGTTCTTGGCAGATAATCTATGTCAATAATATTCTTATTTATTCTTTCTGATAACCTTGATCCACGTGTGTTAATAAAAGCATCTAAAATTAATAAATAAATATGTACATAAAGTTTTATTGTATTATTAGTATATTCCAGTCTGTTAGATATCATAGTTTCAATTTATTTATATGTATTTACTTTGTTTATATGTGAGATGTATTTGTTTGTTTATATCTCAGTGAATACTGAACAGGTCAGGTCAGTCAGCGGCGGAATGGTGTTTTCCGTCGCGGGCGAGTATGGCGGCGCCAAGGCCGATAGCCTGGCGTGCTTAATGCGGGAGGTGCTCACCCCATCTATAACGTGCGTATTGCGCATCCGATCAAGATGACGGAGTTGATGTTAATGGACCTGGACGACGCCGTGACAAAAGTCGAGATCGAAGAGACCATCATGACCGCGACGGCCCGAGGGTATAAATAAGGGTGGGTGATATTCGACACTCACCTATGTCCTTGGGCACGGTCTGGGTCCGGATCCCACTGGACGTGGCCAAGAAGCCAGCGTCCACCTGCCACATTTGCATGAGTTGGACGTCAGCCAGGGTCGAGGTATTGGCGGCAAAGCCTACACAGTAGTGCTTCCGATGCCTCGAGCTCGGGCATGTGCACCGTACACGGGGGGGTTGACTGGAGCGATCGGTGCTTCGGTTGTGGCAGTCAGGGCCACAAGATTCGAGAATGCCAGGCGCAGACAAAAAAAATGCCCTCTGTGTGCGGACTTCGACCTTCCGGCCAACCAAAGATTGGGCTGCAAATCTTGTGCAGCCCAGAAGAGCGGGAGAGGAAAGCCGACAGGACAGGGGCCAGGGCTTAGTTGTCTTATTGTGGGGTCTAGTGGGCTGCTACGTCTCCCGCAACGTGCCTCTCGCCGACTTCGAGAGATACCTGAACGGGGTGCGGTGCAGCGTTCGTTGTAAATGCTCACCTCATCCAGTCCTGGGAGACTTTAACGCTCACTCTAGAGCTAGGGGCAATCGTCGGGACGGGCCAAGGGGGATGGTATTGAAAGACTGGATGGCGTCGCTTGACTTCCGATTGCTGAAACGCCACGATAATTGCCATGAATGAAATCGACGAAGATAGAGAATAACAACATGGAAAGAATACCTGCTTCCAGGTTACACCAGCTCGAAAAACTTTCATCAACGCAAACTAACTGCTAACGTCCCCAAAAATAATAAGTGAATTGTTCTAGCACCTTAAATGAAACCATTAGATGATAGCGGAAAATTAGGAGAATATCGTAACTGACAGCATTAATAGGCATTGAAAAATTCAATAGCTTCTTGGAGCCACCTTCACCAGTCACATTACGGCGATAAGGAGAGGCTTGAATCCAGACTGGAAAGGCCTTATTAGGAGATTTTTACTGTGAACAAACCCAGTAAACTGAGAAAAGGAGAATAGATATGGGTCGGAAATGATTAGGGAGAGAGAGATTTGAAATTTTTGATAGTGGGCAACAATATTACTTTTATGTTAACTGGTAATATTAAATGAGGTACAATGGGACTGGCATATGCCACTTTTATTCAACAAAGTATATAGGTACCTTGTAGGATAAAAGTCCCTGATAAAAAACTCTCTATGTAATTTGAGTTTGTATAATTACACGATTTCATTCTTCGCCGAAGCACACAATAGCCTTGACAAGGAACTTTCATAATTACACACCTACGGGCCCCAGGTTACTGCATCACCATAAGACATTGATACTATCGCCTGCCTAACAAAACTAATTACATAGGATTGAAATTCGCACATACAATGACAATCAGCCTACTCTAATATTAGCCAATAATCTGTGACCTATTGTCTCGACTTCTTCCGTACCACACAATTTGAGGAGACTTATAAACAACTGAAAAGGATTTTATATTTAATACTAATAATAATAATAAACTCTGGCTTGCCTTAGTTGGCCGATCAGAGGGGGGCCGCCAGAGCTATAAGCTCGGGGGTGGAAGTGTCTAATGGCGTAATAACGGGGAAACCCGCTCTGAGTTTTTAAGACGCGCGATGGTGAAACCGGTGCCGCACCTCTCGACACCCCTAGCCACTCACACCGGTGTTGCTCTTTGTCGCCTGTAGTGGTGGCCATTTAGGGGGCCCATCTTGTGAGTGGCAAGTCACCGTCTGCCACAGAATTTCACTATAAAGGTTGAAAGGCAGACGCCGTTGTTTCCGTTTTTAGAAGTCATCATTTCGGCCGAATTAAGTCCACTGCTGGACACAGGCCTCCTCCAAAGATCACCACAACCAGCGATATGGATGTGTTGTGAGCTCATTGGGGGTTTTTGCCATAATCGCCGCGCTTGGCAGGCGGGTTTGCGATCGCAGTTGAGTTGTTAATGTACTCGAAGGACGCTGCTGACTTTTACGACACCCATGGGAGGAGATGGGGTGGTGGCATTCTGAGCCGGCACCACACGGCAGTTTTTAGAAGTATATAATCCATTTAGCACCCATTACAATAGACCTTATAATTGTAGTTTCCATCTTATATAAGAGTTTTACACCTCCACGGACAATCCGAGACTGCATTTTATAGTGTAGCCACGGAGAGTCCCCCATTTTTCATTAGTTAGTGCCCCATTACATTAAAGATTAAAATTCTCTAAAGGGCCTCTGCGTGTTGGGCCATGTCCCCGCGTAAGCCTATCGAAAGACCGGGCTCCCCCTTGCAGGAGATATAAGCCCGGGAATAGAGAAACATGTAGATAATAATAAAACAACCTAGTAGCAAAACGCTCAAGGCGTAAGCCAAGTGGTAAGCGTCACGGCTCTCCTACTTAGTCTTATGTCCAGTAATTTCACTAGCTACAGTGAACTTCAAACCAGAACACAGTAATGTTTAAAAACCACTATTGCTTGGCAGCAGAAAATCATTGACTTGTAGAGCCTAGTAACGAGGTTGCATATAATTTCGTTATAAAAGGTGTTGAACACAGTCGAACTTCGATGTTGGGTTAGTTATACTAAAGTATAATAATATTGTCGACTAAGCATTTTAAACTATACTTTGTATGTCTCTTTGACTCTGTTGCTATTGCTATAATACAGAAATATTAATTCTAGGCCGTGTGGTGCCGGCTACGAATAGCACGAACTCATCTCATCCCGTGGGTGTCGTAAAAGGCGATTATGGGATTAGCTGAATTAGGGGCAGAAGCGTCCTTTAAGTACAGTAACGACTCAACTGCGATCGCCAGTCCGCCTGCCAAGCGTGGCGACTTTGGCAACACCTTCCAATGACCACACCTAGACCGGATGTTGTGGCGATCTTTTAAGAAGGCCTGTGTCCAGCAGTGGACTTTATTCGGTTGAAATGATGATGATTAATTCTAGTTCAGACGGTTATTTAATTTACAAAGCTACGTCACCTACGGTTCGATCGAAACAGTAGCTATCTAGTCCAGCTAACTCTTGCAATAAGATACCCGCTACCAGTAAACTAAAATTACTTTCACACTAAAACCGCAACAAAACTTTAATAAATACGCTTATCAAAAATGATTCGCGTACTATCCTAACACATCAATTCGACTTTTTTGATTGTCTTATTAAAGACAAAAACCAAAATTGCTTTTTCTATTGCACTAACACGAAATACTTACACATGCACTGCAACCTTGTATTGAGCTATCTAATAAATATAGAGAAATGCCATCGAAAATTTCTTACAACACGATAGAAATGTTAAGTCATCTAGGAATGCCACGATTTCATGGCACGGCGCAGCATCGACGCGCTCACCTTGACACGAGCCTAATGTCGCGCGTCTTTGCATAATTAGATAAAAATAAATGTATAACTCGCGCGTTTTTTCAACAACCATTCACTGACCGCGTGATTGACTGGGTGTTGAGGACGGGATGCGTTGTCAAATACGACACGATATTTTGTAATAATATTCTGATATATATGATATTATTGGGTTCTTCCAGAAATTCCCATCCATTCCAAAGGGGTTATTTGGACTTTTTATCCTGAAATACCCTTTACGTTCACTTTAAGTGCCGGAAAGTGAATGGTTAAGGGGATTTCTGAATGTAAGTCCAAAAAACCCAAAAGTGGATTTGTGAATTTTAGTCTTTACGTCCCCTGTGAGTACCAGAAGGGGATTATTTGATAATGACTATGTCTAATGTCTACCCAGGACTAGTCCTGCGTAGCACCACACTGCGCTGTCACCTCGTGATTTTAGTTATTTATTCGCTTATGCCTAGTAATTTCACTAGCTACAGTGCTTTTCAAACTGAAACATAGTAATGTTTAAACACTACTGCTTGGCAGCAAATGGCTATGGTGATACCTAACTAGTCGAACTCTGGCAATAAGTGACCTACAACTAGTAAAATTCACTGACGCTCCACGCTCAACTTCCCCACAGATGCTGTTTCTCGCAGACAGTCCGGGGAGCTGTTGGTATTTAATACAGCAAAAACGAAAAGAACTCTAGCTTCGCAAAACCTTATAAACTAAGCAACAAATCCAAGGGCGCTTACCTTACAGCACACCTAGCTTATACCACAATGCAAATATAGGTTTGCACATATAAAGTACTTGTATAGAAACATTATTTTTAAACTCGTATCTAATAAAAAATCGGCATGCCCTGACCCTAATATTATCACGGAGGTTGATAGAAGCATGAATCCAGTAGTGACCTGAAATAGGCTGAATTGATTTCTTTAACTTAAATACCGTAAGGCAATGCGCCCGCGCTCCACGCGTTAATCAGTGCGCGTTTGTATTTCTCGATGACACTAGCGCGGTCCACGCCTGCACCTCGTCGTTTCGTGCCTTGTGGAGAGCGTTGCCACCAGTTGCCACACATGACCCACGTGGTTATTTAATATGAGTTACACATCTAATGATATTGTTCACTGGTGATTTTGCTATTGAATAATGACGAATAATTCAGCGTTGGAATTACTCTGTCGGAGTTGTCCAATTTTGTCGTATCGTTATTTATTTAATTACAATGTTACGAATACAATAAACCTAATCTATATGTAGACCACAGCATGTTTCACACTTCATCTCCTGTCGTGGATGTTGTAAAAGGCGACTAAGGGACTCTAAGGCAGAGGCACGGGCAGCAGCGTCCGATCTGTGGAACAGCAAATATTCTGCGCTCACCAACCCACCTGCCAAGCACGGTGACTACTAGCAAATTTCCCCCAATTTCTTTTTGTTGTGGAAACTTATCTGAGGCATTTGTTTAGCATGATTTCGTAGTCTATCATGCGAGACACTATTAAACGAATGTTGTTTCTAACATTACAATTCTCTTACTTGAATTTTCTCTTAAGTTTACACCGTATTATCCTAGCTACTAGATATACTACTACTACTACTATATCTGCGTGAGGGGGCCTAGCTTTGGTCACCGGTTGACTGTAGCTCGTAAATGGGCTGTCTCGACCAGGGAAGTACCACGTCGTCACAGAATACCACCGACGAATACCGGAAGCCCAGCCCAAAAAATATGGCAGACATACGATTTGGGGACCTTCAAAGAAAAAAAATGATGTCCGCGCCAAACGTTGGCAGAACATCAGCAACTCCATTGGTATTGCGAATATCTTTGGATGATCGCTTAGATAACCCGCATGCTTGTTTGCCCTTCTGTATTATACAAAACTGCACGCAGCCTACTCCTAGAGCATACAAATATTTTTTATGCTCAAAGGGCTCATTGTACGGGTCGATAACCATTTCGTTGAATAACCATTAATAATTCTGTTGACAGTTGTTGTTTAACTTTAAATTGAGACATCGGAAAAGTCTGGTCGACTCTACATTAAATGACCTGCGTGATAATTTTTCAAACATTTATTAATACATTCAAATTTTCACAAAACTAGTATCACAAAATACATGATTATATCATCATCATTAATTGTACATTTGATTAAAATTTATACATGTAGTTTTTATACATTGACATTTTTTTATTGGACCCAGTGGAAATTCTTCATGAACTTCCTCCGCCCCAAGAAAGGACGAAGCCGGATTCCTACCGGCTAAAACCATTGGGGCGGTCATCTTCGGCACCTAAGGGGGGCTCCAGGTCCTCGTATGATCACATTATAATATATATATTGTATTCATCATTGACATTTACACATATGTTATAGACTAGCTGAGACACGCGGTTTCACCCGCAGGTTAATTTAAAATAAATGCGATTATTTACATATATTTTAGAGTATCGGCATAGACACTTAACATAGAGTATGTATATATATTGGATTCCATGGGTTTTAATTTTCTTGTGCAGTACCCAAATTATTTTTCTAAAATAACAGTAGCCTAGGTTATTACTTATAACATCAGCTATCTGCCAGTGAAAGTCCCGTAGAAATCGGTCCAGCCATTTCGGAGATTAGCGGGAACAAACAGACAGACAGACCGATAAACAGACAAAAACTTGAAATTAGTTTTTTTGTTGTATGTACCGTATATACTTTCATATGCATTATGTAAAAAGCTGTTATTTTGACATTACAAACAGACAATAAATTTTATTTATTTGTGTAGAATAGAATATACAGTTTAATAAGAAATGAAAAACCTTTTGTCTCCTTTATCATTTAGTAACAAAGGAGAGTTTTAGGTGTGCACGGTTTGTGTTTTTTCAATATATTAAATAAAAAATTGCGAACATGTAATTATCTTGCAGTATGATCACTTAAATGTCTTGCTGATTGTGGGCAGTGTATCGGGTCATTAAGTTCCCTACAGTATGATTGAGCTGAGCGATACTCATGCCTGCGTCATGCTCATTTATTGAAACTGGTCAGCTCATAGCTGATATGACAATCTTATAAGCAATAGTATTAATCAGTGCTGCATCTGTGTGTATTATTTCACAGACCGTCACTATTGTCGCCCAGTACTTTTCACATTTGTATTAAAAATATAGCAACATAGTATAATAGTAGTGCAATTTAAGGCTCTAAAGGACTAGAATCCAGGGCCATTAAAATATAATAAAAAAAAGTAGTGTAATTTAAATTCATTAGAGCATCATAATTGACTGAACAAGCTTAAATGAAATTCAAAAGTTTAAATTTAGAACTCATTAGCATTACCGATTACACGAACCAATATTTGTATGATCTGCAGGTAGTTGTTCCGCAGTGGGCGTCATGGAGCATGACGCTCTCACAGAAGGAGACTGCAGAGCGGTATCGGGAGAGGGCCAATCCTGCTCGAAGAAGGAGGAGACGGCGCCGGGGTAACAACCGTCCTGGTGCCTAATTCCCATACACCTAAACCCCTGCCGTTGCTATAAGCCGGGGGAGCTCTGGGTTCACGGGTGCGTAGATTGGCGAATCTGCGTGCCTACACCGAGTGACCCAAGAGAAGACGGTAGCACGCATGTGGTCACTCGCTGCCGTGGGACGCTTTGGAGGATCCCCCCGGTGGAGTGACCGCTTTACAGTCACCCTCTTACAGGCACAAGTGGGTGGCTCTAGTGTGGTCACACGAGGACCTGGAGCCTTTCTTAGGTGCCGAAAATGATCGCTCCAGTGGTTTTAGCCGATAGGAGTCCGGCATACCCCTTCGCCCTTCCCCGGGGCGAAGGAAGTTCATGAAGAATATTCACTGACACTAATAAAAAAAAGAAGGTAGTTGTTCCGGGTCTGGGTGTATTGTGTGTGGAATTTATGTCTCTAAACGCACCCACAACACAGGAGAATCTTAGTGTTGGGCAAAATTAAAAATAAATGTTTCAGGGCAAAATAATGCTCTAATCTCTGTGTGTAAAAAAAGTAGAATGGTTTTATTATAGCCTAATAAAGCATTGGTAAATACGTGTGTTCATTTATTGTTGCCTCGTCGTCGCTTGTATACAAACTGCCACTTATTATAAAATTACAATCAAAAATATTTCAACCGCATGTCCACTTACACGCGAATTCTTCATACTTATTTGTTGTGAAATGTTTGTTTTTTCGTTAAGTGTGGGTAATAATTTATGTAGCCCGGTCATATTCTGTTGAGAAATGGACAAACAATGAGCGGCCTTATGTCACACTGTTTTGCATGATTATTTTAAAAGCAGCATTACACCATTACACTTGACATGTTGACAGGAAGACGCCGCGAGCGAAATTTTCGAAATAATATAAATAATACCTAGTGTCATCTGAGTTTGAGTAATGTATGTTTATAACTGCATGTGTAATTAGTCATTTAATTACTTGGGACATACTTGAAGGTATATTGATTTGTACAGTGATGAAGCGGCAATTGCTTAACCGCGTCGGATTTCCAAGCGAGAGCTCACGCTTTCAAACCCCATCAGTTGCACTATTGACGTCACGTAGAAAATGTTGTATCTCAATAATATAAAGGCAATGATATTATATATTAAAATTAAGTAGATATGTTACTTGCACGCCAAAAGTAAGCACTAAAACTCCTCCAATTGTAGCACCTCGCAATCGGTTCGCCTAGACAGCTATCTCTTTTACTTTGTTGCTTTTGTATCTTCTTTCTCACGAAATGGTTGTGCAAGCGAGACGCACCCACCCACGACACAGGAGAAATCCTAGTGTGGAGCAACGTGTTTAAAAAAAATAAAATATATATCTATGGTATAATATCATTGTATAAAGGCTATTGTTTACTTATCTACCACCAAAAAGTTTACCAACCTCATGTGCTCTCATCTATTTTACAATAACAACATAAAACGCCTGTCACCTTAGTCATTCTGCGACCACGAATGCTGCAAAGTATTCGAAACGTCAGGAAAAACAAAAAAATAAACTGTTTTATTATAAACAAAATAAAAGTTACAGTCAAAGCAAACTTAAAGCAAAATTGCACATGCAAAAATACAACCACTCTCATATCCCTCCTATCCTCCCTCCCATTTACTAAGAAGAATCTTAGTAAATGTACAAGAAATTTACAGTTAAGTTAGCCTTATTTCACAAAGCACAAAATTCCCTTATCATATCGGCCAAAAGACGCCCACTGCTAGACAAAGGCCTCCTCCATAAACGATCGGCTACATGTCATTTTGGGGCCATTCTGCCAGTACTCACCATGGTACCAACTGTGCTTGGGTGACGGTTTCATCGTTTCGGCTGAATGAAGTCCACTGCTGGACACAGGCCTCCCCCAAAGATCACCACAACGACCGATATGGGTGTGTTGTGTGCTCATTGGGGGGTTTTGCCATAATCACCACGCTTGGCAGACGGGTTGGCGATCGCAGTTGAGTTGTTAATGTAATCGAAGGACGCTGCTGCCCATCCTCCGGCTAATCCCTTAGTCGACTTTTACGACACCCACGGGAGGAGATGGGGTGGTGGTATTCTGAGCCGGCACCACACGGCATACGGCTGACGGTTTAAATCAAATCAAATCAAATCATTTTATTTGCTAGAATGTAGGTACATGTTACATAAGGTGTTACGAATATTGTTGAGCCTGTACATTCTGCCTTTTGGCATGCAAACTTTATTAAATACGTAGTTTATTTTATAGTTAAGAATAAAAACAAGTTACATTACATGTCTTAGTATTAAAAACGAAATGTTTAGTGAGCGCATAATGGCTACTGTTCCACAGAAGGATCGCTGCTTCCCATGCCTCTGGTTAAAAGTCCCTCAGTCGCCTTTTACGACATCCACGGGAGGAGATAGAGTAGTGCTTCTTAATCCGGACACAAAATTGTCTCCTTCCATTGATATATTGTACGTATCCAAATTTGTTCAGTAAACGTGATGATAAATCTACTACCAACAACTTATACTTTCACAGACTGATATATCTACCCATAAACTAGCACAACATCTAACGAAAATAATCTCACAACTTCGTGGAAAGACTAACACACTATATGTGAAGAATTCCTATCACTTTGTCAGCCAAATAAAAGACCCAAAACTGTCTGAAAGTGAAGAGATGGTCAGTTTTGATGTTCAGTCCTTAATTACCAACTTACCAGTAAAGATTTTTTTTTTAACGTTGCCCCACTAGGATTTCTCCTATGTCGTGGGTGCGTTTACAGACACAAATTTCACACACAATACACCCAGACTCGGAACAACTACCTGCAGATCATACAAACATCTTTTCCGTGCTCGAGTCGAACCCGCGACCCGGAGCGCAGCAGTCGACTGTATCAGCCACTGCACCAAACATGCTGTCAATATTTTGTCGGCTTGAAGTTGAGCTAAATCCGTGCATATCCTTCGAAACTCGTTTGGAAATTCCTCACACAGCGAAACTAACTCCTCTTTAAACATTGTAAGTAACTCCGCACGTAACTCCTCTATAAAAGTGCGCAATAAAGCAGCCATATCCGCTACAAGCTTCTCGTTGGCATCCAGTGAAGTGCAACTAACTAGGCTTTTGTCCGTCAACTCGCCGGTGCAAAGTTCTTCAGTTGGGACAATTATTGTCATATGCTGTGAGTGCGCACTAACTGGCGTAAAAGGGTGCCGTTAAAAAATGGCAAAAAAACAGCGTTGTTTTTTTGTACTCGGAGCAGGGGTGCAATTCTCTAAGCTCAAACATCCATACATCCTTGAATACAAAATTGAAATAATGGTGATAAGCCGATTTGGTATTCGCTAAGACTGGTCCTCATGACTTACCTTCTGCAACGTGTCCTTGAATAGCTTCAATCATGTCTTAGCGAATACCGAAATTGGTTTTACACCGTTATTTCAATTCTGTATTTAAGGATGTATGGATGTTTGAGCTTAAGGAATTGTACCCCAGGGGTGCAATTCTTACAGGCACTACACGTAACTTTGTGCATCCTCCACACTTTAGAAGCATAACGAACTACGTGGTACATACTAATATCCTACGATTATTACTGTTGATCCTTTTTGGAGATACTCCGGGACTTTGATAGATGGCGCTTTGTCAAAGTTCGTGTTAATGGCGACGTTTGACAGTAGCTTAATTCACGTAATTTTATGACGCGTCGATCAAATTGAAGTTACGCTGCAGTCAGGTTCAACGTTTCGGAATATACCATTTCGAACTAATCTTGTAATCTACTGTAATCTTTAGAACTGCGCGTCAAGTGCACGTAAACCTAACGTCTTCTGCACGCGAGTTAAACTCACCATAGGTGTCGTCAGATGACAGTTTTTTTACCAAGTAATTATTGAATAGTAACGATTACTTCACAATGAAAACTACCTTATGTTTTTTTTCTTTTTAAAAAAACGTTGGCCCACACTGGGATTTCTCCTGTGTCGTGGGTGCGTTTACAAACATACATTTCACACACAATACACCCAGACCCGGAACAACTACCTGCAGATCATACAAATATTTGTTCCGTGCGGGAATCGAACCCGCGACCCAGAGCGCAGCAATCGACTGTATCAACCACTATTAACTTAACATTCTAATACTGATGTTGGCTTTATTTCATCATAAAAACTAATATTCACCACTCCATCTCCTCCCGTGGACGTCGTAAAAGGTGACCAAGGAAATCAAACCAAAGGGATGTGCAGCAGCGTTCCTTCTGTGAAACGGTAGCCATACTGCGCTCAACAACCCGCCTGCCAAGCGTGGTGTGTATTGGCAAGTACCCTAATGATGAGACAGTTGTGGAAATCTATGAGGGAGGCCTTTGTTTAGCAGTGGATGTTTAAATGGCCGATATGATGATGACGAGAGGAGATGGAGTGGTCCTATATTATTAATCTGGACACCACATGGATAACTCATGATATTGATTGCAGCACATTGTTATTAGGAGGCTAGAACCTGCTCCATTTTGACAGAATCTCTTAGTCAACATCATACAAGACCCGTGAAAAGGGGATTGATCTATTATGTACTGGAAAACAATCAACCACAACTTTCTCTATCATCATCCACAGCTGGTATGGACCCACTGCTGGGTATAAGCATCCTTGTCCTTGTGCTTCTCTCCTCCGTTTTGTGCTGATCACATGAAGGTCTTTCCTGAGACTGCTTCTATGTCACTGACCCGTCTGTCAGCTGTCTACCAATGGCACGCTTACCCTCTTACCCTATGCTCCCTTCTGCTATGTATATGAACACTTTTTTTGAAGGTCCCCATGTCGTATGTATTCGGGAAAATAACCGACGGAAGCTAGTGTCACATTTTCTTTATATTATTTTACTGCACTTGCTTGACATATCCTTTTATCTCAAAGCGCTTGCAAATATGTCACTGCCTAAAGATTGTCCATCCTTGACATTCAATAAAATATGTTCACGTTTTTATCCATTGTTTGTAACAAGTGACCTAGTTATATCAGTTATTCTAAATTCCTAGGTCTTACGTCATCGTCTGAACGTACGACCCACCCGACTGGCACGTGGATTGGGATTCTTTAGTATTTTTTTTAACAGCATCCTGTTGATTTTCCTTTGAATGATGGGGTCGCAATCATAAGATCCTAAAAATAAAATACCACATTATGCGAGACATGCACGAGTGAATCCCGCACCTCCAACCCTAGATAGGTCGAAGAAGTTGCTTCTAGTGCGATTTCGTTTGTTTTTTCAGCACTCAATACTTTCATTGTCATTGACTGTGGTTCCACAACTAATTCCTACTTGTCACCCGCTGAATTTTGCACCCTCGTGGGGCTTCCCATAGGAGTGCCAAAATCCTCGTAAATAAGTATCATCGAGATAGAAAATCTCGATGATCCTTATCTATCGGATACTGACCCCGTTTCGGGTGCGGAAGTTAAGACTCGCAGTGTGCGCAGCGCGAGGTGGTAGCATTGCTGCACTCGCACCCGGGCATGCTGTTGCCGATGGGAGGGGCGAGTGACTCTGAGAAATCCTTGGACCCTCGGAAATCAAACGCCTCCCTTAATATCGTGTTGGCGGGAGAGGGCCGCAAGTGGGCCCTCCCGAAGACCTCATTGGCGTTATTCCCCGATGCAAAAAGGTCGGTTCGAGAGGATAAACGTCGAGGGGCTGGAGGGGACGAACGTGGCATTGCGTTCTCTGATTGCCAGCCTCTCGGCACAAATAGGAGGTTGACGACGGAAGTCCTCTACGACTTTGACTACGAATGCAGCCGCAGTTAACGTGCCGTTGAATATAGTGACAGGTGCGGCTGCCACCAGGCTCACTGACGACAATACAGAAGTCTTCCCCTGTTATCCTAACACAGGGGAAGAAGAAGAAGAAAAAGGGCCGCAACACGGTTCATGCTGCAACTGCGGCACGACCCGCTGCGACCACAACAACTACGCCCGTAGATCCGCAGGCCATGGCCCACTGTAGCCAGAAAGAAAGGGAAAAAGCCACCTCCTAAGGCTCAGGAGGCTGCTACTGTACAGGGAGCATAATTTTCCTCTCCTAAGAGGGATGGGAAAAAGGGCGCAAAAAGGAAGGGGGAAGGTCAACCGCCCCAAGGGGAACCTTTTTTTGATCTGATCAAGTGAGGAAATTCGTTGGCTCTAGGTGGGTTGGGTCCTCTAGTGTAATCTCATGAGGACCTGGAGCCCTGCTTCGGTGCCGAAAATGACCGCTCCAGTAGTTTTAGCCGGTAGGAGTCCGGCATGCTTCTTCACCCTTCCCCAGGGTGGAGGAAGTTCATGAAGAATTTTCAATGTGGAACAAAAAAAGATTATTACGGTCAGGAAACAGACCCTGGCAATAAGTTCTACTCCTTAACGGTACGCACTAAAAACGTGGAAGCAAAACGCTTCGTACGTATGGGTGGAACATCAACCATACAATGGTGGCGCAATTATGCTGGCCCTATGACCAACCAGCCATTTTTTGCAATGGACGTTTTCATGGGCGAAGAAATTCCATATCATCCAAAAAGTTCATTGGCGTTAGTTACAGATTTTGTTTTAATCATAAAATATTTTGGGAAACGAAGACCTAAAGTGATGCTGCAGCCTGCATACGCAGTTCTCAAATCGGCATTAAAAGACAATATAACATCCCCTCAACATATCCGTGAACTACAAAGGGTAGCAATCCACTTTGTGCGAGTCACGCGTGTGGATCAAAGACGCGCTTCTGATTGTCGTCGCTTGACTTGTAACGATGCTAATATGTATCAGATAGCAAAGTAAAGTGTTACGTATGATCAGGAGTTGCTAGAAGTTAGGAGAGAGCATGTGTAATAGGTAACTAGCGTTCACATACAAATTTATAATTGATTTTATATCTGAAACACATTATTTTATTTAATCTATACAAATAAATAAAATTGAAGGTTCTGTTTGCAATGTCAAAATAACAGCTTTTTACTAAATGCATATGAAGGTATATACGGTAATAATAACAACAACAAAAAAATTATCTGTCTGTTTGTTCCGGGTAATCTCCGAAATGGCTAGACTGATTTTGACGGGACTTTTACTAGCAGATAACTGATGTTATAAGGCATAACTTAGGTTATTTTCATTTTAAAAATATAATAACGGTACCGCGTAAAAAACCCTTCAAATCCAATATATTTATTCTATGTCAAGTTTCTATGTCGAAGTACTCTAAAAATTAAACGCGAGTGAAACCACGGGTCCAGCTAGTTCTAATATAAAATATTAAGGACTAGAACTCATACATCGCTGGGAATGTATATATATATATATATATATATAGGTAGATATACCCATCCCCTCAGTTTGTACACTGTTACCTAGTTTGCCACAACTTCTCACATGTAGGTAGAAAGTTTCACCGATACTCGGGTGGTGGGAGTCGGGACAGTTCTTGCTCCCCCACGGGGAGTGTTATTAGATTCTCAACTTTGCATGCGAGGTAAAAACTAGCGTGGATGACTACACTAGATAGTAAGTCACAGGTTTGGGTATTATAAACTTATTTCTTGGAACAATGTTCCAACATAGTATTCTCCTACAGTTTACAGACATGAATTCCACATACAATACACCCAGACCCGGAACAACTACTCGCAGATCATACAAATATTTGTTCGGTGCGGGAATCGAACCCACGACCCGGAGCGCAGCAGCCGACTGTAACAGCCACTGCACCAACCATGCCATCAAAACCATATCAGCCAAATAACCGATTATATCTCGTGTGTCGTCATTTTGGGAGGAATTTGTCAGAACTCACCATGCTTGGCAGGTGGGGATAGCGCAGAAAGACTTTTGTTCCCTAGAAGGGACTGCCCATCCCTCCTGTTTAGATTCCCTTAGTCGCCTTTTACGACTTCCGGGGAGCAGATAGAGTGGTGCTATATTCCTAATCCGGACACCAAACGTTACCCAATAACTATTGAAAGTATAGAAAGATTAAATCTGAACGTAGTATACAGTGTGTCCAGTAAATAGCACGACATACTGCAGGGGGTGAGAGCTTGGGTAC
The DNA here is from genome assembly GCA_947459985.1 of Diloba caeruleocephala. Taxonomy (NCBI): domain Eukaryota; kingdom Metazoa; phylum Arthropoda; class Insecta; order Lepidoptera; family Noctuidae; genus Diloba; species Diloba caeruleocephala. Next base: position 27,568,135 of record OX381612.1, on the reverse strand, counting down.
CTACCAAAAAAACACAATATATGTTCAGCAAAATCTCACGGATTTTTTTTCACCACTGTCGGTTAAAGTTAAGCGATAAGAAAATTGTACTGTGAAAATTTAAATAAAAATTGTATTTCTTGAAAACATTTTAGTTTTTAATAGAATAAAGACTTATCGATGAGTAAAGTAACTATTCACAAATAATTTGAGGTAAAAAAAACTAGTAAAGGAATTTTTCATTACAAGTTTCATTAAAAATATGTGTCAAGGTAGAGATTTTTCGATATTTCGGAAAATGTTGTACTACTGTAAATCCGTAAGATTTCGCTGAACATATATTGTTTTTTTGGTAGGTATTGACCCATGCTCTCACCCCCTGCAGTAAGTCGTGCTATTTACTGGACACCTGTATATTCGATAATTGCAGTTAAGCCAATAAAAAACTGCTTTCATATTTTAGTATTCTTAAATAATTCTGTTCTTTTTTCGACCAAGTGCGTGGCTTGAATTGATGAGTTTATGGTTTTAGAGGTAACAGCTAATAGGCATCCACAACCTTAAGAGAATCGTCTTTTGATGCTAAAACATTGACTAAATAAACATAACAATGTCCTCCTGATAAAAAATAACAAAAACCTCACATTCAAAAAGCACCTTCAATAATTTCTCCTCCCCTGGTAAACTATAAACACGCCATAACAACCCTAAAACACAAATGATAGAGGGTCAGGCGGTGGCTATAAAACTTATGAATTTATGGGAAAAACACCATAGACACTACTGTGCGAGGATGATGCGTGAACTATAGTTATTTGATAAAAAACATTATTGACCAGTCGAATGTATGAAGAATAGAATAATTAGGTTGCCAATATAAGACAGGAGTTTTATTTGTATGTAAATAAAATATATATAAGGTCCTACAAAAGTCTTTATATGAGCAGCCTCCCCCATAGATTTCTACAATTGTTATATTTTAGAGGGAATTTGCCAATACACACCATGCGTGGCACGTGGGTTGGTGAGTGCAGAACAGCTGCTGACCATCCCTCTGGCTTAGAGTCCCTACGTGGGACGAACCGACGTCTACATACAACGTCAATTTTGACGCAAACATAAACAAGGTTAATAAAAAAATAAATTAATAAAAATACAAATACGGTAACCTCATTGGTAATTATTGTTTTGAGCCGTTTGGGGTCGAAACGCTTGGGTGTGTACGTCTGCTTTTCAAAGATATAGCAGGACAGTTGGTCAACACTTCCCGTGATCAGAGGGCTGGCCTTTTCTTTGGCCAGAGAATGCAATAGTTAGTATAAAAATAATTGATATAATTTATCACAACCTTTTATATAAATTAAACTTTACCTTAATTATACTTTGAACTAATAATAGAATTCAAACTAGCCAAGAACTCTGCCACTGGAGCACTTAGCATAAATCTAGGCAGAATAAAATAAAAACACCCGTGTGTTGTGATAGTAATAAGTGTCAAAATACAGCAGATAATTCTTCCGCGAGGTGGCCTGACTAACGAGCCTGGCTGAAACATTGCGTAGAGCTTGTGCGGATACCAAGATATTGGGAGCTATAAACATGAGACTATGCTCAGAAACATCGCTGTTTTAGGGACACCTGTCCAAATACAACAGTTAATTATTTTGTCAGGTGGCCTGCCGATTTTGCCTTCTACGAGATTGCTGATTAGCGAGGCTAAAATATTCCTTGAAGCTTTTTCAGCAACCAATGCTGCACTAATATGACATGCATCAACATCAATGATAATGCAAAAGCCCGTGATCATGATCTGCATCATCATTTCAGCTGAATAAAGTCCACTGCTGGACATATGCCTCCCCAAAAGATCTCCACAACGACCGCTCTGGGTGTTTTGTGTGCTCATTGGGGGGTGTTGCCAGAATCGTCACGCTTGGCAGGCGGGTTGGCGATCGCAGTTGAGTTGTTAATTAATGAACTCGAAGAACGCTGCTGCCCATCCTCTGGCTAATTCCATAGTCGCCTTTTACGGCACCCAAGGGATGAGATGGGTTGATGCTATTCGTAGCCGGCACCACACTGCATGTTCCATGTGATTTCCAGCATAACATAAACCAGGAGTCAAAAGGATGGGCAGTAGCATTTTTCACCTGCCATTCATGGTGATTATGTTGATTTAGAAAATATGACCGCTCTTTGGGAGGCCCATGTTCAGCGGTGGGCGTTTACGGCTATTTGTGTGTTGATAAAGAATATAGCACCAATCCATTTCCTCCCGAGGATGTCGTAAAAGCGACTAACGGCTGAAATTAATAATCAAGATTGATTCTTGATCTAAAATCTTCAGATTTAAGATTCTGAAATTTATCCGTTGTTCTGTTACGATCACATTTAACACAAAAAATAGACATATGCGTAATCCAAAATCTTTGGTTTTCGGATTACGCATGGATTGATTGGATTGATTATTAATTTCGGTTGTAAGGGGTCCTAAGCCAGAGATATGGACAGCAACGTCCTTTTTTTTGGAATACTGCGCTTGGTAATCCGCCTGCTAAACGTGGTGACTATTCGCAAATTCTTCCCGACTTCTTCTGTTTTTTATTGTACACATACACATACAGGAAAAAACATACTGTTATATATATCAAAGTTGTATACCAAAATATTGACGACATATTTGTGGAAACCTGTGGGGGAGGTGTTTTTCAGCACTGGACGTCCTTTGACTGATAAGATTTTTTTCCTTTTTTTTTAAACCTTGCCCCACTCTAGGATTTCTCCTGATGATGTGATGATGTGTGTTTATGTTATTTAACTATTAACAAAACCAACAATTAGCGCGACGCATTACATATTTTGCCGTAGTAGACACTAAGATTCCATCTGAAAATCTTGTAGCTACAAATTCATCAAGAACCACAATTCCGAATTGAAAAACCACTACCACCTAACCGCGTCGAATCGCATATAACTTTCAGTGGAACAGAGCCTCAATTCCACGCTCACCGCTCACAGAGCAATAAATAAGCGAAGAGACAACACCTTGTTAACTGGAAATAATTAACGACGGAAAAATAACGCTACCAGTGGCCGGAGGGCTTTATTGTCTTGTGCTCCGATGAGCTTCACATATTTTTCTATTAATTGTATTTTGTAAACAACTTGACATTCCAGTTTATTTATGTAAAACATGAATAATTATTGAGATTCCAAGGGGTCAATTCTCGTAATTAATTTAAACCATGACTGAAAGTTGACTGAACTGAGATTAAACTATAATCATCATATCAGCCACACAGATTTTTACAACGAGCGGTTACATGCTGCCCCCATCGAATAGCCCACAGTGACCTTCACCAGGTCATCTGTCCACCTCGTTGGAGGTCATCCAACTCAAGAAACAGTTTACCCCAATGGCCATCAGTTTCGGCTACGAGCAATGTGCCCCTCATTGCGTCTTCAGTTTACTCATCCTTTCAGCTATGTCAGTCATATGTTCATGTTCTTCAGGATCTCCTCATTTCTGATGCAATCTCGTAGCTTAAACTATGAATTGACCAAAAATAGGTATTTTGCTCTTGTTAAAGTTTAGTCCTGTTAAAGCAAGTTCCCATCAAAATGATGACACAATTGTATTAATCTATGGGGGAGGCTTTAGTTCAGTAGTGGATGTAATTTGTCTGAAATGATGATGATGATGATGATGAAAGTTTAGTCCGATATCAGTATCATCTCAATCAAGTCTCATTTCAATGTCAATTTTGTTGTTTATAATGACAATGAATGTACCTGTGTCAGTACAAAATGTTAGCAGAATACCGTTAACTGCGATCAACTTTCGATCCATTTTCGATCTCATCACAATACGAGTATAAGTTCACGTTTGACGTTTTTGTTGTTAAAAAAAAAACAGCCAGCCACTTTAGTAACGCAGCTAAAAGTCCAGGGTGCGCGGGACTTACATTAGTTAGGTATCGTGTCGTGGAGCATAGTTTTCAGGACTTGACTAAATGATTTCTGTTGGTATATATGGACTCTACTATATACACTACCACTTATTTATCACCATTCATGTACGATATTTCTTCACACGCAACACAAACACTCACCCACTCACGCACAAACAATAGCATAACAATATCGTTTCGGCCAAATTAAGTCCACTGCTGGACACAGGCCTCCTCCAAAGATCACCACAACAACCGATATTGGTGTGTTGTGAGCTCATTAGGGGGTTTTGCCATAATCGCCACGCTTGGCAGACGGGTTGGCGATCGCAGTTGAGTTGTGTTAATGTACTCGAAGGACGTTGCTGCCAATCCTTCCGCTAATCCCTTAGTCGACTTTTACGACACCCACGGGAGGGAGACGGGGTGGTGGTATTCTGAGCCGGCACCACACGGCTAAACATACTTATGCATAACACTTACTATGCTTCACTTGTTTGTATTCTTCACATCTCAGTAGATGGAGTTACGAGTACTTTGCGTCCTACCACAGTTCTGGATATGGATTACTCCAGCACGGGAGGTAATGCCCGTATTTACCAGTATTTACATACATAAACTGCTTACGTTATGTTATCACGCAACCAGGAGGTCAATCGCCGAATCCGACTCGGCTGGGCAGCATTCGGGAACGTCTTTTCGTCAACAATACCGCAATGCCTCAAAACGAAAGTCTTTAACCAGGTTCTTGAGTGGAGACCGCGTACCGGAAAACACAGCGTGGGACAACCTCCAACGAGGTGGACAGACGACCTGGTGAGGGTCGCTGGGAGTCGTTGGATGACGCTCGTTGTAGAAATCTAAGGAGAGGCCTTTGTTCAGCAGTGGACGTCCTTTGGCTAATATGAGGATGATGATGACATACATAAATAATCAGCCCATTAAGGTCCCACTGTCGGGCACGGGCTTTTCTCACGATGAGAAAGATTAGGCCTTAGTCCACCACGCTGGCCTAATGTAAGTTGGCAGACTACATATACCATTGAGAACATTGTAGAGCCCTCTCAAACCTTGACCGTTTTCACACGAGATTTCCCTTCTTCTTCTTTCTTCACCGCTAACCCAAGTGACAATCAAATCTAAAAACGTGGAGGTGCGGGTCGGGGTTCAACCACGAGGCTGTCACTGCTTTTGGTTCCGCATCACTGGGTCAATTGAATGAGGTCACCATTTTTTTTTTTTTTTAAACGTTGCCCCACTAGGTTTTCTCCTGTGTCGTGGGTGCGTTTACAGACACGAATTTCACACACAATACACCCAGACCCGGAAGATACCTGCAGATCATACAAATATTTGTTCCGTGCGGGAATCGAACCCACAACCCGGAGCGCAGCCGCCGAGCCGTCTAATTACCTTTTTTATGTGAAAATAACAATTTTTTACTATTGATTTTTACTAATCCAGCTAGGTAAGTACCACTGCGGTGCCAGATATTCTGTTGTAGTGTTCAAAGCTTGAACATCACTGTATTCCGGTTTGAAGGGCACTAGGGCACCTTTTTTTTGTTAACACAGTGGAAATACATCATGTACTTACGCCACCCCGGGGAAGGGCGGAGGGGCATGCCGGGCTCCTACCGGCTAAAACCATTGGAGCTGTTATCTTCGGCACCGAAGCGGGGCTCCATGTCCTCGATGAAATGACACTAAAGCCGCCTATTGTGCCATGCCTTTGGGCTGAGCTATAGTGTACTGTTATGGCAGGCGTGGCGGTTATCAGAAGGTGAACGACTTGCTCACCTGGTTGTGTGAAAACAAGAGACAGGCACGGCACACCACCTACGGGCCACCAGCTAAGTAGCAACTGTACCCATAGATATCGGCAAGTTAAACCTTAGCTTAAGATGGAATTCCTTGTGTTACAGTAAATTCTAAATATTATATCTACAGACTACCCAGTCTGGAGGCTTTATTAAGGCTGGAAACCTGAGTCATAATTACCTCGATTTTGACAAAGAATATATGCCACCTCCTCTCCACTTGTGAGTGTAACAAAAGGTATTAAGGTTGGCGCAGTGGCGAAGCGATTACCTTTATCCTGTATAAGACGCGGGTTACAATCCGGTCCGGACTCATTAATTGTACGGCCACTAGGTAGTTAACACGCTGACCACGAACGGGTCAGCGTGTTCGTGAATGTAAATAGTTTATGCCTGTAAACTGTACTCACGCCACAATAAAAAAAAAAACAATCTAAATATGTAGAAACGAAACCGTAATCCTGTCATTTCTCATAGGTCGCATCGCGTACATCTGAGTTAGATATTCAAGGTATTGGTGGTGTGGTTCCTTACACCAGGGTCTCTGCTTGCTCTACTATCTGATCGTCCTCAATTTTAGGGAAAAGACTTTGATTACTGATATAGGTGTATGCCAAACTTTAAATGCATGGTACTTATACTTTAGCCTGGCTGGTAGCTCTAGATACTAGATTCGTCGCCGCCATATTACCATATAACAAGAAGTTTTTCAATTGTACCTGTTTATTAATGGATGCTTTATGCTATGAGGTATTCCTGGATTGTAAATCCATACACAGTTATCTTTTTCTGTCAGAGAAATTGGCAACAAGATACTATTTATTGTACCTACGCAGTAACAACATAAAAATTCAACATTATTTCTTTCACGGTGGCAGCGCAACGGAATGTACGTGGAAATTTTCCACCTTTTTTGTGATTCATGTTTTAAAAATTATACGAGTAGCATCCTAAAATACAACATGGCGGGAGGTTTAAAAATCTTGCGCGCGCTATCTACTGGCGACCGGCCAAACTACCTGCACAATAAATAATACAATCTGAGCTCGCACGCAGTAGTGCATAGACTTGCGACTTTTAGTCGCATATTTCGTCACTAGTTAGGAATTTTCATGGCTAGAGACGCTGACTAAACATAAAAAATAATGGCACTTATAAAACTGTTTGTTTTAAATGTTTTGTAATTATTTACACCTTGACTCTGAAAAGATCCACGTCAGTTAAGCGTATCTTAGGAACAATTGGTTCAATGCTATCCCAATAAGACACCTTTATAAGACCCTAACTGCCATGGATAAACATTTGTTTAGTTGATTTTTAAACAGTTCACGATTTCAGTGTAGTTATTTTTTATTAGTACCTATATTTATTTCTTATTGTTACTTTTATTGTTTATTCCATCTACAAATTAATGTATGTCTATTTCCGAGGTCGCGATTGTGAACTCCTTCTAAGGTCCTATCAGAAATTCAGCGCTGTAACTTCGTTGCAGCTTGTGCTGAGACAGGATCTATTTTCGGTTTTGCAGTGGGAAATGTAACGTTAATTTATGTGTAATGAATAATACTTTCTTGTCATAATGTATAATTGTTAATTTATAATTAGTTACTATTTTTTGTTAGATACTTACTTTGCTTTTAAATATTAATTTATGTACAATTGGAATATAATGCCAAGCCAAAATAAATTATTTCTTTCTAACTTTCTTTCTTTTTCTATCGCTTAGCGTAGTTGTTACCCCTTTAACCTAATAAATTATGTCTCAGAACAGCTAGCATTCGTTATAAACACCATATTACAGCATATTATGTCGACGTAAAGTCTTCCGTCTGCTTCGCACACGCGTTTCGCCGCGAGCAGCGGGCAACGATAACTGCCATTGTAATAGGTGCGCATATTTTTAGGCATACTTATTACACACAGTAATGACTGCAAGTAGGTGGGCTGTGTGTGAAATATGCGCACGATAATGTGCGCCGATTCACATCACGCGCGATTACTTTAATGTAACCTAGCATTGGGGTATTAATTTTTATCCAACTTTAAAATAACATAGTAATGTCTTAGATTTTCATGATTATTTCACATTATAATAAACACAAAACACTTTTAAACGGATTCTATCGCGTATATTTTTGATTTTTGATTTTCCTGACGTTGCGAATACTTTGCAGCATTCGTGGTCGCAGGATGACTGGTGTTCGAAATTATTCGAAACGTCAACAAAATCAATATCATATACGTGATAGAATCCGCTTAAAAGTGTTTTATTATAATTTAAAATAACAATTAAGGCTAAATTAAGACAATAAACTGAGGTATTGTTTTTAAATAAAACATTGCCCTACACTAGGATTTATCTTGTGTCGTGGGTGCGTTTACAGACATGAATTCCACATACAATACTCCCAGACCCAGAACAACTACCTGCAGATCGTACAAATATTTGTTCCGTGTAGGAATCGAACCGGTAAATCATGAAGTACTTGTCCCGCCTTACAATTTGAAAGAATTTAAAAATTAATTGCAAAAGTTTGCGAGCACTTTCTTAAAAATTCTGAAATGAACTTGGTTCGGACAGGGATTAAGGGCCGCTAGCTGGATCTTTCCCATTTGTTATGTTTCTAATTAGATCCTAGAATGAATCTTAGAATTGAATTTAATATACTGTGAGTTCATTGAGATATATTATCCATATTAATCATCATTTCGGCCGAATGAAGTCCACTGCTGGACACAGGCCTCCCCCAAAGATCACCACAACGACCGATATGGATATGTTGTGGGCTCATTGGGGGGTTTTGCCATAATCACCACGCTTGGCAGGCGGGTTGGCGATCGCAGTTAAGTTGTTAATTTACTCGAAGGACGCTGCTGCCCATCCTCCGGCTAATCCCTTGGTCGACTTTTACGACACCCATGGGAGGAGACGGGGTGGTGGCATTCTGGGCCGGCACCACACGGCATAATTAATAGTTGGTAAGTATTATGAGTATTATGACGCCGTGTGGTGCCGGCTCAGAATACCACCACCCCATCTCCTCCCGTGGGTGTCGTAAAAGTCGACTAAGGGATTAGCCGGAGGATGGGCAGCAGCGTCCTTCGAGTACACTAACAACTCAACTGCGATCGCCAACCCGTCTGCCAAGCGTGGCGATTATGGCAAAACCCCCCAATGAGCCCACAACACATCCATATCGGTCATTGTGGTGATCTTTGGGGGAGGCCTGTGTCCAGCAGTGGACTAAATTCGGCCGAAACGAAATGAATGAATTATGATTTCTCATAATATTTGCTCATATTTCATAACGGTCGTAACTTGTTAAGAAACTTACTAAACGATAAATTTATATCTTAAACTTTAGTAGACTAAGTCGTCTGGCTGATGATGAAAATGGTACCATTAAACCGTTTTTGGGACTAGCTATGCTGGGTAGGAAGATATAAATAAACAAACAAACACAATCGATACTTTTTTTTAAAGAAAATAAACTTGATCTATCGTAATTACAGATTAAGAAAAAAAACACATTTCCTAGCATTTATGAATAATCAAATTTGAGTTAACGCGTTCCAAGTTATTTCCTGTAGAAAGGAATGGAAAAGAAATTCCATGGTTACTCTTTTAAATCTATTAGGATATTAGTAACTAATTTCTTCACGAAATGAAGATTATTTAAGGTCAATGCAGGTCTAAACTTCTTAAAAGTCTACATAAAATCCAGCCAAGTTTTCAGTAAAAATAACACAGGAATGCTAATCTTACAACGTATACCAATAAATTCTCGCTAAAATAAGAACAAAAGTATCGGAAACATAGCATATGTGTGTAAGTGAGCAATACATTGATTCACCCTAAGGTGAGTAAGGTGAATGGGTGAACTGATAGCCCGCCCTCCCATTACGTATTGTCTATGCACACGGATCTAAATCACAGTAGATGCGGTACTTGGTCTCGCAAAATTTTGTTTCAATTACAAATACCGTCTCTCTTTCTTTTGCAGCGGGGTTTAGCCGGTAAGAGCTGGACTGTCTCAGGCCCCTCCACCCCTACCCAGGGTATGTCACCACGACAAAAAATGGAAAAAGGCGAAGTGAAATTCAACCTGTGTGATTGTACTAAAATTTGGTTAGCAGCATCTGACAATTCTAATCTTAATTTTAAAAAACCGGGCTTGGGCGAGATGAGCTGAAGAAGAAGAGAAGAAGAGATGGAGAAGGTTCCGAAAATGTTTTCCCATACATTCCTACTGCAAATGTAAGTTTGTACGCACAATATTGAAAGATTTACCATGTCATTTTAAGACCATATACTTCTTATAGGTTTTCCTGTAATCTAAAGAGCTTATTATCTATATTTTATTCAAAATGTTTGGCTCAGTAGTTGCCGAGATAAGGAGGGGAATGGTAAATTTTCGTCTATTTACATAAATAACTTTAAAACTAATTCATTTAAAGTTATAACGTAAATATATTTGAGACCCTCACAACAAGCCCTTCCATTTCATATATTACACGATACAGTTCGCAAAAATTTATTTTTTAATATACTATATTGCCCCCCAAAAGTGACCCCCATATTTAAAATGCATTTATTTACGTTACACGTTCGTGTTTGGGTCGCATAAATCCATATGTGTACAAAATTTCAACCTTATCGGTCCAGTAGATTCGGAGCAAATTGGCTGTGACAGACGGACAGACAGACACACGAGTATCCTATGAGATTCGGCACCCTAAACAGGATAAGGTCTGTACTCGGCGCATATATTTATAGGTACATCATCACTTTATTTACAGGTGGTAGGTCTCATATCGCAAGAGGCCGGCTAAGTAGGTACCATCGCAGTGCCAGACATTCGCCGCCAAGCGGTAGTGTTTAAACTTTAGACATTACTGTGCTTCGGTAAGAAGGGCGATGTAGCTAGTGAACTAACTGGGCATAAGAGACTAAATAGTTTCGTATCTCGAGGTGATGAGTGCAGTGTGCCACACAAGACACACTCTAAAGTAAACAAAATAAGATGTAGATATTGTAAATATTCATTAGATGCACATTCTTATTACATCTTTGTAACATCTTAAAGGCATACAAGGGTAAAACTGGACCGAGCATGAGTCAGGTACTTTAGATTAAGCGTCTAGACGACCGTGTGTCTCGCGCCTTATTTATTGCCCTAACACACGTGTTTTCAATTTAGATACACATGCATTTTTGATCATTTTAGAGATATTGTTCTTGCGAGTGTTAAATTGTAAAACGTTTTAGGGCAAGAATATTCCAAAATACAGTTTCCACAGCCATTGATTATAACATTTGCTTTTGCATTGTAACGTTTCTACGTTGTGATACAATGAACAGCCTAATTACCATAGCGGTGGCGATGATTCAGTTTCAACAGCTCATCCCGCGATTAAATTAAAGTCGATAGCTCTTCAAACAGAATTATTAACTTTTAGACATAGATATCCAACTTTTTCGGCCGGATACTAAAACGCCAGTTAATATTGAATCCCGCTATAACCATTCGAGAAACCGGTATAAAACCGAGCGGCAAATACATTCAAATAGATGAAGTGGGAATTAATAATATATTCGTTGTAAGCCCCTTTATTTAAAGTAAATACATATATATATTTTTACTTATTTTTTCTTATAAAAAACGTTGCCCCACACTAGGATTTCTCCTGTGTCGTGGGTGCGTTTACAGACATGAATTCCACACACAATACACCCAGACCCGGAACAACTATCTGCAAATCGTACAAATATTTGTTCCGTGCGGGAATCGAACCCACGACCCGGAGCGCAGCAGTCGACTGCATCAACCACTGCACCAACCGTGCCGTCAAAAATATAAATTTAAAATATGTGTTCAAATATGTATTTGAAAATAAAACAATAGAAACCCATCGGCACCAGAAACAGGGTCTAAGCTACCAGTAGAGACATCTTAATATGCGCCGCGTCCAGGAAGTCTAATCTTTGGACGGGAGCTTCCTTAGATTTTGGTCTAGGCTCGGCACAATGACTACATAGTCCGCCCCACATGTCGACATTATCATTACCGTCAGATCTACCACCAGCTTATACTTGAAACTTGAAATATGGCGGCTTAAGGAAAAACTTAGGAAAATTGAATGTACAAGTTGTTTTATCCTAATAAAGTATAAATAAGTCTAGAAATTTCTACAAACCACCTGGATCTATATTACTATGTCTTCGGTTTTATAAACTTGACCACAATGATCAGAAAAATAAATATTGTCATGTCCTAATCAAAGTATCTCTTTATTTATACACCAACATTACAGAGTCCACAGAGTCCAATTTACACCCAGTAAATATTACAAGAGAAGTGTTTTCACACCTCACCGCACGATTCTGTGCGATCGGATAAGCTTCGAGGCGAGTGCTGCAAACGCCACGGTCCCGAAACAGTGATTGAGATAAACTTCAATTTTAGGGAAATTTACAGAAAAGCACTTTATTTTTTGCGACAAACCAACGCTCAATTGCACATAAATTCGACATAAGGCATGACTAACTAAATGCTTAAAATCTGTACAATATGATACCAAAACTGTACAGGCGCTGGTAACACTGATAAATGTTCTTGTCTATGGTTCATCATTCATTTCGGCCGAATGAAGTCCACTGCTGGACACGGGCCTCCTGCAAAGATCACCACAACGACCGATATGGGTGTGTTGTGGGCTCATTGGTGGGTTTCGCCATAATCGCCACGCTTAGCAGACGGGTTGGCGATCGCAGTTGAGTTGTTAATGTACTCGAAGAACGGACTTTTACGGCACCCAAGGGAGGAGATGGGGTGGTGGTATTCTGAGCCGGCACCACAAGGCTTGACAACCAGAATATAACATATATACATACCAATACCTACAATTACGTAAACGGTCTTGTTGCGTCGTTTAATAAAGATTTCTGTTAATACAGTCCTATGTACTAATAGACCTAGACTAGATACCTTACAGGTAGTACCATAAAATGACACAATCCGAGAATTATTACAGAACTGATGTCCTCAAACTTATTTTTATTTTTATGTTTTTGTTAAATAAAACGTTGCCCCACACTAGGATATCTCCTGTCTCGTGGGTGCATTTACAGACATGAATTCCACATACAATACACCCAGACCCGGAACAACTACCTGCAGATCATACAAATATTTGTTCCGTGCGGGAATCGAATCCACGACCCGGTGCGCAGCAGCCGACTGTATCAGCCACTGCACCAACCGTGCCGTCGAAATTGGTATCACCGATACGTTAAGTCCTAATGCATAAAAATAATCTCAGGAACAAAAACGCTGACGTAAGATAACCATTGCCAGGTACTGCTTTTTCGTCGATCCCCGAGCTGAGGCCACGACATCGGGGTCACGTGTCAACATGAGCACCGGGAGGTGTTGGTGGTGACGTGTGTAGCGATGCACTGGGGCACCGATGCATTCCTATAGAGAACCCGGAGCCTTTGTATAGACTGAAGATGGCAAGACCCCAGCCTACTCCCCACTTCTCCTCGAGGACGTCAGGAGTATTCTGAAGGCTTACCCGTCGCGAAAAGTAGAAACAAAAGTACTTAAGTAGTGTAGTAATCGTTGACACGGTTTAGTATTAATCACACCCTACTAACCCATAAAAATTCAAACGTCACCCTTTAATAAATATTCTTTGCCATGCACAAGACCCGTAAGTATCGACCGAGTACTCAATACTTCACACCTCAATATAAACGCTTCACACTCCACTCGTGCGCAGTGGACGGTGCTCAGACCGGAAACGTGCGCCATTTCCGCCCTCCACCTGTCGCCTCGCCGACTTCCGCTTAAATCCTTGACCGCCCGAGAATGGGACTGAAAGGATTTATGTATTTGAACAAAATAAGTGCCTCCACGCGTTTAGGTTAGGTATTGTTAGGGCTTTATAGATTTGAACATATAAAGAAGCTTACCCTTGCACAGTGAATTTTAGTATGATTACTCATAATATTATACTCATCTTAGACTAGTTTAGAGATATGCCTTTTTTCTATTGATTCCCAGTGGAAATTCATCATGAACTTCCTCGGCCCCGGAGAAGAGCAAAGGGACATACCGGACTCCTCCCAGCTAAAACCACTGGAGCGGTCATCTTCGGCACCAAAAGGGGGATCCAGGTCCTCGTAAGTTCACACTCGAGCCACGCCTTTAAGCACATCTTGGAGGGGATGTCTGTGAAGCGGTCACCCCTTCTAGCCGAGGGAATATGGCTGTAAAAAGGCCGCCCCCCAGGCACTTCTTGGGGAATTGGGCGATTGTAAAGGATATCTAAGGATATCTCAAGCCTTGCTGCTCGCCACCGTCTTCCCGGGGGTGGCTCGGTATGAGCACCAGCCTCCCCAATCAACGCGCCCGCGACCCCAGGTTAGAGATATGCCTATCGACACATGCAATTGCAATCGGTGTCACTCTAATCCGACTTAGTACACCAAACAATTGCTTCAACTTTAGCCGTACCTCACAAAAATATAACACGGAATAAAACAACAAACATGTTACATTTAACAATGCACTATAAGCGATTTAAAACATCAAAAACAAAGTTGTCCAGAAGTACGAAACAAAGGGACGTAATTCAAAACTTGCGCCGCTAATAGAAATGAGATACAAACTGAGGAAATGTTGTCTTACTGCAGAAGAATGTTCTTACGTCTGTGTGTTGAAATTGCATGTTCTTACTTCTACTATTTCGTATCGCTGTCCCGGCCTTTGATATTCTGCAACTTTAGCGGTCAGATTGTTGGTATTTACAATCTTTGCACATCTCTGGGGTCCTCCTTAAATGCAGAATCGAAATTACGGTGTAAAACCAATTTGTTGTTCGCTAAGACATGACTGAAGCTATTCAAGGATACGCTACAGACAGTGAGCCACGAGGACCAGTCTTAGCGAATACCAAATTGGGTTATCACCATTATTTCAATTCTGTATACAAGGATGTATAGATGTTTGAGCTTAAAGAATTGCACCCCTGTGTGTTGCCATCTTTCATGAACAAATCGTAGGCGGTGACAGAAACGGATACCAAAAGGATGAATTACAGTTATCGAATAGCTTTCACCTCATCATATTATCACCATCACCACCTAACGGACCGTGATTACTTATGATGGAATGTATCTTCTTTTCTAGATGGCCTTTTTTATTTTCTGATTAATTTATTTCATGGTTCACAGTTAGTTATGCATTATTATTAAAACAATATGCAACTATCTTGTTTTCAATTAACGATGCAAATGGTTCTGTGCTTAAATTGTGACTTAGGCCCGTATTGAATTGAATATAACTGTTGGATCTATTACGTAGGATTCATATTCGATTAACGCAATCTCGGCTCAATTTCTACTTGAGTTTTGATTCTCGATCTGTATGTAATACGGGACTTAGACACTTTCCAGCTGTATCCATTTAATTATAGAAATGTTGCTTACGTGTAGTATTATATTATCTGTGCCTACGTTAATTTTGTGTACAAGAATTAAGAAATTAAAGTATTATTACTCCTTAGAGTTTTTGAGTTATCTGTGCACGCTAGATGCAGTTTTTTGTGAAAAAAACATCAATTACATTGCAATGCACATATCCGCCGCACTATATTAGTTTATCAAAACGGAAGCAACGTAACTGCACGGAAACAAAATAAACAAGTACCTAGGTTCACGCTCAGCATGATGGAAGGCGGCCAGAGCCGTCGCTACTTCGCTCTTACCTGTTACTACTGTTAATTTCCAACATTTTTATTCGTTCACAAAGAGACTTTGTGAAAAGTTTCGTTGCCTTTGTGTAAAACACAGCTTGTTATAGAAAAAATTTTTTTTAGATATTAACTTCTTTCGTACCTACATTTTTACTCTGATCTAAAGCAAAAAGTAAACGAAATTATTTGTGTGTCCGGATTAAGAATATAGCACCACTCTATCCTCTCTCGTGGATATCGTAAGAGACTCTAAACCAGAGGGATGGACAGCAGCGTCCTTTCTCGAAAACAGAGCCGTACTTCACTTAACAGCGGACCTGCCAAACGTGGTGAGTACTGGCAAATTGCCCCGAAAATAACAACAAATCATTTAACCGGTCATTGTAGATGTAGTGGTCGTCCTTTAGTTCATATGATGACTATAATTATGTTAATATACTACTATTTGAATTATAAAATGTGTGTACCTTCGAAGCCAATTCTTCTCCAACTCTATACTTTACTTTTTTACTATTTACTGGTGGTGCGTCACCTTGATACATAAATTTTATTTAGTCTCTTATGCCCAGTACTTTCACTAGATACAGTTTCCTTCTTACCGGGACGTTTAAACCCTACTGTTTAGCGGCGAAAATATCGGTGAGGTGGTACCTGCCTAGCCAGCCTCTTGCTACAAGACCCCTTAAAATACGTCATGTACTTCCTACGCTCCGGGAAAGCGCGGAGGGGTATGCAGGAACTTGAATAATCTCCATCTAGAGCCACCCATTAGTGCCACGCGTTTAGGCACATCTCAGAGGATGCCTGTAAAGCGGTTAACCACTCAAGCGGTGAGCAGGTGACTGTAAAAAGTTCGCCATTCCAGGCACATATTGGAGGGATTATAAAGGATCCCTCCGTAGCCTCTCTGTACGCTGTGCTGCGTAACCACGTGTGCACAACTGTCTTCATAGCACTGCTCCATCTCCTCCCCTCGATGCCGTAAAGGGTGACTAAGGGACTCTATACCAGATGGATGGCTAGCAGCGGCCCTCCTGTGGAATAGCAGCCATACTGCGCTCATCAACCCGCCTGCCAAGCGTGGTGACTACTGGCAATATCCCACAAAATAGTGAAAATCTATGGGGAGATTTTTGTTCAGCAGTTAGCAAAAAACTGCGGTCTATGTTTTATATTTTCTTATTCACCTACGACACGATACCCACGGCTTCAGAGATAAGATAAGATAATAATTTATTTTTCAATACACAAATATAAGCTCACATTAACTAAGAAAGGAAACAAAACCAAAATTGTATATTGCTATGGACAATTAACAATTACATTTATCGTGGTCCCCACACTAGGCATGCCTGTATTGTAGGGAACCTAGTAACAAAAGTGTTATACATATAGAAAACGCTTACAGCACACAAATCAAATAGGTCTAAGCCATTTTAATTAAAAATTAAGTATAAAATTATATTAAAGTAAATGTATATAATTATGTACATAAATATACATATATATATATATGATAACTTGTAATATATCAATATTAGAATATATAATATAGAGAGGATAGTCAAATCAGTGAACCAACTTTAATCATCAGATATATGAATATCGCAGCCAGCAGTTGTGAGTGGCACACTCACAGTCACTATCGGCACTAACTCATAGTGTAAGTGCGCATGACACTCGGCACACGCGCGCAACCTGATTTATAGCAGACCTTCAGTATCATAGATTACCAGTGGAGATACGACACCACGCGTGGCGTACCAGGGTCACCAGCCACCAAATAGCAGTAACGTGTCAGAGGACTTCGATTGACAGTCACCAGTTGCCGTCTGTTAGGACAGGTCAACTTAAAATGGCTACGGATCTTTCTGATATCTGAACTTTAAAAATACTTTTTTGTATATTATTATAAACTATCTGAGACCTGCGGTTTCACTCGCCGTTTAATTTTAAATAAATTAGATTATTTATAAATAATTTTGAATACTTACTTTACATAGACACTTGACATAGAGTATTTATATATTGGATTTCATGGGTTTACATTTTTTTGCGCGGAACTCTAATTATTTTTCTAAAATAAAAGTAGCCTAAGTTATTCCTTATAACATCAGCTATCTGCCAGTGAAAGTCCTGTAGAAATTGGTCCAGCCGTTTTGGAGATTAGCGGGAACAAACAGACAGACAGATCGACAGACAGACAGAGAGACAGTGAAAAAAATTTAAATGGTATTTTTTGTTTAAGGTACCGTATATACTTTCATATGCATTTAGTAAAAAGCTGTTATTTTGTCATTACAAACAGACACTTCAATTTTATTTATTTATCATATATAGATGTACAGATAATTAGGCAGGCAGTTGAAACAAGTCCGTTTTTGAACTGGTTTACATATTGGGCTGAGATTCCGTCTTCTGAGAGTTTATTCCAGGCTCTGACTACCCGGTTGCTTAGAAAGTGTTTGTGAGGGTTGTTGTTTGAATAGCTGGTACACAGCTTAAGGTGGTAAGGCCACTTAAATGGACATTGTTGTTTTGACGGCACGGTTAGTGCAGTGGCTGATAGAGTAGACTGCTGCGCTCCGGGTCGCGGGTTCGATTTCCGTACGGAACAAATATTTGTAAGGTTCCGGGTCCGGGTATATTGTGTGTGGAATTTATGTCTGTAAACGCACCTACGACACAGGAGCAAACCCTGAGTGGGGCAAAGTTTAAAAAAGTAGGTAAAGTTTAAAAAAGTAGGTATTTTAGTGTGTCGCGGAGTGCCTCCCTCCGTGTTTCCTTCCCGGTTAGCTCAACTGGGAGGCTCTCTCCACGGCAGCAAGTAACGGAGTTCAGTTATAGTTATTCAATGAAACGTAATATATATATTGTTATAATGGTATATTGATATTCACAACTTCAACACTTCATGCTATAAATATGATATAAATTTTAAAAATTAGCTTATTATCACAATTTACGCTAGTTTAAAATAAGTAATTGTAATATTGCAGGAGACTATTAGTCAGAGCGACAGCTGTGTGTTGAACCACTAGCGTTCAGGATCCAATGTGTAATGATAATGATCCAAATATGAAGAGCGACTACGTCACAAATTCAAATTTTGATTTGAATAAAGAATGAATCGTGAGGTGGACAGTGATGGAGATAAAAGGTATGAAGTCATGAAAGAGGTTGATTGAAATGAAGGTGAAGGATGACGTCGTCACAAGCGTAATTATGAAGGTCGTTTTTAAGATCTTATATGTCTCAATTAGGTCTCTACGGTCCTTGCGATCGTTCAATGTAGTGAGCTTCAAATCTTCCAAGCGTTCCTCATACTGTCGTCGTTTTAGTAATCTCGGTATTTTAGTGAAACTGCGCTGAACCTTTCTAGGAGTTCAATATCCGTAACAAAATATGGGCTCCAGACTTCAAATGCATACACTAGGATAGGTCTGATGAACTTTTTATGGTACTGAAGCATCATTTCTGGTGTCAAGACCCCAAAAGCTTCCCTAACGAGGTTAAGCTTTTAGCTTTCTTAGTGATTTATGTTACATGCTCTCCCCACGTCAGGTCCTCCATAATCTTCACTCCCAGGTCAGTTTAGAAGAATAGAATAGAATAAGAATAGAATAAACTTTTATTTGGACAGCAAGATGCAACACAATAAGAATATTAAACAATTTAAAATAAACAACAACAATTTACATGACAAGAATAAACATAAGAGGTTTGTAAAACATTGATAGGTATAATGTGTCTCATGGCTGCCCAAAAAGGTGTCCAGATCAGCTTAATGCCAAACCCTTACGTGCTTGGTGTTGCTGATTTTCATCTGGAACCTTGTGCTCGACAGACGTCAATGCTGTTGCAGTACCCATGTACATAATATATTATTTCGTGTTCGTGAATAAATGTGTAATCAAAAATACACTATGATCTACCACAGTTGGGCATAGCCCAATTTGTAAATCATACGGGGATTACGACTGCCCATGTGCAATACTGTACATTTAGAGGCACTGGGATTGAGGAACCAAAGCTTGACCAGTGTGATGTGCAAGGCGATGGAAAGAACCATAGTTAAGCATATCAGGAACTTCTTCACCAACCACCGAGTTATTGCTGAACAGAAACATGGCTTTTGCCCGCACTGTTCCACGGTATCTAACTTGCTGTCGTGTCTGTCTTCATTGACAAAACATTTAAATGAGAAAGAACCATTTTTTTTCCACACCTTCTCTTTTATACACTGGAATAACAATAATTTTGTTAGCCAGTGGTCAAGAGGAGACTGAACTTTTCTTTTAATGATTAATGTATTGTTTGCGAGACTGAGAGAGAGATCATTTCATGTGATTACTTACATTTGAAATAAATAATATTTGCGATGCAAATTACTTTGATTAGTTATTATGTCATTGTACGAGTAAATTGATGTAAATTAAAATATAGTAATCATTTGGATGCCGTGTGGTTCCGGCTCAGAATGCCACCACCCCATTTCATCCCGTGGGTGTCGTAAAAGTCGACTAAGGGATTAACCGGAGGATGGGCAGCAGTGTCCTTCGAGTACTTTAACAACTCAACTGCGATCGCCAACCCGTCTGCCAAGCGTGGCGATTATGGCAAGACCCCCCAATGAGCACACAACACACCCATATCGGTCGTTGTAGTGATCTTTGGAGGAGGCCTGTGTCCAGCAGTGGACTTCATTCGGCCGAAATGATGAATCATTTGGACCCTGGCAATACACGGAAGTGAATTATAAATTGACTGATAAGTATTTTCTACTCATTTTGTGAGTAGAGAGCTACAATTATGGTAAGAGTATAACAGTATACGGCTATCGCCGATGAAAGCGCTCAGGTGCGACCGTTTGCATCTGTGTGTGGTCACATAGCGTCAACTAACGCGCGTCTTCGGAGGACACGTAAAACGTCGGTCCCGATTTGTTGTCATTAAACGACCTCGGTGAGCCAATTCGGAGGCCTTTGGGCAGTCTGAACAGCTCTGATACAATAGTCGCCCCTAGCCTAACGAAAAATAAGAAGACCAGTCTCACCTGTGAAGTTTCGTAATGGCGGCAATATCAACGTTTCATCATTTCGGCCGAATGAAGTCCACTGCTGGACACAGGCCTCCCACAAAGATCACCACAATTACCGATGTTGGTGTGTTGTGGGCTCATTGGGGAGTTTTGCCATCATCGCCACGTGTGGCAGACGGGTTGGCGATCGCAGTTGAGTTGTTAATGTACTCGAAGGATGCTGCTGGCCATCTTCCGGCTAATCCCTTAGTCGACTTTTACGCCACACATGGGAGGAGATGGGGTGGTGGTATCCTCAGTCGGCACCACACGGCAAATCAACGTTTATTACGCCGATATTCAGCGACGACGGGTAGGCGACGCCGCCCGTCAGACCAAATGCCGGGCTGAAATCTGCCTGGGGTGCAGTAAAAGCGGGAGCGAATCCTCACCCCCACCGATGAGTCGATTGAAAGAACATCAACTGTTTTTACTGCTAAGAGTCCAGCACGCACCTCCGTCTTTCCCGAGGTGAAAGAAGTCTATGAGGATGTCCCAACGAACCTATAAAATATAAAAAAAGTACTCCCATATTCAGCGGTGGTAATTTCCGGGTTGGTGATACTTGGCTATGATATTGTTGAGTATCTATAAAACGATCAATCCTTTTCTCGCTAGGATAAGACAGTTCCTGCGGGTGCCATAACAGACAAAACTATGAGATAATGGTTTTTATTGTTCTTTTATAACGGGTAAAAATCTCATCATCTTCCTGCGCTAGTCCCAAGTTACTTGAGGTTGGTGCAATATGTTGTCATAATGCAATTTAAAGGTTTTGACAAAAGGGTTTTACAGTCATCCGCTTGCCCTTCTTAGGCATCCTAATGTTGGTGGTTTACCCGCCACCGATAACCCAAAATGATTAATGTCGCGCACCGGGTTACAAACTCCATTAGTCACCTTCTACGATTATGTGATGGGATATCCCTAGTCGAGGCCGGAGATACACGGCAGTCGGCTATCGGGTAAAACCATTCAGAATGAAAAAAGTTTTGTTACAAAAAAAAGTGTCAGTTCTGCAATTTATTTTTAGTCTGTGGTGTTGAAGCCCAACAAATCAGCTGCGTGCATATTGCGGCGGTCACCGGTGTCGCTGAATTTCATACATCACCACGTTTTTGTGCTTTGTTCGCGTATTTATTGAAATTATTAGCGACGACGTAACTGGAGTATTAAGAGTACATAATACACAGTGCTACTCAGACAAAAAAAACTGTTCTGTAGTGTTAGTTAGTTTATAATTCCATAGTCCAAGAACATGCAACATTATACATAATGTATAATGGTAGATTTCGACCAAACTATAGTTATTGCCGTGTGGTGCCGGCTACGAATAGCACCATCTCATCCCGTGGGTGTTATAAAAAGTAGAGGACGAAGGGTAGTAACGTCCCTCGAGTAAATTTGATCGCCAACCCACCTGCCAAGCGTGGCGATTATGGTAAAATCCCTCAATGAGCGCACAGCACACCCAGACCGGTCGCAAAGAACCGGCCGGAAAGAGACTAAGTGATAATTTAAGTCATATCAAACATTGCACCAAAATTCTATACATGACCCAAAACATTTACCGGTCAATAACCAACAAATCATCCAAACTGGTCAGATCTCATAAAGCCATGCTCCATTCCACAGATTGCCACATAATAGGTAAGTTCAATAGGTGCACTCCATACGATGTGCGGTTATAAGCTCACACAACGAAGACGGCATATAACAATAATGTTACTGAAATACGTGCAACCTACGACTGGAGCGATTAGAGATATATAAGTAGGATTGCACAATTCATCATCATCACCATATCAGCCAAAAACGTCCACTGCTGAACAAAATCCTCCTCCATAAGGCGACCAATTACATGCCGTGTGTCGTACTTTTTTGGGGAATATTTGCCAGTACTCACCACCCTTGGCAGGTGAGTCGGGAACACAGAATGGCTACTGTTCCACAAAAGGAACGATGTCTTATACTAGATTCATGGGAGGAGATGGAGTGTAGCACCACTCCTATTCTTAATCCAGACGCCAAACGGATATAGCATAATTCATCATTTCGGCCTAATGAAGTCCACTGTTGGACACAGGCCTCCCCCAAAGATCATCACAACCACCGATATGGATGTGTTTTGAGCTCATTGGGGGGTTTTTGCCATAATCGCCACGCTTGGCAGGCGGGTTGGCGATCGCAGTTGAGTTGTTAATGTACTCGAAGGACGCTGCTGCCCATCCTCCGACTAATCCCTTAGTCGACTTTTACGACACCCATGGGAGGAGATGGGGGTGGTGGCATTCTGAGCTGGCACCACACGGCAATAGCATAATTAACTAAACAAAATTACCGGAATGAAACGCTTTCCAACTTCAGCCTCAGGCTGGTATATATTTGACTTGGTACAGCTTGGCTGATCAGTTTGAACTTCGTTCGTTTCATTCGTAACATAATATAATAAGCTCACCTCATCCTTGTCAGTTAGCTACCGTGGCCAAATCTTTGTTACACAGAGCACACGGCATCTGGCACGGGGAGCTTCACTATGTGAAGCAAGTTCTTCAACATAACAGTCTGTGAGTGCCACATCCTCGTCGGAGAAGCCGTCCATCAATCGTGGTGGGTACGATTGATTGACGACCCGCTGTTTTACATACATTACATACATAGATTAGTAAATAAATATTTTCGCATGTTGTTTAGATTGCAACTTTGCAACGTCACTTCTACAATAGTCACCAGCAAATTCCTTTGATTACTTAGCGTATTCTATCTACACCTATTTGTCACATATTTATTTTCTTTTCTACTGAGTATGGCGGTAGATAGAAAATAACTATAGCTTACCAGACAAAACTCGGTAATCTTTCCTAGAAAAGCCCCAATTGCCAAGTAGGAGTGGGCTTTCTGTCTATACGATCTTATATAGGGGCGCCATCGTCTAGACCGAGTTAATTTTCTGAATACCTGCGCACAATGCGCTCGCTCGCCGTCGCCGTGGAAAAAACACGGCATTTTTCTTCAACAACAATGGAGCCGATCTTTTATGGGATCTTTCATGGCATTTAAGTTATTGGTCGTGAGCAGGTGGACGAGAAAGGTATTAGGTAATGGGTTTAGATAATGTGGGGCTTTCTTGTTGGACTTTGAAAGGTGGCAATATTTTTAGTTGGAAACCCACGATCAAATGAAGAAAATGGCGAAAATCACTCTTTATAATTAATTGTCAAGCATATACACTTCAGTTTGAACAATATGATATAGGTATAAAGTCTATCTCAGCTTTAACCATCATCATATCTGATACCTCAGCTTCACTCTGCTCATCGCGCTGCCGCGATGTTGCCCTAGGCAGCCCCACACTGCTCTACTCGCGCTACTCATCGCCATGCTCCGCATTCGGCTTTCACCTTTCGGCAATGGATCTCAACATTGTGGAAGCGTGCACAGTGCACCTTTATAACTCAGCAAATTATATAAAATTAAACAAAATTGTTGTTTAGTACTGTTTTTTCATTGGACCGTTCGTTGGCCAGCGACATGACTGCTAACCTAAAAACTGACACATGCTTTCGATACGAGCGCTCGATGTGGCCCACGTTCTGGTGGCCGGCTACTCGTGCTGTATATTGCCGGTCGTTTGATTCGCGCACAAAAACCGACGTAAAAGGGAGCAGTGGGCATGACGCCCTGGTGGTACTCACCATGACGAGCGGTATGACGAGTAACGTAGCTATTACGTCTCTGCCTTATTCCCTCACAACTTCAAACGAAAGTGCCGTGTGGTGCCGGCTCAGAATATCACCACCCCATCTCTTACCGTGGGTGTTCGTAAAAATCGACTAAGGGATTAGCCGGAGGATGGGCAGCAGCGTCCTTCGAGTACATTAACAACTCAACTGCGATCGCCAACCCGTCTGCCAAGCGTGGCGGTTATGGCAAAACCCCCCAATGAGCCCACAACACACCTATTTCGGTCGTTGTGGTGATCTTTGGGGGAGGCCTGTGTCCAGCAGTGGACTTCATTCGGCCGAGATGATGATGATGACTTCAAACGATTACTAATTATGAGGTCTCTATGTTACTACGGAGTTTTGTTACTACAAAGTTTTTCTTTCTTCCTTATGCTGAAAGAAACAGTTCCCGCTATATTGAAAACTCTACAAAGACTAATGCAGACTTTTCAACTATTCTCTCTAACCGAGCCATAAAGTTCCTCATACTTATCAGTATTTCCAACGCCAAGTTCCGACGACGTAACCTCCAAGGTGAATTTAATTGTTCGACGTCTATTATGTCTTGAATGGCGTCTTAACTTTACCACTGTGCCGTTTGCCGATCGCACAACGTTCTCCAATGTGTACGACACATATCATAGTTACTGAATTTGTTTTCACACACCGTGACTGTCCAAATCATAACAATCAAAATTGCAGCCATACTTATTTTTTAAAGAGATTGCATTTGAAAGACAAGATTTCAAGACGAACGGCTAAAACAATAAACTATTGTTCCACTAAAAAGGAAGAAGAAGAAAAGGCAACTTCGTAGAAGCGCAAGAACTGCTATAATTACCGTAGCGCTTTACAAACAGAGTTCCTATTCTCTGGAATAGAACAACAAAATAAACCAGATGTGACAAAAATTAAGCAAGTATGAGTAAAAAAGCAAAAATAAACATGAAAAAGAAAGAAAGAGCAAAAGAATTGGTGATTGACACGGAAGGAAATAAGAATCTCTATTGCTAAGGCTTGTATTCTGAAAAACAAACTAAACTAAAACTGTGTTATAAGAAACCATAAACTTTCACCTTTACTCATGTATATTAATAAAGCAAGTTATGCAAGTTTTATAAACTGTTATATTTGCATCTAAAGACATCTTTACATACTAAAATATGCTAGGTATTACGAGCCAACCAAAACTTTTGAAATGAGTCAGTAAAAACTATCGTAGCACTAAATGGAAAAGCGCATCGTTCACCCCAAATCGTCTGTAAGTGGCGGGGCTAATAAAGTCGTCTCTTAGTAACTGCGCGGCTAATCTCACCGCCGACCCGCAAGTGTGCGCACACCTTAAAGATGCAGTGCAAGATGTTGGAGTTAGCGTCTGTATTTTTTAAGAATATACTCATAATATTTTTCATATCGGCCATTTATACGTTCACTGCTGAACAAAGGCCACCCCCACAGATTCCACAACTGCGTTTTCATTTTGGGGGGCACTTGCCAATACTCACCACGCTTGGCAGGCGGGTTGGTGAGCGCAGTTCGGCTACCGCTTCACAGAAAGGACGCTGCTGCGCATCCCTCTAGTTTAAATTCCCTTAGTCGCCTTTTGCCGTGTGGTGCCAGCTCAGAATACCACCACCCCATCTCCACCCGTGAGTGTCGTAGAAGTCGACTAAGGGATTAGCCGGGGAATGGGCAGCTGCGTCCTTTGGGTATATTAACAACTCAACTGCGATCGCCAACCCGCCTGCCAAGCGTGGCGATTATGGCAAAACCCCCCAAATGTGTCCACAACACACCCATATCGGTCGTTGTGGTGATCTTTGGGGGAGGCATGTGTCCAGCAGTGGACTTCATTCGGCCGAAATGATGAGTCGCCTTTTACGAGATCCACGGGAGGAGATGGAGTGGTGCTATATTCTTAATCCGGACACCACACGGACTTATAATATAGTAAAATATAATTGCTTAAATTTATTGGATCATCATCATACTAGCCAAAGGACGTCCACTGCTGAACAAAGGCCTCCTCCATAGATTTCCACAACGACCAGTTGACCACAGTGACCTTCACCAGTTCTATCTATCTTGTTGAAGGTCGTCCCACGCTGCGTTTTCGGTGCGCGGTCTCCACTCGAACATCTTTCTGGCCAACGGCTATCAGTTCTACGAGTTATGTGCCCCGCCCATCGCCACTTGATGAGTGACCTTGAGCTTTCTTAAGAGCTCTTAGTAAGCGACTACGTTTCTAACGTGTCTGCGCTATTTGTCATCACTAGTAACACACACTGGTTGATATAGTTCTTTTTTTTAATGGTCCCGATATCGGCACTTGGACTTCTCTTCTCCTGTATCGGAGGCATTGTTTACAGACATAAATCTCACTTGCACAAACACCCAGCTATCTGTAAACCATACAAATATTTGTGAGGTGCGGGGTCGAACCCGTGGAACAGGACACAGGCACAGGAAGCCAACCGCTTAGCCACTGCGCCACTTGCCTGAATTGCCTTGATTGAATACAAATACTGAAACAAGCTGGTCTTCATATGGCATGTCGCAATATTTCAGTTCTGCTTTAGTTTCTTACTATCTTCTGCTTTTTCTTTCGCATGCAAATTTTTCCAAAGAAATAGCCATACAGTTTTTCCCCAGTTGAGCTTTTCTGGCAATTGGACCGACTAGTCCCAGTGTGGTGCAGGCTAAGAATACCACCACCCCATCTCATCGCCAACCCGTCTGCCGAGCGTGGCAATTATAATAATGAGCAAACAACACAAACCCATACCGGTCGTTGTGGCAATCTTTGGGGGAGGCTTCTGTCCAGCAGTGGATTTTTACGGCTGAAATGATGATAATAATGAGGGCCTTTATGAAATAAAACGTTACTTGAGTCAAAGGCAATATTGTTGTAATCACCACGTTAGGTAGATAAAAAGAAATAAAGAAAATAACATTTATTTAACACGTCTAAAAGACAATTAATATCGTATACAAAAATTAACGAAAACTGACTCTAGAGTACTCAATAGTAAGCAGTAATATTAATATACATTAATTACTGATCCTTGTGTCAGCATTAAGAATATAGCCCCACTCTATCTCCTCCCGTGGATGTCGTAAAAGCTGACTAAGGGACTCTAAACCAAAGGGATGGGCAGCAGCGTCTCTTCTGCGGAACAGTAGCCATTTTGTGCTCACCAACCAGCCTGGAAAGCGTGGTTTATTCTCAATCCGTACACCACATGGATATAATAATAATAATCCGACGGCAAGGTTGGTGCAGTGGCTGATACAGTCGGCTGCTGCGCTCCGGGTCGTGGGTTCGATTCCCACACGGAATAAATATTTGTATGATATGCAGGTAGTTGTGTGGAATTTCTGTCTGTAAACGCACCCACGATACATGAGAAATCCTAGTGTGAGTGGTGCAATTTACAAAAAAAAATGTTTATTCAGTAATTAGTCTTTACACGTCACGTCACCTCGTTTTAACGACTGTCAGCATTTCACTATATGATAACCTCTGAGAAGAAATATCGAAGGAAATCCAGGTGACGGTATTTTTTTTATATTGCATATGTTTTAACAACCACAATGAATACATTGTTCTATGGCAATCCATATCTGAAAGCAGTGTAGATTCAATTCAATTTATTTATTTGTGAACATAGGTGTTTCATTCAAATACATCTCTATCTATCTATGCCCTACGATTTGGTGGTGTACAAATAATGAGAGTGAAATTAATTATGAATTAGGATAACTGCCAACCAAAGAACTAACTGAACAATTATGATAAAATAACTACGATTGACATAAAATAACAACATAAAAAATAAAACATTAATACGTCAATGCAAGAAAGGCAATCTATAACTAACGTGATAGTACTTAACAAAAATCTCACTCAAATTTACAAATCATATAATAATAAACTACAGATGTAATCGTGAATGATAAGTAAAAAAAGAAACACAAAATAATAAAAATAACTACATTAAGGTCAGTTATTAATAATTGATATCACAAAATAATACCTTCAACAAAATGAAGCAACACCACGTGTATTTCTAGTCTTGGGGAGCTGGAGTAGTAGTCTGCCAAATATTTGTATCTATTAGAAAATCATCTAATTTATAATATGCCCGTGCCCGACTTGAAATTGACAATTTTTTTTGAAGTTGACCGTCATCTTCATCATCATATCAGCCACAGGACGTCCACTGCTAAACAAAGGCCTCCCCTTTAGATTTCCACAACGAGCGGTCACATGCCGCTCTCATCCAACGACTCCCAGCTACCTTCACCAGGTCGTCTGTCCACCTCGTTGGAGGTCGTCCCACGCTGCGTTTTCCGGTGCGCGGTCTGCATTCGAGAAGCTTTGTGCCCCAACGGCCATCAGTTTTACGAGCAACAATTTGACAGGCCTATCAGAAATTAATTAAAAGAAAATCCATAAATAACATTATCCCCGCTCAATTCTCGTAACTCGTGCCAGAACGTGTCCGAGGCTCGGCCAGACGAACGGTTTAAACTAATCTTATTATACTTGAAAGCGTTTACGGGATCATTGTGCGAATGCCAGGGTACGGCCAGGTAAAGGCATGCGAGGCAGAGATTGTGGGACTATTTAACTATTATTTAACCGAACAAGACAAGCCTTAAATCCTATCAAATGTTGGACTTTAAACTTAAACAAATTGACTGATTGTAAAGACTAAAATTGGACTTTCAATTTTAGATTCCTCCGTTAAAGTACTTAATACTACTTAGTATATTAATGCCTTAGGTTTTCGCGATTATTACACATTATAATAAAACACTATTAAACGGATTACATAGCGTATATTATTTATTATATTCTATAATAACTTTTTAAATCTTTAACGACGCTTGCCGCTTTAGTCTTCCTGGGGCCACGAACCCAAGTGTTCAAAACGTCAGGAAAAACAAAAAACTACTTAGTGTTTCCTTACCCTACCAGCCTTGTTCTATTCAATCTGATGACGAGCCAAGCAAATCAGTCGCCTGGTAGTAAGCGGTTAAGTAAGTAAAAGGCTGTCTGTAAGAAATCGCTAATAGCGATAAGACCGCCCATTGTACATTTACTGTAGAGTAAGAATGATTCCTATTTTTTTTAATGGTGTTCAATAAAGAATATTCTATTCTGTTCTATTCTAAGCGCCACGCCTGCACCAAGTAATTGTAATGCTACCCAGTACTAGTGCTGTGTGGTACAACACTGTGCTCGCTGAAGAAATAAGTTATTTAGTCTCTTTTGCCCATTAATTTCCCTAAATACCCTGAAACTTCTTTAGCACCGTTGTGATTTGAAAATTCGATGAAACAAAAAAGCGACACCAAAAAGAGACAACCATATTCATAAATAGGATTTTGCCTGCGAGAGAATGAGATATTTGTACGTATGCTAGTACGCCTTTTTTTTTATTGATGTCCAGTGGAAATTCTACATGGAACTTCCTTCACCCCGGGGAAGGGCGAAGGGGTATGCCGGACTCCTACCGGCTAAAACCACTGGAGCGGTCATCTTCGGCACCGAAGGGGGGCTCCAGGTCCTCATAAGATCACACTAGAATGCTAGTACGCCTGCGTACTACTAAGCCTTCAGGAAATGCGTCATAGTCAACATAGTGTATCATTTTTGTGCATTTGCGTATTCAAATTAGTTGGTTAATTAATTTATATTAATTATTTAACACATCTGTGTTTGACCAATAACTTGTATATTAATTATTAGTTCAATAATATTATTATTTTCTGAAGTTTCACTTCTGTCGTGTGTGATTTGCACACACACACACACTTTTCTTTTATTGTTCCGGTACGAATACATCTTGTACTTCTATTAGACTATGATTTCGGGACTTCACGCACAGATAAATCAAAACAGTAACCACGGTCAATGCAACGTGGCCGAAACGTAGAGGTTAGTCAAAATATTGTTTTGATTTTCTGTGCCCGAAAAGTCCCGAAATCATAGTCTAATGTGAATAAAATTCACGATAGTTTAAAACATATATCATGTACTTCCTCCACCCCGGTAAAGAGCGAAGGAGCATGCCGGACTCCTAAGTGTGGTTAAGAATAGACCACCCCGGTCTATTCTTCAACACACAGAAATTACTTCATGACCCGAACGTACTTAACTTTCCTCCAGAAATAAATTCTCAATAAATCTCCACTATGCTTCCAGCAGCACAAGTCATAACGTAGTACGTCGTACGTCCATTTGCACAAAATATTTGTATGTAAAGCAGAAAAGCAATCCACTTATAGCGTCTCTTACCTGCACGGTGCTCGTCTGTTACATGCTGCTACTTACAGATGGATAGCGAAAGGGATAGAGACACCATATGTACTAGTTTTTTTAGAGTATTCAAACAATGAATATTACTTTTTTATTTGCCAGATTACGGAAAGCTTTTGTGTAAATAAAAATACGGATACGATAAACGATTTTCGGAATTCAAGGTTTTTTTTTTCGGAAGTCAAATTTTTTTCGGATTTCAACCCTTTTTTGGAAGTCAACATTTTTTTTCGGAAGTCATGTATTTTTGCGGTAGGCAGTTATTTTTTTCAGAAGTCAAGTATTTATTCTGGAATCAAGTATTTTTTCGGAAGTCAAGTATTTTTTCGGAAGTCAAGTATTTATTTGGAAGTCAAGTATTTTTTTCAGAATTTAAGTTTTTATTCGGAACTTAATCATTTCTTCATCATATATACTGTTCAACAAAGGCCTCCCCCATAACCGACCATCGTAATTTTTGGGGAGATTTGCCTATACTCACCACGCTACTGTTCCACAGAAAGGACAAAAAAAGGAGGCCCGTCCCTCTGGTTTAGAGTCCCTTATACGTCTATTACGAAAATAAATTGCGTGAAACAGACCGTTCCTCTCCTACGTGTGTCGTAAAAGGCAACTAGCAGACAGGAGTGTCCTTCCATATCCCCTATGACCGCTCATTGTGAAGATCATTAGAAGGCTCATATTCAACAGTGGTCGACCACCGGTTGATTTGTGTGTGTTTTTGTAGTTTTTCGGGGGTATGGAAACTTTATGAAATGTCGGAAGAATCTATAAGAATCCCGACTATCTGGCAAACCTATACGTGATGTAATCTAACAATAATGACATACCTAATAGATAGACTATTGGAGTCAAATTCAAAGTTTTGATTTTAAACTTTGCCCCACACTGTAATTTCTCCTGTGTCGTAGGTACGTTTACAGACATAAATTGCACGCACAATACACCCAAACCTACCGGACCTACCTGCAGATCATACATATATTTGTTCCGTGCGGGAATCAAACCCGCGACCCGTAGTGTAGCAGCCGACTGTCTCAGCCACTGCACCGACCATGCCGTGGACCAACTAAACCACAGATTACAAAGACATTTTTTATTTCTCAAAATATTGTACAGGCCGAAATGATTGTTAGTTAACGTAAATGTCGACTCCATGTATGTCGCAGTGCACAATTTGCCAAGGACTTACCTCTTCATAAAGAGGGCTGGAATTTTTCTTTATTGTCGGGATTATTTGAGCGCCCTCTCGTGAGAGGTTTACGCGATCTCAAGATGACTGTGGACCTTTTACGACGTTATCAAACTGCTATTCACCTTTATACTTTATATTAAGTTATTGGAGACGATCAGGGATTCTGAGAGCATGACCTTTTTTACTTAGAGTTTATTGCTTAAGTGTAGTAAAATTATACCTGGCTTGAACTTTGACACTTTCATGAAAATTTTGAAATAAGCGCATGTCAAATTTTACTAAGCAAAGTGGAACATATAAGACCAGACAGTCTTATATAGCTTATATTTAATATCACTTCTTCACATTAGCATGTCAACGTCCACTGCAATGAGCTGTCACTTGGGGTATATTGCCACACAACGCTTGGTAGGTAGATTAGTAATCGTGCTCTAGTGTGATCTTACGAGGACCTGGAGCCCCTCTTTGGTGCCGAAGATGACCGCTCCAGTGGTTTTAGCCGGTAGGAGTCCGGCATACCCCTTCGCCCTTCCTCGGGGTGAAGGAAGTTCATGAAAGGATGCTATTGCCTGTTCCCTCGATATCAACCACCTTAAAGTAAAGTAAATTGTTACGACACTCATAGGCAGAGATGTATAGTCTAGTCTTTCCCTGAAACTTCAAGGAACCGTATATTAGAGTGAAGGTCATATCCTACAAGCTATTCAGAATTTCTTAGACTGTAAAATTGGACTTCCAAAATTGATAGTTATCATAGAGTTACATACCCACTTATTAAATTGAAAGTAAATTAATGTTATTTTGTGGAATAAAGTCGCAAAGTGCCAGGTCGGGACTGTAAGAAGGATGACTCGCTAATTCTACACCTTTCATAGACAAATAATTAATTGTCCGCCTGGTGGAGTGAGCTGGAGCATTGTCGTGATGGAGATGGATCCTGCTTCTTGGGTGCTGCTGAAGAACATTTTCCAAAACAACCGGTAAACAATGACTAACATACCAATCTGCAGTAACAGTTCTTTTATCCTCTAGCACAATTGTTGTGAAATGACCCACCTGTCCAAAGAAGGCAATCTTCTTTTTCCCTTGACTTATGACCTCTTTACTTTTGATGGCAAATCTTCGAATGGAAACATCCATTGGGCAGATTGTCTTTTGGTTTCGGGCTATATATCCTGCTTTCATCACCTGTGAAGATGCCAAATACAGCATTCCAGTCTCCTCTTTTACAAGCATTTCGTGGCACTAATTCAAACGACGGAGTTTTGATCTTCCGTCAAAGTATGAGATATATATTTGTACCAGATGCAAAGCTTTCTGACGCCAAAATTTTCTTGTAAGACTTTTTGTACTTGACTCATACCAATGCCTAAACTTGCCCGGATCTGTTATTATGTCACTCTTTTATCAGCTTCTAGCATTAGCCGCACAGCACTCACGTTATCTTCAGTGGTCGCCGTAAAATGACTTCCTTAAAAAAATGCTTAGTATTTAGTATTCGTTCATTTAGTTAATTATGTAAATTACTTGTAACTATATGGTTAGCTATTGTGGGTACTACTAAACTCTTTAGTTATAACGCAGTTATAACTTAGCTATTTCATATAGCTAGCTATATTAGCTAAACTAAAGTAAGAGTTATATAAATAAGAAACGTTTCGTGCCGGCTACGAAAAAAAATCGCACAGAGCGAATAAAATAGGCATAAACAATGAAAGCACTGCGACACATCTGTGTTTTTGCTTAATCTTTAGATTCATTTGTTGTAATACGGTCGTTTATCGGTAGTTGGCGGTAAAGTAAATATAATACTAGTACAGAGACCAAATCATCAAGGTCATTGGGCAATATAATGCCCTTAAAGGGAAGGCATTATTGGTATATTAATATCTCAAAATATATATCCATAATGGATTCGCATGGCTTCTTGCAAAAAATCATCATCATCATCATTTTAGCCGAAAGAGGTCCACTGGACTTAGACCTTCCCCAAATAACTCTTGTGTGGTGTGCTTATTGGGGGATTTTGCCATACTCACCGCGCTCGGCAGGTGGGTTGGCGATCGCATTTGAGTTGTAAACGTAAATAGGTACAGGATGCTGCTGCTCATCCTCCAGTTAATCCCATAGTTTCCTTATACGACACCCAAGGTATGAGATGGGGTGGTGCTATTCTTAGCCGGTACCACACCACACCAAATGCAGAAATTTAATTATGTTATAAACGTCCATTGTAAAATTCCCTCAAGCAAATGTTGGGTGCACTGCTACGCTACATTTTTCTTTCTTTCCCAATCAACATTCCAACAACTAGCAGTCTAAATAAATAGTGACGTAGGTACATACAGTTGAAAGTTTTCGTTTCCAATGTGCAGCGCAGGATTCCTTCGCACAACGCAGTAGACAATGCGAACAAATAAATTATCATTAGAGTATGTAGCTCACGGCAGATGCACTCCACGCTGAAGTAGGAAAGGTGGATATGGCATGTTAGAACGCTCACTCGGCTTCATGAGTAACTTAGAAATGAAGTGAAATTTATTTGTAAGAATTGTAGTACATTAGAGATCGTCGAGTATTATAAAGATCTGAAACAATTAGCTAAATAAGCATGCAAAATTAATTAACACTTACATTTAAAGAGTTTAAACTAAAGAACACAAAACAAGCATTGCTATTCATGTAACATTAACACCGATTATACGTGCTTGTTTATCTTTATGATTATACATAAGGGACGGATTTTTTTTTTCTTTATAAAAACGTTGCCCCACCCTAGGATTTCTCCTGTGTCGTGGGTGCGTTTACAGACATGAATTCCACACACAATACACCCAGACCCGGAACAACTACCTGCACATCGTACAAATATTTGTTCCGTGCGGGAATCGAACCCACGACCCGGAGCGCAGTAGCCGAATATGCCGTCACTCCAACTCCTGTCTCTCTATCTTTTCAAATTGCCCTGCATCGTACGATGTTTCGCCGTGTTCAGAGTTAGCATTGCCATTAGAATACCAATGTTTCGTACGTCCACGCTCTGTGACAGTGTGTGCACACATTCAGCCAGCACTTACGGTGAGACGGTACAAATTGAAAACGCGCTCAACAGTAAACGACAGTGATTTGTCGACCGTTCCGTTCTACTCACATTTTAACTAAGACTTTGTCTAGCTGCTATGAAATACTAGCTATTTCTGATACTACTAACGTGGACTTCTGAATTGGACTTCGTTTTTTGTAGTATTAATTCATCTTATCGTATTAATTCGACTCCTAAATGTTTGTATTAGATTTATATTTGGTTTACGCAAATATGATCATGTTTCAGATTTTCGTACAAAACTCAAGTGGCTTCCAATACGCCTTCGCCGGAATTCTCATATTCTATACCTGCTTTACAATATTTTGTTTAATCCTGCAACCCCCTCTTATCTTAAAGAACGTTTTAAGTTCCTTACTGACGCACATTCGAGATTCCTGAGATCAACGTAGAATCTGAGACTTGAGATGCCAATGCATTCTACAACATTTTTTGACAAATCCTTTACAGTCCAGGCTGTCCGATTATGGAATGCACTGCCTGTGTCAATAAGGAGAGCACAGTCACTAGCTATTTTAAAAAATCTCGTAAAGGAACATTATCTGTCTATTTAAACATTTGTTTGTTTTTACTCTTATTTTTATCTTTATTCATTAAATTTACGTACGATATATATTTGTATAGATCCTATATTATTTATATAAAGTTTAATATATAGTTGTATATTTTATTTTATTTTTATGTATGTATTATATTAGTATTAAAGGAATATAATATTCCCATCTATATTGTATTAGATTGCCTAGATTCGGTATTTGATTTTTTTTAGTATAATATGTACACCACGGACTACCCCCTGAGTATTTTTCAATGTTTTTTTTGTCCATCCAAAGGTTGTCTGTAAGAAATCGCTAACAGCGATAAGAACGCCCATTTTACAATTACTTGTGTTATGATTTATTTTCCTACAAGTTATTATTCTAATGGTGTACAATAAAGAATATTCTATTCTATTCTATTCTTTGCTACTTTCCCAGTCCATCATCATCATCATCATTTCGACCGAATGAAGTCCACTGCTGGACACAGGCCTCCCCCAAAGATCACCACAACGACCGATATGGGTGTGTTGTATGCTCACTGGGGGGTTTTGCCATAATCACCACGCTTGGCAGACGGTTTGGCGATCGCAGTTGAGTTGTTAACGTAGTCGAAGGACGCTGCTGCCCATTCTCCGGCTAATCCCTTAGTCGACTTTTACAACTCTCACGGGAGGAAATCATATCAGCCACAGGACGTCCACTGCTGAACAAAGGCCTCCCCCTTAGACATCCACAACGAGCGGTTACATGCCGCCCTCATCCAACGACTCCCAGCGACCTTCACCAGGTCGTCTGTCCACCTCGTTGGAGGTCGACCCACGCTGCGTTTTCCGGTGCGCGGTCTCCATTCTAGAACCGGAAAACGGAGGAAATGGGGTGGTGTTATTCTGAGCCGGCACCACACAGCAAATTCCATTGAGCGGTTATTGGCTTAGCTTAAAAGAGTTAGCTTGTTCCTTCTCTGGATATTTCGTTGTCGCCTATCATTGTACAAAACTCAAAGCCCTTGAAAAACTAGATTTTCACAATACGAATAATTAAAAAGTTAAAATTAGTAACAACAGGGGTTGAAAAAGAAATGAGGCCAGTAAATAAAATATAAATAATATACCGTGTGGTGCCGGCTCAGAATGCCACCACCCCATCTCCTCCCGTGGGTGTCGTAAAAGTCGACTAAGGGATTAGCCGGAGGTTGGGCAGCAGCGTCCTCCGAGTACATTAACAACTCAACTGCGATCGCCAACCCGTCTGCCAAGCGTGGCGATTATGGCAAAACCCCCCAATGAGCCCACAACACATCCATATCGGTGGTTGTGGTGATCTTTGGGGGAGGCCTGTGTCCAGCAGTGGACTTCATTCGGCCGAAATGATGAAATAAAATAGCGAATGGCTTATTATTTTGTGTTCGGAACCTATTTTCCTTACGCCCTTTAGTTTGTCTCAGATTTTCCGACTTAGGTTGGTGCAGTGGCAGATACAGTCGACTGCTGCGCTCCGGGTCGTGGGTTCGATTCCCGCACGGAACAAATATTTGTATGATCTGCAGGTAGTTGTTCCGGGTCTGGGTGTATTGTGTGTGGAATTCATGTCTGTAAACGCACCCACGACACAGGAGAAATCCTAGTGTGGGGCAACGCTTTAAAAAAAACGAAAAAAAAAAGAAAAGATTGTTGTCAAAGTAAATAAAATAAAACGATGCACCAAACGTATTTTTTCAGCTTCTGACATGCCCAAGAACCCATGCATATTTATACTTATAACTATCTGTACTCTACAGAGTATTTAGTTGCACAAATAACAGTTTTGTACGAGAAATAAACATATAACTTAAAGCGCTGAGAGCTAAGTGCTTGGCCGTATACGTCATATCAGATGTAAGCAGGACTAATCCCATTTTGAATAAGTGTTAAACTTAAACTGTTCTTCTTATCCTGTAACAATAACCAAAACTTCATAAAACCACAAGATCTTATCCGGCCTCCTCAGAAAGCTAGCTTACCTAAGCCAGATTTAAACCCACTCTGCCTGGACGTCTAACTAATAACAAAGAGCCGTCAGTCACCGCCCTAAGTTTCAGGTGCGATTTTTTATCAGAGTTGAGTCAAGTTGAGTCGCAAGTAATCGACAGTCGAATTAATGTGGCGGCACTAACTCGGCCGACGCCGAAGCAGTTTTAAAAATCTCTCTTTCTTAATTTTTACATCGTTGCAAGGTGTTACTAGTAGAGGGATGTGAAAATATTAGGTGAAAGTTGTCAATCTATCGATAGACTTTTTAGGTACGTATTTTTATATAGATGTTGGAAATATTTTCTTACCTCATATGCATTTTAAATTGTGTTGTAATAAAATTTATACTGTATAGCTATTATCTTCTTATTTATAATTAACAGGTTACTACAAACTTCGACGGCAGGTTGGTGCAGTGGCTGATACAGTCGACTGCTGCGCTCCGGGTCGTGGGTTCGATTCCCGCATGGAACAAATATTTGTATGATTTGCAGGTACTTGTTCCGGGTCTGAGTGTATTGTATGTGTAATTCATGTCTGTAAACGCACCCACGACACAGGAGAAATCCTAGTGTGGGGCAAAGTTAAAAAAAAAAAAAAACGCAGTATTACTTTGATTATAAATGTTATTAACACAATATTGTATTGTCCACTTGAATTCGTAATTGCTATTCATATATTCAAAATTTCTAACAGATTATCGTATAAAATATAAACATAATTAAAACTTATCGACAATTAACGAATGGTAATCTCCCCTTCCCTACGCATGTCTTCGAAGGAACCTATTAATAATTTGCGGGTGGAAAAGTTTTTAAAAGTGTTTTCCCCGGTCGGCACCTTGTCGGGCAGGGGTGGGCAGAAAGAGAGCCCATTAATTACATCACCTCACTTGCTCATGATATTGTCGAGTTTTTATAACCACGGGGTGTTTATGAAAATTGTTATGTTGGCGTTGAATTCGTGCATTCACGATTCACTTTTGTTAAGATTTCGAAAAGTTGGAATATTATTCATATTTTTTTTAAGTAACATTGACTTACTGTTAATTAATAAGTATTTTTTCCTAAATGACTAACTTGTGTGCTTCGTGTGGTGCCTAAGGCATTTTTGGGTCAACAGAAATAGAAGAAAGTTCCTTCAACTATGGATCTGATACATCCCCACGCTAAGTTACGAATCTAAATTACAACCGAACATCCATTGATTGCATTTACTGACTGCATTATTTATTTATTTCTTTTCTTTCAAATAAACCAATTACCGGCAGTTATGAAACGTCAGAATTAAAGTTACACGGTTCCAATTGCTTGATCCTATGGAGACGAGCCGGTAAGAAACTCCCTGGATACTCTTTTAAAATAGTTAGACTACAATGTTGATTGATACTAATTATGGGAAAACATATAAAGGAAAATGTATGTCACATTGGAACATACGAAAATAATATGCCTACTATATTTTTGATTTATTTATTTATTGATTTATTTTTAATTATTACATATTACACATATTTACTCATTATATATAATTGTGTTGTTTGTTTATAATGTATACATACTAATTATATATTTCTTCATATATTAGTATAACTTTAAATTTAAATTAAATACGAATGCTGTTTTCGCTTCTGTGAGCCACTACGGGGTCTAGTTGAAAACCAGCGCCTGGCGCCTGCCTGGCACATGCTGAACTAGATATCCATTTAGCGCAACTGTGGGGCATACACTTTAATCAAAATGTTGCTTCTTATTTCTCTGTTTAGTATGTTATTGTTTGTGATGTCTCATTTTGTCGCTAAATAAATGCTTTCTTTCTTTCTTTCTAATATATTTACCATGGCAGCGACAGACGGCACCCGTTGTCACCCGACATCAGCATCGCTTAACTCAAATATATTGTAGGGAATCCTACGACCCTATACACGATGCCGCACTAGTAAGACATTTGAGTGAACATCATATCTGCCATTTATACGTCCACTACTGAACAAAGGCCTCCCCCATAGATTTTCACAACTGTGTCATCATTTTGGAGGGTATTTGCCAATACTCACCACGCTTGGCAGGCGGGTTGGTGAGCGCAGTATGGCTACCGTTTCTCAGAAGGGACGCTGCTGCCCATCCCTCTGGTTTAGATTCCCTTAGTCGCCTTTTACGACATCCACGGGAGGAGATGGAGTGGTGCTATATTCTTAATCCGGACACCACACTGTGTCCGGACACCACATGCCATGAACATGCCCAACCAATACTGGCACCCAAAACTATATAAGTATTACACATATAACACCAATGGCTACATGATGGTCACACATTTACAATGTCCCAAGAGCAATGCTACAATGAACTCTCACAGTCTATAGGGCTGGACTCTTCCAAATTCTACCACTAAACCTCGTAGGTATACGTAGTCAATTATATATTTTTCGAGCTCCGCAAGTAAATTCGTGCAGAATTCCCACCTTATTTTTACCAGCATAATACAAGTTTCCGTCGCGCAATTACATCACCTATTCATCTCGCTGGAAGGGAATAGGAAATTGCTTAAAAACTTTTATCTCAGCCGTCACTCTTCGTGATGTGGCAGCCATTTTTCAAAACTCTCGCTCAACTGAGGTGTGCGCGCTTGGGGCGGTAAAAACTTGTGTTTTACGAGTTTTTCTATGTCTCACTGTATTAAAAGTAATATTACAGTATTTTGCAGATCCTTTCCTCATAGGGTAAGCAGGACTGTAAAAGTATCTGCTTTACCGAAAGAATTAAATTGTTGCTTGAAAAACGTATACCTACAAAAAAAAAACTTACAAAGTAAAACTTTCTCTAGTTTTTGATAATAATAATCCAGCTCCGAGTTTATATCATACCTCACGAAAACCTTAATTTCTAACTAAAATAAACATGAGTGGTAGAGAAAACTAGAGTCAATTGCTTCAATGCTCTACTACATCTTATTGCTTCATTGCTCTACTACATCTTATTCATTACGTTTCTCAAACCTTACTCTACAATTAAACATTCTAAATTATAACGGCAAGTTCATCTTCAATCTTTAAAACATTTTATAATTATCTTAAAAAAAACGCTTTGCATCTTTTTTAACACTAAGAAGAAAACCTCCAGTTTTTACGTCCGTCAAAACAGGAAGTCGCCTAAAGCGCTTCCGGCCGATAACAACATCCGGTGCAAAGTTTTGCCGAAGTTTCGGAAAGTTTCGGCAAGTTTCGAGCGAAACAGGTGCTCTTTTCGGATAAAAAGTAGCACCTTTTGTTGGGAAATCTTTTTATGTGAGACTGAGACAGATAGGATTTTACGACAAGATCATTGTGGACCCCTTCGAGTGTGCTAATCTGTTTTTAAGAGTTTGTGCAGATAATAGCGTAACGGGGATTTTTCTTAACCGACTTTATTAGATGTTGAGGGATTTTAGCGTACTTATGAACAAACTTTGGATTATACCGCTGAGATGCTCGCTCACTGATAGTGTTACAGTAAAATTGCCAAAAAATATATTTTAAACTAGCTGGGACCCGCAGTTTCACCCGCGTTTAATTTTAAAGGAAATTTAGAGTACTTCGACATAGACACTTGACATAGAATATATATATATATTGGATTTCAAGGGTTTTCTTATTTTACGCGGAACCCTAATTATTTTTCTAAAATAAAAATAGCTTAAGTTATTCCTTATAACATCAGCTATCTGCCAGTGAAGGTCCCGTCAAAATAGGTCCAGCCGTTTCTGAGATTACCCGGAACAAACAGACAGACGGACAGACAGACAGACAAAAAATTTAAAAATAGTTTTTTTGTTATATGTAACGTACATACTTTCATATGCATTTAGTAAAAAGCTGTTATTTTCACTTTACAAACAGACACTTCAATTTTATTTATTTGTATATGTATATGTATAGATCAGGATTGAATCTATCTTATGGCATAAGTATACCATTTGGTCAATTCCATAACGTTAAGAAACTCCTGTTTCGTATAGTATTAACTATAGATTTCGAACACGGAGTTCTCTCTATAGAACTATTCTTTTCGTGGTATTGTGAGGACTGTCTGGGTGGGCGAGCTATATCTTGGTAGAGATGTACATGGGAAGGACCCACATTTATACTTTGGATTTACAATTATTACACTCTGTTCATTTAATATTATGTTTATTACTCAGGAGCTATTACAATTAATTCATACACCCGATAAACTAGCTGACTGCAGCTCGAATCCCATTCTGTATTTCTATATCCGTTAAAATATTCTCATTTACTTATTTCCAAAGTTATTGGTCTTAGCTTATTTCAAATAATATGTTTAAATTCTATGTGGCTAGGATTTTTCTCCAAAGAGTTTGAACCCTATTATAATATCATCATAAAATCAGCCAAAGGCAGTCCACTGCTGAATAAAGGTCATAGATTTTTACCATTGTGTCATCATGTTGGCGAGAATTTGCCAGTACTAACCACGCTTGGCCGGCCGGCGTATTGGTGAGCGCAGTATGGCTACTATTCTCTGGTTTAGATTCCCTCAATCTTCTTTTATGACATCCACGGGAGGACATGAAGTGGTGTTATATTCTTAATCCGGACATCACAGTCCACGTGGAACAGTGCAGCTTAAATTCTGACGTTTTGTGAGTGCTAGTGCCGTTTATTAAAAAGAATAACTTAGACTATTAACTATTGAATATATATCAGTGCATGGGCTTTAGGTAGTATTTAATAGCTTCTACTGGTTCCTACAAAGATGAAGATGAAGCCTTCAAATGAAAACGGGTCACAATAAAAATACACAGACCACATTACCAGCACACGTCCATAGAACGTACTCTCTCATTGATATCTCCAAAAGCCTTGTACATAAAACCTTACACACAAACATATCGGATGTCCTCAAATGTTTACCTAACTTTTCCCAAAACTCTTGAGGAGCTAACCCTTCCAGTCTCGGGGGCGTGATGGCGATAAAAACTGATTGCAACGTGTTTACGACACCTGATGTGACACCGGTGACACCTGAACGCAGCTCTCTGGGGTACGTTTAAAGGGTAGCTTGTCCTTTTTAAGGCGGAAATTTTAGGGTTGGGAATGCGTAAAGTAGCCGACACTGAGTATACAAAAGAGGATATATAATTCATTTACAGATTGTAAGTACAATTAAATAAATAAAATTATGAAAGTAAAGCAATACATTTAACTTGGTAATCATTTCCTATAAAGAGATATATAAAAAAAAACTTTCTTTTTCGGAGTAAATTACAAAAGGGGTATATTACAAAAACTTACGTCAATAACTATTTATTTATTTATGCCACATTTATCCAACATGCCATAGTACACATATATGTAATAGTTTAGAATAATTAATTATATTATGGGCTGACAGTAACGTTAACATAATGTTCCTAATTATATTAAGTACATGAAACAGTATTTTCTGGGTCACTATTTCCTAATAAACGGCGGAAACCTTTTAGGATCACTCGTGTGTCTGTCTGTCTGTCACAGACAATTTGCTCCGAATCTACTGGACCGATTAAGTTAAAATTTGGTACACACATGGATATCTGCGACCCAAACCCGTACGTGTAACGTAAATAAATGAATTTTGAATATTAGGGCACTTTTGGTAGGTAATATAGAAAATTAAAGAATAAAAATATAATTATTTTATAATTTTAACATATATAGTTTAAAAGTTATATAAGAAAATAGATGGAAATTGACCATTCCTCCCCCCAAATACCAATAGTAGCTCTTTACCTATAGATTACAGGAAAACCTATAAGAAGTCTATGGTTTTAAAATAACATGGTAAATCTTTCAATGTATGGGAAAACATGTTTTTCAACTACGATGTCATGTTTGTCCTTAGGATAAGTTATTTGGACAAGACCAACAATAGACAATATATTCAGCAATTTAGGAACCCTCTCCACGCGAGTTCATCTCGCACTTGTCCGGCTTTTTTTTCTAACACTAGCATTGGGCTTTCTGACCTCCGAGTCCCCGATCTCGCTCTAATACACGCATGGCCTTAACTGTGAGGGTTGACGCGCTACATAATGGTATAGTCTTTGAATAAATGAATAGGTATATTCAAATAACACCAAGCCTGAATAGAATGTACTCACAGGATCAAACTCCCAAATCATAAGGTGTGTCCTCGAGACACAATGTTAAAATCAATGCGGCTCCCTGTAATCAAACCGCCCTGTAATCTGCGCTGATTACAGGCCGAGTGACGTAGGCGGAGGTGCCAGTGCAATTATTAGATATCTCTTAATTATGATCACTGCGTGCACCTACGTTATAGTTTGTACTTTGTGAATGCGATAACGATATGTAAAGGATTTAGATATTGAAGACTGTAATACATTATATATTATTTCAAAAGAGTATATCCATGGAGTTTCTTGCCGGTTCTTCTCCATAGGATCAACGACTTGGAACCGTGCAACTATTTAAATTCTGAGTATTCGTAAGCGCCAGCAAATGGTTTACATGAATAAAAACAAATTGACTTTGACTTTGACTGGTACCTATATATTACATGTTTCATTAAAATTCCCGCAATTACTCTGTACTGACAACTATATTTATACCACGTTTAATACAAACATCGCTTTCTTCCGTCTGTTCATGTGGTATTTTGTAATTCAATTTAAAATACCTTTCCGATTAGCTAAAAACTTAAAATTTTGAACATATCTAAGAATTGGATGACAATGCAAGAAAATTAGTGAATGATTTATTTTAAAATTTACATTCTTAAAACAAACTAAAAAGTATAAAATTAGTTCTCGAAACCCCGTGAAGATTTAAAACAGCATACAGATTTTGAACCTCTTACAGATTGTCCCGAAAGTATGTGATTGTGATTTTTAATAGCTATGAAAATACTTGTCAGATTTAGTACTAAAACGTGGGGCGACATGCAATTTTATTGCACTGCACAATAATAATTTAAAAATATATTTCTGTTAGACAAAAATTATGACATTAATT
The DNA here is from genome assembly GCA_947459985.1 of Diloba caeruleocephala. Classification (NCBI taxonomy): domain Eukaryota; kingdom Metazoa; phylum Arthropoda; class Insecta; order Lepidoptera; family Noctuidae; genus Diloba; species Diloba caeruleocephala. The sequence continues at coordinate 27,523,628 of OX381612.1, read as the reverse complement.
TTAAGTTTATTTATCAGAAAATAAATAAACTTAAAATTAATATCATCATCATCATCATATCAGCCACAGGATGTCCACGGCTCAACAAAGGTCTCCCCCTTAGATTTCCACAACGAGCGGTCACATGCCGCCCTCATCCAACGACTCCCAGCGACCTTCACCAGGTCGTCTGTCCACCTCGTCGGGGGTCGTCCAACGCTGCGTTTTCCGGTGCGCGGTCTCCATTCGAGAACCGTTGTGCCCCAACGGCCATCAGTTCTACGAGCAATGTGCCCTGCCCATTGCCACTTCAGTTTACTAATCCTTTCAGCTATATCGACAACTTTAGTTCTTCTACGGATCTCCTTATTTCTGATTCGATCTTGTAGAGAAATACTAGGCATAGCTCTCTCCATAGCTCGCTGAGTGACCTTGAGCTTTCTTATGAGGCCCATTGTGAGTGACCACGTCTCTGAATATATATAAACGTAATATAAAAATAACTTATATAATTATATTAAGAACACGTGTTCGCGATGATGTGCTACGCTGTAGCGTGGTGGCGCGTAGCCATAGCTAGCTTAGTTTATGCATAAAATTGTTTTTTTTTATCTTTTTTGGTCGTAATGCTTATGACGACACTAGTCTATAATTGCTGTCCCACTACAGAGCAATGTCCTCTTCTCATAAAGAAAAAGAACGAGTAAGAAGTTCACCAACCTTGCTCACTGCGTGTCGGCGATTTCATACCATTATATCCAGGTTTCCTCACGATGTTTTTCTTCAGATAAAGTGGTGTCTAGGATTAAATAACAAAGGGCATATGACATTGAAAACGTCACATTGAGATATGCCTGGTTTTAAATTCTCAACCTGGAGTTTATGAAGCAAGCCCGTAAGCATGCGTGTGGCACAGAGGCCTTTTTTTTGTCCAGTGGAAATTCTACATGGAACTTCCTTCACCCCGGGGAAGGGCGAAGGGGTATGCCGGACTCCTACCGGCTAAAACCACTGGAGCGGTCATCTTCGGCACCGAAGGGGGGCTCCAGGTCCTCGTAAGATCACACTAGTGCCGCCCATTGGTGCCACGCCTTTAGGCACATCTCGGAAGGGATGACTGTAAAGCGGTCACCCCCCCAGGCACTTCTCGGGGAGGATTGTAAAGGATCCCCCGCGCGCCTCGCTTTGCGCTGTGCTGCGCACACGGCGGCACGTGACCACGTGCGCGCCACCGTCTTCCCGGGGGTGTGGCACAGAGGCCAACGGGTCGCTAGTCGCGTAGCGTCGTAACTTAAAAATATTTACGTAACATATAACTTATGAGATGCACAAATTCGATTGTTCCTGGTACTGCTCAATCCAAATAGAATCATTCAATTCAAATGATCATGAAATTTAGTTTACTTCATGCATTCAAATTCAAAAATTCAAAAAGCTTTCCTGAGGTATCTTTATAAACGCGTAAACGGATATTATCCATACCTCTACCCAACTAAGTTTCTTCTCGGGTGCCTCGGTTACAACTCGCTTGAGATAAGGAGAGCATGTGCCCAAATTACAACCGTTTGCAAGACTCTTCGTGGGTATATTGATGCACCGGATCTGCATAACGAACTGGCTAGATTTGTCTCTCCAGACAATTACCGCCGCAACAGGAAACACAAGCTCTTTGCTGTTTCTCCATGCCGCACTGTAGCGCGAGCTAATTCGCCAATACCTCGCACTCTCGCTGTACTCAATGAACTCTTGGATTCTCATCCGAGTTGTGATTTGTTTGCGGATGATTGGAAGAAGATATTGTTAGTATGTCAGAAGCATTTTGAGAGGAATTTATGAAAGACGAGTACCTTGCTGTTTTATGCTCATTGTCTTGTATTATAGCTATGTTATCTATCTTTAATTATTGTAATTGGTCCAAGACCGTTGTAATTAAAGTAAAATAAATAAAATTAACCGACAAACTTTACTTCATTTCAACAACGCCAAAAATTGTCGAAGCCCGGCAAACTCCCATCGATTCACATAATCGGCTCAGACAGGTGTACGTCCATGGTATTTTAATTTCCAACTAATTTCGGCGCTCGTCGTAAAGCGGATTGCGAAGTTTATAATTAAGCGACAGCGGGAAGTTAGGCTCGCGGCGTGGCGACTGCTAAATCTGTTTTGAGTTGGCGACTATTGGTAATTATGTTGCGACGTCGAAGCTTCGGTTAATGGGCTATGATTGAGTTACTTTACAATGCTGTGATTGGGAAGGGTAGGCTGTAGGAATAGAAGCAAGGTGCGCGCGTCATCTTAACGTTATCATTTAGGTTGTGACGAAGTCATCCTTCATCTTCATTTCAATCAACCTCTTTCATGACTTCATACTTTTTATTTCCATCACTGTCCACCTCATGAATCATTCTTTATTCAATTCAAAATTCGAATTTGTGTGACGTAGAGTCGCTCCTCATATTTTGATCATTATCATTACACATTGGATTCTGAACGCTAGTGGTTCGACACACAGCTGTCGCTCCGACAAATAGTCTTCTGCAATATTACAATTACTTATTTTTAACTAGCTTAAAATTGTGATATCAGCTATATTTTAAAATTTATATAATCATCAGCATGAAGTGTTGAGGTTGTGAATATCAATATACCATTATAACAATATATATATTACGTTTCATTGATCTCGTTAACTGAACTCCGTTACTTGCTGCCGTGGAGAGAGCCTCCTTGTTCAGATAACCGGGAGGGAAACACGGAGGGAGGCACTCCGCGACAAGGTAAGTTGTATAAATCGATACAACAAAGTCGGAAGTGTTCCTGGGAGAAGACCTTTATTGGTGGCGATATGAGACTACTAACTAAGCAAGTAGCATCGTATTCTACTACTTCTACTAAAACCAACATCCTCGAATGACCCCAAATCTTCCATATCCACATCAAACCTCACCATAACTGCAAAGAAAATCTCACCGTTTACATTAGTGTTGTGTAAGTTATCGACGTGAGAAGGTGCTCCACGTTAAGACGGTCGGCGCTTGCCGCGGCACGCGCGCCGTATCGACGTCGCGCAACGTGTTGGGAGGTGAAATATCGACGTATTATTGATATCTGTTTTACAGTTATAGTTCCACGTTGAATATTGAGTGGCTGTAAAGTAAGTATTGATGTTGTTTTGTTTAGACACATTGAAATAGATTCACATTTAAAACGTTTGCAAAGTCTTTATGATTAGTGATTAAATTGTCTGTTACTTCCAAATGAGTAGACAGATGAATAAGTGACCATATTTCAATCACCTTATCCTTAGTGGCGTGGCGCCTTTGTAGCCGCCGCCGCGGTCACCGATGACCGTGAGCAATACATTATACATTGTGTCTGCGGCAAGGTAATTATGTTAACTGTTTACAAAGACAAAAGGAAATGGTCAGCAATTTTTTCTGGTATGTCGATAATTCCGCTTCATAGCGCTAAATACTTAACCTCTTGGAATGCTGCAATTCCAGTCACTTATTTTTCTTTCTTTCTACCAGAGGTTAAGACTCAAAAGCTACCGCGCTTAGGTACCTAATCTCTAACTTGACAGGTTCAACATATATTCATTAGAAACAAAGTACATTCATCACTTAATCGTTTTAATCGACACATGCAATCACTAAAGCTGACACCTTGGAATATATTACTCCGTGCCACTGAATCTAATCACGATCTGACGGATTATTATCTGACGGTGCTCCCGTCTGCGGGCTTAACCTACCGGCCGTTTTGTGCCCCATTACTTGAACACCTTTTCCGATACTACCTTACTTCATTGGTAATAAGGCCTTTAATTGCGTGTACAGAGGTCAAAGTAAGGTGGTAGTTTAAAATATTGAGTGGGTTACATCCAGGGGCAATTGCGAAGATTTATTATACCTGTATATTGTTTAAATTGTTGTTTGTTGGATTAGCTGGCTGATAGATTTGGGTAATGACGGAGTGATGGATTACATTAATGATACAGTGCGAAGTATCGGTAGAACTTTTTGATAATTGTTTCTGAGAAATTTGGAGTAGGTACCAACTAATTACTTTTTATATACCCACCTATTGTAACCTAAGTACCTATGGTTGTAGGTATATTAGTTTTTTGGCTAAGAAAGGTTTTTGATAAGCCGCGGGGACCCGGCACAGTGCAACCACTGCGGAGACGATCAGGATACCACACAGAACGGCTCGGAGAGTGCCGGAGTGCGGATCCTGGTCAATCGAATCGGACAAGATCTCTCTCTGCCAGCAGTAGTGCCGGCTATGCTGTGAGCATGAAAATTGGAGTGCTGTGGTCTCCTTCTGTGAGAGCGTCATGCTCCAGAAGGAAGACACGGAGCCGGGGTAACAACCGCCGCGGCACCCGTGTCCATTACGCCTGAGCCCCCTGTTGTTTTTATATGGCGGGGGGCCTTCGCGGTCGCGAGCGAGGTATTGGAGAATCTGCGTGCAACAAAAATAAACATACCTTGCAGGTATATGCATAGGTTCTAAAGTTTGTGTGTTGTAAGTATAACGATAGGTACCTACATTATGTGATATAGTTACGTAGCATCAAGCCGATAGATACAATTCCGAAAGTTCAATGTGGTTCCTGGCAAAGCATACGTAGATCTCCAGGATAGGTGCCGTAAAAGGCGACTGATTAAGTAAGATTAAGAAGATGGGCAGGAGCATCCTCCCGGGAACTAATACCAAAATACTGCGATTACAACCCGCCTGCCAACCCCGGTTACGGCGATATGTTCTACGAGTTACTACTGCTCATGTAGTGATCATTGTGAGGTCCGTGTTCAGCAATGGACTGTTGGTGCAGTGGCTGATACAGTCGGCTGCTGCGCTCCGGGGCGTGGGTTCGATTCCCGCACGGAACAAATATTCGTATGATCTACAGGTAGTTGTTCCGGGTCTGGGTGTATTGTATGTGGAATTCATGTCTGTAAACGCACCCACGACACAGGAGAAATCTTAGTGTGGGGCAATGTTTTAAAAAAATAAAAATTAAAGATAAGAAAATGAAAGTTTTCGTATAATGTAATGATGAGACACAATGTTCATAAAACGTGAAATGATGAAAGTAAGATGATTAAACCATCCAATCATTTTAACGTGAATGACAAACCTAAGGGGCTCGCCATTGCAAAGGACACGAAAATAGATACAAACTCCTGAAATAAAACTTAAATTGCGTTATATATTATTCAATTTAATTCTTTATTGTAATCTCAATTCAATTATTATTTCCTGTATAAGTAAATAAGTAGGTAAAAAGTATAGGTGATCAAGCGTCACTTACCGGGCAGTTACGGCCTATTATCGGGTTGTCCCACATCCAGTAACCCACGTGCCACACTCAGCCAAGCACCTGTGACACTCAACCCGTTTGCAAAACGCTGACAGCCGCCCCTTTAGCACTTTCGTGCCAACGATAGGTGAGGGATGGTACCCTTATTCTTGTAACTGGACCAAAATATCGATATTATCTAAGTACGTGAACAAATATGGAGATATCCCATCCTCTTCGCAGCCCTTCTGCCAGTATCAGAGCACATAAGAGAAAGGTTCATAGTCCCCGTCAGCCCCAGCGCTGGCGCTCAACGGAGAGAGTGGCATAGATCAAGTAGGTATTATCTACCTATTTGCCCCGTAGTTATAGGTTGCGTGTGGTGCCGTGTGGTGCCGGCTCAGAATACCACCACCCCATCTCCCCCCGTGGGTGTAGTAAAAGTTGACTAAGGGATTATCCGGAGGATGGGCAGCAGCGTCCTTCGAATACATTAACAACTCTACTGCGATCGCCAACCCGTCTGCCAAGCGTGGCGATTATGGCAAATCCTATTGAACCCACAGCACAGCCATATCGGTCCTTGTGGTGATCTTTGGGGGAGGCCTGTGTCCAGCTGTGAACTTCATTCGGCCGATATGATGATGATATAGGTTGCGTATGTAGTCAAAACCTTCACAATCTTGGAATCATTCTTTTTTACGACACCCCGGTAGACAAGCGATGACGACGCTTCGAAAAAGTGCAACCCTCAGGGTTTCTAAATTAGACGGCGCGTCGGTGCAGTGGCGGAGCTGATACATTTGGCTTCTGCGCACCGGGTCGTGGGTTTGATTCCCGCACGGAACAAATAATTGTACGATCTGCAGTTAGTTGTTCCGGGTCTGGGTGTATTGTGTGGAATTTGTGTTTGTAAACGCACCCACGACACAGGAGAAATCCTAGTGTGGGGCAATGTTATACTTTTTTTTTTAAGTCACCCAACATTTGTTTAATTGGTGCCGTAAAGGATCACTAAATAAACTAATACCTATTCTATAGCCTGACCTGTACCGCTGTACATACCGCTCCTTAGGTGTGCGCGGGGAGGTGTGGAGTGGGAAGGAAAGTGTACGAACTATACGAACGACGGCGGAATAACAAAACGGAGCGGCTGCCCCACCTCGCTGCTCGCATACCTAAGGCGCGGTACAGTGTTATTGGTTTTAGTTCAGTAGTATTGCTATAATACCATATTTACTGCGATTTCTGATTCACATAGAGAGACACATGCACCACGAAACAGTTCTCTACAGTCCACCTTCTGTAGTTTGTATCCGAGGTGGTTCTCATTTCATCATATCAACCGAAAGACGTCCACTGCTGAACAAAGGCCTCCCATAGACAATCGGTCACGTGCCGTGTCATTTTGAGGGGAATTTACCAGTACTCACCAATAGCTCCACAGAAAGGATGTTGTTGCCCATCCATCTGGTTCAGTCTATTAGACACCTTCGACGACATCCACTGGAGGAAATGGAGTGGTGCTATATTCTTAATCCGGCCACCACACGGAGATCTACTTAACTATAAGTAGTAAATCTACATTTTTGGATAACCTATGTCCGGCAGTAGACTACGGAAAGTGGAGTTAGGTATTTTGTTTGTCAATAACATAATTTTATCGATATCGAATGACCTCACTATCGTACCCACGTCAAGCCTCACTCGGTAGTCGTTTGACCTGAAACGTCGATACATCGACTGTCGAGCACGCGCCGGCACTCCACACCTTTTAGCGAGCCTCTAGTTCTAGTGCAGATTACTGGGTCACTGGGACAGGTTAGAGGGCAAGATGTGACGCTTTACGTTACTTTGATGTATGTAGTTTATAAAACGGCACGGTTGGTGCAGTGGCTGATACAGTCGGCTGCTGCGCACCGGGTCGTGGGTTCGATTCCCGCACGGAACAAATATTTGTACGATCTGCAGGTAGTTGTTCCGGGTCTGGGTGTATTGTGTGTGGAATTTGTGTTTGTAAACGCACCCACGACACAGGAGAAATCTTAGTGTGGGACAAAACTTTAAAAAAAATCTTCAGTGAAAATTAATAAAAGTGTTGGTTTGCCGCATTCGCCGCTGCGCCTACAAATTTTGCTATATGCGTTTTGTTCGAAATAGGTTCTTGATCTATGTATTTAACTGATATAGCAATCTAATTGTAAAGCTAATATTTCGATCAAACTATTTGAAAATGCTCCTTGAGTGCAATAGATAAACCGCGCTCTGAAAAGTTGGTTTTTAACACAGCGGATTGTGCAGGCGCAGCGACTCAATGTACTATGGTGACAAAAACCCTTTCAAGCTTCTTAATGCCTCTCTAATTTCACGCCCCTGAACACGATTTTCTGCTTTTCCCAGCCCGTGCCAGCCACCCTACGAAGATTGTCACTCCACCAAACCAGAGGGCATTCTACACTATATATGTATGCGTGTATATATATATTTTTTTTTATTTTTTTTTCACTATGCGTGTACATATGTTTGTTTAAGTAAGTAAGTAAGTAAGTAGAGATACCTGATATATAGGTTAGTATCCAAAAGTAAGTATTAAATAGACGCCAGCTATATCAAAAAAATTATAACGAATGCTTATGTCGAAACACACAACATGTCAGTGGGGTGCGGTGTCCGGATTAATTAAGAGTCCAGAGAGAGAGCCAGCACATCTCCATCGTTCCTTACTTTCTTTCTTTCTTTGGAACAGCAGCCAGCCATACATATTGCGCTCACCAAACCGCCCGCCAAGGGCCAATTTTTTTTAAAATTATTATCTACATGTCTCTCTATATTATATTATTATCTACATGTCTCTCTTTTCACGGGTTTATATCCCCTGTAAGGGGGAACCCGGTCTTTTGACAGGCTTACGCGGGGACATAGGTCCAACACGCAGAGGCCCTTTAGAGAATTTTAATCTAAAATGTAATGGGACACTAACCGGGTACTCTCCATGGCTGCACTATAAAATGAAGTCATGGATTGTCCTCGGTGGTGTAAGGCTATTGTATGAGATGGAAACTATAACGATAAGGTCTATTGCAATGGGTGTTACATGGAATAAAAAGACTAATAAATACGGGAACAACGGCGTCTGCCTTTCAACTTTGATCGTGAAATTCTGTGGCAGACGGTGACTCGCCACTCACAAGATGGGCCCCCTAAATGGCCACCACTACAGGCGACAAGGAGCAACACCGGTGTGAGCGGCTAAGGGTGTAGAGAGGTGCGGCACCGGTTTCACCATCGCGCGTCTCGAAGACTCGGAGCGGGTTTCCCCGTTATTACGCCATTAGACACTTCCACCCCCGAGCATATAGCTCTGGCGGCCCCCCTCTGATCGGCCAACTAAGGCAAGCCAGAGTTGAAAATCCTGCAGGCACTCATGGGGTTCCACTCCAACCAACCAATAAAGGCAAGCGGAGACGAGGCCCTAACCGACTCTCTGGAGCATTCGGGTACGCAGTGTCGCCACTCACATTCAGCTCACCACAAACTGACCTGCGTTCTGTAAGCTACTTAATATACTTGTAAGCTACTTAATATATATATTATTATTATTATTACCGCATTCTAATCTAGATCGCCCGGTGCGGTGAGTAATCATAATTACACCAATTATATTAAGAATACGAGTTCATAGATTTACTAAAACAACTGTCCTCTAATCGAGCCAACTAACAGCTAACATACGTTTGCCGAGCCGCTGTCTCCACTAAGAACACGTTTGCCTCCGCGGCAGTGGGTTCTGTGGCTAATATAGCCGGCAAACTGCCACCTTAGCTTGCTAATCCCATGGCCTAGGTCAATAAGTTATTTGGAGAATCTGCGTTCCCACACCGAACGACCCAAGAGAAGACGGTGGTCACCCTCTCCGAGCCTATAGGCGTGGCACCAGTGGGCGGCTCTAGTGTGATCATACCAGAACCTGGAGCCTCCCTTTGGGTGCCGAAGATGACCGCTCCAGTGGTTTTAGCCGGTAGGAGTCTACCTCTTCGCCCTTCCCCGGGGCGAATTAAATTTAAAGTACTTACCGAAGTCGTTTGTCAATTTAAGTGGCAATACTCCAATGGCAAATGGCAATACTCAAATGAGTTCTGAAGGTATATTCTGGACTAGCCGTTACCTGCCCGCTTCGCCAATTATTAAATTATATTTATATCTTATCTTCTGAACCCAACAAGATATCGAAATGGAACATACACAACAATGTAAGTTAACATTTCTATTTTAATGCAGTCCTATAAATCCGTTGAGCCGTTCGGAGACTATTCGAGACAAACTATAAAAGACAGGCACAAAAAATTTACATTTGGGCCTTGCGTAAATAGCAGTTTTCACTTATGCATTTATTTTGGAAGCATAGACAGACAAAACATTTTATAATATTGATATAATCATCATCATCATTTCGGCCGAATGAAGTCCACCGGTCAAAGGTCACCACACCTACCGATATGGGTGTGTTGTGTGCTCATTGGGGGGTTTTACCATAATCGCCACGCTTGGCAGGCGGGTTGGGGATCATATCAGTTGAGTTGTTAATGTACTCGAAGGACGCTGCTGCCCATGCTTCGGTTAATCCCATAGTCGCCTTTTACGACACCCACGGGATGAGATGGGTTAGTGCTATCCGCAGCCGGCGCCACATCAGCTATTAAAATTAAATATATTGGTATAGATTATGTAAATGATCTAAAAGGTTTATAGCACAGAAATTTTTTTTTCACTAAATTAGTGATTGACGATTTGTGGTTTCATACTGCCCTTCGCCTTGATATACCTTTTCTGGGACATCTTGTAGAGGACTTAATTAAAACAACACAATGTATCTGTGGAAAATTTATTCGTGATACTCCAAGTAGTAAAATAAAAACTCTACTATCAACAACTACAATCGGTGATTAACTCTAAGTGCCATGACTCCGTTGTACATAACTCTTAAGGCACAAACACCTTAATATACAAATCCATGAGCACTGGATAGCACTTGACCGTAGTGACATACGTCAGTGGTATGCAGAATGCTGTCGATCTTCTCGATGTAAGATGCTGCTAATGAAGGCAGACTATTCTTACCTAACGGAGTTCATTGCGATCAAGTGATATTCGTCTTGAGACCAACGAAGTAATCTTATCAACTGTACATTTCATAATAAGTATTTCCAACAACTCTGCTTACTTATTTGCGGTCTATAATTTCATTGGAATGCTAGTAATAAGTATTAGATACGGCAGTGCACATGATCTGCTTAATATGGAGTAAGGACATACTAACAGTATCTTAGACATTGATTCTGAAGTATCGGCCGCTCGATGATTGTCTGAAACGGTTACACAACATTACAATAGAAGGTTACAGGAATAAAAGATTGACATCTTCAGTTCGATTCGTTTCAAAGGGGCTTTCAGTGTGAATCATTCAAATCCACGTAATAAAACCCTACAATGACTGAAAGACCCATTGCAGCTCAAATCTGAATAAAAGTTGCACATTGCATGCAAACGGGTGCAGAAGGTTCTCACTGTATTTGTTAAATTCAATAACGCGTCCATTCTGCATTTTGCAGGATCTGTCATACTTTACGTATCTTTAATGTTTGGTTAGCGAGTATGTCTGGTTATTGATCTTGTCCCGTATACTTCAATTATTATTATTCTCACTGGTAAGAGTGGTAGGTTTCTTGCAAGAGTCCGGCTAGGTAGGCGCAGTTACTGAGTATCAATTTTAAACATTACTGTGTTCCGGGTTGAAAGGCACTGTGCCTATAGCCTGACTAATACTGCTGTACCGCACCTTAGGTATGCGCGGGGAGGTGGGGAGTGGGGGAGTGGGAAGGAACGAGAGCGACGACGGTCCACTACCTCGCTGCTCGCATACCTTAGCCGCGGCACAGCGGTATTGGTCAGGCTATACTGAAATTACTGAGAAGACACTAAATAACTTGTCTCGAGGTGAAGAGCGCAGTGTGGTTACCAAGCACGACTAGTCCGGGGTAGTACTACAAATATGTTGTCGTGACGCTTGACACCAGGCGAATGGCTTGCTCCTCACATCACCAGGTTGCACAAAAAAACATTATACCTTTGCTCATCCTTTACCGAAATGCCGGCGTGAAGTTTTGCGTATCGTTGGTACAGTTGACACGATTACATCTCCGTCTCCAATTTATCTATTACACAGTCAGAGCACACGCTATCTCAATTAACGTTACATTGTATGCCGCCGTTGTTATAACAATGATAAGCAATGACACTAATATCCTACATCATATTTAATTTTATTTGGAACTTTGAAGAAGAGCTTTATACTATCAAAATATATTTATAATATCAAACTTATATCGTAAAAACATATCAAAATTCATACACGTAAATAATATATAAATTAATCATAATTATACACAGCATAACTTTGTGAGTTACTAGAACCTTTTATACTTTGATTAGTGCGAGAGATTAGTAAAATTACAATCCAATGATTAATAACATTTCTCATTTTATATCATCATCATTCACATGCCGTGTGGTGCCGGCTAAGCTAAATACCACCACCCCGTCTCATCCCGTGGGTGTCGTAAAAGACGACTATGATATTAGCCGGGGAATGGCCAGCAGCAAACGTTTGGTACATTTATAATTTAACTGCGATTGCGAACCCATCTGCCAAGTGTGGTGATTATGGCAAAACCCCCCAATGAGCCATTGTAGAAATCTTTGGAGGAGGCCTCTATCCAGCAGTGGACTATTTTCGGCTGAAATTATGATGACGGTGATCACATAAATCAAGTATGACAGGCCCTTGTATAATGGAAAGAAAATGATCAAATCATTGTTAAGTAACGAAAAATATCATTTTGGACGGAAATAAAATAAAAAATAAGTATTCAACACGTTTTGTCTTAAACTAATAATATTCTATTCGCTTATAATAAGCAGTCTAAGTCAAATAAAATTCTACGGTTACAAAACTATAACGAACCTAACATAACCTTACACTAGTTTGTATGTATTGATAAAAGCAATTTATGATCTTATTGCGTGAACTATAGATTAAATTGTATTCTAATGTAGTGTGATAATATTATATTTGAGTACTTTACTCTTGTTTTTAAAATACATATTTCATGGAAGAATATAATGTTTTTAATTAATACACAAATACAAGAAGTCTCGCGATTTCTGCGAGAAGCTATTCGTAGTGTAGATCTCTGTGTGTGTTCATTGTTTTTGAGTATACATAAAATGGCGGTGACGACGACGTTTTCGCTCGTGGACATAGGTACACATGAAGGAACTTGATAGTACATGTCTGTTTATTATATTCTACACTAGCTGGGATCCGCGGTTTCACCCGCGTTTAATTTAAAAGAAATTTAAAGTACTTCGACATAGACACTTGACATAGAATATATATATTGGATTTCAAGGGTTTTATTATTTTTTCGCGGAACCCTAATTATTTTTCTTAAATAAAAGTAGCCTAAGTTATTCCTTATAACATCAGCTATCTACCAGTGAAAGTCCCGTCAAAATCGGACCAGCCGTTTCGGAGATTACCCAGAACAAACAGACAGACAGACAGACAAAAAATTAAAAAATTGTTTTTTTGTTATAGGTACCGTATATACTTTCATATGCATTTAGTAAAAAGCTGTTATTTTGACATTACAAACAGACACTTCAATTTTATTTATTTGTATAGATATAGATGTGTTAATGAAGAGCATGTTGATACAAACAGACTCATCTAACCAATTTAAGCTAGAGACCTTGTCATGTGTAAAAATTATAAAACTTGTTAAGTACTAAATTATTAAATGAATTTTATTGTTCTTGTAACTTTTGTTATAGTCTAATTGTCAACTCGTCGTCGCCATCTTGTATAAACATAACTACATATATTTATCCAAATATACAAATAAAGAAACTCATCTTGAAAATTATATTAGCAACATAGGGAAGACAAAAATAATTCGATAATAGAGATTTGATTGAGATTCTATCATTTAGTTTGTATAAACTACACGATATGCTATTGTAAAAAAAGTTATATAAGTATGAGATTCATTATAGAAGCTTTTAGCTTAAAAAGGAGTGATAATAAGTAGCCAGCTGGCACTTTCTGGGAGAAGTATTTTACAATTTAACACACAATTACTTCAGTTTATTATATTAATGGTCACAGCAGGAACAGGTTTATTAAGAATATACTTATGAGTCATATAATGACAATGGAATACTCAAATATTGTCTTCACAAATGATTTTGTTATACATATTATCGATTAAATTTGCACTATATCTAGATCGAAATTTTGTTAAGGAAACTATCCAGAACAACATGTATTGGGACTAATGCCAATTTACTTAATTTTGTCATTTTATTTCATTCAATATAATTGATGTTTCATTATTTTTTCGTCAGAGCCGGTGGCAGTTTGAAAGTAGTGTGTTCATATATTTGGAAAAATAGGCGTATGCCTAAATTTGTATTAAAAACCTGGCTGACACTATGAGCAAAATCGGACTGGGTGTTTTGTATGATTATTTGGATACAGATCCGATTATGGCACAAGTGGATGTTGGCAATCGAATAATTAGAATGTATTGCGATAGTATTTAATCTTCAATATTTAGATTGTACACAATTGACAAAAGGAAACTTGTAAGCACTTTTAATTTGCAAATGTAATTAAAAATGTTTCTAATTAATTATAAAAGCCGTCGTGTTAAGAAAAGCGCGTACGTGACAGAAGTGAAGGTTCGTTTAAGGATCCCGGTTATATTTATGGAAAAAATCCCTTATGTGCTGTGTTACTCATATAAAACGTTGCATTGAAGCTTGACCTTGAAGTTTTACTTTGATTGCGTTTACAGAAGTCACACTTCAATAATAATTTGGTTGGATAAGAAATTAATACGATTGCATAACTACATTAACATTTAGAACGCGATTGGGTCGAATATGCTTTTACTGTGTGAACCGGGCTATAATATTGAGCCAGTGCGAGCTTTTACTCGATAGATGTTTGTATAAATATTGCGCGTGTTATTTACTGCTATTCGTATGCGTCGGTGATGGTGTACACGTTTCGAGCATGGACATAGCTTGAGGTATTTTTGTCCCGAATCGTTCTAGCCCATCTCGAATTTATAACGAATTATTTGCTAAAAATATGAAAATGTCGGTCTGCAATTCCGGCTTCAATCCGGGCTCATTCAGGAAGAACACAGCTCACGTCCTTGATGCATGTGTGGTGGCAGCCCCGCTAGATGAAGAACTCGCGGCGCTTGGTGACGCGCGGGCCCGTGGCGGCGGCCAGTGCGGCTGCATCAGCTCCTCCCGCTCCCAGGGCACCGCGCTCCTCCTGCGGAACCCACATTCAAATTCAATTTTTTTTTATTCATATAAAGTTATAAACCATTTACGGGCGCTTATGAATAGTCAGAATGTAGTTGCACGGTTCCAAGAAGTTGGTCCCATGGAGAAGAACCGGCAAGAAACTCCATAGACACTCTTTTAAAATTTTTTTTTTTTTTATACGTTGCCTTACGTTACGTTGCGTTACTAGTATTTCTCCTGTGTCGTGGGTGCGTTTACAGACATGAATTCCACACACAATACACCCAGACCCGGAACAACTACCTGCATATCATACAAATATTTGTTCCGTGTGGGAATCGAACCCACGACCCTCGGCGCAGCAGTCGACTGTATCAGCCACTTCACCAATTGTGCCGTCACATACATTATAATATAGTAGCATAAAGAGTTTTACAGACCACTCTGACACCGACCCCTCCTCGGGGGTGCAGCGTGGGACTAAGCAACCCTCGGCACGGTGAGGCTACGGGTGACCGCTTTGTGCTACTAAAACTGAGCGTCATCGTGCTTAAAGTGACAAGTCGTTCGGCCAAGTTGGAAGGCTTTGGGCGGCTCGGACAACTCTAACACCAAGTTGACTAACGACACGAAAGTAAAGATAGATATCGTAGATTGCGCAGAGTATGTCAAAGCAAATTAGTAGCATTCTGCTGAGCGTAACAAAATACTTTAATCATCAGTCCGTTTGCCAAACCTATAGTGAATGTGTCAATATTTCCTCAATACCAGGAAATTACCCACAATTCTTTTTACCTCAATAAAATAATAACATAAGTCTAATACTATGAAAAAGCCGTATTTCATATTCAATTAACCCAAATTTAAATACAAAAATACTCCAATATAATACTTTAAAATACGTTAATTACATAATACTTGAATACAGATAAACTGACCTGTGTGAGATATTCTCCTTTATGTCTTGAGAGCGCTCGCACCAACACGATGGCTACCACGATCAGCAGCAGGAATATAAACGCCAGAACCGCTGCAAATAGTTAAATATTAATAAAAAAAATACATGATAATATTAAAACTATAAGCATTATAAAAAAATCATAAAATATTAACAGTCGATTTCTTAAGTTTGAATACAATGGTTTATAAGTTAGTTTAAGTTGGTTGCCGCTGATTTCTATAATCAATACATACATCAAAAATAACAACTATAGAAACTAAATTTTTTATATTAGTTGTGGGACTCTTATCGCAAGAGTCTGACGACATTCCGCCGCCAAGCATTAGTGTTAAAACTTTAGACATTACCGTGTTCTGGTTAGTAGGGCACTGTAGCTAGTGAAATTACTGGACATCATCATCATATCAACCACAGGACGTCCACTGCTGAACAAAGGCCTCCCCCTTAGATTTCCACAACGAGCGGCCACATGCCGCTCTCATCCAACGACTCCCAGCGACCTTCACCAGGTCGTCTGTCCACCTCGTTGGAGGTCGTCCCACGCTGCGTTTTCCGGTGCGCGGTCTCCATTCGAGAACCTTTGTGCCCCAGCGGCCATCAGTTCTACGAGCAATGTGCCCTGCCCATTGCCACTTCAGTTTACTAATCCTTTCAGCTATGTCGACAACTTTAGTTCTTCTAAGGATCTCCTTATTCGATCTCGTAGAGAAATAGCATAGCTCTCTCCATAGCTCGCTGAGTGACCTTGAACTTTCTTATCAGGCCCAATGTGAGTGACCACGTCTCTGTTCCATAAGTCATTACTGGTAACACACACTGGTTAAAGACTTTCGTCTTGAGGCATTGGAGTATTGTTGACGAAAAGACGTTGCGAAGTTTCCCAAACGCTGCCCAGCCGAGTCGGAGTCTGAGTTACTGGACCTTTTTTTTATTTTTTTTTATTGGTGCCCAGTGGAAATTCTTCATGAACTTCCTTCGCCCCGGGGAAGGGCGAAGGGTCATGCCGGACTCCTACCGGCTAAAACCACTGGAGCGGTCATCTTCGGCACCTAAGGGAGGCTCCAGGTCCTCGTATGATCACACTAGAGCCGCCTACTGGGGCCACGCCTATAGGCACCTCCCTGAGAGGGTGACTGTAAAGCGGTCACTCCCCCGGGGGATTGTAAAGGATCCCCCAAAGCGTCACACGGCAGCACGTGACCACATGCGTGCTACCATCTTCTCTTGGGTCGCTCGGTGTGCGCACTCAGATTCCCCAATCTACGCACCCGCGAAGAGTTACTGGACCTAGAAGACTAAATAACCAATGTGTCGACGTGACGAGCCCGGTGTGGTTCCAGGCAAGACCAGTTCTGGATAAAGTTATTGAGATGTGTGACAGTTACCACCAGACGAATGGCTGGCTCCTCTCGCCACTAAGTTGTACAAAATACAAGCTAGAAGGTAGGAAGGCTCGTTAAACAATTTGGTTTACAAATAAACAACGACGACACGGTTGGTGCAGTGGTTGATACAGTCGACTGCTGCGCTCTGGGTCCCGGGTTCGATTCCCGCACGGAATAAATATTTGTATGATCTGCAGGTAGTTGTTCCGGGTCTGGGTGTATTGTGTGTGAAACGTATGTCTGTAAACGCACCCACGATACAGGAGAAATCCTAGTGTGGGGAAACGTAATTTGTTTTTTAAAGAAAAAAAAACAATGCATTTATAGTATATACAGTCTCATGTTGGAGCGCATACAAAACAAATTCACTCGATATTTGTATTTCAAAATATACGGGGTCTATCCTTTTTATCCGTTGATGTATCCAACCCTGTTCGTTCTAGGCATGGTTGGGTACAACCAGTTGGAAACGAGAAGGAACTTGCCTCTTATCACGTATATTTATAATGTATTCAGAGGTCAGACTTGACTTGACTTGTACTTGGTTAACACTGAAAACCAGCGCTGTGATGTAGCTCACGTTACAACACAGCATCATGCTGAGTGGGAACCTATATATCCCCCTCGGGATTACTGCGAGAAGCCCATCACACAAAAAATCAGCCTGGACACAATATACGACCTATACATTAGTGTAGGTATTTTGTAATTTTGTCAAAGAATTTTATGGTAGAACATATTTTATTTGGATTATGATTGTTTTTATATCCTATTTTAGTAAATATATTACAGTAGTATGTATATATTATTGTATTATAGTACCTACAGCACTTAATATACAGGTACTTAGATCTGAATATTTTAGGTTTAGCGTATTCAATGCAAGTTGTTTTCTGTGGCAATAAATCAATTTTCTTTCTTTCTTCTTTCTAATCCGGGTGTATTGAAGGAGATGTGTTTGTATGTGCCTGTCAATTACGCTGCACGACGGCGGAGACCGCGGTTAATCGCAGTTCGACGCGCGAACTAATTTACTCGGCAAAGCGCCTATGACGCGCGCCTTGCACACACTAAATGACGTTGCTGAGATAATAAATTTGTTTTCCTGCTCTCTGAATGAATTCACAAAAATTACATTATATGTGTTATATTTTTCATAATTAAGGACCACACTACCGCATTGGGAATATCCTGTAATGATAGTTGTTATAGATAAATAAAAATAAAGTTTACTCACTGCCCAGGATGGCCTCGTCGGTGTTGTGCATGTCGAGCTCGTGCTGCAGGTCCAGGTCGGGGGGCGGCCTGGTCTCCAGGCGCTCGGGCGGGTGCGTCACCGGCTCCACGCCGCAGAAGTCCTCGTTCAGCACTCCGCCTGACAACAATACAACGGTCACAAGAGGAAGGACCAATCCAAGCTGCACATGCGTTACCATAACATGCATATGCAGCAGATCCCTGCAAGTCACTAGCAAAGAAATGTGACCGAAGACATAATACATAATGTAGAAGACATAATGTAACGCAAACTGATACCATGGATTCAGTACATGTTTATGGAACCTTCAGCGTTAGACCTTTCCATCGGTCTTATCATGAATTTTCTGATGTTTATTCCAGATTATTTGCCTAATTTCAGCAGAAACAGTTGTTAGATCGTCTATCCTAACGCTATCTACACTAATATTATAAAGAGGAAAGATTTGTATGTTTGTAACGAATAAAATCAAAAACAAATGGCCCGATTTCAAAAATTCTTTCACCATTAGAATGCTATATTATCCCCTGAGTAACATGTGCTATATTTATTACCAGAAACACGCTACTAAAACTCCAATAAATTCGCCTTAAAACGTCTTTTATCGCATGCGCTGCGGAAACTATTCATGATAGAACAAAAAAAGTTCAGCAATATTAACGAACATATCAATATCTACAACAAAATTTACAATACCATATGTCCAACTCTTGTAGTTATGTTACTATAACTTCTTTTTTACATTTTAATAGTTGATAGAAATGCCGACCAAAGCAGACCATATTTAAATTTACTCTACGTTTATCCAAACTGTTTAAAAATAAATGCCCATCCGTGCGAAGCCGGGACGGGCCGCTAGTTTGGAATAAAAAGGCAATAAACGATTTATTTTCTTATAAAACTCATGGATGAGTTTGCTCACAGTAGCAATAATATCATATCACAGTAAAATAATCACGTAGCGTTTTAATCGTATTGTTTACGATACATTGCGTGCTAAAAACTGTTCCCGAGATAATTGGTTTTCCTTATTTTATTATAAACCTAAGTGTAACTTCTTCTCTAAATTTTCGATATGTATATCACATCTGTATAATTTGTATAGCTGATATAAAAGCTATATTAAATCATTTAATTTAAATACTTTAGCTACTCTGACATTTCATCCCTTTTTACTTTAACTGACTACATTTTATATTAGTTGACATTTGTTTCGATTGATCGTGTCTTTAATTATTATGGTTTCTGATCTGGCATTCATTTATAATTATCTACGTATTTCTGTGTATGGGTGTAAATTACCTGAATAAAGATATTTTTATTTTTTTATATTAAAAATATTATTCAAATTCAAAAGATGTTTATTCATATAAACCATTTACAGACACTTGTAAATAGTCAGAATTTAGTTGCACGATTCCAAGTAGTTGGTTTGGCATTGGGGTGGTCTAAGGGCCACCACAGCCGCACCTTAACGTCCCCATGGCGTATATTCATCGTCGTCGGTATTCATCACTCACCATACGAAATGTAGCCAGCGGTCGAGCCAGGCCATTTACAAGCTCTAGTGATCTGATAACTACTTCTTGTATTTCACACACTAATGTCTCCATAAAGTATTCTCCTTATAGTATACATCAAGAACTATTCCTCACCTCCCAAGCTCCTAACATTAGGCGGCGGGTCCTGCTGGAACAGTAGCTTCAGCGGGTATATATCATCGAACTCCACGCGACTTACACAGCCGACAAAGCCCTCGTTCATACTTTCGTTGCGACCGATGTACATGTACTGAATGTTGTTGAACTGTGCGTCAGCTGAATCCTTGATATTGAAGTTGTACTCTTGAGTTTCATAGTTGTCCACCTGGAGGGAAGAAAGTCCTTGTATCGTAGGCAAAGGCATTATCACAAAACTCATTGAATAATAAGTTAAATTATAATGCTAGTGTGGTTTCAAGCAAAAATTAGACCACCTCTCTCCACCCATGGGTGTCATAAAAGGCGACTAAAGGTTGATACCAAAAGGATGAGCAGCGGCATCCTCTCATGCGCCAATAACAACTGTTCGCAAGGCTCGCATCTCGCATTGTATTTTGGCTTTTTTGTTGGGCCCAGAGGAAGTGTACCTACCGGCTAAAACCACTGGAGCGGTCATCTTCGGCACCTAAGGGAGGCTCCAGGTCCTCGTATGATCACACTAGAGCCGCCCACTGGTGCCACGTATATAGGCACATCTCGGAGAGGGTAACTGTAAAGCAGTCACACCCCCGGGGGATTGTAAAGGATCCCCCGAAGCGGCCCACGGCAGCGCGTGACCACATACGCGCCACCGTCTCGTGGGTGGCTCGGTGTGGGCACGCAGATTCCCCAATCTACGCACCCTCGAACCCAGAGGTCCCCCCCGCCTTATAGCTACGGCAGGGGATTTCAGGCGTATGGGAATTGAGCGCCAGGGTGGTTGTTACGCCCTCTCCCGATCCGTATAGGCTTTTCCTAGAATTACAGATCAGCTTACACTGGAAATTTATAGCTTGATCTGTAACCATGTGTATTTCAATCACCAATCCGCCTGCCAAGCGTAGTAATTATGGCAATATTCCCTGTGACCGCTCATTGAAGGGATCATTGCGAGGCCCATGTTCAGGAGTGGACGTTTACGAGCTGATGCGATGTGATGAAATAAATAATTCCAATAGAACCCATAAAAACTGACCTGTAACACCATTGTAGTTCCACTGTTCTTTCTAGATAACCGCACATCGTGGTATTGACCGAGAGCGAAGTGCTTACCCTGGAACACTATCTCCTGACGCTCGAACCCAAAGTCGAATACCACTCGTAAGTGACCTGTTTTAAAATATTGCTTCACTAAGTACAATTCAATTAAACACTTTTGGCATCATCTCTCTTTAACCTTGAAGGCATACTGCTTAAGCTTGCGTTATCTTTTTCCAGTCGGTAGAAGGTAAGGTAAGGTATGAAGTAAGGTATAAGGTAAGGAATAAGGTAAGGTATGAGGTAAGGTATAAGGCAAGGTAAGGTAAGGTAAGGTATAAGGTAAGGTATGAAGTAAGGCATAAGGTAAGGAATAAGGTAAGGTATGAGGTAAGGTATAAGGCAAGGTAAGGTAAGGTAAGGTATAAGGTAAGGTATGAAGTAAGGCATAAGGTAAGGAATAAGGTAAGGTATGAGGTAAGGTATAAGGCAAGGTAAGGTATAAGGTAAGGTATGAAGTAAGGCATAAGGTAAGGAATAAGGTAAGGTATGAGGTAAGGTATAAGGCAAGGTAAGGTAAGGTAAGGTATAAGGTAAGGTATGAAGTAAGGCATAAGGTAAGGAATAAGGTAAGGTATGAGGTAAGGTATACGGTAAGGTATAAGGCAAGGTAAGGTAAGGTAAGGTATAAGGTAAGGTATGAAGTAAGGCATAAGGTAAGGAATAAGGTAAGGTATGAGGTAAGGTATAAGGCAAGGTAAGGTAAGGTAAGGTATAAGGTAAGGTATGAAGTAAGGCATAAGGTAAGGAATAAGGTAAGGTATGAGGTAAGGTATAAGGTAAGGTAAGGTATAAGGTGAGTTAAGGTATAAGGTGAGGTAAGCTAAAGTTAAGGTTTTCCGGGTAGTGCCCGGATTAAGAATATAAGTACGTAATGTCCTCCCGTGGATGTCGTTAAAGACGGCAGCAACGTCCCTTTCGTGGAACAGTAGCCATACTGCACTCCAACCAACCCGGCCGCCAAGCGTGGTGAGTACTAGCAAATTCCCGCAAAATGACGACACAATTGTGGAAATCCATAGGGGAGGCCTTTGTTCAGCAGTGGACGTCCTTTAGCCGATATGATGATGACAAGGTAAGTCAAGAACAGGATATTTTACGACGGTCTGAACCATACCACACATAACTCCAAAGATAAAGATGGGCATTCACGCATTCTCGCAACACAATTCTTCATATATATAAAATACTCAACAAAGGTCAACATTATGAGCGGAAAGTATTTCAGAGATGTCACGATACCCGAAAAGAAATCCCTTAGGTTGAGTGAACTACGCAAACGCTTTATAATTAAATGGAGGTTATAACATAATGCTCACCAGAGTTAGACACCTGAAGCGTCAGATATTCCCCAGAGATGTTGGAGTAGAACCCAAGCAGGAAACCTTTTGGGTTAGTAGTAGTGAAACCGACACGGATCTTCTCCGCGATCGTAGAACGCCAAGAGCCGAGGAAGTCATACTTCACTATGGAGTTCGGTCGGAGGTTGACACCGATTTCTGTGAAAAAACCATAGTGATATAGATATTAAACTATAATAAATTTGATACCTTGTAAGTAAAAAAAAATCCGTAACCAGTGTCGGCTAAGAAAAAAACCAACCCATCTCATCCCGTGGGTGTAGTAAAAGGCGACTATGGGATCAACCGAAGGATGGGCAGCATTAGTAGCGACCTTCGAGTATATTCACAACTCAACTGCGGTCGTCGACCCGCCTGCCAAGCGTGGCGACACAAATCATAAACTTAGACAACCAACCCATGTTGTGGCGATCTGAGGGGGGAGGCCTATATCCATCAGTTGACGCTTTTCTGCTGAAATGATCATGATCACGAAAATTTCCAGCGCCGTATACTATGACGATTAACTTCATAAAATTAAAAGTCGATCCGATCCACTCAACTTTCTTAAGTGAATATTCCTAATCGTACATGCGATGGTATTAAGATGAAGACTTCAGGATTGAGAATATGCAATATTGGGTTGTCTCACCGTCAGCACAAATGGGTCCCTTGAAGGAAGTCCAGCGACAGTCACACGAGTACGAGTCGTAGCCTTCCAGACACGTGCCGTTGTTCAGACAGGGTGACGAGGAGCACTTGCCCAGACAGCCTTCTGAGATGCCGTAGAGACCTGCGGACATATTACATTCAGTTTAATTGATGTGTGATGACCAGAGGTCGGAATTAGGTAGAGTTATTCATGTACTTACACTGATTTCATACAGTGAAAGGATAAAGTGGATATGCCTCAAATCCCGAGATTAATTTTAAAGAGCAGAAAGAATTTCTTCCTGCACTAATGACGAGGAGGAGGAAGTGTATAAATTTGCTAACCTCACCTCAGTTGACAAAGAGCGATCTTTTTCAATGTACAAATGGATTTTAGACGTTCGGAGAAATTCATTGAAGCCAGAAAATATTGAAAAGCTAATGGTCATATATTTTAATTCTCACAAAAGTTATACAGTAATGTCGGAAGCGAACACTTCAAATCATACTGGTAATGAATCGGACAAGGAAAAAGATTCTGATGGGCCGTTTGAATAAGCTAAACCTCACGAGTCTAGGCTAGAAGCAAAAGTATTCGCTCGTATTCATATAAAAGGCGAAATATGCGTATGAGAATTTGCTTAAGACTATCAATAATTTGTATTGTGAATTAATGTAAACTAATAAAAATTGTATGTTAATTATCTTAGTTTTATTTGTCTATCTCTGAGGTTTTTATTATTATTTATTCGTAATATTGTTGGCCACACGGGATTGTCCATTAGAAATCCCGGGAAGGTCCACATTAATATCAACATTTCGATGCAAGTACATAAATAACTCTACCTAATTCCGACCTCCGGTAATGACAGTGAAACGACTTGTGATATGAAATATGCTGTAGTCAATGTTTTCTTCTGACTTTGCTGGCGGCGCGGCGCCGTCGAACCTTATTATTATTATTTTTTATTGATCCGGTGGAAATACATCTTGTACTTCTTCCGCCCCGGGTAAGGGCGAAGGCATATGTCGGACTCCTACCGTCTTAAACCACCGGAGTGATCATCTTCGGCACCGTAGGGAGGCTCCAGGAACTCTAAAGATCTCCATCTAGAGCCACCCATTGGTGCCACGCCTTTAGGCACATCTCGAAGGGGATGACTGTAAAGCGGTCACCCCCTCTAGCGGAGGGAAGGCGACTGTAAAGAGCGTGAATCTTGGTTCTGCAGCGCTGGACGTCTGAAAGTCAAGATGACCAAACAAGCGCCCGTAGAAGCGGCTAACTTCTTCCCTCGGTCCCCCGGGATTGGGCAGTAGCCAGTTTAAAAAAAAAACCTCTCGTCACGTGGGACAAAACACTTGAAGTGCTCCTCGAATCCCCAGCGACTGTCCAGGGTGAGCCCCAGGTACTTCATGTACCGGCCCACCCTTATTGGGCGCCGTCGAACCTACTAAGAGAAGCATCCTACCTATTTTTTCGAGATAGACCTATACCTAGGAGTGAACTGTAATTCTAATAAAAAGCTCTCACCTCTCCTGGCATAAGACCTGAGGTCCACAGGTCTCCCGTTAAGCAGCAGTGCCCTCATACAGCCCACGAAGCCATCCTTCCTGTCCAGCGCAGCACCTACCACCAGCCCCGTCGTCAGATGTAACGCCCGCACGGGCTCCTTGGCGGTGCGGATCTCGTTCTTGAGGGCTCCGTCAACCACGACTCGGGCTTCTTTCCTGGTGCGAAGATATGTTGGTCAGTATATGGGTCGATGCCTAGCGCATTGACGAAACACAAATACTAGAATTGAATATAAACTTTTTCAGACGTTTCATTAAAGATATGAGTCACGCTCGTCTAACACGAAGAGATTCAGCAAAATGAAGCAAGCTAGTCTTTGTCCTATAATCTAGCAGCTGAAGATAGTCTTACACGTGGACAGCTGGTTGTCAACCGTGGAGAAAAATATGCCTCTTATATATGGCTGGCACTGGCAGTGGCCAATAACAAACCTTAACTGGCTTCGTAACTATTCTGGCTTGTGTATAACCCCTGTGTCCACTATTCATCATCATCATATCGGCCATTTATACGTCCACTGCTGAACAAAGGCCTCCCCCATAGATTTTCACAACTGTGTCATCATTCTGAGGGGTATTTGCCAATACTCACCACGCTTGGCAGGCGGGTTGGTGAGCGCAGTATAGCTACCGTTTCACAGAAGGGACGCTGCTGCCCATCCCTCTGGCTTAGATTCCCTTAGTCGCCTTTTACGAAATCCACGGGAGGAGATGGAGTGGTGCTATATTCTTAATCCGGACACTACACGGATTATTCCCGGATTAGTCCGCTATTCAGATGTAAATAATTAATAATATTAATGTCAAATAAAACAGTAATACTAACGGAAAAAAACCAATCAAATGTCAGAAAATAAGTCTGAATAAATCGATGTCACAAAACATGGAACAACATGATGGCTTGTCAATATAAAAAAGTTGAATAATATTTTGTTATAATGGTCTTGCGGAGCTGGGCGAGCATTCTGCCAAACATTTAAACTTCTGACCTCTACAAGCTCAGGACGAACTACGACATACGTATAGATATATTCGCGACACCCCACAGTAGCTTTGCTTTTCATCGCCTCGTTTACGTACACTGACGGCACGGTTGGTGCAGTGGCTGATACAGTCGTGCGTGGTCGTGGGTTCGATTCCCGCACGGAACAAATATTTGTACGATCTGCAGGTAGTTGTTCCGGATCTGGGTGTATTGTGTGTGGAATTTGTGTCTGTGGGGCAACGATTTATTAAAAAAAAAATGTATAGCTTAACTGGAAAAGTTTCAGAATACTCACCGGTTCCTCTCGATGCTGACGGAGTGCCAGTTGTTATCGGCTAGCCTGGTGCTGGTCTCGACGGATACGCCGAGCGGAGTGTCGCCCACTTGGAACTGGAACTGGAGCTGGTCGCCACCGATTATCGCCAGCTTTATATAGTCTTGAGGACCCTAAAGATTTAAAGAGAAGTATGATTTGAGCGCACTTAACTAAGTCGCACAAAGTAGTTCAATCATTTTTCAGTCAACTGCTAGATTAGTATTTAACGCGAAGTGACTGCGATCTGAAGGCCAATTCTCGTAATTTAAAAATGTTCAAAATATAGATCCGATCTAGTCTCGCTGTCATAAATGTCACAAATGGTATTCTCCTAAACTAACAAACAACGTCAAACGTGAACTTACACTGTGATGAGATCGAAAGTTGATCGAAGTCAAAACGGTATTCTGCTAACATTTCCAACTGTCACATGTACTTAATTGGCGTTAAATAAACGTCAAAATTGAGATTGAAATAGATTGAATAGATTAGATCGAGATTATACTGAAACTCGATGGAACTTTAAGAGTATAGAGAATACAATTTTTTCGGTCAATTCATAATTTAATCTCAGCTCGGTCAAGTTTCAGTCATAGTGTAAATGAATTACGAGAATTGGCCCTCTGACCTCAAACAGTCTTTTTTCATTGTTTGTTACCCACAGGGACCTTAACCACCCTAGGTCTTACAAATGGAATTTACCTACTACTATAACTATTGAATGAACTAAATCTTACCTTGGAATGTATCAAAACAGCATTTTCTCTGGTAGTCTTGAACTCGAAATAAATATCTCCACTGTGTCCCAAGTCGAACATTGGAAGAGTAATGATCGCGTCAGATATGCGGAACGTCACTGCATTGCTAAATAGATCTGTCAAAGGTAAGGAGAAACAATTATTAATCAATCATATCGGCCATTTATACGTCCACTGCCGAACAAAGGCCTCCCCCATAGATTTTTACAACTGTGTCATAATTTTGGGGGGTATTTGCCAATACTCACCACGCTTGGCAGGCGGGTTGGTGAGCGCAGTATGGCTACCGTTTCACAGAAGGGACGCTGCTGCCATCCCTCTGGTTTAGAGTACCTTAGTCGCGTTTTACGACATCCACGGGAGGAGATGGAGTGGTGCTATATTCTTAATCCGGACACCACACGGAATTAATCAATAACCATAATATATACTGTCGGCACGGTAGGCGCAGTGGTTAAGTGATTGTCTCAGTCATCTAGGTGTCGTGGGTTCGATCCCCGCACGGAACAAATATTTGTATGACCCACAGATAGTTGTTCCAGGTCTGGGTGTTTGTGCATGTCAGATGTATGTCCGTAAACTGTACCCATGATACAGGATTAGTATAGTAAGGGGCAAGGTTATAGAAAAAATACTATCATATTACACACATGCGAAACACAATGAAAAATTCTCAAGGTCACTCAGCGAGCTATGGAGAGAGCTATGCTTGGTATTTCTCTACGAGATCGTATCAGAAATGAGGAGATCCGTAGGAGAACTAAAGTTGTCGACATAGCTGAAAGGATTAGTAAACTGAAGTGGCAATGGGCAGGGCACATTGCTCGTAGAACTGATGGCCGTTGGGGCACAAAGGTTCTCGAATGGAGACCGCGCACCGGATAACGCAGCGTGGGACGACCTCCAACGAGGTGGACAGACGACCTGGTGAGGGTCACTGGGAGTCGTTGGATGAGAGTGGCATGTGACCTAGTTTATTTAGTTTAGTTCTTCTACGGATCTCCTCATTTCTGATTCGATCTCGTAGAGAAATACTAAGCATAGCTTTCCCCATAGCTCTATCTATAGGTCGCTGAGTGACCTTGAGCTTTCTTATGAGGTCCATAGTGAGACGAGTATATTCAGTCCATATTGTATTTTACATCGTTACACATACGTATGTTATGTATAAATTTTGTCATGTCAACATTGTACACAAAAACATCTATACAAATAAATAAAATTGAAGTGTCTGTTTGTAATGTCAAAATAACAGCTTTTTACTAAATATATATGAAAGTATATTAGGTACTTACAACAAAATAACATTTTTTAATTTTTTTTGTCTGTCTGTCCGTCTGTCTGTCTGTCTGTTTGTTCCGGGTAATCTCCGAAACGGCTGGACCGATTTTGCCGGGACTTTCACTGACAGATAGCTCATGTTATAAGGAATAACTTAGGCTACTTTTATTTTAGAAAAATAATTAGGGTTCCACGCAAAAAATATAAAACCTCATTCTTTTAAATTAAACGCGGGTGAAACCGCGGGTCCCAGCTAGTAGTAAATAAAAGTCTCCATTGACATGGTATATTGGAATTAGTACCTAAAGTATTGACAGTTCAAAACGACATACTTCTAAATGTCTAATAAAACAAATATATATAAAAACATACCATCTCCTTCGCACAGAAGCGGTCCGAGCGTGTACCGGCCTTCCTTCTCGTCGAGATGCGACCCGGTGTCACCGAAGCGAAGTTGTTTCACCGGTAAGAACTCTTTATCCGTGATTTCTCCGCCGTCTACTTGGAATTCTGAATAAGAACAAGGGTAGGTAAACGTATTGCGTAGTTCTGAAAAGGTTCGCACATATGCTTCGGCGTTTGGTGCAGCTCACCGTCGGGCTTCATGTGCTCGGCGTCGCAGTTGCACCACTTGGTGGGGTCGGCGCACGAGCCCAGCACGCCGCACTGGCACATGCGCGAGCCTGGAGTGCCTCCGGCCCAGTAGTCCATGCGCTGGCCGGTGCGGGACACCCACCACGCGAACGGGTGGAACGACGACTCCTCGCCTGGGGACACGAGCCTATTACACTCGAAGTCTTTGAGGACAGCACCAAACGAACATAGAGTTTCCACATTAGTGTGGACCTTTTAAGAAGTTTACTTTTTTCTGCTACATTGTTATCACGTTATTTATTTAGTAGTATAAATGAATACTTGAACGATAAATTATAATTTCTATACAGATTCATCATGCTTTTATAAATAATAACAATTAAGATAATAATTAAATTCAGATTTAAATCATAATAAATAGTCCAGTAATTTTATTACGATTTTATTAAAAATAAAAAGAAATATCCTATACTTAACAATTAATTAATAATAAATAAATATCAAAATAAAATTTAAATATACAGTAAATATCCAATAACCACGAATGATGAATACAGCATGTCACCAATACCAACATAATAACAATAAAAAAGTAAAAAAATACTTGATTAACAACAGTAAATAATAAAATATTTTAATTATTAAAAGAATTATGAACAAAATATTAAATAAAAGGGATAGGGATAGGAAGGGACAATATGCAATAATCTCAAAACTTATTAAAATATTTTATGATTTTTAAATAAACAATATCTATAACAATAAACAAACTGTTGAATTACAATCGAAAATAATTAAGCGCTCTTCCTCTCTCCAACGAAACTGTGCTGTGCCCGACAGGGTCCATAATGGATTCTATAGTCTTAAGCCACAATCTGTTTTAATATTACATTGTGGAATGCAATAAAGAATTAAGAATTGAGAATTTTGAGAACAATGTCATCAAAAATACTGTAACAATTATTATGATTTAAAAAAGCAACCATGGAGTTTCTTGGCCGTTCTTCTCCATAGGAAATCAACATCTTAGAACACGGCAACTAAAGTCTTGACTATTCATAAGTACCTGCATATGGTTTTACATGAATAAAAATATTTTTATCCTTATCTTTATCATTAGTTTTGCATAAGGCCCTTGAGAACCGGCCTCCAAAATAACAGGCATAGTCGCTCTCCGCCTCTACCATAATGTAGTTGCCACACCACAACGCAAAGGTAACTGGCGTCACTTATAAAGAGACGTGATGATAGCGATGGATGCGCTTAGAATATATTTAATAGTAGTGAAGTATTAAACCCTGTCTCTGTACAATAATTGGTTTAATATATTTAAACGTGGTCGAATCTCACTGATAATTAGCGCAAAAGGCGTCCTTCTACGGCGACCACTGACGATAAAATGAGTGCTGTGCGGCTAGTGATAGAAGCTTGTTATCATATCAGCAATTTATACGTCCACTGCTGAACAAAGGCCTCCTCCATAGATTTTCACAACTGTGTCATCATTCTGGGGGGTATTTGCCAATACTCAGCACGCTTGGCAGGCGGGTTGGTGAGCGCAATATGGCTACCGTTTCACAGAAGCGACACTGCTGCCCATCCCTCTGGTTTAGATTCCTTTAGTCGCCTTTTACGACATCCACGGGAGGAGATGGAGTGGTGCTATAATCGGGACACCACACGGAATATCAACAGGTCCGGGCAAGTTTAGGCATTGGTATGAGACAAGTGCAAAAAGTCTGACACGAACATTTAGGCGTCAGAAAGCTTTGCACCAGATGGAAACCTCATAATTTGTCGAAAGATCAAAAACGCCGTCATTTGGATTGGCGCCGCGAAATATTTGATAAGTATAACGGAGGTGACTCGAGTGCTGTGTTTGATATCGTCACAGGTGATGAAAGCTGTATATGTTGTATATATATATTTCGTATGGTTAGTGGCCACCCTTGTGTCAGAGTTGTTCAAGCCGCTCAAAAGCCTCCGACTTGGCTTAACGACTGCCGTCTAATGACAACAACCGGGACCGACGATTTAACGTGCCCTCCGAAGCACGGAGACCCTCAGTTGAAATACCACTATGCGGTCACCCATCCAGAGACTGACCGCGCCAAGAGTTAGTTAACCTCGCCAATCGTTTACCGATCAGTGAGTGCAACTGGCTATGAGCGCCTCATATATGTTGTTACGAGCCCGAAACCAAAAGATAATCTGCCCAATGGATGTTTCCATTCGAAAATTTGGCAATATTTTTACCCTAGTTAAACAAACTTGAGAATCATTTAATCATTCATATTTTATTCTAATCAGATTTAGGATTATCGGTAGTTTCTGTTCATTTCAGGCATTTAATGGGCATTCCCCTTTCACTGCCACTGCACCAACAATAAAGGCACCATATTGTTGGTACCGTCAGCAGCAACATTTTTGTTTTAAAATACATAGTATCTAAAAGAAACTCACTCGGCGAATTCAGAAGTCTGGAAT
This sequence comes from Diloba caeruleocephala, assembly GCA_947459985.1. NCBI lineage: Eukaryota > Metazoa > Arthropoda > Insecta > Lepidoptera > Noctuidae > Diloba > Diloba caeruleocephala. Next base: position 27,492,592 of record OX381612.1, on the reverse strand, counting down.
GCTTGCACATGTACTCCAGATGCTGCATACAGTTCTCTGATCTATTAAGCAGCGCCTCCAGTTGCTGTCGCGACGCGTCGTAAATGATGTCCTGACGGAAACTGCCTGGTTCTTGATATCCGTCCACTACTGTGTTCTGGGAAGAGGAGTGCTCCACGGCGGTGATGATGCGGCCATCGGCTGTAAGTAGAGGACAGGTGAAGAAGAAGAAAATAATCCAACAACTCGCTTGCCTATTGCGGCCTGTTGCGCTCTGTTGCGCTAACTTATTGTTTCTTTTGATCGCTGATTAAAGATTGGAAAATGGTAAAGGCACCTGGGAAAGACTAATACAATACTTGATCACATCATCATCCCACACATCAGCCCATCAACATCCACCGCTGAACATGAGTTTCCCAATGCTCACTAAAATGAGTAATAGAGGATATTGCCATAATCACCATGCTTATAAGGCAGATTGGTGATTACTAATCACACTGTTGTTATCAGCACATGGGAAGACACTGCCGCCCATCCTCTTGATATCAACCTTTAGTTGCCTTTTAAGACACCCAGAGGTGGGGAGCCGTGTCGTGCCGGCTACGAATAGCGCCAACCCATCTCGTCCCGTGGGTGTCGTAAAAGGCGACTATGGGATTACCCGGAGGATGGGCAGCAACGTCCTTCGAGTATATTAACGACTCAACTGCGATCGCGAACCCGCCTGCTTTTTTTTTTTGGTGCCCAGTGGAAATTCTTCTTGAACTTCCTTCACCCCGGGGAAGGGCGAAGGGTCATGCCGGACTCCTACCGGCTAAAACCACTGGAGCGGTCATCTTCGGCACCTAAGGGAGGCTCCAGGTCCTCGTATGATCACACTAGAGCCGCCCACTGGTGCCACGCCTTTAGGCACATCTCGGAGAGGGTGACTGTAGAGCGGTCACCCCCCCGGGGGAACCCGCCTGCCTAGCGTGGCGATTATGGCAAAACCTCCTATGGAGACCAGTTAGCGCTGTCGTTCTTGGCCCAGCAATTTCTTGAAGACGTAATATATACGCTGTATACTTTGTTTTACTGGTTTATAATCAAATGTATGTGTGGTGCCGGCTCAGAATGCCACCACCCCATTTCCTCCCATGGGTGTCGTAAAAGTCGACTAAGGGATTAGCTGGAGGATGGGCAGCAGCGTCCTTCGAGTACATTAACAACTCAACTGCGATCGCCAACCCGCCTGCCAAGCGTGGCGATTATGGCAAAACCCCCCAATGTGCTCACAACACATCCATATCGGTGGTTGTGGTAATCTTTGGGGGAGGCCTGTGTCCAGCAGTGGACTTCATTCGGCCGAAATGATGAATCAAATGTATACTTACAATAAAACTCGCAAGTGACCGGGAATGCAGGAAGTGGTCCGGAGCCGTCGACGTCGATGTGTATGTCTGCGGCGCGGGACACAGCCTGCACGTTCTTGTACGCCAGGCAGGACAACGGGTGGACAGCTGGAAATATGTTATGCCGTTAAGAATAGACGACTGCGCAGTGCTACCGATGAAGTCGACGTCACAGCATCTCTATCGTACGTGGATGTGTATTTGATTCGGTTATAACCTTTTTTTTTTTTATTGGTGCCAGTGGAAATTCTTCATGAACTTCCTTCGCCCCGGGGAAGGGCGAAGGGGTATGCCGGACTCCTACCGGCTAAAACCACTGGAGCGGTCATCTTCGGCACCTAAGGGAGGCTCCAGGTCCTCGTATGATCACACTAGAGCCGCCCACTGGTGCCACGCCTATAGGCACATCCCTGAGAGGGTGACTGTACCCCCCCTTGGGGGGATTGTAAAGGGTCCCCCAAAGCGTCCCACGGCAGCGCGTGACCACATGCGTGCTACCGTCTTCTCTTGGGTCGCTCGGTGTGGGCACGAAGATTCCCCAATCTACGCACCCGCGAACCCAGAGGTCCCCTGCCTCACAGCAACGGCAGGGGGTTTCAGGCGTGTGGGAATTAGGCGCCAAGGCGGTTGTTACCCCGGCGCCGTCTCCTCCTTCTTCGAGCGGGGTCGGCCCTCTCCCGATACCGCTCTGCGGTCTCCTTCTGGACCATGACGCTCTCACAGAAGGAGACCACTGCATTCCAGTTTTCGTGCGATTCGGTTATAACCTAGAATAAAAAAAAAAATTGCACTCCGGGAGTGCCGACAGAAGTGAAAACTTATTTTGGCGCATTGGGAGATTTAATCTCATCTAAATATATGCGTACCGCGCTAAAAGAAGCTTTCACTTCAAGCGTCTCGTAACGGTGTCGCGAGTCCAGAGAATTTATCTCATCAAAAAATATGCGTATCGCGCTAAAAGAAGTTTTCACTTCAATAAATAAATATCGAATCGTGATTGGCGATGAGAAATGTAATTTATTCTGAAAATGCCGAACGTAAAAACACTTTGGCACTGCCAGGTTCATCTAGCAATATAGGCGAGGTGATTGGTGAATTTGTGATTTGATTCATAAAGTGATGCTGTGTATTTAGTGAGATAAAGAAGGAATGATATACCTATTCCGGGTGGTGTCCTTAATATGTTACCACTCCATCTCCTCCCGTGGATGTCGTAAAAGGCGACTAAGGAAGTCTAAACCAGAGGGATGGGCAGCAGTCTCCTTTGACAAAGGGCTACACCTGCGGCGGCTCACCAACCCGCCTGCCAAACGTGGTAATTACTGGCAAGTTCCCCCAAGACGTCGACACAATTGTGGAAATCTTGGAAGCCTCTGTTCAGCAGTGGACATCTTTTGGCTGAATGATGATATACCACGAGTTGCTGAAGTCAGGTAAAACGATCATAACCGTTCGCTGTAAACAACAATTAATGAACCTAAACCAGGAATCGAAAAGAAACCCTGCTCACATGTGTGGCACACCGCGCCCGCGTAGCCGGTGCCCTGGCAGTTGCACGTGAACTCATCCGCCGTCTGCGTGCACACGCCGCTGTGCTCGCACGGGTTGGGGTTGCATCTGCGGACCACACCAACCACAGTTAGTACTTGTCATAAACAAAAACAATTAATAGAAAATGTATACGTCATTATAGGAACACAATAAGCATGACAAGCAATATAACTAACATATGTAAATGCAGATTTATGTACGTCGTAGATCTATGGGTAAATTGAGAAGTTAGCGAAGGTATACTGCGTCCGGGCAAAATTTGGAAATAATCTGCGTATGTCCATGCGTGAAGTGAAGTGGCAATGGGCGAGGCACATTGCTCGTAGAACTGATGGCCGCTGGGGCACAAAGGTTCTCGAATGGAGACCGCGCACCGGAAAACGCAGCGTGGGACGACCTCCAACGAGGTGGACAGACGACCTGGTGAAGGTCGCTGGGAGTCGTTGGATGAGAGCGGCATGTGACCGCCCGTTGTGGAAATCTAAGGGGGAGGCCTTTGTTCAGCAGTGAACGTCCTGTGGCTGATATAATGATGTCCATGCGTATCCAGGGGGCAATGCAACAATATGTACGCACCTGTCGATCATCTGACAGGCATCGAACACCACCTCGTTGGGACAGCAGTACTCCTCCTTCTTCCAGTCGGTCGGCAAGCGGTAGTTGCCGTCCACCGCGATCTTGCGCATGCAGCCGATGAAGCCACGCGGCGGCGCCTTACCACCTAGAGCATATAAAGGATAGTCATGTTTTCGCCATTATTACTCATTATAATAAAACACTTATAAGCGGTTCTTTCTTTCTTTTTTTTTAAACATTGCCCCAGACTACGATTTCTTCTGTGTCGTGGGTGCGTTTACAGACGAATATTCCACACACAATATACCCAGACCCGGGCAACTACCTGCAAATCGTACAAATATTTGTTCCGTGCGGGAATCGAACCCACGACCCGGAGCGCAGCAGCCGACGGTATCAGCCACTGCACCAACCGTGCCGTCTTGTTGTTGTTAATCTTAACTATTATTTAAGATGTCGTTAACTGGGCAAAGTTTTGTAGATTACTGGTCTTCAAAAAGAAAAAATGGTTGTCTTTAGACCGTCCTTAACAAAATCCTCGACCTTTACTTACCAGCAATATAATAGATGCTGCCGGTCATGAACCTCAGTTTCTTCGTAGTCTTCACAGGCCTATAGTTCACTGCTAGAGTGAGACTGTCAGTAGCCATTGTAAGCAGCAGTGAGTGCCATCGTCCGTCGTTGAACTCCTCGGCGTAGTTATCCAGTTTGACTTTGGGGGAACCGGGAGTTTCCAACTCTACTTTAACTCTGCCTTCTTCGATGTAGACCTAAAAATTAAAGTATCTCTGTGAATTTTCTTCAGATTTTGGAAGGGATATGTTGTTTTTATTTTTCTGCGGTTTGTCACGGTGCGTCATACATTCCGACTGTTAAATCTGTTGTAATTTAGAGGATTTCTGAATAGTTTAGTCCAGTCCAGTGATCTAGAGAAAACTAAGTTGGTGTATTACTGGGAGCGAACTGATAAAATTTATGTATTTTATTTATTGTGTATAATATAATTGTATAGTATATATTTTTATATTATTAATATAATGTATCGACTCTGTTTCACATAATTTGTGATTTATTATGAAATCAATTAACATTATCTATAGTATGCTTTGTTTCTGTAACTCTTGCGATGTGCTTACTTTAACCCAAAGGTTGACTGGTAGAGAATGGCCCATGGCATTAAGTCCGCCTTGTGTATCATAAATGTACATAGAAGTTTAAATAAATAAATCAATAAAAAGCGTAAATTCCTGATGCTTAAACCTTTTTCTTTTATACCACTAAGGTGGTAAATAAGCATATGATGGTAAGCGGTTACCATAACCTATGACAGCTTGCAACACTAGAGGCTTAACTGGCGCATTGCCGATCCTGGAAAAATCTTTTCACGCCATTTTGAAGAGCCTCATGCTGTGTTTCTTAGGAAAATCTCGGCAGAGAGCTGATTCCACAACCCGTACGTGCGCGGGAGGAATTTTCCTCTGAAACCGCGGTATGAGACCATTTTGGCTCTAGGGTATGCAGGTGAACTCCCTACCGATAGTGAGGTGCGATGGTTAAAAGTACTTGTCTCCCTTAAGTACTTACTTGTTTCCCTTAGATATCATTTTTCCTTAAAGTTTAGTCTAGTCTAACCAGTTTCGACTGAATTGCCACCAACTTATTTATCCAACACCAAACAATAACCTACCTTAACATGTCCTTCAGTGTTGAACTTGTGGTAAATGATCAGCCCATGCAGCTCATAGGTCCTGAACTCCAAGGAGATGTTGAGAGTATTGCCTCCAGAGTACCCGCGCAGTTTGGCGTATGAGCCCTCTTTTAGGAACGTTATAGGGACCACTGGAGGTTCCTGTAAAAAAATCACAAGTAATACAACAAAGTTAGCAAAGATGTGATCTTACGTTTCGCTTGAGGCTGTATAAATAACGTGTGCACAACATAGCACAGCCCACAGTGAGGCTTTGGGGGGATCCCTTACAGTCTCCCCGGGGAGGGTGACTGCTTTACAGTCAGCCTCTCCGAGATGTGCCTATAAGCGTGGCGCCAGTGGGTGGCTCTAGTGTGATTATACGAAGACCACTGGTTTTATTTATCAGGTAGGAGTCCAGCAAGCCTCTTCGCCCTTTCCCTGGGCGAAGGAAGTTCATGATGAATTTCCACTGGGTTAAATCATCATATCAGCCACAGGACGTCCACTGCTGAACAAAGGCCTCCCCCTTAGATATCCACAAAGAGCGGTCACATGCCGCTCTCATCCAACGACTCCCAGCGACCTTCACCTGGTCGTCTGTCCACCTCGTTGGAGGTCGTCCCACGCTGCGTTTTCCGGTGCGCGGTCTCCATTCGAGAACCTTTGTGCCCCACGGCCATCAGTTCTACGAGCAATGTGCCCTGCCCATTGCCACTTCAATTTACTAATCCTTTCAGCTATGTCGACAACTTTAGTTCTTCTACGGATCTCCTCATTTCTGATTCGATCTCGTAGAGAAATACCAAGCATAGCTCTCTCCATAGCTCGCTGAGTGACCTTGAGCTTTCTTATGAGGCCCATTGTGAGTGACCACGTCTCTTTTCCATATGTCATCACTGGGTTAAATAAATAATAAGAGGGTTGTCCAGATAAAGCATCCACATACTCTGAATAAGTTACAATAATTAGTATATTTATAATTAAGGTTTTGCTGTAACGTAACTAGATGGCGTTGGGATCAAATTAGATCGCGATATGGTTTCGTTACATGCAAAACCACTATGTTCGGAATATTATATTTTTTATGTGAGAACCAAACATTGTTGTGAACCGTAATATACACGTTTCAAGTCTCAAACTGTATTATTTACTCGCCCCCGGACCTCGAGTTTCGTTCATGGTCCTTCGAACCGGTTTGGCTAGAGTATCTTTGATAATCATCGGTGGTGATAGTGATTATCACCCGCTACGTCACTACTGGACAGCCGATTTGCTGTTCAGAACATCCCCACAGCAGGGCGCTAAAAGCGTCACGGCAGTGTTGGAACCGGGTAACAATCACCCGGAGGTGCGGCGTACGGGAGGAGGTGAGATTGGCAGAGGTTGCAGTCAGCGGAGCGCTAGAGGGCGCCACGAGTAGTAAGCAGGTGAATTATGACGTCGAAAAATAGTAACAGTGAGTGCAGTGATAAATAGTGAGTACATTTTCAACTTTATTTATTCCCCTGGAAGTTAACTGGAACTCTTCACATTCTGTGCATGCAAATTTGAACTTTAAATTGGTTAATACGGGGAATCCATGCCCGATTTTAAATAGAAGAATAGATTGTTGAAAACACTTGTAAAATTTTACTGATTTGTTACATCGACTTAGAATATATTTTAAAATATTAGTTAGAATCTGACAGTTAAATTGTGTTCATTAATTGTAAGTTTACCTTGTTGGTCACTGTTGCATGATTTACATTCTGTTTTATTTATTTGATTTGTAATCTGTGTTATCTAGGTAGTTTTCTGATATTTATATCAATTACTAAAAATGGAGGCGTTTAGCGACCTTCAGGATGACATTAAAGCTAAAATGCTTAAGGCTAAGTCTAATTTTAAAAAGTCTCCTAAAGACCGTTTGACAGTGTCGTACGTTGAAACTAGACTTGAGAATGTAGAACAACAGTGGTCGTTATTTACAAAGACTCATACCCGAATTGTAAGTCAAGTCAAAAGAAGCGAGTTATATAGTTCTGACTACCACAAAAACGGTGTGTATGATGACGTAGAAGAATTGTTTGTCGAGTATAAAACCGATTTAAAAGAAATGTTATCTAAACTAAAATCGGTTGATGCAGTTGTTGACTCAGGTTCTGGTGGTCGGAGTAGTGGCTATCCTAGCCGGTTTAAGTTGCCAGAAATTAAAATACCTATGTTTTCTGGTAAATATTCGGAATGGCAAACATTTAGAGATTTGTTTTTAGGGCTTGTGCATGAAAATAAGTCTCTGGATGATGCTCAAAGATTTTATTATCTTAGGGGACATTTGACCGGGGAAGCTGAACAGTTGTTACGCAATGTCAAACTTACATCTGATAGTTACCAAATTGCCTGGGAAAAGTTAGATAGCATGTACAACAATAAAAAGTTTCTAGCTAATGGTATTTTGAAACGTTTATTAAATCAAAAGGGATTAACGTCAGAGTCAGCATCTGAAATCAAGAGGCTAATTAGCACAACATCAGAATGTTTAGACTCTATAAAAAATCTAGGTGTGGATGTTTCATCATGGGACATTCTTATTATACATATAATAAGCGCCAAATTAGATAGGGATACTCGAAAAGCTTGGGAGTTAAAAGTTTCATCCGATCCGTCTGATAAACTGCCTACATATGGTCAATTCTCCGAATTCTTGATAGGTCGCTTCAGAGGTTTAGAAAATTTAGACAATCGACCTAATATTGATAAAAAAAGTACTCAATCTTTTCATATTCTTAAAGCAAAAAAGAATGTGTCCTGTGCTTATTGTAATGCAGATCATAAAATAACTGCGTGCAAAAAGTTTTGCAAAGAGTCAAATGAATCTCGACGTACTTTTGCTATGGACAATAATCTGTGTTTCATCTGTTTATATGGCAACCACTCAGCCAAATTCTGTAAAAATACTATCCGATGCCAGGTGTGCAAACGCCGTCATCATTCATTATTACACCCTAATGGTGTTTCTGGGTCTGATGGGGAAAACATTAATACGGTTCACGACGAAGCCTTATCAGCTATCAAAAGCTCGATGAAGGAGGATGCTGCGTCAGACAGCAAAAAGGTTTCCACTCAAGTGGAGGGGTCTAATAAGCCACTTGTCTCTTGCCTTTCGACAGGAAACTGCCGTGAAACAGTTTTATTAACTACAGCTTTAGTTAAAGCTGAGTCGAAAGACGGGACTTATCGTGTGGTCAGGGCTTTGTTAGACCAAGGGTCACAAGGATCTTTTATAACTGAAGCTATGGTTCAGTATTTAGGTTTAAAAAAGATTGCGGTTAAAAACACTGTAACAGGTGTAGGTGGTGACAAAAGTGTGACCTCAAAGTCAACAGTCACAGTAAATATACGGTCTAGAATAGATCCACGGTTTCAAATAAAAGTTAATGCCTATGTCTTGAAGTCGATCACGTCCATTCTCCCAGTTGCTAAAGTAACTAGGATAGAATGGGTAAACCTCAATGATGATGATTTAGCTGATCCAGATTATGACAGGCCTAATAAAATTGATATTTTATTAGGTGCTGAAGTATTCAGTAGAGTCATCCAAGAAGGTATTGCTAAGAATCCGAGCGGATCCCTCTTAGCACAGCAGACCACTTTCGGTTGGGTCTTATCTGGGGTCTTTGAGGTGGATAAATCAGTTAACGTTAACTCTCATATCACGGTGATGCATTGCAGTCTTGAGGCTGATGATAATATGCTGAAAAAGTTCTGGGAACTGGAAGCGGAACCACCTGGAACTAAAAAAAGGCTCACGGAGGAAGAGATTAAATGTGAACAGTTGTTTACGACTACCACAAAACGTGACGACAATGGTCGTTATATAGTGAGACTTCCGTTTCGTGATTCCGATCCGGACTGCAAGTATGGTGAATCAAAGATGATAGCTGAAAAGAGACTTAAAGGATTAGAATTCAAGTTAGGAAAAAATATTAAATTAAAAAATGAATATACGAATGTTATAAACGAATATTTAGAGCTAAAACACATGAATAAGTTGACAGATAAAGAAAAGAAAAATAAGGAAGCTGTTTACTTACCTCACCACGCAGTAGTCCGAGAGGATAAAGACACGACGAAGGTCCGAATTGTTTTTGATGCATCCTGTAAAGGAACGAATGGAAAGTCGTTGAATGACAACTTAATGGTCGGACCAACTATACAGGCTGATCTTCGCCATACAATGATGCGCTGGAGGATGCATAAAGTATGTCTCATCGCCGATATCATTAAAATGTATCGGCAGGTAAGGGTTGATAAAAGGGATACTATATTTCAAAGAATACTTTGGAGAGATAGTCCTGAGAAAGAAATTGATGAATACGAACTCAACACTCTGACATTTGGTACTGCATCGGCACCCTATTTAGCGGTAAGGGCGTTACAACAGGTAGCGTACGACGAGTGCCAAAAAAGCCCAGAGATAGCAAAAATCATCCTAAATGATTATTACATGGATGATCTAATGACAGGAGCTGAAACTGTAAAAAAAGGGTTTGATATTTACACAAAAATAAATACAGTACTAGGTAAAAGTGGCTTTGAATTACAGAAATGGCTTAGTAATAGTAAGGAGTTATTGAATATGATAAGGGATAAAAAAATGGGCAGTGATGAAAAATTAAGGATAAAGGTAGATGATATTACTAAAATTCTTGGCCTTACCTGGAATCCATGCGTAGACTGCTTCCAACACTCCGTTGAAATCGCGCCGCTAAGTGAACCTGCAACAAAAAGAACGATCATTTCAGAAATATCTAGGTTATTTGACCCTCTTGGGTGGTTAGCCCCTAGTATTATTATAGCAAAAATATTGATCCAAAAGCTGTGGCTAGCAGGAATTGAGTGGGATCAAGAAGTTCCAAGCAATTTATTACAGGAATGGATTACTTACCGTAGAAATTTAGCTTCTTTAGTTGATGTTAAAATACCACGCTGGTTACACACTGAGTCTAGGAATGTAATAACAGAATTACACGGGTTTTCTGATGCCTCAAAATTGGCTTATGCTTCAGTAATTTACCTCAGAGTAGTGGATGAGATGGGAAATATTCACGTATCCTTAGTCACTTCAAAGACAAAGGTGGCTCCCATTAAACAAGTGTCCATCCCAAGGCTCGAACTCTGTGGAGCAGTGCTACTGGCTAAGCTGATTACAGAAGTAGCAGAAGTTATGAACATACAGAAGGCCGATTTGTATGCATGGACAGATAGCGAGGTAGTTTTAGCTTGGCTTAATTGTCATCCGAGCCGCTGGAAAACCTTTGTGGCCAATCGTGTTTCGGAAATTTTGACTACTTTAGATACACAACATTGGTCCCATGTATCAACTAAGCATAACCCAGCAGATTGTGCGTCTCGAGGTATTTCGCCTGCCGAACTTTCGATGACTTCCATATGGTTTGATGGTCCCGATTTTCTCAGACAGAAGCTGATTGAAAGGAACAAGCCAAAACATCTGGTGACTAAACTGGAAGAAGTCAAGGTCCACACGGTTGTTTTTGACACTGTCTTTTGGCATAAATTTTCTTCGTTGTCGAAGCTTGTAGGAGTCATAGCTTATTGCCGAAGATTTTTGAATCTAAGGAGACATTCTACGATAAAACACAGCACGATACAATTGTCAAAGCAGGAAATTGATGATGCGACAGAGATTTGTGTTAAAAGATGCCAACAAGAAGGATTTTCCGAGGAATTAGAGGTACTGAAGAATAAAAACCATTTAAACAAAAAACATAAGACACTAATATCCTTAAATGTATTTTTGGATTCAAAGGGTATCATAAGAGTTGGAGGACGATTGGAAATGTCACAATTAGGTTACAATCAGAAACATCCAATTATGATACCTAAGGATTCGTTTTTAACGGGTCTTTTAATTGCAGACTCGCATCAAAAAACTATGCATGGGGGCCCACAACTTATGATCACCTATTTGCGATCAAAGTATTGGATTGTGGGTGTAAAGGCACTAGCTAAAAACTATCTAAGAGGCTGTGTCACTTGCATTAGATACTCAGCCAAGCAAAGGACTCAGCTTATGGGACAGTTGCCTTCGTCACGTGTGACACCAAATAAAGCGTTTCTTTGCAGCGGCGTAGATTATGCTGGCCCGGTGAATATTAGGGTATCAAAGGGCAGGGGAAACAAGTCTTATAAAGGATACATTGCTTTGTTTATTTGTATGTCAACACGAGCGGTGCATCTTGAGGTAGTCAGCGAGTTAACTACTCAAGGGTTTTTGGCTGCTTTTAGAAGATTCGTGGCAAGGCGGGGTCGATGTGCTGAGCTGTATAGCGATAACGCTACAAACTTTGTTGGAGCCGCACGTGAGTTGCTGTTCTTGTTCAATGAGGAGAAGTCTAACTTCAAACCTGAACTTGCTGAGTATCTCGCGAATAATGGTACCCAGTGGCACTTCATTCCTCCGCGCGCACCTAATTTCGGTGGACTTTGGGAGGCAAGAATTAAGTCGACGAAGTACCACCTTAAAAGGGTCATAGGGAACTCTACGTTGACGTTCGAAGAAATGGCCACCGTATTAGCTCAAGTTGAGGCGTGCCTCAATTCGAGGCCACTGTCATACGTAGAGGACCAAAATGAGCTGGTAGTGTTGACTCCGGGTCATTTTCTGGTTGGAGAACCACTCGTCGTAGTACCAGACTCGAATTTTGAGGGAAGTAATGATTATACCCTCCGACGATGGCAACTTCACCAGAAGATGATGCAAGACTTTTGGCGACATTGGTCGCGAGACTATCTCCATCATTTTCTGCAAAGACACAAGTGGGCTTATAAAATCCCAGAACCATCAGTAGGAGCTGTTGTATTAATTAAAGAGGATGACATGCCTCCTGGCACGTGGTTGCTGGGTAGAATTGAACAGAAACATCCTGGTGCAGACAACATAACTCGGGTAGTTACCATACGCACAAAAGGTTCTTTAATAAAACGACCTGCATCTAAGCTTTGCGTTTTGCCTTTAACAAATGACTGATACAGGTAACCCGAAATTTGTTTTTATTTTTTTATTTTCATTACATTGTTTTAGTAGGTGGACTGTTGCACGGTGGGCGGTTTTAAAGGACATTCTAAAGTCTGTCCTTGGTGGGCGGTATGTCCAGATAAAGCATCCACATACTCTGAATAAGTTACAATAATTAGTATATTTATAATTAAGGTTTTGCTGTAACGTAACTAGATGGCGTTGGGATCAAATTAGATCGCGATATGGTTTCGTTACATGCAAAACCACTATGTTCGGAATATTATATTTTTTATGTGAGAACCAAACATTGTTGTGAACCGTAATATACACGTTTCAAGTCTCAAACTGTATTATTTACTCGCCCCCGGACCTCGAGTTTCGTTCGTGTATAAGTAAAGCAGAATATGTTGAAAGATTAAGGTACCAATAACACTTACTGGACAAGAATAGAGCGTATTAACTTTCTGGAACTTGAAAGGCTCGCCAGAGTCGTATCCTTGCTTCAAGTCCTGAATGACGTTGGTGGCGTTGAGATACATGTTCTCTATACAGCCGGTAAAATTCTGGTTCACTACTAAACCTTCCTGGAAGTTCGGCACGCCCCCTATGTAGAACTGGAACAACAAAATGTAACTTTAGACTATTTTTTTTTTACATATTTATCATCTTCATCATACCGGCCATAGGAAGTACACCGCTGAACAAAGGCATCCGCATAAATTTGCACAATTGTGCCATCATTTGAGGGGGAATTTGCCAGTACTCACCACGGTTGGCAGGCGGGTTTATGAGCACAGTAAGGCTTACTGTACCACAGAAGGGACGCTGCTCCCCATCCCTCTGGATTAGTCCCTTAGTCGCCTTTTACGACATCCACGGGAGGCGATGGAGTGGTGCTACGGAATAATATTTTACATATTATCTTAGTAGAAAGACAGACATTTAACACCATTTTGACCAATCAATAGAGAGCACCCTCTTATCAATCAGGTTGAGACTCTACCTTGTTTCTGAAACAAAGTTCTTCTGTCAACAAAGGATTATGGAGCATCGGTTGCAAAATATCACCATATCATTACAGAAATGTCGATGATAACCTGGTATAGAAGTGGTACTCACAGCTCTGTTCAGGTTGAGCCTAGAGAATTCTCCCTTGATGCGGTCCTGCACGATGACTCTGTCTACTGAGAAGATGACGGAACGTCGGTTGCGGGATATCACAACGTCGTGCCAGATGTTGTCATCGAGGAGACTGCCCACTGAGAGGGAGGACGATGTTCCTGAACCTAATAAAAATACGTTAAGATAATTAGAAAAACGTGTATACCTTACAATCGTAATTTTTTAACATACATAATCAGCCCGTTACTGTCCCACTTCTGGGGGCCTAAAAAGGCCGCTTTAGGTGAATCATAATATGAATTATACTAGAAATCACAAAATGGTCGCGTTAATGGTCAGTTATGATTAAGTGACCATTTTGTGATTTCTAATGTGAATCGTATTGAGATCATTATTACGCCTTATAAATAAAACCTAATACGGTCTTTTTAGGCCTTCTGGACCATTTAGTGATATTTAATCTGATTCATATTATGATTCTGCTAAAGCGGCCTTTTTAGGCCCCCTGGGCACGAGCCTTTTCTCGAGGTGAGAAGAGTAAAGCCTTAGTCCACCGCGCTGGCTTTTTGCAGGTTGGCGGACTACACACACCATTGAGAACAATTTGGAGCACCCATATTTTGAACATTTTGATCGGGTTTAGGTTTCCTCGCGATGTTTTCGTTAACTGTTAATGCAAGTAATAGTCAAATTCTTGTGGGCCGCCATCGAACTTCCCTCCAGTATAGAAGGCAAGAGTTCAACCACTAGGCTATCACTAGTACCCTGGGGGGGTGACCGCTTTACAGTCACCCTCTCCGAAATGTGCCAATAGGCGTGGCACCAGTAGGTGGCTCTAGTGTGATCATACGAGGACCTAGAGCCTCCCTTAGGTGCCGAAGATGACCGCTCCAGTGGTTTTAGCCGGTAGGAGTCCGGCATACCCCTTCGTCCTTCCCCGGGGCGAAGGAAGTTCATGACGAATATCCACTGGGCACCAATAAAAAAAATAAAAAAAATAAAGAAAGGCTATCACTGGTAACTCAAAGTACTGTTACCGTTAGTTACTGTTTTTAACATAAAGAATTTCTTTTCTCATCAGTATCACAGATAATATTATACTATACTAGTATAGCACCAGGATCTTTTGTCTATAGATGCTCATCATAGATACGGTGAGTTTCTAGTTGAACTACAGCTGTTACACGTCATCGTTTAACATCGGAGAGAATTTTGGTGGCCAAGCTCTGAGTATGTAACTTTTTCATGTCGTATCGCGTATCGCACAAATAAGGCCAAAACTCACAAGCTAAAATCAATAGCACTACCTACCATGTACAGAACTTACCCAGATCAATATTAAGGACCAGTCTATTATCCCTTAACTGCAACGCCACATAGTCTCCCTGTGTCCCCCGGGAGTACATGAGCGCTCCTGACGCGGTACTGGTTTTAAACCTGAAGCGGATCACCTCGCGGGACGCGGAAATGGGGTCGCGGAGCAAGTCCATCTTGACCAGAGACGTTCCGTTGAAGTAGAGGGTGTCGGCAACTGATGGAATAAGCATTTTTGTTTTTTTTTATAAACGGTGACCCACACTAGGGTTTCTCCTGTGTCGTGGGTGCGTTTACAAACACAAATTCCACACACATTACACCCAGACCCAGAACAGCTACCTGCAGATCATACAAATATTTGTTCCGTGCGGGAATCGAACCCACGACCCAGTGCGCAGCAGCCGACTGTATCAGCCACCGTCTAATTTGGTGGTTTTGTGGTTAAATCAAAAGAATGTTGTAGCTCATTTATTCATTCATATCGGCCATACAACGTCCACTACTGAACAAAGGCCTCCCCCATAGATTTCCACAACTGTGTCATCATATCGGGGGGAATTCACCAGTACTCACCACCGTTGGCAGGCAGGTTGGTGAGCGCAAAATGGCTACTGTTACACAGAAAGGACGCTGCTGCCCATCCCTCCGGTTTCGAGTCCCTTAGCCGCCTTTTACGACCTCCACGGGAGGAGATGGAGTGGTGCTATATTCTTAATCCGGACACCACACGGATCTTGTACCTAATAGGAAGTAATGACAATTGTATGTTAATTTAAGACTAGGTATCGTTTAACTCTCCATCCAAGTATGTCAAAAGATTGAGTGGGCATTGTTTATTTTTCGTTCTTCGCTTTGCTTTTTAAAAACCCTGTATCAAATGTTCTACGTACGACTGCGCGACACACCATTCGCTAGACTAATTGTTAAGGCGACAGTTTCTTGAAGCGACATGTTAGAGGTTCGTCAGGTCGTTAGAGCGACATTCAACGAGGTAAAGAAGGGAGAAAGTCACCATTACCCGTACCTTCCTACCATGTTGGCTAAAACACGATAGCTTAAGTAAATATTAATAATAACTAATCCCTCTGGGGCGGTCGTTATCCCACTACGGGACAGACACAATTGCAGAGGGCAGATTATCACCATTACCAGCGTCCTCACCGTTTTGATACAAAAAAAGTATGTCACAAGAAGATCTATCAATAGAAGCTTACAAACAGCAGAGCAGCTTGTGGCGAGTTGTATGACAGTTGCGACACTGCGTTCCCGAATGTCGGTACTGGTGGCCGTAGCTGGCAAGACTGGAACCCCATGAGTGCCGGTAGGACTCTATGCAGGTGCTCTAGTGTGATCATACGAGGACCTGGAGCCTCCCTTAGGTGCCGAAGATGACCGCTCCAGTGGTTTTAGCCGGTAGGAGTCCGGCATACCCCTTCGTCCTTCCCCGGGGCGAAGGAAGTTCATGATGAATTTCCACTGGGCACCAATAAAAAAAAATTAAAAAAAAAGGACTCTATGCAGGTAGAGCTATATTCTATATAACTCATCATGCTCAGCAATCGACGAATACACCGGTGAAGAAACTGCTGACGTGGAATTTGACGACGATATATCAAGGCCGGATCCGCGACGCGTATTTACATTAGAAACACCGACTCTTGGCCTAGTTACCGACCCAGTGATGCGCAACTCTCTAAATTTTCTGCGCAAATCGGCGACTGTGTTCTGGGATCCATCTGAAAGATGTCCTTCAGAGGACTCGTTACATCGTCGTGGTCCAAGGTGACGGGAGGCAGCTTGTGCAGTTCCTTCACCACAAACGTCGTCACGTCGTCAGGATCGGCCTCCTTGAACAGCGTGATTGTATCTTGCAGACTTTTCTTAGTACCGTCACGCCGGCCGGACACTTTCTGGTGGCATTTGTACTGCACGTTGAACAACCAGCAGCTGAGTCATCCTCGCTGAAGTTCTCTGCGCAGATCTGAACAGCGGACACCTCATCCATCACATTCAGCTTCTGCTGCGGGAACGCCAGCAGCTCATTCACCACAAGTTCATTACTCATGGCGAGTAATTACAAGGGAAAGCTTGCGCCGCACTAATCGCTATAAATAATATCTACGTAAATAGCGCGTCCATGGCGAAACGCGGCACAAGCGAGACAATAAGAAAAAGCCGCCGTTTGCTGCAATGGGTAGCCGCACCTTAACCTATTAAGGTGCGGCTACCTATGGCTGCACAATTGTGTAATTATTTTACTGCTACCTTCCATTACCCAGCAATATGGTAGACCTAAGAATTGCTTTAACGACCTGTCGAGCCTCTGACATGTCGTTCGGCGAATTTTGAATTAAAAACTACACATATTCACTAAGATGGAAAATTTTCATATAAAGTATACAAACTGGTTATCTCTTGAGAGAATATACGGATAAATCAATAACTATAATATTATCATCATTTTCCTGCCATGGTCCTAAGTTTCTCGGTGTCGGCGCAATAAGTGTCATATTGCAAGTGTTTTGGCAAAAGGGTTTTACAGCCGGCCGCCTGCCTAACACAAATCCTCCATGGGTATCCGATAGCCGGTGTTTGCGGTTTATCCGCCACCTGCGCGTAACCCAACATGCTTAATGGTACGCACCGGGTTCCTAACTCCCTTAGTCGCCTACGCCACCCACGGGATAAATGGTAGCCCTGTTTGTGACCGGAGTTACACGGCTAGAATAACCATAATGATTTGTGTTAAACTGTTAATACAATTTGTTGGCCACACTAGGATTTCTCCTGTGTCGTGGGGGCGTTTACAGACATGAATTCCACATACAGTACACGAAAAATCGGACGTTGAAAATGCCAACACATTCCACTAATTTCATTGGAATATCCTTCACAGTCCAAGCTGCTCGGTTATGGAATGTGTTGCCATTAGACGTGTTAAGTCGCTGGCAATATTTAAAAGACTGTTAAAAGAACACTATCATTCTCTGTAATGTCGTACATCCATCTCTCTGTTTATTTTTATTTTATATGTACCTACATATTATATATTTATATAGTGTATATCATGTTTAAGTATGTGTTATGATATGATATAATTATTGTTACACCGTGAACTACCTCTTTCTTTTTTACGTGCAATTCTGTTCATCCCAAGGTTGTTTGGAAGGAATCGCCGAGTGCGATAAGACCGCCCTTTGTACATGTCATTTTATATATTCGATTTTCTTTTTATTTGTTATCTGGTGTACAATAAAGAGTATTGTATTGTACACACAGACCAGAAACAACTACCTGCAGATAATACAAATATTTGTTCCATGCGGGAATCGAACCCACGACCCGGAGCGCAGCAGCCGACTGTATCAGCCACTGCATCAACAAATTTTTAGGCTATTTATTTTGTTTGAACGTTACGTTTTTTCATTGGAATAACTTAACAGACATAGTATGTATATCAACTATTTTTAAACGCTGTATAATTTAATGAGATAACCTAAGCGCCAGACCCGTAGATAGACGTCCGTTTATATTGCGTTTTTGCAAATAAATCATTTATGTTTACGTCGAAGCATTACTCGTTCTTTATTTCATATACTTTAGAACGGACCGTTAAAACTATTAATAGAGCTGTTGGCGTATAACTGCTTGAAGCTTTTGATGGGAGCAGAAGGAGCAGAGAACGTTACGAAACTCGCAAAATAATGGTCTCTATTCTAAAACGAATACATACCATAATCGCATCCATAGACCTCGACTCTCATAGATATCTTATCCCGCCACCGCATCGGGTTTATCCGAATGAACTGCGCTATTATCGGTACTTCGAATTCGTTTTTCTGCACAGTGTTGCCATCGTTGTTGCCTTCGAACATCTGGAGGAATATGAGCTCTATTCATTGACTGCTTAAGCCGAATCTAAAGTGTTATTGGACGACATGTAAAAGAGATAAGATACTTTTCATAATTAACTGGAAGACGGTACTCCTTGGGTAGCCTTTACTTGTTTATAGATACGCTTATGATTATCCTCCTTTCCAGTTCCATAGTGTAGTGTTGAGTAGGACACGATTTAAAAATGAGTTTGTAAGAGTAGCCTCTTTTTTGTACCGAGCCAGTACAATGTCCCGCTTCAAATGAGGCGAGGCGCCATGACATGAAGCTTGGCGTCATGACATGAAGCTTGGCGGTACATTTGAAATAACGAGTATTTCATTACTGTTGCTGTATTTGTACTGCCCTGTCTTACAAAGTGTGATTGGCGTAATACTTAAAGAAAAGTAATAAGAAGCGATGGATTATGGACGAATGACGATTGTATCGACGTTTTTACTTATTAGCCACTGTAACATTATTGTGCAGGCGACTCATTTGTAAAACATGATTTTGATTTAAAATATACCTTATACACAGACATAAACAAGCAAAACAAATAAGTATATAACAGACATTCATGAAATCATATTTTTCTAAAACTGACGCGTCTTGTACTTTGTACTAGTACATTTGTAATAGAGTGAATAAAAACATCATGTCTCTTGCAGTCACGATAATGTCCGTTGAATAAAAAGACGTGCTTTTGAAGCATGTGCCTCATTCTCTCTCTCTCACACCCTACAGTTCACATGCTAAGAGTAAAGTAACGCGACATAAAATTTGAAGTACCTAGTACATGTTATAATGTTGAGCCGCTCTTACAATATTGTGTCATGTACGAGACAAAAGTACTGCCTCTTGTATGTCCCACTCAACACTACCATAGTGGCTTATTACGACCTGGAGGCTTACCATGAGCTCTTAATACGAGTCAATTGAAGACCTTAACTGATTTTTTATTATATGTACACACGACTGTATGTCAAGCGAATTTATATTTCCAGTATAGGCTAATGGCTAAAGGCGAAAACCTATACAATGCGAGGTCAGCTTATACTTGAAATATATAGCTCGACATGTAGCCGTGTGTACATATTCATAATTCATTCATCAGTGTACATACAGGGTGTCCAGTAAATAGCACGACATACTGCAGGGGGTGAGAGCTTAGTTAGCTTAAAATTTTGTACTACTGTAAATCCGTAAGATTTTGCTGAACATTTATTGTGTTTTTTTGGTAGGTATTGACCCAAGCTCTCACCCCCTGCAGTATGTCGTGCTATTTACTGGACAGCCTGTATAATCAAAACAAATCAGTTGAGGTCTTCAATTGACTCGCATTAAGAGCTCATGGTAAGCCTCCAGTACACTGGAGACAAAACATCCTATATCCAAGCGGGAGCACTACTAGCTACTTTGCAGTAGACAGTCTCGAGTGTTACCTACTGCAAATCCATCTTCTGCATTTGCCGACTAATCTTAAAATAACTCCTTGTATGGTTGAAAAAACTATCAGAAGAGAAAGCTTTACTGACATGTCCTTTAGTTCCAAAACTCCTACCTCCGACCTACCTGCGTGAACCCATCCTTCGTCGTCACCGGCCGCCAGCTCTCCCCATCGTCAGAGTACTGGAGCATATACTCGGTTACATACTCGTCGGTCGCGAACCGGCCCCGAGTGGCGATGCCCCGCATCTCCCGCCGCTTGTCCAGGTGGATCGTCAAGTGCTGGTAGTAAGAACTCTCGCGGGCCGTCCATGCTGCTGTCCCTTCACCGTTATTTGTTAGTTAGTGCTACTCTTGCAGCAGTAGGCAAAGATGTGAGTACGAATGTGACTGTGGATTGCATTTCCAGGCCGCTTCAAAATATGTGTTTCAAATAGTTTGAACATTGAGAATTCATTTAAATTATTATTATTATTTATGTAAAGAAAGCGTTCGTTAAAATATTTTGTCCTTATCTTTCAAAACCAAACGCCGCAACGAGCGATAAGGACAAAACATATCTATACAAATAAATAAAATTGAAGTGTCTGTTTGTAATGTCAAAATAACTGCTTTTTACTAAATGCATATGAAAGTATAAACGGTACATGTAACAAAAAAACATGTTTTTATTTTTTGTCTGTTTGTTCCGGGTAATCTCCGAAACGACTGGACCGATTTTGACGGGACTTTCACTGGCAGATAGCAGATGTTATAAGGAATAACTAAGGCTACTTTATTTTAGAGAAATAATTAGGGTTCCGTGCAAAAAAAAAACCTTATAAATCCAATATATATAGGTATTCTATGTCAAGTGTCTATGTCGAAGTATTCTAAATTTCTTTTAAATTTAATGCGGGTGAATCCGCAGGTCCCAGCTAGTTTGAACTAAAATAGGTTTATACAATATCTTTTCGTACATAGGGTCAGATTTTACTTGCGATCTATTGTTTCTCATGAACCCTAGCCTTCTATTCCGTTGCTGCCACATCGAAGAGTTCTTACAGATATCCTGCGATTGTGCCAGCATGAAACTGCGCGTAAACATCTGGTACAGGATAAACTGTTCCCATGCTTTGATACCCATGCTATAACTGTACCTACACAATAGGCTTATTGAACGAGTCTATTTACAGTAACAGAATTACTGTTACTACAGTTATGCTACTGCACTTGTTTGGCAGTGGCAAGACCACTATTAGAAATGATTAAAAAATTTCATTTTTGACTTATTGACATGCCATCTTATTGTTGCATATTTTGTGACATCAATTTATTCAGACTTACTTTTTTTTATAATGATGATGATTTTATAAGAGTAACCATGGAGTTTCTTGGCCGTTCTTCTCCATAGGAAATCTACATCTTGGAACGCGGCAGCTAAAGTCTTGACGATTCATAAGTGCTATTAATGGTTTAAATGAATAAAAAATATTTTTATCTTATCTTACATATATTATGGTTATAACGATATGTAGTAATAGTAATGTATCTATCTGCATCATATCAAATACCGTTTTTAATTATTCCATATTATTAGTCCTTTAGGAGAAATTTTGAGTAGTATGCAATCAACAATCAAATTTATACTTTACGACATGTGCGTATTAGTAACTTTTTAGAGTTAAGGTAGAGAAAGTTAAAAGAAAATAACAGTTTATAGTATAATATATAAAAGGTCTTAATAGTCCACGATATTTTGCATGGCGCTATAGTGAACGATGAAGATAATGTAGGTATAAAAAAAAGTTGTAAATCTGCTGTTTAAAAAAATATTTTATTAAATCATTTATTTCATTACTTCCTAGTTCTCTTAGTTGTGATAATATTCACATGCATCTAGTAAGACAATGGCGGATGGGGCTGGTTGACTGGTTTAGATAGTCTGTAACGTTAAACAAAACAGACTGCGCACGGTGGCGACATCATACAAAAGAAAGAAGTGGATTTTTACCATGAGTTTTTTTTTGTGTTCGGTACATCATCTTAAGCATTTACTGAGGCACCATGCAAAATATCGTGGATTATTAAAATAAGACCTTATATATACAAAAGTTGTTGTAGTTGTTGTATATGGCTCTTCAGTTTTGAGGAAATCTGTATTTTCACTTTATTTGTTCAAGACCTTCAAATCCACAACACAAGTGAATATCAGGAAGTATGCTACAATGAAATGTTGGATATCTACCGAAAATGAATGTGTTGCTTGTGATAGAATAAAAAAAAAACTAAAACAGGTGATGTAGAAATGCAATCATAGTTTAGTTTATGTTGGTTATTGTACCATGATAGTACTGTAAAAAACGTTCTCCCCAAAATGCATTAAGCTTCAGCCAAACTTGCGCGATCAAAGCGACTACGAAGTGGGAGCGTCAGACGCTATCCATGATGTCTTAGGCCATGGCCGCACTATCGGATGCCTCGCTTAGCGCCTGGCGTGTAGCGAGAAGCCAAGAGATAAGGACACGTGCGAAAATATACTGGCCCAGTCGCCCTCCGTGTTTGGCGAATTGGCGCCCCCGCTAGAGTATCTAGTATAGCGACGCGTCTTGTCTGTTTTCTGGGTTTTTTTCAATATCTTTACGTGCACGCAAGCTACGAGCAAATTGACATTTAAACATACTATAGGCTCCATGTGGTGTCCGGATTAAGAATATAGCACCACTCCATTTGCTCCCTTGGATGTCGTATAAGGCAACTAAGGGACTCTTAACCAGAGGGATGGGCAGCAGCGTCTTTGACAGCAGCCTTGTCTTAGCATACTGCGCTCACCAACCCGCCTGCCAAGCGTGGTAATTATTAGCAAACTGCCCCAAAATGACAACACAAATGTAGAAATCTATGGAGGAGACCTTTGTTCAGCAGTGGAGGTGGTATGGCTAATTTAATAATAGGCTCCTCGTGACTCGCCTATTTGCAGACACCTCCAGTGCGGGTACCATGTACCGTAGCTATCCAGCAGATGGAAGTGACTAGACATGAGACGCTAAGCCAGGCGCTTGCAGTTCAAGAGAAGACGGTAGCACGCATGTGGTCATGCGCTGCCGTGGGACGCTTTGGGGGATCCTTTACAATCCCCCGGGGGGTGACCGCTTTACAGTCACCCTCTCCGAGGTGTGCCTATAGGCGTGGCACCAATGGGCGGCTCTAGTGTGATCATACGAGGACCTGGATCCCTTAGGTGCCGAAGATGACCGCTCCAGTGGTTTTAGCCGGTAGGAGTCCGGCATACCCCTTCGCCCTTCCCCGGGGCTGAGGAAGTTCATGAAGAATTTCCACTGGGCAGCAATAAAAAAAAGGCGCTTGCAGTACGGCCGCGGCCTTATAGCGCCATGCACTCTTACGCAACCACAACCAGGGATTAACGCATCGCAGAGCGAGCAGAACCGAACGCACGAATCTGTGGTCAAACGATTCACTTACAAACGAAGTACGCGAAACTAGACGTGCACACATGCGCGACTACGGCGGCAATTGCCAATTCATTTTTTAGTGAATCGTCTGACACAGACGCGTGCGTCCTGCTCTACTGATACGACCGTCCCGCATTGTGATCGCGTAAATGTGCATGCTGCATGGCGGCATAAGCTATCATGGGTAGCGATTGACGCCCCCGCGTCGCACCGCTTTGATCTCATTTGATGAGACCAATAACTTAGCAGTGTTATTGCACAATATAATTATTCTAAACGGAAATACTAGCCAGTTAAATTAAGCTAGTCCTTATAATGATTATATTTGGAGAAATAAATTTCATAGGTTAAGAATAGTAAATATTCCAGCAGCAGTATTCAGCAAAACCAAAGTTCTAGTTAACTAAATTAAACTAAACCAAAGTTAGAATTAATATAAATAGTAATTTTATAACTCAAACACTACAAAACCATAAGAAAAAAGAAGCTCCACATGCAAACCAACCTCTCAACCTGTTAGTAGTATTTTCTTTATTTAATTGTGTTTTACCTTAACTTCGCCCCCAGCAGCCTTATACTGGACATAATCTAGTCCATTCGAGCCATAACTGATATGGTATTCCTGGACAAACTCCTGGGAGTGTGCGCGGCCCTGCGTGGCCACCCGCGTGATGTTCTTAACGCTACCCAGGTCAATGACCAGCTGCTGGTCGAAGTCATTCTCCGAAGCCGTCCATGCGTTCAAACCTTTTTAGTGCGGGAAAATGTCCTTTTTTATTTTATTGTTTCTTGCTTCGTTAGTAGAATGTATAACTGTTAGTTCGTAAAATGAGAATTTGTTTTATTTCTATTAATTATTTATTTGCCATTGCCATTTATTGAAGCTCTAAACTAGATAGTATATGGCCCTAAGCCTATGTAACATTTATATAATCCAAAGGGAACCCACTAGAACATAACATATATCCGGGAAATTTTTTTTCGTACTTTTAACATTTTATCTTATCAGTAAAACTATTTTATTTACACAAAACCTGAGATTATTTTCCAACCCTTCTAAATCTAAAAGTTTTTCATTGGCTTCTCCACAAAATCGGAACTAAACTTAAAGTCTGGTTCATGCAATGCATTTGCTTCTTTCACTATTTCATCAAACGTCAGAAAAGTATATGGCGAGGGTACATAATTTCCATTATCTTCAACTTTTAAGGATACAGCAACAGCATGTTTGTCATCCAACAAGGTTTCCTCAAAGACCCATCCATTCTTCAGAATATTTCTCACATACAAAACTGTATCAGTTACTAGACTCCCCACTTCCAATTTGCGTGTTTTGATCGAAAAACTTATTTCGTCCAATGGTACAGTTATACCAAAGCCAATGTTCTTCACATAACTTTCTTTTAGACACCAAATACGATAGAAACACGCGATCTGTTCCATTTCCGTGGGAAAACTACGTATTGTAGACCATTCGTGTCTCGAAAACTGACGTGTCATAATACGAAAGAATTCTGGGATGTTCTTATTAGCTGGTGGCTCTATTTTCATAACATCAATACCAATATTACGATCCTTATTACCAGCCAGCACAACAAAGTCTCCTTGGTGGGACACATTAAAAGTTATTGGGATGTCTCCGGCCTCCACTAAATGGGGCTTGCCTTTATCATCTCTGCTAAATTGTACTTTCTCATAGGGTATACCAGATGTTTCAAAAACAAACTTTCTTAGCATTAAACGCCCAACAAGGGATGACTTTGCATCATTTTGAAATACAAATCTTGCTATTCTTTGTTTCTCCTCTTGTTGAATATAACTTGAAGCAGCTGTGATTTCATCCTTCATTGGTTTCCATTCAGTAGCATTGAAGGCCCATCTGACATTTGAACTCACCATTTTGTTACTAATGTTTCTATTTAGTTTTGTTGCTGAGGTCCAGCTATATAGCGTTTTATATTGATTACGGACCTGCAGACGAATGAACCCTGTTACTTTGTCTTCCATTGATTTATTTTTTGTTTACAATTCACAGGTTAAGAAGCATAAACTATAATTCCGGCAACTGAACCACAAACACAACACACAAGCATGCAAAATAATAGCATGGCTTCATCCCCAATTGAGAACAAAAATTATATTATTGAAATGTTGCCATTATAATTGGCTTATATCCTCCAACATTCACTAGCATTGTAATAACTATCATACTGATTCATCACATATGTTTTTCATATAATATAATAATTGATTAATTCAGACATCCCATATAACCCATTAAATGTCACAAAGCCAGACATAATTAAAAATCTATTGTCTCATGGCTGCCGGCAATAATCAGGTAAGAGGTTAACATAATGTTATGAACCAGTACAAGTGTAGCAAAGGCAAAAACAATTGTGATACTTAAAACAATGTATGATGATTCAACATGCTGACATCAACTTGACACCAATAAACAAGAGTTATTTTGTTATTGAGGCCTTCAAATAAATATAAGTGAAAAACTAAGATATCTATATTATGTTTCGAGACATATTATTTTCACAAAGTTACTGCTGGACTTTTAATATTTAAACAATTATTATCAGCCTGTTGTCATGGTAACATTTTCTGCAGATTCAATCGGACTGATTAATACTTGCAGGGAATGTTTTCAGATTACATGAAACATTATATTGATTGCCAACTGCGAACAGCACAAATTCCTGCCTGTATCTCCTTGGTCAGTGTTGATAAGGGTGGAGAGTAAATTACTCAATGAATTATAATTATTTCTCAATACAGGCCAGAATTTGAGGTTTTGTTTTGTTGTCCATACTCACCATATAATTTTGCATTTTCTGGTCCTCTGTCTCTAAGGCTGGATGTGGCGGTCAACTTTGCGTTAGCAACGAGGGGCTCATTACATTCGTAGTCGTAATAATATCTAACTGAGTCTGAAAACGATAGCAAGGTACACGAAATTTTAATGCAGTTTGGGCTTTGAAAGACTAAGATAAGATAATCTTAGGCAGTTCTTTTTGAATTGATAGAATTTAAAACGAAGTAAACAAGAATTTCGGGGAAATGAAATACTTCCTATAGCAAAGAAAGCCCTAAGATTTTCCTGTTCAGTGTTCAATTGTAAACAAGGACATATCTATGTCTCTTAAAACTCCAAATTACATTGATCGAATATATGAGAACACAAACTTATAATAATCGTTGGAATTGACTAACCTGCATAAGATTTTGTAATGCTGTAGCAAAGCAACACAAAGAAATAATACACAATACCACTCATCATAATTTCATAGCTATTTTATAAATGCTACTAATAATAAGAACGTAATTAAACAGTCAGAAAACTATATAAAACTGTTTGATCATTACGTTAGCGTTGTTACAATCATCAAGCCGGGCTACACCCAAGTATGTTATCAACTGTATACCAAATGTCAGTTGAAGTATAAAATACGTGTTTTCATTGGCTATAAAAAAGATTCTTTACTAGTTCACCAATTACAGCACAGATACACTCTACTAGTAAGTTGACATTTCAAACTAACGTGGGGTAGGTAGAATAGCTTGTAGGCGCGTTCAAAAACATAGTCATGAATATTAGAAGTAAGAATTTGTTATACACAATGATATTATATATTAAAAAAGAGGTAGATATGTTACATACGCGCCAAAAGTAAGAACCAAACCTCCCCCAATTGTAGCACTTTGCAATCAGTTCGCCCAAAACAGAACAACGAGCACATGCTGTCATAATCTCAATTTTTATAAAATTTTAGTGGACGTAACATATCTATAGTATAATATCATTGGTTATACATACATTAAATTGTATAGGAGACCTTGATGTTCTTAGCATCAATTTTTATTACCTAAGATAAATGTAAATATTTCAATTTGAAGTTTTAAGTACATAAACTAAATAGTAGTAGTAGTATTAGACTATAATTTTTATTACTTATAATATCACATATAACTATAGCCAATCACATCTAAACCGCCTAGGCCCGGCCGGTGCATTTTCCATTTATTTTGTCGTCACAATAGGTCTTATACTGCTAGGTTAAGCTATAATGCCACAAAAATAAAAACCTAAGTTTGTGAAAGACTGGTGCCTGAAGTAGGTTACTAGGTTATTAGGTGCACCTCATGTCCTTCGGTAATCATACTGTAATAATATTAAAACATTGTTACTATTACTGTAACAAATAATCTTTTCATTCCTGTTATTTATGTAGGAAAAGCATTTTTTACTTAGTATTTCTATCACGTGATCGCCAGCTGTTAAGAGTTCACAGTGCAAAATTGCATAGCAGTTTCGTTGACAACGTAAAATGCCTGGAAATGTTTTCAATTTGTGATAAGGCCCTGCGCCCCTGACCTGTCCTCAAATATTCAAACTCAACGCTATCAGTCACTATCACAGAACACAATAGTCACTATCGCACTAGTGAAACCGTAAAGAGAATAGAATACTCAGTTTACGAGTGAAACTGTGAGTGTGAGTGAGAGTGTCAATTTTTTTGGGTGCGTTCACAAACGTAACTGTTGCAAAATTAGTATCGTTTTTTAAATAATTGATTACCTAATCAGTTACGAATACCATTATCTATTAAAGTTGATTATTGTTATAATTGATTCATCAGTTATTTATAATCGGTTACGCTATTACTAAGTATTACATTGTTGGTAATTGCTAGTGTAAATAAAACATTTAAGACTCGCTCGACATCAGCTTGACTAAAACCTCTAAGAGTAGGAAACCAAAGGACCAAAGTAACAAAACTGTTTCGCCTTATTCCCACTATTAAATAAATAATTAATATAAGCCTATTTTTCATATTGGCTTCTTGCAAAAGTAACTTCATTCAATAAGTATTTTGTGATTGGAGAGTTCTATTTCTACCAGTAAACCACAGAGTGTATACTGGTACAGTAAGTAAACTATTTGTAACTTGCAACACTAACATTTTCTGCCGAAGCTGAGGAATTGTGTTGATCGATAATTTCTGTATTTTCTTATGATTTGTTAAGATTTAGGGAAACAGTGGTGAAAACACTAACGAAAAAAATTGTTATTTTATCATCATACGAATGAACGGTGTAACCAAGTTATTTCTTAATAATAGATGCAGTGAAATCCCTTTACACATATTTTATTTTTGCCACGTTTTGTCGGCATATTTCCGTATAAACTTCTATAACATGTTCAATTTTGTTTAAGGAGCCTAGGGAATATCAGGTAAAAACCCTCAGTGTTCTGTAAATATCTCGCTGGAAAATAATGAATCACCTGCACCAATGATATGACATCAGATATTATGTCTTATTAGGATAGGCTTCGAACAGTGTCATCTTGGGGGAACATGGGAAAAATAGGTTCATTAGGAGAAAAACTAATATGAATATCATTTCAAAACATTCACATATATTACAATAATATTTCTGCATTCACTGACAGTCATTCATTACACACAATACTTTAAAAGAAAACTAAACATCTTAATAGATCCTGATTTGTTTTTCATGACACAGAAAAGGCACAATATAAACAAGCTTTGTGAAGAGAAATATACACCTACAATTATTTTGATAATAATTGTGATTCAGCTTAAAATAGTCACCATTTCTATTTATTAAATATCTTTATTTTTTTTATGGCAGCAACCATGTCAAGTATGTCAGACCGGAAGGCGGAGCTAGAGCGCAAGAAGGCAAAGCTTCAGGCCTTGCGTGATGAGAAGGATCGCCGTCGCAGGGAAAAAGAGCAGAAAGATGCAGAAGAAGCACTGGTATGTACATGTTTAGTAATACATCATCAACAATAAAGAAAAATGCCAAGGCACCACCAATGTTCTACCAAGTTGAAATAATAATAATAATAATTTCGGCCGAATGAAATCCACTGCTGGACACAGGCCTCCCCCAAAGATCACCACAACGACCGATATGGATGTGTTATGGGCTCATTGGGGGGTTTTGCCATAATCGCCATGCTTGGCAGACGGGTTGGTTGGTTGGTTTAATGTACTCGAAGGATGCTGCTGCCCATCCTCCTAAAGCTAAACCCTTAGCCGACTTTGTCGACACCCATGGGAGGTGATGGGGTTTATGTCATGTAACATAATGCCATATATCATATATTATTGTACAAATCATACTGGTAGTGATGTCAATATAGTAAGTATACCTGCATGGTTTTTAGATCTTCCTATAAATCTTTATGTAGGTATGCCTGCCTGTATGGTGTCGGGATGACTACTACCAGTGTGGTTTGATGACCAATTAAGAAAATTGTGTTGATTAATCACCACTGCCAAGTCTATTACAGATAAACTAAAACTTTTTCATGTAGTGTCTGAATCAAGAATATGTTAGCACCACTCCATCTCCTCCCATGGATGTCGGTGACAAAAGAAACTGCAGCCATTCTCCAACCACCAACCGGCCTGCAATACATGATGAGTACTGGCAAATATATCTGGACGATACAACTGTGAAAATCTATCGGGCAGGCTTTTGTTCAGCAGTAGATGTCCTTTGGCTGATATAATAAAAACCATGTTTGTAGTTTATTGTAGATCTTAAAAATCAGTACACAAAAGTCTGCAACCTGGTATAATCTTTATTTAATATAGATCATTATATTATATCTATTCGAAGTTTAGTAACTATATAGTAACTGTTTCTAAGTTTTAAAAGTAGAATAAAAATATATTTGATATTGAAGTAAATAGATTCTTGCATATAAAAGTTAAAATCATAGCAGTGTAAAAATTTAAGCAGATTCTTTCTGTATATCAAAATTGACAGCCACTTTAAATAAGAAAAGAATACGAGAATGAGTATACTTGCGGTGATACCACAGATACATCACAGTCCTACATAAATTATAAATTGGATGAGGGCGGCACATGTTTATATTCAGGTATAAAAATATGTACCAGAGGGCCAATTCTCGTAATTCATTTACACTATGACTGAAACTTGACCGAACTGAGATTAAATTATGAATTGACCTAAAAAAATGGCATCTCGATCTAGTCTCATTTCAATCTCAATTTTGACGTTTATTTTATGACAATTCAGTACATGTGACAGTTTGAAATGTTAGCAGAATACCGTTTTGACTTCGATCAGCTTTCGATCTATTTTCGATCTCATCACAGTGTAAGTTCACGTTTGACGTTGTTTGTTAATTTACGAGAATACCATTTGTGACATTTATGATACTAAGACCAGATCGGAACTATATTTTGAACATGTTTAAATTACGAGAATTGGCCTTCTGATTAAATTAAAAGCATAAACTTAGCTTTGTTTTATTACCAGGGATAAAATATACACATCTATTGAAACATTTCTTTGTTGATATCCTTATATTTTTTGGTTTCACATTGTTTTGGTTAGTCTGGATAATTATTCCCAAAATCCCCACTGGACTTGCGTGGTTTAAAGGGTGGGGATGCTCTTGGGGATTCCGGGAACAACCCAAGGTGATGAATGTGATGATTGTTTCATCAAAGAATTAGTAACTGCCTTTTTAATTTAGGTTATACATTATTTTCATCCTAAAATGCAATTTACTGTGTGTATTCCTATTTATTGGCTCTGCTTATTCCAGCAACGGGCTTCAGTTGCATCCAGCCTAGACAGCCGGCGTGATCTGGACGAGATGCTATCTTCCCTTGGAGTGGCACCTGTGAAAGATGTACTGTCTTCCCTCTCCTCTATGACGTCACTTACTCCTCCACAAACTGCATCGCCCGATGCCAGCCTACCTCACACTGATAAGTCCAGTTTGCCTGCTCATGGGTAAGAAATATAATCAATCATCTAATTATTCCTACTAAGTTTACTGATGGACATAGCCTGTCTGGTAGTGATCATATTCACTATCCCCTGCAAGCTTGTTGGTGTCTAGGTAGCTAGTCTTCCTGGTCTTGTGGTGATAATACCCGTCACTGGCGATGGATATCCATCAATAGAGGTTTGTCCCTAATTCGCAACTTAGTTTGTTTTAGGGTTCCGAACGTCTGAAGGAAAAAACGGCGGAACCCTTATAGGATCACTCGTGTGTCTGTCTGTCCGTCTGTCACAGACAATTTGCTCCTAATCTACTGGACTGATTAAGTTTGGTAGACATATGAATTACTACAACCTGAACACGAATGTGTAACGTTAATATATTAATTTTGAATATAGGAATCACTTATGGGGTGTAAAATAAAATAAAAAAGCTTTGCTAACTCTATGCAGTATATCAAATCAATTCCCCCCCCCCCCCCCCCCCGCCTTTATCTCCGAAACTACTGAGCCTATCATTTTGATAAATATATATACTAGTTCTTTACTTATAGGCTACAGGAAAACCTATAAGAAGTCTATGGTCTTAAAATAACATGGTGAATCTTTCGCGTACGTTTCGCGTTTGTGCGTACAAACTTACATTTGCAGTTGGAATGAATGGGAGAACATGTCTTTCAACAACATTAAGTTTGTTCTTGGGATAATTATTGTAATAAGTCAGAATTCAACAACAGGCAATTATATTTAGCAGTTTCGGAACCCTCTCTACGCGAGTTCAACTCGCTGAAACCGTGTTGTCGTGAAATTGTGGGTTTTATCCATAAAAGGCCCGTACACGTAAACCGTAAAGCACTATAGTATAAATGTGTTCTCATCCCGTGGGTGTCGTAAAAGGCGAGTCTGGGATTAGCCGGATGATGGGCAGAGCGTCCTTCGAGTACATTTACAACTTAACTGCGATCGCCAACCCGCCTGCCAATCGTGGCGATTATGGCAAAACCGCCCAATGAGCACGCAATACAAACCCAAACCGGTAGTTGTGGCGATCTTGCGAGAGGCCTGTGTCCAGTAGTTCTTTTCGCAGTTTTTTTTTCAAACTTGCTTTAGGTTTTCTCCTGTGTCGTGGGTGCGTGTACAGACATGAATTCCACATACAATACACCCAGACCCGGAACAACTACCTGCACATCATACAAATATTTGTTCCGTACGGGAATCGAACCCACGACCCGGAGCGCAGCAGCCGACGGTATCAGCCACTGTACCAACCGTGCATGAAATTATGATAAATGTGTTAATTTTCCACATTTCACAAACCAGTGGTCCAAAGAAACCCCCTGCCCTGCAAGTGGTATCGGTCCAGTCCACAGATATTCCACCAAAAGAGAATGTAACTTACGCCAAGCAGACTCAGACTACCACTTCCGGCGTCAGCGAACTGCGAGATGGTGAGCTTTGCGTGTAGTTAACGTAACTAACATTTTGCTCGATATTTAGTTATAATTTTAATTACTCATTTTGGTTTACTAAATTTTTGAGTTGTTTGGGAGGTCAATGATGAAGTAAGTTTTATCCAAAAAGAAAATGTATGTGTGTTTGCTTTTGGATCCTTCGACCAATATAAAATGGAATGGACGGGCCTTGTCCATACAACTTGCTCAATAATAACGAGGCAATATACACCAAATTATTAGTATTTATAGTCTTACAAAAAAGACAGCATATATTAACTACGTGAGAAAAAGAGAACACCTGTGTTTATCTGCTGCTCTCGGACCCTTTGACTTTAGAACACATCTGGTCAAAGGTATGTTTCAGCGTTGTGAAACAGCCAGCTTTCCTTGTCGTACTTAGAATGTGCGTACATATAATATGTCCTTGTGCGTTGTAAAATGAAGATTATTTTTTCTAACAATATACCTACTAAACAATGTTATTGAAATTATTCAGCTACATTATTGACAATACATGGAATGTGATGCCTGAACTTTTATTTTGGTTTTTGTCGTGTTTTTGCATTGTATTTTATTTGGATTGCATGTAATAAGCGTCTTCTGTGTTGCACTGCTAATGGACAGAGACTGACCGGGTAGAAGAAAGAACCCACGCTTACTTTATGTACT
The DNA here is from genome assembly GCA_947459985.1 of Diloba caeruleocephala. Taxonomy (NCBI): domain Eukaryota; kingdom Metazoa; phylum Arthropoda; class Insecta; order Lepidoptera; family Noctuidae; genus Diloba; species Diloba caeruleocephala. Next base: position 27,459,233 of record OX381612.1, on the reverse strand, counting down.
TCAGAAATTCGCCCGTCTATTAATTTTATATTGGTCGAAGTTTGGAACTATGTAAAGGTCATCCGTCAAGGAAATCCCAGTTATAGTAATCTCATCTATAAATATGTATCTCCCAAAAGGCCATATTAATGAATTCACTATGGCACGCGGGTTGGTGACCAGAGAGATAGGCGAGCAAATAAAATATATGAATGCTGACAAAGAATTGATTTCTAGTGGCAGGAAACTAATATTGAATGCCTTTTTATAATACATTACAAATAAATAATGGTTTTGGATGTTTTGTGTGTACTGACCATAAATAACATTTTTTTTAGAGTTTTGCATACCCATTCTTAAAATAATTTGATTAACTGTGATGTCCAGGTGCTGGTTTAACTATACTGTGTCATTTGTTGATACTAAATTTTTTATTGATCTGAATATGTTAAAAATGCCTTCGTTTCTTTAGCAATAATAACATTAGAAGCCAGTTTAATAGAAAAAAAAACTGAGTATTTTGAGCTGTTTTTCATAACATTTTGTAAATTATTTGAAACTTTGCGGAATGTATTTGCAAATGACTACAGCCCTTTGTAACCACTGACATCTGTAGTTATTAAAGCAGTATTTACTTTTCACTCATTTATTTTCATTTTGGCATTTGATGTGCTGTCTGAGTTTATTTGTCATAGGATTAACTTCTTTTATGTAGAACTTCTCTTCACAGAAGATTATTGACAGCTTACATAATTCACAGTTGCATATGATTGAAAATATAATGAATATTGTTTGTTAACAAAGGTTTTAAACCATAAGGGGGAATTTGCCAGACTCACCACGCTTGGCAAGTAGGTTGTCGAGCGCAGTATACTTACTGTTTCTTAGAAAGGTCGCTGCTCCCCATCCCTCTTGATTTCGTCCCTTAGTCGCATTTTAAGTCACATGGGTGACACCGCGTAAGCCCACACGCCGGGGTCCTCTGGCAGATGATAAACGCGTGAACAGAGAAATATAATTACGAAAAAACTCGATTATTTAATTATTATTCATTTTCCTATCATCATATCAGCCAAAGGACGTCCACTGCTGAACAATGGCCTCCCTCTAGATTTGCACAACAAGCGGTTACATGCCGCCCTCATCCAATGGCTCCCAGCGACCCTCACCAGGTCCTCTGTCCACCTCGTTGGAGGTCGTCCCACGCTGCGTTTTCCGGTGCGCGGTCTCCATTCGAGAACCTTTTTACTCGAACAGCCATCAGTTCTACGAGCTATGCGCCCGCCCATTGCCACTTCAGTTTACTAATCCTTTCAGCTATGTCTGCAACTTTAGTTCTTCTACGGATCTCCTCATTTCTGATTCGATATCGTAGAGACATATCAAGCATAGCTCTCTCCATAGCTCGCTGAGTGACCTTGAGCTTTCTTATGAGGCCCATGGTGAGTGACCACGCCTCTGTTCCATATGTCATCACTGTTAACACACTGGTTAAAGACTTTCGTCTTGAGGCATAGTGGTATTGCATATAAGTATTGGTTTCTATGTACCTTAACATGTTCAAAATGACTGTAAAATTCAGGCAGCAGTTCTTACGATATTTTTATTTATTATTTTGTGTGCTTAATTAGTGTCGTTCTCATTATTCTTCTAATCAATTGATGATACATGCTAAAAGTAAATACTGTATGAGAATTGTGGTGCAATGTTTGTGTTTGTGCTACCATAAAAAAGGCTGCTCTTCCAATGCATCACCGCTTGCAGGATACATGGAGGACTGGTGGCGGCCGCGCAAAGGTAACTTATACCTTAATAACCTTGTTTTTGAGTATGTATTTGTTCGTCCACGAATATGCACTAGATTGTAAAATACCTTGACTGTTTTATAGAAGTCAATTGTAATAAAACAATTTTAAACGGATTAAATCGCGTTTATTATTGATTTTTGTTAGTCATCCTGCGACCACGAACCCCGCAAAGTGTTCGAAACGTCAGGAAAAACAAAAATCAATAATACGCGCGATTTAATCCGTTTAAAATTGTTTTATTATAATGTGTAATAATCGCGAAAACCTAAGACATTACTATTATAAAAATCAAATTAATAATCAAACATTGAAAAACTATCGCTTTTTATGTGACCGTTATGTTTGTCTTCAGAAATGTTTAAGAAGACCAAATGGTTTTGGCCATGCGTTTTATTTTAAAACAGCATTTTAAATCACATTCTGTATTATAGTCAAATCATGTAGATACACATTTCCTGTTTTTTTTACGTTTATTCCAGTATTATATTCGTGGACTATATGATTTTATTATAAGCCGTATGCGGCGTAAATATATAATGCATGCACAATTTTTGTTTACGTGTAATGGAACAAAACATATTAATTTTAAACGAACATACGTTTGTCCCATTCTCGAAACAAACTCCATAGCTTATGCCGAAGAGACTGTGTTTTTAATGTTGTGCATTACCTATAGATATATCAATAAAACTTATTTGTGTCATATCAATAATATGCTTTATATTTAAATAAATTTATTAGAAATGGATTAAATGGTATTAGATTTTTTTTAATTTTGATAAGTTTTGTTCCATTAAAACTTGTAACTAATACACTTTTAAAACCATATCATTTGAGAGCGTAGCCAGACAAAATGGGCAGGGGAAAATAAGTCTTAATAACAAGGAAAGGCTGTGTCCAAATGAGGCAAAATCCTGGCTACGCCCATATTTGGATTTTAATATGGGTTTGATCAAGTTTGTCCAAGCATGTGTGTATAATGTATGCTGCCTTCAAACTAACGTCTCAGTACAGAGCACTTTACTAAACACCGATCGATTAAGTGACTGACGCTAGTTTGAACGTTTTTAGGCCGTGGGCTCGAGAATAGGTGCATAAAAAATGGACTTTTTTTATGTTGTCTAATCAGGAACACTTAATATTTTAACCTCACATTAGTACGCTATATTCGCAGTATTCGTCCAGGCCATGGCCTCATAGGAATTGCATGCGCTCATTACAAACTTAATGGACTAATATCAATTCATTGTGAATACCATCCATACCATTTGTTCAAGAATCATTTACATATGTTTATGTAAATATGATACTATATATCAAAACAAAAATATTCAATGGTTCTCAAATTATTGTAAAGATATGTATTTTATCACTGAACTATAACTGACGGAATATTTTTATTTTTTGTCCTTTTCTAGCACACGCAACCGATTACTACGGTAAGTCATTATTCCGCCAGGACGCTTTCTGTCGTTTATCCCTAACACAACCTCTCTTATCATGTCGGTTAACACGGTGTCGGTTGTATATTAGTCCTCATCTCGGTCTAGATTTGTATATATTTTAGTCTAGGTTATCCTTACTATCACGCTTCTAGTTATTTCCTACTAACATAAATAGGTGCGGAACTCGGATTACTTGATAAATAAATTGATATAGCCAAACATCGAGACCATTTAATCCATTTCATTTTATCAAGGAATCTGTTACATTTAATCTTAGAGGGGGGTATTGAGTGACACTACTCAACTAAAACATCATCATTTGATGCACGTTTACGAGTTTACACGGAATTGTGGCCTTCCAGAGTTCTCCACTAGCTCTCCATTAGGAGACTTATATATAAACGGCCGCAAAATAAAAATATCCAAAATATAATATGTGTATATCGATTATGGTGGTATTATGGGGTCGCCGTATCATTTCACGCTGTTTTACCCTTCGAGTCAACTAACATACACTGCACAGGTCCTAACACACGGACGTGTATTGCGTCTCCACGCCTGTTGGTACAAAATCCTATGTAACAACATCGTGCAGACTCAGTACGAAAGAGTCATGCTGTAATATATATAAGCACTAGCTATTTCTATGTATAGTTTGAATTTTTTTATATATATATATTATGGTCGAAAGATACTGACATTGTTTTTTTGTTTTTTTCCTCCCTTTTCAAGATGAGTACAATCTAAACCCGGGTTTAGAGTGGGAGGACGAATTCACAGGTAGGTTTCAATTCCGAATCATACAAACAATCATATTTTAACTAAATATTGCCCTTCGTAGAGCCTGTGCCTATCACCTAGCATGATTTGTTGCCTATCTACTTCTATATGTAATGCTATTTATGATAAAGCTAACAAAAACATTACTACGTAGAATATATATATGTGTGTGGTTTTAATACAGGATCCTTATTTTGAAGTGAAGTCATTTAATTTGCCAAATAAAATTATTTGATTCGGAAATAAAATGTAGCTTTGCAGTTTATATTTTTAAAAGACTACATAGTATTTTGTATATTATAGTAAAAAGAATATAGAGGGTGTCTTAGAAACCTCAGCGAAAATATTACCTATACTTTTACTGCTGAAAATCGGCTGTAAAGTTACCAAATTCTCCCTGTATTACATTACATACATAAATTCAGTGGTCATATAAATACTACATTTAAATATACAGTGCATGTGACAGAAATAAATGTTGTGTATAAATAACTATGCATGACAAATGACGTCATCCATATGTTTTTACTAGAGAAGTATTATTTTTATTTATTTTTATTATGATAAAACATGTACCTCTCTTGTGGAGAGCTCGGGAAGTTAATTTTGCATTTTTTTTAATATTTCAAAGCTTTCTGTCACCAAATGTTTAACGCTTTTAGGAATGTTTGTGTTTTAGTTGCACATTTTATAGGAAATAGGGATATTAAGTTCGTTCATTACAAATCGCTTGTAGATAATTTAAAAATACTTTCAGTTTCTCTTCAAATTAAATTACACTTGCAGAGTATTTTAATTTAAAATGTTAAAAGAAAAACAATAACATGATTTAAAAAAAAAGATGTTTGTTAAAGTCTTAACTGTAAATTAAGCTTGGGGATTATGGCTATAATACATAATCACCATGCTTGGCAGAAAGCTTAGCGATCGCAGTATGTTTTTATTAAGATGCAGATAGTGGAGATTTTGATTAGTACAGAATATAGACTGTTATTCAAATTATCACACATTATCACTAACATCATTGGCTTACTTTTGAGAAACTGAAAGTTCTTGAGAATATAGTTACAGTAAAGCTTTGTTCCCTTCAATCTTGCACATAGAAGGTATAAAACGTGGATCCAGACACTATTCTCTTTGTGTGCATGAAATAGATGATAATGTAGATAAGTATCCGAGATAGGATGTATCCGAGGTTTTGTGTTGAGTTTAGAAAAACTGTCCGCTTGCATCCTTAAAGATTTTGGTGTTTTAGATGATATGTGACAAAATAATGAAAACCTTTACATTCTAGGATTTTCCTTGTGTAATTTTAGGATTCGTTATTTATTTGTAGTTTAGGGATGAACTCGAAGTTAATCAAAACATTTGGGACGGAGCGAAACAGACAAAATAAGCTCATGAACGTGATAGTAAAGTTTAGGCGGATATAGCGAAACAGCGACAATTGGTCTATTAAGAAAAAAAACGATCCGTTTCTAAATATTACTACTGAACTGTAGTAACTTACTGTAACTGTAGTCTCGTCAAACCATCGCTTTAGGGTTCAAAGCTATATGATTTTAGTTTGTTAAAAAATATCTAAGAATTCGGTTTTAACAAGCTACGTTATATGGCCGTGTGTTCATTTAACATGTAGTAAACGCTTATAATAGCTAATAATCATGAAAAATAGATATCATTTACTTACACAATATTGTTTCTTGATTGTAACAGTACATGCATAAAAAAGCTTGAACAGAGATATATTGGGTGAATAAATTTGGCTACTACTTTTTCGTATGTAATTTTTGTTATTATTACTACGGCTTATAACCATGGACGTTCCCAGCTTTTGGCCTGGGGGGGAGGTAAACGTGTAGGTTTCCAGGTCAGGTGCCGCCCAGGATATTTACGCCCACGCTTATAACATTAACTTGTGATATTTAAAATCTTTGTTATACCAGAAAAGTCGGTATATAATATTCACCATGTATATCTGTTCATCCTTTGGTCTCGTACGCATCAGATTACAAGGCCTTAAATGTGAGCAGCTATTCTTAAAATATTACACCAATACCTGCCGTGTTATTTTACTTTCATAATATTTGGGACGATAAAGTGACACCAAAAAATTACAGCTTAGCGCTAGCTACTTCTAGAAGTATATACATAGTTTTACAAGGCACGCCTCAAGATTAACAACGGGATATCAAAAATCATAAAACGCTTATCGTCTGCTTATAAGAAAACGGCACGGTTGGTGCAGTGGCTGATACAGTAGGCTGCTGCGCACCGTGTCGTTGGTTCGATTCCCGCACGGATTAAATTTTGTTCGATCTGCAGGTAGTTGTTCCGGGTCGGGGTGTATTGTGTGTGGAATTGTGTTTGTAAACGCACCCACGACACAGGAGAAATCCTAGTGTGGGGCAACGTTTCTTAAAGAAGATAATATTTAATGCCCCATCTCGGCGGACCATAAACCATATCACATAACTTTACGCGCTATGAGTCGCGGGATCGATCCCGCGCAGAACAAAATGTTATATGACCTATAGATAGTTGTTCCAGGGTGTTGAAGTATGTGAGATTCTATAAGGTCTAAACTGCAGTGCAATTCCCCAAGCTTACGTACTACTTAGCTTAAAACAAAATTGAAATAGCGGTGACAACCCAATTTAGTGTTCGGTAAGATTCGCCCTCATGGCTCACTGTCTGCCACGTGTCCTTGAATAGCTTCAATCACGTTTTAGCGAATACCAAATTGGGTTTACACTGATATTTCAATTCTCTATTCAAGGATGTATGGATATTTGAGCTATGAAGAATTGCACTGCAGTACCCACGACACAAGATAAATCCTAGAACAGGGCATCGTTGAAATAAAAATAAAGCTGAGGTACAAAATATCTATTATTCATATTATTTAGGTACAAAATAAGCGCTGCATGAATTTTTATGACCATTTGTAATTTTACCCAGGGTCTGCCAAGTAAGTTGACGAAAGTCACAAGGGGAGCTAATGGCATACGGCCAGATAACTAGAGCTTGCAAAAATCAGTCATTAAAGTTCCGAAGAGACCCTAGAAATTTTCCGTGTTTTGAAATCCAAGGTGGCTGCTCACATTTAAGGAATACCATACTAGTACACACACAAACAGTAGTTAGGACAAGCTACACTTGTAGAGCAGTAGTTATATCTATCTTCATAACTCATTACATTGAAAATATTTCATGAAGTTATACTCTCAGTTCAGTAACTATAGCAATGAGACATCAAATTTGTGAGTAAAATTGATAAATACACAAACACAGCAGGTGTTGGCTCTAAGTAACTTCATGAAATATAAAACAAATATAACACAAAGTACGGCCGATTTATAACACAAGGTGATCTTGGTTCTAGTATTTTCTCTGAGTGTAAACTAGAGTCCTAAATATATTTGATCCGCTGATACTTGTAATACGCAGAGCATTAAAATAATTTAAATTAAACACAAAAAGCTTTTGATTAGAATATAGCACTTAAATACTCTCGCCTCTCTCCACAAAGTGCCTAGAAGCAGTTTAGTTTGTGGTGTTGCAGTTGGCATTCAAGAAACTGCCAATTTCAAATACTTATTTTCCAATATAAATTACGCTCAAACCAAACAAACACTAAATAAATCTGCCGTACACGCACGTACACACACCCCCCCGGCAAGGGCCATTCTTATTCACCGTCCAGTGCTTACATTCGACGGCGACGGCGCTCGGCAAGGCGATGAGGAGGAAGCGGCGTTCCATGGCAAGCTGCCGCCGGGCATACTGCCGCACGGACTGCCCACGGTCAAGGAGGTGCAGCCGGCAGTCACTGCCGCACCGCAGGAGAAGAAGGATGAGGAAGCTGAGAAGAAAGGTTAGTTATGACTTGGTGGGACTGACTAAAATAGAAGAACTCTGGCACTGGCCATTATGTTGATAATGACAATTATGCAGTATAATAAGGTCTTCCGGGTAGACATTCATATAAGCCCGCAGATGTCCAATGCGAAAGGAAGGTTAGATCGCTACCGTAGGATTGTTCCGGCTTGACAGGCAAATTTGTATCCGAGATATGCCTATAGGTAGTGGTGTTCAAAAACGCGATATGGCAATAGCGCGCTACAGACTATTTACTATACTAAAATAGCGCGCTATTTTACACGCTATAGTTATAACGAACTGGGCGTACGCGACTGACGCGATAAAAACGCGGTGAATATTCTTGAATCACGCTAAATGTCGGTGGACAGATAGCACGCTGTGTTGAGATAGCGCGCTTTATATGTACAGCGCGTTGTTTTATATTCTTGATCTTGAATACATTATAGTCGATACGTAATCATATCTATCAAAATAAAATGGAGAAGTATAGAAAAGTTAATGAACTTTTCCTCATACTTTCCAGGCTTAGGATAATAGATTTTTGTGTACTAATTAATATAGGATAGGGTTATATTTCTTTTATTGTTAATTTCTTACAGCAGTTTTCATGGAACGGAATTGTTGATGTTGTGTATGCCTATTATTGACGTCACCAAATGTCATGTATGTTAGTATTTTGATTTTACGAAATTTTAATGTACGTACATTGTTAGCGTATCTAAAACAAATAAATATTATTATCAACACGTTAGATAACGATCGATAGCGCGCGAATTCACGCGATGAGTGCCGTCCGGCTCGCCACGCCCGCGCTATGCCATTGCTCGCGCGACTATCCTCGCTACTTGTTATTTTTTAATGGCGCTATTTTTATAGCGTCAAGTTGGAGCCAGCATAGCGTGCGCTATACGTTGCGTGCATATAGCGCGCTATTTAATCGCGTTAGACGCTATATTAACCACCACTACCTATAGGCCAGCATCGGGCGGCTCCGGAGAGTTAGTTTTCGAAATCCCGAAGTCCCCTTCCGTGCCAAATATGACCGCCCAGGTATTTTTAGCCTGTAAGAGGTATACCCTGCACTCCAGGGGATATCCATGGTCACTGGACGCTGCATAAGGAATAGACCTCCGCGGTGAAAAAATAATGCGGATTATCAGGAACAACTTGATTGTGTGCGCTAAGCCGCTGCTTCTGCTCTGTCTCGAACTTTATTTAGTTCTTCAGCCATCTTTTTAAAGCACCTGTGGCCTATTCTATTCTTGAAGTGAAAACTATATTCGGTTTACTAGAATATAACTTTATTACAGTTCGCGAGCTGAGCGCAGACGAGAAGCAGACGATCATGCTGTCGGCGGAGTTCCAGCGGTTCATGTCGAAGGCGGGCCGCGTCATCGAGCGCGCGCTAGCCGAGTCCGTCGACATCTACACCGACTACACTGGCGGAGGAGACGGCGAAAATGCACTGTGAGTTCACCTTGCCTCTTTAGTACGACGCAAACGGCTAGCTTCGGTCTTTATACTTTGTGCAAGCAATTGCGTAGAGAAGCACAGCTATGCTGGGGTTACACTAAGGTTTGACGCCGTTAATTATCACGTTAATGGACACTGGACACATGAGTAGCCACGACTTACACGCTAATTTTGTAATGGCATTCATAATGCCGTTAAGACGTTAGCTCGGGGGGCGGTATTTTTGGCACATCAAAGAGATTTAGCGCGTTATTTGATGCTAGTAGTGACCACACCTGCGTTTGTCAGTATGCACCGAGACTGCGATAGTACTGTGCGTCTTTGTTTCCCGCCCGAAGCAACTCTTGATCGACGATAAGTATGGTATGGTGTCGACAAATGACCAAGTGGTTGGGGCACTCATCAAATAACAGCCTCGAAGCTTCAACAGCCGTCTTAAAAATGAATCGCGCGAATGAATTATCGAATAACGAGATTTATCGACAATGAGACTAAATGCAGGTGTGGCCACTCAATGTAACGCATTATTTTGTGGAATATTTTTGCGCCTTCATTATTGCGATAGTGGGAGTTAGAGGTTAACCTTAGTGTGGCTCCACCATTAGCAAAATATAATCCGCATAGCATCGCAGTCGCACATAGCTTCTTATGAAGTTTTTCAGTGGCAGAAGAAGGCTGTGCTGCATCGTGTTACCTGAGTTTACTAGATTGCCCAGCCGATCATGGCCAGGGCAGTGAGTGCATCATTGATCGGTAAACGATTGGTGAAGTCAAGTAACGCTTGGCGCGGTCAGTCTGTGGATGGTTGACCGTATAGTGGCCACGGAAAATTGTCGGTCCCGGTTGTCAATAGACGGCAGGCGTTAAGCCAAGTTGGAGGCCTTTAGGCAGCTTGAACAAATTTAATATAAGGTTCATTATCATCATATCAGCCAGATAACGTCCACTGCTGAACAAACGCATCCCCCGTCAACGGCCGGTTACATGCCGGGTGTCATTTTGGGGAATTAGCCGGTACTCACCACGCTTGGCAGGCGGATTGGTGAGCGCAGAATGGCTGCCGTTTCACAGAAGGGACGCTGCTGTCCGTCCCTCGGGTTTACAGTATCTTAGTCCCCTTTTACGACATCCACGGGAGGAGATGAAGGGGAAGGTTTACCAATTAATATCCAGTGCGAAGCCGCGGGCTAAAGCTAGTAACATATAATTTATTATTATAGGTATGAAGTCACTGGGTATGAATGGGTAACGTAGATTTGAAGTCGGCTTAACATGGTTCGTTTTTCAAAACTCCTATATAATTATCACAATAACAATACTATTTGGCTTTCCACTGTTACAGCTTGTTATTGGCTTTATTATATCTCTTAAGACTAAAAAGAATTTAGTTCCACGTTGACAACTAAAAGTATTTGTAACATAACGTTTGTACATTAATACTATTGACTTCTTCCCAGCAAAAGCGCTCGGGATGTATTAGTATATATTATATAGTGTTTTCTCTTTCATTGTTGTGTTCAAAAAGTAGTAATTGGTTTTAGAGACATTTTGGGTAAATGATAGTTTCGTTTGATTGTATGTGTTTTTAGTGATGTCTGTCTTTAATTTAACAAATATACTTACAAACTATTAAGCAAGTAAGGTATTTGTTTCTTATTTGATTTTTAATATATACGCAAACTGCACCACAAAATGTGTTTAGTAGTAAAGAGGGTTCAAAAAAAAAAATTTCTGTGGGGGCCAATTGCTATGTATGCATGGCTGTGTGGAGCGGCGGTGGACATATCGGGGTGTAGTTCTTTCTGCCAATTAAATAAACATTTATATTATTATCGAGGAATACCACGATGTCACAAAAATCCGCATATTGGATGTATATTCACTTAACAATTAATTAATATTATTACGTTAATCTAGCAATGAGCGTGTACGATTGCGACCTAATCGGCGCACTACCATGTACGCGCACTACTTGTCTAGTGCTGATTTTAAGACTGTGGGGACGCGCGGGCGCTCCTGCGGGTGGAGTGATGGCATGGCTGCGGGAAGCGAGGGTTGCGAGGGGCCTCGCTGGCTGGGATAGATCTTCCTTTATTACTACACGCGATACATTAGTAGTAGTATGCCGTGTGGTGCCGGCTCAGAATACAACCACTCCATCTCCTCCCGTTGGTGTCGTAAAAGTCGACTAATTGATTAGCCGGAGGATAGGCAGCAGCGTCCTTCGAGTACATTAACAACTTAACTGCGATCGCCAACCCGTCTGCCAAGCGTGGCGATTATGGCAAAACCCCCCAATGAGCCCACACAACACACCGATATCGGTCATTGTGGTGATCTTTGGGGGAGGCCTGTGTCCAGCAGTGGACTTCATTCGGCCGAAATGATTGATGATGATACATTAGTATATCTCTAGCCAGTGCGTGCTACATACGTACTCTCTCTCGTGTTACGTACTAAACACAATATCATCAGCATACTTGGCAGATGCTAGTGTCTATCTAATATACCCCTAAGACGCCAGGTATGACACTTACCAAGGCTAATTTCAGTTTTAGCAAGATAATGAACTTTATTTCAATGATTATATGAATATATGATTGTCCAATAATGTAACGTTAGCAAAAAGTTAAAGAAAAAGTTGCAATTTCCATGTATTTGTTGTTGAAATATTTCTTAAATTAAATTGCAATCAGTACTATTTTCGTAAGACCCTTTAATTGTTTCAACTTGGCCTAAAACAACCAATTTAATCACATATTTTACTTTCCCAGGGACGATAAATCCGATGCCCGGCTCTCGCTGGTCCGCACCTTCTACGACGAGCGTTGGTCGCGGGGCCGTTGCGTCACCTGCCTCGACTGGTCATCAGCCCACCCGGAGCTGATGCTGGCGTCCTACCACAACAGCGACGATGCCCCACACGACCCAGACGGCGTGTGCCTCGTGTGGAACACCAAGTTCAAGAAAACGACTCCGGAAGATATCTTCCACTGTCAGTCGCCCGTCATGAGCGCTACATTTGCTAGGTAAGCGAATTCAGAGTGCCAATAATCTTGAAACACTTACGGCCGATATTAAACCGTGCTGCTTTGGCCCCGCCCCCCCTTAAAATGCCATAATTGCCTAGGTTCTAGGTTTATGGTTTCTGGTTTTAGGCACTAGTATGTATAAATTAAAATTCTGATGCTGTATTATATAAATCATATATTTAAAAAAACTACATTTTATGTAGTATATAAAAAAAACTTGGTTTAATACCTGACCTTGAAGTGATAAGAAACAAAAGCAGATGAACAAGTCATTTGAAACTATTATTTTGATCCTATCGGGTTCAGGAATGTGAATACCAACTGAGGATAGAACATCGATCGAACGACTTCGAAACCTCAACGATATTTAGATTGTTGGTTTTTACGAGAATCGGGGTACAGAGGCTTAACGTGTTCGCCAAGGCACGGTGCGTTTTCGCTATGAAATAGATGGTCACCCATCCAGACCGTGGCATGGAAATGAAATACTAGGAGGGGGATATAGTGGTGGGTGATATAAACCGTATATAGATACAAAATCAGATACAATATCTACAAATCGGATACTGGCTTGTTCAAAATCCATATATTACAAAATTTTGATATTCGGGTATCGCTCGCTCCACATCGGCTACGTGATTCAAGATCCGCGTGCGATGATAGAGTACGAGCGATAAAAGTAGATATTCGATTTACCGACCGAGATGAATACAGTAGTTAGAGTGGGTATGGCAATAAAAATCTGATTTTGAACCTATTTGTCATATAGTTTAGTTATTACTGATACACTAGGTAGATTATTAATGATACATTTCAAATATCGTTTATTTAGCGTTGAACTTGAGCGCTTATTCTATTTATAGATAGAATTTTCACTTTATTTTTTGGTTCGGCTGGAATAATTATGTGTGGAAGAAAGTTGCGCTTTTTATTCTTCGCTGTTCGAGAATTTACATTACTTTGTTATGGATAATGCTAATACTGTTATTATTGAAACTTGTAAATACCTATTGCGAATAAAACCAATAAATAAAGTATAGTGCTGTGAATAAATAATAAAACTTTTGTGTCCTTTATAAATAAATAATTTTGTTGTAAATAATAAAAATGTCGCGATTAGTATTAGTTAAGATGCGGAGGTATTTAGACAAAAATCATGACGCCGATAAAAAGACTAAATGTGTCTGTGGTGATCTGTACAGCTACAAAGGAACGACGGAAAGATACAATATATATTTTCTTTTTTATTTGTGTCCATCATGGATGTTACGAATGTTCGCAGTCACATTCGCTTATCCTAAGGATTCGCATTAAGCGATGCGAATGGGAGTAATGTATATGTAGACGTCGCGTTTGGCCCACATTTTTTGTAGTTGTAATAAATTATTACGCCAGGGGTCGTACTATAAACTTTTAAAAACCATGCAAGTTCCAGGCAGTTCAGTTTACGGGCTCAAACTGACAGCTTCTATTTCGTATTATGACATGCTTAATTCTGACTGACTTCACGCTGGATAGTTTGTATATAGCTGGCTAGTAATTTTATATTGTACCGTTCAGTAATATGACTAAATACTTATCGAACAGTTACGGTTTAATTTTTATTACATAGATTATGCGAAAAATTATATAATATATAACAGAAAAAATATATATAAATAGAATAATTATAGTTATTTATCACGTACAAAAGTATCGAGAAAATATTAAAACAATGTATTTGGCTACGTAATAAATCAATATTTTAATTCTCTGCTTTGTGATGATGGTTACACGAGATAAATTTTCCGGACGAAAGCAATCCTTTTGTTTAGCGGGGAATACATCCACTTGACTTTATATGTACGTACGTACTTTTTAAGCTGTGAAAAGAACTATACATTGGTTAGAACTATTTATCAACCTTGTTATGTTTACGTTTCAAGTCGTACTCGCGCATTACACTACAGATATAGGTTTTTATTAAGTACAAGTAGTTTGTATATTTATTTGATAGTCATTTTTGATACGCTATAAATACTTTAAACTTTTTAAAATAAATATTTAACTGATTATTTATTTAGACAGTGTATACTTGCCTAAATAAATAATTAGTTAAATATTTAAGTGTAAGTGTACACTTGTCTAAATAAATAATTGGTTAAATATTTAAGTGTAAGTGTACACTTGTCTAAATAAATAATTAGTTAAATATTTATTTTAAAAGTTTAAAGTTTTTATAGCGTAACAAAAATGGCGTATGTATTTCAGTTCGTACATGAACTATGATACATTGTTGATATAAAAATGTAGCAACTAAAACATATCGCCAAATAACTAAAAACAATCCAATGAAAGCTGAAGGTTAATTTTTGACAACGAAACATGAAAAGAAATGTAAAATGAAAGTTCATAATACCGTATTGCCTGGCAAAATCCGGGCAGAAGTCAGCCAAGTGTCATGTGACCGCTGACTGGCTGGTACTAAGAGTTCATAGTACGGAATTGCAAAGCAGTTCAGTTTACGGCGTAAACTGCCTGGAAATAAGAGTTCGTAATAAGGCCCCAGCTATTGTTTAGAGTTTTATATTGTTTTTGAGCCATCCTTACGATAGTTCACATGGCACTAGGAAATAAAAATGAGATCAGGCGATATATTACGCCTATAGATCAAGACCACAATGAACTAAATTATGTAAAAAAAAAAAATATCGCTTCTTGCGGAAAAAATATTGCTCAATTTAGTGTACCACCTTGCGTTGCGAACTTAATCACTTGGTATACTGCAGCTAAGTAGATCAATGCCAGATAACAATACGACACAGGATATTAAAAACCGGAAACAACACATTAGGCTCTAATTATGTTTGTTTGGTTAGGTTTCACCCCAACTTGATCTTGGGCGGCACGTACTCCGGACAAATCGTGTTGTGGGACAACCGGGTGCAGAAACGCACGCCCATACAACGCACACCGCTGTCGTCGCTCGCACATACCGTACGTAATTTTATTTTCATTTTTGAGATAGGTGGAATTCTGTTACCCTTTAAACTTTATCTTAATAAGAAAACTAATAGAATAAGTTCTTTTCTTCTAGCACCCAGTATACTGCCTATCAGTGGTAGGCAGTCAGAATGCTCACAATCTCATCTCCGTCTCAACGGACGGTCGCATGTGTTCCTGGTCGCTGGACATGCTGTCACAGCCGCAAGAGACGCTCGACCTGCAACACCGACAGAGCAAAGCCGTCGCCGTCACGTCCATGGGCTTTCCGCACGGCGACGTCAACAACTTCGTTCTGGGCAGCGAGGACGGCAACATCTACACCGGCTGCCTGTACGGCCAGCGCGCCGGCATCACGGAGGCCGTGGAGGGCCACGCGGGGCCCATCACGGGCGTGTCGTGCCACGCCGCCGCCGGCTCCGTGGACCTGTCGCACCTGTTCCTCACCAGCTCCGTGGACTGGAGCGTCAAGCTGTGGAGCCAGAAGGAGAACAAGGCGCTGTACTCGTTCGAGGACAGCGGCGACTACGTGGTGGACGTGCGCTGGTCGCCCGCGCACCCCGCGCTGTTCGCGGCGGCGGACGCGGCGGGCCGCATCGACCTGTGGAACCTCAACCGCGACACCGAGGTACGCACTGCTCACTGCCCTCACTGCACACTGTCCCTGGTCGCCCTCGCACCCCGCGCTGTTCGCGGCGGCGGACGCGGCGGGCCGCATCGACCTGTGGAACCTCAACCGCGACACCGAGGTACGCACTGCTCACTGCCCTCACTGCACACTGTCCCTGGTCGCCCTCGCACCCCGCGCTGTTCGCGGCGGCGGACGCGGCGGGCCGCATCGACCTGTGGAACCTCAACCGCGACACCGAGGTACGCACTGCTCACTGCCCTCACTGCACACTGTCCCTGGTCGCCCTCGCACCCCGCGCTGTTCGCGGCGGCGGACGCGGCGGGCCGCATCGACCTGTGGAACCTCAACCGCGACACCGAGGTACGCACTGCTCACTGCCCTCACTGCACACTGTCAAAAATTCAAGCTTTTATAGCAGCAGTATACTGTATAAACTGTGTACCACACATCTACTGGCCATAGTCCTCTCCAATAATTACGACTGGTATGGACTTTCTGTGTGCTCATTGGGGGTCTGCGCTATCGTCGTGCTCGACAGACAGATTGGCGATCGCAGTTGAGTTGTAAGTGTACTCGAAGGACGCTGCTGCCCATCCTCCAAATAATTGCCTAGTCGCCTGTTACGACACCCACTGAATGAGATGGGATGGTGCTACTCTTAGCTATCACCACACAGAAAGTTGTACTCCATATTACTTAATTTCACGACCAGTGTGCAAAATCGCAGTCATCATAATATAGCCATACAACCAACTAACCCACCAACCATAGGATGTCCACACAAAACTAAGGCCTCGTCCTTTCACAATTGCGTCGTCATTTGGAGGGAAAATGCCAGTGATTTGCCAGTAATCACTACGCTTGGCAGGCGGGTTGGTAAGCGCAGTATGGTTACTATTCCACAGAAGGGACGCTGGTAGCTAGCTAGGCTGTCTCTGGGTTGCCTTTTACGACATCCACAGGAGACAGAGTGGAACTATTTCGTAATCAACTCCCACACTAACTGAAATTCGCAAACTTAAATCAATGTTCAATTACCAGGTGCCAGTGGCGTCAATCCAGGCAGAAGGTGGCGTGGCCTTCAACCGCGTGTCATGGACGCCTTCGGGCACGCACATCATCGCCGGAGATGACGCCGGCAAGATATGGGTCTATGAACTGGCCGAGGTAAGATATATTACAACAATACGGTAGCCAGCCATTCTTTCGATATCCAATTCAACGTGACCGTGCGTAGCATGCACGGGTAAATAGGCTAGGCTTTGCTCATCCCGAGCCGTCGTACTACAGCTTGGGTTATGCGGAATAACCCGTTAGGATTATAAATGCTTTTGACTGTTTTACATTGAGGATAATTTTATTTAATCTGTCGACGCAGGTAAAGTAGGTATAAAAAGTCAGGCGACTGGGACTACGAGGTACTGAGACCAAAGTTCCAGTCGCGAAATTGTTTTTTTTAATCAGTCGACTGGGACTTCAAGCAACGTGACGCAAATTGTACAGTCACCAAAAAAACTAAACAACGATGTGCGATTTATTTTTATAATAACTCAAAGTTTTACGATAAGTACAAACTGAAATCATGTTATGTCATCGTCCACAAAAATATAGGTTAAAATAGTTGCATAGGCAGGCGTATTTTAAGTTCAAATACTTTTTTCTTCTAACTGTACTAGAGTTAGAATGTTTTGCTCATATCGCGAGTCCCCGGAGAAAAATAATAAAATTCAACGGGTCGGGCAACTGGGACCGCAGTTCCCGTTCCGAAGCGGTCCCAGTCGCCCGACTACTCGGTAAATATTCTAGATCTGAAATTCTTATAAGAAGCGATGCTAGTTTTCCGTACATAGGGATATCGCCTGAATTATTCACTTAGGTTTATTATGCTGTTTTTTATACTAACTAGTGACGCGTGCATGTCATTAGCTTAAGTGGTAATCGTCCAGATCAATTATTGTAGTGCTACCAAAAAAAAAACCTAGTATAAAGCCCCAAATGATATTGATATTATAAAGCAAAAACCACCCACAGCACGTCGCCCAACCTCGTCACGACGAGTGGAGCAAATTCGTATATACACTCCAAGAACTCCGCAACAATCAAGCGGACGAAGAGACCGACCGGCTGAGCCTGGCTGCCAGTGGGCCATCGTCGCTCACGAGCCTCACGAGCATGGCCAGCAACCCGCTCAGGTAACTGCTGCGCCAAGACCAACAGCTCAGATGGCCGCTGTGAGTCTACACTTTGGATATGCTAGTGTGATGTTGAAATGGGAAGGATCATGAAATGTTTTGGTAAGGCTGTGTTCTAGCCGAGTAGAGCGATGCGTAGCCCAAATATGGGTCGCCGTTTGCCACACTATTTTAAAAGAAAAAAGGGTCCGCATAGCGCTCTGAAACTAGAAAAAAATGTAAGGATGACTTGTCTTGTAAAGCTAATAACAGAGATGTTGCTAATGAAACTGATAAGATTTCTATGATGTGTCTTAAAAAAAGTACGTATAGGATTGAATTGGCGGAATTTTGTATGAATGGCACATAAAGTACATTATTAAATTGTTATGTAATGTGGAGTTTAGCTATAAAGATTGAACAGGCGAAATTATGTTATTGATCTGCGGTAAAGAAAGATATGTATTCAATATTACATTAACATGTTCAAAGCTACTGTTGAGGACTGAAAAGAAATGGATAATAGCAGAGATTCGAAGAGTTCTGCTATATAATGGTAAAAATTTACGATATTGATGTTTAGTTGCAACATACATGACTATATATTGTGCACTAATAGAATTTAGGTAAAATGTTATTTGCATTATTAATTCTTAAATTTTATTCTTTAAGATAGATAATGAGTACTTTTCATTTACATTGTGATGTACGCTGTGCTGCTAAACTGCATTGCATTGTACTATATATATAAAATATGCAAGTGTAAATAGATCATGATAACCGTAGATGTTTGATTTTGTAACTAAACATAATATTATTTATCATTGTCACTCTTATATTATTAGTTAGAGAACAAACTATAATAATATGAAAGATATTAATTTTAATTTTAGATTCAAATTATATGTATATTAGAACTTGTAAAAGCAGAAAGCAGCTTATAGAATTCTTAATTATAAATAGTGATTTTGGATCGACACAAATTAAATTAAGGTGTCATTAATATTTAGAATAAGCCTTGCATAATATTGCTTAATTGTAATGCAAATACACTGTATAAAATTCAGAATACATGAATATCGAAAATCTCTCAATTCATTATAAAAAATATCATGTCACCTTTGCATTATGTCAAAACTACTAATGAAATACCCTCTTATTGATAAAAATATGGTTTGTCGCTATCTTACAAACTGTTTTTGAAAAGACAAAACTTATTTAAACTTAAATAGGTTTATACAATGTTTTAATCTTTTTATGAAGAAGGGAGTTAAGGAATATTTCCAATTGATACTGAATAACCACAAGAATGCATTAGGTAAAGCTAAGTTAGTATAGTTCAGTGTATTGAACTATTAGTTCACTATATTCATATCGCTAATATTTATAAAGTACAGGTACCTATTTTTAGTATTACTCAGAACTAAACAGATATTGCTTTATTGTAAAAGTTAAATCAAATAAAAAATTAATGCTTTTATACATGTTTGTTGTTCTGGATCTCCCGTGTGGTGTCCGGATCAAGAATATAGCACCACTCCATCTGCCGTGGATTTCGTAAAAGGCGACTAATGAACCTCCAGAGGGATGGGCAGCTGCGTCCCTTTCGTGGAACAGTAGCCTTCTGCGCTCATCAACACGCTTGCTATGGTAAGTACTCGAAATGACTCCTAAAATGGCGACACACGGCATGGACCCGTTTGTAGTGAAAATCTATGGGGTGGGAAGGCCTTTGTTCAGCAGTGGATGTTTATTGTTGATATGATGATGATCATTCAATGTCCTCGGTCCTAGGATAAATAAGAAATGGGAATTAACCCTAAATACAATTGAATAGGATGACGTTTGGACCAGGTTACAGTGGGTCACAAGCTACTGATGCAGCACTCCGTTTGTTTCATCCACCCCGTTTTGTCTTTTTTAGGGCCGCCACACTATACTATGAATGGTCCTTATAAATACCCGATTGCAAATAGCGAGGTAGTGTTATTTCAATTACAAGATTCGGTCGTAGATGCCGTTAAAGTCTTCACTCTATTGAAATTGTTATTTCGTATATGGGGAACAAGGTGACGTACCTCCATAGAAAAGGGAGGATTGTCCAACCAGGCGGGTGGTATGCCTGGCGGGTCAAAGCCCTACGGTTGATGTTGGGCGTCTGTATATATGCAGCGTTGTGCGATTACTCTACAAGTGTGATTCAGGATTGTATGGCGTCATCTGAGAGTTGCAATTAATGTTCAAGTAGATGTCACTGTAAGTCGCAGTTATTGGTGGCGATGTAGGTGTCGCCACAGGTACTTCTTCTTAAGTTTAATTGATTCTCAAGGTCCAGAACTTTTGAGATTATATTTAACTGCATTTTCATTTATATTCTGATAATTATTAAACTCCTGGAAAGAAAACTAACAACCTAAACTCATCAGATTTATTACCGTAGATCCTATTTGTATTACTTACCTACTGGTTTTTTTTAACGATAAAGTATATCAAACTGGATAAGAGTATAAGAGTTTTCCGAGCAAGCTTTTGTGGTATATACTTATTTTGTAAGTTAAAAATGCAACTGAATCATTAATAACACGTTTATCGTGGAGATACCTGACCAGCGGCGCAGAATCAAGGACAGGCATTTCTACAAAGTTCGCGTTCGCACATGACAGTGCGTTGCTGGAGAGGACTAAATCTAGAATTTTATTACCAAACTTGGAAATCTGAATGTACAGACCAAAATAAAAAGTAGGTAGGTGCATAATTCATGCTTAAGTAAATACTCGTGAGTCGTGATATTCACACTACAGTCTTTTAGTGTCATATTTAACTAATAGTAATTTGAAATACCCAGTATAATAAATCAGAATAAACATGATTGTATACTATTAACAACAAGGTGACAGGAACTGATACTTTTGCAACGACAGTAAAAAAAAAATGAAGTTCGGCAGTTGATAACAACAAAAATACATCCAAATAAAAAAAATTGAGATAAGCAGCGAGTCACTGCATGTGCAAGTGCGAACGAGATGAACATACTGTTAAGCCGGCTATCATGTTGGCCATAGCTCGCCTAGCGTAGGCGAGCACGACGTATAGACAGCAATTTGCCTCGCCATTCCTCGTCTTCGCTCGCCTGGCTAGCACAGTGCAAGCAAGCACCCCTGCTTCGTGTCCCTGCCCATATGTTTATCGGCCACGTTGGCATTAGTCTCGTTTGAACTTGCCTAGTATATAATTTCCTACGCTCGCGTTGGCTGTGGCTTGGTCAACGTGTATTGCCGGCTTTATATGCTAGGGCTTTGTAGTAATTAGCGTGTTATCAAATATATTAGAACATTATTGAGGAACAAAAGAAAGATGTCATGCTCATTAGAACGCAGATTAGTAAAGAAGAGGTGCGAAACATTTTAGCAAAATATCCGGTATATTTTGCTAAAAGGTTTCAAACCTTTTCCATAAATCAGATTCTTTCGTTACGATAAATGTTTTTGTTCTAGTTTTCGTCAACACTTTAATTTCATGTTTAACCCATACCTAGTTTCTATCCTTGGCTAAAGTTATCATCATCATCATCATATCAGCCACAGGACGTCCACTGCGGCACAAAGGCCTCCCCTTTAGATTCCCACAATGATCGGTCACATGCCGCTCTCATCCAACGACTCCCAGCGACCTTCTCCAGGTCGTCTGTCCACCTCGTTGGAGGTCGTCCCACGCTGCGTTTTCCGGTGCGCGGTCTCCATTCGAGAACCTTTGTGCCCCAGGTTTTAAACTTTGGCTAAAGTTATGCCTTTATTTAATAAATTCTTATATTCCACGCACAAGTGGTCGTTAACGTAAGTTACACGCTGCGAAGTGCACTGAAATCCTATGTCGGAGGTGGATAGCTCTTTATCAGAGCATGCAGCTGCAGTGAAATCTTCCCATATGTATCGGTTTAGGAAGCACACATCTATTTTCCATCCAGTTAGGTTTTAGGAAAGCTGTAATTTAGCTTTTGAGAAATGCCATTAATAATGGGGTGTAGGTTTTCAACCTTTTTATGTGGAAGGGAGTCCTCCCTATAATCTCGACAATATTTAGACAAGACTTTTTATTTTGTACAGAATGCTAGTATTTGGCCCTCTCTAGATCTGTCTGCAAACAGCTACATTTTGCCTGAATATTCTAGCCAGCTTATCGTTGATTTAATGACTATGCCACTTGAAATTTTAATCTTGGTCGTTTGTCGACGAATCCTGCTGAAGCTCCGTTAACGTCTCTTTTTGTTGGAGTATCGGAGCTGGAGTCTGATTCAGAGGTAAAACATGAACCAGAGGTTCCGATTGATCGGGTTCCGAGTAACAAGTAACTCTAGATTGGAGCAATTAGACTTGTCCAAAAATGTATCTTGCATAATGATAACACAGGTTTATTTAAAAACCACTTAAATTCTGTAGTTTGTGGAGCTTTCCAAAATGTTTATGGTGCAGAATGATATGCTATGAGCGGTATATGAGAGGGGAAGGTTTTACCTCATTTGGGGCAGACTGCAGCAAGCTCAGCTTCACCGTGAAGTCACACTTTGGTCATGCCTGAGCTATTGCTGCTGTTTGTCAGATGATAATGTTACATGCAGTCTGACAACTGATCTTTCTTTTATATTGTTGTTGTTGTGGGGCACTAGGATTTCTCCTGTGTCGTGGGTGCGTTTACAGACATGAATTCGACATACATATACTACATCTAACCTTAGTGTATAGATACCACCCTTATAATTGGGTCGCTATGTGGTCGCGTCTGGTTAGGTTGGAAGCCAACACTAACAATTGTAAAACTAACAAATAGGCAGGTAGGTAGGACAAGCATTTTAGGGGTCAGGTATATAAGAAACTCATATTCATAACACAATAAAATATTTTACTGAGGACTAAATGGAATAACAAGTTTTCCTTTGGCCAAGTTTACTTCCTCCCAGCAGGAGCATGATAATGTCTTTCTGTCCATTATGTCAGTGTACATCTTACCATCAAGATGGTCCATCTCGTGTTGGGCAATTCGCGCCGACCAGTCTCTGAACACTTTCGTGCTGGGCCTACCCTCTGCATTTAGACCTTGAAGAAAGAACAAGATATGAAAAAGTGTAAAATTTTACATGGTTAGTTGATCCATAATAGTCGTCAGATTTTACAGCCAACCAATAGAATATGAAGTAAAGGTTCTAGCAAAGCTTTGTAGACAAAACAGAATAGCATTACGGTTAGTATGAAATAAAAAATTATCACTTTCTATTTCAGCCTTGGCTGGTTACTTATTGTAGTTTGAATAAATAAATATGTAACATTAAATTATGCAGGTGATAGACCTGCCAAACCAACTAGAGTTGAATAGGAAATTATAACTAAAGCATTTAGTACAACACACTGACAATTAAAGCAATGGTGGTTATATGTTACCATTTTCTACAAATAAAATTATTTCTTATTGGAAGAAATTTTTGATCCAATACCTACTTCCTTTTGATATTTTTTATGCCAATGCTTTTGCTGTGAGGGCAATGCAAATTGCTAAAAGTCGACTAAGGGATTAGCCGGAGGATGGGCAGCAGCGTCCTTCGAGTACATTAACAACTCAACTGCGATCGCCAACCCGCCTGCCAAGCGTGGCGATTATGGCAAAACCCCCCAATGAGCCCGCAACACATCCATATCGGTGGTTGTAGTGATCTTTGGGGGAGGCCTGTGTCCAGCAGTGGACTGCATTCGGCCGAAATGATGATGATGATTGGGATGATGTTTCTCGTGTAGGTAGTGCAAAGATGGGGGTCGCGGGTGCGCAGATTGGGGAGTCGACGTGCTCATACCGAGCGACCCCCGAGAAGACGGTGGCGCGCACGTGGTCACGTGCCGCCGTGTGCGCAGCACAGCGCAAAGCGACGCTTGGGGGGATCCTTTACAATCCTCTCCGAGAAGTGCCTGGTGGGACGACCTTTTTACAGTCGCCTTCCCTCCGCTAGAGGGGGTGACCGCTTTACAGTCATCCCTTCCATGATGTGCCTAAAGGCGTGGCACCGATGGGCGGCTCTAGTGTGATCTTACGAGGACCTGGAGCCCCGCTTCGGTGCCGAAGATGGCCGCTCCAGTGGTTTTAGCCGGTAGAAGTCCGGCATACCCCTTCACCCTTCCCCGGGGTGAAGGAAGTTCCATGTAGAATTTCCACTGGGCATCAATAAAAAAAAAAAAAAAGGTAGTGCAAAGATAATGATAATGATTTAAACAATTTGTCTATTTCCCTAATAACATTATCATTTGGTGTCATCAATTCATAAAAATAATATTTACCAGTAACTTCAACAGATCTATATCTTGGTACTTCAGCTAAATATCCTTGAACACTTTCACATCCTTCACTGTGGACTACCTTCTGATAGTCAACCACCTTCAACTTTGGGTTTATAAACACCTTAAACATAATGTCAATAAATTTGTAAAATACTTTAAGAATATGTTTCGGTAAGTATGTAGGTAACTCTTTAAGTCATATTTTTCATATACAAGTGTATGTCTCAACTGTTATGATTTATTTACTCAATAATATCAACTAGTGCCTTCTTTACACAATGCAGCAAGCAATACACTAAATGGAGATACTTCTAAGATATCCTCTGCCCTGGGGCAGGCAATGTTAGGAGTTAGTTTGCAAACTAAGAATCTGAAGTGAATCATAATATCATCACTAATTTGATAGTATGTAATCCATAAGCAGTCTACAATATATAAAATTATGTACTGGAATGTAGTAAAAAGAGTTAGCTACATAGTAAATAGAAGCAATATTATCTATACAAATAAATAAATTTGAAGTGACTGTTTACAATGTCAAAATAACAGCTTTTTACTAAATGCATATGAAAGTATATATGGTACCTATAACAAAAATCAATTTTCAATTTTTATGTCTTTCTGTTTGTTCCTGCTTATCTCCGTAATGGCTGGACTGATTTCAACAGGATTTTCACTGACAGATAGCTCATGTTATAAGGAATAACTTGGGCTACTTTAATTTTAGAGAAAATAATTAGGGTACTGCACAAAAAAATTGAAATCCATGAAATTCAATATATATATTCTATGTCAAGTGTCTATGTTGAAGTACTCTAAATTACATACAAATAATTGCATTTCTTTTAAATTAAACAGTGGGTGAAACCGCCGTCCCCTATACTACCGCTAATACAAAATAACATAACTGAATTACTTCTCCACTCTTCTGTATTATAGATCTCCAAGACTAAAGTCTAGTTTTAGACAGTTGGAAGATGCTTTCCAAAGACAGGTTGAATAAAAAAAAAATTATAGACAATGGAAAAAATAAAGTTGGTCATTGTTATTAATGATAATACTAAAACTTAGAGTAACTACTCATATATAGAAAGAAATAGTACTCACTTACAGTAAACGGTAAGGCCTCCATACCCCTCAGTCTCGCTATTTCCTTAGGCACACACGAAATTTGCTTGGCTGTATGTCTCATTGCAAATATTCTCAGATTAATTCCAATTTGAGGCGCCGACATTCCAAGACTTCCGTACTTACTTATTACATATTCTAACTTTCTAATTATTATTTGTATTTCATTTGTTTTAATTTCATCGAGAGGGACGGGCTCGGAAACTTTACGTAACATTGGGTCACCGATTTGCACGACGTGTTCGTAAGGTGGGGTTGATTTGCCATATGCGGGGGCTAATCTAGCATACCAGTTCAGTATTTTTCTTGTTATGCTCATCTTATTTATAGAAAATACAAAAAATCTTATAATTTTAGATATAAGCTTACAGTTAAATTGCAGATAACCCTTATTACAATCTGTCAAAAATGACTTTTATTTGTTGTGACTTGTGATTGTGAGTGAACAACCTACTCTGTGGTTGTGATCACAGAGCAAGTCAAGCAAGGAACAGTGTTGCCACCTCATAAAAATTAAAGTCGCTAGATCAACACCCAAAAGTCACCAGATTGGGCTAAATTCGAAGCGAAAGTCACCAGAAATCCCAATAAATATATTTTAATAGAAACTATGTTGTAATGCCATCTATCGAAGTATCGATAGTACTGGACAGACAACTCAAGCGGCAGTACATGTTCAAATCACGTTAGGTCACGGTTAGGACTACCCCATCTCATGCCATGGGTGTCCTAGAAGATGACTAAGGGAGTTTGGAACCCGGTGTGTACCATTATTATTAGGCACTATGAGTTGCCCGCAGGTGACGGATAAACAACCGACTACTACTACTGTTACGTAATAACAATCAACGCTGTGACTCAATACCACTTTTTATTGTGTATCAAACTACGGTAACAAACATTAAAATATGTCAAAAACCAGATTTTTTATCACATCAACAAATTCTAAGTATGGAAAAACAACCGTAATTGTAAAAATAGATAACATTGTTTGGTTGTAATAATTATATTGTAATGACAAAACAAGAATATAAATAGTAATTAATATTCTATAGAATCTTTTTAGGTTAGATGAAGAACACTTAATTATCGCTAGAAGTCACTAAAAACAAAAAATCGCTAAACGACAGAAATAAATCGCCCAAACGGGGACAAAAGTCACCAGATGTAGTGACCAAATCGCTAAGGTGGCTATTACTCCGTTTCTGTACTTTCCGTTTTTACTTTTTTGTTCTGTATTTTTTTATTATTAATTTGGCCTGGAGACTAAGGGTGACATTGAGGGTGAGATTTAGAAACGAGTCTAAGCGTGAACTTACGCTTCCATCTGTCAACATTATGAGCGTAAGTCTGCGTTTTGACAGATGGAAGCGTAAGTTCAGGCTTTTTTTTTTACAATACAATACAATACAATGCTTAGACTCGTTTCTGAATATCACCCAAAGTCCTTTGGCCAAATTTTGTTTCGTATTGTGAACAGGGGCAGCCAATTCCAATTTGTCAAGTTCCCGAAATTAGGGACAAAAATCTGCTGATTCCCCACAAATTCCCCTCCATACGTAATGTTTCTAAAAAATGTCAGTATGGTGCAACCGACCTAGATTATCGACCGTATACTTTAAATAATTTTAATCACTAGGGGTACTAATACTTTTCCGATGACTAGTAATTTTGTGCTTTCAAGTTGGTTGTGTGCGACATCAGATCAAAAAAGGGAAAGTGAACGAAACATTAAAAAATGCCGTTTAAATTCAAAGTAGCCACTAGTCGGGAGGGCAGTGAGTACACTATACCGGCTGCTGCCCGATCTTGGTGGACCATGTGAGGAAGTTCGCCATCACTACTGGGGGGTCGTGTGGTATGTGGCCTTCTAAAGCGCACCTGTATGGTCAGCTCGACTGTCAGGCCCCCAGCGCTGCAGAACCAAACTTCACGGTCTGCAGCGCGGAGTGGCTAAAGTGGATCCAAAATGAAAAATGATGAATACAAATAAGGAACACAATCGCGTATGCAAGAAATATACTTCCAAGCCTTAAACGTAAAAATGCTTGCAAAGGAAATTGACCACAATCGCGTTTACAAAAAAATACATCCATTATAAACTCGCTATACTTTATATTTCGTTCCTCTCGGCTCCACGCGACCACCAAGCACGGACGAAGCGGGCCGAATCCACGTCATGACGTCACGCGAACGAGCGAGTAGCCGAATAAAATACTTTCAAGTTATTCGAGTCTTACGGGTGCGCGTACTTGAAAGTAAATTCCTGGTCACGTAAATACGCACCTTCCCTAAACGTCATTCTTTGTATGTTCTTTGTCTATCCATAAAGGGAACTCGCCCGAACAGAAAACCTAGTGCGACGTCCCTTGTTTACGTTTTGTTCTTAAATTTATTTGGAAAATCTATATTTGTGCGTACAAAATGCCCCCTAAGTATATCGAAATTATCAAATAGAATCAGAAATAGCATCTTTCCTCGTCTAAACTTCTAACGCTGACGGCGAACGCGTTTTCAGTAAAATGAACGTGGTTAAAATAAATAGGAAGCTCCGCAACAGATTAGCCACCACAACTTTAAATTCGATTTCATATGTTAGGTATGGCCTTAAAAGAGTTGAGAAGTAATGCTATCCGTACTATCTTCCTGAGGAAATATTACGTTTCATAGGAACGAGAGTTATGTATGGCAATTATCCTATACATGAGCGGCCACATGCTACTGCAACTGCACACGTCATCAGCACAAACTGTATCTTTATCAGATATAAAAAGTTTCATTAATTGATGAAGATGTTGACATTTTGTTCAATAAAAAATAAAATGACCAGTATATAAATTGTTTAGGCATTTTATTTACCATTTTTCAAAACTCGCGATTTTCTCGTTATGTTTTTGGTATTTTTTGAGATATATCTAGCTTTAAACTTGGCAAGCGAGTCGGCAACACAGAGCAAGTAACCCATAGATGGAGTTAAGTAACCACTCCGTGTCGGCAACACGGAATGTATATATATATATATATATATATATATATATATATATATATATATATATATAATGTAATGTTCGTTTGTTCAAATTCGCAAATCTCTTAAAGTTCTATAACGATAGTTTTGAAACTTTTAAACATCGCTGTATTCATATACGCGCATGTTCTTATTAAATCGGGGGACTCGTATTTTATTTATTTATTCATAATTAAATTCATTTTGTAAATATGTCCATCTAGCCATCGCAACGCGTGGTATGGTAAACCTATTAAGATTAAAATCATAGAGTAAAGTAATACATTGGGAAATTAAGATAAAGGAACAACCAACCAATCGTGCACAGAGTACGAGAATGAGAGTACAGTAATGTATTCAACAATTTCATTCAGTGTTGCCTCCTTAGCGAGTTTGTTACTAGATCGGGTGACTTTTGACATCTTTTGGCGATTTATTTCTGTCGTATAGCGATTTTTTGTTTTACCGACTTCTAGCGATATTTGAGTCATCTTCATCTATCCTAAAAAGTTTTTATAGAATATTAATTACTATTTATATTCTTGTTTTGACGTTACAATATAATTATTACAACCACACTATGTTATCTATTTTTACAATTACGGTTGTTTGTCGCCTAATAATAATAGTACACATCGGATTCCAAACTCCCTTAGTCATCTTCTACGACAACCACGGCATGAGAGGGGGTAGCCCTAACCGTGACTGGAGCTAAACGGCAAACTTCCATGGATTTCTTAAAGGTTAATGCGAATTCCATAACATGTGCTCTGCCGCTTGAGTAGTCTGTCCAGTACTATCGATACTTCGATAAATGGCATTACAATATTGTGTCTACTAAAATATATTTTTTGGGACTTCTGGTTACTTTCGCTTCGAATTTAGCCTAACCTGGGTGACTTTTGTGTGTTGATCTAGTGACTTTAATTTTTATGAGGTGGCAACACTGTTTACATTTTACGAGTCTTGCCCTTTGCCGTGCCACCGGTCGGCTGCGATAGGTTTTGACCGATGTTTTATTATCAATATTGACATTATTCTATCTTGTTCTTCATCATCATTTCGTTTCGTTCACACTTCACAGAAGCACTGTCAGAGTAGTACAGACTACGAACTACTTTGTACGAATTTCCGTAATTTGTAAACAATTTAAATGCGTTGCTTTGATATAATTAGATAAGAATCTTAATTTCGGCACGTTATTTTCGCAGTTATCGCAGTTTGCTTAGGTCCAAAGTAAGTAATTATGCAATTTTTGCTATCTGTAACGAAGTTAATTTATAAAATAAACTTGTGTCTGACATGTGTAGTTAAAAACAATTAAGTACTTATTTTATGTACATTTAAAGTATCGTATTCGTAATTTGCAATTAAAGGGTTCTCATTGCAACTATGTATTTTTTCTTTCATTATACGAGTCGTGTTCGTGATTGAACACCGTTTTTTACAAATTGGACTTTCAACTATCAGTAGCACTCATAGTTCAAATTAATCTTACTGTCAGAGTGCAGTATTAGAGGCTACTATACCGAACTAGTAGGTACATTTATCAGTCTGTTGCTTAATAGTTCATCATTTCGGCCGAATAGAGTCCACTGCTGAACACAGGCCTCCCTCAAAGATCACCACAATGACCGATAGTGGTGTGTTGTGTGCTCATTGAGGGGTTTTACCATAATCGCCACGCTTGGCAGGCGGGTTGGCGATCGCAGTTGAGTTGTTAATGTATTTGATGGACGCTGCTGTCCATCCATCAGGCTAATCTTAGTCGCCTTTTTCGACACCCACGGGATGAGATGGGTTGGTGCTATTCGTAGCCGGCACCACACATATGCTTAATAGTTCATCATAGAATAAAACTAAGAGTATCTTTTATTTTTGTGTTTAACTTTTGGTCCTGTTATGATAAAATAATACATATAATTAAAATATCTGCCTGTACCTGTCCCACTGTAAGGAAAATGCTTCTTATACAGAAAAGGTATAAGCATTTCATTGCATGTTCGCGATTTCAGACCACCATATCATATTCATCATATTTGTGTTCATATCAAGTATAATAATATAAGTACGAAAATGTTGGTTGTAGAAAATGCAGCAATTGAATTAGTACTAATTCAATTTTCTTACAAACTTATGAAAATATATTTAGTTAAGTACAATGTAACAAACTAAAATAGATTATTGCTACCCAACTACAACTTTCCTAAAGCAATAATCTCCCATAATTATTTATGTAGGATAATATAATATATTAAGTGGAATAAATCCTAGTTTCATAATCATGAATCAGAATCGGAAACATGTATTTGTAAAACATGGGTGAAAAGAATGAATAGTCAGACTTTAGTTGCATAACTATAATACATCTAGCTATCTTAACTAAATAGACAGTTGTGCTATGTTTTGCCATTGTAATTAACAAGACTAAGAGACTAAAGTAGACTAAATAAAAATTATTTTAGAGAAAACTGTTACTGTTCACTTCATACATTTAGGCAACTATACAACTTACATGAATCCAAGATTAAATAACCAAACTTATGGCTAAGTACTGAAACGTCACGTGGCTCAGATAGTTAAAGCGGGACTCAAAATTAACTGGTGTTTCAGTATTCAGCCATTCATTTTATATGATGAAAGTTAAGTTTAACAATTTCAGTCATCATTCAAGAATTCAGTTACTGTATAGTAACATTTCTCATTGTGACTTTTTAAATTTATTGACATCAGTTATTTTTTTATGAAGTCCTTTGCTGAATAAGTTTATTTGAAGTAAGGATTTTTTAGATTTCATATGGTACAATTGATTTTAATATTGAGCATGCATGAGAGTTTGTTTAACTGGAGTCTTATTTTAAAAATAAATGTGAATATGCTTTTTCAAAGAATACATTTTCCATAATATACAATGCTGGTAATTTTAATTTCTTTAAATACTTGAAATGAGGTATACAGCTATCTGTGCCTTTAAACTGTACATTTTCTGCAACCTAAATACAAGCTTCCTATGAGACAACTGCCCCCAGAAAATAACATAATATTGCAGAACTGATGCCACTTGCCCATCATTCATTTTTGCCATAATCGCCACGCTTGGCAGGCGGTTTGGAGATCGCAGTTGAGTTGTTAATGTATTCGAAGGACGTTGCTGCCCATCCTCCGTCTAATCCCTTAGTCGGCTTTTACGACACCCACGGGATGAGATGGATTGGTGCTATTCGTAGCCACCACACGGCAAAATGGCACTTGCCCATAATATGCTTTAAGTAATGTTTTAATATTAACGTTTTTGAGAGCTGGAAAAGTGCATAAGCGGATTTACTCTGTAGCTTACATTTCATTCTTCAGTATGATATTTCCAAGTCAGTTAATTATAAATGGTGTAATTCCTTGTAGCATTATTAGCCCCTTCTACTTTATAGTCTTGATAGGTCCTTAGATTTTCGGTCTTTAGATCACCTTTATCATAATTATTAAAATTAGTGCATTCTATTATAGCTGTACTATAATTTGCGTAGAGAACCATTTTGATGTAGTGTTATTTTTGGCAGGTCGTTGATATATGTATACAAAAAATAGCGGTCCAAGCACGCTACCTTGGGGCACGCCATAGTGTCTTTGTTTTCGATGTATATAGGGTTCGTAATTTGATTTTCGGACTTAATTATTCTTGTGACTTCATTAAGATCTCTAACATTTAGATGGAGTTTTTTCAAGGATATTCCCTTTATGCTATATCCATGTTATTTTTGTAGCAGTCTCTTTATCATGAATGAAAAAATACACTTGGTGGTTTTGGAGCCCATTGGTAATGGCAATTTAGTGTGTGAGATAATCCATGTTTATCGATTTTTATTATCATATGTATCAAATTAATGCTATTTATTCCTCCTTT
Organism: Diloba caeruleocephala; assembly: GCA_947459985.1. Taxonomy (NCBI): domain Eukaryota; kingdom Metazoa; phylum Arthropoda; class Insecta; order Lepidoptera; family Noctuidae; genus Diloba; species Diloba caeruleocephala. Next base: position 27,426,697 of record OX381612.1, on the reverse strand, counting down.
GGACTATGGATGTTGTAACAGTCGACTAAGGGACTCTTAACCAGAGGCATGATCAGCAGAGTTCGATCTACGCTCACCAACCCAAACGTGATATGTACTGGCAAATTCCCCCCAAATTTGGAAACTCGCGGAGGCCTTTAGTCAGCAGTGGACATCTCAAGCGGTGAACTAAAAGCTTTGCTATTTAGAAATAATGTGCTCATAGAATCTGTTTCTGCAGATGTTCAAGTTAAGTGTGAAACTAACGCGCACAGCGTCACACTTCATAAAACGCACAATGTCTACTCAAGAGCAAGATGTACTGTTTGAAACACTGAACAATGCTGGGATCATCACTTTAAACCGGCCCAAAGCCTTAAATTCTCTCAACACATCTATGGTATCAAAGCTACTACCACAACTCCAGGAATGGGAAAACCAGAAGACACTAGTGATTGTTAAAGGTGCTGGTGAAAAAGCATTTTGTGCAGGTGGTGATGTAAAAGCTGCAATAGATAAAATTGAAGGACCAAGGTTCTTCCATACTGAGTATAATGTAAACTATCTTATTGGCAAATATAGGACTCCTTACATAGCTATTATCAATGGTATTACAATGGGGGGTGGCCTTGGATTGTCTGTTCATGGCAGGTACAGGATAGCTACTGAAAAGACTTTGATAGCCATGCCTGAGACTAAGATAGGATTGTTTCCTGATGTTGGAGGCTCATATTTTCTGCCAAGGCTGCAGGTCAATTTAGGCTTGTATTTGGGTCTGACTGGTGAGTAATAAAGTTCAAAATATTCTTGATTATGGTTCTACACTTATAAGATCTGCATTGAATCAGTTTTTTATTTAAATACATAGTTAAATAGTACCACCCATGGGCGTACCCAGCTTTAAGTCGGGTGGTTGAGGCGTTGTCTGGGGCAGATGCCCCGTGCAAAATTGCAAATGAGCATTTTTGGCGGCAGGTCAGGTATAGATGGGTGTAGCTGTATTGATGGGTATTGCATGAACCTACAACAATAATTTGCAGAGGTGGATTTCATTGTCTGGTCTGGTTTGGAGTGCAGTGGTCTACTGTGAGAGTGTTATGCTCCAAGAGTGAGGGCCGATCGGAGAAGGACGCGAGGGCGCCGGGATAAAAACCGCTCCGGAGCCCAGCGTCCCATATCGTTATATGGCGGAGCGCCTCGGTAGTCGCGGACGCGCAGAGTGGCGAATCAACGTGCGCGTACTGAGTGAATCTTGGAAAGACGGTGGCGCGTGTGTGGTCTCGTACCGCTGTGTGCGTAGCACAGCGAGGCTTCGGGAGAACCCCTATATAATCCTCGAGATGTGCCTGGGAGGCGGCCTTCTTACTGTCGCCCACCTTCCGCTAGAGGGGGTGACCGCTTTACATTCGATGCGCTTGAAGTCGAGTCGTACCAACGAACGTCTCCAATTTTACTGTTGTCGTGTTCCTGGAGCCTCCCTTCGGTGCCGAAGATGACTGCTCTGGTAGTATCAGCCGGTAACCGCCATTCCCTGGGGCAGGGGAAGTGCATGATACAGGTAATTTCACAGGCTGACAAAAAAGCAATTAATTGGCCTAAACTACAAGACGAGATTAAACCAGTTTTTTATTTGAAATACCAGTATTTTGCGCAACTGTATCAAGGTCCAAGGTCATCAGATCTACCGTTACTAATGTTGGTTGCGTCCCTGCCGCCCCTCAAATTGTGCCGCCCCAAGCCCGGGCTTCGCGAGTTTGCGTGCTCATACCGAGCGAAGACGGCGGCGCGCACATCCCCTCTGAGATGTGCCTAAAGGCGTGGCATCAATGGGAGGCTTTAGATCTTACGAAGACCTGGAGCCTCCCTTCGCTGCCGAAGATGACTGCTCCAGTGGTTTATGCCGGTAGGAGTCCGGCATGCTCCTTCACCCTTCCCCGGGGTGGAGGAAGTTCATGGTGAATTTCTACTGGAGACCAATAAAAAAAGGCCCGCGTCTCGTGGATCCACGAGCACTCCGATGCCTGTCTGTGAGAACTGCGTGAACTATTTTTTCTTTTTGTAATTGATATAATTGATTGCAGGTGAAAGACTTAAAGGGAGGGACGTATTTCAATCAGGCATAGCAACACACTATATATCCAGCAAAAGGCTATATGAGCTGGAAGTATTACTGTCTCGGTGTACCAACGAAGTGGAGGTCGACAATCTTCTGAACAAGTTCCATGAGAAATCAGATGAGTTCACTCTAGCTGATAACATTAAACATATTAACTACTGTTTCGCTGCTTCTACTATTGAGGAGATCATTGAAAGGCTCGAAAAAGTACAGAATGATTGGTCTGAAAAGACGTTGAAGGTGAGAGCTAGTAAAATATAAATCTTCCAATGTAATGTGATGTAATCTTTTTTTTTGTTTTTTGTTTTTTTTTTAAAACGTTGCCCCACACTAGGATTTCTCCTGTGTCGTGGATGCGTTTACAGACAGAAATTCCACAATCAATAAACCCAGACCCGAAACAACTACCTGCAGATCATACAAATATTTGTTTCGTGCGGGAATCGAACCCGCGACCCAGTGCGCAGCAGCCGACTGTATCAGCCACTGCACCAACCGTGCCGTCGAATCTGCGTAATGTTTAATTTTATTTATTTATATTGTCCAGCCTATGTATTAATGACTTTATTGTCCACCTATATATATATATATATATATATATATATATATGTATATATATGTATATATATATATATATATATATATATATATGTATATATATACTAGATGCCCGCCCCGGATTCGCACGGGCAGATACATGCAAACCCGATTGCAGTGACACCTACCAGGTTCAATCAATCCAGTCAACTAATTACCTTATACTGCCGTCTGTTGGAATCTTATCGAACTAACAGATAATTACGACTCTTTGTCAGATAATAAACAAATAGTTCGCAATAAAATAATATTGCGATTATAAATTGAGATATATACTATCCTGTCTTTTAAGTTTGATAAAACTGCACACAGTATGCAAAATTTTATTAAAATCTGTTCAGTAGTTTAGGAGTCCATAGCGGACAAACGTGACACGTAATTTATATATATTAAGATTTGTTAAGAGTAGACGGTCGGTAGAGTCGTGGTCAGTTTATTTACTTCATTCTGATAAACATCAATCAAGCTGTGTGCTGCCGGCTACGAATAGCACCAACCCCTCTCATCCCGTCCCGTAAAACGCGACTATGGGATTAGCCAGAGGATGGGCAGCAGCGTCCTTTGAGTACATTAACAACCCAACTGCGATCGCCAACCCGTCTGCCAAGCGTGGCGAATATGGCAATACCCCCCAATGAGTACACACACCCAGACAGCTCGGCGATCTTTGGGTGAGGCCTGTGTTCAGCAGTGGACTTTATTTGGCCGAAGTGATGATAAGCATCTTTGGCTAATTTATGTGAATTGGTGAGCTATTCAATCTAAACCTTAAATAATTATGTACGTAAGGATTGAGTGTCCCTATAAAAAATCGGAAAACTGATGTTAGTTAATGTTGTTGTTGTGATGTTAGACTGTTGTTGAGATAAAAGTCGTATCATCTGTTTTTGTGTATATATATCTTCACGCTTTAGGGACATCCAAAGGGATAATGTGGTTGCCTCATTTTATTTTTGTAGCGATGGAACGAATATTCAGGCAACCTCAACGAAATGGATAGAATGCAAAACTCGCTTCTTGGGTATTTTACATGTACGCCTCCAAAACCCTGCTCTTTTTTCCAGACCCTTCACCAGATGTGCCCAGGCTCTCTGAAGATTACGCTCCGTGCGCTACAGCGCGGTGCTCAGCTAGACTTGGGGCAGTGCCTCAAAATGGAGTACCGCATCGCCTGCCGTGCTACTGAGAATCATGACTTCCCTGAAGGTAGATTAATGTTTTTGAATACTGCCCTGTTCTTTAATCCCTATAACGTAGGTACGCTTGATTCGGACACAAATCACACTTCAACTAACCTCCAGACTCTAAACAAAGATCTGCCTTCATACATTATTGCCATTCGTGATCAAAAACTAATTAGGTATCTCGAGTCTTTCTTAGATGGTGATTTCTCCATTTTGCAACATCTTTTTTTTTTGTAAAGTATTGTAAAAAAAAAAATTGCAACATCTGACTATAAAATGTATTTATAGTTACCTATATATATATGTATATATATATAGTTACACCTCGGACTGCCTCATAATTACTTCTACCTACCATTTTCCATCATAAGGTTGCCTGGAAGAGATCACGGATAGTGATAAGGCCGCCTACTGTAATTTTACTAAATTTTTTGTACAATAAAGAGTATAAAAATAAATAATACATTAAATCACACTTTTTACCAGGTATACCTACAGAGAGTTTCTTTAAATACATGTATTAACGCTGAAAGTGTGACTGTAGAATATATAGCACCACTCCATCTCCTCCCGTGGATGTCGTAAAAGGCGACTAAGGGACTCTAAACCAGAGGGATGGGCAGCAGCGTCCCTTCTGTAGAACGGTAGCCATACTGCGCTCACCAACCCGCCCGCCAAGCGTGGTAAAATGTTGACACAGTTGTGGAAATCTTTTGGGGAGGCGTTTGCGCAGCAGTGGACGTCCTTTGGCAGATGACGATGAACGCTGAAAGATACGAATCACGCTAATTAATTACTGCTTAAAGTTAGGCATCAGAGTTAATTAGGCACGGTTTTTAGGCACTTAGTTACAAAATGGAGTAGGCAAGTTATTGTAAGACAGACTTGAGATAATAGTTTTTTTGCTGTAGGACGGCGTTATATGTTTGTAAGATAATTCAGATAATTCGTCAGCATCATTATACAAAGCAGTTTTGCTTTTATAAGGTACAGGTTTGTGGTAAGAACACAACCTTTCACCATAGCTAGTGAGGAATATTTTAGAACAGACTAGCCAGTGCCTTTTTATCTATTTTTAAGGGAAAACAAACAGTAGTTTATTAAGTCTTATACAATGGTTTTAAAGCTAGACTAAATAAATATAATACCCACTACATTTCCCACAAGCCTTGAGACCTTGAGATAGCCTTGCAAACCTCTTTCAATTATTCAGTTTTTATTTTCTATGTCAATAACATTCGCCCAAGTGCTGTAGGGACCCACAAAGTTTCAACTTAAGTAGATGAATGATGTAAGAATGCATATGGCACGAATACAGAAAGCGATTAATGGTATATATTTAGTACGTATATTGATTGTCTTTTGCCTGGCGGTATTGGTCTGTCATGCTCACTAAAATGTCTCTTTGGTGGCGGCGTTGTGTATGGGGTCATTGAATTCTCTAGACTGGTTGAACTGAGCGTTGCTGATGCATGCGTCGTGCTTATGAAAGGGTGCTGTCTGTCTGAAATGGTCAGCGGTTAACTGCCATGGCCAATAAATGATTATTGTAGAATGAAGTTCAACATTAACGAAATTTTGCTCGTTATGTTTTACTGTCATTTGTACGTATCGATCAACGCTGTTATCTCAATTATTTTAAAAAGAGTATCCATGGGGTTTCTTGGTGGCTCTTCTCCATATAAACAACTACTGGTTACTGTGCAAATTAAATTCTGCCTGTGGAAAAGGCCCGGTAATTAAATAATTTGAAAAAAAAAGAATGAATCTATGAAAGATACATTTATTTTTTGTATTTAAATAGATGATGTGCTTCTGGCAGACAAAAACTATAACGGCAGTTGTGTGTAAAATTAAAACCACTTTTCATATTTCAAGGCTCATTAGCAGTATAACAGCCTACCCTTTTTAAACAAGTGCTAACCAAATACATACGAGGCATAATCAATGGCACTGTAACTTTATTATCTTAGAGATACTAAGGTCTAAGGTCATACAAGATTACACTTGGCATAATATGTTGACAAACAAGCGTTTTCGGTAATTCCTAATATTAACTTGTTAATTTTATAACTCGCTGTTATATTTATATCGATCGTAAATATTGACTTGATAATTTGCAGTTTACTTATCTTAAGAAGGCAAGAGCAGGCACGAGAGTGCGAAATTAAGTATTAAAAAATATTTTTATAAGATCTAACACTGTGTTGACAATAGAAAAGTGGACACGAATTGTAATGTATTGTAATGTATGACTCGCATCTATCAGCCCATATAAATATATTGCAAAACATCTGCTTCCCAATGATAACTGTAATGAACGATCATAGGGGATATTGCCATAGTCACCACGTTTGACTGGCAGATTGTTGATCGCAGTTGTTATTAGACCATGGTAGGTTGCTGCTGCCCATTCTCTTGATATCACCCCTTACTCACCTTTTAAGACACCCATGGGTGGAGCTGGTGATCTATTCCTTGCGGATCACCACACGGAAAATTTGTGTTATTTTTATGTATAAAGTTAAACTTTGTAAAATCTATTTAGTAAAAGAGTTCAAAAAAACTTTAGTCATCCTGCGACCACGAATGCTGCAAAGTATTCGAAACGTCAGGAAAGTCAAAAATCTAAAATATACGCGATAGAATCCGTTTAAAAGTGTTTTATTATAAAGTTCAAAAAAATATCAAGTATAATACTCAAAAATGGCCCTGAGCTTATTTTGGAATTTTTCTTTCGAGTTGTCATGTATGTAGTATGCCACTCATCCAATGACAATTATCAAAGAAATTAGAAAAAATGATTTTATTTGATTTATGATTTTGACATTTCAATGTTTTCAATACGTATCAACTAACATATTAATAATCAATCTAATCGAAAATCTTCACAGTCAAGATTTTGAAATTCATCCATTGTTGTGTTACGATCACATTTAACATAAAAATAGACATATCCAATATAATCCGAAATCGAAAGATTTTGGATTAGATCGACCTTCACCAGGTCGTCTGTCCACCTCGTTGGAGGTCGTCCCACGCTGCGTTTTCCGGTTTCCACTCGAGAGCCTTTTTACCCCAACGGCCATTAGATCTACGAGCTATGTGTCCGCCCATTGCCACTTCAGTTTACTAATCCTTGACATCACATCTTGGACAAATATATTTGATGAGCGGCACGACACAGTCATCAAAGAAATTTGATCAAATCTTGGACAAAGATATTGAATGAGTGGCATACTACCTTAAAACCTTGTTAGTTGATTCTTTAAATCAATCTGTTAGGAGCTAAATTACTGAAAAATATTCCATTTTATTCTAAGTTACGTTAAAACTTCGATAGCGACTCTTAGGGTGTCGCTCCAAAGACCAATGGTAAGAAGTGTGGTTCATTGATATAGGCACTAAAATTAACAAAAAATCTTTATTGTAGGAGTCCGAGCCCTGCTCATAGACAAAGACAACAACCCCCAGTGGAAGCCCAAGACCCTAGCTGAAGTCGACGACGACTATGTGGAGAGCTACTTCAAGAGGTTGCCGCAGGAGAGAGAGCTCCAGTTCTTCGATGCCAAGCTGTAGGAATGGTAGTGAATGTGCAGTGTATGCATGTTTTTATGTATAGTCTGATTTTCCTTAGCTGTCTTTTAAGTGTTAATAATCTTCACACATACATGTGAAAATGTCCACTGGAGAACATGAGCCCGATTATCACTACAATGAGCGGTCTTAGGGTCTTATGGTGATGATGGCAATATATAGAGATCACAGAACATTGTTATTAGTAAATGCGAAGATGCTGCAACCCACCCTCGTGGTATCAACCCTTAGTCGCCTTTTACGACTGCCATAGAGGGAGAGGAGCGGTCTATTCTTTGCCGGGAACCACACGGAATATATTTAACACTCTATATATATAAATGGTTTATTAAACTAAACTAAAAGCATCTTAAAACATTGTGGTAAAACATACATAGCTATAAAACGATGTGTGATTTTATTTTTCTATTTTCTATCTAAAAATATATCAAAATATATTGTACATTATAAGCATAGATCGGAATAGGTAGAGTATATTTACCTAAACTTCAAGTAAGGAAGTAATATAGAGTGAATAATACTTCCCTCTGAAATACCCGAATAATAATCATGACCCTTTCATCCCAGGATTCAAGAATTACGAATTGTTTATTGGACTATGAATACATTGGTAACAGGTCCACAGAAATAGAAAACAGTAACGAGAAGGTCTCAGAATTTCGCTATTAATAAAAAAAACGCAATATAACCCAGTAAATACCTACACATAATAACCAGCCAGTTATTAAAGTTTTTAGTAGCCTATATGTAAAATTAAGAACTTTGTTTTAACAGTTTTAGTGATTAATATAAAACATTTCGAAGTAATTTGTTACAAATGTAAGGGCAATAATAAATCAACCTCTGGATGCAAACGAAAACATAATGATTATCATTCCAGTTTAGATTTAGGTATTAACCACTCTCTATGTTACTTACTTCCTAGAAGTTCAGGTGAATATACTCTACCTATTCCGATCTTTGCCGTGTGGTGCCGGCTCAGAATGCCACCACCCCATCTCCTCCCATGGGTGTCGTAAAAGTCGACTAAGGGATTAGTCGGAGGATGGGCAGCAGCGTCCTTCGAGTACATTAACAACTCAACTGCGATCGCCAACCCGCCTGCCAAGCGTGGCGATTATGGCAAAACCCCCCAATGAGCTTAAAACACATCCATATCGGTGGTAGTGATGATCTTTGGGGGAGGCCTGTGTCCAACAGTGGACTTCATTAGGCCGAAATGATGATTCCGATCTCTGATTATAAGACAGCTAGAAAAAACAGACCTTATATAATGTTATGTGGGAACTGATGTGTTAAATTCTTGTTTGAGGTGGAAGAGTGAAGGGTGTACATGCGGTAGAAAATACGGATAAGTTCTTCACAAGGACTTTGTTTATACAGGGAGTACATTATTTCCAAGTGAACGAGAGAAATAGTGCCATTCAACTAGGCCATCGATTGTTGTCTTGATAAGTTTTTGATAGAGTTAAAAGCACCAGTGATGTAGATGTATGTGTTTTAAGAACAATATGTGTTGTTACATACTTTAAAAAAAGTTATTGGCTTGCTAAACAATTATTGGCAGGATACATTAAAATTACCTTTATTAGTGATTATTATGTGGACTTTGCCGTGCGTTGCCGGCTCAGAATACCACCACCCCATCTCCTCCCGTGGGTGTCGTAAAAGTCGACTAAGGGATTAGCCGGAGGATGGGCAGCAGCGTCCTTCGAGTACATTAACAACTCAACTGCGATCGCCAACCCGTCTGAGCACACAACACACTGATATCGGTCGTTGTGTGATCTTTGGGGGAGGCCTGTGTCCAGCAGTGGACTTCATTCGGCCGAAATGATGATGATGATGATGTGGACTTGGTATTGCATTCTTGAAGTCCATTGTTATGAATTTATATGGTTCAATAGTACTGCAAAATTAAAAAACATTTGTTAAATAAACTTATTCCTACACTAGGATAAATCTCACACGCACAGCCAGTCAAACCCGAAAAAACTATCAGTAGTTCATACAAATATTTGTTCCGTGCGGGGATCGAACCCGCGGCACGTAATGCAACAATCCTATAGTTTAGCTGCTGCGCCTGCCGTACTGACTTCGTACTACATCAGATAACGTTTGCTACTATGTTATTTGTTATATTGTTCAATGGGTAAGCAGTAAATCGTGCTCTCTGCAATCAGTACCCACTGCTATGCGGGTGGTGTATGTGTACTTTTGATCTTTCCGCAATGTTATTGTATTGAGCCAGCAGGTGAGATATATAACGGTGTAGGCCGCACCAAACTTCTAGTATAGTTGTTTCAAGTCACCTGCGTGCGTCATGTGACTTTTAAGCACATTGACACAAGGCTCAATTTTAACTGATTGACGCGCGTTCGTGTATTGAAGCAACTAATAGCGAAAGTGTAGGTTTGCGGGTGGAGTAGGGCAGGCAGCGCAGGGGGGAGAGAGATAGAAGGGGGGGGAGGGGGCTTGCAGCGCAGGGAGTAGGGACCCCAGAAGAGAAGCTAGCCCCGCTTAGGCGTCTAGTTAGTTTATATATATGTGTGCACCGTGCGTATGGATGGAGCTGTCTTTCACTTAAGAGCGGCCAAATTTGGCTTTGTGTCTTTAATAAACATCGTCGGAGTGTCAAAATTAAAGGGATTGTGTTTGGTGGCACATAGCTTATAGCAGCGCAGTAATTCCATACACTTTTTTACAGTTGCGCTGCAATTTGTCACCCAAATAGAAGGGACCCGCTGTCAATTAAAATAAATAAGGCAAAAGAATTACGTGTAAGTCTTCCACACTTAAGAATTAAGTGCTAAGAAAATATTGATTATGTTAAAAAAAACTATGCGCTTGATATACCTACCGAGTGGAAGGCAAATGAGCCACAGGCCCTTCCCGTATGTTATTTGTATCAATCCTCTTTTCTACAGTAGCTTAAAGCTTAGGGCTTATACTTACCGGTCCGGCCAGATTCTTCAACATTCAGCTAAATGTCTTCCACTGCTGAAAAAGACCTCCACCATAGATTTCTGCAACAACCGGTTACATGGCATATGTAGTCAGGGTAGGGGAGTTTTCCAGTAGTCATTATAAGGGAAATATGCCAGTACTCACCACGCTTGGCAAGCGGGTTAGTGAGCGTAGAATAGCTATTATTGCACAGAAGTGATGCTGCTGCTGCCCATTCCTCTGGTTATCATGGTGCTTTATTCGCATTTTACGACATCCACGGGAGGACATGAAGTGGTGCTATATTCTTAATCCGGTCACCACGCGATTAGTTCGATCAAAATCTTTTTTTTTTGCTCTTCTCGAGACTTTCACGCTATGTGAGTCCTCACTATGCACACTGGCGTGGTCTATTCTTATTTTTTATACTAATGGTCCGCTAGCTGCCGCCGGGAGATGGATATGGATTCTTTATATTTTCTTTTTCTTTCTTTTTTTTCTTTCTTTTTTTTTCTTTCTTTTTTCTTTCTTTTTTCTTTCTTTTTTAAAAAAACGTTGCCCCACACTAGGATTTCTCTTGTGTCGTGAGTGCGTTTACAGACATGAATTCCACATACAATACACCCAGACCCGGAACAACTACCTGCAGATCGTACAAATATTTGTTTCGTGCGGGAATCGAACCCACGACCCGGAGCGCAGCAGCCGACTGTATCAGCCACTCCACCAACCGTGCCGTCGGATAAGGCGTTAACACTGAGCGTGTTTGAGGTGATCAGTACATTTTGTATGGAATGCTAGCCTCTAGTCAGCTTGACTCTTATCAAGAATCTGACCGAATCGGTATATACGAAGCTGCACTGGAAATTGGAACAAGAAGGGATCGAATCGAATAAACAAAACGATTATAATAAAACACTTTTAAACGGATTCTATCGCGTATATTTTGATTTTTGATTTTCCTGACGTTTCGAATACTTTGCAGCATTCGTGGTCGCAGGATGACTAAGGTGACAGGCGTCGTTACAGATTTTTAGAAAAGTTATTTTATATATATATACGCGATAGAATCCGTTTAAAAGTGTTTTATTATAATGTGTAATAATCGCGAAAATCTAAGACATTACTAAATAAAACGAATTAAGAGGAAATTAACGACTTCAAATGAACATAATTATTATATCTATAAGTCTATACATAAGAATGGTACCTTCATGTTTTATATACTTGAACCTTCCCAGAAGTATATAGGTAACCCCAGTGAAAGAATTATAAAAATTGGTGATGTAGTTTCTGAAAAAATCGTGTACATACAAACGTACGGGGAAAACGGCGAACTTTCCTTTTTTGAAGTCGATTAAAAGTGTTGCAACTCGATATAACAAACTAAGCGTAATATACTTGTGCAAGTTGTGTCACGCCAATAGTGATGCGAGTGGGGTTCGAAGTCGAGACTTCTGGATCACCACCGCCTCGCTGGGCCATTGGACTGAAGTCACTCGCTGAGCACCTTCAGCTTTCCGGAGCGGTTGCTAGGTTAGCTTGCCAGGTTGACGTGACTCCTAGAATGTGTGGTCGGTGCCGCACGCCAGCTGTTCTGTATTTAATGGCGCCTAAGAGATAAGCTGACTGCATAAAAGTGTGGTGTATATTGCCTTATTAGTGTATAATGCATATTTGCAGTAGGTAATTCATACTTTTTCATATATATGGCTAGTCTGAAAGGGTTTACTAAACCGAAAGGATAATAAAATGCTCATGATTAAAGTATCATTTTTGTTCTGCGACTTCTAAAATATACTTCGCTGAGAAAGGTCGAAAGGTACAAGAAAATACGCACTGTCGTGTTTCGATTTAAGGTCTTGATAAAACCATAAGCAAGAGGATGGGAGAACACAGCCCGCACTTGGTAATCCCTACCAAATAGACTTGCAAAAAATATTAGTAACTTTTCCGCGGCTTCTCCCGCCCGCGTAGAGTTCAGCTTATAACAGAAAGAGTCGCGCATCCTTTTGGGAACTGTTTATTTTCCCGGAATATGAGCCTATATGTTAATCCGGGTTATGGTGTATCTGTGTGCCAAATTTCATCCAAATCCGTCCAGCGTCACAGCGTGATCGAGTACCAAACATGCAAACATCTCCACAAACTTTCACATTTATAATATTAGTAGGTACTAACATTTTGTACTATTTTAACAGTCGTTTTACTGCTAATGATATCGTTAATTTGTTACTCTACAAATCCTCCACGGCTTAGTACCTTCTTTCGGACTAACGCTATACATAATAGTTATAGGCAGCAAATAGTTGGTTTTGTATGGATTCTAGTGACAAACTAGTTTAAAACTGTAATAACAATTTTAAAGTCGAGAGGATATAAGATGACTAGCCTACAGGGGCGTACCCTGGATCTGAGCTTGGGGACTTTTTTTCTTCGGAGTGCTGCCCCTAGATTGGTAAGCGCTTGGTACGCCCTTGCTAGCCTATGCAGCCAAATACTTATATCAAACTAGGTGAACATTCTATCAAATGTGCCTTGTTTATGCTATAGTTAAAAAAGATTGCTTATTATTTATATAAGGAATGTGTCTGCCATGTGACTTCCAAATTATTCCTCTTTTGTAAATCTTTTAACTCATAAGTTTAAAGACAATACATTTGCATTTATTTTGATTTGTTTAAGTGTAATATTTTACAAAAAAGTTTCTATGTACTATATTTCGTATGTATATTTTGTGTATAAATGTATATTAAACGTGTTTTTGTCTGTTAATGTTAATCAAATAAAGAGAAAATTATATACATTCTATATTTTCTTTTATTTTCTAGTACATTCTACTGCAAGAAATTTGTATTGTACATAGGTAAAGAGTGAGCGATAAAGTTGATACAGTGTAAGCAAAGTCTCCAGCAAGGTCCTGTATGATTAGTCTTCTAGCTGCGATCTTGGTACTTTAGTACAGTACAGAGAATACTGAAGAAATTTGTATTGTACATAAAGATAAAGACAGAAAAAAAATATTTCTAGTCATGTAAACCATATACAGGCACTTATGAATCGTCGAGACTTTAATTGCCGCGTTCCAAGATGTGGATTTCCTATGGAGAAGAACGGGCAAGAAACTCCATGGTTACTCTTTTTAAATCATATTAAATGTTACAATATTTTATGAGCACATTGTTGTAAAAATCAAGGTTATGTGAAAACAATGTAGGAGAAAAGAGTCTAAACTTCTTAAAAAGTCTATAAAACAAGCCTGTATGTATTTTTTTTTAAAGTTTTGATTATGTTGTCATGGCAGCATTTGGCTGACCAGTCCCAACAGACGGCACCCGTTCACGAGCATGACGCATGCATCAGCGTCGCTTAGCTCAACCATATTGCAGGGAAACTTAGCGACCCAATACACGAAGACACCATCAGCAGAACACTCGAGCGAGCATGACATATCTAAACTGCCAGACAACTATCACGTCAATAAAACAAAACACAAAAACAACCCACATGGTTCTCGCACTGCCAGTACAGTAACAAATCAAAATAAATTGAATATTTAAAAATGAACAAGTCATTAAAGTAAATTAAAAAATATAGAATAATTGAATGTCATTATATGAAATAATAGAATAGATTAATCAAATGTCATTATATGAATTAATATAATCCATTATAGGTAATATTGATGTAATTTAAATGTCAACATAAAAAAATGGCAATTGTATTTTATAAATACATAAAAAACCAAGAATGTCAGTATAAGCCTATGAAAATTAGAGCAGCTCAATCCCAAGCATTTTTGTCATCCATATACTCTGTAATTCGTGTGGTGTCCGGATTAAGAATATAGCACCACTCCATCTCCTCCCGTGGATGACGTAAAAGGCGACTAAGGGAATCTAAACCAGAAGGATGGGCAGCAGCGTCGCTTCTGTGAAACGGTAGCCATACTGCGCTCACCAACCCACCTGCCAAGCGTGGTGAGTATTGGCAAATACCCCCCAAAATGATGACAATCTATGGGGGAGGCCTTTGTTCAGCAGTGGACGTATGAATGGCCGATATGATGATATACTCTGTAACTTTATAGAAACCCTTTCTACACAGCTTCTGCTTTATAATGGACTTGAATTTATTAAGACTTTATTTTTGAATATGACTTGGGATTTTATTGTAAAAACGCACAGATTGACATGTAAATGATTTGGTCTGTATCGGTATCTTCTGGAGCCTAGTGGCAGGAACAACCAGTTTATGTTTGTTCCTGGTATTAATACTATGGATATCACTGTTTTTCACAAAGCGATTAATATTTTTATGTACATACAAAACATTTTCACAAATGTACTGAGATGGGAACTTCATTATATTAATCTCCTTAAATTTCTCCCTCAGTGAATATTTCGGGCTTAACTTATAGATTGACCGAATGGCTCGTTTTTGTAGCACAAAAATAGTTTGGATGTCGGCAGCATTCCCCCACAACAGAATACCGTACGACATTACACTATTAAAATAACTAAAATATACTAGTCGGGCGGTTTCTATGTCTGTTAAATTACGAATTTTCATAAACGCGTATGCTGCAGAACCAAGCCTTTTCGACAATTTAAGTATGTGTGGGCCCCACTGCAGCTTAGAATCTAAAGTGATACCTAAAAACAGTGCTGTGTCCACAAGGTCCAACTCAGTACCATTAATAAATATACAGGTTTTTTCATTTCTAACATTAGGTGTAGTAAATCTAATGCATTTCGTTTTTTTCTCATTTAATAGCTAACATTGTATTGTGGCCATTTCAAGCCTGGCTAGGAAAGGAAAAATTACTGAACCGGTTTGTTAGGAACCTTGCCGTAGTATTATGATAAAGAACAAGGGCAACATAAATATACAACCTAGGCTAATTTAAATATAGGCTATGAATTTTTACGCTATTGCTAGTACAGAATGAGCAGTAGAGCATTTTATCTATTTACCTTTTCTTATTTATCCTGTGGAAATACATCATGTAGTTCCTCTGCCCCGGGAAAGGGCGGGGGGGCATGCCAGACTACCGGCTAAAACAGCAGAGTGGTCATCTTCGACACCATAGGGAGGCTCCAGGAACTCGAATAATCTCCATCTAGAGCCAACCATTGCTGCCACGGCTTTAAGCATACCTCTAGCGGAGGGAAGGCGACTGTAAAGAGGCCAGCCCCCAGGCACTTCTCAGGGGGATTGTAAAGGATTCCCCCGAAGTTTCGCTATGCGCACACGGTGGCACGTGACCACATGCACACCTCTGTCATTCTGGGGGTCGCTCAGTATGAGCGCGCAGGTTTCCCAATAGGCGCACTCGCGACCCCCAAGGCCCCCCGAAATATTAAGATGACAGGGGGCTCAGGCGTGTAGGATACGGGCGTCGCGGCGGTTGTTATCCCGGCTCCGGGTCCTCCTCTTCCTAGCGGGATCGGCCCTCTCCCGATCCCGTTCAGAAACCTCCTTCTCCAGCATGACGCTCTCACAGAAGGAGACCACAGCACTCCAATTTTCATGCTCTACCAGCATAGCCGACACAACTTCTGGAGAGAGAGATCTTGCTCGATCCGATCGACCAGAATCCGGCGCTCGGCCGCCCACGCAGGGCACGCTCCGAGCGTGTGCTATGCGGTATCCTGATCGTCTCCACAGTGGTGGCACTGTGCCGTGACCTCGCTTCCTATCCTGTGCAAGTCCGCACCGAAACAACCGTGACCGGTGAATACCTGCGTCAGGCGGAATGTGACGCGCTCACTCCTTTGGAGCCGGGCTCCGAAGAGCGGCAAGATGGCCTCAACGACGCCCTTTTGCGCGTACTGCGACAGCATGAGCCGCTCATGCCACAGCTGGAGTGCACGACACCGAGCCTGCCATCTCAAACGTTCGAGCGCCCCTGAAGGCACGCCTTCACCGCTCTGGCGGAGGGAGCGTGTTTGGGGGTACACCCTGTTCGCGCTTTGATATCCTGGTGAAGATGGATGCGTATCTCCACCAGGATAACAAAGCGCGAACAAAGTTGCCACCTCAAAGGACACCGTTCGGTATCCTCGTGCCATTCGTATAGCCGCTCTAGGCTGCAGACCTTGAATCTTGGTTCTGCAACGATGGACGCCTGAGAGTTGAGATTACCAAACAGGCGCCCTACAGCCCTCTCCACAGACCGCACGACTCCCCCATAGAGGCGGCGAACTTCTTCCCTCGGTCCCCTGAGATTGCGCAGTAGCCGCCAGGTACTTCATGTACTGGCCCACCTTAATTTACGCGTCACCAACGTGTATCCACGATCTGGGAGGCTCCCTGCTCCGCGGCAGTTTGTGTAGTCTGCCCACGTAGCGAACATGCCTGTTGCGCAGATATGCCCCGATGATACCCTGCAAATAGAGGGTGGGGGGTGCTGGGGGGAACTGGTGTTGTACCGGTGGTCGCCCCAAGCTCTGGAGTGAGCGAAGTCGAGGACGAGCACTGGATGGGGTGAGCATTTACAGCGAATGCTGTGAGCCAGCCCATCCAAGTACCTCTCGCAGTCGGCGAGAGACACATTGGGGGAGACGTAACAGCCCGCTACTACCAGAGGTCTCCACTCTACCGCGACAAAGCCGTGCGCCGTTTCTAACAGGGAGCAGGGTGGCCCTTCGTCTACCGCAGCCCAATGAATGGCGACGGAGTCCACGGCGTTCCTGAACCAGCGAGGATGTTCCTGGACGCCGTAGGGCTCCGCCACTCCCGCTAAGGCAACCTACCACTCAGCAACAGTCTGCAGCAGCAGATTCTGCGCGTTGCGGCAGTGGTTCAAGTTGCCCAGGAGGGCTGCCCAGGAGGGCTGCCCAGGAGGACTACTCCATGTCCTCCGAAGGGCCTGCGACTGATGGCGGCAGCGCTGACTCTGCTTGCCTATGGGCAGCTGTGGCAGGGGGACTCGATTCGTATGTCATTAAACACATAAGCATAAGTAAAATACATTTGTATTTAATTTGATTTATTTATAATATATTACAAAAAAGTTTTTATGTTGTATTTCGTACATATATTTTGTGTAAAACGTATATTAAATGTGTTTTGTCTGTTAATGTCAATCAAGCAAAGATAAAATTATAATATACATTAGATATGTTCTTTTATTTTCAAGTACATTCTCGGTCAAGACACATAAGATTTGTATTAATATTAGGTAGGTAGGTAACGAACAAGCGATAAAGTTGATACTGTGTGCGTGAAGTCTCCAGCAAGGGTGTAGAATTAGTTTCCCAGCTGCGATCCTGTGGTTAGTACAGTACAGAGAATACTGAATAAGACGACTTTACGATCTGAAAAAGATGAATGTTGATTGTTGTTATATACTTCTTCTCTTAGATTATGGCTTGTCTTCCACAATTACGCCAAGGATGAAGGCAACGTCGTACGGTGTTTAGAATAATGAATCTTTACATATTCATAGAATATTTCTCAAAAATGAAAAATATCTATAAAATATGCGGGCATTAAGACAGGGTGGTACCATAAACGCGTAGGTATGTAAGCAGATACTTACTGAAACGAATGATTGGTAGGACAGTACAATAATTCCCAGACCTGTTAGTACCACTGGCTGCTGAAATAAGACATATAAATTTGGTCATTTAGTAGATAAAAAACCTTTTTCCATAGGCAGGTTAACCCTATTGTCTGAGATCCCGCCTTTAACCGAGCCTCTCTCATCGAGTTTCCTAATAAATTTCTTAAAACAATAAACCCTACACCAGTAAAAGATGTGAATAAAACGCCAAAGTAAGGCTGTGTACTTTTTTCCGTGCTCATTGCTCGTAGAATTGATTTCCGTTGGGGTAGAAAGGTTCTCGAGAGGAGACCGCGCACCGGAAAATGCAGCGTGGGACGACCTCCAGCGAGGTGGATAGACGACCTGTAGTGCAATTCTCTAAGCTCAAACATCCATACATCCTTGCCCCTCGCGTGCCAATTGCCGGCAGCCGTGTAGACACAATAGATTTACGACACAAAATTTAAATAATGGTGAAAACCCAGTTTGATAATCGCTAAAACTCGTCCTCATGGCTCACCGTCTGCACCGTGTCCTTGAATAGCTTCAATCATGTCTTAGCGCAGGGTTTCTCAAATATTTGGCTCGACGAACCCCTGTTAAGTTTCCAGATGACAGCGAACCCCTTAATTAACTAACTAATTAAACTCCAAATAATTATTTCCCCCAAGAAAAATAATAAAATTGTTGAAGAAAATAAGGCTTCATCGAGCTATTTGCGAGAAATTCTGAACACTCTGTGGCTCTGGGTATTGAGGTTCTTCGTTGCAAGTACATTCAATTTTCAAATAATCCTCTTTTTTAATTTCCTTTTCTTGCCGACGATATGATGGTTTTTTCTGGTTCTCTCGACTTCGCAGAATTTTAGTTTGAAACTGAACTTTCAGCAGAAGTAGACGCAATTTGAGTAGATGTACTTTGTACAGGTTGCGAACTGGATGATAACGTTGAATTACTTGGACATTTTCGGCGTAATGACCCCGTTTTAACCACCCATTGATTTTTTAAACTAGCTAGCCCCTAGAAGCGGTTGCAATTATTTTGCTGCCAACCAAAACGCGCTCACACAATAAACTAAAACAGGAATCAAACACTGAGCGCGGACCAGGCCACGTGCCGACTGCCGAGCGGCGCGGCGTGCGAGAGCGAGCGATCAATTCAGTCAGTCATCAAGCCACCATTACGTAATTCTTGTCGCGAACCGTACCGTCGAATGGCGAACCCCTAGGGGTTCGCTTACCCCACTTTGAGAAACCCTGTCTTAGCGAATACCAAATTGATTTTTCACCGGTATTTCAATTATATATTCAAGGATGTTTGCCCTTGTTTGCCTTTGTTCAGAAGTGGACGTCCCTTGGCTGATATGATGAAGTTGCCTTACGTAATTAGGTATGTATAAAACGTAGATAATTCTATTGCGAACACGATAGTACCTACACAGATTAGAAAAAAAAGAAGGCCTCCGCGCCACTCATATTGAAAGTGAAGCACCCTAAGTATGCCGATTCGCTTGTACACACGTGCCTTATGCACACATGCATCATAGTATGCCGGTCGACCGCCATTACGCGGCTCGACAGCGGCAGTGTAGTTACTATTTACGTTAATTGAAACAAAAATTAACAATGTCCGTCCGTCAGTGACCGTCTTGTGTCGTGTCGTGAAATGGTGTAAAAATAACTACAACCCAAAAAATGTGTCGTGGAATTACTTATCACA
This sequence comes from Diloba caeruleocephala, assembly GCA_947459985.1. Lineage (NCBI taxonomy): Eukaryota > Metazoa > Arthropoda > Insecta > Lepidoptera > Noctuidae > Diloba > Diloba caeruleocephala. The sequence continues at coordinate 27,407,007 of OX381612.1, read as the reverse complement.
GGTAAGACACTAATTTATGTATCATCTGCCTATTAGTCCTAGACACCCTTTTTTATCGTAGGGTTATCCTCTTGGACTTCCTCCGTCTTGGGAAGGGTGCAGGGGCATGCCGGACTCAAACTGGCTAAAACCCCACGGTCTCCTTCCTCTTACCTCTAGCCGGGGGTGGGGTGTACGCTTTGTCTGGATTAGATCGCCCCTCCTCTGTGCGACCTTGCTGGCCGCACTTATCCTATTGAGAGTGGCGCGCGGAAAACACGCGCCGCCATCTCCGGCCTGTTTCTGTTCGGGCGACGGACCGCCCCTAGTTCGTCAACCGCAATAATAATCGCGAAAACCTAAGTCATTACTAGATACATTTTTATTAAGAAACTCGATGAGGGAAGGTCGATTTAAGACGGATATATTGTACTACTATGGCATATTAGACAAAGACTGGTTATGAAACCAGGATAATACGATTGATCGGAAAACAAGACTCCGCCAGACTTAGACATAAGAACTCTGTTAAGTGATAAAATACTTAGTTGCAATAATTTATTGTAAGCATTGGTACCTGTGCCTGCATCATAGCAATAACGATCAATTTCCTGACGCGCACCGAAGACTCATGGTAACAGTTCTCCCAGCCGGAACTAAACATGGCAGTTGGTAGCCTTTCAGCCTGCGAAATAAAATTAAAATTAGTTCATGATAGCAGGGTAGACAACAGCATACACGTGCTTTGTGGGTGCAGTAAGAATTAATATAGTTATATAACTTTTTTGCTGCGGTGGAAATGAGGAAATCCTCATGTATTTCCTCTGGATGGATGCCAGAATCTTATCAGCCCCAACAGACGGCACCCGTTCACGAGCATAACGCATGCATCAGCGTCGCTTAGCTCAACCATGTTGAAGGGAAGCGAACAACCCGATACACAACGCCACCGTCAGCAAGACATTTTAGTGAGCATGACAGTTTCTACCGGAAATAGTGATAGACATAGCTGACTATGTTGGCAGAGCATGAAAATTGGAGTGCAGTGGTTTCCTTCTGCGAGAGCGTCATGCTCCAGAAGGAGATCAGAGCGGTATCGGGAGAGGGCCGATCCCGCACAGAAAAGGACAAGACGGTGCCGGGGTAACAACCGTCCCGGCATCCAGGTCCAACAAGCCTCCTGCCGTCACTACATGGTCGCCTCGGGGGTCGGGGCAGATTGGGAAGTCTGCATGCTCACACCGAGTGTCTCCCGGGAAGACGGTGGCGCGCACGTGGTCACGTGCCACCGTGTGCGCAGCACAGCCTATGGCGAGGCTTGGCGGGATTCTTTACAATCCTCCCCGCGAAGTGCCTGGGGGCGACCAATTTACAGTGGCCTTCCCTCCGCTAGAGGGGGGGACCGCTTTACAGTCACCCCTCCGTGATGTGTCTGAAGGCGTGGCAGCAATGGGCGGGTCTAGTGTGATCTCAAGAGGACCTGGAGCCCTCCTTCGGTGCCGAAGATGACCGCTCCAGTGGCTTTAGCCGGTAGGAGTCCGGCATACCCCTTCGCCCTTCCCTGGAGCGAAGGAAGTTATAGAAATCCATATAGAATTTCCACTGGACTCGGATCAAAAAAAAGTGCAGTTCATCATCATCATATCAGCCACATGACGACCACTGCTGAACAAAGGCCTCCCCCTTAGATTTCCTCTCCCAGCGACCTCCAACGAGGTGGACAGATGACCTGCTGAACAGGTCATCTGTTCACCTCGTTGGAGGTCGTCCCACGCTGCGTTTTCCGGTGCGCTGTCTCCAGTCGAGAACCTTTTTGCCCCAATGGCTATGAGTTCTACCAGCAATGTGCCCTGCCATTGCCACTTCAGTTTGCTTATCCTTTCAGCTATGTCGGCAACTTTAGTTCGTCTACGGATCTCCTCATTTCTGATTCGATCTAGTAGAGAAATACTAAGCATAGCGTTGGTGTTAAAGGAACGTATATCGTGACGTAAGGACTTCCAAATCCATCTATTGAGCAGTCGGTATGGACTGGTGTCATGGCGCGTCTTTCTGCCATGAGGTCGAGAGTGTGATCGGAGAACAGCTTGGGTCTACCTTTACGATGGGTTTTAAAGAACTTAGACCCAACCGTTTCGATCGTTTCTACGAACCTACCATTTTAGAGAAACTTACTTTCGACATTCCCAAAATGTCATTTTATTTCTGCCCAACACTTATTAACAATCTTCTTGTTTTTGTGACAAACGTTCCTGCTGTCCCATATAGCCGGTATTGATAAAATTCAGGAGTTATCTCCTCGTGATAAACCATAATTAAAATGATATATAAAAATACAACACTGTATACTCGACCGAGCGGCCATCGAGCGGCGAAATCAAACAATTTTGTTCCTGTCACTTGCGCGTCACCGCTGCCCCGTTCTCGCCCGTTTCATGCGCCTCACTTCAGAATGCTATACTTTTGTTCACATCACCGCCGCACCACGTCGTTCCGCTGTCACCACCGCTTGGCCGCCGCTGATTTCATGCCCGCAGACTTAAGCCGACCCAATCTCGTCAGACGGGGGGCGTGTGGAACACACCAGCGCCACCACCTCTGGTCCATTTCAAAAGGAATACGCGGGGTCTTCCCGAAGTCTACCGCTCAATGATGAAGCACTTACAGTTCAACATATTTCTAGAAGACTAATAACTGTTTCCTGACTTGAATAAAGTTGTTAACTAGACTAAAAACATAAATTATGAGCTCAGGTGTATAAAAATCTTACCTCAACGGTGATGTCGCCAGCATTACACATGAAGAACCCTGTACTGAGCAGGATCGTCATGGCCGTTACCACTATAGTTATTGTATTTGCAAGATTACGTTCAGAATTCTGCAAAATTTCGATAATACGTAAGTTTTTATTATTAAATAATAAGGACACTAGGCTCTACGAGCGGATCTCTATAATCCGTCTCTAAAGCCTTGTGTCTTTGCTGTAGCAATGAATTTACGTTCACCTTCGATCAAATATACTACTAGATTAAGGCTCAGCAACAAAAACACATCATTCAAATGGCCGCGATTGCGCATACTTACACATTCATATTTTTTACTACTAAATGTAGAATAAGTATCAACAATTTCAGTTGATTATAAACCTTAACACTCAAACATAAAGTTGATTAACGTTTGAAATATATTTGTATTTAAGATCTGTCATAGGACAAATGTGAAACCAATAAATAAAAAATTGCACTTAATACTTGAAAGTATTTTTTTAAATAATTTATAAAATATTTGTTTAAAAATAAAACATTATCGAAGCAATAAGTTTGAAAAAAAAAATTTAGACATTTGGTACTGCCTCCATTTTTAAACTAGACGCAGTTCCTGGTATTATGACAGGTTCCACATTTCAACGCTTAGAACAGAGTAAATGTGGAAAGACATAGAGGGGCAGAATTTATTGTTTTAATTGTATCAGTGGGTAATAAAGCTTTTTGTGTGAACCGAACCGAAACTATGTATTGGTATCTCATAAAGTATTTCGAAACTATGTACATTTTCAATAACTATTTATTGGACGTACCTCAGACTTTTCGGATTCATGTGCGGATCAGAATTTGACTATCACTTTTTATTTATTTATTTATTTTAAACAATTTCTCACTACACTTACAGGGTTCCCCAAAACGTGCAGTGAGCCAGTTGACAATATCAATCTAGGTACTAAAGAAAATAACACATAACTCATAAAACCTCTTGGCTTTATTGTGGAAAACATCCACCTCTGGTTGTTGAGCGATCAGAGCATTGAGTAGAGAGATGGCCTGATTTGTAGGAGCAAATTGTGCTGTTAGTGTACGAACCGGTGGGGCCGCCAGAAGACGGCGCGCACGCAGGCGCGTGTACTGGGGCGGCGCGGATAGCGGGCAACGGGACAAAGCAGTTGAGTTATCTATTTTGCCGTTGAGTAATAAATAATAATGAAGCATCAAGGCGCATTTACGCCTCAGTTCTAGGGTGTTAATGCCTACCATTCCAGAGACAAACAAAGACGGATACAAAAATGGATAATAACCATGCAGTTTTTTGTATAAGTAACGTGCAAACTTCCGTTGCACTCGTTCAATCATTAACTTATACTTTGCTTCGTGTGGATCCCATACAATAGAGTTAAACTCTAATATACTACGCACGAATGTATAGTACAATGCAATGATAGCACCTCTGTCGTGAAAGCGAGCAGATTGTCTCATTACGAAACCAAGCGACTTATAAGCTCGATTGCAAATATCAGAAATGTGCACATTAAAAGTTAAGCCTGTGTCTAGAACTAAACCCAAATCTTTTATCTGTGTAACACGCTCCAGAGCGGTAGTTGATACACAATAGTTATATACGTTGGGTGAGCGTGAACGCGTGAATGTTATAGCCTTACACTTGGTAGCGTTAAATTCCAGGTAATTACGCTCACTCCACGCGACCACATTGTCAATATCCAGCTGCAGCGCCCTACAATCCTCCGAGCTTCCGATACTCAAAAACAGCTTCAAGTCGTCTGCAAACATAAGACACCTAGCCGTCCCTATGACACTCGGCAAGTCGTTTACCATTATAAGGAACTGCGTCGGTCCTAGAGTACTGCCCTGGCTAACACCAGAACAGGTCTCGTACGAGTTGGATCTATAACCAGATAGTTGAACATATTGTGTACGTTGTGCAAAATAACTGGAAAATAATTTTAATAATTTGGGTGTAAATCCTATAGCCGAAAATTTTGATAAAAGGACGTCGTTGTGGACGCGGTCAAAAGCTTTTTTAAAATCAAAGTATGCCGCGTCCACCTGTCTATTATGGTCCAGTTCATTAGAAATATAATCTACATAATTAATAAGATTAGTGGTGGTTGATCTACCGACTCTAAATCCGTGTTGACATTCACTCAATAGGCAATTTACTTGCCTGGTAATATGACGGTTCAGAATGGATTCAAACACCTTGCCGAAAGCCGACAGGACGGCTATTGCGTTAACAGTGAAGGAAAACCTGCACACCTGAGAGGGCTACAATAATGTTCTCAATGGTGTGTGTAGTCTGCCAACCCACACTAGGCCAGCGTGGTAGACGAAGGCGTAACCTTTCGCATCCTGAGAAAAGGCGCGTGCCCAGCAGTGGGACAGTAAAGCCTTATTTTATTATTAAAATCCAAATCCTTTACATATATACTTTTACTCCTATAGACTTTAGCGACATTTTCTGAGTAGTCATCGTTTTTGCTAATACTAATAATTTATAAAAAAATCATAATTAATAACAATAGATGTATAGGCGCTCAGGCGCAGTGCAAATAAAAAACAATGTATTACGTGAACATGCTTACAAAATATTTACGTATATGATACGTATCTGTATGCATAGAGCACCGTATGGTGGTGTGTGTTCCGCGCGCTCAAACTAAACTGCATTTGTATAGCTTTATTTGTAGCCGAGTGTCACGTGTGTCCGAGAGTGGGACGGAACGATAAAAAGTACTACACCCTCTCGCACGATTCGCAGCGTTTAACTTCTAATGGTTCAAAGTTCAAACAGTGTAGGTTGGTGCGCAGCCGTGTGTACAACGTTATTACGGAACCCCGTTAATAATTGATTATTAAGATATTACTTTTTTTATTACATAAAAACCTAAAATTGAGTGATTCAAAATAGTTGTTTTTTATCGATAAACGAAGTAAAGCCTTTTTTTTTTTTTTTTTTTTTTTTTTTTTTTTATTGATCCGGTGGAAATACCTCATGTACTTCCTTCGCCCCGGGAAAGGGCGAAGGGGCATGCCGGACTCCTACCGGCTAAAACCACCGGAGTGATCATCGTCGGCACCGAAGGGAGGCTCCAGGAACTCGAAAGATCTCCATCTAGAGCCACCCGTTGGTGCCACGCCTTTATGCACATCTCGGAGGGGATGACTGTAAAGTGGTCATCCCCTCTAGTGGAGGGAAGGCGACTGTAAAGAGGCCACCCCCCCAGGCATCTCTCGAGGGGATTGTAAAAGATTCCCCCGAGGCCTCACTATGCGCTGTGCTGCGCACACAGCGATACGTGATCACGTGCGCACCGCTGTCTTCCCGGGGGTCGCTCGGTATGAGCGCGCAGATTTCCCAATAAGCGCGCTCGCGACCCCCAAGGCCCCCTGCCATATAAAGACGACAGGGGGCTCAGGCGTGTTGGACACGGGCACCGCGGCGGCTGTTACCCCGGGTCCGTGTCCTCCTCCTCCGAGCGGGATCGGCCCTCTCCCGATCCCGCTCTGCGACCTCCTTCTGGAGCATTACGCTCTCACAGAAGGAGACCACAGCACTCCAATTTTCATGCTCTGCCAGCATAGCCGACACTACTGCTGGCAAAGAGAGATCTTGCCCGATCCGATCGACCAGGATCCGCCGCTCGGCAGTCCACGCAGGGCACTCTCCGAGCGTGTGCTGTGCGGTATCCTGATCGTTTCCACAGTGGTGGCACTGTGCCGTGACCTCGCGTCCTATCCTGTGCAAGTACGCACCGAAACAACCGTGTCCGGTGAATACCTGCGTCAGGCGGAATGTGACGCGCTCGCTCCTATGGAGCCAGGCTCCGAAGAGCGGCAAGACAGCCTCGACGACGCGCTTTTGCGCGTACTCTGGCAGCATGAGCCGCTCGCGCCATAGCTCGAGTGCACGCCGCCGAGCCTGCCGCCTCAAAATTTCGAACGCCCCTGAAGGCACGCCTTCACCGCTCTGGCGGAGGGAGCGTGTTTGGTGATACACCCACGCATCCATCTCCGCCAAGATATCAAAAGGCGGAAAGCGCGCCAACAGAGTTGCCGCCTCAAAGGACACCGTTCGGTATCCTCGTGCGATCCGTATAGCCGCTCTACGCTGCAGACCGTGAATCTTGGTTCTGCAGCGCTGGACGCCCGAAAGTCGAGATGACCAAACAGGCGCCCCATAGAGGGCCACGGACCGCACGACTCCCCCGTAGAGGCGGCGAACTTCTTCCCTCGGCCCCCCGAGATTGGGTAGCAGTCGGTGCAAAGCACCCACTATCCTTTCAACCCGGGGGACAAGACGCTCGAAGTGCTCTTCGAAGCCCCAACGACTGTCCAGGGTGAGCCCTAGGTACTTCATGTACCGGCCCACCCAGATTTGCGCGTCACCAACGCGTATCCACGAACTGGGAGGCTCCCTGCTCCGCGGCAGTTTGTGGAACCATAGCGCCTCGGTTTTGTGAGGCGCTATCCGCAAACCCAGAGCGTGGATTTCGGCCACGACAATTGCCACCGCTTGCTTTGCAAGCCGGATGGTTCCCTCGAAGGACTCCCCGCCGGCCAACACAAGAGTGTCATCAGCATAACAGACTAAGCTGACGCCCGCGGGGAGAACGACACGCAGGACTGTATCGTAAGCGAGGTTCCACAAGAGGGGACCGAGAACCGACCCCTGTGGAACCCCGCACGTGATCTCCCTCCGCTTTACGCTACCGTCCCTGCCCACGTAGCGAACATGCCTGTCGCGTAGGTATGCCCCGATGATACCCTGCAGATAGGGGGGGCACTGATGGTGGACTAGCGCCCCCCTAATCGCACCCCACGGGATAGAGTTAAAAGCGTTGACTATGTCAAGACTGACAGCCAACGCCACCCCATCCCGGTGGGACACTGCCTGTTCCGACAGCGAGCGGACGCGAAGTATCGCGTCGATAGTGGACCGCCGCTGCCGGAAGCCATACTGGCTGTCGGCCAGGTCGGGGCCAACTCGCGACAAGTGCTCAACGAGTCTTCGGGCAATTATTCTTTCGAATAGCTTCGAAGCCTCGTCGAGCAGGCAAATGGGACGATACGCAGAGGGAGACTCCGCGGCCCTTCCTTCCTTCTTCAAGAGAACCAATCCGGCTTCCTTCCAGCCGGACGGGAACACGCTGTGACGGAGGCAGCTGGTGAACAGCCGTCTCAAGCGGTCCCCAAGAGACTGCAGTGCATACACCCACGCACGACCCGGAATGCCATCCGGGCCGGGTGCGGTGTTGCGCGCCTTCAGGCGGCCAACGGCTCGGTCCAACTCTCCTTCCGAAACCGCCAACTCCTCATCCCATTCCAAGGCAATTGGCGGTACAGAAGGACTGGGGTAGTCCCGGACCGCCGGAAAGAGCGTAGAGAGCACTCCCTCCAGCAAATCCGGGGCCATTGTTTCGGTCACCGGGGGGACCCACGGGCGCAACTTGCCCACTACCATGCGGTAGGGTCTCCCCCACGGATCCCTGTCCAGTCCTTCCAGGAGCTCTCTCCAGGACCGAGCCTTCGCCTCGCGAATGGCGCTTTGGAGCGTCATAGTGGCCGCCCGGTAGGTCCGATAGGCCTCGGCAGTCTCTCCGGCTGTAGCACTTCGCCGGCGTCGGCTTCTGGTGTATTGGCGGCGGGATGCCAGGCAGACCGTGCGCAGCCGCGCGATCTCCTCCGACCACCAGTACACCGCCGTACGCCGGGAGCGCCTGGCTCGGGGCATAGATGCGTCGCAAATCGACGACATCGCCTCCCGAAACCAGGACGCTTCCTCTTCTGGATCGGGCAAGATCCCTTGGTCGACCTCTGACCACGCCATGACGTTGGCAGCTGCGACGAGCATCTCTCGGTCGAGCTGTGTGAGGGCCCAACGCCGCGACGGTGGGCTAGGACCTGGACGGCTTGGGCCGGGAGGGTGGAGGGCCACATCGAATACTATGTGGCGGTGGTCCGACAACGTGACCACCTCCTCCGCCACCCTCCAGCCAGATACCATGCGGGCCACAGAAGGAGTCGCCCATGTCAGATCCACGACTGACTCCCCCTGCCATCGAACGCAGGTGCTGACGGACCCCCGATTCAACAATCGGAGGTCAAGTGACGCCGCCCAGTCTTGCAAAGTCCTCCCCCTCGGCCCATCCCGGTGGTTGCCCCAAGCTCTGGAGTGAGCGTTGAAGTCCCCCAGGACGAGCACTGGACGGGGTGAGCATTTACAGCGAATGCTGCGCGCCACCCCGTCCAAGTATCTCTCGTAATCGGCGAGAGACACATTGGGGGAGACGTAGCAGCCCACTACTGCCAGAGGTCCCCACTCTACCGCAACAAATCCTTGCCCCCTATCTAACAGGGAGCAGGGCGGCCCTCCGTCTACCGCAGCCCAATGAATGGCGACGGAGTCCTCGGCGTCCCTGAACCAGCGAGGATGTTCCTGGACGCCGTAGGGCTCCGCCACTACCACCAAGGCAACCGAACACTCCGCAACAGTCTGCAGCAGCAGATTCTGCGCGTTGCGGCAGTGATTCAGGTTGCCCTGGAGTATCCTCAAGGCTGGGAAGAGGACGTCTCCATGTCCTCCGTATGGCCTGCGACCGATGGCGCTGGCGCTGACTCTGCCCGCCTATGGGCAGCTATGGCAGGGGGGGCTCGCTTTCCCCTCCTGCCTTTCTGGGCCGCACAAGTTTTGCCGCCCAGCCTATGCCCGGCAGGCAGACCAAAGTCTGCGCACAGTGGACAGTTCTGAGACTGCGCCGTACACTGCTTCGCCTTGTGGCCCTGGCTGCCACAAGCGAAGCAGAGGTCACTGCGGTCAACCCCCCCATGTATGGCGCACCGGAGACGTACGTGCCCGAGCTCGAGGCATCGGTAACACTGTAAAGGCCGTGTCGCCAATACCTCTACTCTAGCCGACGCCCACCCCACGCAAACTCGTGAGGTGGACGCCACCTTTCTGGCCGCCTCCAGTGGGCAGCGCACCCAGACGGTGCCCAAGGACACGGGTGAGCGTCGAATGTCGCCCACCTTAATTTCCTCGGGCTGACAGCCGCCAGCCGCTGCGATTGCATTAACCACCTCTTCCGGTGTGACGGCGTCGTCCAGGTCACGCACCCTCATCTCCGCCGTTTTTGTCGGCCGGGCGATCCGCACGGCAAAGACGGGGGAGAGCACCTCCCGCATACGGCACGCCAGGCTATTAGCCTTGGCGCTGCAATCCTCACCAGCGACGGACAGCACCATTCCGCCGCTGGCTGCCCTCTTGATTGTCACCGTGTCGGGGCCGATACCGAGGTCGGCGAGCTTTATGCTCTTCCTGGCCTCGGCCATAACTTCACCCAATCGACTGTCGGGTGAGCCCTCCGGCACGGTGACCGTGATAGCAGCCGTTGCGGGAACCCTGGGGAGGTTGACCTTTCCCCTTCCTTTTTTACCCCTTCTCCCTCCTCCACCCTTGGGAGAGGAAATCTGCGCGGCTTGCGCAGTAGCGGTCTTCTGAGGCTTATGGGGTTGGGGCTTCTTGGGCTTTTTGGCTACAGTGGACCACAACTCAGTGGTCTCATCTGCTGCCTGTGAAGCCACCTCTGCCTGCGATGCCGCCGGCTGTGTCACCACGGATGCAGTGGCCGCCGCAGCTGCGGTAGATGTCACCGGCACATCTGCCACTCCAGCCCTCCTTGCCGCGTTTTTGCGCTTCTTTTTCTTCCCTTGCGCCTGAGTCAGAGGGGAAGATGGCTGCATCGCTACCGGAGCTCCAGACGGGCCCTTGTCGGCCGCATTAAGGCTCCTGTTGCTCGACGGTACCCTAGCAGCCGCCGCGTGCGTATCTGCCTGGGCGGCCTGCGCCGACAGCGTCCTCCTATCAGCCGCAAGTGGCGGACGGAGAAGCGGCTCCGGAGGCAGCCTCCTCTTTATCGCCTCAAGTTTTGCGTCCATCATGCCCCCAACCGCAAGCATGATGGATCGCAAAAATTCATCCTCCGACTTAGTGGTTGACGTGGCGGTCCCTTCTGTGGGCCCAGCCCCGGGATCACCATGCTGGCGGAGGAGGTTGATCTCCTCCGTCAGTTTGCCCACCTGGGATGTGAGACTCGCGAGTAGAGAACGTAGATCCGCGTTTTCTTTCTCTAGTCTCGCTATATGTGCTCCGGTAGCGGTGCGCTGAGACACCTCATCCACCGCAGCCTGCACCGTCAGTGCAGCCATTCGGAGGCTGCGGGCAAATGCCCCCTTGAGGTTGCGGGACTTGTCCGCAACATTCTCCACGGCATCTAGCTGTTGCTTGATGCAGGCACTGAGATCGGCCGTTGGTCGCGCCTGCATCTCCTTTGCGAGGTCCTCCGGCTGGGGCAACTCCTGTCTAGCCCGAGTGCTGGATGGAGGCTCCGGCAACTCCGGATCCAACTCCTCACCAGCGACACTAGAAGTCCCGCTCTGGACCGTCATTCGTTTCGGCCCAGGCAGCTCCCCATTCCCAATGGGCCGGGTCCGCTTTCGCGCGCGGAACACCGCTGACGCCGTCGACGTTTGGGAACCATCCGATTCACCGCTATCGCTCACCACCCCACCACTAACTGGTGTGGCCGGGCGCGGGAGCACAAGCTTCCCGCGCGTCCGTGACAAGGCCACCGGCATAGGCACCGGAAATACCTCTCCATCCGGGACGCTCTGCGCCTCCGACCTACTCTCCGATATAGAGTCGGTTGTCGACTCCATACCAACATCGTCATTTTTTGTTTTGTTGTTTTTTGTGTCCATATTGAATCCCACGAGTATGGGGGAAATAAATGGTCCACCCGAGCAGTGCCCCCTGTACCCGGGTAAGCGTATTTACTACCAGGGTTTCCGCCGGTGCCCTGGAGTTGCGTGCTAGAGACTGAACTACCCATCAGCCATGCATCCCCTCGCCGCACGCCAGCTTGGAATTCGGGGTAATTATTTTATAGAGATTTTCTTCCTCGCAGTCCGGGCGATTAAGCCAAGACCCTCGGTCCTTATGCTGAGCCGCGAGACATGGCCACGACACTCGGCATACTTCAGGATTACGATGTGGAGACGTTGGCATTGCTGCCAGTCCGTCAATCGTGTCCACGACTGACGCAACCCGTCTCGGTTTCGCATCCTCAGTATCCTCTGCTAAACAGAGCAATACGAGGAGCGAAATTCGGGCACCATCCGAAAAATCGGGCGGCCCGTCCACACGGCAGTCCAAACTGGACTCCACCGCTGATCCCTCTTAGTCTGATCTCTCCCTTTGGGCCTGTCCGGCATGAGTGGCTCTACCGGCTTAGCCCCAAAGATCATCGAGATACGCAAGCCCCACCACGACGACAACGTGGGAATCTCGGTGGGGAAACGAAGTAAAGCCTAGTCCAGGTGTCAAAGCACTGCTCTTCACAGCCTGGCTCCAAAGGAGCGAGCGCGTCACATTCCGCCTGACGCAGCTATTCACCGGACACGGTTGTTTCGGTGAGTACTTGCATAGGATAGGACGCGAGGTCATGGCAGCCCTGTGGAAACGATCAGGATACAGCACGACAGAGACGGCAGATCCCGGTCAATCGGATCGGGCAAGATCTCTCTCTGCCAGTAGTAGTGTCGGCTAGTGCTGGCATTTTATATGAAAACAAAGTAATATGGAAAAAACAAAAAAAAGGTCTTTCCTACTTTTCGGTCTAATTTCATTAAACTTTACAATCATCATCATCATATCAGCCACAGGACGTCCACTGCTGAACAAAGGCCTCCCCCTTAGATTTCCACAACAACCGGTTACATGCCGCCCTCATCTAACGACTCCCAGCGACCTTTACCAGGTCGTCTATCCACCTCGTTGGAGGTCGTCCCACGCTGCGTTTTCCGGTGCGCGGTCTCCATTCGAGAACCTTTGTGTCCCAGCGGCCATCAGTTCTACGAGCAATGTGCCCCGCCCATTGCCACTTCAGTTTACTAATCCTTTCAGCTATGTCGATAACTTTAGTTCTTCTACGGATCTCCTCATTCGTGATTCGATATATAAGCATGTTAAAAATATGAAATGTTGTCAATTACTCTATATCCTATGACATCTTTCCATCATCGTGGAAAGACGCTCAAGTCACTCCCTTACCTAAAAAAAAACAAATCCAATAACTTTTTCCAAATATCATCCAATTTTCCATATTACCATTCCTTTTCAAAGTCTTTGAATGTCTTATCCACAACCAGCGTAGTGCTTTTCTTTCCAAGAAAAGTCTCCTCAATCCTTTCTAATCTGGGTTTCGTCCTGGTCATAGCACAGTCACGGCCTTAGTCCATATTACGGATGACATAAGGTCAGGTATGGGAATGTAAATCTTAAGGTTGTTTCCTTACTTGATTTCAGCAACGCTTTTAATACCGTCGATTTCGAAATCCTGCTTAGTATACTCTGCTCCCTTAACATATCTCCAACGGGGATGGATTGGTTCTGTAGTTACCAGTGTGGACGCCAACAGTGAATTTGGATTGAAAACACTTTTTCTTCGTGGTGTAATACTTCTTCCGGCGTACCACAAGGTGGCGTTCTCTCTCCTCTACTTTTCGCAATATTTATTAACTCCATTACTAACCAACTTCATTCATTCTATGGTCCTACCACCTTTATACAGATGACCTGCAAATCTACTCACAAGCTCGTCCAGAAGAGCTGCCGGAGACTGTTAAAATTGTTAACCATGATTTAGCACGGATTTCCGAATGGAGGGCAGCTTATGGATTTCAAGTTAACCCATTAAAATCCCAAATAATTGTTGTTGATATCCCTAGGCTAAGTAGCAACATTGATTGGTCACAACTCCCCAGGGTTATATTTGATGGTACTACAATACCCATAAATGACACGGTGAAGAACCTGGGGATAACTATAGATAAAACCTTTCTTGGGGTCCACAGCTCCAAGAATTGAGTCGCAAATTATTTTCATCGGCAGGGTCCTTGAGGAGGTTACGCAATTTTCTTCTAACCGCCACGAAAACTGCGCTTGTTCAGTCCCTTCTTCTACCCATCTTTGAATATGCTGATGCCAGTTATCTTGATCTGACTGGGGTACAACTAGATAGGCTTGAGCGACTTCAAAACTTTTGTACCAGATTCTTATGTGGTTTACGCAAATATGGTCATGTCTCCGAATTTCGTACTAAGCTTGTAGCTGCTAAGTGGCTTCCAACACGACTTCGCCGGAATACTCATATTCTATTATTGCTTACAGCATTTTTTGCCACAACACCCGCTTATCTTAAAGAACGTTTTAAGGTCCTTCATGACACACACACAAGATACTTAAGATTATCGGAGAACTTGAGACTTCAGATCCCAATCATTACCCTCCTTTAATAACTTGGTAAAAGAACATTATTTGTCCTTTTAAATGTCTATGCTATTTCATTGTTATCACACTTTTCTGTATTCATAATTACCTGGAATGTATGTATCTATTATATTAAGCATTCTTGTAGTTTCCTTTTGCTGAAAGAATTTCTTCAGACTGCTTTATGAATGAGTTAATGCAAAAATCGTTCCAGTTTTGATTACGTAGCAGATTTGTAAATTTCCTTTTGTTATTTGCATTAAAAAATCTTTTTGTAACTTGTACGGCACTACATTCCACGTTTTTACATAATTCATTACTTTGAATGTAGTGTAGTAATGCGTATCCAGCATGTCAGATGGTTAAACCATTGTGGTCAACTTTACAAGTGTTTATGTTATCCTCTGGTAAATTAGTGAATACATTGTCTATACAGGATTGCGAGCCATTACGAATAAATGTGGTCGAGCCAAATAGAGGTTTAAAATTACAATATGTCAACATTTTTGATAAATCATTTTCTTTTTTGATGCTGATAATAAGAAGTCAACATTAAAGTTGCCACAGATAGGACAGTTCCTGTTAAATAAATGTTCCAAGTTTTGCCAGCATCGCCATAATCATGTCAATTGTTTTATCACTAAGAGAGCGATATCAGCAACATACAGACCACAGATCACCTCACCATTCTGCAAATGTTCAACACCGGACTGTGAATATGAACAGTCTGCACATCATATCCTGTGGGAGTGTATTCTTTGGCAAGATGAACGCAATATTATGTTTGACAGCATGCAAGTTACATCCGGGGTTGTTTACTATACAGACCTTGTTGCGACTAGGACGAATTTCCGTGCGTTCAAGTGTTTTTGCCATACCTACTATTGGAATCAGTCACAATAGCTCACAACATAGGACCCGTAAATAAAAAAAATTGTACCCGTGGTGCTTGGCAACTGGGCTTAACCCTGTTGTAAACTCCCATTTATTGTGCCTATGGCCTATCGTTTTTCTCTGTCTCCTGCTTGCAACGGAGGGAAGTGGAACGTATATTCTTTCCTACTCCTCCTTTTTCTTTTCTGATTAATTTCGGTGCGGGTTCCAAGACAGTTACTCATTTCTCTGGGACACACCGAGCTTCATTGATCGGTGTTCTTTTCGGTGGTCGCCATTGTAGATCCTGGCTTACAGGAGTTGCAGTGGTTGGGAAAGTGTCCCAAAAAAAAAAAATATAAAAAAAAAAAAAATACAGACCACATACTGTTAGAACATCTTTGACGCCGCTTATTTCAAAGCTCTCACTAATTTTAATGTTTGGTTATTGTCAAATCTTCAAAATCCCTGTCTATTTCTGGTAGAGTAATGGTTCATCCCCTTAACTTCTTTACTCTGGAATTATAAGATACGACCTTTGTAATTCTTCTTCTTGTAATCCAATTCTGATCCGTTTAAGAAGCTGAAAAGTCAGAGGTGCAGGCCGGGATCGAACGCACACCCTCCTGTATGGAAGGCAAGCGGTCAATCACTGGGCTATATAGTTAACACTTTGGTTTATAATAAAAAAAAAGGAAAGCCATTTATCTCGGAAATAATAGGTAACAGTTTCTGTGATTTTCGAGCGCGGAATGTATCGTACAGAACGCGATCAAAACGCTACGTGATTATTATACAAAATTAACAAATTCATTGCAAAGTTATACTTACTGAAAATATGATATTCCATCTCTTTTTTTCACTTTTTGTGTTTCGTTTTTGCATGATTTTACCCACAGAAATAGGAAATAAGGAGAAGTGGTACCTTTTTTTTTTTTTTTTTTTTTTTTATTGGTGCCCAGTGGAAATTCATCATGAACTTCCTTCGCCCCGGGGAAGGACGAAGGGGTATGCCGGACTCCTACCTAAGGGAGGCTCCAAGTCCTCGTATGATCACACTAGAGCCACCCACTGGTGCCACGCCTATTGGCACATCTCGGAGAGGGTGACTGTAAAGCGGTCACCCCCCCAGGGGGATTGTAAAGGATCCCCCAAAGCGTCCCACGGCAGCGCGTGACCACATGCGTGCTACCGTCTTCTCTTGGGTCGCTTGGTGTGGGCACGTAGATTCCCCAATCTACGCACCCGCGAACCCAGAGGTCCCCCACCTTATAGCAACGGCAGGGGTTTTCAGGCGTATCGGAATTAGGCGCCAGGGCGGTTGTTACCCCGGCGCCGTCTCCTTCTTCTTCGAGCGGGATCGGCCCTCTCCCGATCCCGCTCTGCGGTCTCCTTCTGGAGCATGACGCTCTCACAGAAGGAGACCACTGCATTCCAATTTTCGTGCTCTGCCAACATAGCCGACACTACTGCTGGCAGAGAGAGATCTTGCCCGATCCGATCAACCAGGATCCGCCGCTCGGCGGCCCACGCGGGGCACGCCTCGAGCGTGTGCTGCGCGGTATCTTGGTCGCTTTCACAATGGTGGCATTGTGCCGTGGCCTCACGTCCAATCCTGTGCAGGTACGCACCGAAACAACCATGCCCGGTGAGCACCTGCGTCAGGCGGTAGGTGACGCGCTCGCTCCTTCTGAGCCAGGCTGCAAAGAGCGGCAGGACGGCCTCCACGACGCGCTTGGTCGCGTACTGCATCCGCAGGCGGTGACGCCACTTTCCAAGTGCGCGCCGCCGAGCTAGCCGCCAAGGAGAAGTGGTACCTACGGGGGCGTAACCGCGCCACTGTTAAATTGTCGTGTTGTTCGGGGATAACATGCAAAAACCGAAACGAAAATAATAACTTTATCAAGGAAGGAATCATATACAATATGCAAGTGGAGGAATTTTCTTGTATTTGGCTATA
Source organism: Diloba caeruleocephala (assembly GCA_947459985.1). Taxonomy (NCBI): domain Eukaryota; kingdom Metazoa; phylum Arthropoda; class Insecta; order Lepidoptera; family Noctuidae; genus Diloba; species Diloba caeruleocephala. Next base: position 27,390,080 of record OX381612.1, on the reverse strand, counting down.
AAAAGAATAATTTAAAAATTATTGTTTTCTTTATTATGTTACATTTGGATTGATGGAGCAGAATTTTTGTACAAAATACAATGCTTCATATCTATCACTTTTAACTAGCAATCGGTGAATAACAAACGCAGTGAATAGAACAGCGAATTGTACTCCCAATAAACTTACGCGTTGCGTGGTACGGCCGTCGTTTGTGGTCTGTACGCTCGGTATGATTGGCTACCTACAAAGTGGGTGTGTTTTAGTATGAGAAGCCAATTATAATGTTGTGTTTATTCAGTTCATTGGATGAGAACGTGTAACTGTGTGCATTAGTGTGCTTTTATGAAGAATGCTAGTGGAAAAATGAATTTCTAGGCTCGCATACATTTCGATCTACCTACATGGCATATCTCCTTTCTTCCAATATCTTTGATTTTACCCCACACTTTGGCATCGTGAAACATTGCAGTACTACGCGCGGTCGTGGAATGGCCGAAAACGTGAGTGTGCATGCATACAACTGATTTATGCACAGTTCAGTTGGCGCCGTTTTTCGTGCAGCGAGCGTACTTCTACAGTTTATTTGATCGAACGGGGGCAAATAAGCTTTGTCACCGGTATTTACACCGATATTTAATGCGAGGTGGCAACTTCTCTTGAACCAAACAAATTCCAATCCAAGATGCTAACTGGCATCTCGCACCTTGTTTTTTATTGATGTCCAGTGGAAATTCTTCATGGAACTTCTTTCACCCCGGGGAAGGGCGAAGAGGTATTAAAGACAGACTAGGGTAGACCCCTACCGGCTAAAACCACTGGAGCGGTCATCTTCGGCACCGAAGGGGGGCTCCAGGTCCTCGTAAGATCACACTAGAGCTGGCATCTCGCACCTTATGTAACAACTAACGATGTTTTCATCATCATCATTTCGGCCGAATGAAGTCCACTGCTGGACACAGGCCTCCCCCAAAGATGTCCACAACGACCGATATGGATGTGTTGTGGGCTCATTGGGGGGTTTTGCCATAATCGCCACGCTTGGCAGACGGGTTGGCGATCGCAGTTGAGTTGTTAATGTACTCGAAGGACGCTGCTGCCCATTCTCCGGCTATTCCCTTAGTCGACTTTTACGACACCCATGGGAGGAGATGGGGTGGTGGCATTCTGAGCCGGCACCACACGGCATAACGATGTTTTACTATAGTTTATTTAAAAAAAATTGTCTCAACATATCTTACCGCAATCTGATACATCGATACGATCAGTAGAACTAGATTGAATATTATTTGAGCACTGAACACTTCACGACATATTGTTTGTATCTCTCTGGTACACCTATAAATAAATAAAATAAATTTTAACTTGAGCTCGCTTACTAAACAGCATCTTTTTATTATTCGCTCTAGAGTCAATAGACGATTATGACTGGGGCAGACGGGTTGGTAGCGCAGTATGGTTACTGTTACTCAGTAGCGCTGCTGCCCACGCCCCTAATCCAGAGGGGATTAGAGTTCCTTAGTCAACTTTTATCACATCCGCGGGAAGAGATGGAGTGTGCTATATTCTGAGACCGGCAACACACGGAGGCCGAGATATTTAAGCGAAAACGGTGTAAACCCTACGGTGATTCTTCCATTTATAACTGGCGGTTCGGTACTACACAATAAGAGAAAATAAAAGCGTCAAAAAGGTACATTTACTTCAGGGTGTCAGAATGCAATTTGATCCCAACTTTGAGCGCTATCTCGTATTTATTTTCCTTCTCTCTTTGATTTGACTGTATGTTATCATTGAAAATGTCGTTTAGAACATAGAAATAGCTGTTCATGTTCTTAAACTGGTGACTGATGGCGATGGTTAGGCAGAGGACCAGGATGTATACAGCGAAGATGCGAGTCACGTAGATCCACCAAAATATGTAGAATATTACTCTAATAATATTGCCCACCACAGATCTGTCTTCAACATCTGGCCATGCTGTGATTATTGTAGTAAATGTTGCTCCTGAAATAGACATGTTAATCAAAACGATTATATTCGTACAAACGATTTGCTCCACGGTTTTTATTAGTCATAGTTATTTCTGAGATAGTTACTCCTATTTTGGAGCAACATAGAATAGAAAATTAATGGGAAATCAGAATTACTTACCAGTACGGATGACCCTAATTACGGCCTCGATGGTATACATAGTAATCGCCATCAAACAGTTTAGTATAAAAGCTGATGAAAAGAACTTTGATTTCTTTATCATCTGTTGTTCAGCTTCGCCATCATTGTATATTTCCTTCAACCCAATTCCTAGTTGATACATGCAATCTCGTATTCGATTCTCTTGGTGCGCCATACGGACGCGATACCCGGTGTAAATAGTATGAGAGGAGCTAAATAAAATCAGGTCAGAAGTCTGCCGTTCTGTCAAGTTCTTCTGAGTAATAAATGCGCAATATTCAGAGAATAAAAATGCATAAATACATAAGTTGCCAAATTTACTGACCAAATTAAAAGTCTTGATGAAAATGTCTGAAAAATCCAAGTCCTCCACCCAAAAATTGGGCAGTCCGAATATGTAAACGAGATTATTGAGATTTATCAAAAAATTGATTGTTTTACTAGTTTTATAGACACCGTGAAAGTTTTTCATTTTGTATCTTGTAGTTATTCGGTTCTCAGAATAATAACGTGTATTTGATCATTCATAGTCTTTTTATAAGGTCCATAACTATTAGATAATACTATGATGCATACCTCATTGACGCAATTATAATGCAGAGACGCATTAAGTACTATTGCTAGATAATCATTTGTCTTACCTACGTCCTTCCGAAATTCACGAATTATTTGGTCTACGGCAATAGACATTTATAGCCATTAAATAGCCTTTCGAAATTATATTTATAAGCAATAATCCAGGTCTGTCACTTGCGAAGACCATTATTATTTAAAGGGTAAGTGTGGGATTTTAAAGAATTTCATTATTTATCTACCTTGAATAATTCTTACAGTCACAAAGTCAAATGTTTTATTTATACAAATAATAAAAAAAAAGTGTTTGTAATGTTAAAATAACAGCTTTTTAGTAAAAAATGCATATTATATACGGTACCAATAACAAAAAAATAAAATTTTAGTTTTTGTTTGTCTGTCTGTTTCAGCTAATCTCTGAAACGGCTGGACCGATTTTGACGGGACTTTCACTAGAACATAGCTAATGTTATAAGGCGTAAGTTAGGCTACTGTTATCTTGGAAAAAGAATTAGGTTACTGCGAAAAAAATACCTATGAAATCCAATATATATACTCTATGTGACAGTTGTCTATGCTGAAATATATCCGATTTCTTTTAAATTAAACGGCGGGTGAAACCGCGGGGCACAGCTAGTTTCAAATAAACAAAACATTGGCACTAATGAAACGTCAGAATCGAAGTTGCACGGTTCCGAATAGTCGGTCAGTATCAGCGAAACTAGGTATGTGACAAGAGATAATTATATCTCAGTACATTTAGGTACTCTTATTTACAATATATACGGCACAGTTTTGAAAAGCAAAAACGCCACGTGTACAATAAACGACACTGATGCCAAAAAAGCTCTCTTTCGTCTGTGAATGAATATTCGTTGGAACTGTGCAGTAAATAATAAGGGCAACATATAGCCTATGATTTTAGGTTAGGTTGGTTGGTGGTTGGTGAGCTTAGGTTTACAGCATGAGCAGTAGATTGCATCTATTTACCTCATCATCACATCAGCTAAAAGACGTCCACTGTGTAACACGCTGCGGAGTCCTTCCCACTTCTGATAGCAAGATCGATGGCATTGTATTACAAATTGATGACGACACGGTTGGTGCAGTGGTTGATACAGTCGACTGCTGCGCTCTGGGTCGCGGGTTCGATTACCGCACGGAACAAATATTTGTATGATATGCAGGTAGTTGTTCCGGGTCTGGGTGAATTGTGTGTGAAATGTATGTCTGTAAACGCACCCACGACACAGGAGAAATCCGAGTGTGGGGGCCACGTATCAAAAAAAAAAAAATTGTATTGGGACAATTTACTTATTGTTTTCTTGTTTGATACGTTTAAAAAGGTAAGTAGCTCTCTGTATTTCATTATTAAGTCCTTCATAACTTCATAACTAACTTCGCCAATAGACATTAACCTTTCATTAGCCTTCAGGAATTGTATAATTAACTGTACGTTTCAGCATACATTTTACATATGGAAAGGAATAGAGTAATCAAAAGAAAGGAAAAGAATTGTTTATGCAGTAATTAGGTCCTAACAGACACTTTTATGCATCATACTGAATAACAATAGAGGGCATTTCGCTACTTGACAACCTCTGAGAAGAAGTGCCAAAAGAAACCCAAGGCTTTTCTTATTATTTTGCTTCTTTATACGTTATTTTTACAAATCTGGGCTTACAAATGATTTAAAACAGCTCTATACATTGAAGAACTTCGCAGCTATACAAAACGAACAATACAGGTACTATAGATTTCCAGGGAAGTCACATATGCATAAAACGAACTAATTAATTAACGCCATATGTCCCTGTACTCAATACTGTCTTTAATCTTATAGTACGTTTTTTTATGAGGGTTTATTTAGCGTGTGATGTCAACATCCCACTGTGAGATCAGTAATTGCATTAGGTAACTGGTTACAAAGTTGAAGAGACCGTACGTTGCGTACCATTATTTAATTATCTGATTCCACATAATTAATAAGTTTTTAAACTATCGCGAACACCCATATTAGACTATGATTTCGGAACTTTTCGCGCACTAAATCAAAACAATATTTTGACTAACTTCAACGTTTCGGCCAAGTTGCATTGACCGTGGTCACGAGAAGACAAAAGTACTTAAAACCTACAGCGTCATCGTCTGGAGCGGCGGGTGATTTTTAAATCTACCCGCGGTTGATACTGCATCGCAACGGCTCTATACAGTTAGCCGAAGGCAGCCTAGGCGTAGATGCCATAAGAAGCCGGACTTCGATGTCAGCCGACAACCGGTGTTCATGCCGTATGTGAAAGGAATAACGGATAAAGTTGGAACAGTACTGAGAAACTACTCCATCAAGACTGTATATACTCCGTTATCCAAAGTAGCACAACAGGTAAGAACAGCGAAGGATGTAATACCATTCCAAACGCTGGGGGTATACAAGGTTGACTGCAGTTGCAAAATATTGTTTTGATTCCACATAATTGTTATGTAGTGCTTGTATTCCTTCTTATTTATAATGTACAATTCAACACGCAAATAGACTCAAGACTATCAAGAAGTATGTTTTGTTGTAATAAAAAGTCCCTGTTCGCAGAATCAAAGGTGTATTCCACATGAGTTACATTGTCATCAAGTCTAAACCATAGGGCTACAGATAAGACGGTACAATGCATTCTTCTCTCCTTAAGTTTCATATGTAGTCGAGGAGATGCTGGTGAACGCCAGTTCTTTTCGGATTGCCTAGGAGGATCCGGCTGCGGACGTCAGCGTCAAATCCCCCGTATCGGGAAATTCTTCAACATCAGAATCCGCAGTTTGTCCAACTTTGTTTTTTCGGCTTCTCGCGTACATTTCAAAGCCAAAAGAGGCCTCCGGCCAAGCTTAACGTTAATATTAAAAACTAAGCAACTTTCGCTAAGGGCGCCCCCTGCGGGACCCCGGTTTAGGGCGTTGCTGGGGACAACAAGCTATTGTTTTGGGGACAGCTGGATCGGTATTATTTAAATTGTATTAGGGGACATTTAAAGCTACAGGCTCGGCACGGGCCAGCGCGAGCAAGAGACGGGAGGGAGATGTGTTAACTTGAACGGGAAGGTGACGCGGCGATAGGCCTCCGCGACGTCGGTGAGGCGGGCATTCTCGGCGTTTGTCCAACTTCTGCTCCTTCGTCTCTTAGCGCTAAGTGACGGTAAAAAACCATAATTTCTCGTCCATTTGTGAACCAGACTACTATTAATCGGAGAGGGGGGTTGATTATTATTCTTTTTTCTTCTACTAGCGGAACATGCGCGTTTCTTTATAGAACTTTTTGACAGTAATTGTGTAGAGTCATATTGGTCGCAGTGAAAAGCAGTGATCGAGTACATTGTAAGGCCTTTTTATTTTTTTATTTCCAGTGGAAATTCTACATGAACTTCCGTCACCCCGGGGAAGGGCGAAGGGCGACTCCTACCGGCTAAAACCACTGGAGCGGTCATCTTCGGCACCGAAGAGGGGCTCCAGGTCCTCGTAAGATCACACTAGAGCCCCCCCAGTGATGCCACGCCTTAAGCACATTTCGGAGGGGATGAGTCATTTAATTCTTTAAGACAAAAAACGCAGCTCCTTGATCAGTGTCTATCTACTTTCTTCTTTTTTTTTAAACTTTGCCCCACTCTGGGATTATTTACACCCAGACCCGGAACAACTACCTGCAGATCATACAAATATTTGTTCCGTGCGGGAATCGAACCCGCGACCCAGCGCAGCATCCGACTGTATCAGCCACTGCGCTAGCCGTGCCGTCAATCATACATGGTATGACAAATATTAAGAGCAATCTATAAAGTTTTGATGACACTGTCGGAGCTCGCACTTGTACAGGCGTATGCGAATGTAAAATTGAATATTCGTTGATTATAATACTAGTAACAAAACATAGGGCAGCTTGTGGCGAGCTGAATGTGAGTGGCGACATTGCGTATCCGAATGCTCCAAAGAGATTGTCGATTCCAGAAAGCGACGCTTTTGATGTTATTTGTTTGATGTTTTAAAATGCCGCTATCTGTTTATGGGTAAACTTCTAAATCGATAGGTAGTCGAAATTTTGAATAATGTGAGAAAAGACCAGTAGTACCTACGTCTGAGCTAAATCTTGGGACACCAGTGTTTATAGAAGTGATGCTAATCGGCCTTAGTCTTGTTTAACTACTTTTCATGTTCAGGTTCTTCAGAGGAAATTCAGTTTTGTTTTCGTTGATTTAAAGGCCCTACCTTTACCTATTGGTAAAAAATATTGCATATGGTTTATACAAGAATGTGCTATATGACATCCAAATTATTCCTCTGTTGTAAATCATTAATAACATGTTTATGGACAATACATTTGCGTTTATTTTGATTTGTTTATAACATTAAAAAAAGAGATTCTATGTACTAGCCATATTTCGTATGTATATTTGTGCAAAAATGTGTATTGTCTGTTAATGTTATTCAAGTAATGAGACAATTACATACATAAATTATGTATTTTCTTTTATTTTCCTCCAAGAAATATGAGAGATTTTTATTATATTACTAGCTGAGACCCGCGGTTTCACCCGCGTTTAATTTTAAAAGAAATTTAGAGTACTTCGATGTAGACACTTGACATAGAATATATATATTGGATTTCACGGGTTTTATTGTTTTTGCGCGGAACCCTAATTATTTTTCTAAAATAAAAGTAGCCTAAGTTATTCCTTATAACATCAGCTATCTGCCAGTGAAAGTCCCGTCAAAATCGGTCCAGCCGTTTCGGAGATTACCCGGAACAAACAGACAGACAGACAAAACATTTAAAAATTGTTTTTTTGTTATCTACTTTCATATGCATTTAGTAAAAAGCTGTTATTTTGACATTACAAACAGACACTTCAATTTTATTTATTTGTATAGATACAAAGGTGAACAAGCGATCCAGTTGATACTATGTCGGCGAAGACTCCAGCCAGGCTGTAGATTTCGTTTCTTAGCTGCGATCCTGGCTTTAGTACAGTACAGAGAATACTGAATAATATATTTTCAATAAATTATAGCTAATCTTATTCAATTTTTTAATATAACTTAATAGTATTAGTATTATTATTCTTTAATCCTCAATTTATTTCACATTAATTTAGTATTAGCATAACATAACAATAATCGCATTAGAAAAGTTTACACATCTCGTACCTGGTCTGCTATTACATATTTCCAAGAACCTCTGTATTCTGCGCATCTCTGTTATACTTATTTTCGTAAGATGCGTGTTTTACAATTTACATACGGCGGGCAAACAACCACAAATATACGCACTGGAGTCTGGACATAACACTAAACAGAACTGAACTTTTACAAACTCAGATATTTATGTTTATAAAAACTGACATCAGTCATTAGATAACTACATTATTATTGGAATTCCTTTCGCAGACATAATTCAAATAAGTAATCAATTCGACAAAGTGTCAACAGTATTGAGCTGCGCTAGCGCCTGGTCGACCAGCGGCGACTGGCGGCGACGCGGCCTAATGTTGCCAATAATTTATATTATATATTTTGCCGTGTGGTGCCGGCTCAGAATACCACCACCCCATCTCCTCCCGTGGGTGTCGTAAAAGTCGACTAAGGGATTAGCCGGAGGATGGGCAGCAGCGTCCTTCGAATATATTGACAACTCAACTGCGATCGCCAATCCGTCTGCCAAGCGTGGCGATTATGGCAAAACCCTCCAATGAGCCCACAACACACCCATATCGGTCGTTGTGGAGATCTTTGGGGGAGGCCTGTGTCCAGCAGTGGACTTCATTCGGCCGAAATGATGATGATATATTTTTTGTATTTGTTTGTATTTTTATTTTATTTTAACTGCTGTTTTCATATTGCTTTTTATATTTTATATACACTATACACTATTATATCATTAAACACAATAGATATATTATTCTTGAGTATCTTCATGTTATACGCACGTCTTGTTTTATATTGGATTGACTGCACCGAGTGACGTCACTATCGACGCAGGCTGTCGCAGAATATCACCGCTGTGGGGATGCCTCTCCACAGTAGTATGCTGAGCGACAACCATTTTGCACGGATATGGCGCATATCTTCCCAACAGGATTTTTATTTCATTGTTTTAATCAAAATGTTTTTATTTTTGTCTTTGTTGTAGGTATGTGCCTTATAGTGCAAATAAAATACTTTTCTTTCTTTCTTTTTTCTTTCTAATAAGACGACTTTACGATCTGAAATATGTAATGTTGAATTATTATCCGTTCCACACAAGGCACAAGAAAGTCGTGGTTGATTCGGCAGATATTCATATTCATTAAAACTGGGTGGTAACATAAACGCTTACCTATGTACGGATATACTTACTGAAACGTATGATCGGTAGGAAAGTGTAATAATGCCCAGACCTGTTAGCACCACGGGCTGCTGAAATGAGGTCGAAACATAAACAAATTTGGTGATTCAGTAGATAACAAAAACTATTTCCATAGCAAGTGAACTCTATAGGATATTAGACGGAGGATTATTTATGACGCCAGTTTGACTCCAGCTTTCGTTCGTTATTGATCGAGAAAAAAGACTCCGCCAGATAAAACTTGATGATTGGTTAAATGATAATCTAAATAAATTAATCTAATAAAGTGGCTGATACAGTCGGCTGCTGCGCACCGGGTCGTGGGTTCGATTCCCGCACGGAACAAATATTTGTATGATCTGCAGGTATTTGTTCCGGGTCTGGGTGTATTGTATGTGAAATTCATGTCTGTAAACGCACCCACGACACAGGAGCAATCTTAGGGTGGGGCAACGTTTTAAAAAAAAAAAAAAACGGCCGAATAAAGTCCACTGCTGGACACAGGCCTCCCTCAAAGATCACCACAACGACCGATATGGGTGTGTTGTGTGCTTATTGGGGGGTTTTGCCGTAATCGCCACGCTTGGCAGGTGGGTTGGCGATCGCAGTTGAGTTGTTAATGTACTCGACGCAGGACGCTGCTGCCCATCCTCCGGCTAATCCCATAGTCGCCTTTTACGACACCCATGGGATGAGATGGGTTGGTGCTATCCGTAGCCGGCACCACACAGCTTGGTTTGGTTAAATACTTAGTTGCAATACGTTTTGTAATGATAGGTACCTGTGCCTGCATCATAGCAATAACGACCAATTTCCTGACGCGCATAGAAGACTCGTGGTAACAGTTCTCCCAGCCAGAACTAAATATGGCAGTTGATAGAGCGTCCGCCTGCGAAGTGAAATTAAGATAAATAGCGGCAGAGGGATAGCATATGAAATCTTCGATGAAAAATATATGGTGCACTTGCCCCCCTGACCTTACTATCTTCCTATTTGTTGTAAACGACAGCTGTATCGCTATCATATTTTATTGCAGCCAAAAACTTGGCTCGACACATTGGTTCTATTGAGCAACATTCTAATCTTGACATTTTGTATAATAATAATACAGCCAACAACCTACAACCAACAACAAGTGGCTACAAAAATTGACATACAAAATAAAACACTTTTAAACGGATTCTATCGCGTATATTTTAGATTTTTGTTTTTCCTGACGTTTTGAACACTTTGCAGGGTTCGTAGTCGCAGGATGACTAAGGTGACAGGCGTCGTTACTGATTTTAAAAAGTTATTTTATTTCTAAAATCTAAAATATACGCGATAGAATCCGTTTAAAAGTGTTTATTATAATGTGTAATACTCGCGAAAACCTAAGACATTATTATACAAAATAATTTTAATTGGAACCTGGGACACTAGAGGCAGCTTCTTGCATTAAACTTATTTATTGACACGGATGTAAATTTACTTTATATGACATAGGTATTGCAATACCTCCCCGCTGGCGTCAGCTTAGTCTGTTACGCTGACGACACTCTTGTGTTGGCCGGCGGGGAGTCCTTCGAGGGAACCATCCGGCTTGCCGAGCAAGCGGTGGCAATTGTCGTGGCCGAAATCCTCGCTCTGGGTTTGCGGATAGCGCCTCACAAAACCGAGGCGCTATGGTTCCACAAACTGCCGCGGAGCAGGGAGCCTCCCAGTTCGTGGATACGCGTTGGTGACGCGCAAATCAAGGTGGGCCGGTACATGAAGTACCTGGGGCTCACCCTAGACAGTCGTTGGGGCTTCGAAGAGCACTTCGAGCGTCTTGTCCCCCGGGTCGAAAGGATAGTGGGTGCCTTGCACGGGCTGCTACCCAATCTCGGGGGACCGAGGGAAGAAGTTCGTCGCCTCTACGGGGGAGTCGTGCGGTCCGTGGCCCTCTACGGGGCGCCTGTTTGGTCATCTCGACTTTCAGGCGTCCAGCGCTGCAGAACCAAGATCCACGGTCTGCAGCGTAGAGCGGCTATACGGATCGCACGAGGATACCGAACGGTGTCCTTTGAGGCGGCAACTCTGCTGGCGCGCTTTCCGCCTTTTGATATCTTGGCGGAGATGGATGCGTGGGTGTATCACCAAACACGCTTCCTCCGCCAGAGCGGTGAAGGTGTGCCTTCAGGGGCGCTCGAACGTTTGAGGCGGCAGGCTCGGCGGCGTGTACTTGAGCTATGGCGCGAGCGGCTCATGCTGCCACAGTACGCGCAAAAGCGCGTCGTCGAGGCTGTCTTGCCGCTCTTCGGAGCCTGGCTCCAAAGGAGCGAGCGCGTCACATTCCGCCTGACGCAGGTATTCACCGGCCACGGTTGTTTCGGTGCGTATTTGCACAGGATAGGACGCGAGGTCACGGCACAGTGCCATCACTGTGGAGACGATCAGGATACCGCACAGCACACGCTCGGAGAGTGCCCTGCGTGGACTACCGAGCGGCGGATCCTGGTCGATCGGATCGGGCAAGATCTCTCTTTGCCAGCAGTAGTGTCGGCTATGCTGGCAGAGCATGAAAATTGGAGTGCCGTGGTCTCCTTCTGTGAGAGCGTAATGCTCCAGAAGGAGATCGCAGAGCGGGATCGGGAGAGGGCCGATCCCGCTCGGAGGAGGAGGACACGGAGCCGGGGTAACAACCGCCGCGGTGCCCGTGTCCAACACGCCTGAGCCCCCTGTCGTCTTTATCTGGCAGGGGGCCTTGGGGGTCGCGAGCGCGCTTATTGGGAAATTTGCGTGCTCATACCGAGCGACCCCCGGGAAGACAGCGGTGTGCATGTGGTCACGTACCGCTGTGTGCGCAGCACAGCGCATAGTGAGGCTTCGGGGGAATCCTTTACAATTCCCTCGAGAGATGCCTGGGGGGGCGGCCTCTTTACAGTCGCCTTCCCTCCACTAGAGGGGATGACCGCTTTACAGTCATCCCCTCCGAGATGTGCCACGCCTTTAGGTAAGATTCCCCCGAAGCCACACTATGCACTGCGCACACAGCGGTACGTGACCACATGCACACCGCTGTCTTCCCGGGGGTCGCTCGGTATGAGCGCGCAGATTTCCCAATAAGCCCGCTCGCGACCCCCAAGGCAGGGGTCACATAAAGACGACAGGGGGCTCAGGCGTGTTGGACACGGGCACCGCGGCGGTTGTTACCCCGGCCCCGTGTCCTCCTCCTCCGAGCGGGATCGGCCCTCTCCCGATCCCGCTCTGCGACCTCCTTCTGGAGCATTACGCTCTCACAGAAGGAGACCACAGCATTATTTTCATGCTCTGCCAGCATAGCCGACACTACTGCTGGCAAAGAGAGATCTTGCCCGATCCGATCGACCAGGATCCGCCGCTCGGCAGTCCACGCAGGGCACTCTCCGAGCGTGTGCTCGGCAGGCTATCTAGTGCAAACGTGGTTAAATAGGTGATGGTAAACTGATTTAATTTAGGCTATATTATACGCAAAAAATAATTTGTATAGTTTAATGAATAACAAATTAAAATCTCTGTCCACGAAGAAATTCGCCCATGGTGGCACATTACATATGTATCCATATCTTATTAGAATTCACATTTGACCGAAAGTCATTACGAAGCATTTTGCGGCGTTAAACTCCATGCCATTCTCCTTACTTAATAACTTACTTAATAATAGCAGGCATTGCTGCATCGTATTATTGTGGTCCTACAAATACTATCAGGGTACAATCACAAAAAAACGTATAACCCACATGGTACTCACACTTACAGTATCAAATCTAAATAAATCATCATATCGGCCATTTATACGTCCACTGCTGAACAAAGGCCTCCCCCATAGATTTTCACAACTGTGTCATCATTTTGGGAGGTATTTGCCAATACTCACCACGCTTGGCAGGCGGGTTGGTGAGCGCAGTATGGCTACCGTTTCACAGAAGGGACGCTGCTGCCCATCCCTCTGGTTTAGATTCCCTTAGTCGCCTTTTACGACATCCACGGGAGGAGATGGAGTGGTGCTATATTCTTAATCTGGACACCACACGGATCTGGACACCACACGGATTCTGGACACCACACGGATTCTGGACACCACACGGATCTAAATAAATAAAGTGAATATAAAAACCTGGACTAGTGCGAGTTGAACTTATGTGGATAGAGTTCCATACGACGAAAATGTTGTCTATCATGTTTTTTAAAATTGACCCATATTTGTTTGTGGATAGTATGTATGATACCGGATTGTAGAGAGAAATTGCTAAATATATTGTCTATTGTTAAATTCTGTCTTACCTACCAATAATTTATCCCAAGAACAAACTTAACATTGAAGTTGAAAAACTTAACATTGAAGTTTTAAAACATGAAATTTGAAAAACATGTCCAACCATACATTCCAACTGCAAATGTAAGTTAGTACAAACAATATTGAAAGATTTTATTTTTTATTTTATTTTAAGACTTTTTATAAATTTTCCTGTAATCTATAAGTAAAGAACTATTATGTTTTTTTTTCATCACTGTAGTTTCGGAGATAAGGGTATGGCAAATTTTCATCTATTCTCTTAAATAAAATAAAACTAATTTAAATTACTTAGTTATATTTGAGACCCTCACGATAAGCCCTTCCATTTGATATGTTAAACGGTACGGGTTGCAAAACTTTTTTAAATTCTTCAGTTTGCCGCGCCAAGAGTGACCCCCATATTATTATTATTTTTATTTACGACACACGGCCATGTTGGGTCGCAGGAATTCATATGTGTACCTACATACTAAATTTCAATTTTATCACACACGAGTGATTCTATGTGTAAGGAATCCACGGTTTTTTCATTCGGACCTAAGGAACCCTAAAGGTTCCGTACGTCCGAATAACCCTTTTGCAGACCTACCTTGATATCACTGAAAAATTCCTGAGGCATCTTATAAAATAGCACAGTTGCGCAACGGCTAAGCGATTGAATTTCTACGCTATGGTACGATCACCCCATGGAAATAAAAAGTTGTATAGCCACATAGAGTCCTTCCAGGTTTGGGTGTTGATGCATGTAAAAATTATGTCTTTAAACTGTATCCACATAAACGGGCATCTTTAAAGCAAGTGGAAAGTAAAAACTTTAGTAGATAAAACTCTTACCTCAACAGTGATGTCGCCAGCATTCCACATGAGGAACCCTGTGCTGAGTAGGATCGTCACTGTCATCACTACTGTCGCTATTGTGTTTGTTAGATTACGCTCAGAATTCTGTATTTTTTTTTCGTAATCCATAAGAGGTTTGATAAATACATCAGTATGAAAGGTTTATTAGTGGTAAGCCTCCAAATCTTATGAAATATACTAAATAATGTAATAAACTATGATGGACCATGTCAGCGCAGGGTGTCCCATAGGGTTCAATTCTAGGTCTGTTTCTGTGTATTAAGATTTTGGTTCTTTTAAGTAGATCAGACTCGTGAGTTATAACCACGACACTGTATTGTTTTCGAGTGGTACTTCTTTCAAAATATCCATTTATATTATTGTGACTGAATACGACTCGCAGCCTTGTACGTGTGGTGTCTGGATCAAGAATATAGCCTTCCGTGGAAGTTGTAAAAGGCGACTAAGGAAGTCTAAACCAGAGCGTCCCTTATGTGGAATAACAGCCATCCTGCGCTAACCAACCCGCATGCCAAGCATGGTGAGCATTGGCAAATTTCCCCCAAAATGACGACACATCTATTGTGGAAATCTGTGGTGGAGGCCTTTGTTCAGCCATGGACGTCTTTTGACTGGTATGATGATGATGATGGTGTTAGCAATGTAATGCAAATGTTGAGAATTGAGATATGAACCAATGGATACTGGGCGTGAAACTCTACTAGTGGTTACTTTTGTTTAACAATATACTTAATGATAAACCGTTTAACAAAAACCGATACATACCACCATCTGATACATAGATACGATCAGTAGAGTTAGACTAAATATTATTTGACCACTGAACACTTCTCGGCATATTGTTTGTATCTCACTGGTGCACCTATAAACAACAACTAAAATAAAAGCACTTATCTTCTCTCTAGAGCCACCAGCGAGAGCTAAGCAGAGCAAATAAGTAATGTTGACGAATAGTTAAATAATGGAGAAAATAAATTCACTATGCTTAGAATGATTATAACACAATAAAGTCATCTGCACAGCAGAAAAAACAATAAAAACTGAACAAAACTATAGCTCACAAAAATGAAATTTACTTCAAGGTGTCAGAATGGAGCTTGATCCCAACTCTAAGTGCCATTTCATATTCATTTTCTTTCTCTCTTTGAGTTACATGTATGTTGTCATTGAAAATGTCACTGAGATTATATAAATAGCTGTTCACGTTCTTAAACTGATGGCTGATGGCGATGGTAAGGCAAATGACCAGGGTGTATACGGCGATGCCGCGAGTCATGCAGGTCCACCAAAATATGTAGAACATTGATCTGACGATATTGCCCAGCGCAGAGCTGTCTTCAACATCTGGCCAGGCTATGATTATTGTGTTAAATGGCATTCCTGAAAATGGTTTACACAAAAGATAATAAAGAAAACCAACGAAGTCGACGATTCATAGATTATAATACAATTTGGAAAGTACCCAAAAATTACAAAAATCTTTGTGTTCTGTGATATATTTCATGTGTAAGCAGCTTCAATAGAAATAAACGGGTAATCAGAATGACTTACCAGCATCGACAAACCTAATTATAGCTTCGATTGTATACATAATAATCGCCATTATAAAGTTTAGTAGGAGCGCCGATGAAAAGAACTTTGATTTCTTTATCATCTGTTGTTCAGCTTCTGCATCATTGTAAACTTTCTTCAGCTCGATTCCTAGTTTATACATCACATCCCTTATTTGATTCTTTTGGTAAACCATACGGATGCGAAACCCAGCGACAATTGTATGAGCAATAGTAAATAAAATCAGGTCAAAAGTTTGTTTCTCTGTCAAGTTCTTCTGGGTAAAGAACGCGCAATATTCAGAGAATATCAATGCTAAAATAGACAAGTTGCCAAATTTACTGAGCTGATTAACAATCTTGACGAACTTGTCCGAAAAACCCAAGTCTTCCACCCAAAAGTTGGGCAGGCCGAATATGTAAACGAACTTGTTGACATTTAACAGAAATTCTGTTGTTTTACTAGTCTTATAGTCACCGTGAAAGTTTTCCATGGTTAGCAAAATACGATCAATGTCTGTTAAAAGTTGGGTTCCTAGAATGTAAGGTGTGTCTGAATATTCGCAGACATTTATAAGGTCCATAATTATTAGAGAATTGCTCATCTAATGGATGTAAATCTATGCAGAGACGTATTAAGTAGGTACTTATTTTTTATCTGTAAGCAATAAACCAAGTCCAAGTCACTTTAGAAAACCAGTAGTATTTAAAAGGATAGGTATCATTGTTTTTATCATTAAAAAGTGCCATCATTTACCTATATTTGTTCATTCTTACATTTGTAAAATGTGGTATCTATAATATATCATAGTCTATCTATTTCTAAATTGGGACAATCATACATCTAAAACAACTAATGTATTTACATTAAAATTCGTGTTTTCTGCATCAATCAGTCGGGCCTTCTTTAGGTTTGCGTTAATTATTACTTATTGTAAACGCCTTTACAATAAGTAGGTGCCTCTCTGTATTTCATTAATAAGTCCTTTATAATGACCGATATGAGTAATAACACCAAATTAATTGGTTAGATCATAGGGGTAATTGTAAGGACTAATTGGACAACGGCAATAGACATTAATAGCCTTTTGGAATTATACCTGTATCATTTCACTATACATTTTACATGAAAAGGGGTTTTATATAATTGAAGAGACGGTACGTTGCGAACAATTATTTAATTATCTGATTCCACATAACTATTATATCGTGCGTTAATTCCATCTTGGGTGTATTCTATGTTATTTCTATTACGATAACTGACTCAAAACTTTTTAGACATTAGTTATACAATAAGTAATTTTAATTAACATCATTGTCGTCGAGAATTTTCTTTATTTTATTTTCTATACCAAGTTTGATTAAATTATTTGAACCAGTGTCTAGGGTCGTTATTACATCATCGTTACCTTTCCTAGTACATTTTCGATTCGCAGTTCAACTAAGTAGGTAGTACTCGTATACTGTTAATTTAAAACAGCACTGAAAATACGGAATACGATGACTTAACAATCTGAAATAAAAACATAAAGTTATTAGATAGATAGATTTACTTAGATAGATAGGGTCTTTCCGTGTGGTGTCCGGGTTAAAAATATAGCACCACTCCATCTCCTCCCGTGGATGTCGTAAAAGGTGACTAAGGGAATCTAAACCAGAGGGATGGGCAGCAGCGTACCTTCTGTGAAACTGTAGCCATACTGCGCTCACCAACCCGTTTGCCAAGCGAGGTGAGTATTGGCATAATATCTCTAAGTGATGAGCGCAGTGTGGTGCCATGCAGTACTATTTCTTGGTAGCATTACGATTGTTATGGACAGGCGTGACGCCCACCACCAGGCAAATGACATGCTCGTCTTGTGACTATAGGTACTCCATTTGTTATAACATTAGACAAATATGGCCTACGTGATCACTAAATATCATAAATATCTTTGCTTTGAGTCTTTGCCTTTCGATGTACATATATAGATGAATATTTTATACCACTGATATATATATACAGGGTATCAAGTAAATAGCACGACATACTGCAGGGGGTGAGAGCTTGGGTCAATACCTACCAAAAAAAACACAATATATGTTCAGCAAAATCTTACGGATTTACAGTAGTACAAAATTTTCCGAAATATCGAAAAATCTCTACCTTGACACAGATTTTTAAGCATCTAGTAATGAAAAATTCCTTTTCTAGTTTTTTTTTACGTCAAATTATTTGTGAATAGTTAGTTACTTTACTCATTGATAAGTCTTTATTCTATTAAAAACTAAAATGTTTTCAAGAAATACAATTTTTATTTAAATTTTCACAGTACAATTTTCTTATCGCTTAACTTTAACCTACAGTGGTGAAAAAAAATCGAGAATAAGATTTTGGTGAACATAAATTGTGTTTTTTTGGTAGGTATTGTATATACCCCCTACAGTATGTCGTACTATTTACTGGACATCCCTCGTCTCGTAGTGGAAGCCAGCCGCAGACAACTTGTGTTTGAAATAGAGAAATCTAAATAGAGTCTCTGATTGGGGACGACTTAACTTATTCCATTTTAATCCCACCGAGACAAGTCTTCGTCTTCACCGCTAAGAAAACCCCATTTTCTGTAGCTCCACAATCCCAGAACACGTCCCGTAACAATAATAACAGCACAGGACCCTTGGTGACGACATTTCCAGCGGCGTCCAGTTCCACACGCACTTAGATGATTAGGTCAAGCTGGCGTCCAAAAAAACTGTGCTCAACAGGGCAAGGCGGCACTCCTCATCAGGGCAAAGACTACTACTTTATAAGTAGCAAGTCCGGCTCGGAGTAATACTGCCGTTTTTGGACGAGAGCACCTTTTTTACATTTCTACCGGCGGAAATACATCATATACTTCCTTCACCCAGGGTAAATGTGGAGGGGCATGCCGACCTCCTTCCGGTTAAAACCACCGAAGCGGTCATCTTCGGCTCCAGGTCCTCGATACAATCGCTAGAGCCACACCCATTGGCGCCACGCCTTTAGAGCTATCGGAGCAACTGCCACCAACAACGAGTCTTATACTCCTGTTGAACAGAAAGCTGGCAATCCAGTTTCACAATCCTTCGGGTAGTCCGTATGATGGTAACTTCGATACTCTATACATAAAACTTTACTTATAGCAATAATGATTTATGAGATATTCATAGCCACATGATCGTTATTTGCTAATGTTATAACCACAGGTTATATCAAATGGAGTATAAGTAGTATATAAAAAAAAAAGGATTGTAATTCGTTCTCAAAAAAAAAAATGCCCGAAATTATGGTAATTTGAGTAGACAGTTATTTACCGGTTTCTACTTTATTTAGTGCTGTTTGACGTTTCGTTTATGGATAAGCTGAAGTCTCGTTCTGTGAGCCATGACTCGTCAAATTACATTACATCAATTTCACCAAATTACAAAAAAAAACTATCTTATATAATTATGAATCAGTAGCTTTCACTTTTATACTTACCTTAATGTACGATTGATACGAAAGGTCTATGTACCCAAGGCCCTTGAGCACGACAGGTTTCTGCGAACAAAATTAACGAATTAATCTAATGTAGACCTATCTCGGTATTTTACACAATCAACTAACGTATTCTATATCCTTTTGACACTAGTAAACCCCGCTAGGTATAGTGACGATGTACGCAAAATGGCACCAGCCACAAGGATGAGAGGAGTCGAAGAATTGG
Source organism: Diloba caeruleocephala (assembly GCA_947459985.1). Taxonomy (NCBI): domain Eukaryota; kingdom Metazoa; phylum Arthropoda; class Insecta; order Lepidoptera; family Noctuidae; genus Diloba; species Diloba caeruleocephala. The sequence continues at coordinate 27,370,580 of OX381612.1, read as the reverse complement.
TTGAGTGCTTTGGATTGGTTTGGGTTTTGATTGTGAAGCCAGATTAACTTGTTTCCGATAATAAGTAGTGTTTCTTGACTCTTTGGTTACACATAACTACTAAAAGAATTTATGAATTTGAATAACATATAAATGAATCTTTAAAAGAAACATGACTGGCAATAATGTTATCACCAATATTTACATATTTAACGGAGAAGGCCTGCGAGCTCTAATTGAATATAACTCGCTGCCGCACAGCCATATGAGAGTCCGGATAGGGACCTTACCTGACAAATAGCTTTTAAGTGTATTGATATTGAATTACATGTGTTAAATTGTTATCTCGAGTCTGTATCGATAAGAACTGAAACCGGTTCAGTATTAGTATTTAGTGAAGCATCAGTAACGTGGTGACAAATTACCTGGGCGCGTATCATAGTGATAACAACAAGCTTTCTGAGGCGGATAGAAGACAGGCCCTGGCTGTTGTGCCATCCAGAGAAATACATCGCCGTGGCCAGATGGGAAGCCTGGAACATACACCGTAAGTAGGTATTGTTTGAATCGACATCGAATAGGATTTTTGGGATACCATACATATATTTTTTATTTTTGCAGTCTTTTTATTTCTTCCATTAAATATATTTAATTGTATTATCATCAGCAAATAATGATGTGGTCATTTGCATTCACTGTCGTAAGCGATTGGCCAGGTTAAGCAGCGCTCACCGCGGTCAGTCTATGAATAGGTAACCGTATTTTATTTGAGCGTCTCCGTGCTTCGGAGAACATGGAAATCGTCGGCCTCAGTTGTTGTCATTAAATAGCATTTGTTAAGTCAAGAGGATTTTGAGCGGCGACTTACGGATTTTATATGGCCATATAACGATGGCGGGGGGCCTTGGGGGTCACGGGTGCGAAAGTTTCAATGCCGTTTTGGGATGACCTGTCCTAACAGACGGCAAGCATATACAATGAAGGTCTCCCTTTCCACTTCTCCCTGTTTACTGCAGTTTAAAGTAGTTCACTAGCTGTCAGAGCTCACCTCCTTGTAATTGCACTTTAAGGTTACCTACTCTTTTTCTTACCTCGACGGTAACGTCTCCAGCGTTCCACATGTAGAATCCAGTGCTGATGAGCACGGCAGACGCAGTGAAGACCGTGGCACATAGGTTCACAAGGGTTCGCTCCGAAATCTTGAGAATAATAATACAATCATTGTTTGTTAGATGGGATAGGATACTTAGGGAGCTTATGAGCGACGCACAATATACTCCTACAAATTTAAACTAGCCTCTTTTTAAGCACGCAGCACTTAACGACAAAGCAAGGGTTGAATAACTTACGATTATCACAGCACGACATTTTTTATTTTTCTGCTAACATTTATCATTCTGGTTAATTAATTAAGGTATAAAATTTTTATACATACATATAAGATTAGAGAAGAAGAAAAATAATTATACAATTTATTTAGACTCCTGTAGGCCTATTTTCATAAAAATTTCATACTCTCGCAGGGTTGTATATAATACAAATCCGTATTTTCATTAAAGAACTCCCTGAAATATTTAAGACTTTTGAAAGTACTACGAATCGTCTGTGTAGAGATCCCACCCGTATAAGAGGCCCGGCGCAGAAAAGTGCACTAGCTGAAAATTGCTACTTATCAGGATTTATAATAACCATTCAAAATATTAGATACCACTTAGGTTTTTTAGGGCAAAGCTTACGGCATGGCTCTTAAGTAATTCATCCTATAGTGTAAAAGACATGTTAGGTTTTAAAAATAAGTGAGAAAAGACATTTTTTTATTTCAATGTTTTATATGGAATGTATTTATTGTGTTGACAATTTAATTTAAAATTTAATATATTTTGTAATGTCCTGTTTAGATGTTATTAAGTTAAAACTGAGTTTTAAGCTCAGATTTGTATGCCAGTCTATGGCGTAATATGTAGATATTTACTTGTTACCTATTATGTCACCATGTTTCGAACAAATAAATATTATTCGATTATATTCTATTCTAAACACCACTAGAGACTTACAGTTTGCGGTTAAATGTCATAATAGATTCAGGACATTAAGAAGACTTAGTAAGAATATCAGACGTCAGGTCAAGTTCATAAAACTTGAACTTATTTTACTCAACTCTTTAGTACGTACCACCATCTGGGTCATAAGAACCACAAGAAGCAAGATGTTGAAGATGATTTGCCCACTGAACACACCTCGGCAAACTGTTTGAGTTTGTTGCGTACATCTGGAAATACAAAAGAGTTGAAAGTTCTCTACGCGACTGAGTTGAGTCATATGTATGTACTAGAAATGGCGAGTGCTAACAAGATGGAATGATGATGATGAAGTGGGTCTATGTCAGCAGAAAATGCACCACATGGTCAGCAGCTGGTAAACACAGGCTGTTGGCGCTGACGATAATGATTTTCATGTACACCTAATACATGATGAAAATCTAGATGTACTTACAATAATAGAAACAATGAATAGACCAAACGCTATTACGCTGTTGCCATAATTATTGTGCATTCAGAGTGAGTTAGCTATGCGCTTGTCAGCATGAAGTTAAGCATAGTGGACCATATCTATAGGTCGGAAAAATGTTAGTACCAATGATAAAGCATTATAACATTTACCGTAACGTATCCGAATGTATTTTGATACCAATTTTGAATCCCGCTTCATACGTATCCTCTTTCTCTGTTTGACTCATATCGTTTCTATCAAAAATATCACTGAGGCTCTGGAAGTAGCTCTGCAGGTTTTTATACTGGTGGCTCAGACAAGTGGTCAAAGGGATGACTAGGATATATACACCGAAGACCCTAGTGACGAAAATCCACCACACAATGTAGCAGATTGCTCTCACACTATTGGCCAAGTCAGACTTGTCCTCAACGTCTGGGTACGCAGTCACAATAGTCGTAAAAGCCATGTCTGAAAATTTATTAATTTATATTATGAAATAAATGTACCTTTCCAAATTTTATTGTTGTTTTTTTCTTGTACTTATCTAGTTGGTATTGGGCTACGTTCAATTATCTGACTTAAGTTAAGAGTAATTTTACTAGAACTTATAATTTTCATTGTCATCATTGTATTAGCCAAAGGACGTCCACTGCTGAACAAAGGCCTCCCCATAGATTTCAACAACTACCGGCTACATGCCACACGCATCCAACGATACGCAGCGAATTTCACCAGATCGTCTGGCCTTCTCGTTGTTGCCGTCCGACGCTGCGTTTTCCGGTGCGCGATCTCCACTCGAGAACCTCTTTGGCCCAATGGAATGTCTATGAGCAATGAGCCCCACCCATGGCCATTTCAGTTTACTAATCCTTTCAGCTATATCGGCAGCTTTAGTTGTTCTACTGATCTCCTCATGTCTAATCTAATCTTGTAGAGGAATACATAGCATAGCTCTCTTCATAGCTCGCTGATTGACCTTGAGATTTATTATGAGATCCATGGTGAGTAACCACGTCTGTGTGCGATATGTCATCACTGGTATGAGATCTTATTCAAAGAAAATAAAACGAAAGCGTTGTGTAGAGATTGAAACCATTTACAATATAACGCCAGGAATGCTTGTAATATCAACTGATTTAACCTGCTAAACGCTACATTTACAGACACTGGAGAAAAAATGATTCCAATTTGAGAGTTTCCTCATCTAACTGGGTTCAAGTTGTGATTACTTTCGATGGTACTTTTGCCGCAATGGCTAGTTCCTCGGCTTTTGAGATACCCGTCCTGGGTCGGAAGGATCGACCTTGCACAATGCTAATATTTGTATGGCCTACAGATAGTTGTTCCGGTCAGGGTGTTTCAGTTTTAGGGTGTGTGTTCGACACGGGCGAATTGCTAATGTATATTTAAATAGGAAAAAGTGGTAGTGTGAATCAGAGCACTGACAACAAACTTGGGCAAACAAAATACTTACCGTCTCGTGCCAGCTCCCAGCAAGCATCAATCGTATACATAATCATAGATAACACACAACTGAACAATAATGCAGTCAAGTACATTACAGTACTCTCAATCATCTGCCTCTCCACATCAGGGTCGTTGTGGACGCTCTTTAAAGCAACCGTCAAATTATAAATCACAATCCTAACTTTCTTCTCGTGGTACTCCATGATGACACGAAACAAGCACAGCATCGGATGAGATATGCCGAACAGAAGCAGGTTCGATTTCTGCTTCTGAGTTAAGTTGTTTTGGGTGAAAAACGCCCCAAGTTCGAAAAATATCAGAACGTATATTATGGCATTGTTGAAAACTGTGAACCAATCGTAAAATTTGATAAACCTTTTGGGTAGCTTTAGCTCTTCAATCCAGAAATTCGGTAGACCGAAGATGTAAACTAGTAAGTTTATTTTGTAGAAGAAGTCAGTGGTTTTGTTACGTATGTACGATGTGGTTTCCATGATTGTTCGGTAAGAATGACATGGTCACGAAGATTATTATGATTTTATAACTGCCTACCTACAATGAATTTGGTAATTACAGTAATTTCTGTTGTTCATATAATTACTTCAATTCAAAGGGTTATAGCTATAGGGTTATCAAAATTTATAAATGATACATTATTGAAAATATGAAGGATAGTGTTTTCTAGATTGATTTTGAGACGGAAAGAAGGGAGGTTTCATATCAGATCACTTAATTAATAACCAATTTAATTCAAAATCCTTAGATTTAAGATTTTGAACTTGATCTGACTTGTGTTAAGATGAGTCTTAACACAAACAGATAAATCCGAAATCCCAAATCCAAAGATTTTTGATTAGATTGATTGTTATTTTCGGCCGTGAAACAAGCTCAATTTGCACCTACTACGTGGTCGTAGTATATCTACTACGACGATAATTGCTACGTACATAGTAGCCACGTAGCGTCGGAAATTATTCGCTTCATTTTTGCGTAGCATGTAGCGAGCGTTAGGCACGCGTCAGTGACGTACAATCGAAATAATGGTTAGAAAACATGAATACTAATTATAATAAAACAATTTTAAACGGATTAGATCGCGTATATTATAGATTTTTGTTTTTCCTGATGTTTCGAATGCTAAGCAGCATTCGTGGTCGCAGGATGACTAAGGTGACAGGCGTCGTTACAGATTTTAAAAGTTATTTTATTTTATCTACCGTACAATTTTATTAAAAAATTAGTTTCGATGCACGCAGTAATCATTCACAGTGTCTTGATGTTTTTTAGTGTGGTATGTTGTTTGGGACTTTATTATTTTAATTACTGGATTCCAAACAGGTGGTACCTGCCAACCATCTTCTCTATTAAAATTAGGATGTTTTTTAATTTCAATAGCCTCACGAAACATTCTTGGTACATACCGGTTCTCTTTCGCGAGGACTTGAGGTTGATCAAAACGAAGATAGTGGTTGGGTTTGCCTAAGGCATGTTCACACACTGCAGACTTTGTGGAGCGTCTATGCAAAGTCTGCAGTGTAAAAAACATTTTAAAATCTGTAACGACGCCTGTCACCTTAGTCATCCTGCGACCACGAATGCTGCAAAGCATTCAAAACGTCAGGAAAAACAAAAATCTACGCGAAACGAAAATATCCGCGATCTAATCCGTTTAAAATTGTTTTATTATAATGTGTAATAATCGCGAAAACCTAAGACATTACTATAGATACTAATACTATTAAGGATTGCGCTGACGAGGGACTATTGTCCACGAAGAGTGGAAAGAATGACTGCCAGAACTTGTCACGGACTCAACGCAGATGATGTATGATTTGTTTGATGTAACATTTTCAAAGTTATAATAAAAACTTTTAAACGGATTACATCGCGTATATTATAGATTTTTGGTTTTCCTGACGTTTCGGACACTTTGCAGGGTTGCACAACACATAGACGCACCACAAAGTCTGCAGTGTGTGAACATGCCTCAGGCAAACCTAACCATTTTCTTCGTTTTGATTTACCTCAAGTCCTCGCGAAAGAGAACCGATATGTGCCTAGAATGCTTCGTGAGGCCACTGAAATTTAAAAAAACCGAATTTTAATAGAGAAGATGGTTGGCAGGTACCACCTGTTTGGTTCAGTTATTAATAAAGTCCCAAACAACATACCGCACTAAAAACATCAAGACACTGTGAGTGACGGCACGGTTGGTGCAGTGGCCAATGGTCTTCCAGAGTCATATTTAAAACTGAAGTTAATGTATTCCGTATAATTTTGTCTATTTTATCTTAAGTTGTGAATAGTTTCATAAATGGGAAGATCGAAAGCCTTAATATAAAAATTGGGTTAAAACAGCAAGGAAATTAAAAAAGAAAAACCAACAAAAAGCAAGGTAAACAGTAAGCTAGACGGTTTGTTGCAAAGTGGGCATAATTTACCTCGCATTTCCATATAAGATGATATGTCTTGTTAAGCACATGCGTGTTTTTCCTGAAAATATTATCATGACTCAGATCTTGTTAAGTGGTAGACGTAGGGTCGTTTAGTATAATTTCTGGTGAAGTAGTAGGTCCTTAACATTGTTAACTTAACAATATAAAGATTCAATAAAATCTCCAGTTTCTACAGTAGTTCGTAGAGTACAGTAAGATTGAGTTTCAGCATCTGCATCGTGTTGGTGTATTGATAGATCACACTCTTTATCTTCAACAACATCGCCCAACCAATCTTGAAGTTGATTTAGTTCGGTTTTGAAACCTTCAGGTAATGGTGAATTTCACAAAATTATTCGCTGACCACTTGGTTTTTACCAATTCAACACAGTAGCAGTGTAACTCATTTTGTTAAAGAAGATTGGTAAGAATATCATGCAGGTAGAGCTAGCTAGCTAGCTACCTCTGAGCTAACATGCTAACTAGATAGATTTCTCTATCAATATCAATCTGACAGACGTCGTTTATTAAGAATTATATATAAACAAAATTCCGTGTGGTGTCCGGATTAAGAATATAGCACCACTCCATCTCCTCCCATGGATGTCGTAAAAGACGACTAAGGGACTCTAAACCAGAGGAGTGGGCAGCAGCGTCCCTTCTGTGGAACAGTAGCGTTACTGCGCTCACCAACCCACCTGCCAAGCATGGTGAGTATTGGCAAATACCCCCCAAAATTATGACACAATTGTGTTAATCTATGGCTGGCTGAAAGCAAGCATAACTATCTTTATGGTTTAAAAAAAAACCATAAAGATAGTTATGCTTGTACTTAACTTATAATCTATATGCATCCCATTTCCAGTATTTTGACTTATATCACCACACTCTGCGATGCCCCATCTCGTAGTGTCGTGAGGATATTCCTTGCACCATATTTAAATGGCGTTCGTACCCCGCTTCACCATGTGTATTAGGTCTACTAAATGCTGTAGCGATCGCAGAGAGGGAGCACTATTGAAACTCAACACATCATACACATTAATTCGTATTTTCTTATCTCTATACACAATTTTACCCTAATCTTAACTCTACATGGGTAGTCAATAATCAGAAACAGGTTCTTAATTTACAGATATACACAATAAAACAATAGATAAAAATATAAAACTATACCTACGTATCTTATAACTATGTATAAATATAATATCTTATAACTATCCTATATGAAACACAACGTGTATACAGGGTGTCCAGTATATAGCACGACATACTGCAGGGGGTGAGAGCTTGGGTCAATACCTACCAAAAAACAATATATGTTCAAAATCTTACGGAATTTTTTTTCACCACCGTAGGTTAAAGTTAAGCGATAAGAAAATTGTACTGTGAAAATTTAAATAAAAATTGTATTTCTTGAAAACATTTTAGTTTTCATTAGAATAAAGACTTATCAATGAGTAAAGTAACTATTCACAAATAATTTGAGGTAAAAAAAAACTAGAAAAGGAACTTTTCATTACGAGATGCTTAAAAATCTGTGTCAAGGTAGAGATTTTTCGATATTTCGGAAAATTTTGTACTACTGTAAATCCGTAAGATTTTGTAGGACATATATTGTGTTTTTTCGGTAGGTATTGACCCAAGCTCTCACCCCCTGCAGTATGTCGTGCTATTTACTGGACACCCTGTATAACGCCTTTATTTCAAATTCCCAATAAATCAACAGTTTCACATTACATGGCGTATTGAAATTGGTACTTATAAGATTATTCTAGTGTAATTCTTACATAAAATATTTGTTGACTAGGGTTAGAGTGCAACAGACATAGCAGGTGTATTTAACGGTAAGCGTTGATGTGTTTCGGTACCTGGCTGGAGGCCTCTTTCGTTCTCGCCAGAAATGTCCCATTGAGCAGCTACATTTTCAGGAAAGGTATGCGAGAAGCCAACAGAAGACAAGTGTTTCGGAAAAATCATATCAGGGCGTATTGGCCCACTGGATCGTAATACCCGGAACTACTCTACATTAAAACTGAACACAATTGTGTAAAAAAGTTGAGATCGCCAAAAATGTACTACCGACAATATTATTTGAAGCCGGCTATTTATCTTTTCATCTAGAGAAGAATTAATATGGTTTTTAACATCAACCCACACCAACTCGATGGGATTTAGATCTGTATGGTATGGTGGTAAACGCAGGACTTTGTGTCCATGGGCTTTTAAGAGTTCATCAATTTCGTAAACGGTCTCTTTTTGTGTGTTATTATTATTTTATTAATAAGAATTAGCATTTGAGCTTTTGTCATAGTTTCGGAAAATTCAACACTGTGGCGCCGCAACTCGTTCTAAATTTCACTTTTGTGGTTTGCAATGGTCGGTTTTTCATCAACTTGAACTCTGTGGCAACTTATCTTTTAACTTTTCATCCGCCCACTTGTAAAAAGCAGGGCCGTTCATGTCTCTATGGTAGTCTTAGCATCTGATTTAAATATAGTCAATGCACCAGTCCATCACAATAGTCCGTGTGGTGTCCGGATTAAGAACCAGTGTCCACTCCATCTCCTCCTGTGGATGTCGTAAAAGGCGACTAAGGGAATCTAAACCAGAGGGATCAAAGCAGCGTCCCTTCTGTGAAGCAGTAGCCATATTGCGCTCACCAACCCGCCTACCAAGCGTGGTGAGTATTGGCAAATACCCACCACGGTTGTCAAAAACACAATTGTGGAATCTATGGGGGAGGCCTTTGTTCAGCAGTGGACGTATAAATGGCCGATGTGGTGAATGCACCTTGAACCAAGCCATTTCGACATTCAGCGTCAATATTTACCAAACGTCGTTCTTTCTCGTCAGTGTGAATTTCAGTTTCCGACGAGGATTGCCAACTTTTGCTGACATTGTGACTGGTGTTAATATATGTCTCATCTAGGAAATATATGTTGCGGTTTTCACTTCTGTATTGATCTGATTTTTGTCAAGTATTTCTTCCGCCACTCTGTAACTTTATTTTTTATTCTGATCACTCCCAAATAACATGTTTTTTTCTTTATAACTTTCGGTTTTTTTGGCGAACTAAATTTCAGTCGGCCCAAATTTTCAGTTGATGAACTTCCCGCAGTTATCACATTTCTTACAGTTTTTAGTTTTTCTCCTGCTTAGAATACCACCACCCCATTTCCTCCCATGGGTGTCGTAAAAGTCGACTAAGGGATTAGCGTCCTTCAAGTACATTAACAACTCAACTGCGATCGCCAACCCGCCTGCCAAGCGTGGCGATTATGGCAAAACCCCTCAATGAGCCCACAACACATCCATGCTGGTCATTGTGGTGATCTTTGGGGGAGGCCTGTGTCCAGCAGTGAACTTAATTCGGCTGAAAGGATGATCATGATTTTGGCGATATTTGTGTCACTTTTACATTCAAAACTTTCTTTGTCTGCTTTTCTGTCCTTAAAATTTCGGCCACTTTGAAAATGACGGTGTTGATATCTCGAGATAACGCACGACCCATGTTTGGATATTCTATCTCATGTGCGACACAGACAGATTACACTAGTTACCGCCGTGAGTAACGACGGTGCAATAACAACCCAACCAACCAAAATAAAAAAAGGGAAAGGTCATTCATTGAATTGAATACCTGCTTATTTATTTAAGAATTGATTAATTAAACTAGGCAACAGCTATGTAAAGTAGGTAGTAGCATGAATACTTTTCCTTATCGAATCCTTAACGTGAGCGTTATTGTATCAAAAATACCACAGTTCTATAATTTTTTAATTTAATCTTATGCTGCTACCAAGAGCGCATCATGCGCTCTTGGTAATAGACAGAGATACTATATTTATACAATCTTCAAGTTAACCAAATACTAATTGAAGAATAATACCTATAACTGCGACTGCTGAGCTTCAGGTCCTGGGTTCAAATCCCGGGTTGGGCAGTGTTATTGAGTTTTTCTGTATCTGTGCCAATATTTATCAGCTCCTCCCAGCAGCGTCGCCAGTGAGCAATTATTTAGCGGAGCTGGTCTTATACATGAAGAACACCGGAACAGATTGTAAAGTGAAAAAGCGCCCAAACTACTTATCAATAAATATTACTATGGTTTTTGAATACCTAATTGAATATTAATTTAATTTAAAAAGTAGGTAATGTAAAATATGAACTTTTTTCATAGTATTTACACTTTCGTTTCCGCATCCGTTCCTGCTAATACATAGGCTGCACTAAAAGTATCGGGAATGGAATATTTCCACTGTTCCTGTCATATTAAAATCTTTTTAATTGAAAACTCCTTGGTTTTACAAATCGAATACCATTTATTTATTTTAAAAAAGATTCACGGTCTTGTCACAAGGTTTTGTCAAACTTGTTTAGTCGTTGAGAAAATGGAATTGACTCGAGAAAATTCAAGAGCGATGATTTATTATGACTTTCGAAGTGGTTTAACATAAAAACAGTGTGTTGACCGGATGATTTCTGCATTTGGTGATGAAGCCCCATCCAAAACCACAATTTATCGCTGGTTTGCTGAATTTCAACGTGGACGTGTCAAGCTCAGTGATGATCCTCGTCAAGGTCGTCCAAAAACTGCAGTCACCCAAGAAAACGTTGATGCTGTGCGTAAGCTGATTGAGGAAGATCGACATGTGACATACCGCGAAATTCAGGCAACTTTAGACATTGGCATGAGTCAAATACAAATAATCTTGCATGAACAATTAGGTGTAAAAAAGTTGTTTTCCCGATGGATACCGCATTTGCTATGTGAAGAGCAAAAAGCGGCTCGCGTTACTTGGTGCGTCAGAACTCTCGAAAGATTCCACGCAGGATCCTCAAATGCTGTATACAACATCGTATCAGGTGACGAATCCTGGATATATGCGTACGAACCCGAAACAAAAAACCAGTCACGAGTTTGGGTGTTCGAAAATGAGTTAAAGCCAACAAAAATTGTTCGTTCACGGAGTGTTGCAAAAAAAATGGTGGCCACGTTTGTCTCCAAAACCGGCCATGTTACGACTATTCCTCTTGAGGGACAAAGAACGGTTAATGCAGAATGGTATGCTAGCATTTGTTTGCCACATGTCGTTTCTGAACTCCGTAGAGAGAACTGCAACCGCCGCATCATCCTCCATCACGACAATGCGAGTTCTCACACCGCGCACAGAACAAAAGAGTTTTTAGAGCAAGAAAACATAGAATTATTAGACCATCCGCCGTACAGCCCCGACCTAAGCCCTAATGATTTCTATACTTTCTCTAAAATAAAGAATAAATTGCGTGGACAGAGATTTTCATCACCTAAAGAAGCTGTGGACGCCTACAAAACGGCCATTTTGGAGACCCCAACTTCCGAATGGAATGGTTGCTTCAATGATTGGTTCCATCGTATGGAAAAATGTGTCAAATTTCGCGGAGAATACTTCGAAAAGCAATAAATACATTTTTAAATAGTAATGTTGTGTCACTTCCTTGATTCCCGAAATTTTCAGTGCCGCCCTCGTAATTAATTTTGACATCTGTTTCCGTTTCTGCTTTCGTTATGACACTTTCGTTGCATCACTACTCTTTGGTCAATCGTCAATGTCATAACCCAAAATGTCAACAACTTGAAATAAATTCTATGGCTTTTGGAATAGGAAGTTCTTGCGTAGAAATGCATTTAAAAGTTTTGATTAAATAGTTTTTAGAACAAGAATAGATTGTATATATCTGCGTCATATATTACACGAGTCTGTCTGTAAAAAATACAGACAAATTAGTGTCGAAAACCACAACAACAGTGAGGTTATATTATTGTTACAAATCCAAAACATCCCAGTGTACATCAGTCAATTTATTTCCATAAAGTTTAAACATCTCATGAACGTGAAATAGTGAAAATTGCAGCAATTAATATATTAACACTAATAAAAGCTGCTACAAAGATTCTTCAATTTCCTCAAAGACATTACGATTATCAAGGATTATTTCCAATTTAAGTTTTGTCAATTTATCATTGTGTGTAAAATGATGAGAACTTATACACGTAAACGGCCGGACAACCAGCTAATAGATGACGTCCATGAGCTGTGTAGACTGTGTTTGAATAAAGCCATGGAAGGGATGCCCATATTCTCAGAAGATACTGACAATATCTGTGCGACACTTGCGCTTAGAATCATGATTTGCGTGGGCCTGGAGGTAAGAAGTTTTCCTGCATGTGTATCATCCAAGTGAAACAATTAAGGCATAAAAAATAATATGTTGCTGAGATTTCAGAGTCTTATAGGTGAAATTATATCCAGTATAATAGTCTCTAATCTTTTTAACCACCCTGAACGTAAAACAAGCCAATGTGCAGAATGCAAAATTAGGTATCAGCCGGACATATTAATTAAAGCTGTAATAAAAGAAAGGTTGCTGTCTAATAAACTAGCGAATTGCCAAGCGTGGCGATTATGGCAAAACCCCGCAATGTGCCCACAACACACCCATATCGGTTGTTGTGGTGATCTTTGGGGGAGGCATGTATCCAGCAGTGGACTTCATTCGGCCGAAATGATGATGAATGATGAAACTAACGAATATATTTCTTACTTTTTTGTGTTAATTAGTGTCCATTTGTGGTGGTGCCGGCTTTGGAGATGTGTGGTGCCAGCTACAACTAGTACCAACCCGTCTCATGCCTTGGGTGTCGTAAAAGGCGACTATGGGATTAGCCCGAGAATGGGCAGCAGCGTCCTTCGGCTACATAAACAACTCAACTGTGATCCCCAACCCGCCTGCCAAGTGTTGCTATTATGGCAAAACCCCCCAACGAGCACACAACACACCCATATCGGTCATTGTAGATATCTTTGGGGGGAGGCCTGTGTCCAGCAGTGGACTTTATTCAGCCGAAATGATGATTGTCCACCCGAATTTATCATGCATAAGTTCCAGGGGCCAAAATGTTTGTGTACCACTATAACGTATCTAATATAATGACATGAAACTTTTACAATTTGTAGGTAACAAGAGAAGATTGTTTACCAAACATTATATGTACCGATTGTTACAACGAACTTAACAAATATTATGCATTTAGGAAGAAATGTGAAGTGACATATCAAAAACTTAAATCTCATGTTTTAGCTGTAAAAGAGAAACAGTACAAACAGAGGCTGCAAAATGACGCAGAAAATAAAAAGAAGTTAAATCAAGTTGATAATGAGGAAGAATTGAAGTTTGTGGTTACATTTGACAAGGACCAGTTTGCTGAAGTTAATGTATTGAATCTAAATGGTGTTGCACAGGCTAATCATTATGTGGAGGTATGCCAATCATATAATTTATTAATGTTTATATTGTTGCAAATATGCATGCCAAGTTATTCATTTTATTTCCTTTGTTAGCAGGAATTACCTGACCTCACAAAAGTAGACACAGGAATCAAAATGCTAGATCAAAATACTGAAGCACAAGTAAGTATGGATTATATTATGCCAATGCCAAAGTAATATGGGCTTTAGTGTATACTAAAGCTGCAGGCATGGGTTACCTAGTTTGTTGGCACAATTGCTACAAGCCCACTACTAAAGGTGCAGCCATTGTGTTTCAGTTGCACATCAGCAGCTAAAAATGGTATGCATTATTCTTTCATTCTCATTATTTAATTGCAGCATTCACAAGATGACACATCAGACCCAGACATAGCTACATTCTTATCAAAAATTTTGGTAGAACTGGGCATTTTAACCCAGCAGGACAATGAATTGATGTATTCAACCCAAAACATACAGTTGTTGGAATTGGAGACAGGCGACGGAAATCAAGTCACATTAGAACTAATTGAGGAAGAGGATGTACAGGAAAAGGTAATAATTGCATCATGGTTTAGCCATAGGCTATTAGCCCATTTGGTTCCTGCCACCCAGGTGTCATAAAAAGCAACTAAAGGTTGATATCAAGAGGGTAGATACATTCTTCCATATGATATGCTATGCATGGTAATTATGGCAATATTCTCTATGATGGATCATTATGGCCATTAGCCACTATGTTTACGGGCTGATGAAATGAGAGAAAGTTAATTGCAAGATGCATGCTGCTCTCTGTTTTCTACAAATATCTGATCTAAATTGCTTATGGTAAGTCACTCGTTGGTTTATTTTCATATTAGATGAAGTATATACTAAGGTGCAAATAATGCAGCATTGTTTAGTTAAAGTTAGTTCCATCTAAGTTTGGACCACATGTTTATGACAGACTGAGTCAGTTTTTTGACGTTTCTGGATGTGTCCAGTATGTTTTGGTGGCTTGATTGCTTCTGCATTCTGTTCTTATATCTAATGGAACATTGCCTCAGTTCTTCCTTGACAATATAATAATTCTACATTCAAGCTGCTTGCCAAAGTCCATAATTATTTTTTTGTTTCTGAAACGCAACAGTGATCTTCCTCCAGCAGAAATCTTTTTTTATAAAAACCTCAGATCATCGCTTCTTGCTTTGATGTACATTTTTCAAATTGGTCCGAACAAAGTAAATACCCTAGATTTTGTGGTATTGTTGTAAAGTAGGTTTAGAGAGTCTGGCAGACCCCTTGTCAAAGTGAAAATGTTACATTTATAGATATTTTCCACACTAGCTTTAATCCTCCATCTACTTAACTAGTCTTCAGCTGAATTCAGCTGGTGCTGCAACTTTTCAGGTGAATTGGTGACCGTTTTGCTATGTTTATAGTTTATCAGCGCATCAAGTAAGTATTACTTAAGTGTGCATAGTAAAACAGCCACTGTGACGATCTTGTCATCAGAATGGTTAACTGAGCCCTTCCGATCAGCTATTGACCCAGGTACTCGTAAATCCATCTGCAAGGCGTGGTATGTTCTATTGTGAATAATCAGCTAAAGGGTTATTATGTAAGGGTGAAATATAGACCTATCTAGTATAAAATTGTTACTAACCTTAGTATTCGAGTTATATTCTTCGAATAATCTTGCCCAAGTAATTTTTCTGCAGTAGGATTAGCAACTGGTGTTGACGCCAGATTTAATTTATATTTTATTTTGTTTATCCTGCAAATGCAACTTCTCTGAGTCTCAGAATACTTGTCTGCCGGACATCATTTGTGATTATTCTCCTCCTTGTTTCAACTTTGTATACAAGAATACGGAATAAATACAAAATAATTAGGTACAATATTAATAAACGACAATTCGACACGCGAATTTTTGACTGGCACTGGCAGAAAAATCACTGCCTGTAGAGTCTGTAGACAATTATATTTTACAAATATATGCGCCATACACGAACATTATGACCCTACAGAAAGGCGTAAATTTACCTGTAAAAAGGTCGCCCCCCAGGTTCTTCTAGGGGAGGATTGTAAAGGCCAAGGCCTCGCTATACGCTGTGCTGCGCACACGAAGGCACGTGTCCACGTGTTCCCGGGGGTCGCTCGGTGTGAGCACGCAGACTCTCCAACCAGCGCGCCCGCGACGCCCGAGGCCCCGCACCTTGCAGTGCCGGCCGTGTTGCCTCAGGCGTGTTGGACCTGGGTGTCGGGACGGTTGTTAACTCGGTGCCGTCTCGTCCTCCGTGCGGGATCGGCCCTTGCCCGATCCCCCGATTGGAAAAGATCCCCCGTAGCCTCAGGCGCCCAGGAGTGTAAGATCTGGGTACCGGGGCAGTTGTTACCATGATGTGAGTACCTGTGTCTTTCAGCATTCATTGAATTGAATCGTTCATTTTCATTTCAGTTTTGTTCAGTTACAATCGGCTGCGTCGCAGCTAACGCTCCTCGCACTTCTGCACCGCCTACTCTGCGCTGCCAATTTTATACTGCTTTTTGCTGCTTCGTTTTCGCTGCAGCAAATGATTAACCGCTAAGAACTGTTGACGTGACAGTTCAATGAAAGTTATATAATATTTAAATCAAATTATAATAAAACACTTAAACGGATTCTTTTTTTTGTTTTTCCTGACGTTTCGAACACTTTGCAGGATTCGTGGTCGCAGGATGATTAAGGTGACAGGCGTCGTTACAGATTTTTAGAAAAGTTATTTTATTTTATCTACTGTGACTGTGAGTGTGAAAACATCAATACACTGTGAGTGATTACTGCGTGCATCGAAATAATTTTTGATTATAATTGTACGGTAGTTAAATAAAAATAACTTTTTAAAATCTGTAACGACGCCTGTCACCTTAGTCATCCTGCGACCACGAACCCTGCAAAGTGTTCGAAACATCAGGAAAAACAAAAAAAGAAACAAAAAACTAAAATATACGCGATAGAATCCGTTTAAAAGTGTTTTATTATAATGTGTAATACTCGCGAAAACCTAAGACATTATTATTTAAATCAAACATTTTGTAGTTATTGTTATAATTCTAGATAATACCGGAGCAGGTGACGGAATATGCAAAAACATCAGAGGAAACGGCAAAAACGACGGACGAAAACAGTGCTTTCTTAAATTATATCAGATCTCACAATCGCATCAAGAAAGGAGAAGCAGTTGATAAGAAATGGTGAGTCGTTTTGCTGACATTTTTGACGTTATATTGTTGTGTGTAGGTGTAGACTGTGGCTGGGGGTCGCGGGCGTACAGATTTGGGAGTCTGCGTGCTCATACCGAGCAGCCCCCGGGAAGACGGTGGCGTGCATGTGGTCACAGCGCACAGCGATGCTAGGTGGGATCCTTTACAATCCTCCCCGAGAAGTGCCTGGAGGGGCGGCCTTTTACACGACGCTTTACAGTAATTCCCTCCGAATTTGCCTAAAGACGTGACATCAATGAGTGGCTCCAGTGTGATCTTGTCAGGACCTGGACCCCCCTTCGGTGCCGAGATGACCACTCCAGTGGTTTTTGCCGGTAGGAGTCCAGGATGACCCTACGTCCTTCCCCAGGGTGGAGAAAGTTCATGATGAACTACAACTGGAAGCTGTAGACTTTGTTGAGATAGTGCAACTCTGCCAACTCTTTTGTCCAACCTTTTGAAAACCTTCCTCCTAGACATGGGTTGCCTTGGCTGACTTGGAAATCTAAACAGGCTTTTTGATTCATCTCAGCTGAAAAACGTCCACTGCTGAACAGAAGCCTCCTCCAATGATTGCGACAAAGACCGGTACGGGTTTGTGTTGTCATTGAGGGGTTTAGCCATAATCGCCGCGCTTGGCAGACGGGTTGGCGATCGCAGTTGTGTTATAATTGTATTCCCAAGGACGCTGCTGCCCATTCTTCGGCTAATCCCATAGTCGGCTATTACGACACTCACGACATGAGATGGGATGTCGCTATTCGTAGCCGGAATCACACGGCGTTTTAATTAAAAGCAAGGAAAAGCTGTTCAGATGGGGGGTGGATTTGTTACCATTGTGTATGTAATGATATTTTCGCTTAGCGCTGGCGCGTGGTGTGACGAGTGCGGCAAGCGCCTCGCGTCCAAGAGTGCACTGTCGCGCCACATGAGGATCCACTCCGGGGAGAAGCCCTACGCCTGCCAGGAGTGTGGCCGCCGCTTCGCGCAGCGGGAGGTCATGCTGCGCCATGTTCTTGTACACGAAGGTTAGTAAATTAATGCTAACGCTGTAACGGGTTGGTCTTATCAACATTGTACAGTCTGAGACCATTCAAAGGTGAAATGTACTGACTAGAAGCTGTCAAATAGTCACGAGGTCTTTAAATGTCAGTCCAGTACATTTAATTGTCCTGTCTCTGCATTGGCGATCAGAGATTCTCGTCTTGTCTAAAGGTGTTAGGATATTTAGCGATGATACTCGTCCCAGGCTTCAGAGCAACGTTTAGCAGTTATATAGCGTTTTTATTCTATTTCGAATAAATTTCTTTCGAGTGCCGTGATGTTGTATCCTTCTGTTTCATACGCTGTAGTGCCAGAGTCTTGTCTGTACTTCATATGTGGAAGCTTGTTATTAACGTCTTTACTTTTATTTAATCTTATTTATCATTTTGTACAAGACTTCAAAAATAAATTAATACAAATTCAAGTAATGTTTAAGTATTAAATATTTGCTGTCAGGTGGAAACAGCAGAAATAACGAGCCTCTGTTTGTACTCACAACTTTGTGCACTTAGGGTGAGATTCAGAAACGAGTCTTAAGCGTGAACTTACGCTTCCTTATGTCAAAATGCACTACTTACGCCCCTAATTTTGACAGATGGAAGCGTGAACTTAGCTTAGAATCGTTTCTGAATGTCACCCTAAGACAAGTTTAGTTTTATAGAACAGCTAATTGTAACCGATACTTTGCCTGTCGCCCACAGAGGATCGCCCGTACAAGTGCTCAGTGTGCGACAAGAGCTTCACGCAGCGGGGCGCCCTCGTATCGCACGCTCGTGCGCATGCGCCGCCCAACGCGAGGCCGCTGGCGCTGCACCGCTGCGACCGCTGCCCCAAGGTGTTCCTGTACGCCTCCGGTATGTATGGCGACTGCAACCCCTGCTAGAGGGACAGATGCGAGGCCACGAGCCAGCGCGCTGCACCGCTTTTATTTTCTGTTCTTTTACATAATGTTTTGTATCAATATTTGTGTTCAGGACGCCTGTGCATTTGTTAGGTGGCTGGCCAGGTCCATGGTTTTGTTTCTGCCTCCCTCTAAGTGAGGGGAGGCGATTGTAGAGGCCGCTCCCCAAACGCATCTTGGGGGGATGGCAAAGGATCCCCACGACGCCTCACTGTGCTGTGCAGCGCATACGACGTCATGTGTCCACACGCGTGCCGCAGTCTTCCTGGGGATCGCTCGTAATGAGCACGCAGATTTTCCAATCTGAGTGGTATCCTTCTGCGAGAGTGTCATGCTCCTGCAGAAGACCGCAGAGCGGAGAAGGAGAGGACGCCGAGGTAGAAACTGCTAGACGCAATCCCCTACGCGCCTGATTCGATCCACTGCCACCATTATGGTGGAAAACCTCGGAGATCTTGAATGTCAGCGCACATTGAAGCTTAGGGGATTCTTTAATCCTATACAATCCCCCGAGATGCGCCGCTCTTTACAGTCGCCTCCCCTCCGCTGACTGCTTAACAGTCACCCTCTTCGAGTTGTGCTAAAAGAAATGGTACCAATGGGCGGCTCGGTTTGGACCCCGCTTTTGCGTGCTGAAAATCATTTCCCAATTGGTTTTAGCGCATAAGAGCCAGGCACGCCCCTCCGCCCTTCCTCGGGGCGAAATAAGTCCATCAGGTTAAAATAAGAAAGATGCCCAACATAATGAATACTGTACTTGTTATCTAGTAACCCGTGTTACCTTTTGGTGCCGGCTACGAATAGCGCCAACCCATCTCAACCCGTGGGTGTCGTAAAAGGTGACTATGGGATTAACCGCAGGATGGGCAGCAGCGTCCTTCGAGCACATTAACAACTTAACCGCGATCGCCAACCCGCCTACTAAGCGTGGCGATTATGGCATACCCCCCAATAAGCACACAAAATACTCAGAATGGTCGTTGTGGCGATCTTTGGGGGAGGCTTGTGTCCAGTAGTGGACTTTATTCGGCTAAAATTAACCAACATATTGTCCTCCATACGCCCACGAATCATCAACATCTTTGATGGTTTTCCACCAAGCTGAGTCCTTTGTGCTCGGACTATGCTGTTAACCGGGCTTTTCAAAGTCATTATACCCCACTATGCTTACGCTCAACTCAAGACAGGAAACCCCCAAGTATCAACAAATAAAAACACCAGACCCACCCAAACTTGTTTTTTATAGCTGATGTAAAAAACTTGGGTTAACAGGGACGCCTTTCGTTCGTATAATATTAATTCACTATAAAAGTCCGTGTGATCCCTTTAATGTATATCCCTTTCCACCTACGGGTGCCATAAAGGCGATTATTGGTTGATATCAAGAGGATGAGCAGCAGCATCCTGCTAATAACATACTGCGATCATCCATCTATGTGCCAAGCGGCGATGATTATGGCAATATGAGCGTTCATTGGAGGCCGAGCTTTATTTACAAGCTGATGTGTGTGCGTGTGTCTATGCCTAATTATAATTGTTAATACGATATTGTTCCGTTGTCAGGTTTGAGTCGTCATATGATGATGCACAATGGCCGAGTATACGTGTGCGGCGCATGCGAGCGACAGTTCAAAGACAAGAGCTCCTTGCTGCGTCATCTGAAGAACGCCAACCATGCGCCCAGAGACAACGCGCCCACGTGATCCTTTGCCGATGCACAGTGTAATGGTATCAAAGTGGAAAGTGATTACTTCGAACATGTACTTTATAGAGCTCCAAGGCACAGGTTTTGTGATTGAACTAAACATTCATAATTGGGCTCGTCTCAGAGATCAATATGATTTGTTTTAAAAGGGGCAAGTTCAGTGGCGCGCTATTGCGATGCGGGGAGCATTTCATGGGCAGTAATCAAATGTAATGTTTTATTTCAATGCGTCGCAAGACATCTGTGAGAGATATCGAAAAAAAATCGCGACAGTTTCGATGGCGCCAGGAGCGATTGTGATTTATATAACTGTCAAACTATCCATCATTGAAAGCTTTTGTAATATAAGTTTGCCTGAACTGATAGCAACAAATAGACTTGATAAAGATTAAAAATATTCATGTATTCACTACATATGCATTATGAATAGTGACTTTAGTTGCCGCATTAGAAGCAGATGCAAGATGTAGATTTGCTATGAAGAACGGGCAAGAAACTCCATAACTGGTTTATATTAGTTATTATATTACACGTCTAAGTTCTAATGTTGGCATATCGTAAAGAAGTATGCGCCCTTCGTCGCAAAAAATACCCATCGCTCGAATGAAGATTTTCACTTTGATCGTGGGTTCGAACCGCCCGCCACTGATTTCAAAATGATGTTTAAAAGCTTTAATGCCATAAGAGTATGCTATAGTAGCCGGCACCAATCTTGAGCGATGGCCTTCACCTGTGCGGTATTGTGTTTTTTGGGTATCATTGGCGGTATCCAACTGCGATAACCGACCCCTCTACTCTTGCACTGGGCGCTCAAGATCCGCGCCGAACACTATACATTGAGAAACCTTTATAATGTATTTCAACTGTGATCTATTAAAGTAATTTTACTGCAATAATTGATTTTGTACAAATTGCAAATAAAATTTAAATTAGCATAATTATTCTAAATTTACATCATCTTTTAATAATAAATAAATGTACTGTTGCTGGATACATTTTGTGTATATTTGTATTTTGTGATTATAATTTATAATGAATTGATCGGACAGGGATATTTAGAGAAATAAAACAATATAATTATTTACTTAAATATTTTATTGGAAAAAATTTATATTAAATCCAAGGCAACGTGGTATTGTAAAATTTTAAGAAAATAATGACAAGAAAACATCGGAATACTGGTGCAAGGCCGCAGCGACGTTCGGCCGCTCCGACCGCGGAGTCTGACATTGGACATTGACGGATGGCACTTATATTAAACAAAACACGAACAATTATATTTTCATAACATTTTAATTTTTATAAAAACCAAGTTGACGCCACCGCATTGTAGCTTATGGAATGCCTTCTATTCACTTAAAAATTATATACTCCCTACAAGCATACATTTTAGTATCTATTTCAAATTTTGTTCAAGAAACAAGTGGGAACAGTTTCGTAGGCCGATACATTTGCGTGTGTCTCTAATGCGCCACTGGCAACTCGACGTTGCCGACTATAATATAAGATACATATTGGTCTCGTATATAAACATAATATCAGTATAACAGACCGACGTAAGGACCGTTTGAAACTGAACTGAAAATAATTACACTTGCAGCTCTAACTCCTACATCTAGATTATAAATGATTATAAAAATAAATAAGGGGCGTCGCCCCCTCCCTTTCACCGCTACTCGTTCGGACAAGACACTTCGGACATTGTTTTTGTTTTGAGCAAAACTCGTGACGTTTTATGTATGAACAACGTAACAGATGTTAGTCGCAGTGCATAGCATAGCGTAGCATAGCGCAGCATAGCGCAGCACGGACCAGTCCCGACCGGAGAGCGGCGAGCGCTCCCGTCCGTCCACACCCTCACACACACATCCGCCAAACACTAAAATAATCAACAGACAAATTATAATAACCGAATCAACTACCACAAATAAAAATATAAGCCGCAGCACACAGCAACTTTATGACTCGCACTAGATCCACCCGTACGACACTTAACAATACATTTAGACGAATAAAAACCAAATTATTTAAAAAAATGATTATTATTAATAAAACAATTCTGTGTGCTTTGATTTTATGATTTCTCTGGCTATTGTAAAACATACATCGCTGTAGCAAGTGATTCCTAGAATGTTTATATTATTGGATTATAGCACAACGGTCTAAAATAAAATTACTAATAAGTAATAATAATCAATATTTACAGTTAGTTTCGACTACGACGCCCGACGAGTGTTCGTAAACACACATTATGTAAGCACCGCTGAATAGTTTGACCCTTTATAAGTTGACAATCTCTTGATGACGGCAAAAGATACATATTGCCTGGACGGGGTATAAAATTATATAAAAATATCGTTCGATCATCAACGTTCTATCGCTGCCGTCGCCCGCACGCGGCTCCGAAGCGCGGCTACGTCAATTTGCCACAAATCAATCTCAATTTTATACTATGAGTAATTAAATTTAGCAAATTATAACGGAATGTTTGAAAATATTTTTGGCACTTTAAATGTGAACTGATCGGTCCGCGTGCAGAGCGCGGCCCAATTATAAACTTTACGCGGGTTGGAGTAAAGACTATAATTGCTACACTTATCCGCTTACATCTCATTAGACGGTTGTCGACGACCTGTGACCTTGAGAGCTGACTTCCGAAGTGCAATTTGCAATTAGCAACAAAAGATAAAACCATGAAATCTAATTAAACAAATAATTGAACAGAATCATATTGTAAGAGGTTAGGACAGACCGTAGGAACAGAATACTCAAGGACATTAAAGTTGAAGATCAGCTCTCGGGTGCGGTCGTGGCGCGAAATGTGCTGTCTACATGTTCTCGAACTGGTCGACGCGCCGCTTGGTGTTCCCCTTGCGGATCTCGCGCAGAGTCTTGTATTTGTCGCGTCCTTGACGCACGTTCTCGCGGTGGATCTTGTCCATGGCCGTCTCCTTCGTCTCGTCGCGGGACTGTGCCAAGTCTTGCTTGAGCGCCTGAGTACAAAATGAAAAGGTTGGTAAGTAAAGAGACTTGGTTGAATCGATTAGAAAAGAGTTACACCCACCCTACGACTTAGCGTTTGTTGGCTATTCTGAAAAACTCCAGAATACGAGTGGCTAAAAAGATTGTTTATAAATATGTGACATGATGAATAGTACTTGTCTTGCTTGCATAGCAAGTGGACATACCTTGAGCTGGTTGTCCACCAGGTCGTCGGGCCCGCTGGCCAGCTGCCGGCGAGTGTGGCTGCAGGTGCAGGTGCAGGTGCACATACCTTGAGCTGGTTGTGCAGGCGCTCGTTCCGCTCGGCCAGCGTGCGGCGCTCGGTCACGGGGTCCACCAGGTCGTCGGGCCCGCTGGCCAGCTGCCGGCGAGTGTGGCTGCAGGTGCAGGTGCAGGTGCACATACCTTGAGCTGGTTGTGCAGGCGCTCGTTCCGCTCGGCCAGCGTGCGGCGCTCGGTCACGGGGTCCACCAGGTCGTCGGGCCCGCTGGCCAGCTGCCGGCGAGTGTGGCTGCAGGTGCAGGTGCAGGTGCACATACCTTGAGCTGGTTGTGCAGGCGCTCGTTCCGCTCGGCCAGCGTGCGGCGCTCGGTCACGGGGTCCACCAGGTCGTCGGGCCCGCTGGCCAGCTGCCGGCGAGTGTGGCTGCAGGTGCAGGTGCAGGTGCACATACCTTGAGCTGGTTGTGCAGGCGCTCGTTCCGCTCGGCCAGCGTGCGGCGCTCGGTCACGGGGTCCACCAGGTCGTCGGGCCCGCTGGCCAGCTGCCGGCGAGTGTGGCTGCAGGTGCAGGTGCAGGTGCACATACCTTGAGCTGGTTGTGCAGGCGCTCGTTCCGCTCGGCCAGCGTGCGGCGCTCGGTCACGGGGTCCACCAGGTCGTCGGGCCCGCTGGCCAGCTGCCGGCGAGTGTGGCTGCAGGTGCAGGTGCAGGTGCACATACCTTGAGCTGGTTGTGCAGGCGCTCGTTCCGCTCGGCCAGCGTGCGGCGCTCGGTCACGGGGTCCACCAGGTCGTCGGGCCCGCTGGCCAGCTGCCGGCGAGTGTGGCTGCAGGTGCAGGTGCAGGTGCACATACCTTGAGCTGGTTGTGCAGGCGCTCGTTCCGCTCGGCCAGCGTGCGGCGCTCGGTCACGGGGTCCACCAGGTCGTCGGGCCCGCTGGCCAGCTCGCCGCCGCCCGACTCGCTCCCCGCGTCGCTGGTGCCGTCCCCGTCGCCGCCCTCGGCCGCGTCGGAGCCGCGCTCGGCCACGTGGTGGTGCTGCGGGGTGGTGGCTGCCGCCAACGCCGCCGCCGCCTCGTCCTGGGGGATAGGCCACAATCAGTCATCCATATCCATTATCCTACGTAAAGTATTATGGCTAAGTGCTCTCGCTGGAGTCATTCCAGATTGAAGTATAAGTTAATGTTTATCACGATCAAAAGTACCACGCGAGCAGCCTCGAGTAAAAGCTGGTTACGAATAAATCAAGAACTTTACCAGTTTACAGCTGAAACGGTACCTAGCCTGCTCCAAGTGATATACAGGTTTTTTTTTACAGCTGCATAGCCTGCCCATAAAAATTGTAATAATACCCAAGACTGGTACGACTGGAGATGACGAAGGAGAGGAGGATTGGGGGTGATCAGCGCAGTGTGGTGCCATGCCACCTCCAGACATTAGTTATTTAGTCTCTTATGCAAAGTAATGTCACTAGCTGCAGTTCCCTTCAAACCGGAGCACAGATAAAGTTTAAACTCTACTGCTTGGCAGCACAACATCTGGCACTGGTGTAGTACCTACCTTGCCAGATACCTACCACCATTCTAAAACAGGCTCCTACAGTTACAAACGAAATTTCGAGATCGAATATCGCTTTCTCCAAGATTTTCAACCTTATGAGAAAATGGCAAGAAATTACAACCTACGACTTGATCAGATAGGGAGGTCCATAAAACACGTCTGAAGAAAATCAATACCAATAACGCTACGATTGAGCAAAACAGAAGATTGAAGGTGTTCGCACGACAATTAAGGAAGACTTTCCCAAGGAACTTATGAGATTGGCAGTTGTCACCTTTTTTATTGATGCCCAGTGGAAATTCTTCATGAACTTCTTGGATATACCGGATTCCTACCGGCTAAAACCCGCTTGCCAAGCGTGGTGAGTATCGGCAAATTCCCCCCAAAATGACAACACAATGTAAGCACCGGCCCCCAGTTCCCGGCAGCTATTCCTGGTATGGTAGCGGCCATAGTAACGGCGGGGCAGGGGGTGCTATCTCCGGATGGGATCCGGCTACCACCCCAAACGAAAACTGGCCCTGGTAACGTATAACACACGCACACTGAAGGCAGACGAAAAGATTGTTAAGCTGGAAGAAGAAATAGATAAGTTGCACTGGGATATCATGGGTCTATCAGAAGCCCGAAGAGAGGGGGAGGACACGATAACCCTGAAATCCGGCAACTTATTCTACTACCGAGAAGGCAAACATCTGTCTTAATGTGGTGTCGGGTTTCTCGTCCGCAGGTCCCTCATTAACAGCATAGTGGCCATCGAAAGTGTGTCGAGCAGGGTAGCGTACCTTATACTCAGAATATCCAAGAAGTATTCATTGAAGGTCATACAGGTAGGTCTACGCACCGCTTACACCGGCTGCTACCCAATCTCGGGGGACCGAGGGAAGAAGTTCGCGGCCTCTACGGGGGAGTCGTACGGTCCGTGGCCCTCTACGGGGCGCCTGTTTGGTCATCTCGACTTTCGGGCGTCCAGCGCTGCAGAACCAAGATCCACGGTCTGCAGCGTAGAGCGGCTATACGGATCGCACGAGGATACCGAACGGTGTCCTTTGAGGCGGCAACTCTGTTGGCGCGCTTTCCGCCTTTTGATATCTTGGCGGAGATGGATGCGTGGGTGTATCACCAAACACGCTCCCTCCGCCAGAACGGTGAAGGCGTGCCTTCAGGGGCGCTCGAAATATTGAGGTATTGAGGCGGCACGCTCGGCGGCGTGCCCTCGAGTTATGGCGCAAGCGGCTTATGCTGCCACAGTACGCGCAAAAGCGCGTCGTCGAGGCTGTCTTGCCGCTCTTCGGAGCCTGGCTCCAAAGGAGCGAGCGCGGCACATTCCGCCTGACGCAGGTATTCACCGGACACGGTTGTTTCGGTGCGTACTTCCCTGCGTGGACTGCCGAGCGGCGGATCCTGGTCGATCGGATCGGGCAAGATCTCTCTTTGCCAGCAGTAGTGTCGGCTATGCTGGCAGAGCATGAAAATTGGAGTGCTGTGGTCTTCTTCTGTAAGAACGTAATGCTCCAGAAGGAGGTCGCAGAGCGGGATCGGGAGAGAGCCGATCCCGCTCGGAGGAGGAGGACACGGGGCCGGGGTAACAACCGCCGCGGTGCCCGTGTCCAACACGCCTGAGCCCCCTGTCGCCTTTATATGGCGGGGGGCCTTGGGGGTCGCGAGCGCGCTTATTGGGAAATTTGCGTGCTCATACCGAGCGACCTCCGGGAAGACAGCGGTGCGCATGTGGTCACGTACCGCTGTGTGCGCAGCACAGCGCATAGTGAGGCCTCGGGGGAATCTTTTACAATCCCCTCGAGAGATGTCTGGGGGGTGGCCTCTTTACAGTCATCCCCTCCGAGATGTGCCTAAAGGCGTGGCACCAATGGGTGGCTCTAGATGGAGATCTTTCGAGTTCCTGGAGCCTCCCTTCGGTGCCGACGATGATCACTCCGGTGGTTTTAGCCGGTAGGAGTCCGGCATGCCCCTTCGCCTTTTCCCGGGGTGAAGGAAGTACATGAGGTATTTCCACCGGATCAACAAAAAAAAAGGTCTACGCACCGACCTCAACACACCCAGATGATGAAGTAGAGTGTATGTATTAGGACGTAAGTAGGGCCATACATACCTCGAAGACATACTTCGCTGTTGCGATGGGGGACTTCAACGCAAAGCTGGGCACTCGATGCGATGGTGAGTTGAGAGTGGGGCAATTTGGATATGGGCAACGGAACCCCAGGGGACAGACGCTGGCTGAGTTTTTGGAAAAGGAGGGACTCTTCGTGATGAATTCCTTTTTCCAAAAGCCGCCCTCACAGGAAGTGGACCTGGATGAGTCCCGATGGTTCCAGAAAGAATGAGATTGACTTCATCATGACCAATAAAAGACAAATATTCAATGATGTCTCTGTGATCCATAGGGTGAAAACCAGTAGTGATCACAGAATGGTAAGAGGCACATTGAATATAAATCTCAAAGTTGAGAGGTCTCGTCTGATGAGGTCTACGCTCCGGCCCTCTAGTGCTCATATCCAAAACCCCGAGAGCTTTCAACTCGAACTCCAAAACCGCTTCGAGTGCCTAGAACATTGCGTATCTGTGGATGATTTAAATGATAGGTTTGTAGAAACTGTCCAAACGGTTGGGTCTAAATTCTTTAAAACCCACCGTAAAGGTAGACCAAAAAAGTTCTCCAATCACATTCTCGACCTCATGGCAGAAAGACGCGCCATGACGCTGCAGTCCTCCGGTGATCCTGAAGCATACTGACTGCTCAATAGACGGATCTGGAAGTCCTTGCGTGACGATATCCGCACCTTTAACTCCAACGGTGTTAAAGAGGCGATTGAGCGGAATCAAGGCTCTAAAGTGTTCGCAAGAGAAATCTATTGGGCAAAGTCGTATTATGAAGCTGAAGACCGAGGACGGCAGTGTAGCGTCGACTAAGCCAAAGGTTTTGAGAGAGATTGAGAAGAGTTCTACCGGCAGTTATACACCTTGGTTACCATACCCACATTGCAAAAGTCATGTCAAATGCCCACGTCGTGCCTATCCCGATGTCCGTTGGGAGCTCTGTTCTGGAAGTTATACCTGAGACAAACTGTCCAGTTAGGTAAGTCCAACTTCGAGAAAGAGGTCAATCGTCGAATCCGACTCGGCTGGGCGGCGTTTGGGAAACTTCGCAAAGTCTTTTTGTCAACAATACCGCAATGCACCAAGACGAAAGTCTTTATCCAGTGTGTGTTACCAGTGGTGACATATGGAACAGAGACGTCACTCACAATAGGCCTCATAAGAAAGCTTGGTATTTCTCGACGAGATCAAATCAGAAATGAGGAGATCCGTAGAAGAACTAAAGTTGTCGACATAGCTGAAAGGATTAGTAAACTGGAGTGGCAATGGGCGGGGCACATTGCTCGTAGAACTGATGGCCGTTGGGGCACAAGAGGTGGACAGACGACCTGGTGAAGGTCGCTGGAACTCGTTGGATGAGAGCGGTATGTGACCGCTCATTGTGGAAATCTAAGGGAGAGGCCTTTGTTCAGCAGTGGACGTCTCGTGGCTGATATGAATGATTGAATGAACCAAATGCCTTGCTAATACGACTAAGAAAATGCCGAAAATTAAGAACAATAAATTTGAAATAGTAATAATTTTATGTGTACTGGCACCATAACAGTAATTAATATTATAGCCTCACCAATACCGCTGTACCGTGCCTCAGGTAAGCGCGGAGAGGTGGGGAGTGGGAAGGAAAGAGCATGAACTCACATGGGATTCATATTGTCGGTCAGATCTCACGATATCGAAGTACAATATTTTGAAGATATATATTATATATTTAAAACATGTTACTGCTACAATGGTAAGTGAAATAGGCAATGATCGGAATACGCTGAGTATTTACCTAAACTTCAAACGCGAACAGAGAGTGGACTTCTTTACGACAATATTTATTTCCGGGGCATCACAATAATGTTTTAGAGTGAAAGAATTCAGTCTAAGCCCTGTTTTTGTTCTATGCGATTTTTAGGTACAAATAAAAGAACCAATATAAATGGAATGTCAATTTTTGTACAAATCAATTTAACTGCCAAGTTAATGTTAAGTAATATGCTGTATTATATCTTGTATTCGATGTAAAAAACAGCACTATGTATATAAGA
The DNA here is from genome assembly GCA_947459985.1 of Diloba caeruleocephala. Lineage (NCBI taxonomy): Eukaryota > Metazoa > Arthropoda > Insecta > Lepidoptera > Noctuidae > Diloba > Diloba caeruleocephala. Next base: position 27,341,105 of record OX381612.1, on the reverse strand, counting down.
GTAAAAGAGAATTTATTGTCTTATTGGTCGAAATGGTAAAAAGTTTTTTAAAACTCAGAAAGTGGTCGAGAGTACGTCAGGCTACTTGTAACATGAAAAAAAAACTGATTAACAATTCAAATCAACAATAATTAAGATTATTTATTAGGTAAATAAACTACAGCTATTCTGACATAGATTGTTTCAAATTCACCTTCCATTTCGCTATCGCAACTTGAATCACTCATCCTGCAAATTTATAATTAAAGGCTCAATAATATTATCGAACCTATTGTCCGATCCCAGTAACGGTTTTCATTTTTTTGGATATGATTATCACATCTCTGCCATTTTCCGTCGTGAACACCGAAAGTAATAAATTCAGTGCGTTTATCTTTTAATCTAGAGAAGAATTCATATGGTTTTGAGCTATATCGTTTTAAACATCAGCCCATACCAACTCGATGGGGTTTCGATCTGGATATACCATCCATGGTAAACACAGGACTGTATGTCCATGGGCTTCTAAGAGTTCATCAATTTTGTAAAATAATATAATTTGCAGTTGCGCTTTTGTCATAGTTTCGGAAAATTCCACAGTGTTGAATTTGCGCCGCAACTTGAGGGCCAATTCTCGTAATTAATTTACACTATGACTGAAACTGGACCGAACTGAGATTAAATTTTGAATTGGCTGAAATAATGGTATTCTGCTACTCTTAAAGTTCAGTCAGATTTCAGTATAATATCGATCTAATCTCTTCTTCTTCTTCTCTTAGATTATGGCTTCTGTAAAGTATCTTCCACAATTTCGCCAATGTCAAGTATAAGGCAACGTCGTACGGTGATTAGAAAAATGAATCTTTACATATTCATACAATATTTCTCAAAAATGAAAAAAATCTATAAAATATGTGGGCAACGTCGTACGGTTCAATTGTTTTTTTTTCTCTTCCGATCTAATCTCATTTCGATCTCAATTTTGACGTTTATTTAATGACAATTCAGTACATGTGACAGTTCGAAATGTTAGCAGAATACCGTTTTGACTTCGATCAACTTTCGATCCATTTTCGATGTAAGTTCACGTTTGACGTTGTTTGTTAGTTTAGGTTTAGGAGAATACCATTTGTGACATTTACGTCACGGAGACTAGATCGGAACTATATTTTGAACATTTTTAAATTAAGAGAATTGGCCCCCAGTTCTGCATTTCACTTTTGTGGCTTGCAATGGTCGGTTTCTTCTCAACTTGAACGCTGTGGTAAGGCGCGTTGTTCATCACAACTACAGAATTCGGCAGCAAGTTATTTATTTTTTCATCCACACACTTATAAGGAAGCCCGTTCATGTCTCCATGGTAGTCGCCGGTCTTAGTATCTGATTTAAATATAGTCAATGCACTTGAACCAAGCCATTTCGACATCCAGCGTGAAGAATTACCAAAGTCGTCCTTTCCCGATGACGATGATGATTTCCCATTACTGGCATTGTGACTGGCGTTAGTATATGTCTCATCCAGGAAATATATGTTGCGGTTTTTACTTCTGTATTTTCTGATTTTTGTCAAGTATTTCCTCCGGTGGAACGGCGCTGAACAACGTTTTGTAGTATGCGCAACGATGCCAATGATAAACGTTGAATAGACGCGGAAAGCTGAACGGATGCGTACGCATCTCCATGCAAAACATGTGTATTCTACTGACAAAGGCTCCCTAAAATTACGTTATATCTTCGGCTTACTCTAAGAACTCATGAATGCATAGGCATAGCCAGCCACGATGACTGCCATGGAGGCTCTTACACACGTGCACAGTTTGTGGCTGTTTATGACTTACGGGTATGTATAGAGCAGCCATTTCAGTAGTGACAGTCGTTCAGGACTGTAGTGGCGTGCAGTCTAGCATATACGCTACTACTGTCGTATTACTATAAAAATGTGAGGCTATCTGTTAGATACTCGAAAAGAACTACTCTAGCGAAACAAAAAATCTAAAATATACGCGATAGAATCCGTTTAAAAGTGTTTTATTATAATGTGTAATACTCGCGAAAACCTAAGACATTATTATGAAAGAAAGAAAGTTAGTGCAACATTAGAAACATAATTTGGTAAAAGTTCGATATATTTTTCAACAATATGCAACTACTCGCAATACGATCTATCCGATTAAAACAACTCGCTGTCTCCCTCCGCCACTAGTCAATTAAATCAAAATTAATAATTATTTTAATCCAAAATCTTTGGATTACGAATAAGTCTGTTTTTGTGTTAAGAGTGAGCGTAATACATCAACAAATGAATTTCAAAATCCTAAATCTAGAGATTTTGGATTAGGTTAATAAAAAATTTCGTCCGTAATTATATGCGTATTTTGAGGATGAAGCCAAATTTACTATTTCATTATTATTAAAACAGACAATTGTGCAATTTATATGAATAGTATTTTTTTTACAAAATTATGCTCCTATTGCATCTCTGGTGATTGCAAATTAGTAGTGTGTACACCTTGTGGGTGTGCTAGCCAGGAATTTAGAGACTACGCTCACCTGTTGGCGGCGCGCCTCCTCGACCTCCTCCTGCAAACGTCGCGTCTCCGTGTCCTTGATCTCCACCTCCTGCTGGATGCGCGACACCTCTTCCTGCTTCTCGCGAATCTCGTCCTCTAACTTCTGGCGCTCCGCCGCTTCCATGTTCTGTTAAAAGGTTTTTAATAAATATACACTAGATTAAATTGTTTAGTTTATAGAAAATATACAATATGGAACAGAATAAATACAAGACCTCAGAAACCCCAGTGAGAATACAGAATTAATATTAAATGCATAGCGTACTAAAACTTTGATTAAAATGGCCGGTCTTGATAACGTAACATATACTCGTATACGTTAAGTATCGTAAATTTTAACGATGATTCTACTAAATGTTGCCGCTTTTTCTTAGTTAAACCCATGGTCGGAAAAGGTGCGAAAATTTTGCGAGATTAGGTGGCGTAATATAGACATAGGCATAGACAATTGCCATAAAATTCCAATTGGGATTGTTTTATTTTCTAATATAGTAATTTTACAAGTATAGTCTGTAAAAATGTTGCCTATTGACATCAAACTGACAATTATTGTAGAGGTAAGGGCACCTCTACAACTGTCAATTCCTAGTTTACTTTTGCAATTCAGAACGTTTGTTAAATTTGTAAAAAATTATATTTTTTACCATTTCTGTGTAATCAAAACTCAATAATGTACATCTAAAAAACTGTCCCCAATTTTGCTACCTCTAAGAACTGCCACCCTAGGCTCACGCCTGCTGTTAAATCAGTCACTATTATTAACTATACTTCCACTGTATTCAAACTTAGTGAAGTAATGAAAATAAATACATTTATGTAAACTTTATATTAAAACATTTTCATTCTCAAACATTTTTAAATATATAGTAAAAAATATTGAGATCTCGATCAAAACTAGCTTTTCACACTAACATAATGTTTAGGTTAAGGTCTATTCTATCACAGATAATAAATCAGTGCTCAGATTATATCATCATCATATCAGCCCAAGGATATCCACTGCTAAACAAAGGCCTCCCCATAGACGACCGATTACATGTCATGTTTTTTTCACCTTGAAGTATTATTGTCTATTACCATTTTAGTAATTATACGAGTAATAAATCGCTTAAACGGGTTACATCACTTATATTGGCATCATAATCATCCTGCGACCACGAACGCTGCAAATGTTCGAAACGTGAGGAAAAATAATAATCTTTAGTATAAGCATTGTTTTCCCGTCTCAATTTTCTTAAAAATTAAACTACAAATTTAACATTTTGTTGAAATTAGATTTAGTAGTTCAATTCTGTACAAACTACTTTTAGTAGTTATAATAACAACATAATATAATATTAGCATAATGTACAGTATACTCTGATCTCGTATTGTATAGTCTGTTCTTACAGTGAGAGGTCAAACTATACTGGAATTATATAGCTTGATCTGTAGCCGTGTACACTGCTGCAAGAAGCTGCAACATACCTTAGTCTCCTCAAGACGTTGCATCATAGCTTGAAGCTCATTCTGGCGCTGCTCCAGCTCTTCCTTAGCGGCTTGCAGCTGTCGCAGTTGTTCCTCGAGTCTTCGGATCATGTCCTGCGCTTCGAGCAGGTTGGCTTGCGAGCGCTCCATCTCCTCCTGCATCTGTCGCAGTCTGTCCTCGTACTCCTGCTGTTTCTTCTCTGCTCGCTCGCGGGCAGCAATTTCGAGTTGCAGTTTTTCTCTGAAATATCAACATCATTATTAGAACGGTATTTCGTATATGTACCCACAGAAGTAAGATTTGTTACATTTAGCCTGATAGGATTCGAAATTTGAAGAAATTCATGATTTTATGACTGACTAGCTGGGACCCGCGGTTTCACCCGCGTGTATTTTAAAAGAAATTTAGAGTATCGACATAGACACTTGACATAGAATATACATATTGGATTTCAAGGGTTTTTTTTTTTTTGCGTCGAACCCTAATTATTTTTAAGTAGCCTAAGTTATTCCTTATAACATCAGCTATCTGCCAGTGCAGTGCCCGTCAAAATCAGTCCAGCCGTTTCGGAGATTACCCGGAACAAACAGACAGACAGACAAAAAATTTAAAAATAGTCTTTTTGTTATATGTACCGTATATACTTTCATATGGATTTAGTAAAAAGCTGTTATTTCGACATTACAAACAGGCACTTCAATTTTATTTATTAGTATAGATGATAATAGTAAAATAAGGAGTTGCGCCGGCGCACGGCATGTGCACCTGGCGTGGCCAGCTGTACCGACCTCTGCGCCTGCTTGGCCAGCTTCTCCTCGCGGGCCTGCGCCTTCATCTGCTGCACGTCGATGGTGTCGGGCTTGCGGCGCCGCATGTACAGCTCGTGGTTGCCCATGCACAGCGCCAGGATGCGCTTGTTGACGCGAACGCGCGGCGCGAAGAACACGAAGTCTGGCGCCTTCTTGTCGATCGGTTTGATTATGAATTTGCGGTCGTTGAACGATATGTTGCGGATCTCTGACCAGGGGAAACCGATTTTTGGAGTCAGCCTGGAAAGTAAAGGGAACATGTCATAAATTAGTGGTTGGAGTTATTAGTAGAATATTGCAACACTGGTAAGGGGTACCGACAGCTATTAATGGTCGATTATTTGATACTATAAATTTAGCCATCCAAACCTCTGTGTGCGCGGAAAATTACATAGAATGAGTGAATGAAGGTATAATATCCAAGTTATTGCTTTCTCATTATAATAATTAATTTAATGAATTAATTATTATAATGAATTTTAGTTGAATAGAATATTTATAGGAGAGGCAGATTGAAAATATTTTTCAAACCTTTCTTTGTTTTGCCAAATCCCTAGAGATAAAGATAAATCTCTAATGGACGAAATTAATAATCATCTACTCCAAAATCTTTGTATTTGGGATTGAGGATTTGTTTTTTTTGTGGTTCATATGATCCTAATACAAAAACGGATATAATTTTAAATCTAGAGATTTTGGATTAGATTGATTATTAACTTTGGCCGTAAGTCTATTTTACTATATACAAGGTCTTATTTTAATAGTCCACGAAATTTCGCATGGCCCCTGAGTGAATGCTGAAGATAACACTGAAGGTATCACTGAGAATTAAATCTGTTGTATTTTTTTTGTCAATATTTTTCATAAATTAATTATTTTATTTCTTAACGGTTTTCTTGGTCGTAATAATATCCAAATGCGTCTTAAGAAAATGGCGGCCGCGGCCGGCTGACTGATTTAAGTAGTCGGCAACGTCATTCGTTTGACCAATAGGTGGCCGTGGCGGTGCAGGCGTTGGTGTCGCACAAACGAAAGAAACAAATTTATACAACCGAATCTTTTTTTGTGATAGGTACGTCATCTTTAGCATTTACTAAGGCACCCTGTAAAATATCGTGGATTATTAAAATAAGACCTTATATATCGCTACTAACTTATCGTCCTTCTCGTAGATGTTAAGTCCGAGCGCGTCAACACCGAGCCACAGTTCGGTGTTCTTCTTGTTGCGGATCTCGAAGTAGTTGACGCCGTACATCTCGAGGTCCTGCGCGATCTTCAGGTACTCCATCATGGCGTCCTCGCGCAGCATGCCGCGGTGCTCCTGCCACCAGTTCGTGATGCTCTGTTCCCACTCGTCGCGGGACATCTGGACAAGGGAAATGATTTAATTATTTAAAAGATAATATGAAACTGCAATGCAAGTGTTTGTATGATCTGCAGGTAGTTGTTCCGGGTCTGGGTGTATTGTGTGTGGAATTTATGTCTGTAAACGCACCCACGACACAGGAGAAATCCTAGTGTGGGGCAAGGTTTAAAAAAAAAAAAAAACCTAACTCCCCTCTATTCCCCAGAGTCTAAAGTCTCAAACAGAATCTGTCAGTGGGGCCTTAAAGTCGATGGAACTTCGTGTCGGAACATGACAAGTTAAGTAAGTGATGGAGACTACATTTAATTATTGGTAACAAATGAGTCGAATGTGATTACATTTTTTGTAGTAGTTTGTAGTATACTAATCCGTGTGGTGTCAGGATTAAAAATATACTACCACTCCATCTCCTCTTGTGGATGTCGTACAAGGTGACTAAAGGACTCTAAACCAGAGAAATGGGGAGCAGCGTCCCTCCAACCCGCCTGCTAGCGTGGTGAGTCTTGGCTAATTCCCCCCAAAATGACGATACACTGCATATAACCGGTCGTCTTAAAGAGGAGGCTTTTGTCCAGCAGTGGACGTTTTTTGGCTGGATATGACTGTATCATATTTGGATACATTATCAAGTACTTATAAAATGCCGTGTGGTGCCGGCTCAGAATACCACCATCCCATCTCCTCCTGTGGGTGTCCTAAAAGTCGACTAGGGGATTAGCCGGAGGATGGGCAGCAGCGTCCTTCAAGTAACGAAGTCGAGTAAAGATTAACAACTCAACTGCGATCGCCAACCCGTCTGGCGATTAAGGCAAAACCCCTTAATGAGCCCACAGCACACCCATATCGGTCGTTGTGGTGGTCTTTGGGGTGGCCTGTGTTCAGCAGTGGACTTCATTCGGCTGAAATGTTGATGATGACTTATAAAAATCTCATCTTGTTATGTATGTATAATAAATCTGATTATGATACCTATAAATATATTGTAGACAGGGCCTGGTTTTGGGTAAGCCGCCACCAGGCTGATATTACCATTAAAAACGTGATAGTACCACATAATAGGCTATATACACCATTCAACATTTGGAATTGGTGAACTGTTGAATGCTGCAGCTCGTCCTGTGAACTGGCACAGTTCCTATATTCCAGTTTAAATACTTCGCACCCCCAGGCTCTAGCCTATATGGTAAATCAGGCTCAAATTGTGGATATTTAAGTATGATTGTTTGTACAGATATAAAATAGTTTAATCAAAATAAGTTTTGTGTTAGAACTGCTATAAAACGTTTGCTTTTTACTATCTATTTGGAACACATACCTTATGCTGGTCGGTGACGCGCTGCGGCAGCAGGCGGTCGTTGGTGAGGAACCCTGGCCCGTGCATGGCGGGGTTGTGGTCGCCATGCCTCGCCTGCACCGCGTACGACGCGAGCAGCACTGACGTCTCGGGAGGGCAGTAGATCTCGTCGGATAGGATCGCATTCTTCACCTGAAGAGGTTATGGCATATAAGTAAGCTGTAATAGGAGTATAGATGTGATAACAAAATGTGAATAGTGGTCGATCTTTTACTGCAAGAGTTTGGCTAGGTCCGTACCACCGCTCTAGATGGAGATCTTTCGAGTTCCTGGAGCCTCCCTTCGGTGCCGAAGATGATCACTCCGGTGGTTTCAGCCGGTAGGCCTTCGTCCTTTCCCGGGGCGAAGGAAGAACATGAGGTATTTCAACCGGATCAATAAAAAAAAAAGTCCGTACCACCACCGCAGTGTCAGATATTCTGCTGCAAGCAGTAGTGTTTAAACTTTAAAACATTACTTAGTTCCGGTTTGAAGAGTACCAATGAAATTACTGGCTATAAGAGACTAAATAACTAATGTCTAGAGGTGACGAGCGCAGTGTGGTGCCGTGCCGGACTAGACCTGGGTAGCATTACAATTGTTAGGGGCAGGCACCACCACGAGAATGACTTGATCGTCATGTCCCTATAAACTTTTTTTTTTTTTCATAGTTGATTAAATTTGACGGCTACCTGAACTAGAGTGAGCTGAATTAAGCCGACGAAACGACTGTCATGCCGTAACTTGGAATACCTAAGTTCGGCATTGAACTATGATTTTAACAGTGACAGTGATTAAACTGCTGTGTTGCTGGGTAAACGCGACACGCTGGATTTAAAGCATAAGCAGTTTTCATACAAACGCAGCGGCAAGCGACTATGTCTGTTATGTCACTATTATTGTCAGCTGGAATGAGAAATGCAGAGATCCGTAGAACTAAAGTTGCCAATATAGCTTAAATTATTAGTCAGCTGAAGTTGTAATAGGCGGGGCACATAGCTCGTAGAACTGGCGACCGTTAGGGCCGAAAAGTGCTTGAGTGAAGATCACGCACCGGACAACGATATGGACAGACGACCTGGTAAAGGTCGCTGGAAATTTGGGAGGATTTTGGTCAGCAGTGGACGTTCTTGGCTGATATGGTGATTGTCAGCCCAGCCTTTAATGATGGACCAATGTTTATGCCAAGTAATACCAACATCGGTGATTTGTATAGAGGTTACTGAAATAGCAAGTGGCCAATTACCGAGTATAAATAAAGAAACACTTAGGAGGAGGCATTTTCCCAACAATGGGAAGTACGGTTAAACATAACAATCTTAGTTAATAGCAGGTTAGCAACCCTGACCCTTCAGCCAGCATTAAGTGTAATTTGTATTAGTTGCATGCACGACTGTACCCACATGACCTTATACCTTATTCTTATGCCAAGCTTCAGGTCTATGTGTACTTGCAATACTCTTTACATTAAACAAATCAATCTTTTTTTTATCCTCCCGGGCGATGGGCGGAGGAACATGCCGGATTCCTACCGGCTAAAACCACTAACCACCGTGTGGTGCCGGCTCAGAATACCACTACCCCATCTCCTCCCGTGGGTGTCGTAAAAGTCGACTAAGGGATTAGCCGGAGGATGGGCAGCAGCGTCCTTCGAATACATTAACAACTCAACTGCGGTCGCCAACCCGTCTGCCAAGCGTGGCGCTTATGGCAAAACCCCCCACTGAGCCCACAGCACAGCCATATCGGTCGTTGATATTTGGGGGAGGCCTGTGTCCAGCTGTGGACTTCATTTGGCCGAAATGATGATGATGATAATGATGAAAACCACTAAAGCGGTCATCTTCGGCACCAAAGAGGGGCTCCAAGTCCTCGATGCAATCACACTAGAGCTGCCCATTGGTGCCTCGACTTTAAACACATCTCGGAGCCAGGAGCCTCAAACAAATCAACGTAGCCACAATATTCATAGTGCATTCTGCATTTTCAGTATTCTCGTCAGTAGCTAGAGAATTTATAGCCAACGATACGACTAATTTTAGTTGTGGTAGGTTTTTTATTCTTATTATGTATAAAAAGCTTACCTGAAGGTAGAACAGTTTTAGTGTGATCTCCTGGATGAGCTCGTCGGCGACATCCTCCGGATAGAATTTGGCGCGGAACTTGAACTGCAGTGGGTTTTCTTTCTTTACATCTTGTTGCATCACCTGTAATGTACACAAAGTTAGTACGTGAGAAGATACTATAAGGTCTGAAGGCAATGAGACAAGGTATAACAATTTTAATATATTCATAAGTGAAATAATGTATTATGCGTCAAATTCAAATATAGGTAATTATAGAAGAAGATAAACAGAGACAGGTTGCGTTTCGACTGCAAGACAATGCAGTTGATCAACGCATTATAATCTAACAGCTTGCAGTGAAATGCAGAATGTCTGTCTCCACTTTAACACATAAAACATCTTAAAATAGATACCAAATCAAATCCACAACATGTAGAATCTTACCCATCTCGAGAACGGTAGCGACCCTGACTTCGTTGAGTGCCACGTAATCCAGGGAAGCGTTAAAAAGGCAACAATTAATTACAATTCATCGCCATATTCTGGCTAAATAATCATTTTCAATTCATACGTGACGAACAAATACAAATTTCGATATATTTTGGAAGGGCGTTAAAAACAAAGGTATTTCTAGCAAGATAGCAGTTACAATAATAATTATCTATTATAGCGGTTGCTTTTATAATGAAAATAGCTATTAAATTGTATGCAGCGATAAGGAATGAGCTGCGAACCCTAGTGGTTCCACACTAATAAACTATTATCTTTACAAGATATAAATGTTACAGTATATTTTTGTGACCATACTTATTCACCTGATCAACATATTGCATCTTACAGTTCTCCAAAGCTAAATATATACAAAGACATACATACCGTAACTAACATAGACAACAGAAATGAAATAAATTTTAATAATTACAATCAACTACAGTACATATTTTAGCCCGAAATATCAAATATATATTAGTTATAGAAATGGATATGGAGCAACTTGTATGGATCATGATTTTAAAACAACAGTAAAGTCAATATTGTTTCAATACTTATCAGACTTTTTTGATACCGTCACTAAGATATCCGTGGCTAAGAATAGCACCACCCCATCTCATCCCATGGGTGTCGTAACAGACGACTATGCGACGTAACAGACGACTATTTCTATCAACGTTATAGGAAACTGCGGTAGGCCGAGATGATTAAATCATTGATTAAACACTCTCTTGAATCCCTTTGCACAGTATTTATGAGAAAATTCCGTTCGAGCGAAGTAGTGGAACTCATCACGACAAATAATTTAATTTAAATTCAACAAAGTAGATCTACTTGCCGTGTGGTGCCGGCTCAGAATACCACCACCCCATCTCCTCCCGTGGGTGTCCGTAAAGTCGACTAAGGGATTTGCGGGAGGATGGGCAGCAGCGTCCTTCGAGTACATTAACAACTCAACTGCGATAGCCAACCCTGGATTTGCCATGCATGGCGATTATGGCAAATCCCCCCAGTGAGCCCATAACACATCCATATCGGTCGTAGTGGTGATCTTTGGGGGACCCTGTGTCCAGCAGCGGACATCATTCGGCCAAAATGAAAAAATAGATCTACTTGGACCTTGAATAAAATTATAATGGGGACCGCATTATAGTCCAATTCTAAAAAGTATTTTATACTATGACTAAAAGTTGACCGAACTGAGATTAAATTATGAATTGAAAAAAAACTGGTACTCTGCTCCTCGCAAAGTTCAGTCCGATTTCGGCATGATCTCAGTCTTAGATTCATTTCAAAGCCAATTTTGACGTTTATTTAATGACAATTTTAGTACTGTCAGTTCGAAATGTTAGCAGAATACCGTTTTGGATTCGATCAACTTTCGGTCCATTTTGATCACAATACAAGTTCACGTTTGACGTTGTTTGTTTAGTTTAGGAGAATACCATTTGTGACATTTGTGACATTTACGACATTTTACGACATCGGACTGAATTGGTCCTCTCAACATTCAATGAAGTACCTATGCTAGTAGCATAGGGTCTAGGGTCACAAACACGATAATAAATCATCCCATTATAAATTCCCATCTTAACAACAGCTATAATTGCTTTTAAACCGTTTAAATAGTGTAGAACGAATAGTTGATGAGGGCTCATTTTACACCCAGTTATGGCACGACGTCAAATTGAAGGTTCGTTCGTAACTGGGTTAATACAATTTAATCGTTTAAGACTTCGGTTAATTAAAGGTCACTGACCAAGTTGGGACAGCTGTAAATTCATATTGCGGGGCTGACAGCCCTGATATTTTTCTTAAAAAGCAGATTCTGGTAGCCTCGGTCTCTTTGTGTGAGCTATATAGGGTTACTTAAATCGAGTTTATAGGATAAGAAACCGGACATAGCCTATTGCACTCAGTGATCGGTGAGGTTAAGCGACGCTCGGCGCGGTTAGTATATGGATGGGTGACCACATAGTGATATTTTAATGAAGTGTCCTCGTGCTTTGGAGGGTACGTAAAAACGTCGAGCTCAGCCGCTGTCATTAAACACAAAGCACACGAAATAAAAGGATAACTCAAATAACTTCTGCTCCTAATAATCAATTCGGGACTGGTCAGCAGTTAACTACCATGGCAAATGTATTATTATTATGTTACTGTTGTACCTACGTCCATCTTTACAAATTAATCTACATTTTTTTCGTTATATGTTTTACCATAATTTGTAACAATCTCAATTATTTTTTAATCTGTATCCATAAACATAGTAATATCTTCGGTTTTCGCGATTATTACTCATTGTAATAAAAACAATTTTAAATGGATTATATCGCGTATATTATAGATTTTTGCTTTTTCTGACGTTTCGAATGCTTTGCAGTATTCGTAGTCGCAGGATGAATAAGGTGACAGGCCAAAGGCAATTTATAAAGTTATTTTATATTATCTACCGTACTATTCTAATTAAAAGTTATTTCAATGCACGCAGTAATCACTCGCAGTGGCTTGGTGTTTTTTAGTGTGGTATTTTGTTTGAGACTTTGATTTTAATAACAGGATTCGAAACTGGTGGTATCTTCTCTCTTTTTAGGAAAAACAAAAATCTATAATATACGCAATAAAATCAGTTTAAAATTGTTTTATTATAATCCATAAACATGTTTTTAATAGGTTACGTCATATTATTAACCAATTATGAACCGTGAAACTTAAATTCTGACGTTTCCATAAGTGCCAGTAATTGGTTTATTTGAAATAAAAATATTTGACTTTAAATAATAAAGAGATACGAATACAATTCATAAATTGTATAATGAAGTGTATTTGTTTAAATAGTGCAAAATACAGAAGTCTGCAGACGGGAGTTACGTTTCAATAAGTCCGCTATACTGTAATCCAATAAAATCGACTTGTATGAACTACATTGAGACAACGTGTTAGCCTGACTTGCTTTATGTTTAGTAATTTATTATTAGCAGTGGAATAATGTAAACAAGAAATAAAATATTAAAGTAAATAAGCAGCTGCTCCTCTCTCCTACTGTGCCCGACAAGGTCCATAATTGATCAATTTAATAAAGTAAAAATAAATGCAATAAAGAATTGAATTATAAGCTCTCACTAGAAAATAATTTTCAATTATTGGTATCGAACTGTTAGATGAAAATATTCTGGCAACACTGCTCGAATGATAGAATCATGCAGCAACAGACGTTTAGTGGTTTTGGCAATTCTCGTAATTAAAAATATTCAAAATATAGTTGCGATGCTCTATGTCGTAAATGTCACAAATGGTGAACTCTACTCAACCAACGAACATCGTCAAAGGTGAAATTACATCGTGATGAAATCGAAATAGGTGGTAGTAATATTGGTGGTAGGTCTCTTATCGCAGGAGGCCGGCTAAGTAGGTATCACCGCAGGGCCAGATATTCACCGCCAAGCAGTAGTGTTTAAACTTTAAATCACTACTGTGGTCCGGTTAGAAAGCCACTGTAACTAGTAAAATTTCTGGGCATAAGAGACTAAATAGATTTACGTCTCGAGGTGACGAGCCCACTGTGATGCCTCGCAGGACATGTCCTGGGCAGCATTACAATTGCTGAATGACTTGCTCGTAACGTCCCCGAGTTGTACAAAAATGTATCGAAAGTTGATCGAAGCCGAAACGGTATTCCGCTTTTATCATAACTAACACGATGTAATCAAGTGTCCTAAAATAAACGTGAACACTGATAATGAAATAAGACTATATTTAAATCATACAGAAACCGGACTACATTCAGACACACATCATATCAGCGTCCACACTGAACAAGGCCCCATAGATTTCCACAATTGTGGCGTCATTTGACAGTACTCACCACGCTTGGCAAGCGGGTTGGTGAGCGCAGTATGGCTACTGTTCCAGAGCTACAGCCCATTCTTCTGGGTAAGAGACCCTTAGTCCTTAGAGAAAGGGTGGTGCTATATTCTTAATCCGGATACCAAACGGACGAATACAATTTCTTGCCAATTTATCATTTAATCTCAGTTCGGTCAACTTCGTAAATTTATTACCAGCGTTGTCCCTCAAATCTTTCGATCATCATAGCTTCAAGCGAACAGTCGTATGTGATGCAAGGAATACTGCCTTTACGAATACGAATACTAATTCAATTATACGGCAAATACGAAAACGCTGATCGTACTGATCAAAAGCAAAACAACGCTCTCATCGAAGTAAATACAAGTACCTAAACAATCAAACTGAACCCCCGGCAATTTAAATTTGAAAAGCATAACGTTTACAAATTATTTGGTTACATGTGATTTCTTTTTTCGGCTGTTGAAAATAGCTTTTTTAAGGCCACGATGCAAGGTTAGTTAATTAGTTTGAGGATAATCCCCGAATGATGAAACTAAAACGTCAACAAAATACATAATGTTCGATACATCAATCGTAGCTCAACTAGGAGCGTTCTGTTTTACTCAAATATTTTTATACAATGTCATCATGATATTCGGCGAATACTTTATAATTCGGTAATTAGCTTTTATACGGCGAATACACTTAAGTGTTGTAGCAAAGGTCTTAGCGGCTTCGGTTGACGCGGAAATAGGTCGAGATCCTGGAATCCCTTTGCTTAGACTTGCGACTGTTTACATGCAAGAACTGGCAGCTCTCACATTACCCAAATAAATCTATACATATCATCACACATCATCAACATATCGTACATCTATATCTATACATATAAATAAAATTGAAGTGTCTGTTTGTAATGTCAAAATAACAGCTTTTTACTAAATGCATATGAAAGTATATACCATACATACAACAAAAAAACCATTTTTAAATTTTTTGTCTGTCCGTCTGTCTGTCTGTCTGTTTGTTCCGGGTAATCTCCGAAACGGCTGGACCGATTTTGACGGGACTTGCACTGGCAGATAGCTGATGTTATAAGGAATAGCTTAGGCTACTTTTATTCAAGGAAAATAATTAGGGTTCCGCGCAAAAAATTAAACCCTTGAAATCCAATACATATATTCTATGTCAAGTGCCTATGTCGAAGTACTCTAAATTTCTTTTAAATTAAACGCGGGTGAAACCGCGGGTTCCAGCTAGTATTAAAATAATTCAATTGAGCCAACATTTTAAGGAAATGACCTCATAAAAATACACGTAATGGAATTCCAACATAGTATAACAGCCGAGATCAGCCGATAAGATACACTGGGGCAAGATATGAAACACGATCAAAATGGTGTGTTAATTGTTTTATAAACATTTATATTCTTTGCACCCTATTCGGGGCGGCGGGAAAACGACCCAACTCGATTCAAGGTACTGGTATATAAACTGGGCTTGATCCAGTTTAGGTGAAGGGTGGGCTTAGTTATTTGACCTGTATAATAAATTAAAATAGGTTAATCATTTTTAAGATTCTCATAGCTCAATGTTAGAAGATTAGCCCATAAACAACTTCTGGCCAACATGGGCCTCGCAATGATCACTACAATGAGCGGTTAATTAAAATATTGCCATAATTAACGCTTGGCAAACGGATTGGTGATAGTGGTATGGTGTTATTAGTACACGGGAAGATGCTGCTGCTGGCACCCATTCTTTTGATATTAACCCTTAGTCGCCTTTTATGACACCCATGGGAGGAGATGGGGTGGTGGTATTCTGAGCCCACACGGATGACATTGGATAAAAATATTTATAAGAGCGGCAGTCTATTCTTCGCTAGGATTCGCACAGAATATTTCAGAATAAACGCCCTCATTGGCGAACTATGGATGTGCAGTCCCCTAGGCTAAGACAATAAAGATTTCACCCACTGTATAGACCTCCCGTTTTTTGCGTCTACGCGCAGCCGTCTTGAGAAGTACGACAGCCTGGAAGGTCCCACACAATGGTGGGACGACACCGTGAAGATCGCGGGGCGACAGTTGATGAGGAAGATAAACGTATGAATTAGACGTATGGGGAAGAGATTACAAATGCCGTGACCGATTAACAGCTCATGTCAATCTTGTACATTCCATTGACGGGTCTCATGTTCGGCGATCAACGAATACCATCTGAGTACACCTCTGTCTCTTTGGGAATCCCTTCTGTATCCATTGTTATAGAAAAGAATCATCGCAGCAACTACCAACATTCTAAAACTTAACAGATTATTCCATTAAGGCCTATTCATGTCAACTTTATCTCTTTGTATCATCTATACTTTGATATCTGTTTACGTCACGGATTAGTAACTGAAGATATTACGTTTTTAATCTTTTTCATAGATTAGAATTCAGTAATGTTGCTTCTACAGACGTGACCTTTGGATCAACAGTGGTAAGTTTACAAAATAAATACCTACTAGCGTTTTCTAAACATGTTTAAGAATACCAAACAAGTTAGATTTTCATGTAGGCAGCACGTTCACATCAAACAACTTGTAATTCTGATAAATATCCTACTCAAGTCAAAAACATTCAGATATATTGACACTTAACCTTCATAGTAAGTACTGTTTATTACAAGTAATTCCCGTTCATGAAATAGCTACTTATCGCAACAAAATATCAATTTTGTAAAGAAACAGGTCTAGCCCGCGTGTGTTATTTCGCAGTTTATCATCAACAATAAAGATATTTCTATCAACGTGAATAAAAAAACATTTACAAACCGTCACGGTGAGGCGACTGAAATCGTATTTTGCAAAGATTAAATTTTAGAACACATTGTCAAGGCTTTTTGAAAAGGTACGGTTTCTAACGTTATCAGGCTCTGTGTTTTTATCAGTAACCGTTACAGAATGCATTATATAGAGTTTCAGATTGACCGGACAGAATCTCCTAACAAAACATAACGAATCACTCGGTTATGAATTGGTATTATTGAATTATGATAGAACGTGAACGATACTTATTAGATTACAAGTAATTTAATATACCGTGCCGAGGAATAGGACAACTCCTACTATTATAGATATAAAATAATAATAAAAATAAAGATACGCCTGTAAACCTCAGCCAAACAAATCAAGGAAGTCTTCAATGATATCCAGATTTTTCGAATATGTCTTTAGAAGTCCAAAATAAAAGCTGAAGCAGAATATACACTAGTCATAAACTTTATAGGATATAAAAAATCAGACTTTTTATTCTGATTTTCATTCCCTTTGAAGCTTCAAGTCTCTACTTTTAAAATCCTTACACCAAATATTTTCATCTTTTTTACAGAGGCTAATGTATTTCTTATATCGCTATGCTGAATCTGGCTTAAAATATATTGACGTTGATTTGACGTCACAGACATCTAACTCCTACCGAACACTTGCATCCCTCCTTCACGGTTCACGTGCATCAAGTACATTATCAAAACTAGCGCTTTTACAGTTTCTAGCTCTAAGACCTCGATAGCATGACTTTTTACTGTTCCTCGAGCCTCAAGATCTGAGCTTACCATATCATCGGCTCTATCGTAAGCAGCTTCTTCATCATCGTTCTCGGACGTCATCAGTTTCTTCATGGCAGTTGAAAACACCTTGCTTGTTTTCTCCACAATCGACTCGGGCTTGCAACCACATAAATTATCACTACTTACGTTTATGCTTTTTAGAGTTGGTGTGATACGGTATGTCATTTGTATTTATTGTTTTCTTTATGTATTATGAAAGAGTTGATGAAATTCTAAATCGAAATTTTATCTACTCAGTATAACTTGTTTTATTGCAATGAAGGTTTTGCAAGCTCACAGAAGAAATTGTAATACTATTTAAACATGTCAATACATTTTTGACAAAGACATTAACAACATAACAAATATGAGTTAAGTACTTTAACGTACAAGAGATGCAAAATGGACATGCCACGACACTTTAGTAAACGGTGTCGGGCAGCTAAAATGGCCTTCAGTCATGTTCAAGTATGTATATGTGTTTTAAGATCAGCGAGTCGGCGTCGTCTTAGGCGCTCGTGCGTTGAGCAACAAGCGTTGTGGGAGCGGCGAAAGTACGGTCGTCGACCCCGTCAATGAGCGGAGCACAGTCAGCTGTTCTTGTGCGCGAATACCGATGATAAAGATTGCATTGGTGCCAATCAATTTTAATGGAATGTTTAGGGTGTCGCACAAACGGTTTCAGATTGATAAACTACGGCTCAATCTAGCAGGTTCATTATGTGTATTCTATGGTGTTGGAAATGTCTGAAGTTATATTAAGTATACATATTAAAAAAAATAACGATGTCCCACACTAGGATTTCTCCCGTGTCGTGGGTAATTTACTTAAATCTCATATGCACTACCACCCAGACCAGAAACAACAATCTGTAGATCTTACAAATACTTGTTCCGCGCGGGGATCGAACCCACGACAAAAAAAGCCAATTGCTTAGCCATTGCGCCAACTATGCCGTCAAATAATGACGGGTAAGATCCGCTTTGGCCTACTTTTTTACCATGGTTTCAGTTTCGCGACATAAACTGTAATAGCACATCCAATCTATAAGGAATGTTTCTCATGGGAAATGTCACACGTAATCGTGTAATAAACGAAGACTGATATATGTAGCATGCGTTTCTCGCAATGCGTACGTGATCACATCAACGACCGATTGGAAACGAAAGCGGTGAACACGCAGACCCCAGTCGTAGTACGTACTGCTGTACTGCAGTTGTATGTAACCATTGATAAGGGAAAATCTGTGAAAATAACCATTGTCAACATTGATAAAGTCATCCAGACCATTACCTATATGATAGTAGAACGGTCACACTGTTCACGATTGTGAGCTATGACTATAGGTCATCATTTCGGCCGAATGAAGTCAACTGCTGGACACAGGCCTCCCCTAAAGATCACCACAACCACCGATATGGGTGTGTTGTGGGCTCATTGGGGGATTTTGCCATAATCGCCACGCTTGGCAGGCGGGTTGGCGATCGCAGTTGAGTTGTTAATGTACTCGAAGGACGCTGCTGCCCATCCTCCGGCTAATCCCTTAGTCGACTTTTACGACACCCATGGGAGCGCCACACGGCAAATATACTATATATTAATAAGACTATAGGTAAATCAAGATAACTTTTAACTATGCGTACGTGTGGTGTCCGGATTAAGAATATAGTACCACATCTCTTCCCGTGGATGTCGTAAAAGGTGACTAACGGCCGAAGTTAATGATAAATCTAATCCAAAATTTCGGATTTTAGATTTCGGAATTCATCCGCTGTTGTGTTACGATCACATTTAACACAAAAAACAGACAGGTCCGTAATCCGAAATCCAAAGATTTTGGATTAGATTGATTGTTAATTTCGGCCGTATGGGACTCTGGACCAGAGGGATGGGCAACAGTGTTCCTTCTGTGGCACAGTGGTCATACTGTGCTCACCAACCCGCCTGCCAAGGGTGCCGAGTACAACACAAATGTGGAAATCTTTGGTGGAGGCCTTTGTTCAGCAGTGGACGTATAAATGGCCGATATGATGACGACTCTAATAGGTGGAAGACAAGAAATTGTGGATATACATCGGTGGGTTCATAATTAATGTATTCGCTCACACATCTCAGTGTCATCCAATAGGCGTAGAGATAGAGACGACCACATCGTTGTCTCTGTCTATAACCCAAATTGCGGACGACGCCATGGCCCACCGCCTTGCTCGACCCTTCTACGAGTAAGTGTTGTAATGGCAGAATAGCATTAATTAAGAGAAAAAAATCTTCAGTGTAGTTTTAGGTGGATTTTTTTATTTATCCTGTCATTGAACGAGTGTTGGAAAGCACAGATTGTGGATAGGAGAGGAACGAAGAAAGTGACCAGATCGGACAAGAGCGGATCCATCTCATGCCCCCCTACTGTAGTATGCAGTTAACCTTAGACCTAGTAGGTAACAATGATCTCTGAAAATCTTAAAAAAGGCACCCTACGGTCACCCTAGATTAATAACCTGGATTCGCTCCTGGAGTCTGAAGACTTGTGAAAGTACCTTGTACCTATATCAGAGCTATGAATGGCCCACATGACCACTTTGTACGATTTGAGTTATTCGCCGAGTGGTCAAAATGAGACCGTAATACATTAATTTTTAAAGTTTCTTTTAGCTTTCAGCACTCCTTCTCAATATCAACTTTAACTATGCCAAATCTCTTAATCCTGCATGCGCGCAATGTGCTTAAAAAGGGATACAAAGTTTTCTCTTCACGTCTTAATATATAGATCTATCAGCGATATAACAGTACAAAATCTCGATACCAAGTTGTTCACACTAGCTCCAAGTACACGCCAACCGCAAATCGGGTTCTCTATAAACCACGTATGACACCTGAGCCGTATTGTTATGCATTAAGGAGACAGGCAAGGTCGTCTGAGATGCCGTCATGGCACTTTCACCTTTATGCGCTACGAACTCTTAGAAAATCTCGTTAACCTAGTGAATGAAGTCATCAGAGTTCAAATTAATGTTTCTCTATACAGCGTTACGCGTTGTTTTATTAAATAAAAAACGTACGTATTTTTTTATTGACGTACTTTTCGTATGACTTTATCAATATACTTAATCAGTAACTTTCAGCTTGTGTAACTATTACACTGAGCTGCTTATAGGTGTAAAATGGTCAAGGAAACATCATTTTATTTTAAAAGACCTATTTGTTGATACCTCGCAAAATAAGAGTACTATAAAAGAAAAATGGTGCTCAGTGGAAATTCTTCATGAACTTCCTCCGCTCCGGGGAAAGGCGAAGGGGCATGCCGGACTCCTACCGGCTAAAACCACTGGAGCGGTCATCTTCCGCACCTAAGAGAGGCTCCAGGTCCTCGTATGATCACACTAGAGCCGCCCACCGGTGCCACGCTCATTGGCTCATCTCGATTGTAAAGTATCCCCCAAAGCATCCCACGGCAGCGTGTGACCACATGCGTGCTAAAATAAGAGTGTCTAAGCGATCTACTGCCATTTTGTATTGTACGACCGCGATTTTGATTTTATTTAAACTAAGGCTTGATACCTCGTACATCAAAATCCATCCCGCCGTTTGGATGCTTAGCGGGTGTAAAGAATATCACATACATAGATACGCGTGAAAAACATAACCCTGTCTGCTGTCGCGCAGTTGGGTAATAAGGAAAGAATTGTTTGATGTGTGACGTGTCATCCATCAGTTTGTTCGCCAACTTTTGCATGTAGTGTTGAATTATTTTTGCATAATGAGCACCTGTTTAACGTAGTCAAGGGCATGGTACAGTAGGCATCGTGACGATCGCACCTGGTGGCTGGCATTCGGCGTGGGAACGAGGTCACGCGGACGCACTGTTGCGCTTCGCTGACCCCGCTTCATGTTCATTTGAACCTGTCGGCTACGTTGCCCCGAGATAATAATAAACATATTCTTTAAGTACCAATAGGTACCTACTATAGAGTGCCTCAAACTGTCGTCAAACGTCAACCGGAATTTCATCGGCAAGTGTGAAGAAAGTGGCTCAGAAATGTCGTACGTTCGCCTTGCGGTCGGAACGGAACTTCACGAGCTGGCGATAAAAAATAAGGTCATTTTTTATCGGTGTCCAGTGAAAATTCTACATGAACGTCCTCCGCCCCGGGGGGAAGGGCGAAGGGGTATGCCGGACTCGGTCGCCCCCAGGCTCTTCTCGGGGAGGATTGTAAAAGATCCCCCTAAGCCTCGCTGTGCGCTGTGGTGCGCACACGGCGGCACATGACCACGTGCGCGCCGCCGTCTTCCCGGGGGCGAGTTGGCTGACCTAGTCGAGAGTAGTCTCGACAGGTCAGCCAGCAGAAATGTCAGTGTTGACTGATAATGATAAAAGGAGACGATCATAATCAACGTAATATGTGAATAAATCATGCGATACCGATGATATATGAGGATATTTCAATGATTTTGAAAAAGAAACCGGTGTGATGTAGCAACGTTGTTGGTGACAAATGTTGCCGCGTTTTGTACTTGCCCTACTCCCAAAAATAGAGCTGACATACGACATGGCCTTCAAGGGCAAAGTGTAGGTTTTTTAAATTATATTTTTTACCTGTGTCGTGGGTGCGTCTACAGACACAAATTCCACACACAAAACACCCAGACCCGGAACAACTACCTGCAGATCGTACGAATATTTGTTCCGTGCGGGAATCGAACCCACGACCCGGTTCGCAGCAGCCAACTGTATCAGCCACTGCACCAACCGAGCCGTCAAACATTTCTGAGCCGTCAAACATTTGACGGCTCGGTTAGTGCAGTGGGTGACGTCAAACAGGGTTTGTCCTAAAGGTAAGCAAACATCAGCGACTCCCCTGGTGTTGCGGATGATGGTGGGCGCCGGTGATCGCTCAGGCCTAGGCAACCCGGTATTTTCTAAACTACCCAAATATTTTTGATATCTCTCGAGTACGTGCGTGCTAACACACAGACGTTAAACGCACTCAAGGGGCAGTTAAGAAGTGCTCCAGCCACTTCAATCACGCGCCACTATCACGACGACTTATCGGTGCTCCACACAACCGTTCAACATACGAAACTTGGACAACGCACGACCGATTACCGAAATCTTCCTGATTGGCAACGATACGCTTCAAGGTTAGTCCGATAGGCAGGCAAATGATTAAGTAATCGTTGAATTCTAGGCACTCAACTTAATCTATGATAGCATTCCGGCGTCGCTCAGCGTCGTGTCGTTGTGACGCAACACCTGCGTCACCGCACCGCCGCAGGGATGCCACCTGCCTACGCATTGAGGTTTGATATACGCTCCAACTTCAAATACAATGTTATAAACAAAAGATTCCTATTTTTTTTTAAACGTTGCCCCACACTAGGATTTCTCCTGTATCGTGGGTGCGTTTACAGACATGAATTCCACATATAACCACCCAGACCCGGAACAAATACCTGCTGATCATACAAATACTTGTTCCATGCGGGAATCGAACCCACGACCCGGAGCGCAGCAGCCACTACAACAACCGTGCCGTCAAATAGAATACATCGTAGACAAGGATGATTTCAGAAGCCACGTTAGCTATGAAACATTAGACCTCGAGATGCGATGATGCCACTGCTAAATCTCCAAATGATTAAGCTGCTTTGGCATGGACAATAAGATTTGAATAACCGGTAGTAATATGACACAAGTATTGCGTTAATTTAAGTGTGATTTATTTCGGATTAAGAATATCTTCTCTCGTGGATGTCGTAAAAGGCATCTAAGAGACGATATATAAATTACCAGAGGGCTGAGCATCCGTGTGGTGTCCGGATTAAGAATATAGCACCACTCCATCTCCTCCCGTGGATGTCGTTACAGGCGACTAAGGGAATGTAAACCAGAGGGATGGGCAGCAGCGTCCCTTCTGTGAAACGGTAGCCATTCTGCGCTCACCAACCCGCCTGCCAGGCGTGGTGAGTATTGGCGAATACCACCCAGAAAGATCACAAAGTGAAAATCTATGGGGGAGGCCTTTGTTCAGCAGCGGACGTATAAATGGCCGATATGATGATATGATGAGCATCCCCTTCTGTGGGACAATACCTTACGCTCACCAACCCTCCTTCCAAAGATGGCGAGTACTGGCAAATTCCCCCCAACGTCGACACAAATAAACAACCGGCCCCCAGTATAACCGGTCGTGGTGGAAACCTTTTGGGGGGGGCTTTGTTGAGCAGTGGACGTGTTTAAAGATCGTCAGAAGCCCAAAGAATCCTTTAGAACCCGGTGACAGCCCTGCAGATATCGAGGCCACGTCTCATACGCGACGATAATCATAATGATCGGGTGCGAAAAAAGGCAGCATTCCGCGCGTGTGGAAAACGACATCGCGTGCCTTGGACGAGGTAAATCAAGCTGCTGATCGTGATAGAAGTCTTTACTATTAACTCATATTTTAATCATTAGCTGAAGAATCGAAAGGTGGTATCTAAATGCGTATCAATCAGCCCACAACACAACCAAATCGGTCGTTGTGGTGATCTTTGGGGGAGGCCTGTATCCAGCAGTGGACTTCATTCGGCCGAAATGATGATTTGTAATTTCCTGTGCGATCTCAAAATAAATGTTTTCTGTCTTTCTTTCAATGATCACTACAATGGGGAATATTGCCATAATTACCACGCTTGGCAAGCGGATTGGTGATCGTTGCATGATGTTATTAACACACGGGAAAATGCTGCTGGCCTGCTGCCCATTCTCTCGATATCAACCCTTAGTCGCCTTTTACGACACTCATGGGTGGAGAGGTGTGATCTATCGAAAAGAAATCCCAGAAAATATTAAATAGTAATATAATCTTTCAACATGTCAGCCGAATGAAATGGACACACCCCCCCAATATCGCCACAACGACCGGTCGGGGTGTCGACTCATTAGGGGTTTTGTACTCGAAGCCTAAAGATGCTGCTGCCCATCCTTTTTATTTTTTTTATTTTTTTTTATTGGTGCCCAGTGGAAATTCTTCATGAACTTCCTTCGCCCCGGGGAAGGACGAAGGGGTATGCCGGACTCCTACCGGCTAAAACCACTGGGGCGGTCATCTTCGGCACCTAAGGGAGGCTCCAGGTCCTCGTATGATCACACTAGAGCCGCCCAGTGGTGCCACGCCTATTGGCACATCTCGGAGAGGGTGACTGTAAAGCGGTCACCCCCCCAGGGGGATTGTAAAGGATCCCCCAAAGCGTCCCACGGCAGCGCGTGACCACATGCGTGCTACCGTCTTCTCTTGGGTCGCTTGGTGTGGGCACGCAGATTCCCCAATCTACGCACCCGCGAACCCAGAGGTCCCCCACCTTATAGCAATGGCAGGGGTTTTCAGGCGTATCGGAATTAGGCGCCAGAGCGGTTGTTACCCCGGCGCCGTCTCCTTCTTCTTCGAGCGGGATCGGCCCTCTCCCGATCCCGCTCTGGGTTCTCCTTCTGGAGCATGACGCTCTCACAGAAGGAGACCACTGCATTCCAGTTTTCGTGCTCTGCCAACATAGCCGACACTACAGCTGGCAGAGAGAGATCTTGCCCGATCCGATCGACCAGGATCCGCCGCTCGGCGGCCCACGCAGGGCACGCCTCGAGCGTGTGCTGTGCGGTGTCCTGGTCGCTATCACAATGGTGGCATTGTGCCGTGGCCTCGCGGGCTGCTGCCCATCCTACGGGTAATCCCATAGACACCTTTTCGTCACCCAAGGGATAAGATGGGTTGGTGCTATGCTTAACACACGGTTAAACCCACCATTTTATACATATGCATTCAACATTTTCCAATAAATCGTATTGTTAGTGACTATATAAATAGGTAACGTGTATTTTTTAAATCTGTGTTACTACGTGACACGCCTGAGATAATTGTAAAAACTAAAAATGAACAATTTATTTTAATGACGCGTAATCGCTGCAGAAATACTTCAGTGTCTCATCGCAAGCTTCGTTTGGTCCACAATGACTGTTTTATGACGAAATTATGTCAGAAAGAAGGTTTAATTATGGTAATTTTGGAATTTTCATAGCTCTTAGAAAGCGAATTGTGAAGAGCCAAGTGGAGGCTATAATTTATAACTTTTTTTAGCAGTTTGGTGCCGGCTAGGAATTCCACCAACCCAGCTCATCTTGTGGGTGTCGTAAAAAGCGACTATGGGATTAGCTGGAGGATGAGCAGCGTCATTCGAGTAAATTGCGACCCAACTGCGATCGCCAACCCGCCTGCCAAGCGAGGCGGTTATAGCAAAACCCTCAATGAGCACAGATTACACCCAGAGCAGTCGTTGTGGCAATATTTGGGGAGGCCTATGACCAGCAGTGGGCTTTATTCGGGTGAAGTGGTGATGATGATTTTTTTAGATCGAGAACAGAGGAAACTTGTTTTAGTTTTTTTTATAGATTTCCTATATCGTGGGTTCAGTTAACAGACGCACATATCACATGCACAACCAGCCAGACCCGAAACAGCTAGCTGTAGATCATACAAAAATATGCGTGCGGGAATCGATCCCACGACACGGAGCGCAGATAGCCAATCACTTAACCACTTTTTACTTACAAGTTGTACATATGTGTACGTTTTTCCTAAAGGTCAGCAACACATTAGCGACTCCCCTGGTGTTGTGGATGATGGTGGGCGCCGGTGATCGCTTAGGCCTAGGCAACCCTCCCCGAGAAGTGCCTGAGGGGCGGCCTTTTACAGCCGCCTACCCTCCGCTAGAGGAGGTGACCGCTTTAGAGTCATCCCCTCCGAGATATGGAAAAAAAAGGCGTGGCAATTGGGCGGCTCTAGTGTGATCTTACGGAGGACCTGGAACCTCGCTTCGGTGCCGAAAATAACCGCTCCAGTGGTTTTAGCCGGTAGGAGTCCAGCATACTCCTTCGCTCTTCCCCGAGGCGGAGGAAGTAGAATTTCAACTGGTCACCAATAAAAAAATGAAAAAGTGCCAGATATTCACCGTTAAGCAGTAGTGTTTAATCTTCAGACATTACTGTGCTCCGGTAAGAAGGGCACTGTAGCTAGTGAACTAACTGGGCATAAGAGACTAAATAACTAATGCGTCGAGGTGACGAGCGCGTTGTGCCACCCAGGCCATTTTTTTTTTATTTTTTTTTTTTATTTTTTTTTTTTTTTTTTTATTGATGCCCAGTGGAAATTCTACATGGAACTTCCTTCACCCCGGGGAAGAGTGAAGGGGTATGCCGGCCGGACTTCTCTCGGCTAAAACTACTGGAGCGGTCATCTTCGGCACCGAAGGGGGATTCCAGGTCCTCGTAAGATCACACTAGAGCCGCCCATTGGTGCCGCCACCCAGGCCTAGTCCTGGGTAGTATCACAATTGTTAGGGGCGGGCATAACGCGTACCACACGCGAATGACTTGCTCGTGCCGTCATCACATTGTATAAAAAAACAATTTGTAACTGGTCTACTTTTTGTTTGAGAATGATGTCACCCACACGTGGGCCGCATCGTTAACCGATTTGTTAAACCAATAAACTCACATTGGGTGTCTTAGAAAAACTATGCAGGCGACCAGAATGATTCAGAACGCCACAAATGAACTAATTAGGTAAATAAGCACGGTTGGTGCAGTGGCTGATACAGTCGGCTGCTGCGCACCGGGTCGTGGGTTCGATTCCCGCACGGAACCAATATTTGTACGATCTGCAGGTAGTTGTTCCGGGTCTGGGTGTATAGTGTGTGGAATTTGTGTCTGTAAACGCACCCACGACACGGGAGAAATTCTAGTGTAATGTTAGTCATGCAAATATTAAAGGAAATAATAGTAAGTAACAAATTTTTAAAACTTTTGGTTTTTTTGTAAGTAAAATATTTGTTCCATGCGGGAAGCGAACCCGCGACCCGGAGCGTGCCATTTCGGCCGAATGAAGTCCACTACTGGACACAGGCCTCCCCCAAAGATCACCACAACGACCGATATGGATGTGCTGTGAGCTCATTTGGGGGTTTTGCCATAATCGCCTTGCCATAATTGCATAATCCCTTAGTCGACTTTTACGACACCCATGGGAGGAGACGGGGTGGTGGCATTCTGAGCCGGCACCACACGGCAACTCGCTTACGCCATAGACACACAGAATGCTGTCAAGGACAACTTTGACAACTGTCTAAATTCTTATCGAACCTGTTTTAAAGGTTATAAGGTCATAGGGCTGTTGTTCACGTTGGAACTTCATAGAAGCCATTAACATAACCATTCTACGATGTAGGCACAACAGTAGATTCGTCTGCCAGGCGACCGACCGTGGCATTTTGCCTGTGAGAACCGGAATCTGACACATGAATGACTACGACCATGCGTGATATCATTTGAAGATACCGATGACTAAACGACCGCGTAGGAGGCTTTGTATACAGAATTTCGTATGTGTATATAGTACCGTGTGGTGCCGGCTCAGAATGCCACCACCCCATCTCCTCCCGTGGGTGTCGTAAAAGTCGACTAAGGGATTGGCCGGAGGATGGGCAGCAGCGTCCTTCGAGTACATTAACAACTCAACTGCGATCGCCAACCCGCCTGCCAAGCGTGGCGATTATGGCAAAACCCCCCAATGAGCCCACATCACATCCATATCGGTCGTTGTGGTGATCTTTGGGGGAGGCCTGTGTCCAGCAGTGGACTTCATTCCGCCGTTAGATAGATATAGTACAAACTTTAATATTTGAGTTGTCAACTTAGCACTAGTCTTAAGTCTAGCTTAGTCGACCATCTATACAAATAAATAAAATTAAAGTGTCTGTTTGTAATGTCAAAATAACAGCTTTTTACTAAGTGCATATGAAAGTATAATATGGTACATATAACAAAAAAAAATTTTGAAATTTTTTGTCTGTGTCTGTCTGTTTGTTCCAGGTAATCTCCGAAACGGCTGGACCGATTTTGACGGGACTTTCATTGGCAGATAGCTGATGTTATAAGGAATAACTTAGGCTACTTTTATTTTAGACGAATAATTAAGGTGCCCGCAAAAAAGAAACCCTTGAAATCCAATTTCTATGGATATAAATAAAATAAAAAAATCTATGTCAAGTGTATATGTCGAAGTACTCTAAATTTCTTTTAAATTAAACGCGGGTGAAACCGCCGGTCCCAGCTAGTCTTATATAAAACCTTCAAATCGGCCAAAGGAGGTCTCAAACAAGGCCTCCCCATATTTGCACAACGATCGGTTACATCATTGGGGGGAATTTGCCGGTAGGTACTCACCACGATTGGCAGGCGGCTTGGTGAGCGCAGAATGGCTGCTGTTCCACAGAAGGAACGCTGCTGCCAATGCCCCTGGTCTAGAGTTTGTTATTCGCTTTTTACCGGCATCCAAGGGAGGAGCCTTAACCTCACGGAGCATATAAAACCTAACAAAGGAAGAAACACCAAACGCTGGCTCTGGAGGCCTCTTTTGGCTTCACCAGACGACCGGTTAAGCATCCACATTTCCCAGAAGAGTATGCGGGAACCGCAACAAAAAAAAAGAAACGCCATCCGAAGACAGTAAAAATTGTTCATTAAATATAAATCAATTCAATCCCATCAACGACAATCAGAGGTGGACAGACGACCTGGTGAAGGACGCTGGGAGTCGTTGGATGAGGGCAGCATATGACCGCTCGTTGTGAAAATCTAAGGGGGAGGCCTTTGTTCAGCGGTGGACGTCCTGTGGCTGATATGATGATGATGATGATGAACGACAATCAATTTCGGAGTATGGTTAAAACTAACACAAATAAACACTATTTAGTTTGCTATCAGCGGCATAACACTCTATCGAAATCCGTTGGCCGATAGCAGATAAAATAGTACCTATAATTAAATTTAGCAATCTACGAAATTGCACTGCCTAAGCCGCTTCAACATTAGATAGGTAGGAAGATACTGGATAATTAAGTTATAAGGGAATAGAAATACGATGGAGAATGATCAATTGACTTAAACCCTGCAACCAAAACATTGTTTCCAAATGCGTTCCAACTAGAATTGTGTGGCTAATTTTATTGCTGGTATGAATTTGTTGAAAACAAGGCAAAGAGAGCCTTTGTTTCTTGTCAAATAGAAAAAAGAACGAAGCGAAAAACTACCCTACTGGCACCGCCATTTTCATGTTGTAAGGATTGTACTAGCTGTGTGGTGCCGGCTACGAATAGTACCAACCCATCGCATCCCGTGGGTATCGTAAAAGGCGACTAAGGGATTAGCCGGAGGATGGGCAGCAGCGTCCTTCGAATACATTAACAACTCAACTGCGATTGCCAACTCGCCTGCCAAGCGTGGCGATTACGGCAAAACCCCACATGAGCACATACCCACATACCCCACCGATACCGGTCGTTGTGGTGATCTTTGAGGGAGGCCTGTGTCCAGCAGTGGACTTTATTCGGCCGAAATGATGAAGGACTGTACGGAAAAAAATTCTAATGCCCTACGCCGTCAATGATGCGCAAATATTTCTTATATTTCAGACAAACTCGGTACGAATTTATAGTCACAACCAGTATTGATATTAAACTTATAGCATTATCTGTAAACATTCAGTTTCAGGGACCCAAAAAGTTACCTAATTTACCCAATAAGTAACATGACTAATGATTTCGGAATTTGTTTAATTAATACAGTACTAAGTATCAAAGTTATCAAGCACAGTTTAGTCACACCGGAAGCCACCAGATGAATCAACGCAATGATTCAAATATAATATTATTATTCAGTAATGTTAAAAATGTGAACATAGACGTGGAACAGAGTCGTGGTCACTCACAATGGGCCTCATAAGAAAGCTCAAGGCCTCTCGGCGAGCTATGGAGAGAACTATGCTTGATATTTCTCTACGAGATCGAATCAGAAATGAGGAGATCCGTAGAAGAACTAAAGTTGTCGACATTGCTGAAAGGATTAGTAAACTGAAGTGGCAATGGGCAGGGCACATTGCTCGTAGAACTGATGGCCGTTGGGGCACAAAGGTTCTCGAATGGAGACCGCGCCCCGGAAAACGCAGCGTGGGACGACCTCCGACGAGGTGGACAGACGACCTGGTGAAGGTCGATGGGAGTCGTTGAATGAGAGCGGCATGTGACCGCTCGTTGTGGAGATCTAAGGGGGAGGCCTTTGTTCACCAGTGGACGTACTGTGGTTGATATGATGAAAGTTAAAAATAACTAAAGAGACCATACGAATCGAAAATATGAGTTCCAATTCAAAGTCTATTGGGAGAGCGAGAATGCAAAGCAAACTAAAACAAATTGTCTAAAACAAATCTAAGATCATGTAACTTGCACTTAAAATATGCCACACATATCTATTACACATAACCCGGCTGATTGGAGAAAAATGAAGCAAATGGTACACATTAGTTAACAAGCCTAAGCTACGTTACATGCCGATTCTTATATCACAGGAAAACTTAAGAAAACATTCAAAACTGGTATGGCTATACAAAATTCATATATTTATGCTCTCAGTCCTTGTCATATGGGGGTGACATCACGGTCACCGTCATCATCATAAACATCTTGAGTCATTTATTGAGCCATGGAATGATATAGAACGGACTTAATCAAAATAAACACGTCTGATAACACGTGGAACTATTAAAAAAAACGTTCCTAAATATTATATTTTGCGTTCCATTGATTTTCGCGATGCTGTATTCAATATCATGAGTGCGGACTCTCCATTACTGGAGCAGACACGAAATTCTTGCCAAATCACCACGGTAGAACATAAAATCACGGAAAATACGGGTGGGGAGGTAAGTAAATATGTCGAGTAGAAAAGCGATTGCCACACAATGATTATCACTTGTCGCGCGAGGCCGCAGGTACCGGTTACGTAAGTGCGATACACGACATGTATAAATTTATAATATAGTATGTTTGTCCACTGCGTAACAGCGGAAACCCATAAACAGTATGACATGTTCAGGTGATATACAGGGTGTCCAGTAAATAACACGACATACTGCAGGGGGTGAGAGCTTGGGTCAAACCTACCAAAAAAACACAATATATGTTCAGCAAAATCTTACGGATTTGCAGTAGTACAAAATTTTGAAAATACTCCTCTACGTTGACATAGAATTTTTAAAATCTCGTAATGAAAAATTCCTTTTCTAGTTTTTTTTTCCTCATATTATTTGTGAATAAAACTTTACTCATTGATAAGACTTATCAATGAGTAAAGTTCTATTCTACTAAAAACTAAAATGTTTTCAAGACAATTTTTTTCAAAAGAATTTTCACAGTACAATTTTCTTATCGCTTAACTTTAACCTACAGTAAATACGTAAGATTTTGCTGAACATATATTGTGTTTGTTTGGTAGGTATTGACCCAAGCTCTCACCCTCTGCAGTATGTCGTGCTATTTACTGGACATTCTGTATAAGTGTGCACGATATTTGGCGCCAAGCTATAGTGTTTAAACTTCAGACATTACTGTGCTCCGGTTAGAAGGGCACTGTAGTTAGTGAAACTACTGAACAAAAGAGACTAAATAACTTAACGTCTCGAGGTGTCGAGCGCAATGTGATGGCCTCACCGGACTTCTCCTAGGTAGCATTTTAATTGTTATGGACAGGCATGTCGCTTACCACCATACGAATGATTTGCTTGGCACGTCACAAAGTTGTATAAAAAACATATAAATCACACAGTATAATAAAACAATTTCAAACGGATTAAATCGCGTGTATTATTGATTTTTATTTTTCCTGACGTTTCGAACACTTTGCAGGGTTCGTGGTCGCAGGATGACTAAGGTGACAAGCGTCGTTACAGATTTAAAATGTTATTTTATCTACCGTACAAAACCAATCAAAAATTGTTTCGATGCACGCAGTAATCACTCACAGTGTCTTGATGTTTTTAAGTGTGGTTTGTTGTTTGGGATTTTATTAATTTAATAACCGGATTCCAAACAGGTGGTACCTGCCAACCGTCTTCTCTATTAAAATTAGGATGTTTTACGGTAGATAAAGGTGTAATAATCGCGAAAACCTAAGACACTAAATCACACAGTCTTTGCTATGTTATATTCCCATAGTTACATGATTTAGGAAAGAGAAAAACTCAGGCTGCTTTCCCGCGCATGTATTAGTACCGGATTACGGCATCAGTATTTGTAGGCTACATAGATTAAGTTGTCACTTCTTGTATATACTATGTTGCATATCTAAATCTAGAACATTGTTACGGTTTTCTTGGAACAATACCAACATAAATATAGGAATCTATGATTTTTACACATCATCATCATCATTTCGGCCGAATGAAGTCCACTGCTGGACACAGGCCTTCCCCAAAGATCACCACAACGACCGATATGGGTGTGTTGTGGGCTCATTGGGGGGTTTTGCCATAAGCGCCACGCTTGGCAGACGGGTTGGCGATCGCAGTTGAGTTGTTAATGTACTCGAAAGACGCTGCTGCCCATCATCCAGCTAATCCCTTAGTCGACTTTTACACCCACGGGAGGAGATGGGGTGGTGGTATTCCGAGCCGGCACTACACGTTTTACACATCGTGTAGACTAAATGGAACAATTGTTGGTTATATAACATTCCGTTTGTGTCCTATGGTGGATTGCAGAATACATTATGGAATCAATATTATTCATCAATGATAGATTTCCATAATTGTTTCGTCATTTTGGGGGGCATTTGCCAGTACTCGCCAAGCTTGGCAAGGGTGGTGGTAAGCGCAGAATAACTGCTGTTCTAAAGAAGGGTCGCTGCTCCTCCAGCTGCCCCTTAGTCGCCTTTTATGACATCCACGGATGCGGGAGTGAAAGAAAGAAAGCATTTATTACCACACTAATTTAACACAAAAAATAATTACAAGCAACAACAAGAAATTTGTTTGTATGGTGTGGCAAAAGGAGCGGTCTCAGCAAAATGTTGAACAGTGAGCAGCATAGCCGTAACACTGCCCAACGCTGGTTTTCAGTCCGTCCCCATTTACTTAATAAACAACATTAAATATAAGTAAAAATATATAGTAATTATGTAGATTAAAGATTATAGATTTCCACTACAAAAACAAAACGAAATTTATAATTTGTATAGCCTTTTCTCAGAAGCCGGCCCCGTAACCAATCCGTCATCAGACTAATTAACAGACAAATAAATTAGGTTAATGCAATAGTTTGGGACTAAAAGCACCAGGTCATATTTTTATGCGTAACTTCAAGTAACACGTAAGTGGTGCTACATTCTTAATCCGGAGACCACACGTCAATATTATAAATTTATTCGTAATATCTGATAACATAACTTTCTTACCAGGCAATCGGAGTATGAAATAATTTACATTAATTAAACACAAAGCAGAGGCCAAGGATGTTTCCATGGCTCAAATTATGAACAGGGCAATGTAATTTTTTATATATTTGAATAACTAGTTTTAACTTGCGTAGACTGTTTGATATTCAAAGAGCCTTAAGTTATTTTTATGCTGATATTTTAATAATGACAAGTGGGACGAAAGTTTCGCTTCAAAATCTAAATACTAGCAACATTATAAGATGCAATTCTGGCTTTCTTTTCTAAGATTATTAGAAATTGTACACCATAGATAGCCGTTTCGACTGCTTTCAAACTAGTAACACCACTGCCTCTTTTGAATTGAACGCTCAAGGTAGATAAATGCAAATGCATTGAGCCATATATCAGCTAGTTATAAAACTGAAACTAATTCCATCTCTAAAACATTATGAATAGGGTTTTATTTGCGAATACGGCGTGCAAAACAGTATTACAGATTTAAGTGGTTATAATAATAAAGTACTTGACGCTAGCCAATCCGGAGCCACCAAGGCACTTGAAAAAGTTATTTTAGCATTGAGAGCAAACATCGCAATGTCGCCAAGAGGACTATGTGAATGGGACCATATTTTATTATACGATCTTGATGAGCAAGTCATTCGCCCGATGGTTCGCACCACACCTGCTCACAACAACAACCAACATAACAAAGCGTTTGTCATCTCGAGACATTCTTTATACATCACAGTGCCCTTCAAACCGCAACAGTAATATCTAGTTTAAATTCTACCGCTTGGCGGCAAAATATCTGGCATTGCACCTTTTTTTGATTTTTTTATTTTTATTGGTGCCCAGTGGAAATTCTTCATGAACTTCCTCCGCTGCGGGGAAGGACGGAGGGCTATGCCGGACTCCTACCGGCTAAAACCAATGGGGCGGTCATCTTTGGCACCTAAGGGGGGCTCCCGGTCCTCGTACGATTACACTAAGCTGGACTCCTGCAATAAGAAATCTATCACCTATGGATGTCAAGCATAGACGGTCCACAAAGTCTGCAGTGTACGAACGTGCCTTAGGCAAACCCAACCATTTTTTTAGTTTCGATTTAACTTCAAGTCTTCGCGAAAGAGAACCGAATATGTACCAAGAATGTTTCGTGAGGCTATTGAAATTAAACAACATCCTAATTTTAATAATCATGGAATCATGTTATTAAAATAATAAAGTCCCAAACAAAATACTACACTAAAAACATCATGACACTGAGTGATTACTGCGTGCATCGAAGTAACTTTTGATTAAAATTGTACGGTAGATAAAACAACTTTTTAAAATCTGTAAAGACGCCTGCCATCCAGCGGCCACGAACCCTGCAAAGTGTTCGAAACGTCAGGAAAAACAAAAATATATAATATGCGCAATGTCATCCGTTTAAAGTGTTTTAATATAATGAGATGTATCACCAATAATGTTTTATGTCCATCATTTAATGCTTTTAACAATATTTATCAGTGCCATTGACATTGTACATGAATAGCGCACAATTTCGCTTCCACACATCAAATATAGTCAGGATTCGATAACCGCACGATGGCGGGCTTCCGATCATGAGTCATGCGTCGCTGTAAAAACTCGCAGCCGGTCCTTGTGGGAACATCCATCCGTTTCGTTCAACAATGCTTTATAAATTACATCACACTTTATGATGGTTTAAACTGGATTTTAACGGACTTTGGAGTAGTCCAGATGTGCGGAATAAAAAGTAAAAAAAGTCTTTTAAACTTTTACAGTCTGGTGCCGGCTACGAATATCACCAACCCATCTCATTCCCGTAGGTGTCGTAAAAGGCGACTAAGGGATTAGTGAAAGACGGGCAGCAGCGTCCTTCGAATACATCAACAACCCAACTGCGATCGCCAACCGGCCTGCCAAGCGTGGCGATTATGGCAAGACTCCCCAATGAGCACACAAGACACCCGGTCTTTGCGGTGATTTTTTGGGGAGGCCTGTGTCCAGCAGTGGACTCCATTTGTCCGAAATGATGACACTAAGTGTGTTTTCCCTATCTGTCTAGGCATTTATTACAATATACCTGTTCGGTTGAATGAAAAGCCGTTTGGTCACGTTGTGACTCACCTGTACCGGCTGTGGAATATACGATGTAGGTGTAGACTACACTGTAGAGAAACAATCGTTTGCAATGCGCACAAAAGGTAGATTGTAATCATGATATTAACTACAAAAATAGTGAAGTTTATGTCAAGGGGACATTCAGCAGGTTATAGGGATCATGCATGATAAATAAAAAACCTGCAATTTTCACTTTTATAATTGATAACCCATTAAATAAAGTAACTATAATTTATTTTATTACATGTGTTCTTTATTCCAATTGGTTTTGATAAAAATAAATGTTTTATTTTCTGTGCTTGAATATCCACGTTATTTATTAATAATTACAAAAATAAGATGGAAATTACATTTTCTTTTTTAATAAACGCGATGCATATAACCTTCTGAGTGTCCCCTTGAAATAACCTCCACTATTTATGTAGGACCCTATTTATGGAAACTGTATGGTCAGATTTTTTTAAGAATTGAGGAGAGACAATCCAGTTTAGATAAGCAGCTTATGAGCCCATAAACGTCCACTGCTGGGGTGGGCGTTCCAATGATCACTGCAATGAGCGGTTATAGGGGATAATGCCATGATCACCACGCTTGGCAGGCGGATTGGTGATAGCGTTGTAATTAGAGGATGCTGTTGCTCATCCTCGTGATGTCAACGCTTAGTCGCCCTTTACGGCACCCATGGATAGATAGAGGTGGTCTATTCTTTGCCGAAAACCACACGGAACACAGATAATACAGTAAATTAGTCATTATCAGCGAATCAACTAATTCGTGACCAACCTTTACTTGTAAAATTCTATTTACCAACTAAACATTATCTCAAATGTCGTCTTACTGCTGTCAAGCTGCAACTGTCCAACCAATATGTCAATAAGTATATACAATCGTCCGAGATTTCTATTCCCATAACACGTATTTACTGCAATTACATAGTTTTAGTCAAGTTTTCTTTTAGCCGACAGTGAAACGCGCTAATGTTTAGCAACACGACCGCTCCCCGTCCATATCACACTTGTTAAGATGACCGTACGGTAGAGCGGGATAGAGATAATTACACCTGTTTACACTGCTGACCATGTGCATAGGAGAAATTAGCGACACGCAGTCGTTCAAGCGAAAGGTTTGTATGTATATGCGATTGAGGTAAGTAAGGCCGGCCGCCATTGAATGAGAGTGTCTATTTGAATACACACAGCCCGTAAATGTCCACTGCTGGGCCTTTCAATGATCACTACAATGAGCGGAGACTGGATTTTGGCTGCGAATTGGCCGTGTGGTGCCGGCTACGAATAGCACCAACCCATCTCATCCCGTGGGTGTCGTAAAAGTTGACTATGGGATTAACCGGAGAATGGGCAGCAGCGTCCTTCGAGCTGCCAAGCGTGGCGATTATGGCAATACCCTGTCAATAAGCACACAACGCACCCATATCGGTCGTTGTGGTGATCTTTGGGGGTGGCCTGTGTCCAGCAGTGGACTTCATTCAGCAACCACGTAGAAAACAAAGTCCATTTAAATAATAATTCCTAAACGTAGGAATGTTCGAAATGAATACGTCTCGAAACTGGCATGGCCGACATCTTAATTTTCCCCACACACAAGTCGTACATGCCAGAATGGTGCCAAAGTTCACGGTGCCAAGCTTTTACAGCGTAGAGGCATGCTATAACAATGCAAATAGCGATGCAGATTTTGTGGCGCCCTTGTAAGGAAGGACGTAGACTTCCGAACATAAATTACAGAAGGAGGTCGAGAATTTTGCCTACATACCACATACCGGTTCTGTCGCATAGTGAAAGGGCTACAGTAAAGGTAAGAACAACTGAAGTCGTAGGTAGTATAATATTTGATGCATCCCACACAGATATAATTGATAAAGAATTAGAAGAACGACCCTATTCTTCGTCCCGAAAAAAGCCAGCCAGGGCAGAGTAGCCGGCTGGGCAAGAAAGAAGACCATGTGTTGTGGCACAAGTAAGGAAAGACCTTTAGCACAACTTAGCATTTGACCGCGATAGTCTTATCAAGTGCATCCAGTACATTTTCTGCTGACAAAACTAAGCTAAGTGTTTATGCTAGGAGTGGGTTTACGTCAACACCAAAACGGTCAGGGTTCAACGCACAAGTTTTCGATGACCATGCCTTTGCTGTTGAGCTATTTTTACTGTTATCAAGTTCAGATATGACAATCCAGAGGGCAGAGTGCCAAATAAATATTTAAAAAACACGATAACTAGCCGGCTCTTCGACAACCTGGGTTTATCAAACAGCACAATGAGCTTGTTTACAAACAGGTACGTGGGTAGGCGGATAACAACGAAGGACAGGACGTCCGAAGACATAGTTTGGGATGACGCGAGACTGTTGATCGTGATTGAGAATTATCTGCGAACGAGATTTGACTTCAAAGTGTCATTGTTCCGCGAGTTCTTTTTGTACCAAATTAGCATATTCTAAAGTCACTTATGTGTGATCCACATTGGATGTAAAAACTCGAGAGGGAGTGCGATAAAATACTTTATCATTAAACTAAAACAGACAAACATTTACGATTAGTAATGGTTTTAATTTAACCCCTCTGGGCAGTCGTTATCTCACCATGGGATAAGGTAATCTTGGAGGGCAGATTAAAGCAGCTGCTTAATTTCTTCCTACCTTTTGATTAAAAAAAAAAGTATATCAAAAGGAAAAAATCAAAAAGTATATTAAGAAGCTTACAGAACGCAGGGCAGTTTGTGGCGAGATGAATGTGAGTGACGACACTTCGTACCCGAATGCTCCAGAGAGTCGGTCAGGGCCTCGTCTCCGGCTTGCCTTTATTGGTCAGTTGGAGTGGAACCCCATGAGTGCCCACAGGATTTTCAACTCTGGCTTGCCTTAGTTGGCCGATCAGAGGGGCCGCCAGAGCTTTATGCTCGGGGGTGTAAGTGTCTAATAGCGTAATAACGGGGAAACCCTCTACGAATCTTCGAGACGCGCGTTGTTGAAACCGGTTCCGCACCTCTAACACCCCGAGCCTATCAGACCGGTGTTGCTCCTTGTCGCCTGTAGTGGTGGCCATTTAGAGGGCCATCTTGTGAGTGGCGAGTCGCCGGCTGCCACACAATTTCACTATAAATGTTGAAAGGCAGACGCCGTTCTTTTCGTTTTTATTTTATTTTATTTATTTGGGACAAAAAACAGTTACACGTTACAAGTTAAATCAAAGTTGCACGTACTCAAATAGATAAACGTATAACCAACACCATTGTCCACGGATTTCGAACGTGAATTTAGGAAAGGTGACGGACGTAATACCCTTAATTTACAAGCTGTGGGCATTAATATTTATACGACAAAAATATACTAAGTTAAGAAGTTTTAGAAGTATTTAATCCAT
The DNA here is from genome assembly GCA_947459985.1 of Diloba caeruleocephala. Taxonomy (NCBI): domain Eukaryota; kingdom Metazoa; phylum Arthropoda; class Insecta; order Lepidoptera; family Noctuidae; genus Diloba; species Diloba caeruleocephala. The sequence continues at coordinate 27,301,772 of OX381612.1, read as the reverse complement.
TTAACACCCACCCATTGCTATTGCAATTGTATTATTAGGTCTATTAACCTTATAACTGTAGTTTCAATCTCGTACAATAGTTTACCACCTCCGGGGATAACCCGAGACTGCATTTTATTGTGTAGGAGTCCCCGGTTAGTATCCCATTACATTTTAGATTAAAATTCTCTAAAGGGCCTTTGCGTGTTAGACCCATGTCCCCGCGTAAGCCTATAGAAAGACCGGGTTCCCTCTTACACGATATAAGCCCGTGAATAGAGAAACAAAAAGAAAAGTTTTAATACTAATTATGAATTGTTTTGGCTGAAAGATTAGTAAATAATATGTCTGTTATAACGAGGATAAAATGTTTATAGATCATAAGGCATGGATTATGACGCTCAGAATTTAACATCGTACGTATTAAATGCAAATTTAATATAAGTTTGTAAAACAACAAGTGGATAGTAGATTACCCATTAGTTTATGTTATCTTATCTGAAAACATGTAATGTTAATAGTACAGTGATAAAGGGCGCTCCCAATTCCGGCTAGAATATAACAAACCGGTAGACATAGAAAAAATAAACACCTTTCAATTTTAGAATAGAGCCGGCTCCACAATGAGGGCAGACGAACAATACAACGTATTGACGAACAAGGATAAGCTCACAGTTTTTTAGAATTACACAAGGCAAAAAGTGTAGTTCTTTGTACGAGAACCGATCGATGATCGGTAGATTCAAGTCTAGCAAATTGCCTACTGAATATTCCATCGATGTCATTGCAGGCTTTTCGATCGAAAAGAAAGTATTACACTGACCTTTTGAATAATAATTATGATTTATAGAGTTGTGCGCTTAAATCCCACCCGTTGTCCTTACTGATGACTATTGTGGCCATATTCGGTAATGTTGTTCACAAGTTGACATTGCAATACGGGGTCAGTGTCGCGCGGAGGATGAAGGCAAAGGAAAACAATTTCACAGAATTGTTTGTTTGTGGCCCAACAAACGTAACGGAAACGTGCTTCGAATGAATGAGAATTGAACGCCCGTTGCCAAAGCAGTAGGCGAAAGGAAATAGGCGTTTAAGAGTTGCGAATTCACAATGACTCTTAGAAGTTTATTTTTTTAAACATTGCCCTAGACTAAGATTTGTCCTGTATCGTGGGTGCGTTTTACAGATATGAATCACCTCACAATCCACATACAATACACCTAGACCCGGAACTACCTGCAGATCATATCAACCACTGCACCAACCGTGCCGTGGAAATCGATGTCATTGAATTGAGGACTACGGCGTCCGCAGTTAAAGATACATAGGTAATTAGAAAAATAAATAATAGTTTCAAGTTTGTATTTGACAGACGCAGAATAAGAAATATATCGAACTTGAACTTGTTAGGTGCACTGGTCCGTCTAAAAATAGTCGTTACATAGCATTTGATTCGAGCCTCACGACTTGCAATAAACTCTCACAATTTATACGCTAATGCAGTATCCAATAATATTAGTGATGCTTTTGCAATGCAAACACACGCAGATACATCTGTAATGAATGTAAAAGGAACGGCCAGTTTCAGACAAACGACGCTATATTTATTTCACCGGTAATAAAGTTTAATTTTGTTGATATTTGCAAATTTTATACTAAGGCAATTGTTGGAGATACTATAACAATTTGAATATCTATCGCTGCTAAGAAACGAACAATATTAATTCTACTGATTGATGAAATCGTATTCATTACGTGTAAGCCTGGCATTTCTATAAAACCGTTAACAAATTTATCCAATGGCACTTTTTATTCTTGTTCATTCATCGGACTTTGAACAATTTACTTTGAATTTTATTCAATTATTTTCATCATACAAAATCTTGGCATAACTTCGGTATGCTTAATATGTGACAGAATTTATTTACGGGCGTTCTTTTCGTTTTCCCCTTCGTTATCTTTATCTGTATACTCGTATATATTTCAAATATTTTTTAAATATGTACTATTTCATAAACTTGACCCAACTAGCGACTAACCTTTTTGTAGAGCTTAATCCAGGTGAGGTCGCCTTTAGAGTCGGTGTACTGGAGGCCGAAAAACCACACCTCTCGCAGACCGATGGTCTTGACGACCTGGTCAAACAGCTGTTTGCCGGTCGTCGTCTGCTGGATCGCGAACTCCAGCTCCGCGTCCATCGTCGTCACACGGACGTTCATCTGAAATTAGAGGATAAATTATAATACGCACAAATTTATTCCGCTTTGACTTTGAAAGAATTCAAATATCAGGAATGAATCTTGAAAAGCTTAGTTGATTAGGAATTGTAGAGAAATATTTTGCTTGTTTACTATTTAGGTGGGAGTATAAGAATATATATAAATTGCCGTGTGGTGCCGGCTCAGAATACCACCACCCCATCTCCTCCCGTGGGTGTCGTAAGAGTCGACTAAGGGATTAGCCGGAGGATGGGCAGCAGCGTCCTTCGAGTACATTAAAACTCAACTGCGTTCGCCAACCCCTTTTCCCAGCGTGGTGATTAGTGCAAAACCCCCAATGAGCCCACAACACACCCATATCGGTCGTTGTAGTGATCTTTGGGGGAGGCCTGTGTCTAGCAGTGGACTTCATTCGGCCGAAATGATGATGATGATGATGATAAGAATATATGTACATTTATACAGACTAAAACTGTACACACTTTACAGTAAGCTGAGTATATAAAGATTAGGGCAACACAATAGGCCCATCTAACATACACGAGAAATATAAGGTTAAACAGTTTAATCAAACGACCAAATGACCCTATTGCAGTCCACTGCTGGACAAAAGCCTTTCCTACTTACGTTACTCATCGATATACCGTTCTGCAACGTTAGATATACTAACAAGTACTTAATGCAAGTGTTGAAGCGATTTATGAGAGACGGATGCTCGTTTCATTTTCTAAAGAGAAAGAACTTAGCTCATTTATTTTTTTAAATTACTCTCTAGAACATCAATATTAATTTACGCGTGTATCACACATATTTGGCATATTTATGCAACATTCGCTCGAATAAGCAGCGCTTTGAAGACATATTTTAACCCCATTGTAAATTTCTCCTAACATTAATGCTCTGCACTTTAAATTATATTATCTAGCGGTTTCAACCGCGTTTAATTTAAAAGAAATATAGAGTATTTCGACATAGACACTTGACATAGAATATATATATTAGATTTCAAGGTTTTTTGCCGGAACCCTAATTATTTTCTAAAATAAAAGTAGCCTAAGTTATTCCTTATAACATCAGCTATCTGCCAGTGATAGTCCCATTAAAATCGGTCCAGCCGTTTCGGAGATAACCCGGAACAAACAGACAGACAGACAGACTTTTTTTTTGTTATAGGTACCGTATATACTTTCATATGCATTTAGTAAAAAGCTGTTATTTTGACATTACAAACAGACACTTTAATTTTATTTATTTGTATAGATCTGTCATTCTCGTTAATTTATGTTATAATAATATCCATTTATAAATTGAATACGAGCGCCCTTGCTCTAGAATAAAAAACCCTGAGTGCCAGATAGAAAATGGCTAAGTAATCAGTGTTAATGACGCAAAATGCTATGTTTTTCATAGATATGTGCAAACTTTGTTCTAAAAATTAATATTAGTTAGTTCGTTAATAAGTTAGATGTTCCTACTGATAAATTAGTTTGATCTACTACGATAAGTTGACATTATTCAAATTATGTATATGTTGCCATGCAATATGTATAAAATTATGTTTTATATTAAGAGTTGAGTGACTCTTTAATACACAATATTTCACTGGTTTGCCTTCAGATTGTTAATAAAGTCGGCAAATTGTATTACATTGATTAATTCAAGTTTCAGTCACGATAATGATTATAAAATTGTACTATTGAAGCGTAAACGGTCGGGCAATGTACATTCAGTGCCTTCATACACAGCAGCCAACGCCGGGCTATATGGAGTCCGGTGCATTTAACATAATTTGTACGTTTTTTTTAGGGACAAGCCCGCCACATGTTTCCAACCACTGCAACTCCTGTAAGCCAGGATCTACAAAGGCGTCCACCGAAAAGAACACCGATCAATGAAGCTCGGTGTGTCCCAGAGAAATGAATAACTGTGTTGGAACCCGCACCGAAATTAATCAGATAAGAAAAAGGGGGAGTAGGAAAGAATATACGTTCCACTTCCCTCCGTAGCAAGCAGTAGACAGAAAAACTATAGGCCATAGGCACAATAAATGGGAGTTTACAACAGGGTTAAGCCCAGTTGCCAAGCATCATGGGTACATATTTTTATTTTATTTATTTTAGGGGTCCTATGTTATGAGCTATTGTGACTGATTCCAATAGTAATTCGTCCTAGTCGCAACAAGGTCTGTATAGTAAACAACCCCGGATGTAACTTGCAAGCTGTCAAACATAATATTGCGTTCATCTTGCCAAAGAATACACTCCCACAGGATATGATGTGCAGACTGTTCAAATGTATTTATGACAACAATCTCTACCAAGACTACAAGCAAACAAAATCATATTTATAAAATTCTTCTGTACGTGTGTCCCTGAACTCCTCCTAAACGGCTGGACCGATTTTGATGAACTTTTTTGTGTATGTTTGAGTGGGTCCTTGGATGGTTTAGATTCACAATTGTACCCGGTAGGTTCAATCGGGTTTGCATGTACCTGCCTGTGCGAAGCTGGGCGGGCAGCTAGTAATAATATAAAGATCAAAACAAGATTAAGTTAAGTGTTATTTATAGAAACAAAAATATAGGGAATCATAACCGAAATAGAAGAAACGTAAACGGTACTATCTAAAAATATAGTACAGTTGGTTGTATGCCAAGCGGATGCGATCTTCCGGGGCGATTATGTCATAGTTTTACTCGAATCTTACTGTATCAACGTCATTGTATGATCTCTTCTGGTTAAGATAGATTATTAATTTTTATGGCGGTAATAAAATGATACATTTTCTTATCAACTTGGTACTTTGGTACAGTCCTGCAGTAAAGTATTACTCAAATTTACTGTGGGAGACTGGTGCCTAAGCTAGGCTGAAGCCTGTTTCACGTCACCAGGCCTCCATCCGAGAAGTTCAATTTTGCTCTTTCATAAACCGAGCCAAGCGAAATTTTTCCATTTTCTTCTTCTCCGTGCATCTGATTCTATCGAGTCGTTTCCTCCTGTTAAAGTTCTCTTGATGAATACTCTCCAATACTTTGATATAACTTTATCAGGCACCTATACTGGTTGATTATGTCCTTTATAACCGAGTTATCATCTTGCATCCCATGAATGCGCACTTTTGCTGGAGACAACATCTTGATATAACAATAAACTCGCTGTTCTAATAATGTGTATAATATGACTGATACACCCAATATTGACGATTTATCAAAATGAAATTTCAATGTATGGATGTTTGTCGTTGCCATGCTTTATTGATGAACGTAGAATGAAAAACATTGAAGTCATAAGAACTGGATTATAAGCTTTTATATAGTAACTTTGAATTGCAACAGCCCGACGAGTAATTTTCACGACATTACAAAATGATGTCAGATTGAAAATAAACATTTTCAATAGTTTACGCGAATCAACAGTAACCTACCTTTCATAAACTATATCGAAAATTCAGCAAACGATAGCTATTCACGCAAATACAATTGCTGAACAAATAGTTTATATTTGTAAAATTTCTATTTAATCTGTTACATCATATATATCATCATATCAGCCAAAGGTCGTCCACTGCTGAACAAAGGCCTCCCCCTTAGATCTCCACAACGAGCGGTCACATGCCGCTCTCATCCAACGACTCCCAGCGACCTTCACCAGGTCGTCTGTCCACCTCGTTGGAGGTCGTCCCACGCTGCCCATTGCCACTTCAGTTTACTAATTCTTTCAGCTATGTCGATAACTTTAGTTCTTCTACGGATCTCCTCATTTCTGATTCGATCTCGTAGAGAAATACCAAGCATAGCTCTCTCCATAGCTCGCTGAGTGACCTTGAGCTTTCTTATGAGGCCCATTGTGAGTGACCACATCTCTGTTCCATATGTCATGTTTCCTTCAATATAACCAAGGTCTTCGTCCCCTAGAAACTCTGCATTATCTACAAAGGGGAAAGGGCACATGGCAGAACAATGGACGAGGTTGGCGTGGCCGCGAAGCGTATCGGGAATAAGGCCTAGATCTGTAATATATGGACGACTTTATTCGAACGTTAAAGAATAAAATCCATATGGATGGGTGAAATACCAAAATTGAAGTCAGTAATATTAAAGACGACATATTGACGATATTGACAACACGGTTGGTACAGTGGCTGATACAGTCGGCTGCTGCGATCCGGTACGTGGTTTCGATTCCCGCACGGAACAAATATTTGTATGATCTGCAGGTAGTTGTTCCGGGTCTGGGTGTATTGTATGTGGAATTCATGTCTGTAAACGCACCCACGACACAGGAGAAATCCTAGTGTGGGGCAAGGTTTTTTTTTAAATAAATAATAAAAGAGTTAACTTATGGAAGTCCTTTGTCCGTTGACGAAAAGTATACATAAACAATTCCAGTAATGTTTACCATACAACCGAAACTCAGACGCTATGGTAAAATCGGCACAATAATAGTCATAAGTACTGAAGTTATGTCATTCACAGTAGCCAGTGGATCTACATCGGATTCTAGTAATGAAAACATAATTGCACTAACAATGCTCTCTACGGACGGAGATAATATCTGCAGAGGTAACAATGGATGTAAATACAGTTCATTCATAGTATATATTTCTAAGTACGTAGGTACATAATAACGAGAACAAATGAAATTTGAATGATGTCAATAATTTTATAAGTTGTATGTATGGGTTTTCGCATCATTAACACGAGCTTGATCATCATCATATCGGCCGTACAACGTCCACTGCTGAACTAAGGCCTCCCCCATAGATTTCCACAACTGTGTCAACATATTGGGGGGAATTTGCCAGTACTCACCACGCTTGGCAGGCGGGTTGGTGACCACAGAATGGCTACTGTTCCACAGAAAGGACGCTGCTGCCCATCCCTCTGATTTAGAGTCCCTTAGTCGCCTTTTACGACCTACACGGGAGGAGATGGAGTGGTGCTATATTCTTAATCCGGACACCACACGGATATCCGGACACCACACGGATAAGCTGATGAATAGAGATTGATGCTAACGTAAAACTATGACGAGTGTATCGGATTTGAAATTTCAATAGACACTATTATATGCATTATTCCGTTTGGTATCCGGAATAAGAAAATAGAAATACGTCATCTCATCCCATAGATGGCGTAAAAAGCGACCAAGGGAGTCTAAAGCAGAGGGATGGGCAGCAGCGTCCGTTCTGTCAAACAGTAGTCAATCTGCGCTCACCAACCCGCCTGCCAAGCGTGGTGAGTACTGGCAAAATCTCCACAAAACGACGACACACGGCATGTAAACCGTCGTTGTAGAAATCTATAGGGAGGCCTTTGTACAGCAGTAAAAGTTTTCAGCCGATGTGATGGTATTAGCAATTAAAACTTACGATTTCAAGAAATTTTAAGAAATGAAAACCTAGACAATTAGTTTCTTAGTAGGATTTTCTTCATTGACAGAACTAGATAATAAAACATTCATATCCAATAATGATAATTTAACGTCATTTACAACATATTCAGTTCTAAGTACAAGATAACAAGAAAATGTAGGTACTTTATTTAAGGTCAAAGTTCAAAGAGCTGAAGACCGCAATAAAATCCAAAAGCAAACTTTGGAGTCCTGCCAAGGCGTCTCTTAGAGCAAATAAAAAGCAACGAACCAGGATCTTTCACATTCTCAAATGGTCGAAACCTTGTTACCTTTCAGTTTATACAATTAGAGTGCCTCAAATTCTCTTATTTCGTTTGATCTGACTTCGCTGTCCGACGACTTCCCATAAACATCGACGACTATACTTCAAATAGCATACTTAACTCTAGGCTATTGTTCAACCTCGATTACTCTGTCTTCCCCTATAATCCATAGTATATCAACTAGCCCGCATGATTTATCTTTATAAATTGTATCACAACCAATACTAACCTCCATTAATAAGGTTAAGGAAAGGACAATGATAGCGTTCATAAAAATAACTCGAGAGGTCGGTATTCTCAATGTCGTCAGTTTTAATGTGAACTAGTTTCTAGTGTGAAATTTATGTAAATGCAAAGCCCACAACGACTTCGTCCAACTGATGCATATTTAACACTCTTGGATACATTTCTAGACAATTCGTCATTATTATGTCAACACTAGTTTTAATCTGTGGTATGTTTAGCAAATCCGGGCTAAAGTTTGATATAAGATATTTGCTACAGTGCTAAATAGTGGCAGGTATCCAGAAGGAGACCGCAGACCGGGATCGGGAGAGGGCCGATCCCGCTCGAAGAAGGAGACGGCGCCGGGGTAACAACCGCCCTGGTGCCTAATTCTCATACGCCTGAAACCCCCTGCCGTTGCTATAAGGCGAGGGACCTGTGGGTTCGCGGGTGCGTAGATTGGGGAATTTTGGTGCCCACGCCGAGCGACCCACGAGAAGACGGTAGCACGTACGTGGTCACGCGCTGCCGTGGGACGCTTTGGGGGATCCTTTACAATCCCCCGGGGAGGTGACCGCTTTACAGTCAACCCTCTCCGAAATGAGCCTATGAGCGTGGCACCGGTGGGCGGCTCTAGTGTGATCATACGAGGACCTGGAGCCTCTCTTAAGTGCCGAAGATGACCGCTCCAGTGGTTTTAGCCAGTAGGAGTCCGGCATACCCCTTCTCCCTTCCCCGGAGCGAAGGAAGTTCATGAAGAATTCACTGGGCACCAATAAAAAAAAGGTATATAAAAAGAAACTAAGACCCTGGAACTAAATAAGATAAATAGCGGTTAGTAATATATTCTTCAAGGCGGTACCGATCAATACTTTAGTACTTTTAATTATGACGTAAGACTAAGGTTTTCTGAAATATAAAAATAAATGTCGAAAGGTCATCTGTCAGTTAGAAATATATTTCCTGAACGTTTCTAAACCTGCTTGATTCATTGTAACAAATTTTATCGGTACAGCACACGAGTAACGTAATAACATTCATAGACGTGTAACTATTGGATTGAACTATATATGGATGTACCGCATTTACCGTCAATGACACATGCCACGACGAATAAAAAATATCAGACATGACAGTGACAAAAGTTCCACATGGCAACGGAAATTATTAAATTATTATTAAATTGTTGTAATATATATTTTTGTACCTCTTTTTAACCCAAAGGCTGATTGGTAGAGAATGCCATATGGCATAAAGTCCTTGTGTACCATCATTGTGCATAAAAGTATAAATAAATTATACAATGATTGAGACAACATTTTCAAGATAATGTTCCCTGCTAATGAGGAAAAGTTACCATATACTGATCACGATTCTGTGCGAAAACTTTACACGGGCCATCAACTAGTCTACATTTATTGTTTCAAACTGTAAGAACTTCGAACAGTTCTAAGAATGAGAGATCCATTCGTATTTCGTCGCATTAATTTCTTTTTTGCCACTCCAGAATTTGTTCCTGTCCTTTCGATAATTTGATAGCATTGTCCACAATATAACTAACGGAACTCATGCATCTATTTTGGATAGTAATAATTATGGGCATTCCAAGCCCAAGGACAGTATGATAATGAAGTAGCTAATATTGCAGTTGAGTCATCTAGGCGAGATTGAGAAACTAATGCCAGATAAGAGGGCGGTGTAGCGACCGAAGTGTTATCGCCTGTGTAAACGGCGGATGTTTGTATAAGCTACGACCAATTTGCTCGCTTTGCTTTGCACGCGAAACTTAAGAAAATGAGCATGTAATTTCTAAATACTATTCTGAGGTAATAACAAATGCTTGAATGTGTTAGCTTTTATTTTAGTTAGAAAGAAGATAGTGATGAGAAACTTATCAATACTAGTGGAAAAACGTCATCAGTGCATGTTCACTGGCAAGGCTCCGTTGTCCAACCTGCTTGGCATTGTAACTTCAGGCAATATGTCTTTTTTGAGACGTAAAGTCGTTTTCTTGACATGAACAATTTGGTATGATATCTGTCTCAAACTATCGCATGATAGCTATCAGTAGACTAACGACTGCTGTAGGATACGCAATTAGTTCGTTGAATGTTCTATAATTACTTGATAATAAATTTGAAAATAATAATGAAAATATACCTCCTACTACTATCAAGTTTATTCTGTATAAACATAATCACGGTCCCCGTATGTGCGTCATGCCGTTTGTTCATGAAAACGAAGTTAATTACTAACAGGAAATCGACAGGCAACAATTTGTGGGAAGCATATGAGGATACATGATTTTATAATGATCATGGATTTACCATGTTTGTATTTAGAATACGAGTCAACATGACTTTGACTTCATAAATAACATTAAAACAAAATTTGTCTTCACTTTCAGTGTAACACTGAATGAGGGATAATAGTAATCCAGTCAATAGTTTAGCAGTCAAGCGTATACGCTTTACTTATATTGAGAGCGTATCAAATGTTCGAAGTTTCCTTTCGCGACACTCATGTTTGAGTGAATCAAGACATTTAAGGACATTCGTAGCAATTCGTATTAAGTTTAAATCTAAGGATACTATAGTTACTTCATTCGGATTTCAGTCAGGTACCAACTTAGGATTTCGAACCACTTATTTATTTATATGAGCCATTCTATCTCAATTTCAAATTAGAGCGTTCACTGCTGAAATTACTTATAAGAAATCCCAAATGTATTCTGCGGGAAAATCTAAATTAATCGTCAAACATTGTGTATCCTATGAACTTCATCGCTTTCCATTTGAATTCTTCCAACATTGGATGATAAGCTTCCGCACGGTTATCTTTCAGGGTCAAAATGCGTGTTCAATGGAATTTAATTGCAGCATCAAAGTACGGCAGCTAGTAAAATAATACTCTACCACAATCGTGGTCATAATTCAAGCTTTTTCCCAAACCAGTATTTTGCCATTTATAATTTTTTTTACTTAATTATAGCCTAAAGTTTAGTGATAACATCTCGGTAAACTAGGGAGATATGACATCATCGTGAGTACACAAGTACCTACCTAACATAATATAGATAATAGTTGTATAAATATATAACGCGCCTTATGTGCCGCAGATGCTATTTGTAGTATTAGCGAAGGATTCTATAATGGTTAGATGCTTATTATTTTATACCCAAGATGGAAGATAGAATGGGAGTCATCCGTGATCCCTTAGAATTATTTTTCTTTTATCTGACAGTACGCCTCTACCATTCAAAATTATCTGGGCTTGCGTTTTTTATTAGCAAATGCAGAAGTGCTTTCATATGGCTAACGGTATCCAAAAAGTTACGTGAAATCAAATTTGCGTGGTGTGATTTGTATTTAGTGTTCAGATAGATGCTGAAAAGCCAATGTACCTGGCTGGCTCCCCCAAGAAGATATTTTCCGGTCTATTCCTAGATGTGTGGTCCTTACACGGCTAATTCTCTACATGATTTATATCAAGGCGTTGAACACCATCTGTTTTTACATCTAAACAAAATGTTGGCATGCACATGTTGCTCTCGAGATAGAGCCGATTTTGTTTTTATCTCATTACTACCTTGAAATTCTGTGTATATTTAACATTTATTTAAAACAGGTTCATAACAATATTTTTTTTACAAAAGGCCCGTTCTATTGTTTCTTGGAAAAATATTCAAAAATCAAAAATATGCCTGTTAGGACCTTGTAGCTAACTCAGCGAAGTAGGAAGTAACTTGCGGTGGCCAAGGTGAACTGATGATAATTATGAAGATACATTAAATATACTTGTTGTAAGTACATTTGACGACATACTTGTTAACTTTGAACCCGAGCAGGGAGCTCGCCCATTGAGCTAAAAAAAGTTGTAGGAACTAGTATTTCATAACTTGTAATAAATAGTATTTATGATTAGAGATGAAATATTTTATACGTTCCACAGTATAAAGAACATCGTAGGTCTTATGAAGATCAAGGGGGTCGCGGGTGCGCAGACTAGGGAGTCTGCGTGCTCACACCGAGCGACCCCCGAGAAAACGGTGGTGTGTGCGCAGCACAGCGTAATGCGGGGCTTGGGGGGATCCATTATCCCCCGAGAAGTGCCTGGGGAGCGACCTTTTTACAGTCGCCTTCCCTCCGCTAGAGAGGGTGACCGCTTTACTGTCTTCCCCTCCGTGATGTGCCTAAAGGCGTGGCACCAATGGGCGTAGTGTGATCTTACGAGGACCTGGAGCCCCCTTCGGTGCCGAAGATGACCGCTCCAGTGGTTTTAGCCGGTAGGAGTCAAGCACACCCCTTAGCCCTTCCCCGGGGTGAAGGAAGTTCCATGTAGAATTTCCACTGGACATCAATAAAAAAAAGGTCTAATGCAGATGTGACTACACAGGTTGAGTAAAGTGACATAGGTGAAGAGAAGCCAAATCCAGCAGTGGGTAAATTTTGGCTCTGTAATATAAAACATAATCACCTAGGACTGGACTACTTTTTAGTAAGCTTAACTATCAATTTAATACATGAAACCCCAGCTTATTTTAAACCAAAAAGTTATCATAAAAACATCAAAATTACACAGTTTTATTTGAACTTCGAGTTAAAGTCAAAGACGTTAAGCTAATGTAGACAAACCGAATGCGAACAAAAACCGTTGGCACAACCCCACCAAGCGAACAGATGACGGCGCATGAAGCTTTTAGGACAAGTTACTTTAGATAAGTGATTATCATCTTTACTCAAAGGTAACAGAGCGCCAACTTGAATGTAAAGTCGCGTAGACAAAAAATCCAAGAGACAGCAAGGTGGCAAAGGGATGGAATGGAGGGTGGCGTAACAGGTGTACGGACAGATGGGTGGAACACGTGGCTTAAATTTATACTATGGATTTTAATGGAGCTTTAAAAGGATCCTATTTTCTATTGTTTTATCATTTTTGGAGCAGATGTTTTTAGAATTGTGAATTCACAAATTGTATTAAACGCTATAAAATCTTATATTTCTCACTGTATGAGACAATTTTATATGGTGTTGTATACTCTAATATAAGCGCTAATTAAAACATGGCCACTTCAAAGCTTAGGAATACTGTCACGAATTCACGATCTTGTTGCTAGAGTTAATTAAATCGGCAAATAGCATCTCCGCGAATATAACGAAGGTTCGTCAGAAGCGAGTCTCGAAATATATCATAGGAAAAGAAATTCTGCTGTGCTTTAGAAACCGCAGTAGTGTGTAAGTGAAACGAAGTGAAACGGCATTACATGGGCACCGAGCATATCGACCGTCAAATTAAATTCAAGTACAGGCTAGTGAATGAGGGAATCGTGGCTTGGTGGCCATAACTCAGATCTATCGATCTAACATGCTACGGTGCGTGTTCAAGTTGTGGATGGACAGTTCTTTACACAATGAGACCACTTCATATCAACGAGCGTGCGATAAGCTGGTGGTCTGAATTGCCATGAGAATCCAGGGAATTTTGATATCCTATAACATCAGCCATTAGGAAAGGTCTTAACAGTTTGACCATCACCATCATATCAGCCGATGGACAACTGATTACCTACAGTTTGTCATCGTTTTGGTACGCCTGGCAAGTGGGTTGGTACACCCAGAATGGGTGATGTTCCACAGAAGAGATTCTGCTGCACATTCCACTGGTTTAGAGAATTTTTGTCAATTTTAGGGCATTCGCGGCAGGAGATGGAGCGATGCTATATTCTTAATCGAGACACCACACGAACAAGAAGAAGATATTGATATCCCCAATAATTGTATTTTGAGAAGATCAAACGGCAAAGTATATGAAGTTGCATCTTGTTGCATGGAAAAAGGCTAGTGTCGGACAGCGGCTGAATGAGTGACGTCATAGCATCACGTGCTGGCTGCGATTACAAGATGTTGCAGGTATATGTAGGTATTAATTGTCACTTTACGTTGCATGTCTTGTGGGCAAGTATAGTTCCACCATATTATACCTATGATCATTAAGAAAAACATCAGCTGCTGACCTTTCTGCTGTACACTTAATTGTTCTCGTCCGTTGATCGTTGTCAGTAATGATCTCTGCGTTTTTTGCAATATTTAAATTCTCCATTAGCATGGAAATTTACTTATATTAGCTAGATGTTTGTTTTTTCGGAATAAAATTTCATCTCTTTGGGATCAAGATACGATAAGATTGTTTTTGTTGGGATAAAATTCGTTTTTAAGGTCAAACAGAACCAAAGATTAAGCTGGCAGTGTTATTGAAATTGTCCAGGCCCCAAGCAGCACGGCTATTGGAGAATATATGAATGCTATTTAGTTATCTAGAATGAGAAAGACCTTTCGATAGTATTTATAATAGCTTATAAATTCTAATTTACTTCTCTTACTCTTATTTAGTTCTTCTCGTCCTATTATATTACTTTTTTCTAAATCTGTTGATTGTTACATCGCAATATTTCTGGAGTGTCGTAACGGACCACATAAAATACTTTACCTGAATTGAAAGGGAGTCTTACCACGCTGTTATTTGATAAAATAGCAATGAATTTAATCTGAAATTATTTGATAAAATAGCAATTAATTTAATTCTGTAATTGAGCAAAGCGCACAAAAACTTATTTAATAAGTCCAAATGGTAAAACAAGAAGTGATTAAATGTTTTTTTTTTAATCCCGAACAATCTCAGATGAGGAAAACCTTGAGCATCTTCATACATTAGTAGTACGTGATTTGAGTGACACTGATGAAGCAAGTTTTATAATCAACTAGTGTTATAATGCGCTCCACGCTATAATGAGCGATTTTAATGATAAGTCAGCATCTATATCGCGTGCCGCAACAGACGAATACCTTATATTTACGTGAGCTTTGGTACTAAAATATGTAGTTATATATTTTTTTCAATATTTTATAGACCAGTACATAACCAAAATATAAAGCATTAAACTGACGATAAGATAAAATTCATTACAACTCATTGTGTTAATTTCGATAAAAATAATCGTGAATTCACACGTTTATATTGTACTAGATTCGTGTTGGTGATAAAACATTGAATTTCTCAATAAATGTACTACTCATAATCGAGCTATAATCGATAATAACATCTGAACACAATGTTAGATTTTTTCATCACGAACATAGATGTTGCTTGAAGACAAAAGTCCCCATCGAAAGCGAGAGCACCAGACCCTTGGCGAAACAAGAAAGTGATTCTATCTCACTCCAACACACGGGATAGACAGGGATGTGGAACAAAAAGACGGTTACGACCGTTTGCACGATGCAAAATAAATATTAAAGCCATGAACGACTCCATCTTGGAGTTTGCGGGTTTGCGTTGCGATGACATCACCGTAACTTATGATTTCAGTCAACATGATTCTCAACGATCTATACACTAATGTAATTTATTCGTTTGACGAAACGCTTGGCCATGGTGGCAGTCGCTTCGTTACATGTTGCTATGCTGACTTCACATTTCTTGTAATCGTGATAAGCTATGACGCATGTATGTACAACTTAATTTATGCTGATTATTGGCACAGGTGACTAAGATAAACCAAGACAGGCTACGCTGAATTTAAGTAGGTGGACTTTGGCAACAGGACAATAGTTTAAGAGCTAGGACTCATAGCTCATTGTTTTTATTGTGCAAAGCACTAGAAGATTCTCTCTGCGGTTTAGATACATAAAGTACTTCAGACGTCATCAGTCAAGGAGCTACTCGTCCCTTGGTTGTGTAACTTACCTGTTTGCCTCCGGCAACCATTGTAGCAGATTTTTGGGTCACACGCACTGGGTAATGTCACAGGCACAAATGTTAAACACACGGTTGTTTATATTATCCTGTAGGTGAGGCACGTGAGCCGCGTCTGCCGGACGCGGCGGTAGAGTTTGAACTGAACGGTCGCGGTCGCCGCGGGGATGCGCGCGCGCCCCGTGTTCAAGGCCGGCGCGCGTCACCTCACACACCTCACACACCTCACACCGCCTACAGTTTCGCTACCTTATTTCCTTTAAGAATCTAAATTGAATTGTGACCCAATCGATGAGTCTACAATTACATAACGACATGACGCGTGACAGTGCAAGGTGCGTGTTTATGTGTGCTCAACTCAATTAATCGCCATATATGTAAGTTGTTAAATGTGCCAATATTCCATTACTCTATACATAAGAGTTACTATTCTTTTCAACTTGCTAATAACAAACACCTGTGTTTAAATTTATTCATTATGTAATTGCCTAAGTTTATCGCCGAACAAAGGTTCTATAGGATCCGCCATTTATATTATTTATTATATGATGTAGGTACTTATGTACTTTGGAAATTTGATGTATATGCGTAATCCTAGGAATATCTGTCCCTATATTTTGTTTTATTTTCATGGAGTCAAAAACGCACATACTCACCAGTGACTAATTAAATAGATCCATGAAAATCATTATTTATCATCATGGTCACTGACTCTGGGTCTCATAACAAAGCTCAAGGTCACTCAACAAGCTATTGAGAGAGCTATGCTTGGTATTTCTCTACGAGATCGAATCAGAAATGAGGAGATCCGTAGAAGAACTAAAGTTGTCGACATAGCTGAAAGGATTAGTAAACTGAAGTGGCAATGGGCGGGGCACATTGCTCGTAGAACTGATGGCCGTTGGGGTAAAAGGTTCTCGGGTGGAGAGCGTGCACCGGAAAGCGCAGCGTGCTCCAACGAGGTGGACAGACGACCTGGTGAAGGTCGCTGGGAGTCGTTGGATGAGGGCGGCGTGTGACCGCTCGTTGTGGAAATCTAAGGGGGAGGCCTTTGTTCAGCAGTGGACGTGATGAATCATCATATCAGCCACAGGACGTCCACACGTCTGTCCAGCTCGTTGGAGGTCGCCCCACGCTGCGTTTTCCGGTGCGCGGTCTCCATTCGATAACCTTTTTGACGTTGATTAGGGTACTCATTATATTTCTCCAGAATCACTTTATCGTCTTTAGAGCAGTTTTATTGTTATATATTTCAGGTTTTATTGTGGCTGGCTTTGAGGCTCTATGCTTATTTTATTTAAATTTACATAACTTTAAGAAAGCCAATCTATTGCGGGTTCTGATCTGGAAGACATGTTTAGTTTTGGGTAGAGCGTTTCAACTCTTTTCAGCGCCTCTAGGTTGTCGGCTGTAAGTAGACTGTTTATGCTCAGCTTGTGTACTCAGATGATGTGATCTTCACCCCTCTTATTTTTCGCGAATATCAAAACGTATTTATGGTTACTTTGCCTAACACTTTTCTAAATAATACTCGTCCGTTGTAATCGGGGTTTTTACAATCATAGGCAGATTTGTATAGATTATTTCATTTTTAAATTAAAAGCGGTGTAAACTTTCATCCATCCTCAAAAATACCCTTGAGAACAATCCGTATTTGTGACTAGCTGGGACCGGCGGTTTCACCCGCGTTTAATTTAAAAGAAATTTAGAGTACTTCGATATACACTTGACATAGAATATTATATATTGGATTTCAAGGGTTTCTTTTTTTGCGCGGTACCCTAATTATTTTTCTAAAATAAAAGTAGCCTAAGCTAAAGTGAAAGTCCCGTCAAAATCGGTCCAGCAGTTTCGGAGATTACCCGGAACAAAGAGACAGACAGACAGACTTTTTTTTTGTTATAGGTACCGTATATACTTTCATATGCATTTAGTAAAAAGCTGTTATTTTGAAATTACAAACAGACACTTCAATTTTATTTATTTGTATAGATATATAGATATTCACGGACGGAACGGAATGGATGTCGAGAGCAGATATAATTTTCCCTAAACGATTACGGATTCATGGCCATATATGTAAACGAAAAATCTGTTACAAATAATAGAGTAATTTTAAGTAAGTAATTTATTTTATTTTCTGACCACAATAGTGAAAAGTTATAGTATTATTCAAATTAAGTTTATTTTTTTAAAAAACGTTGCCCCACTCTAGGATTTCTCCTGTGTCGTGGGTGCGTTTACAGACATGAATTCCAGACACAATACACCCAGACCCGGAACAACTACCTGCAGATCATACAAATATTTGTTCCGTGCGGGAATCGAATCCACGACCCGGAGCGCAGCAGCCGACTGTACCAGCCACTGCAGCAACCGTGCACCAAACAAAATTAAGTGTGGGAGACTGGTGCCTAAAGTAAAGTCTGAAGCCTGTATTTCAGGTCACCAGGCCTTCTACCCGAGAAGGCCAATTTTGCTCTTTCAGAAACTGTTCCAAACGTTTTTTTTTCCATTTTCTTATTCTTCGTGTATCTGATTCTATTAAGTTGTTTCCTCTTGTTAAAGTTCTCCTGATGAATACTCTCCAATACGTTGATATAACTTTATCAGACCCCGATACTGGTTGATTTTGTCCTTTATACCCAGTTAACATATTGCATCCCATGAATGCGCACTTTCGCTGCAGACAACATCTTGATATAACAATAAACTCGCTGTTCTAATCAAATATATAGGCTTTGATACACTCAACATTGACGATTTACCAAAATTAATTTCCAATTTTCCTTCTTGTCTTAGATTATGGCTTCTGTAGAGTTCTTCCACAATTTCGCCAATGTCAAGTGTACGGCAACGTCGTACGGTGTTTAGATTAATAAATCTTTACATATTCATAAAATATTTCTCAAAAATGAAGGAATTCTATCAAAAGATATCGGCAACGTCGTACGGTTTCCAATTGTTCGAAGTGATCGCGATATATGGCGGAATGCTGCACAGTCTAAAATGAATCCCTAGTACGAGTTCCTTAGTAATAATGCGTTTACCGGCACCCGTATTAGCTAAAAACAGCGACAGTAGACGCACAGCAGCTATCGCGCATCCAAAGATTCCCAGTGGACAAGAGCCTGGGGTGCATTTCTCTAAGCTCAAACATCAATACATCCTTGAATACATAATCGAAATAACGGTGTAAAACCAATTCGGTATTTGCCAAGACATGATTGAAGCTATTCAAGGACACGTCGCAGAAGGTAAGCCATGAGGACCAGTCTTAGCGATTACCAAATTGGGTTATCAGTTATTACCGTTATTTCAATTCTGTATTTAAGGATGTTTGAGCTTAGAGAATTGCACCCCTTAAATTGAAAGCCGAGGATGCAATTTTTAGTTCATTGATCGTCTAACAGACTGTGCGTCAGCGATCTTCGCCTGCTTAATCGCTATCGGCATTATTAAGTATATACGTAATACCAAAATGACGTATGAAAGCGGCGTCTGCGCGATTTACGCGTGTCGCAAAGCGTCTGCGACATACGTAATCAGCCCGCGGGTTCGGCGCTGCGATGGGCCCACTCCACTCTTCAACCAATCGCAGTTTACGTTTCGATTGTGAAAGAAACTCGTACAAGGGTACTGGACAAGACCAATGTTACGTGCACATGACTCACCGAGACCAGCCTGCGTCAAAGCGACTTCGCTCGAAATTGTGCGGGCAAATGTCTACTTAGGGCAGGCTATTTTACTTAGTAGACACAATTGGAAGGAATAAGCTGACCGGAATATGGGCTATCCCGTATTCCGTGTGGTGTCCGGATTAATAATATAGCACCACTCCATCTCCCGTGGATGTCGTAAAAGGCGACTAAGGTACGCTAAACCAGAGGGATGGGCAGCAGCGTCCCTTTAAAACAGCGGCCATACTCCGCTCACCAACCGGCCTGCCAAGCGTGGTGACTACTAGCAAATCCCCCCGAAATTATACAATTGTGGTAATCTATGGGGAGGCCTTTATTCAGCAATGGCCGTTTCATGGTTTTTTATTTTTTTTTAGTTTAAAATTCGTTGCCCCCACTAGGATTTCTCCTGTGTCGTGGGTGCGTTTACAGACATACATTTCACACACAATACACCCAGACCCGGAACAACTACCTGCAGATCATACAAATATTTGTTCCGTGCGGGAATCGAACCCGCGACCCGGAGTGCAGCAGACGACTGTATCAACCACTGCACCAACCGTGTCGTCATATGATGAACACTGGTGGTAGGTCTCACCAGGTCGGTAGCACGCATGTGGTCACGCGCTGCCGTGGGACGCTTTGGGGGATCCTTCCACCCTCTCCGAGATGTGCCTATAGGCGTGGCACCAGTGGGCGGCTCTAGTGTGATCATACGAGGACCTGGAGCCTCCCTTAGGTGCCGAAGAAGACCGCTCCAGTGGTTTTAGCCGGTAGGAGTCCGGCATACCCCTTCGCCTTTCCCCGGGGCGAAGGAAGTTCATGAAGAATTTCCACTGGGTAACAATAAAAAAAAGGTCTCACCAGGTACCACCGCAGTGCAAGATATTATGCTGCCAAGCATATGTTTACACTTTAGACATTACTGGGTTCTGGTTAGCGGGGCACTGTAGCTAGTGAAGTTACTGGGCGGAAAGAGACTAAGTAACTGTCTCGAGGTGACGAGTGCAGTGTGTTTATTGCTGCTGAGCATTACAATTGGCATGCTTCATCATCAATTCAACCGAAAAACGTCAATTGCTCGACAGAACCCAAAAAATATTGCCACGACCGGTATGGGTTTGTGCTCATTGGGGGTTTTGCCATAATCCATCCATCCACGCTTAGCAGACGGGCTAGCGATCGCAGTTAGGTTATAAATGTACTAGAAGGACGCTGCTGCCGATCCTCCGACTCATAGTCGCCTTTTATGACACACACGGGATAAGATGGGGTGGTGGTACTCGTAGCCGGCACCACACGCCGTGAGGCTTACCACCAGAGAATAATGGCTGAATGGTCTCGTCAATGGGCTGATTTAAAAAAAAGAAAGTGTTTCCCCGTTGCTTCAGTAGCAGGAGGTTAGCGGTGAAACGAAGCTAAAGGTCTAATATTAATAAGAAAACGAATAATGCATAGTTTTTCGCACAATTTTTCATTGACATGCACCGTACTGTAAGGGGAAATAAAGCAAACTGCGATGTGTCGCGACGCGGGCGCCTTATGCACACCAGATAACCCGGCCCCGCTTTTAATCCCCAGTGATCTAGCTAACTCAAACTAAACTATGTTAACATTTATTGTAGTTTAACGTTAAAAATGACATCGATAGCCCCGATCTCTTATCTTAATTTAATGTTAATGTTCCGTCAAAAACTCGCTT
The DNA here is from genome assembly GCA_947459985.1 of Diloba caeruleocephala. Classification (NCBI taxonomy): domain Eukaryota; kingdom Metazoa; phylum Arthropoda; class Insecta; order Lepidoptera; family Noctuidae; genus Diloba; species Diloba caeruleocephala. Next base: position 27,280,535 of record OX381612.1, on the reverse strand, counting down.
TCATCCACCTATATGCGTCGTCATATTATAGGCAAAACTCTTATGTTGTACGTGCAAGCAGAAACTTCAATAAATTTTATAAACAGCATGATTTTGATCCATTTAGCACGAGCGTGGTCGTGGCTAGAAGGTGCATAAGCCTCAATTTCTTTAAGGGAAACAGTGTATAACCGTTATAATTCTAGTGGTTGCCATATAATTATGTTTGTTTAAACTATGTTAGCCTAATGTGTGTATAACTATGTCTCTATAATTTTGTATACTACCAGTTTGATAGATTATAAGTAAAATTTGTTTCTTTTTTGTTTGTTTCCTAAGTAAGAACGTTCACTCTAGTTTTATTTTTCTAGATTTTATACGTGAAGACTTGTTACTGGCTGTCTGTTTACTTTACTGTTATCATTTTGTTATATTTTGCTGTAAGTCTTCCATAGAAATTAACTAAATAAATAAATTTAACTAACAGGTAAGGTACATAAACTATGCGCGCGACGTATGTGTCGCGCGGCGGGTGCACCGTCCTCTGTCCGCTAACCAGATAACGCGCGGCCCACTTTCCCGCTTCCTTCCGATGACACACTTGAGCTAGGCTTCAACAACTTACATTACATCACTTGTTATTAGATTTACGACTAACTAGCACATCACGATTTCGTTTGAGACGCACAAGAACTTGAGTTAATAAACATGTTGCTAAAATATAATATTTTCATTTTTATTGTGGCAAAACTTTACCAACGATATTTTATACTCTTCCACCAGCAGTTTGATATACTATCTAATTATGGACGCCACACACTAACATACACATCATGCATAAATTAACTTTTCCATTCAACTCTATAGACATTCATTTGATAATAATAGCTTTAGCTACACAGAACACATGCATAACTGCATTAATCAAAGCAGTTTACGTCTACAATAATAAAAACATCCGTGGACATGATTTTCTATTTTCTATAGACATGGCGTGATCCTTTTCTTCTATAGTTAAATAAAATCATATCACACAGAACTAAATAAAATAGCAATATAAATTGTTGAACGTTGATCTTGGTCCTCTCGCTGTCTGTCTGTTCGGTGGGATCGGGCTCGCTCAGATATCGATCGAGGAGCGAGGTCCTGGGCTTCTATCAAGCAATCCTAGAGATGGCGGCAGCACGTAGTGAACACATCTACCATGATATTTAAAAGGTTTTCTTCATGCAGAATCCTTTCTCAAGGTACACACACGCACGCACACACTACAAAACACCTACAAGAGTCAAATATTGAATACAATCATGCTAGCATTAACTTTATATAGGGTCCAACAGGTTATTAGGGTCATGTGGTGCCGGCTACGAATAGCACCAACCCATCTCATAATGTGGGTGTCGTAAAAGCCGACTAAGGGATTACACGGAGGATGGGCAGCAGCGTCCTTCGAATACATTAACAACTTAACTGCGATCGCCTACCCGCCTGCTAAGCGTGGCGATTATGGCAAAACCCCCCAATGAGCACACAACACACCGATATCGGTCTTTGTGGTGATCTTTGGGGGAGGCCTGTGTCCAGCAGTGGACTTTATTCGGCCGAAATGATGAGGGTCCAACAAAAATCATCAGATCAGCCAAAAAAACGTCCACTGCTGAACAAAGGCCTCTCCCGTCGTCCCGTTACATGTCCTCTGTCGTCAATTTAAGGGGGAATTTGTCAGTACGCTTGCCAGGCGGGTTTGTGAGCGCAGTATGGCTACTTTTTCACAGAAGAGACGCTACTGCACATCCCTCTGATTAAGAGCCCTTTAGTCGCCTTTTACGACATCCATGGGAGGAGATACAGTGGTGTTATATTTTTAACTAGCTGGGACCCGCGGTTTCACCCGCGTTTAATTTAAAAGAAATGTAGAGTACTTCGACATATACACTTGACATAGAACATATATATATATTGGATTTCAAGGGTTTTATTTTTTTGCGCGGAACCCTAATTGTTTTTCTAAAATAAAAGTAGCCTAAGTTATTCCTTATAACATTAGCTATCTGCCAGTGAAAGTCCCGTCAAAATCGGTCCAGCCGTTTCGGAGATTACCCGGAACAAACAGACAGACGGACAGACAGACAGACAGACAAAAAAATTAAAAATAGCTTTTTTGTTATAGGTCCCGTATATACTTTCATATGCATTTAGTAAAAAGCTGTTATTTTAAAATTACAAACAGACACTTCCATTTTATTTATTTGTATAGATACAGATACCACACAGACTTAAATAATTGTGAACTTTATTTCATTTTTATTATTTTATCAGATGGTTAAAGGGATAACATTTATAAAAAGAAAGTTGTAGTTTCAATATTTGTTATTGCCAATATATAAAAAATAGAGCACTAAAAATCTTCAGTTTTCCACTATTTACTTACGAAAATACAACAATAATTTGTCACATTTCATTAAGTTCACTATTTATGCAGGATGCTATATATAGTTAATGTGGTAGCTACTTGTGTCAAATGGTAGGTATGTAGGTGACCATTCAAGGTTGGATTCCATTGGTCCTGGGACTATTAGCTATGTTTATTACCACATATAAAAAAAACAATGGGAAATCAACTTAAAGGGCATGTCAATAATAATATATAGATAAAAACTAGCCAAACAAAAATGTGTTGAAATAAAATACAAAGAAGACACCTCATTAAACTCTCTCTACATAAGTTACTACTGCCTATAAGAACTATGTTTAAAAACTCAATGCTGTAATATATGGTTGTAGCTGTCATGGCAATCAACTAATAGATTAATTAATAACAATACTAAAAACTGAGCATAACCAATCACAAACATTTGGACTAACCAAGGCATTATCATTCGCGCCTAAATCAAGCGCGTTGCTAATATAACCGAGTATCTGGAAAAATAAATACATATACATACAGATATAATATTTATATTAATTGAAAAACATATTTATGTCATGTTATTAGTTGATTTGTGGAAAATACAATAAATTGTGCAAATTTTACAGTACATACACAAGGTTTGAAGAAATAAAATGAGGTGTTTATTTTAAAAAGTTTCCATAAAATAAAAGGAAACAGTATCAATTGAAAATTGAATCTAGTTTTCTAATAATAGCATAGATAATGATGATGTATCAAAATAGATATTCATGTAGTTTTCAGTGTTTTTTATAGTATGTACATAACTAATGCATATAGACGAGTATTATCACTCAGTGTCAACCAGGATGTGATAAAGTCAATGTCACAATGAAATCACAAAAATATTGTGGCTAAATCATTTGTGTGTGTGCCATTTCAACCTTTTTAAATAAGCCTAATAAAACTCTTTAAATTATTACATGATTCAGATATATATTTTTAAAAGTCTCAAGTATATTGAGTGTATATTTCTACCAGTTACAATTAGGGCTTCAATCAATCAATTATGAATTGGACATAATTACCTGAGTAATGATGTTGATCTGTGTGTCACTTTTAATTTCATTCATATAAATTATACCAATGTAGAAGGTATGTTTACTAGTGTAAACTTAACATATTTATATAATATCATACAATTGGAACATATTGTGTCATAGCTTTAAGGGTGAGATTCAGAAACGAGTCTAAGCATGAACTTATTCTTCCATTTGTCAAAATGCACTACTTACACTCCCAATTTTGATGGATGGAAGCGTAAGTTCACGCTTAGACTCGTTTCTGAATCTGACCCTATGAGGCATTTTCAAGCTAGGCTTCAGCGGTATGTTTTAATAACCTCTCATCTAGTTCGAGACACAGGCTTTCTGACAGTTAAGGGGAGAAAGAAGACATTTGACATAACTCACATGGAGCTTATGTCACATTAAATTTTATTAACTATAAATAATATCATGTAATGATCAAAGTTTTTATTAAAACATCTGTCTGGAAGTCCTTATTTCCAGCAAAATAGCATTTATAAGTTAGAGTGAGCCAGACATAAAAGTGTATGATTCGTTCCATTAAATAAAGTGGACATTTTACATGTTTTTAAATTTAATTTTCTATTGTTAAATTGCAGCAGCATACAAGCTCATATAAAAAAAGAAGTATTAAGTACTAATAAAGTAACACAGTTTGTGCCGTGCCGTGTGGTGCCGGCTCAGAATGCCACCACCCCGTCTCCTCCCATGGGTGTCGTAAAAGTCGACCAAGGGATTAGCAGGAGGATGGGCAGCAGTGTCCTTCGAGTAAATTAACAACTTAACTGTGATCGCCAATCCGCCTGCCAGGTGTGGTGACTATGGCAAAACCCCCCAATGAGCCCACAACATATCCATATCGGTTGTTGTGGTGATCTTTGGGGGAGGCCTGTGTCCAGCAGTGGACTTCATTCGGCCGAAATGATGAACACAGTTTGTTTCTATAGATTTTAGCATCATACACCAAAATGAATGAACCAAAATTAATTACATGTAAAATAATATGTGTATAAATAATGTACACCTGTTACATATTGGACAAAATTAAGTTTTCAACAATACCATACAATATGTACTTGCTGTTATCACTATTTTAAACAAGATAACCCATACTGTAATACCTGAATATTACAAAATACTCTTATCTCTCACACTAGCTAGGTACTTTTAACTTTCCAAAAGAGATATATCATAAATATTTATACTGACACATCAATATAATCATTATTTTCACTTTATAAACTATAGCAAGACCAATTTACTCAAATGTTTGTACTGGTGATAGTTGCTTAAACATTTTTACACTGTTATCAATGTAGAAACTCAATTTAGTATGAAAAATATCACCTAGTTTATACAGCGTCATAGATGTCTGATCACATTGCGATGGTGAAATCAGTAAAATAACTTATCCACGGCAGACATACGAAGCGCCTGCCTTAGAGAACCGGTAATCTAAGTTTTAAAAAACAATTAAACGTAAACATGAGTACTCACCGACTTCGGCATGTTGGCGGTTTAGGATCACAATCTGCAACGAGACAAAATACATGTTACCATAACTTCGTTCACGTAAATTTCCACCGCGGCTGACGAGTCCCCTGCCGCGTGACATTGCTTAAGAAATTGTGACTGAACGCTTACTTGTATGCATGCATAACGCTAATAAGAAGCTCTGTTCCGGTTCATTCTATACATTTTCACACAAAATAATCATACTGGAACAATGACAATAAAATTGTAGTCACCGGGCAGTCGGTTGAATACAGAAAACGTTAGAAGAAAATTCCGAATGTTCCGGTGGAATATGTAAGTTACGTTTTAAGTGAGTAACAAAAATTAAGTTTAGATAATAACTTACCCGGTAAAAAGAAGAATATCACCTAATAATCCACATAAGTAGAACAACACACATAAAGAACACCCTTGAGTCACAAAAATATCGCGATGTGACAACTGCCTGCGTGACGTGGTAGCCGATGTTGTCATCTAAAAACGTACATTTCCTTATTTACTTTTGTGAGAATAAATTAAGTCAACGTATAGGATTTGGCAAGCAAAATATCAATTGAATAAGTAGTAAGGTAACGTAATAACTGTATTAATATAGTGTATTTTAAAAATCCACATTGACATTAATTAATTAATCTACCGATACTTTTTATTTATTTTAGATGGCAGTATTTTTGAAAGCTGATTTACGCAGCTTATGATAAAATTAAGAGCCATTACAACCACAAGATTTGTGAACTGATTTAAGATACAAACTAAAATCATTTACATATATAATTTAAAGTTTTGATTAGATTCATTACAATATTTGCTATGACACTCGGTCGTTGTGAATCTTGGAATAATTTACAAGAGGACACTTATTTTGCGTTGTCCGAAACGTAAGTAGATTCGTTCGGAAATTTTAATAAACCTACAGTGTGTCCGGTCATGGACTAGCTTTATTCTAGGTGCACACGGCTACGCATCAACCTAAACTGTTTGGACTTTGATCTATTAGAAGTTGAAAGCTGCGAATCGTGCGAGAGGGTATAGTACTTTTTGCTGTTCCGTCCTACTCTTTTAAACAACAGTTTACAAAATATATACGTATATGATATGCTGCATGGTGGGGCGTGCCGCGCGCTCAAACTAAACAGGTTTTGTGTAGCCTGATGTGTGGAGTATGTAAAATAGTGCGACGGAACGACAAAAAGTACTACACCCTCTCGCACGATTCGCAGCGTTCATTTGTTCATCATAGACCACACACATACGCTGCGCCAGGTTATACAGAAGACCAAGGAGTATAATCTGAACTCTCAAGAGTTAGCCCAATCTCTAAAAGCTTAGAAAAGTCAAAGGTCAAAGAGCACCGACCGATTGCTGTGTTATCATCTTTAGCGAAGGTATTTGAGAGCATTATCCACAAATATATATACGCAAGTGGACAAATACCTTTGCAACGAGCAGCACGGCTATAGATCAAAGAGATCTGTTGACACAAATTTACTGATTTTCGTAGACTTTGTTTCAGCTGTTCTCAATCTAAGCTCTCGAGTAGACGTGCTCTATTTCGACTTCCGGAAGGCATTCGATAGAGTCAATAGTGACATATTATTGAAAAGACTCAGCACCTTAGGCTTTGCCCCAGTGCTTCTCCGACTTCTGGCTGACTATCTTCGCGACCGCCAGCAGTATGTCAGTCTAGGAATATACGAGTCTAAGCCCAATCATACGCGTTCCGGGGTAAGTCAAGGATCAATACTTGGGCCCCTTCTATTTCTACTGATGGTGAACGACCATCCCACTGTCCTAGAGCATGCACAATGCTTGTTTTTCGCTGATGACTTAAAGCTCTTCACAGAGATAAAATCTGATACAGATTGCAGAGTTCTGCAACGTGACGTTGAAGCGGTACATCAGTGGAGTATTGTAAATGGAATGGAATTTAACACCACTAAATGCTTCGCTATGACTTATGGTCGAATGCGGCACCTAATAACTTACGACTATAGTATAAATGGGGAGAGTGTAACTCGCAAAAGAATTATAAAAGATTTGGGAGTCATATTCGATCGGAAGTAAACATTCCATGACCATATAAGTTGCGCTGGCGAAGGAGTCTTTTAGGCGATTGGGATTCATCCTCAGAAATTTTTGCGATTTTCAGAACCATCATGTGATAAGGCTAATTTTTGGAGCCCTAGTACGCTGTAAGCTAGAAAATGCTATGTGTGTGTGGAGCCCACACGAGGGCACGTATATCTTATTGCTTGAAAAGGTACAAAAAGCTTTTCTCAGGTACCTTAAGCGCATTAATGGATACTATCCCTATATGTACCCGATGCAATTTCTTTTAGGTAGTCTGGGCTATAATTCATTGGAAGTTAGACGGGAATGGCATCAACTTACTTTCATGAGCAAAATCCTCCGCGATAAAATTGATACACCAGATCTAAATCGCGAGCTGTCTCGATTTTGTACCCAAGACAACTATCGGCGCAATAGAAGGCACAAGTTGTTCGCCGTGCCATAGTGTCGCACCGTGGCCCACACCAATTCGCCCACACCACGCACGCTCTCTGAGCTCAACGCTCTTCTAGAAACCTATCCTCACTGTTGTTTGCGGATGGATGGGTGGATATACTGTCAGAGTGTTTGCGTTTTTGTGAAAGTAATGTGCGATTGTAATATCTAATAAGATGAAACATTGTTTATACGTGTAATTATGTAGATACCTTTAATTATTGTAATTGGTTTTGTACCGTTATAATTAAAGAAAAAGAAATACAAATATTATAAAGACATTTTGTTTGGTTTTTTGTATGCAGTGGGTTACCTGTGGAACTACTGAACCAACTCCAATATTTTTTTACTAATAAAGTTATGTAGGCTATGTTTGTATCCATATTCGGGTTCGATTCCCGCACGGAACAAATATTTGTATGATCTGCAGGTAGTTGTTCCGGTATATTGTATGTGGAATTCATGTCTAAACGCACCCACGACACAGGAGAAATCCTAGTGTGGGGCAATGTTATTTAAGAAAAAAAATACAAAATATAAAAAGACAAAAACGAATGCGTGGGGGAAACCGTGGGCAACAGCTAGCGTAGAACTAAAACAGTTTTTGAACCGACTGTCACTGTAAATTGTTTCAGAACGAAGTAGTATATGTCAGGTCACACTTTAGTACAGTGCTACCAGATTTTAAGGTTTACCCTACAATCTTGGGATTTTTTCTGGTCGTTAATTTTATTGAGGTATCGGTGTACTGTTGAGTAGGACACGATTTAAAAATGAGTTTGTAAGAGTAGCCTCTTTTTTGTACCGAGCCAGTACAATGTCCCACTTCAAATGCGGCGAGGTGCCATGACATGAAGCTTGGCGTCATGACATGAAGCTTGGCGGTACATTTGAAAGAACGAGTATTTCATGTACTATTGCTGTATTTGTACTGCCCTGTCTTACAAAGTGTGATTGACGTAATACTTAAAGAAAAGACGGCACGGTTGGTGCAGTGGTTGATACAGTCGACTGCTGCGCTCCGGGTCGTGGGTTCGATTCCCGCACGGAACAAATATTTGTACGATCTGCAGGTAGTTGTTCCGGGTCTGGGTGTATTGTGTGTGGAATTCATGTCTGTAAACGCACCCACGACACAGGAGAAATCCTAGTGTGGGGCAACGTTTTTTTAAAAAAAAATTACAAAAAAACAAAAAAAAAAAGTAATAAGTAGCGATTGATTATAGACAAATGACAATTGTATCGACGTTTTTACTTATTAGCCACTGTAATATTATTGTGCAGGCGACTTATTTGTACAACATGATTTTGATTTAAAATATACCTAATACACAGACATAAACAGGAACACAAGCAAAACAAATAGGTATTTATCAGGCATTCATGAAATCTTTTTTTTCTAAAACTGTCGCGTCTCGTATTTTAAACTAGTACATTTGTAATAGAGTGAATAAAAACATCATGTTGTCTCTTGCAGTCACGATAATATCTGTTGAATAAAACGACGTGCTTTTGTGCATGTGCCTCATTCTCTCTCTCTCTCTCTCTCTCTCTCTCTCACCCTGCAGTTCATATGCGAGGAGTAGAGTATCATATCAGCCACAGGACGTCCACTGCTGAACAAAGGCCTCCCCCTTAGATTTCCACAACGAGCGGTCACATGCCGCTCCCATCCAACGACTCCCAGCGACCTTCACCAGATCGTCTGTCCACCTCGTTGGAGGTCGTCCCACGCTGCGTTTTCCGGTGCGCGGTCTCCATTCGAGAACCTTTGTGCCCCAACGGCCATCAGTTCTACGAGCAATGTGCCCTGCCCATTGCCACTTCAGTTTACTAATCCTTTCAGCTATGTCGACAACTTTAGTTCTTCTACGGATCTCCTCATTTCTGATTCGATCTCGTAGAGAAATACCAAGCATAGCTCTCTCCATAGCTCGCTGAGTGACCATGAGCTTTCTTATGAGGCCCATTGTGAGTGACCACGTCTCTGTTCCATATGTCATCACTGGTAACACACACTGGTTAAAGACTTGCGTCTTGAGGCATTGCGGTATTGTTGACGAAAAGACGTTGCGAAGTTTCCCGAACGCTGCCCAGCCGAGTCGGATTCGACGATTGACCTCTTTCTCGAAGTTGGACCTACCTAACTGGACAGTTTGTCCTAGGTAGACATACTCGTCGACAACTTCGAGAACAGAGCTCCCAACGGATATTGGAGTGGGCACGACATGGACATTTGACATGACTTTTGTCTTGCCCATGTTCATTTTAAGGCCCACCTGTTGGGAAACTCTGTTGAGATCATCGAGCATTGTGCTGAGCTCTTGCAGCGATTCTGCCATGACTACGATGTCATCGGCAAATCGAAGGTGAGTGATATACTCGCCATTGATGTTAATGCCGAATCCTTTCCACTCCAGTAGCTTGAAGGCATCCTCCATTGCAGCGGTAAACAGTTTCGGGGAAATGACTTCCCCCTGTCTCACACCTCTCTGCAATGGAAATGCCCCCGTGCTCTGTTCATGTACTCGGACCGACATGGTGGCGTTTCTGTATAAGCACTTCAACACTTCAATGTACCGATAGTCAATCTGGCACCGCTGCAGAGATTGCAGCACTGCCCAGGTTTCAATCGAATCGAAGGCTTTCTCATAGTCCACAAACGCCAAGCATAGTGGCAGATTATACTCCTCGGTCTTCTGTATAACCTGCCGCAGCGTATGGATGTGGTCTATGGTACTGAAACCTTTTCGGAAACCGGCTTGTTCGGGAGGCTGGAAGTCATCAAACCTGCGCTCGAGACGATTCGTGATGACCCTTGAAAACAGCTTATAAACATGGCTCAGAAGTGAGATGGGTCTATAATTCTTCAATAGGGTGTTATCACCCTTTTTGAAGAAGAGCACCACCTCACCTCTGTTCCACGCTTCCGGCGTTGTGCCCTCGAATAAGACGGAATTGAATAGCTTCTGAAGGACTTTAAGTACCGGTGTTCCACCCGCTTTCAGAAGCTCTGTCGTAATTCCGTCTCCACCCGGCGCCTTGTTATTTTTAAGCTGTTTCAAGGCCATCCTAATCTCGTACAGGCTGATGTCCGGGATATCCTCGGTATAGTGTCGGGTTAGTTTGGCTCGCGGGTCTTTGTCAGAGCCAATGGTAGGTATAGTAACCGAGGTGTATAACTGCCGGTAGAAGTTCTCAATCTCTCTCAAAACCTCTGGCTTAGTCGACGCTACACTGCCGTCCTCGGTCTTCAGCTTCATAATACGACTTTGCCCAATAGACTTGTCTCTTGCGAACACTTTGGAGCCTTGATTCCGCTCAATCGCCTCTTTAACACCGTTAGTGTTAAAGGTGCGGATATCGTGCCGCAAGGACTTCCATATCCGTCTAACGCGACATAAAATTTGAAGTGGTACATGTTATAATGTTGAGCCGCACTTACAATATTGTGTCATGTACGGGACAAATGTACTGCCTCTTGTATGTCCTACTCAACACTATATCGGTGTCACTAACGGCTGAAATTAATAATTGTTGTAATTCGTTTGTTGTTGTGTTACGATCACATTTAACACATAAAAACAGACATCCGAAATCCTAAGATTTTGGATTAGATTGATTATTAATTTCAGCCGTAAATCTATAAGGGTATTATCTAAAAAGTTTTCCCAAATTTTGCAATGGCGAATTTATTTTAAAACATGATATAAATCCAATAGACGAAGTCCTTCAACACTCGTAGTTATGTCACCATATAACAAGATTAATTACCGTTAGAAAATATTTTAAACCATTTTGATATTTTCTTTGGTTTTAGGTTAACAAGGTTAGGTGTATGAAATAAGCCTTATATTTTAGATGAATCAGATTTAATGGAACATTACAAAAATTGACAGATGCTTTTCGTCTATCGTACAGTACGCGTATTATAACTTTTACAGTTTTCATAAGGTTACTTTAATTGAGCATCTTGGGGTTTTATAAGTGTACCTAGGGGGGAAGGTGGAAGGAAATATGGTAACACTGCTTAGTGCTTAGGCTGATGTCAATTTGTGTCTGTCATACAAACTGGAAACGTCCTTAATTGCCGTGAAAAAAAAAAAAAAAAAAAAAACTGGAAACGTCAGAGCGCAATTTTGAATGGATTTTTTATTATTATTGAATTTCAAAAAACAATTGAACCGTACGGCGTTGCCGACATATTTTTTAGAATTTTTCCATTTTTGTGAAATATTTTATGGATATGTAAAGATTAATTAATCTAAACACCGTACAACGTTGCCTTTATACTTGACATTGACGAAATTGTGGAAGATACTCAGAAGCCATAATCTAAGAGAAGAAGAAGAACAATGTTCAAGAATATTAAGTCTTTATTTTTATAATAGAATTATAGTTTATATACCGTTTATGTAGTCAGTAACCTGTGTATAATGGCTTCGACACCCTTTCGTAGACTCTTCCATTGGGGGCCAATATCGGTTTTAGGTGAGTTACTATAATAACACCAATACAATGATTTTAAGACTAAAGATTTACGGGTCACTTAATTTATGCTACCTAATATACATAAAATACAATTTTCATGCCGGGAACCGCTGTCAACGTTCATGTAGACAATTTAAATATTTGTTTACTCTTGTTTTGTCAGTGTGTTTACACATCATAATTCTATGTTCTGTTAATACCTTCCTTATGATGAAACAAGCTGTAGATTAGGAATGGTGAATCTATGGCTTGTGCACCATAGATGGCATGACATAGCAAACTGGCTCAGCCTGGATTGACCACACTATGTACATGCCTACAAAGTTATTTATTTATTATGTTTGATGTTGTCAATAGAACTTGATTATAAGAATTATCGAGTTATAATAAATTTCAGCGTAAAATGTATCTCTTTATGATTATACTCATCTTTAATATAGGATGTTAATGTACATACAACTATAGCCACTAACACTTTTTTATTGCACTTTGGCTCGTCATGTCTACCTACATTAAATATTATTCTAAGTAATTTATGTCATGTAAATGGAAAAAGGTTTGCTATTCCTACTGTAGATAACTTTCTTGAAGGCATTAAATATCCTGCAGCATGTACACGTTTTGACAGGAATGGTGTCTTTTTCTTCTGTAATTGTGGCAATAATTACTACTTAATAAAAACCCAGTTACACACATATTTCAGGTATAATAAAACTTATAACATGGGCAATGGTGCACTTGCTAGGCATGTGGTGGCCGCCACATAGCTCGCTCGCCGGTGCTCTTCATGCAGGATTGTTTCTGTTGCTTGCTGGTGCCACACTGTATTTCTTCCTTCAGTCATTACTAGAAGGTCCTGGTTTTGTACCTCTTGGGTGGAAACCTGTAAGTATATAATATTGAAAATAATTGTCATATTGGTTAACTGATCAAAAGTGTGGCTGGCAAAGAATGTGTTCCTGACATTTGTCAATATTAAATTCATATAATAATGTCAACTTATAATAAATTCCGTGTGGTGTCCGGATTAAGAATATAGCACCACTCCATCTCCTCCCGTGGATGTCGTAAAAGGCGACTAAGGGAATCTAAACCAGAGGGATGGGCAGCAGCGTCCCTTCTGTGAAACGGTAGCCATACTGCGCTCACCAACCCGCCTGCCAAGCGTGGTGAGTATTGGCAAATACCCCCCAAAATGATGACACAGTTGTGAAAATCTATGGGTGAGGCCTTTGTTCAACAGTGGATGTATAAATGGCCGGTATGTATGTATGTATAATAAATTAAAATAGTTTGGTATATATTTAATACATATACCAACTATATGACTATATTTAATCTAACCAGGCCCACCGACAGGTGTCAGGAATGCAGCCACACTAATACAAAAACAGATGTTACCTATTTATCTTGTTACTCTCATTACCAATTATTGCTATATTTAAACAACCAGTTACGAGATGAGCATTTCATTACCCTGATGGTAAGCATCATGTCTGCCCATAACAAATGTAATGCTACTCAGAGCTGGTGCTCAGGTGGCACTACACTGCACTCGTCACCTCCCTTCTAACGAGAACACAAACACAGTAATGTCTAAAGTGTCAATACTACTGCATAGTGGCGAATATCTGGCATTGGGGTGGTACCTACAAAGTGCTTGTAAAAGGCTTGATAAAATTGATGTTTTTTTTATCCTTGTAATATATTATTATTATTTCAGGAACATGAAGAGGAAACGCATCACTTACAGTTCTGTACAGTGTGTAATGGGTTCAAAGCTCCGAGGTCACACCACTGTAGAAAATGTAATTATTAGTATATATAGTATATTATGTAATTATTAGTAGCTCAAAACTAATTTCTCACTGAATATAAAGTTGTATCTGACGTTGACGGCATGTTCGGTGCAGTGGCTAAGCAATTGTGTTTCTGAGCTACGTATTGCTGGTTCAATTCCCGCAAGGAACAAATATATGTATGATCTACAGATCGTGGTTTTGAGTTGGGATGTTTGTTCATGTGACATGTAGATTTGTACATTTTACACACAATACAGGAGGAATACTAGTGAGGCATTGTTAAAAAAAGAACTGTCTTTACTATCTTAGCGAAAGGGCAGATAGCATTATTAACAAGTGTTTTAAAAATGAGTTCATGCCTTACGGCCAGGCAAGGCAACAATTATTTTTTTCTCACCACAATATTGAAATATATTGTATTATACAAATTTACTGTGGGAGACTGGTGCCTTAACTAGGCTGAAGCCTGTATCTCAGGGCACCAGGCCTTCCACCCCAGAAGTCTAATTTTGCTCTTTCATAAACTGCCTAGAGAAATTTTTCCATTTTCTTGTTCTTCGTGTATCTGATTCTATTGAGTTATTTCCTCTTGTTAAAGTTTTCTTGATGAATGCTCTCCAAAACGTTGATATAACTTTATCAGGCCCTTTCACTGCAGGTAACATCTTTATATAACAATAAACTCGCTGTCCTAATAAAATGTGTTTATTATGGCTTTGATACACCCAATATTGACAATTTATCGAAATTCATTTAACATTTTTCATATCTTAGTTTTACTGTGACACTTTTTTGAATGAAGTTGAAATTATAATCTATCTTATCTCTTTAAATGAGAGATTCTTGTAATTAGAATCTCGGAATCGGCTCCAACGATTTTCATAAAATTTTGTATATAGGGGGTTTCGGGGGCGATAAATCGATCTAGCTAGGAATCATTTAAAGAAAATGTCATTTTATAGGCGTTTGATTTTATAGGCGTTTGAGTAGTCTCAACTGAAAAATATGACTCTTCCTGACATCTATTGGCGAATAATAATACTATTTTTTGTGAGCAACTAATTGCTTTAACGACACAACAGCAGATGGCGTTGTTAAGTAACACGAAAATACCGAGCAAAGCTTGGTCATCCAGGTATATTAATAATCGAGCATAACACCATGTTCATTTTATACTATAATGTCAAGTATTATTTCACATTATAGTATAAAAGTTAATTATAATGGAAGTATTATAATTTTGTTTAGGTACCACTGACATTCAATATTAAATACTTTGTCCAAAAAAATTAATTTGGAGAAGTAGCATCTGTTACATACTCTAAGAACTATTTTATGAGGTTAGCTATGTAGTCTAATTTTGAGACAATGGAGTGCTTAGTGGTACCACTACTGCCGCATAGATGGCGCTAAACTCAAAATATTGAAGTTCAAGTTTTCTTAATCTTATATCTTTAAATTTGAGTAGTCTCAACTGAAAAATATGACTCTTCCAGACATCTATTGGCGAATAATAATACTATATATATATATACTTACGTAATTGATTGATAAACTGTAAAAAATTAAGTATTTGTTTCTAATATAAGATTAAACTAATCGCACTCATGATTTTTTTCTTTAAATAACCAGTTCATATTTTTTATTATTCTATCGGTAAGATCGAAAAATATTATTCATATTTCATTATTTTATTAGTAATTCGTACTTCAATATAATTTCCAGAAAACACATTTTAAAAATAAAAAAATACCGAGCCAAGCTCGGTCAAACATCTAGTATATATATAACCGGAAATGCAACTTTAATAATAATATATTGTTAGAGTAGCATTTCCATCCTTATAGTCTAAATCGTTCATAAATAAATTCCTCCTCCAGGTGGGCACTGTGTCAAGAAGATGGACCACCACTGTCCATGGATCAACTGCTGCGTTGGTCATAACAACCATGGTTATTTCACCCTGTTCCTCTTGTCGGCCGTGCTGGGATGTCTACACGCTTCCATTGTAAGTCTCGTGGTCTGAGTATTTATCAGGGCTTGAACTGCAAATGATACCCAAAATCAAGGTATATGTAGAAGTTTAAGATAAAGATAGTGTCGCCTGGTCCAGTACGCCTCGCCAGTAAATATCAGAGCCTAATAAAACAGAAATAGCTACGTTAGTTTTGAAATTGGGGCAACAAAAACCCCAAGGATTTCATTAGATAACGATTATTTTGAAGGCGATGGCGAGTACCAATGGTCTTTGTTCTTTGAGCTGCCATCAACAGTTCTCTAATGTTAAACTGCGGCTGTTAGCCGTGTGGTGCCGGTTCAGAATATCACCACCCCATTTCCTCCCGTGGGTGTCGTAAAAGTCGACTATGGGATTAGCCGGAGGATGGGCAGCAGCTTCCTTCGATTACATTAACAAATCAACTGCGATCGCCAACCCGTCTGCCAAGCGTGGCGATTATGGCAAAACCCCCCCAATGAGCCCACAACACACCCATATCGGTCGTTGTGGTGATCTCTGGGGGAGGCCTGTGTCCAGCAGTGGACTTCATTCGGCCGAAATGATGAAACTGCGGCTGCCAAGGCAATGCGGTCCTGCCAATTTAGCGCTAAACTACTTTAGTTTATAATGACTTTATATAGATTTTGATTTTGACGGCACGGTTGGTGCAGTGGTTAATACAGTCGACTGCTGCGCTCCGGGTCGTGGGTTCGATTCGATTCGCTTACTACATTCAAATTCTAGGTCATTACTCATCAAGCCTTAGTATCTGTATTGGTCTTGATGATAGGCAAAGATTATCACCAGATATATTGGGAAAAAATCTTTCTCTTGTTATATTCCAACTGACTTATGTGAGTGCCATCTGACTCAGAAATTACAAAAACCAACAGCTAAGGCTTTACGCATGATATACAGTGTGGTAACTAACGAAGTCGTTCCCGTTAACCCATTATACGAACTAACAAACAAAAACCTTCTAAATACCAGATAGAAAAAAAAAACTAGATACGTTAAAGTTGTGGTTTAAGTGAGAACCCTAACTTTGCCGATTTTTCATTGTAGGAAAGAAGGTGCGCACGCGATTTATTGTGTACAAAGATGTTTATAATTTCCTCTGTTGTTTTATGAATGAAAATTATTTTTTGTTTACTGTGGCTACTTAACATAATTATTGTGTTTATTTGATAGGCAGGTATTTGTAATGAAAATACATACTACTAAATTATTTCAGGTTCTATCAATATGCATGTACCACGCCATTAACCGAATCTGGTACATACATAACGGTACCGGCCGCGAGCCGATGATCTACCTGACGCTGACGACGCTGCTGCTGACGCTACTCGCCATCGGCATGGCCGTCGGCGTGGTGCTGGCTGTGGGCGCGCTGTTCTATTTACAAGTATGCATTATAGTCCTTGAAACACTTATTTCATTAGACATTAAACAGATTCAGGCAATGATATTATATATTAAAAGAGGTAGATATGTTACATACGCGCCAAAAGTAAGAACCAAAACTCCCCCAATTGTAGCACTTTGCAATCAGTTCGCCCAAAACAGAACAACGAGCACACGTTGTCATAATCTCTATTTTTTATTAATTAAGCGATAACAATGCCTTCGTGCGTATATAGAAAATGCACAAACTATAAATCAAACATGAATACATAACTAGGGATATCATACGGCACGTGGGTAACAAGTAAAATAAAATATTTGACTAAAAATGCTATTTAAGTTACATATAGAATAATGTTCTCGAAGAAAACCCAGGTCAAGCAAAGAAAAGAGACAACACATATATTCTTTCACAGGTGCGACAAAGACATCGAGTACACGTGTTGTCATTTTAGATAGCTATCTCTTTTATTCTCGTAGTTTTTGTATCTTCTTTCTTACAGCATAGGTAGATGTGCAGTTGCCAGTTTTGTAGGTTTATACATACAACGAGACTGAATTTTGAGCGCAATAATAATATGGACGTAACATATCTATGGTATAATATCATTGGATTCGGGCATCTTAATATCTGCTCTAATGTTAATCAATTGCCAGTTGTAAGCTGACATTTCTTCATATGAAATAGAATAGAACCGAATAGAATGCAATATTTATTGACACAAAAGAACACATGAAAAAGAATTTTAACTCATATTATAACGTCAGTGCAATGTCGTGATAACCAAGTGGTTGAACTCCAGCGTTCCATACAGGAGGGCCTGAGTTCGATCCCGGCCCGCACCTCTGGATTTTCGGATTCAGTATGATTATCACTTGCGTTAACGATGAAGGGAAACATCGCGAGGAAACCTGCACATCCGAGAGGGCTTCAAAATGTTCTCAATGGTGTGTGTAGTCCGCCAACGCGCACAAGGCCGACGTGGTGGACTAAGGCCTAACCTTTCTCATAACGAGATGAGAAGACACTATACCTGTAATAGCCCGGCGCCCTTGCCCAGCAGTGGGAAAGTAGTGGGCTGATTAAGTATTATAAAGTCAACTACAATAAACTAATATAGATCAGCGCAAAATTTTGTTTTTAATATAAAATAAACCGGCTCAATTTTTCTCGGAGGCAGCAGATTAGTTAATGTTTATTCCTTAAATTTCCATACCTTAAAAAACGCTTTATTGATAACAACAGCGATGGCGTGGATCCACTTCGCAGGGCTCTTATAGTCTTCGCAGGGCTCTTATAGTCTTCGCAGGGCTCTTATAGTTATGTAAAGATAAAGATACATTTATTACCAAACTAAACACATAATTTGTTCAACGCAAAACAATACAGATAGGTTTTAATTTTTTTGTGTAGTATGGTACAAGGAACGGGCTCAGCGATGTTGGCAGTGCGCAGTGATTAAACCACGCACGGGTCAACGCTTGTTTTACGTCCGTCCCCTTTATTACGAATAATAAACAACAAGAAAGACTGCGGGTTCTACAGAAAAATAAAATACAAAGAAATTTACGAAATTAAAATCAAAACAAAACTTTTGCAAAATAAATAATTAATGCTTAGGTAAATGAAATATTTCCCGTATATATTGTTTGTGGAGTGGTTTGTTTTGTGTCACCAGAAACCTAATATGAAGGGTTCCTAGACCTTTCTAGCTAAGTTAGTGGGATGCATGAGGATGTACAAGTCCTCTAACGACGAGTGGGACGAGGAAGATGACTGAATGCCCTCGTGCTTTCTGCGGGTGGGAGCTGTTGGTAGCTCAATATTTCATGTCTATACATTATGATCAGAAGGCCAATTCTCGTAATTTTAAAATATTCAAAATATAGTTCCGATCTAGTCTCAGTGTCATAAATCTCACAAATGGTATTCTCCTAAACTAACAAACAACGTCAAACGTGAACTAACACTGTGATGAGATCGAAAATGGATCGAAAATGATCGAAAGTTGATCGAAGTCAAAACGGTATTCTGCTAACATTTCGAACTGTCACATGTACTGAATTGTCATTAAATAAAAGTCAAAATTGAGATTGAAACGAGACTAGATAGAGATTATACTGAAATCCGGCTGAACTTTAAGAGTAGCAGAATACCATTTTTTCGGTCAATTCATAATTTAATCTCAGTTCGGTCAAGTTTTAGTCATAGTGTAAATTAATTACGAGAATTGGCCCTCTGGTGAAGGTCGCTGGGAGCCGTTGGATGCGTGTGCATTTAACAGGACTTTGTGGCAATCTATGGGGAGGCCTTTGTTCAGCAGTGGACGTTCTTTGGCTGATATGATGATGATCATAAAATAGCATCGCTTAATACGCACTAAACGCAGATGCGAGAACAGTTAAAGCAAAGTAAGCCATATTTTTTGGCTAGTAAAGTTCTTATTTGGATTTTATTTTACTAGACGCGGAATGTACTGCCTTTGTACACGAAACTATAACTAAATAAATAATTGTTCTGTTGTGTTCGTGTTTCTTTCGGTTACTTGCCTTTAACACCTACGAACGAGAAGGGTTACCCTTTTTTTTATTGGTCTCCAGCGGAAATTCTATATAAACTTCCTTTGCCCCGGGGAAGGGTGAAGGGGTATGGCCGGACTCCTACCGGCTAAAACCACTGGAGCGGTCAACGGCACCGTATCGGGGCTCAAGGTCCTCGTAATATCACACTAGTTCCGCCCATTGGTGCCACGCCTCTGAACACATCAAGGAGGATGTGACTGTAAAGCCGTCACCCCCTCCTTAGCAGAGGAAAGGCGACTGTAAAAAGGCCGCCCCCAGGCACTTCTCGGGGAGGATTGTAAAGGATCCCCCCAAACCTCGCTGTGCGCTGTGTTGCGCACACGACGTCACGTGAACGCCGCCGTGTTCCCGGAGGCCGCTCGGTGTGAGCACGCAGACTCCTCAATCTGCGCGCCCGCGACCCCTGAGACCCCCACCTTGTAGCGACGGCAGGCGGTTAAGGCGTGTTGGACCTGGATGCCGGGGTGGTTGTTACCCCGGCGGTGTGTCGTCCTTCTCCGTGCGGGATCGGCCCTCTCCCGATCCCGCTCTGCTGTCTCCTTCTGGCTTCTGGCATGATGCTCTCGCAGAAGGATACCACTACACTCCAAAGAGGGGTAGCCTAATCTTTGCGCACCATATCTTGTAAATATTACACTAAACTAAAACTCCTTTTTACTCTCCAGGTCCGAGGTATCCTTCGAAACCAGACGACGATTGAAGACTGGATAGTAGAAAAAGCAGTGGGTCGCCGTGAAGAGCAGGGCCTGCCCGAGTTTGTGTTTCCATACAATGTGGGCTGGAAGAACAATATTAAGTTGGTTGTGTATGGAGGACGTTATGATGGCATCAAATGGCCCGTGAGGGATGGCTGTGGGCAGTACGATCTTACGGTGAGTTCTCTAATTCATCATTTCAGCCGAATGAAGTCCACTGCTGGACACAGGCCTCCCCCAAACATCACCACAATGACCGATATGGATTTGTTGTGGGCTCATTGGGGGGTTTTGCCATAATCGCCACGCTTGGCAGACGGGTTGGCGATCGCAGTTGAGTTGTACTCTGTACAGTACTCGAAGGACGATGTTGCCCATCCTCCGGCTAATCCCTTAGTCGACTTTTACGACACCCACGGGAAGAGATGGGGTGGTGGTATTTTGAACCGGCACCACACGGCAATTATTGTATTCTCTAATTATTGTTAATTATTTTTGGGTGTTGTGTATGTGTGTTCTGATTAGGGGGATCCTTCACAACTCCCCCGGGATGTTCTTCACAGTTACCCCCTCCGAGATGTGTCGAAGGCATGGCACCAATTTTTCTTTCGAGTTGACACAAATATATTTGTTTTTAAACAACGTGATCATAAGGTATTTTTATTTCTTTTTGTTTTTTTTTAAATCGTTGCTCCACACTGGGATTTATCTTGTGTCGTGGGTGCGTTTACAGACATAAATTCCACACATAATACACCCAGACCCGGAACAACTACATGCAGATCATACAAATATTTATTCCGTGATGGAATCGAACCCGTGACCCGGAGCGCAGCAGCCGAAGCGTATCAACCACTGCACCAACCGTGCCGTCAACAATAGGTGTAATATATCTGGGCTAGTAGTGGGTTCACATGAATAATGCAATGGGTTGGGTTCAAACTCACGACCTAACGATCTCTCGACCTCTCAATCGGCAGTCTAGTCCTTGTCCTTGATCAAATCTATCAATGAACATGTGCATTGTTGTCTACTGGACCTAGTTCTCACTAAAATTGCATAACAACACCACATTTCATCATTTCGGCCGAATGAAGTCCACTGCTGGACACAGGCCTCCCCCAAAGATCACCACAACGACCGATATGGGGTGTTGTGGGCACATTGGGGGGTTTTGCCATAATCGCCACACTTGGCAGGCGGGTTGGCGATCGCAGTTGAGTTGTCAATTTACTCGAAGGACGCTGCTGCCCATCCTCCGGCTAATCCCTTAGTCGACTTTTACGACACCCACGGGAGGAGATGGGGTGGTGGTATTCTGAGCCGGCACCACACCACACATTTACTACCTGTAAATGAAGTCGCGCTGAGGATTGATGATCAATAATCATTGATCAAAGCTTCCAGTAGTGGAAAACATCGCGCTATCACAAAATTCAATCCCCTATTTTGTGTCCGCAGTGCGAGCAGCAGGCCCAGAAGCAGGACAAGCGCGTCCGCTCGCGGCTGTACACGGCCGTGGCGCAGTACTCCGGCCGCTGGCTGCCGCTGCTGTCGCGGCCGAGGGCGGCTTGCGGTGCCCCCTGCACCGACGAGCCACGCCTGCCGCTGGAGCCCGGAGACGTAGTCAGAGCGACGAGGCAGAGACGGTCAGATCATAGTATCCTATTATTCTTGTTCAATCAATCAATCAATTATTCACCAAAAATAGTGTTTAATGTCTTATAAACTAAAATCAGTTCTATTTTGCTCACTATAAAGCATGTGAAAAATATACAGGAACATTATATTTATCGTCAGGTAACGTAATAATATCAATTTCACAGGACAGTAACTAAATCATTCATACAATAAAATTCAATGGATAGTTTTACATATTTAAGTTACTATTAAGTCAAAGTCAAATTGAGTAAAGTCAAATGTCAAACAATATTTGATAACAATGTCAAGATACAACAAAACCATAAAATATTAAATAAAGTTAAATGTCAACGACAATATTTGATAACAATGTCAAGACAAAAAACCATAAAGTATTCAATAATGCGATAAAAAACATATATCCCCTCAATTACAGTAACTGTAAGAAAACCCTTAAGGATGCCCTCCAAAGTATGTCATACGAAGATACAGAGAAATTATTAATTGTGTTAAAATAAACAATGTAATATTTTATTTACATTAATTGGTTTAAAACTGCGATTTTTACTATTGTTTTAATGATACTGTTACCTATAACTATACTATTGATTATTTTTTACTTTGTACCTATAATATTATAATAACTTTGTGATTATTTCATACTGTTTATTAGCTCTTCTCGCCTGAAACACAGGATTACCTAGTTCAGGCACATTTGTTATATATATCTAAGAAACTTTGTACTTGTTAGTTTAACTTGTTGTAACGAAATATTGAATAAAAAAAAAAAAAAAATAAATAAAAAAAAATTAAATGTCAAAAACAATATTTAAAAAAAAGAAAAAACATCTTAATTTTTTTCGTGCGGTTATTGGCCAACCTACTCAGAGTTGCTCAAGCCGCCCAAAAGCCACAGCCAGATACTTGACCAACGACTGCCGTCTAATGCCAAAATCGGGTCCGACAATTTTACGTGCACCCTGAAGCACGTAGACGCTCAGTTCAAATGTTGCTATGCGCCCGCCCATCCATAGACCGACCGCGCCAAGCGTTGCTCAACCTCGCCGATCGTTTACCGATCAGTGAGTACAAGTGGCTATTCGCGACTAAATGATAATATAAACAGCGCGTTTTAGGTCGCTTCACACCATCTCATTATAATTACTTAAGACGTAGTTTACATTACTTACACAAGCACAATAAGTTTTATCGTTGTCGGTACACTTTGCTTTTTGGGCGTCACCAAATTTACAAGCGTCTTAATTAGCCGCTTCCACTTAATTATCTAACCAGAGGAAGCAACGTCCTTATATGTGCTACTAATGAGTTACTGCGATCACCAATCCGCCTGCCAAGTGTGAGGATTTTAAAGATTTTAAAATACTTTAAGCTTTTGATTATGCAGACCACAAAAAAAATCTTTGCAAAAAACTAAATGCATGGAGTTTAGTTTGCCAAATTAGTAAGTGTAGGGATTTTCACATCTATACAAATAAATAAAATTGAACTGTCTGTTTGTAATGTCAAAATAACAGCTTTTTACTAAATGCGTATGAAAGTATAGACGGTACATACAACAAAAAAACAATCGTTACATTTTTTGTCTGTCTGTCTGTCTGTTTGTTCCGGGTAATCTCCGAAACGGCTGGACCGATTTTGACGGGACTTTCACTGGCAGATAGCTGACGTTATAAGGAATAACTTAGGCTACTTTTATTTTAGAAAAATCATTAAGGTTCCGCGTGGAAACAATAAAACCCTTGAAATCCAACATATATATTATTCTATGTCAAATGTGTATGTACTTCGAGTACTCTAAATTTCTTTTAAATTAAACGCGGTTGAAACCGCGGGTGCCAGCTAGTAATAAATAAGGAAAATGAATTTGTCAATCTTTTTTCTCACTTTATGTTTCAACAGGGCCCGCTATAGGGCCTGGTCTAGCAAGACGGCTGAGTTCGTCTGCTTCTTATGCTGTTATTACAAGACAGATGTAGTTACCGCAAGACTGGTTTACTTTAGCTACTTTCATAGTAATATGGATTAATTCAGTCAGAGGGATGGGCAACAGCGTCCCTTCTATGGAGCAGCAGCTGTACTGCGTTCACCATCCGCCTGCAAACCTGGTGACCACTGCCAAATTCCCCCCAAAATGACATCACAATGGAAATCTTTGGGGGAGGCCATTTTTCAGCAGTGGAAGTCCTTTGGCTGATATATTGATGATGATGATTTAAAAGAAACCTTACTCCCAAGCCTTTTCCACCATTTCTTTTAAATTTTATTTATTTGTATAGATGTATAGATTATTTTTAGTTATATTATCTATGTTCTCATTATGGCAAATGTTGGTTATCCCGTAATTGGCTAGTGTGTAGGCCTGTTACCATATGTATATTATTTAAATATTATATTGTATGCACGAGCTGTGGGAAGACCTGAATAAATAAATAAATAAATTTCTTCTCAGAGGATGTCATGTAGTGAAATGGCTTTAGTAGTCTCCGTATAAGTTGTAATGTTACTGATTATACGATTCTATTATATTTTGAAAGCCCACGTTCAGCAGTGGACGTCTACGAGCTTATATGATGGATGATAAAGCTAATGGAACCTCTTCCCGCAGGCACTGGCTGTTCGGCGAGAAGCTGTCGAGTGGCGGCGAGGCTCCCCGCGGGCCTCGCGGCTGGTTCCCGCGAGATGCTGCCGTGCCCAGCGAGCTGCTCTCCAAGCCCAAGCCGGACTAGCTGCAGCAGAACTGCCCGTCAAGCCACGAAAGACTGGTATGACGATGGATGACTGTAGCTATCAGAGATTAGTATACGAATGGAATGCTAATTAGTTAACTAATGAAGAAAACTCTTAAAGTTGGCACATACAGGCTGCGTTCTGCTATAGAAATAAGAATATCACTCATTTAAAATAGACAGAAACATTACTTATACACTAAATAAAAATATAGGTAAAGAAACTAACAATCGAACACTGAAATACCCCTTAATATTTAAATCCCGCTTGGCCATTTGAGATGCTCGCTTTCTCAAATAGTTTCTTAGAATTAACCTTTATAATTAGGTACTATTTATTTACAGAATTAATACACAATATGTCCATGTCTTCTATTCTTCTTCATCTAAGTCATCTATATCACTGCTATCTTCCTGTAGGTTTATTATCAGTGATTCCACCTGGTCTCTTGAGATAGCCTACGCTAAGTTTTTCTCCTGTAGCTCTTCAGCATGCTACACGCATTTGACACAGTCTTCTGAAGTAACATTGTCGACAGCTTGCTGCTGATAACTAATGTCACTTAGCTAATGACTCATCGACAGTTTATAGCTGCGTGTGCGCATTAGCCAATTATAAACTCGCGCTCATTGTGTATCCTTACTGACACAGTGAAATATGACTCTAACTTTGCGTTTGTACTGGCCTTATTATAGTAACTTCCTTTATCATTGCACACATGGCCTTAACAGAGACTGTTTTACCGGACAACGACAGGCTCGAATGGTTCTCAGCCACCTAGCCAGTATAATTCGTACTAATATGTATACTTCTTTCACTAATTCAAATGTTATTTGGAATAAGTGCGGTAGGAACATCATCATCATCATATTAATGATATACCCCATATATTTCCACAAGTTTCGGTCTCAAGCCGCATCCAACAACTCCCAGCGACTTTCACCACCTCGTTGGAAACTACCCCTTGCTGCGAGTTCCGGTACGTAGTCTCGACTTGCGAACCTTTTTGCCCCAACGGACATCAGTTCTACGAGCAATGTGGCCCGCCCATTGCCACCTCAACTTATTAATCCTTTTAGCTATGTCACCAACTTTAGTTCCCAGTAATTTTACCAAAAAGGACTATATCATCAGATTATTTGTTTGTGTTTAAAACAACCCAAAATACATCTTGTGTATTACATTAGTATTCATGGACAATCATTGAACATAGATTAACACCCTCCGACTCTGAAACTAAATCCGTATCCATGCTAATGTTTATGACGTGTAGGGACTAAGCCTGGCTATTCTTGTTTATTGCCGTCCCGGGGAAGGGCGGCTGTACTGGACCCTTACCGGTTGCTACCACCTGGTGATCAGGTTCGGCATCGAAGGGGGCTCCAGAACGAACGGCACATCTCGGAGAGGTGACTGTAAAGTTGTCACCCTCTAGCGGAGTGGTGGTGCCTGTAAAGAGGCCTCGCCCCAGGCACATCTTGGTCCACCGTCGCCTCACACGAACACACGATGATACGTGACGGGGGTCGCTCGGCGAGAGCTAGCAGACCCCACTGCACGGCCGCGACCCCCGAGAAACCCGTGACACCTAACGCAGCAGGCCGAGCCTGCGTTCATCGAAACAAAATCAAATTTCTTAAGGCGGCTGGCACTGTTTCCTTAGCACTCCAATCGTACACTAATCTGTTAATTAAGTGTATGATTGTATATCTGGACATTTTATACGTGGTAGGATAAAATTATTGTTATTTAGAAAAATTCAGTCATATCATAAGTTATGTTATCTTGCTGCTGGTAATTATTTCAATTTTTTATAAGGGTCTTAGGTTGAGATTCAGAAACAAGTCTAAGCGTGAACTTACGCTTCCATATGTCAAAATGCACTACTTACGCCCCTAATTTTGACAGATGGAAGCGTGAACTTAGCTTAGACTCGTCTCTGCGTCTCTGAATCTCACCCTTAGGTCCGTATTACAGATCGAGAATCAAAACTCAAGTAGAACTTGAGTCAAGATTGCCATCAATTGAATACAAATACTGGACTGTCACGTAGGGTTCATATTTGATTAACGCAATGTCGACTCAAGTTCTACTTGAGTTTTGATTCTCGATACGGGCCTTAGATCGATTTTTCAGAAGTTGAACTAACTTGGTGTTAATATTTACTATTTTAGTAAAACAATATTTGGTGAGCAAATATCCATTGTCAGTGTAAAACGCACAATTATTCCAATTCACGCATATTTATTTTGGGACATATTACGTTATGTTGTGGCCCACCTTATTTTAGTAGCAAATTATTTTACTTGGTCCGTATTTATAGATCGAGAATCTACACTCAAATCAAATGACTATAAATGCTAGCCCTATTGTGTAGGGTACATATTTGATTAACGCAATCTAGACTCCAATTTTACTTTTATGGTTCTCGTACGATACGGACCTTACCATTTATTTTAATTAGCATTTAAGTTGTAATCTATGTAAACTATGTCTATATAGGGTCCTACAAAAATATTGAACGTTATTTTAAGGGGACAAGCTACAGGAATAGCATTTATTATAAGCTAGCTGTGCACCGCGATTTTACTCGCCGTTTAATTTAAAAGAAATCGGATGATTGATAAATAATTTACAGTACTTCGGCATAGTTGGGGGATTTTGCCACAATCGCCACGCTTGGCAGACGGGTTGGCTATCGCAGTTGAGTTGTTAATATACTCGAAGGACGCTGATGCCCATCCTCCGGTTAATCCCTTAGTCGAATTTTACGACATCCACGGGAGGAGATGGGGTGGTGGTATTCTGAGCCGGCACTACACGGCAATTCTAATGATTGCAAGAAAAATGGAAAGCACATGTTTCTTTTATTTTAAATAAACTCTGCCCTACAGCCTATTCGGCTGACAGTCCCCTTGAAATGAAGTTCATGATTTCTGTAGGACCGTAAATATATACTTTGAGAATCAAATACGTGTATAGTTAACTGATGTTCCTATGCCTATTTTCTTAAAGGATCATTTTCAACAGCGATCTCAAATAAGTTGAATTTATTATTTACACTAAACACTTATTTATAAGAACATGTTTTTAAAACATATGTATGTAAATATGTAGTCAAGATATCGTTCATAATATCAAGGTCGTTGTACACTATGGTCTATGTTGGCTTATTTGTTGCAGTGAGATAGACATAACTGGGATTTATAGGGTATTCATTGATCGAGGGTTATGTATTTCTTTTTTTTAACGTTGCCCCACACTAGGATTACTACTGTGTCGTGGGTGGCACAATACACCCAGACCCGGAACAACTACCTGCAGATTTTACAAATATTTGTTCCGTGCGGGAATCGAACCCACGACCCGGAGCGCAGCAGCCGACTGTATCAGCCACTGCACAAACCGTCCCGTATGTTAGTGAAATCCCATCAAACTCTTTAAAAGTTTTTATTTCATGTAGCCCTATTTAGTTCAGTGTGGTGTCCGGATTAAGAATATAGCACCACTCCACTTCCGCCCGTGGAAGTCGTAAAAGGCGACTAAGGAACTCTAAACCAGAGCGATGGGTAGCAGCGTCCAATCCGTGGACCAGCACCACCCATTTGACGATCACCAAGCCGCCTGCCAAGCGTGGAGAATACTGACAAATACCCCCAAAAAGTGTCGTCCCACACTGTAAATAATCGGTCGTTCATGGCTTTTGTTCAGCAAAGAATAATATGAATAGACTTAGAAACGTCAACGGCTAAGTTGCATGGTTCGTAAAAATCGGTCCTATGCAGAAGCAAGCAGGGGTGCAATTCTCTACGCTGAACATCCATACATCCTTGAATACACAATTGAAATAATCCAATTTGGTGAGACTCCTGGCTGACCGTCTTACAACGTATCCTTGAATAGCTTCAATCATATATTAGTGAATATCAGATCGGTTTTTCACCGTTATTTTAATTCGGGGGTGCAATTCCTTAAGCTCAAACATCCATACATCATTGAATACAGAACCGAAATAACGGTGTAAACCAATTCGGTATTCGCTAAGACACGACTGAAGCTATTCAAGGACACGTTGCGAATACCAAATCGGGTTGTCAGCATAATTTCAATTTGAATAAAAAAATTTTTAATTGTCTGAGCTTAGCGAATTGCACCCCTGTATTAAAGGATGTATGGATGTTTGAGCTTAGGGAACTGCACCCCAGGCAAGCAATACCATGGATACTCATTTTTTTAAGTGTTGTTATAATTTTCATTATTACATTTTGTCAAATTAGGTATTTTAAAACAAAGTAGACTAAGTAAGTATATGTGAAATACCGTGTCGTGTCGTCTCAGAATACCACCATCCTATATACCACCCGTGGGTGTCGTAAAAGACAACTATGGGTATAGTCTGAGGATGGGTATCACAATTATAAATCACACTGTTGCCCCTTTAACCTACAGATTAACTTAAACCCTTGCTTTGGCTAACTGCGATATACAAGCGATATCAATAGGCAAACAATATGCCCACATGACACCATCGTGTACAGAGACGTATTTTTTTCTATAAATACTAATTTAACAGAGGAGGCGTCACAAGCAATTGTACCTTTTACCGACTGTGAGCCAATATTATTACGCGAGCGTAAGCCCTAATACTCAGAATACCACCACCCCATCTTCTCCCGTGGGTGTCGTAAAAGTCGCCTAAGGAATTAGCCGAAGGATGGGCAGCAGCGTCCTTCGAGTACATTAACAACTCAACTGCGATCGCCAACCCGCCTGCCAAGCGTGGCGATTATGGCAAAACCCCCCATGAGCCCACAACACACCCATATCGGTCGTTGTGTGATCTTTGGGGGAGGCCTGTGTCCAGCAGTGGACTTCATTGGGCTGAATGATGAAGCCCTAATTAATAATTTCAACGGCATTTAACTAAGATAGTGAAATCCTGTCTTTTCTTGTACGAATTTATCAGTCATAGATTAGAACAAGTTATGGGGAGCTCATAGCCAGTTGCACTCACTGATCGGTAAACGATTGGCGAGGTTAAGCAACGCTTAGCGCGGTCAGTCTCTGGATGGGTGATCGCATAGTGGTATTTCAACTGAGCGTCTCCGTGCTTCGGAGGGTGTGTAAAATCGTCGGTCCCGGTTGTTGTCGATAGACAGCAGTCGTTAAGCCAAGTCGGAGGCCTTTGGGCGGCTTGAACAACTCTGACACAAGGGTGGCCATTATAAATATATATATATATATATGGGGAACAAGGTGTGGTGTTCCTCCATAGAAAAGGGAGGATCCTCCAGCCAGGCGGGTGGTATGCCTGGCGGGCTGAAGCCTAAAGGTTGTTTTTTTTTTAATGAAGGGCTTCTCGCTCTCATCCTAAGAGGGATCTAGATGCTTAACCGGACAATTTGGCGAAGCATTAATTAGCCTCCAGCCTAGCTTTATTTATATTTAAGTAACTGCGCCTGAGGGCGTCCCCTGTGGGACACGGACCTCGGCTCAGGGAGTTACTGGAACAGCAATAATCGCAAGGGACTGCTGGATCAATGATTAATTGGGGTTTATAGGGATCTTTTGTTACTACTCCTATTTCTCGGCACGGGCCGGCGCGAGCAAGGGAGGTCGCTGATTTAGGCTTCCGCGACAGCGTAGAAGCGGGGTCTATATGTCGGTTTGTTTGTTAATTGAGACTGCGCGAGTCTCTTCATGTGAGCTACATGTGTGCATGCTTTGGTTGACGGCATTTGCTTATTTTAGAGGGCATTAGCGGCCGCTACTACTAGGGGATTCGGGTGAAGAAGGGCAGAGTCGAAAAAGCGTTTACTCGCTAGTTTCATGAACTGCTTTATAGTGGGCAAGTTCAAGTCGGTGTGTAATTAGATATTGCGCACATACCAGGGACTACCTGTGGCTTTGCGCATGAATTGGTTTTGGAGGACTTGGAGTTTTTTACTCCGTTAGGTTCAAGAAAGATGCATGCACACTTTCCAATATGGCACGATTTTCAAATGAAGTCACAAACTCCTCTGTATGATCCATGCAGCCAACTTGTGAGCAGTGTGAACAGAGTATGAAAGGGGTTGTTTTCTATATTGGTGGGCACCAAATGCCTGTCTTCTACCTGGGTGATGTCTCCTATGATTTGGAGGAGTGGAAGCCCTCTGTAGGTACTCTCTGCCAACTCAAAGGTTTCCGGTGGTAGCTCCCATTGTGACACCTACCTCGCTTATTTAAAATAATAAAACTATAGTGTCTCAAAAATATATTATTTTATTTTAAATTAAAGGTGAGCACACAAAATTTTGTAGGTCGTGGATATACGGCCGATCTGATATTGCCTTGTAGGTTATGCACTTCCCTGTTATTACGAGCGGATTTGAAACTGGCTCGTGCTCGACGTGCCGTGCCGATCCTAGATGGTCTTCGTTCCCGGCTAGCTAGCACCCGGACTGGGAAGAGTGTGTGCAAGCGGCAAGCGTTACAGGTTGACGCGGTGACAAAAAAATAGCGGTAGACCCTGGAACCAACAAACCAAATCGATAGAATTTGATTTATCAAATTTCCGATTCGGAGAACCACCGACGGCAACTCAAGGAAAGCACTTTGTAGTGAAGTTGACGTGGTGGCAGAAAACCAGAACAGTTTACAACAACATACAAGCAAATAAGCTAAATAGCACGGTTAATGCGAAGGAATGTAAACTAATAATTTTACAAGCATGGGTATTTTGCATTCAGAGTCTAGTGAAATTATCAATTGCAAGAGTTACAACTAAATTACCAAGCTGATCCAATAAACACATAAGTGATTACGTACACCTAAATGATTTAAAACAATGATGAGTGCTAAATAACATTGAAACTAATGGTTTAATGTGCTATTCAAAACTTACCCTAGTGTGGGGTCAATTCCTGCACCAAAACTTAATATTGTGTGATTGTAATTCACTTCAAACTATCGCTGGTAAGAGGTGATGATTTTTTATGAATGCTAGAACACAATATGGAGATCGCAATAATGTCCAACATGAAATAAATTGCGCAGAGTAGCGTGGACTAGCCGTGAGTACAGTCTCTCGCCGACTGGCGAGGCACGGCCCCGATGCGCGGTCGCAATTCTATCAATTTCTATATACTACTATATATATCATTTAACCACTCGCTTACACCTAAGCGCGTTACGTATATTCATTTACAATATGTTTTTCAATCTATATTGCCTATGATAATGTATAAATGATTAGTATAAAGGAAATCCTAAGATTATGTAACATTTCCGTTACACCATACACAACGCTTCTCACGTATGACAAGAGCCATGGTAGGGGGCAAATATCCATACTCACAGTACCATTCTGACAGCACAGCTAAACCATATAGAAAATCCTCTTGAAAACATATGTTGTAGTTTGTGCCTTGTTTCGCGTAATGGGTGGCTGTGTCTGAGACCACCCTCATCCAGGAGAGAATATTCGGACACCCATTCCCCATGATGCCTCTTCTGAGTGCAGGACAAGGCAGGCGATGTGAAAACATCCCTGTGTAGACTTGAACGGTGAAGGGTTCCAACTCTTCCACTGTGAGTATTGTCTTTTCTTCTATCAGTCACCTCAGCAATTGCTGGAGACAGACCTTCACTCCCTTTTACCCAACTGCGCAGTTCAAGGATTGTCTTGATGTTCTCTACCATGCTACCGACCTCAAGCACTTGGAGGGCGGCCCGGCGAGCTCTGACTTTGGTCTTCGGCCCTCTCTCAAAGAACCCGTTCTTACTAGCAGTCCCTGACCACCCTATAAGGATGGAGGATGGGATCATGTTCTCTGACACAGATGCCCAAGGCATAATGACATGGTTACTCATTCTAGGTGTAATCCCCACAGGGCTTCTCTTGTCACCTGAGCCAACACAGTCACACACGGACATTCCTCTTGTCTTCGTAAAAGGTCTATTCTTGTTCTTTAGGTAATAACGAGCTGTTCTTTTTTCAAGGGCAAAGATGGTGGACAGAAGGGAAGTTTCGTCTATCCAAGCACCTAAGGAGGCTCCCTGAATGGACGGGAGGTTGCGAACTTCCCAATCACTTTTTCTCTCACACCAATGTTTGACAACTGCCACAACTTGCAGAGCAGTTTTGGGTTTGTAGGCTGGATGGCGAGAAGATCTCTCTTCAGGTTTCCCTCTTCAGTGTCAGCCTGCAGGCTGAAGATGGCTGATAGACTCCTATTCTTAATAAAGGTGGGCAGCCCTTCTTTTAGTTTCCTACGAAACATATTCTCGGGCTGTGGGGGGATGCTCAGAGGAATGCTACTCGGGTCCTTTATCAACTGAATGTGATCCACTCGAGGTGGTTTGGTGATGTCTAACAAATGGTACACGCTGGTGCGAAATACGGGACTTTTCATGAGACTCTTCATAACACTGAGGCCTAAACTTAATGTATCTTGGGTTGCCCTTAGAGCAAACTGGGGAAACAGAACAGTAGGGTAACCTCCTATTGACTTATTCATCAGCAGGAGGACAGTCACACTCACACTCGTCAGAAAGCTGTTGATAAATGGGATGATGCCTCCAGAGAGTCAGTGCTGCCTCGTATACTGTCACCATATAAGCCGGTATGGGTGTTATGTCGTCTCCGCCAATGGATGTTCCGCTGGAAAACAGACCCACGATGACAGTATTGATAGTGTAGACTGCTTGATTGGCTTCACTCGTGATCCTCGAAACCTTCTTTATAGCACTGCTTACCTGGACCCCATCTAAGGAGTACTTTCTCCCATACTCCAGCAGTCTTCGCGAGCGCCAGGACTCTGGAACTTTGATCACTATTCCGGCTTCCACGCAGATGCCTTCCAGCACACGTAAAAACTGCTGCGTGTATTGATCAGCAGTTAGCCCTCGCTCTCTTAAGTATCCTTCATAGGGTATTCTGAGCACGATTACTTGATTATCCCCCTGTCCAAGGAGGGAGGCTGTGGTGTCGCACAGATGAGCTGCACGAAGTATGATAAGGATAGTGGCCAGGGTCCACCCCTATTGACGGAGCACCTCGAGCCAAGCCTCAGACCCTACCACGCATCTTGGGCCCTCCACAGGATCCCCCTGGATATCTTGGTTGGGTGGGGCGCGTCTATCTTGAAAGAGAAGTGTGGATATCAGCGGAAAGGTGTGTGTGAAGCTGTAAATGTTATTAAACCCGAATAATGCATCCAAACTCTTGAAGAGAGGCTCTAGCAGCTCCGCTCTGAAGTGGGTGCACCACGAGGAAAAGTCAATAATGATATTCACGTAGTCATGCCCCTCTCCAGGGCAACTCACCCTGATCAGGGTTTTGGTCAGCTCCTCTTCTGACAAGGTCATCGATGAATGCATCACATATCGGAAGATGATGTCTGCTAGATTCTTCTCGGTAACAACCTGATATGCTCTCATCTCGGGAGTCATCTTTCCGTAACACTGTGCATCTGTCTATTTGAACTCTCTTTCTTTTGGGACCGCCACCATCATTCTCCAGTCCGTCGGGATGATTTCATTTTCAATTAGGGTCAAAATCTCCTTACAGTCAAAAAACTCAGTTGTGAGATAATGCATAACCACACTTTTGGTTGAGGGAGCGGGTCCCTGGGGAAATCGCCCATAGTGTTCTGAACGCCTTGGTGTCGTACTCGTGGATCCACTCTGGGAGCCTGGGGATGATGGCTTTATCCGAAATTATGTCAATGGTATCTATGTGGTAATTAAATTCAAAGTTTTTTAATAAAGACACCACTGAGAAGTCTTCCGGATCCCATCGGAAGGAGGCTGTTTCCCCGCACTCATTTGCCAGGTAACAGGATCTGATATGCGGATGGATGTTGTCAGCCATGAGTAAGTTTGGCCACTTTTTATGAATCTTATAATATTGTCTACAGAACTCCTTTTTAAACACGTTATTAATGGAGACAGCAGCAGGCTGCAAGCCCGATTTCTAAACCTGGCAGATCTTTGAAAGGGTTCATCTTGCCAGGTTGTTCGTTTCTTTTTTCTAAGGATGGTATCTTCTCTTTTCTTCATATTCACTTGAGTGCGAAGAGGATGCCGTCCTGGCGGGCGCGAAGATCCCGTATTGCTCTCTTCAGACGAATGATGGGGGCCAATACCAGGAACCAGAAGAGAAGACTGATAGCTTCCAAAAGCAGCGGTAATGAGTCTCTGCTGTGAAGGTGATGGATCACGGAGCCCAATGTTTCCTCTTCTGGGTTATACCTACCGATGTCATCGTATGTGATTGGAGCAGAGAGGTGGTTGGAGGCAGAGGCGGTAGGTCGCTCCCAGGAAGTCGGGTTGTAGGATGCATTGCGGTTGGAAAGAGAGTCGCAGATAAGGGAAGGGAGAATAGATTCTCACCATGTTTCCATAGTTAAGTGCTACCATATGATCATGGTAAGCTATGTATCTTGTTCTGCAGGGGGCTCTCTCACTGCGATCCATTATTTCATTGGTTTCGGGATCGTAGTATCCTGTTCTGTTGATCGCGGGGGTTTCGTCTGGTTGGTAGATAACCTTTATGTATTTGTAATATAAGGTAGATGGTACGGGCCTCCAAGCCTCAACCGAGTTGCACCCCCATACCATCAACACCCCACCATCAGCCTCGGCCACAATGTTAGTCTTGCGATGGATTTGGCGGGCTAGAGTAGTAGTGACTCTTCTTCCAAGTACATGATCTTCTGAATATCCTCTGTGGTGTCCTTTTCAAGCGTGGGGATCTCTCAGTGGTATTGCTTCAGTACTTGACAATCACTGTTTCTCCAGTGGGACTCTCAAACCTAAGATACCATCCGGGTGCCGTGGGGACTGTCTTAAGGGAATTTTATAGGGTAATTTCGGCGGGGTCTATGCAGTACTGAGGAGTGCAAAGTGCGTCCTGGATGATTTTGGACTCTGCAGTCTCAGAGTGTGGTGAGATGTTGTGTGAACAAAATAGGCCCCTGCGTTGGTCTGACATGTGTACTCCTTACACACCGCCTTACCGCCGTAACCTCCAAGAGCCAATGAGTCCAGATTTCAAGCTTCATTGTGTCTTGGGTCGTTTTTCCTAAAGACAGTTTGTCCAGTGTTTGCATTTCGGACGGCAAAATCTGGGGTCACAATCTTGTAATTAGATGTAAACAGGTCCGTCAGTGATTGCAGTGGTATGAGGGGTGGTTCCGTTGGAGGGGACGTGTGACATCAGGGATGGTTGTTGCTCCGTGAGCCCCATCATGCGTGCCTTATGTAGGTTCTCGACTCTCAATTCTAAGTTGTTGACTCGCTGCCTGTCTTGAGCGCTCTGATTGCTCATTTTGCGAAGTAGTTTTAAAATCGGTTGGTGCAGTGGTTGATACAGTCGGCTGCTGCGCTCCGGGTCGTGGGTTCGATTCGCGCACGGAACAAATATTTGTATGATCTGCAGGTAGTTGTTCCGGGTCTGGGTGTATTGTATGTGGAATTCATGTCTGTAAACGCACCCACGACACAGGAAAAAGCCTAGTGTGGGGCAAAGTTCTTTAAAAAAAAAAAAAAACTCACGTTGAGTTTTCTGGATATCTGCCATCATTGTATATAACATCCCGCTGTCCTCATGGGCGGCGGGCACAGTGGATTGCACGGAGGGGGAGGAGTCTCCTCGGAGACCGACACCTCTGGGAGAGAGGGAGCGGGTTTTTGTGCTTTGCTGCGTGGTCTTTTCGAAGTTGATGCACCCTCCTCTGAGGTTTTGCAGGCTCCACCCCGTGGGGATACACCCTGCGCGTCACCTGTGACACCCTGGTGAATCACATCCCCCTTGGATTTGCTAGCCAGCTTCTTCATCGCGGCGTCAAGGTGGTCTTCTTCATCCATCAGGTACTGGCCTTCCATGTTGAGACGAGATCTCGGGTCGTTTTTTCATAAAGAGGGTTAAGCTTGTAATATGATATAAAGGGAGAAGAGGGGGAAGTACTCAGTATCTGCGCGAGCGCTTCGTACGGGAGAGCTCTCCATCGGAATCCGACTCCTCCGCTGGTCGCCTTCTTGTAATCGGATATCCGAGTCTGGTTAGTTTGTGCTTGGTATCCTCGGACAGGTCTCCGAGCTCCGCCACAGCCATTCTCTTGATGTACTTGTCTATAAGCGCCGAGTGGCAGGACGGGTGCGATTGCGAGATTTGGAAGTTTGGTCCCATCATCTTGTGGGCCTTATCGAAGGCAATCGCTGCATAGTATAAGTCAAGGTAGTGTGCGTGGTGCAGTTTCTGATGCGCATTCATGTCGCGTACTCGGCTGTAAGGGAGTATCGGATCCGATGTGAGGGCGGCGTCCCATTTACCTTTTAAATCAAGAGCCTGGTCCAAGACTGCCAGGATCTCCAGAGCCCTGCAATGGGACTTGATAAAGTGATCCATGTATTGGACGGCCTTCAAGGAAGAGAACTCCCATACCAGTTTCACCTGGGCCAGGATTGCACCCGCTGCACCAGTTTTTTCAAGTTCGAGCACACGATCCACCACCTCCACGCGCAGCTCATCACGGCCTGTTACTAGTATTATAAATCGGGTGGCCAAGCCTGTTATGCTGGGCCACGAGGTGGAGGGCACCAGGTCGGGTATCGCCTGTGGGGCCAGAGCCGCTTGCCACCTTTAGGTGTACGCGGGGGTGTTCTGGGTAGTGACAGGCTTGGCTAGTGTCATTAAGGATGACACTATGACGGCAAGTATGCCCTGGTTGATTTCTTCATCCGAGCGAGTCATTGTTGATGCCACGGCTAACCCTATTTTCTCCCCACTGATACACTGGGTTCTGAAAGGGGCCAGGAAAGACAGGGATGGCAAAATGTCATCTGTGTATCGATGCACACCCTCTACCGTCTCTCCTGCCCCGATATGACAGTCCCGCCAATTGGTTACGTAGTGGTAGCCGACCTTCTTCTCCAAGGACAGGGATGTCCCAGTTGCGCGTATTAAACATACCATGATTGTCAGATATGATTATAGCCTGAAACCTGCAACTTGCTGAGGTGCCTGGCAGGTCGGTTTTTTTCTTTTTCCCTGTGATCTTTGGATCCTTCTATCTTCTTTCCCTGGTACTGAGCTTTAACTTTGCAGTGCGCCCAATCGTTGATTTTTTTTTATGATTGGCTTCTCGCACTCATCTCAAGAGGGATATAGCTGCTTAACCGGGCAAATACCCAATGGTTGATGATGGACGACTGTATATATATGCTGCTTTCGCTCGAATACTTTACAAGCGTGATTCAGGATTCTTTGACGTCATCATCATTCATCATCATCATTTCGGCCGAATGAAGTCCACTGCTGGACACAGGCCTCCCCCAAAGACCACCACAACGACCGTTGTGGGCTCATTGGGGGTTTTGCTAATCGCCACGCTTGGCAGACGGGTTGGCGATCGCAGTTGAGTTGTTGATATACTCGAAGGACACTGCTACCCATCGTCCGGCTAATCCCTTAGTCTACTTTTACGACACCCACGGGAGGAGATGGGGTGGTGGTATTCTGAGCCGGCACCACACGTCATCGTAGAGTTGCAATTAATATTCAAGTAGATGTCGCTGTAAGTTGCAGTTGTATTGCTGGCGATGTAGGTGTTGCCACAAAGTAATTGTTATACATGTGCAAGAACTCCTGTAACTTTCAGGCTCTCAAAATGGTTGTTTGTTATTTTTAACAATTTTATAACAATATTATTGTGACTTAATAGTAGTAATTGTAAGAATAATCTGTTTTGTATGAATAAAAATTGTATTATAATAGTGTTGGTTTTCATTTTGTGGCCTTTGTCCAGAGTTTTTTAATACTACCTACTTAGTGCCGAGGCTTTCAAGTCGCCTGGTGATAAGCATTCCTCCTGCCCCTAACAATTGTAATGCTACCCAGGTCTAGTCCTGCGTGTGGGGGGCCTCTGGGGTCGCGGGCGCGCAGATTGGGGAATCTGCGTGCTCACACCGAGCGACCCCCGGGAGCACGGCAGCGCGCACGTGGTCACGTGCCGCCGTGTGCGCAGCACAGCGCAAAGCGAGGCTTGGGGGGATCCTTCACAATCCTCCCCGAGAAGTGCCTGGGGGGGGGGGGACCTTTATACAGTCGCCTTCCCTCCGCTAGGGGGGGTGACCGCTTTGCAGTCATCCCTTCCGAGATGTGCCTAAAGGCGTCGCACCAATGGGCGGCTCTAGTGTGATCTTACGAGGACCTGGAGCCCTTTTTTATTGATGTCCAGTGGAAATTCTACATGGAACTTCCTTCACCCCGGGGACGGGCGAAGGGGTATGCCGGACTCCTACCGGCTAAAACCACTGGAGCGGTCATCTTCGGCACCGAAGGGGGCTCCAGGTCCTCGTAAGATCACACTAGACTGCGGTGGTACCTACCTAGTCTAACTCTTGCGATAAAATGCCTACCACCAGTGAAAACATTGAATAAAACGAAAATCAAATGTGTAAAAAATCTTTATTGTGCATTAAAAATATATTTATCTCACACAAACCTCTCTCCGGAGCATAAATTAGTTCTCAATAAGTTAGCTTACGATATAAACGATAAAATCTATTTATCTAACACCCAGAAGCGTTAGATTATCACGAATTTCCTTTTTAAAATTAATAAATGCTAATTAGTTTGTTACAATTCACAAATCTTCAAACTTTAGTTTCAAATTGTTGAAAATTGTTCTGATCTTTACATACGACCAAGCTCACGTCCTTATGTACTATTATTATGATATTATCAGTATTATAAAACGTTTTTTTAAGGAATATTAAAACCTTTTAGAACTTTTGACTACAAACTATGTTCGACTAAATGTAGTTACTGCTTAGTCAACTAAAGAGAGAAAATTTTCATGTCTATTGCAATTTAGCTGTAGGTAGGTATACGAGCTGTTGAATCGATTGAAGTAAATGCTTCATGAGAAAACTGGCCATAGTACACAAATGAATATCTCGAATGCACATAATCGACTAAACAAATATGTCAGATGTTATAAATACACTTCTAAAACGACGTATATCTTAGCCGGAATAGTTTGTACAATCAATCGCTCATCTCAACTGCACTCTAGTACTCGTTCTCATCATCCAGTTCTCCCTCGGTGGAGTCCACTCCGACCTCTTCGTAGTCCTTCTCCAGAGCAGCCAAGTCCTCGCGCGCCTCGGAGAACTCTCCCTCCTCCATACCCTCTCCAACGTACCAGTGGACGAACGCGCGCTTCGCGTACATTAAGTCGAACTTGTGGTCAAGCCTGCAATGATCAACGTTGGTTATAAACTTGGAAGTCCAAGAGATATTGTAATATTACGGTATTCTTAGCAGTGCCTACCTGGTACAGGGTCGAGTGCCTAATGTATTTCCACTTAGATCAATAAAAAATAAAAATAAACGTATGTAAAGTAAATAATAGGGATTTTTAATTGGGGTACGTATAAATACACTGATTAATTATAAACACGTACCTACGAAAATATAGTCTGGGAATAAGGTTTGTTAGAACAAGAGGTTGGACTTCTTATGTATGAAAGGACCAACGGACGCTCAAGTATATAGCTATAAGTACCTGGCCCAAGCTTCGGCGATGGCGGTGGTGTTGGACAGCATGCACACGGCGCGCTGCACCTTGGCGAGGTCGCCTCCCGGCACCACCGTGGGCGGCTGGTAGTTGATGCCCACCTGCACATAAAAAGCATGAACTGAGTAGCCAGGGGCATCTGACAAACCAGAGCAATTGTTGTAGCTTCGACAGCGTACACACAACAGGCTATGATGACGATTAGGAATAAGGGTTGCAAATTGAAATATAAACTTGATAAGTTTTGTAATAAGGTTCAAACTCTTTGGTGGAAATTCTAGCCATTTAGAATAAAAACATACTGTTTAAATCTTGTAAGTGAGAAAGACTTTGACGACGTTGCCAACATATTTTTTAGAATTGTTTTCATCTTGATAAATATTTTATGAAATATGTAAAGATTTATTAACCTAAACACCGTACGACGTTACCTTATACTTGACATTGGCGAAATTGTGGAAGATACTCTACAGAAGCCATAATCTAAGAGACTTTGACATGTAGTAGAAGATTCCGGCTGGAGACAGCAAGAGCGGTTGTGAGATTAATGTATTAGCTTCCAAGAAGTGAAGAGTAAAAAATGAAAATAAATATTTAAACATATATCTTGGAGTTTATCTGCATGTGGGCAGATCTCGCGCCTCGCCTACCATAATCAAGCTCGCTCGCCCTCACACGTACGACAGTATGCCGAATGGTGTGCGGATAGAGAATATATCAGCACTCCATCTCTTCCCGTGGATCTCGCAAAAGGCAACTATGGGACCCTAAACTAGAGGGATCGCCGGCAGCGTCCATTCTGTGGTACAACAGCCATAAGTACTGGTACGTGGTAAGTACTCGCAAATTGCCCCCAAAACTACGAGTCACGGCATGTAACCGGTCGTTTATGGGAGAGGAGTTTGTTCAGCAGTGGACGTCGTTTGGCTGATATGATGATGAGCTTTGCCGAAAGCAAGAGAAGATTGTAGGTCTGGAGAACCTACTTGGTTAAGTTACTTATTTCATATTTCGTAGGACATTTTGACATAATATTTGCAAGTCATATTATACCTTGAATCCTGTAGGACACCAGTCCACAAACTGGATGGTCCTCTTAGTCTTGATGGTTGCGATGGCTGCATTTACATCTTTTGGAACAACATCGCCCCTGCGGAAATACATAGAGTATAGTTTCTATTGCTTTCAACTCGCATCATTAAAAAAATCGGTCCTTCGAGACGCTATCATAAGAGAATAGATATTAATTACCTGTACAACATGCAGCAGGCCATGTATTTGCCGTGACGGGGGTCGCATTTAACCATCTGTAAAATTCATTTATTTAAATAACTAGAAGCATCTGGATCAACTTCAAAATTCAACACACAGTCTGATAACATGAGTCTAGAATTGGATTTAGTTATTGTTTCAAGGAAGTTAAACGATAATCACGATCTACTTAACTCAAAACTAATACCAGGTGTCTTCGGCGTACCTATTTATCGTTTAGGTTCACAATAAAATAAACAACATTCTAACTAGGCTTGGTTGGTGCAGTGGCTTATACAGTCGGCTGCTGCGCTCCGGGTCGTGAGTTCGATTCCCGCACGGAACAAATATTTGTATGATCTGCAGGTAATTGCTCCGGGTCTGGGTGTATTGTGTGTGAAATTCATATCTGTAAACGCACCCAGACAGAGGAGAAATCCTAGTATGGGGCAACGTTTAAAAAAAACATTTTTGGTTAGTTTACCTGGTTGGCTGGCTCGAAGCAAGCGTTGGTGATTTCAGCAACGGTGAGTTGTTCGTGGTAGGCCTTCTCGGCGGAGATGACCGGCGCGTAGGTGGCGAGCGGGAAGTGGATGCGCGGGTACGGTACCAAGTTGGTTTGGAACTCCGTCAGGTCTACGTTAAGCGCTCCGTCGAAGCGGAGCGACGCTGTTATTGAGGACACGATCTGGAGATATGAAATGGTTTAAAAAAGAAAACATGAGCTGATAATTATTTGAGTTCAACCGCGAACTGAATAGTTTGGTCTAGTTGGCAGTGGAAGTTAGAACAGATGCCGAAGACGGAGATTAAGGGTAATTTTTTTTTTATCTACTTAATTGTTTGTACACGCACCTGTCCAATAAGCCTGTTGAGATTGGTGTACGTTGGTCTCTCGATGTCAAGGTTTCTCCTGCAAATGTCATAGATGGCCTCGTTGTCTACCATGAAGGCGCAGTCGGAATGTTCCAGGGTGGTGTGGGTGGTCAAGATAGAGTTGTACGGCTCTACGACCGCGGTGGACACCTGACAAATAAATGTTACAAGTGCAATGAAAAATAACAAGGATTCGTGTATTGAGGCGCACAATACAATTGTCATACAAAGAACAACATTTAGGTTGCATTTGGGTAAGCATCATCATTTCTGCCGAATGAAGTCCACTGCTGGACACAGGCCTCCCCCAAAAATCACCACAACGACCGATATGGGTGTGTTGTGAGCTCATGGGGGGGGGGGGGGGGGTTGCCATAATCGCCACGCGTGGCAGACGGGTTGGCGCATCGCTCGCAGTTGAGTTGTTAATGTACTCGAAGGACGCTGCTGCCCATCCTCCGGTCGATCCCTTAGTCGACTTTTACGACACCCACGGGAGGAGATGGTGTGGTGGCTTTCTGAGCCGGCACCACACGTCAAAGCAGCATAATAATATTTTGAAAATTATTTATCTCGGTCAAAAAACCAATATTGCCAGTTTTTCAGTGGGCAATTATAACTTATTGGTGAAAATAAATGTAAATAATAACATTAATCTGCGTATCAATATTTTAAGTTGTCAAAAGATAGTCATAGGTACCTGCGGCGCGGGATAGATGGAGAACTCTAGCTTGGACTTCTTGCCGTAGTCGACGGACAGGCGCTCCATCAGCAGCGATGTAAAGCCAGAGCCGGTGCCACCTCCGAAGGAGTGGAACACTAGGAAGCCCTAGAGAAATCAACAGTTTTAGTTTATCTATGTGGTCCTTCGATACGAACAGTATATATTGGTTATGAATGTCACCAAATTACTCTTATCGACCTGCGATTAATGATTTCGCAGTTATAGACGACGGGCTCTTATTTTCTTTTGCCATGATGACCTTTCAAAATTCACATTTAAGGACGGCTTGCCCATCAGACAAGCCTAGTTTTCTTTTTGGTTGGAGGAACACCACTTGTCATTCCTGTAAGAGTATGTAAATCTTAGATCCATATTGCTTACAGTTTTACAGTCAGAGTCTGAGAAGTGTTTACAGGCGTGGCATTAATGGGCGGCGCCAATGCGTTCGTTCTCTAAATCCTGAAGCTCCCCTTTGGAGCCGAAGGTAACCGCCAAGGTGGGTTTAGCCGGTAAGAGTCCAGCGCACCCCTCCGCCGTTCCCCAGGG
This sequence comes from Diloba caeruleocephala, assembly GCA_947459985.1. Taxonomy (NCBI): domain Eukaryota; kingdom Metazoa; phylum Arthropoda; class Insecta; order Lepidoptera; family Noctuidae; genus Diloba; species Diloba caeruleocephala. Next base: position 27,236,730 of record OX381612.1, on the reverse strand, counting down.
TGGAGGAAGTCCATGATGGATTTCCAGCGCGGTGAAAAAAGGTCCATGTTCAGTCAAATACATCTCCAAGCCTGATGACAAACAGTCCAACCAGTCTATGCCCAGTTTCCGTTATTATTCTTACCTGGAGTCCGGTGCACTGGTCGGCGAGTTTCCTGAGCCTGTCGAGCACTACGTCGACGATCTCCTTGCCGATGGTGTAGTGACCTCTGGCGTAGTTGTTCGCCGCGTCCTCCTTGCCAGTGATAAGTTGTTCTGGATGAAACAGCTGCCGATAGGTGCCGGTGCGGACTTCGTCTGGAAATTAGGAATTAAAGTCGTGACTTGAAATTCTGATATCTAGCTTTTAGTGCCATCTATCAAGGGATTGTCCTTTGAGAACAAGAATCAAGGTTTTCGACATGTAGCTGTACTTATTACTATTAACGACACATCATTCTATTATATATCATTTCATGATTTTAAATTATATATATGTAGTTTGTTTCTGTATAGTTCTGAAATGAATAAATGTCACACCTAGAAATCGCTTTAAAAATATAAACACAGACTGATGACGCATTCAACACAGTACAATATACCTAGGTATTCGTTCGAAGAGCAGTGTTTAGGTCACTTTGAGTTACGTAAGTACAAAAGTACAAGAGAAAAGTAGCTCTCAATGAAGTTGATTAAGATGAATGCAGTACCACTTGAGGGCTAATTGCTTTCATCCGAGCGTACAGCCACCGATTGCTAATAAAGATACGATAGCTGCTTCTCAAGTGCGCCTAAGTTCTTTGGATCATATCGAAGTACGACAGGAAGTCTTGAAATAGGTGGTTACTTAATCGTAATATACATAAATTTCGATCTTTAAATATTTTTACTCAATTTACCACCCTAACTGAAGCGTCTTTTATTAATATGTATGTAGGCAAAGTGAAGTAAAACTTAACGTGTAAGTTAGTGGTGAGGTCGCTATATATTTACTATTGTCGTGCGTGAAACGCACATAATAATCTATTGATTGAAATTGGCATACTACATAGCGTTTATATCTCCATACCCCTCGTGTTTCCCTTACAGACTACTCTAATGGCGTGCGCATTATTACCTTACAATAAAAATAATATAATTATTCTATACTACTAGGTACTTTATATATAACTATTTAGCGAAACAGAAACTGAATTGCGGGCCTAAGAAATACTAGATAATTTCTGAAATAGAACGCATTACAAGACAAGATCCTGATATAAAAACAATCAGGTTATTTTTCTTAAATACTTCTTATAATATTATCCGATGCTAATCGAGTAAAAATTACAATAAGTTGCGAAGTGAATTGAATATCGACCGTAAGGTGAGATGAGTCGATAAAGGTTAAGAAATGCGGCGTCATTGGCGTGTGACCGACCATGAAGTCTTAGGTTTCTAGCAATCGCATAGTATGTACGGAAAAGCTTGGACATAGGCATTGATTTTTAAGACGACAAAGTCGTGAGAACGAGTTTCACAAAGCATCTTGACGCTTTACAGCAAAAAAAATCGAAGCAAAACTATACCCACTAATTAACCTGATGTTCTTGAACATACATAAATGCAATTATAGTTGAAATTGAGACCGAGTTCCTTTACATCCGTTGGGCCACTCGAGATCGATTGGAAGTCCTCGATCTGGGCCATTGCCTTCTAGATTGTATTTTCCTACACCTGTTATTCCTAAAGCAGGTCGTTCCTCCACTTAGGTATCAATTTCATGTTATTATTTTGCCATTAGGACTGTACGAGGTTTGATCTGACGTCAGGCTATTATAAGTTATACATTAAAGTATTTTAGGAATAAACGTATTGTTAACCGTACGTCTGTTATTATAACGTTACTGTTGTAATAATTCTCAATACAATAGAAAGGAAGGAAGTATATTGATTCTCTCCCAAAACAGGTCGCACAAATAAAAACAATACAAATACGAAATTATTAAATCATCTTCATCACCTACAGCCTGATTCTACCCACTGCTGAGTATAGGATCCTCTTTGTTTATGCCACTTTCTTCGGTCCTCATATTCCTCGTCCTCGCATTGCATTATTAGAAAATTACAAAATATAGCACTACAAATTGCTGTGTTACCAGCGATGATATATGGCACAGAAACATGGTCACTCACTATGGGCCTCATAAGAAAGCTCAAGGTCACTCAGCGAGCTATGGAGAGGGCTATTCTTGGTGTTTCTCTATGCGATTCAATCACAAATGGGGAGATCCGTGAAAGAACTAAAGTTACCGACTTAGCTGAAAGTTTTTTAAAGCTGAAGTGGGAATAGGTGGGGCACATAGCTCATAGAACTGATGGCCGTTGGGACAGAAAGGTTCTCGAGTGGAGACCACCCACTGGAAAACACCCAGTGGGACGGTGATGGACAGACGAATTGGTGAAGGTCGCTGGGAGTCGTTGGATGCGGGTGGCATGTAATTCGTTGTGGAAATCTTTGGGGGAGGCCTTTGTTCAGCAGTAGACATCCTATGGCTGATATGATGATGCCTATCAATTCAGCTGGCAACCTCACTTGACGTTTCTATTAATAAAAAAGAAATCAGGTACCAGCTTGACAAATATTAACTATGAAAAACTAAAAAGAAAGGTGGATTTGACACTAGTAACAAAAATGCAGAACTCAAGTTACAGTCGCCATACATAATCTTGCTCTATCAAAGTTAATTTAATACCTTCATCATTTCAGCCGAAAAACGTCCATTGTTGGACATAGCCTCCCCCAAAGATTGCCACAACGACCCGTATGGGTTTGTCTTGAGTGTTCATTGGGGTTTTGCCATAATCGCCACGCTTGGCACACGGGTTGGAGATCGCAGTTGCGTTATAAATGTACTCGAAGGACGCTGCTGTCCATCCTCCAGCTAAACCCATAGTCGCCTTTTAGGACACCCACGGTCTGAGATGGGGTGGTGGTATTCTTAGCCAACTCCACACGGAAAATCTAGTACATACCTACATGAATAGATTCATTAGGTACGTTTTTACTTTACGCTATAAACACATTATCATCATTTCAGCTAGAAATGTCCACAGCTGAACAAAAGCCTTCTATAAGACGACGCTGCGCTGCCGACATGCCGTGTGCTGTCATTTTGGTGGGAATTTGCCAGTACTCGGCACGCTTGGCAGGGCCGGTTGGTGAGCGCAGGGTGCAATTCCTTAGGTTCAAACAGCCATACATCCTTGAACACAGAATCGAAATAACGATGTAAAACCAATTTGGTATTCCCTAAGACTCGTCCCCATGGCTCACCATCTGCAACGTGTCCTTGAATAACTTTAATCATGTGTATGTATCTTAGCGTATACCAAATTGGTTTTTCACCATCATTTTACTTCTGTATTGAAGGAGGTATGGATGTTTGACCTTAAGGAATAGCACCCTAGAATGGCTACTGTTCCGCAGAAGGGACGCTGCTGTCCGTCCTTCTAGTTTAGCGTCGCTAAGTCGCCTTTTACGGCATCCACGGGAGGAGATGGTGTGGTGCTTTATGCTTTACCCGGAGACCACACGGAATTGATCTAAAACGCTGTAAATTATCAATTGTTAATTATAATTCACAGAGATACATCACTCCACCATGAGGCAGCTACTAATTATTGTAATTTGTTACGCGTAGTTAATTGCAAACACTTATACTTCGAACGGTAGCATAAGATGCCAGAATTAAATGTGTCCCATGTTATTCATTAAGGTGCATTGACAATTAATTTAATAAAAAACCAAATGACTACAAACCTTTAAATGTTAGTTTATTTAGAAAAAAAGGTTAAGTTTTTTTTTATGTAACTTTGCCCCACTCTAGGATTTCTCCTGTGTGGTGGGTGCGTTTACTGACACAAATTCCACACGCAATACACCCAGACCCGGATCAACTGTCTGCAGATCAAACAAATATTTGTTCCGTGCGGGAATCGAACCCGCGACTCGGAGCGCAGCAGCCGACTGTATCAGCCACTGCACCAACCAAAGTCCTAAGAAATCCTATTACAGTGTCAATGAATTCTTAAATAATATGTTTTTAAATTAATTATATTTACGTGATTATACTATATTTCACTCGTAATATTTCTTTTGACATGTAACTTTTATTTATTATTATTGAAAATACTTTGACATTTTATACAGTTCATAAATTTTTATAATTATTTATTACTTTAACTTGGTAAATACACATTTGCACGCCTGTTTCGGAAAAGCATGTTGATACGAGCAATTTTTTGAATGTCAACTACCCTGTAAACTGCCTTGCTTATAAGTTATAACATACATATGCTTTGGACAATATGTTTCTTGAGGGTATCAAATTATTTTTTTAAGTTTATTTATTTCTCCAACTTACCACTATCATTACAGGTTTATTTTTATACCTAATGCGATAGTGTAGCTTACAATATTTTCATCTTCTTGTCTTCTTAATTAATCTTGTAACAAATAATAAACAGTGCTACCTTTGTGAAATCACTCAGAGTACAATGGAATACGTCAGTCTCACTAGCTGTGAGGTTGAGAGTGTGGGGTGCTCGCGTCAGCGGCGCCTCACTTAAGAGGTTGGTTCGGCTACGCGGCTCCACCAGCAGCCGTGGCTGTCGTCGTCGCCACATAAACCTATCTGCCCCAGGCTGTCGGCATTATCCACCTTCCCTTTAAATATTTTGAACATGTACAAAATGAGTGCGAGATCCCTCCTGACCCTCAGTTCGTTATATCCGACCATGCCCAAAATAAATAAAGTTGGGTACAATAATGGACACAATGGATATACGCAATACAGCCGCGAGTACACGTACCTAACAAACTTATTCTGTACTCTTTCCAACATGAGCTTATATTTAGATTCGTGCGGAGCCCAAATGACTGCGTTACATTGTAACTGGCTTCTAACCAAAGCATTGTTTAAGGCTATAACGGCTTTAATATTAGTAAAATCACGCACCATACGAAGCATAAATCCTAAATTACGATAAGCCTGTCTACAGCAACTAGTAATGTGATCATGAAACGTTATTATGTTAACTCATTCAAATTAGATACATTAGCGTGGATTAGAAATTAGTTTGCTAATTGATAATCGGTCTATCCCTGTGGTTTGCTTTAAGAATATTCTTGAACGTTAGTATTTGAACGCATTGAATGTTAGACAAGTTGCTTCTAACGTCCAATGACACCAAATAAAAAAGGTCCATAATTGATCAGGCAAATAAAATGCAATTATTTGTCTATTCGAAGACCAACTCGGTAAGTTGATCAAGTTGTTATAAAATCTAATCGGCTTTTGGAGCATCGCTTTTCAAATGGAAACTACAGTTGCCTACACGGAAGCCAATAAAATAAATCATTTCCTTGACTGACAGGCTTTTACAGTGCAGTACATAAGTGTAATGATAGTCCCCCAGTCGGAGTAATAGCGGCTCGGGTCTGAGTTCAATAGCCGGATTCTATTATAAACCCGACGAGAAGCCTTCAATTTATAGCCTCACGGTTTCTGCATTGCATTTTTTGTGTAGGTTTTATTTTGTAAAGCTGAGGATTAGTAAGTCAAGATAACGTAAGATAGCTAAAGACAATGCTGTTATAGCAGCTATTCATTGTGCGAAAATTAATTCTCATGTAAAACATGAATTGAAAATCATAGTTGCATAATATTACATTCTTATATATGTAAATCAGAAGTAACTGAACTCGGTAGAAACACAATACCTACACCTAAATAATAATATATAAAACCCGGTGTAACACTGGTCCTTTTATTCGAAAATAACTTCTCTCCTCATCAAATTTGCCAGTACACAACCCCTTCAATACCTCTACTAAACTCCCTTTAACTCACCAACAACAGTAGGTTCCAAGTCCACAAACACAGCTCTGGGCACATGTTTGCCCGCACCGGTTTCGCTGAAGAAGGTGTTAAAGGAATCGTCTCCGCCGCCCAGAGTCTTGTCTGAAGGCATTTGTCCATCGGGCTGGATGCCGTGCTCCAGGCAGTAGAGCTCCCAACAAGCATTGCCGATTTGGACGCCAGCCTGGCCGATGTGGACTGAGATGCATTCCCTCTGTGGAAAGAAACCTTCAGTTATTACTTTGTTATATGTACCTAATACTGTATATTTAGATTGTGAGTCCTGAAGAAGGGTCTTAAAATAATTTGTAAACACAATCTATATACATAATAAAATTAAAGTAATGTCAAAATAACAGCTTTTTACTAAATGCATATGAAAGTATATACGGTACCTACAACAAAAAACCTATTTAATTTTTTTTGTCTGTCTGTCTGTTTGTTCCCGCTAATCTCCGAAACGACTGGACCGATTTTCGATGACTGATGGTATAAGGTATAACTTAGGGTGCTTTTATTTTAGAAAAATATACGGGTTCCGCGCAAAGAAATTAAAAAACATGAAATCCAACATATATATAAAGTGTAAAGTGTCTATGCCAAAATATTCTAAATTGTTAATATTTAATCCGATTTCTTTTAAATGTATAAAAATACCGTATAAATTAAAGTGCGAGTTGAACTCGCGTGGAGAGGGTTCCGTACGATGAATATGTTATCTTTAGGTACGAGTAGTGACGGATGCCTGGCCTAGTTAAGGCGAACGAGTAGTACCAATAATTTATCCGAAGAATAAACTTAAAAAAATGTTTCTTTAATAACTTTAGATTTTAAAATTATAAAATAAATATATTTGACACCCTCAAAACAAGCCCTTCCGTTTAAGTATAGTTACATTTTCTATTTTAACCCCTAAAAGTCACTTTTTACGTTACACGTACGTGTTTGGGTCGCAGAAATCCATATGCATGCCAAATTTCAATTTATCTGGCGAGTAGATTCGGAGTAAATTGGCAGTGACAGACGGACAGACAGACAAACACACGAGTGATCCTATAAGGGTTCCGCCGTTTTTACCTTCGGACGTTCGGAACCCTAAAAAGTAACCAGTAAAGACCTAACCCTGAGTTTCTTTCGACGTTTGTTCTCAGAGGTTGTTATGCAGCGAAGTGCCCTCCGTAGTTTCAATATGACGTGTAAAAGTGTTTATTAGAAACTAATTACTGAATAAATTATTGAATTGAATTAACGCATGCCTGGCTTTGAATTAACGCATGCCTGGCTTTGAAAGATTTGAGGTAGTAATTTGAAGCGAATATATTTATGAAGACGTATAAATAATAAAAAAGGCCGAAGCATTCTTACAACAACAATACAGGAAATTAATCTATTGCCCTTATACAATGACTTGTCGATACAGCTGTTGAGTATTCGCGGAAGTTATTAAATTCGATGATACAGTTTGACAAAGTCACCTTGATTGGGAGGTGGATTGGTGATCAAATTATGTAGTTATTAGCACACAGGAAGATGCTCTTGCACATCCCCTTGATACCAACCCTTAGTCAGCTTTTACGACATCCAAGGTGGGAGTGGGGAAGCCTTTTCTTTGCTGATCCGCTTTACTTTTTACTATAAATCAGGAACATGTTACATAGGAACATTTATTTTGAAAGGAAATAATAACTGTTTAAATTCTTAGGCCAACAAACAACATATAAAAATAGTTGAAGATGATTTGGTCTTTATTTGAAAGGAAGAACATTCTGTGCTAATAAAATAATCAATATAATGTCACTTACACCGAAAATCAGCCAGTATGACCTATTTGTATACTATATTAAGCATAAAACAGAGTATTTTGCTGTCTCATTATCTATGAATCTACAATTTATTTTACAACCAAAAATAATAGCTACAGACTATGCGTGACAGTATTCAAATAAATTATGGAATTAGGGCATGAGGTGATCCCATCACAGCGTGGCCAGTAACCTGTATATCATTAAGGCTAGACTTTATTTCTCCATTATTGCTATAAAGTTGCTTGTAATAACTTTGATCGCATCACGAAACATTCTGTTGACAACATAATGATCTTATTATGGTGGAAAATTGTCGGAAATATTATAAATTGAAGTGGTTTACTTTACTTTACGAATTAAAACACTTGGATGTTAAAATGTAAAATGTACTACCTAATATTAGGGTGGGTTGCTAGTCTAAATAAATCGACTGTAATATACTGCTTTATACCTACTTATGTAGTGGTGATTACTTACGCTTAAGTGAAAAGAAAGCTGGGACCCACGTTATAAAAAACACTGTCCGTTTCTTTGATACAGCACTACAAGCAGTCACTAGTCAGTATGATCACATGGATTAATCTTTGTCTCAAAATATGGACATATCATTAAAAAGGCAGATGATCAGTGATGACATGGAACAGAGAAGTGGCCACTCACAATGGGGCTCATAAGAAAGCTCAAGGTCACTCTGCGAGCTATGCTTGGTAATACTCTACGAGATAGAAGGTAGAAGAACTAAAGTTGCCGACATAGCTGAAAGGATCAGTAAACTGAAGTGGCAATGGGTGAGGCACATTGTTCGTAGAACTGATGGCCGTTGGGGCAAAAAGGTCCTCGAATGGAGACCGCGCAATGAAAAGCGTAGCGTGAGACGACCACCAACGAGGTGGACAGACGGCCAGGTCGCCGGGAGTGGTTGAATGATTTTTTCTAAAGCAAAATACTTTACGGTTTCAAACTCGTTCGCTTTTACAATACAAATACAATATTGATTTATCCACTTTCAAGTTTAGTTAAGTGATAAACCTGCTCACTGCATTGCCCTTTCAAAAGTCATTGAAACGTCAAGTGATACCGCATTGCTGGATCTCTGCCAACCACCGTATTGTGCGCTATGCTATAATTTACAAAGATGCCATCTAAACAAGGCTGAACGTACCAAAGTACATAGAATAATTTAGCTTAAGGTACTCATGTAATTTAAATGTGAATCTAAATAGTAAATCAATTCAGGTACGCCTTTGTTCAGCGTTCGACGTCCTTTGATATGATGATGATTTCAGTAAAATTTGGCAGGGTACAGATGTAGATTAGGTCATGTAACATATGATATGTTTAATAAACGTTGAGACCTTTAATTTTAATATCCAACATTTAAATTGAAATACAACCCGAGTAATATAATACAACTTCTAACCTGACACTATTTACTGATTTATATATTGATATTTTATATAGAGCTTTTGTACGTATACATATAGATATCTTGATCAATGTTACTTACTTTTAAAGTTTTTTTTTATTTATTTGGAATTAATTGTTTTAAATAATTTGTAATCATTTAATTTTTTTTAATGAATTTGTAATTATTAATTAATCAGAAAAATCTATTTATAATGAAATCTTAACTATAACAACCAATTTAAGTAATTTTTCATTCTATTGTATGTTTGATTACCCGTTTTTACAACATGTGACTCAACAACGGCCCAATGTTTGCAGTGCCCTAGCAGGGTTCATGTATGTACTCCAATGTAATATTGTTTAATCTAAATGATCATGATTGTATTTAATTGTTGATGTGCATGTTGGCAAATAAATAATTTATCATTTTGAAAGTACACTATCGACCCTAAAATGTGCCTTTTGTTATAAATCACAACCTTTACAGGTTGAATGAAGGATTGCCCCTGAATTCAGTCGCTAATAGACATTTAATTTTAAATAATAAATTCTTAATCTATACAAATAAATAAAATTGAAGTGTCTGTTTGTAATGTCAAAATAAATGTTTTTTACTAAATGCATATGAAAGTATATACGTTACCTATAACAAAAAAGTAATTTTTAAATTTTTTGTCTGTCTGTCTGTCTGTTTGTTCCGGGTAATCTCCGAAACGGCTGGACGGATTTTGACGGGACTTTCACTGGCAGATAGCTGATGTTATAAGGAATAACTTAGGCTACTTTTATTTTAGAAAAATAATTAGTGTTCCGCGCAAAAAAATAATACCCTTGAAATCCAATACATATATTCTATGTCTATATTAAGTGTCTTTGTCGAAATACTCTAAATTTCTTTTAAATTAAACGGGGGTGAAACCGCGGGTCTCAGCTAGTTCCTAATAAAAACTCACAATGTTAAACAGTTTAATGTTGCGTTCGTGATACCAGATAGAATAAAGCAGGTACGGAATGGTACGGTGCTCGCTACAAATGAAGGTTCATCAATCAGAATAGATACAGCCTTCAATTAATGGCGATGGCTTTATCGATATGTGGCGGCAGGATACAAATGGTACACACGGTACAATGGTACAAAACCAGTTTACGCTGAACTCTCATCGTACCGAAAGCCTATACAATGCGAGATCGGCTTATACTGGATTTGTATAGCTTGACGTGAGTGTACATCGTGGTATAAAGTTTATGTACGGATAGATGACATGATTGGCACCGGTAGGTAAGCGCTGGCTTTGTGTGTATGAGTTATATTCCCGTACGGAACAAATATATGTATGGCCTACAGCATGCTTATTAGGTATCAGTGCTCTCTGGGTTCTGCGACCCACGAGAAGACGGTGGCGCGCATGTGGTCACGCGCCGCCGTGTGCGCTTAGCACCGCGCACAGGGACGCTTCGGGGATACCTCACAATTCCCCCGGGGGGTGACCGCTTTAAAGTCACCCTCTTCGAAATGTGCCTATAGGCGTCGCACTAGTGTGATCATTCATAGAAAATTAAAGAATAAAGTTTTGCAAACTGTACCGTGTAACATATGAAATGGAAGGGCTTGTTGTGAGGGTTTCAAACATATTTATTTTATAATTTTAAAACATATAGTCTTAAAGTTATTTAATAAAATAGACGAAAATTGACCATTCCGCACCCCGATAGATAGAAGAAACACCATGGGGTTTTAATCCGGCACGCCCCTGCCTTTACCCAAGGTGGAGGAAGTCCAAAAGAATTTATATACGACAAAAAAAAATGCATTTTTTTAAAATAACTAATATTTTTGAAAGTAATATATCATACTAGCTGGGACCCGCAGTTTCACCCGCGTTTAATTTAAAAGAAATTTAGAGTACTTCGACATAGACACTTGACATAGAATATATAAATTGGATTTCAAGGGTTTTATTTTTTACGCGGAACCCTAATATTTTTCTAAAATAAAAGTAGCCTAAGTTATTCCTCAGACAGACAAAAAAATTCAAAACAGTGTTTTTATTATATGTAACGTACATACTTTCATATGCATTTAGTAAAAAGCTGTTATTTTGACATTACAAACAGACACTTAAATTTTATTTATTTGTATAGATTAAACATTTACGTTTAACATTAATTCGTTTTTTTCTGTGAAACAGTCATTACTTGACTTACACTGTTCGGGCTTATTATATTTAAAATAAGAAATCGACATTGACAAGACAGTGACAAGTAGCTAAAACTTATCGAGCAAGAGCATTGTTCAAATCAAACTATATAAAAGACCCAGTTTTATAACATTTAGTGGGTAAAAACAAAGAAACAATGCAAGTTTTAAAACATGATTACATCACGACCCGAAAAATAAAACATTGAAATCTCGACTTACGTACAAAGTACAATAGAACTACCATTTTTACAATAACATAATCCCACGCACGCTTATTAAACAAAACGGTCAGTTGTTTATCCAATTACAATTTAATTCAATACGACGTTTGCTTAAATGAGAACTCGTTATTGGAATCGAATTGGTGCAATAAATATATTTGTAAAAGGCAAGACAGTTTGTGGGCGTGTAATTATGGACCAACAGAGAATACCTACCCACTTAAAAAAGTTAACTGGGGAAGACCTATAACCAATTATTTGGTAGTTACAATCATAGACTATACACTACGGTTACAATGAATGATTTACGAAAATGGACAGAATTCATTCAATTTGACTTATGCGCGATTTTAAGTAGTTTATTTACATCGGTTCTAGACATTTTCTATGACCACCCCGAACGAATAAGGTAAAAGATTTAGCCGTTACACGCCCACTTCACTGGGCTTAAATTAAAATTTCATGATAATCGTTTTATATTAATGAAATAAGAGTCTCCTTGATTTTATTCCACGACATAATCTACCTCCGAGTCAGATTTGAGAGATTTTTGAAGTGAAAACTTCTTTTAGCGCGGTACGCATCTTTTTAGATGAGATAAAATCTCTGGACTCGCGACACCGTTACGAGACGCTTGAAGTGAAAACTTCTTTTAGCGCGGTATGCATATTTATAGATGAGATAAAATCTCCTAACGCGCCAAAATAAGTTTTCACTTCTGTCTGTGTGTGCATTCTTTGTTGTTGTTACATTCCTAGTTTTAATATTTTTTTCATCTCTAATGCAATTTGAGATGCATTTTTGTCTGTTAATGATGTAATCACCTCAACCACTGTAATACCAACAACCAATGTTTGTGTTATTGAACTGATTTTAAATAAATAGATAGAGGTTTTGCCTGGTTTGAGACAGGCCTAAGTTCAGCTGTAGACAGCGAATAGTCCGAGTTGATTAATGCGAATTTATGTAACGGTATTTAAAACATCAATGTGCAGGTTATGGTAGAAGATTGAACAAAATTTGGTTTACCGAACGCTATCTGGGTAGCGGTAGGCAAAATTACTTAAATAAAAAACTAAATAAGATTTTAAAGCTTTTGTTCAATTGTCAATTTACATATGTAAGCCGACAAAACCTGCAACCAGGTGCGATCTAAAGGCCACTCAAAGCTATTGGAAGAAAGGAGATATATGTCATGTAGTTCAAAATGTATGCGAGCCTGGAAATCCACTTTTCCCACTACTATTCTTCATAAAAGCACACTAATGCACACAGTTACAAGTTCTCATCCAATGAACTGAATAAACACAACATTACAATTGGCTTCTCATACCAAAACACACCCATGACTGTGTAGGTAGCCAATCATACCGAGCGTACGGACTGCACACGACAGCCGTACCGCGCAACGCGTAAGTTTATTCGGAGTACCATTCGCTGTTCTATTCACTGCGTTTGTTATTCACCGATTGCTAGTTAAAAGTGGTAGATAAGAAGCATTGTATTTTGTACAAAAATAATAATGTCGTTCTCCATCAATCCAAATGTAACATAATAAAGAAAACAATACATTTTAATTTATTCTTTTTATAGACAAATGCAAGTCCTTGATAAAGTTATTATTTTCACTTCGGTATTTGCATGTTATCCCCGAACAACACGACACTTTAACAAAGTTTCACTTACGCAATCGAATCTCAACTGATGTTATAAACCAGCCATTTTTTCCGGATTGCGCATGTCACGGTGGCGCGGTTACGCCCCCGTACCACTTCTTCTTATTACCTATTTCTGTGGGGCCACTTTAATGCTGCGAACACATACGTACGACTACCTAAAGCTAAAACTACCAAGCCAGTGTTCGGTACACCTATTTGTATTCGGGTAAATGATGAACTGAAATTTGTTTTAAAGATTGTTTCGATTTTACCCAATAATCCCAAGGAGAGGGCTTGATGAAACAAAGCTTGGACTGCAATAGTTTCGCTCTATATTTGAATCAGTTTGAATCGACTTTACAATCGTCGTACATTATTGGAACGAAGTTCCTTACGGCAGGCTTGGAGGGGATAGGGATTTTGCTGCGCGACCGAACTGAAAAAAATGTGATAGTAAAACCGTAAGAAAAAATCCGTGGAAAAAAGTGCGTGGAATAAAACCGTTAAATGAGACGTGCGCAGGCGCGACAGTCGCATACACAAGCGAGTAGTGTATAATTGTCGATTCTACATTAGCCGAAGGAACTTCGTTCCTACCTGGTGTCCCACGACACCACATAATTTTCTTATTTAGAATTGTATCACGAATCTTGCTTGTGATCAGCGATCGTATCATTTGACTCAGTCAATAGTTCAGTGGTCATGCTCGGATTGATATAAACAATGAACGAGACCAATATCCTAAATGATCCATAGATCCTTGATGATCGATGAAGCGTCATTTTACTTACGTCTCTGTGTCACTGTAATTGATACTTCATAAGTATTATACCTAAATATAATTGTATCGGCAATTATTGTCCCTATCTAATCTCCTTTTCTGGATTGTTTTGTAGTCAATAGTTCAGAATAACAAGTGGATCGCCGTTCTTTTAAAGAATTTCTTACATCCTAGGGATAAAGGGGTTTGGCAATTGAATACAAAATTATGGGACAACAAATTTATTAATTGTCCATCCAAATAGAACAAGAAGGCTTAAGTATTACGTAATCTCTGCTTTGGTGCCGTAAAAGATGCCCAAAAGTTGATTTACGAGCACACAGCTACACATTTCAATCCTCAATTACAAACAATTCGTAGGAAAATGTAGAAAATTTCCTCGGAGAACTCAATCATCTATCTATCTAACGGCCGAATGAAGTTCACTGCTGGACACAGGCCTCCCCCAAAGATCACCACAACGACCGATATGGATGTGATGTGGGCTCATTGTGGGGTTTTGCCATAATCGCCACGCTTGGCAGGCGGGTTGGCGATCGCAGTTGAGTTGTTAATGTACTCGAAGGACGCTGCTGCCCATCCTCCGGCCAATCCCTTAGTCGACTTTTACGACACCCACGGGAGGAGATGGGGTGGTGGCATTCTGAACTCAATCATACCTTTTAGGAATTTCAGTGCTTAATGCTCCAGCTCTCCGTTGAGCCCAAAACTTCATAACTCAGCTGCACTTTTATAATACAATCATTATTATAAATACTCTAATCTCTCTAATTATGAAAATTGCTTTAAACCTAAAGTTTAAGACATATTCACGGAGTGGCTCAGCGATGGAGTTTCTACATAACAAAGTCAAATTCAGATCTTTATTTCAAACCAGTTACTGGTACTTATGAAACGTCAGAATTTAAGTTGCACGGTTCCAATTAGTTGATCCTATGGAGAAGAGCCGTCATGAAACTCCATGGATACTCTTTTAAAATACTTGAAGTTACAATATTGAACATGTGTGTTTAAAATTTATGAATACATTGCTGGAACATAAATATAGCGGCTATACAGTACAAATAGCATTTCAGATAACGTGTCGCGGGTTCGCTCCCCTCACATAACAAATATTTACAGTATAACCCACAGATAGTTGTTCCAGATCTGGATGTCTGTGCATCTAGGTAACACCCGCGTTACAGAAGAAATTCGAGATAGAACATCGTTTAAAAAAAAAAAAAATTAACCATAAAAAATCTGTTAATGTTGATATTGGCTGAGTAAAACTTGATAGTTTCCTCAATTAGGAACCATATTACGATAAAACAGTAATATCTACTGGAAGGAAATTAACTATTACTGCTCCCTTTATCGCATAACCATTTCCTTAAATCCTTATGGGTATTACCTCAATTAGCGCGAGTTGTTGAGTTATCTACGGCAACAGACTACGTTTGGAGGAGTTGATTGTCGCCATTGCAGGCGAGGCATGGGTAAACAGTGGATGTACTTAGGCTACTTTTCGAGAAGTAGATAACTACAAATAAATAAAATTGAAGTGTCTGATTGTAATGTCAAAATAACAGCTTTTTACTAAATGCATATGAAATTATATACGGTACCTATAACAAAAAAACAATTTTTAAATTTTTTGTCTGTCTGTCTGTCGGTCTGTCTGTCTGTCTGTCTGTCTGTTTGTTCCGGGTAATCTCCGAAACGGCTGGACCGATTTTGACGGGACTTTCACTGGCAGATAGCTGACGTTATAAGGAATAACTTAGGCTACTTTGATTTTAGAAAAATAATTAGGTTTCCGCGTGAAAACAATAAAACCCTTGAAATCCAACATATATATTCTATGTCAAGTGTCTATGTAGAAGTACTCTAAATTTCTTTTAAATTGAACGCGGGTGAAACCGCTGGTCCCAGCTAGCTTAGTATAAAAACGATTAAGGGACGCTAAATCAGCGGGATGGGCAGCAGCGTCTCTTCTGTGGGACAGTAGCCATACTACGCTCACCAACCCGGCTGCTAAGCGTGGTGAGTACTGGCGAATACCCCCCAAAATGATGACACCATTGTACAAATACATTGGGGAGGCCTTTGTTCAGCAGCGGACTTATAAATGGCTGATATGATGATGATAATGGAATATAAAATAATAAGATCAGCCTGAAACTGTGTACTGGAGAGCAAAGTATTCTTTTCATAGAGGAAAAGATCGAGGATTTATCACCAGGCTTGCTCAATACGTGTTGCCAATTTCAGATCATCAGATCCAGGTTTTCTCTCGATGTTACCACCATTCTCCACCGTTAAAGTCAGCGGTGAAAGATTAACTAAAAAGTACAATTGTGGAGATCGCGCACCGGAAAACGCACCGTGAGACGACCTCCAACGAGGTGGATATACGACCTGGTCTCTGGGAATCTATGGCGGAGGCCTTTGTTCAGCAATGGACGTCTTTTGGTTATGTAATGATGATGATGATGATATTTGTCATTGAAAAAGTCACATTGATATATACATGCCAGACCCGTAACTTAAGCCGGTGGAAATACATCATGAACTTCCACCGCCCCAGTGAAGGGCGAAGAGGCATGCCGGACTCCGGCTAAAACCACAGAAGTCAGTCGATCAGTTCATCATCATCGGCACCGAAGGGAGGCTCCAGGCCACCCATTGGTGCCACGCCTTTTGGCACATCTCAGAGGGAATGACTGTAAAGTGGTCACCCCTTCTAACGGCGGGAAGGCGACTGTAAACATGCCTCCCCCCAGGCATATCTCAGCAGCAGCGCTATGTGGCGCACACGCTGGCACGTGCATACCGTCTTCCCGGGGTCACTCGGCCAGACCCATACCCTCATGAATAAGAAGAGTCCGTTATCCTTCGAACCGCTGGCATGGTTGGCACAGTGGTTGCGATTGGGTTTCTGCGGTACGTGTCGCGGGTTCAATCCCCGCAGGGAATCTATATTTGTATGATTTACAGATAGATGTTCCGGGTCTGTGCTTTTCCGTTAGTTAACCGGGCAAATCCGGCAATTTGGCCTTGGCCGAGGCCTCCAGTCAGTGGTCTGGGTGTTTGTCTTTGTGAGATTTATGACTGTAAGCTGTACCCACGACTCAGGAGAAACATTAACGTTTAAAAAACACAAAATAAGCTTGTTTAAATTACTAAACAATAAAAATACTAGGTACGTAATGTAAAAAAACCTCCGATGCGTC
Organism: Diloba caeruleocephala; assembly: GCA_947459985.1. Taxonomy (NCBI): domain Eukaryota; kingdom Metazoa; phylum Arthropoda; class Insecta; order Lepidoptera; family Noctuidae; genus Diloba; species Diloba caeruleocephala. The sequence goes on along the minus strand of OX381612.1, from coordinate 27,219,561 downwards.
TATTTGCACATTTTTTATAAAATAAAATGTTTACCTGTTATTATCGCCCGTTTTAAAGACCGCAACAAAAATATAAAAATAAAACCCGTACGATGCGAGTCAGTCTGTCACAGTTTATTCTGTAAACGGTGGTTTGGTGGTAAAAAATATACGCGCATCTAATTCGAATAATAGATGTGTAATGCGATTTAAATCTGAATTTTAAGTTTGACATAGTTTTCCGAGCCTGCGTTGCCTGGCTCGGCCTGGGGACAATAGACTCTTTTTTATACTGAGGTCGGGGGCACCACTATTATTATTAATCAAACATCATCATCATTTCAGGCGAAAAACGTCCACTGCTGGAGAGAAGCCCCAAATATTACCACTGCGACTGGTATGGGCTTGTGTTGTGTGCTTATTGGGGGGTTTTGCCATAATCGCCACGCTTGGTAGATGAGTAGGCGATAGCAGCTGAGTTATAAACTAAAACATCAAGGACGCTGCTGCCCATCCTCCGGCTAATCCCTTGGTCGCCTTTTATGACACCTACGGGATTTATTTATTTATTTCATATGTACAAATATCTGATGAGGCATCCCTAACGAACGAAGTCCACTGCTGGACACAGGCCTCCCGCAAATATCACCACAATGACCGATATGGGTGTATTGTGGGCTCATTGGAGGGTATTGCCATAATCGCCACGCCTGGCAGACGGGTTGGCGATCGCAGTTGAGTTGTTAATGTACTCGAAGGACGCTGCTGCCCATCCTCCGGCTAAACCCTTAGTCGACATTTACGACACCCAAGGGAGGAGATGGAGTGGTGGTATTCTGAGCCGGCACCACACGGCACACATGAGATGGCTCCAAAATATCCTCAATGGTGTGTGTAGTCTGCCAACCCACACTGGGCCTGCGTGGTGGACTTAGGCCTAACCTTTGTCATCGTGTGAAAAGGCCAGCAGTGCAATAATGGGTCGATTATAACTTGTCTTAGTTCTGTATCTTAAGATCTTGCACTCCCAACCCAATTTTAGAAGCCAGTTTTTATTCTGTCAAGCGTCTGGCAGTTTAGGTATGTCATGCTCACTCAAGTGTCCTGCTGATGGTGGCGTCGTGTATCGGGTCGCTTAGTTGCCCTACAATATGGTTGAGCTGAGCGACGCTGATGCATGCGTCATGCTCATAAACGAGTGCTGTCTGTTGGGATTGGTCAGCTTAATGCTGCCATCACAATTTAATCATAACTTTTTCTAAATATCAGGCTTGTTTAGTGTGGACTTTTTAAGAAGTTTACTTTTTTCTGCTAAATTGTCCTCACATTATTTATTTTGAGAACAATGTAATAAAAAGTACTGTAACAATTATTATGATTTAAAAAGAGTACTTTAAAGAGTGGTTTAAAGAGAGTAGAGTTAGCGTGGAGTTTCTTGCCCGATCTTCTCCATAGGAAATCAACATCTTGGAACGCGGCAACTAAAGTCTTGACTATTCATAAGTGCCTGCATATGGTTTTACATGGACAAAAATATCTTTCATCATCATCATCATCATCATATCAGCCACAGGACGTCCACTGTGGAACAAAGGCCTCCCCCCTATAATTCCACAACGAGCGGTTACATGCCGCCCTCATCCAACGACTCCCAGCGACCTTCACCAGGTCGTCTGTCCACCTCGTTGGAGGTCGTCCCACGCTGCGTTTTCCGGTGCGCGGTCTCCATTCTAGAACCTTTGTGCCCCAGCAGCCATCAGTTCTACGAGCAATGTGCCCTGCCCATTGCCACTTCAGTTTACTAATCCTTTCAGCTATGTCGACAACTTTAGTTCTTCTACGGATCTCCTCATTTCTGATTCGATCTCGTAGAGAAATACCAAGCATAGCTCTCTCCATAGCTCGCTGAGTGACCTTGAGCTTTCTTATGAGGCCTATTGTGAGTGACCACGTCTCTGTTCCATATGTCATCACTGGTAAAAAATATCTTTATCTTATCTTATCTTATCATAACTGTTGCTATAAATACATCAAGGTTCATGAACCAATTTCTTTTTTTTTTTTTTTAACAACGTTGCCCCACACTAGGATTTCTCCTGTGTCGTGGGTGCATTTACAGACATGAATTCCATATACAATACACCCAGACCCGGAACAACTACCTGCAGATCGTACAAATATTTGTTCCGTGCGGGAATCGAACCCACGACCTGGTGCGCAGCAGCCGACTGTATCAGCCAACCGTGCCGTTCTTAAGAACTAGATTGCGGTTTCAAAACCTGGAGTGTTCCAATATTAGCTTTTCATTATCATATAGACCGTGCGGTGCCGGCTAAGAATACCACCACCCTATCTGATCTTGTGGGTGTCGTAAATGGCGAATATACGCGATATAATCCGTTTAAAAGTGTTTTATTATGAGTAATAATCGCGAAAACCTAAGACATTACTAGGCGAATATGGGATTAGCCGGAGGATGGGCAGCAGCGTCCTTCGAGTATGTTTATAACTCAACGGCGATCGCCAACCCATCTGCCGTGGCGATTATGGCAATATCCCCCAATCAGCACACAACACAAATCCATACACCGGTATGGAATTGCAATCAAATGTTGCAATCTTTTGGGGAGGCTTTTGTCCCGCAGTGGACGTTTTTACGACTGAAATGATGATAAATTCATATACAAGCGAAATACCATTCAGTCAATCATCACGAACGAGTGAATCTCCGGAATTACATAATATAAAGTCCTTCAATCCTGAAATTCGGTAAGGTTAGTCATCCGCCAAGAACGGGTCTTAAAAATCTACCCCTAACAGGCTAAAAGAGGGTGGAAAAACGCAAGGCATAATATTCTAAAAACTTTTTCACAAGTACGTATCCTAATCCGAAATGCACCACCAGCGCTTGTAGTATACAATTTTTCGAGCATCGTAACTAATTTGTACGTCCTATAGACATTTTGTTTCTTGATCTTATTTCCTTTTAGGATACACAAAGAACAACATTTATATTTATAAACTAGCTGGGACCCGCGGTTTCACCCGCGTTTAATTTAAAAGAAATTTAGAGTACTTCGACATAGACACTTGACATAGAATAAATATATTGGATTTCAAGGGTTTTTTTTACGCGGAACCCTAATTATTTTTCTAAAATAAAAGTAGCCTAAGTTATTCCTTATAACATCAGCTATCTGCCAGTGAAGGTCCCGTCAAAATCGGTTCAGCCGTTTCGGAGATTACCCGGAACAAACAGACAGACAGACAGACAGACAGACAGACAGACAAAAATGTTTGAAATAGTTTTTTTGTTATATGTAACGTACATACTTTCATATGCATTTAGTGAAAAGCTGTTATTTTTTTTTATTTTTTTTTTTCAGACACTTCAAGTTTATTTATTTGTATGTATAGATCACTGCCTTAAACCGTGTGGTTACTATTGTTAACAAAAACCATTCGTGCCACTAACAATCAGCGGATAATGCAGCCCTATATTTGCGGATATCAGTGTCCGCCCTCCGGAAACGAGCTTTTAAGGCATCGCGGAAACCAACCCTTCATTCTACTTATGTTACTAGACCTGTTATTAGCTTAAATGCCTGTCTGTCGAAGGGTAGACATAAGGCAGCCTATAGCCTTGACTAGGTAAACCGCTAAGTGGAGATGTTTCACTTTAAGCTCTTCTAAGCCGTTTCTGAAGCAAGGTTGAATGCTAGTTCAAGCTAAATGTTGCTGTCAGAATTGTATACAATTTAATTCTTTCATAATAAAACACTTTTAATCGGCTTACATTTACATTACAATTATCCTGCTACCATGAATGCTCCAGGGTTATAAACGTCAGGAAAAACAAAATAAACACTTAAGTACAAATGTGGATGTCTGTGTGGTGCCGGCTCAGAATACCACCACCCCATTTCCTCCCGTGGGTGTCGTAAAAGTCGACTAAGGGATTAGCCGGAGGATGGACAGCAGTGTCCTTCGAGTACATTAACAACTCAACTGCGATCGCCAACCCGTCTGCCGAGCGTGGCGATTATGGCAAAACCCCCCAATGAGCCCACAACACACCCATATTGATCATTGTGGTGATCTTTGGGGGAGGCCTGTGTCCAGCAGTGGACTTCATTCGGCCGAAATGAGAAGTACAAATGTATTATTTCTGCCAGTAGACCTGCTACAGGAGAGTGCAATTGGAAACGTAGGCACAGTGTGTAAAGTAACTAAAATAAACAGATAAAAGGATATAAAATATATGTTTTTCACAAACAATAGATATACCTAATAAAGATAAAATATATAAAATAACTACACGTATACTATTGTAATACAAATACGAGTATATTACCACAATAATGAGGAAAATAAATGCTGTTTTAAGCATTTTTAAAAAACTGATATACATTTATTATCACTGATGTAGGTATATTAGGCGTAAGTGAGTTAAACAGTCTCCCTGCATGAACAGAGAAGGGGTCTGCGAATAGTAATTGGATTTGTGGGGAGAGAATTGTAGAAGGGGTTTAAGACCTGCAAGTGACCCCAGAAGGGCATCCATACGAAATACGCTCTCGCAAGTAGGAAGGTTATGTAGGGTTGCAAAGGAGACATTATATATGTTTCTGTCTTCTGCGTAAGACGGATAGGAAGCCACTTATATTTATGAGTTATTTACCTACTCGTTTATTTATACGTCCAATTCAATATCAAACATGTGAACAAACGTCGTATCAACAGACAATACCACAGCGAAGCTATGATTACCGGCACGATTGCAATAGACACGCTACGCGACGGGTCAACGCACCTACACTAATTTCCAGCGCCATTTTGGCTGCATAAAAAATGTTTATAGATTTATAATCTGTTTTAGTTGGTTCTGTATGGTCACAGATTATGTTGACAGTTGGTGATTGTTTATAAACAAACAGCAGCGGTGAGTTTATATTTTTCTGCGGTTTGTTTAGAGTGGTAATGATTCTGAGGAGATAGACTACTGTTAAGAACGGAGTTTTCAATATTTTTTAAAGGAGATAAGAAAGGTATCATTAGGAATGTTTATAAAGAAATAAAGTTTAATGTAGGTACATAATAAGTTCTGTTAACGAGTTGTTAACGAGTGTTAGTTCAGAATTTTTGTAAATTATTTGATTTTAATGTATAAAAAATTTACAAGCAGTCGGTTACATATTATATGCGGAAGATGGGTAACTGCATCTGTCATTCGGAAGTCTGAATGTGTAAAGTCTGGTGAACTACGAGCATCTCATCATTCACCAATCATTAGATAAATAATAGTAATTTATTTTAGAAGATTAAATCTAAAACTTAACAAGGAAGGCAGCCATCAAGATCATCGTTTTTTTTGTCCAGTCTTACTACTATTTTTACAGGCATAGCCCAATGCAATAGAGTAGAACACACCTCAAACCGCTTTACATTACTTTAACTTTAAAACTTGACAGACCTTCGAAATATCAAAATCGTTGTTACAAGAACATGCTTAATTAGAAGATATCATTATGTGGCCTGTTAAATGAAATAGCATCTATGGAACCCTAAACCAAAAAAGGCAAAAAAGACGAAGACACAGCGCATACAGCCGACATTGTCTGCAAAGTCACGGCCAAGCGTGTTCTGAACTGACGAATTGCGCAATAGGGGCTGAGTCATTTGGCTACTGTTTGTTTTTTAAAGCAGAAAAACCCTTGAGCCTGTTTACTGTTTCATCTGCTTATTGGCCAGTATTGAGACTTTATTGTTAAAGGAGAAATATCAAATGCATAACTTGCACGAAAGGGTCTTGATGTGGACAGAATGTCACCCATCTATGGCATAACTGGAGCAAGCGCTGCTTGACCTCGCAAGCTACAAGCAAGCTGTTGCTATAAATTATACCAAGTTAAAAAGAATAATGTAAGTTGCTATGTTGTTAAATCCATTATCATCATAATATAACCAAAGAACGTCTACTGCTGAATAAAAGCCTTCCTTATAGTGTTTGGGATTTGTGTAAATGATTTTTTAGGCGTTCTCCATAAATTGAATTTATTGTTTTTACGTACAATGGTTTTATTGAACATAAGTAGGTATGTAACTATCACTGCGCGCACACTTCACTTAGCTGGCGATAGATCGGAGAAATGGCGGGCGACGCGAGCGGCGACTGGCGAGCCGATGCGGCCGCGCCTCGCCTCCCGCGACCCGCGTCCCTCAACGGTTCACGTAGGCGCGTGAACATGCTCCCACGCCTTGAAAGCTGAAGCTGAAGCTTGAAGTTTTCAAAGGTCTTCCATCAAAGTTGATTGTCACCTTGTGTTGAATTCAATTAGTTGTGCAATCATTGCTTGTCGATGTTGGAATGAGGCAAAATTTGTTAACAGCTCTTTTGATTGTACCTCTTGTTGTGTGAAGATCAGCTACCCTGCTGACCCCGTCTAGTCCCGGATACAAACGTGTAATACGACCAAAACGCCAACGCAGTGGAGGTAAGTTGTCTTCTTTCAGTATTACCAAGTCGCCGACGCTGAGCTGCCGCTGCCGTGTCCGCCACTTGGTCCGCTGCTGGAGTTCTGCTAGGTACTCACGGCGCCACCTCTCCCAGAACTGCTGCCTGAGTAGCTCGATTCGTTCATATCTGGTGATTCTGGTTTTGTTAATAGGTAAAGACGGAACTGATGTGAGAGGCCGCCCGATTAGGAAATGCCCTGGAGTCAGAGGGAGTATATCAGATGGGTCAGAAGAAAGAGGAGAAAGTGGACGTGAATTAAGGATCGATTCTATTTGTGCGAACAACGTGGTTAGTTCCTCAAACGTTAAAGCAGCATTGCCTGCTACCCTCTTAAGATGGTATTTTGATGCTTTCACACCAGCTTCCCATATGCCTCCAAAATGAGGTGAGTATGCAGGGCTGAATTTAAAACGAATGCCTTCTGTGTTGCCATACTCTATCACAGCTTGACAGCTAGATTTAAGGACCCTACCCAATTCATTACTTGCACCTATAAATGTTTTACCGTTATCTGAATATATTTCATAGGGCCTCCCTCTTCTTGACACAAATCTACGTAGGCATAGAATAAATGCTTGAGTAGTGAGGTCACTAACAACTTCCAAATGGACTGCTTTAGTTGCGAGACAAACAAATAAACATAAATAACACTTTGTTATTCGACTACCTCTACCTTTTTTATTGGATATCATAAATGGCCCTGCAAAATCAGTACCACAGGAATAAAATGCAAAACTTGAATTAATTCGGACATTTGGAAGATTGCCCATTATAGGTTGTATCGTTTTTCCTCTTAAACGTATGCAGACAACACAATTCCTGAATATATAGCGGGCCAAGTTCCTGCCTCCTATTGGCCAGTATTCTTCCCTAATAGAAGATAACAGTAGTTGTGGCCCGGCATGAAACAAACGTATATGTTCTTGTCTCATTATTAACTTAGTTAAATTATGTTTAGAATCTAACAAAATTGGGTGCTTTTTGTCAAATTTATAGTTGGAATTTTGTATGCGACCACCTACCCTGAGAATGCCATCCAAATCTATAAATGGGTTAAGTGGTAATAAATTGGATTTATGATTGAGTTCTCTATCTTTTTTAAGTGATTGTATTTCACTGGAAAATGTTTCTGACTGACAAGCTCTAATTAGGATTTTTAATGAATTATTTAACTCATATGTACTTAAATAGCCTAATAACTTATTATAACCTTTATTCTTACTATATTTGGAAATAAAATTGTTTAAAAACCTATAAACATAGGCCATGATTCTTTTAAGTTTATTCAAACTTGAATATCTACTAAAATCGATTAAGTTATTAGTGGTTTCTACGCTAATGTGAACTTTTAACGGTCCTGTCACGGTCGCCACTTGTTTGGGATTTGTGTAAATGATTTTTTAGGCGTTCTCCATAAATTGAATTTATTGTTTTTACGTACAATGGTTTTATTGAACATAAGTAGGTATGTAACTATCACTGCGCGCACACTTCACTTAGCTGGCGATAGATCGGAGAAATGGCGGGCGACGCGAGCGGCGACTGGCGAGCCGATGCGGCCGCGCCTCGCCTCCCGCGACCCGCGTCCCTCAACGGTTCACGTAGGCGCGTGAACATATAGCTTTCCACAAGTGCCAGTTACAGCCGCCCGCATCTAACACTTCCCAGCAACCTTCAGGTCCCCTGTGCATCTCGAGCTGTCCCACGGTGCGTTTTCTGGTTCCCACTACACTCGAGAACTTTTCTGCCCCAAAGGCCATCAGTGCTATAGGCTATGTGCTATACATTATCACTTCAGCATTTAAGCCTTTCAGCTATTTCGGCAATTTTAGTTCTTCTTTGAATCTTCTCATTCCTGATTCGATCAGAGATAGATTGTTGAGTTATCATCAATCATGAATGGCTGAATGAAGTCCACTGCTGAACATAGGCCTCCCCCAACCCGACCGATATGGGTGTGTTATGGGCTCATTGGGGGGTTTTGCCATAATCGCCACGCTTGGCAGGCGGGTTGGCGATCGCAGTTGAGTTTTTAATGTACTCGAAGGACGCTGCTGCCCATCCTCCGGCTAATCCCTTAGTCGACTTTTACGACACCCATGGGGGGAGATGGGGTGGTGGCATTCTGAGCCGGCACCACACGGCAAATCATTAATTCAAAAATGTATTTAAACAATACTCAAAGCTCTATGACATGTATCCACCCAGCCTATCTCAGAACTTATGACTAAGCACAAGCCTTCTCTGGAGTCGAGGGGGCACTGACGTGGTCACTTGCTGACGTGTGCGCAACACAGCGCACAGCGACGATGTGGGGGTATCCTTTACTACTGTAGCGCCCCCGCGAGGTGTCTGGTGAGGCGGCCTCTTTTCTGTCGCCTCCCCTCTACTAGCGGGGGTGACAGTTTAACAGTCACCCCCTTCGAGATGTGCGCAACGAAAGAGAGACAACTATAGATGTATTTATAGGTGAGAGAATGAGATAAAACACGTTTCTATATAGTATCCCTATTCGCTATTGTCGACATGTTTTAATTCGAGTTTTCATTATAAATAACTAGAGACCTACTCCATACCACGCAAGTTGAACACGAACATCTATACAAGTTGTGTGCTAAAAACTAAATGTGACGTCATAATCTCGTGTTGTTTCAACAGTCCTCATATTACCGAGGGGTTTGTTGGATAGGGAGCGACTGATGACGTCATCGACACGCCCGGTCGATGACTCAATAGCTGAAAGCTCTTGTATTTGTCTTTTATGTTACGCATATTTCGGAATAAAATGTGAGCCAGGGTGAATAGACAGAAAACAAAAACCAAGACAATCGTAAAAAGAAATCTCACATTTTGATATTAAACGTACTAATGTTCACATTTTAAACTTGGCAGTGCCATGCGGGCTTATAAAGAAAAAACGATATTTTTGAAATTTGTTTTTTTTGTTGGGTTTCTCGCATACCTTTCTAGGAAATGTGGTTGCTTAACCGGGCCTTCGAGAATTTTCACAAAGCTTGGGCGTCTCGGCGACCTACTCACGAAGATTCGGCCTGTTATTAATCACTGAAAAAAAAACAAACGGTGGCTGCTGGACTATTAATGATAGCAATCTGACTAAATTACATCAATCTAAAATCGTTGAAAAGAGTTTGCGTTCAAAATACGTACTTATATACCAACAGAGCAACATCATGCTACACAAAGACTAAGTTCAGAAGATTAGATTATTTTCTGCCGATTATTATTATAATTAATAATAATGATATTGAATATCAATATTTATATTCATTCATTTCGGCCGAACTAAATCCACTGCTGGACACAGGCCTCCCTCAAACATCGCCACACCGACCGATATCGGTGTGTTGTGTGCTCTTTGGGGGTTTTGCCATAATCGCCACGCTTGGAAGGCGGGTTGGCGATCGCAGTTGAGTTGTTAATGTATTCGAAGGACGCTGCTGGCCATCCTCCGGCTAATGCCTTAGTCGCCTTTTACGACACCTACGGGATGAAATGGGTTGGTTCTATTCGTAGCCGGCACCATAAGGCATATTTATATATTAAAAGAAATAATATAAAAAATTTACATCAAACGACGTTTGACACATACATGACTTTAACGCAGAAGGTGCGTAAGGTAGGTGCACAGAAAAACGTAACGCATTTTAATTAACGCTCGACAATATTTCACTCCTCATAATTTTTTCATACCGGGGGCCTTAAATATAAATCAATATTAAGGAATAAACTCCAAAAAAATGTACCTTATATGAAATGTAATAGATACAATCATACAACCTCTGTTTTTGTAATACGAACTCACTTTGTGTCTAGGTACAACAGAGCACAACTTTTTATGCAATGAATCACTGTTAACAGAATCCTAAGAAGCGATCGCTTCGTATGGACAGATGTTTTGACGTTCTTATGTTTTATTTTTAATTATTGTACTCGCTACAGTAATGTGAGACAGTGGCGTTTATTCTGAGAATTAGCTTTTGGTCATTATATATAACTTTGGTCAACTATTGTTTCCACAAACAATTTATTCTTCTTCATGTTGTTTTGTAACGGACAGTTCCAATTTGGATCACTGGATTAGGACTCGTCCAAACTTAAATTATTTTTATTTCAAATAAACCAATTACCGGCACTTTTTACATGTTGTTCCATAAAACATCAGAGTTTAAGTTGCACGGTTCCAATTGGTTGATCGAGAAGCAGTCTCGACAGACGTCCGTTCACGAGCATGACGCTTCTCTTTACAATATACATACATAGATACTTTAGTTTTTTTAAAGTTTGGTTATAATTATGCATTTGAATCTCACTAGGATTTTCTTTAATGTTTTTTAAGGTCAGCATCGCTTTTCAAATGCAATATACATCGTTATCTACGACGGTTTTAGTAGATACGTATAAATTCTCCACTGTAACGAGTTTTAAATTGTTTGTAATTTCTGCGAAACAATTGAAATCGCGCTTAGCACGTGAAAGCCTACAATATTAGATTCCTATGGAGTGATACGAAATTTCTAGTTTCAAATCATATATTTTGTTCACGTTTACATTATAGTCGTTCAAATTAATTGCCAAATCTAATTAGAGTTAGCGTATCGAGTGTAATCGACGCGCCCATACGGTTCAAACGCCTTTAAATTACCTTTTTTTGGTTATTTACAAGGGCACTGGTCACGCATTTGGCGAGCCGTATGTTTTTATACTTCCCCATGAAAATTAATATTTTTTCACAAATGATTAGAAACCATGGTAATATTTGCCTCAGGGAAACATCCAATAAAGTACGTGTTTATTTCTATAACAAATTATTTTAGTTAATGAATAAAAACAAGTCTTAAGGATGTCTCTATCTCCAAAAATGTATATATACCTAGTCAATTCATCATCATCATCAGCCTAGACATGTCCACTGCTGGATGTAGGTCTCTCCTAGTGTGCACCACAACACCCGGTCATCAGCTTTCCGCATCCAGTCGGACCCAGCAACCTTTTTCAGGTCATCCGTCCACTTATCTGGTGGTCATCCCACACTACGTTTGTCCATACGCGGTCTCCATTCTAGGACTCTTCTACTCCATTAGCCATTGGTTCTTCGACAAACGTGACCAGCCCACTGCCACTTCAGCTTACTGATTCGTCAATATTTATATAATAATATATACCTAGTCAATTCCTTGAATTCAAGGCAAATTTCCCCCAATACGATGACACAGTTGTGGAAATCTATGGGGGAGGCCTTTGTTCAGTAGTGGACGCTGTATGGCCGATAAGAAGAAGTCTATAAAAGATAACTAGAAAGATTAAGTACATAGAAATGAAATAAAAAGTTGCGAGATTGAAGTCACGACCAGAACTTGAAAAAAAAAAAATGGAAGACAGATAATGATGGTCATTATTTTATCAAATTATATAACAAAAAATATTCTCTAACCGACACGAAAACTAAAGCCATTTACTTCGTGCAATAATTAGATAAGGCTAAGGGAGTTCTTTTGTATATTTCAGATAATTGTGTTTTGACCGGAATTAGGTGAGCTGGTAAAATTCAACGAACTCAAACGTTGCCTAATGTTACTTTGATATGACTGAAGAACTTTTTTGCGACTTCGCGTTTTTAACCCCCGGCGCAAACAGTGGTGTTATGAGTTTAACGTGTGTATCTGTGTATGTTTGTGTATCGTAGCTCCCAAACGGCTAAACCGATTTGCTTTAATTTAGTTTTTTTTGTTGGCAATCTTAACTTGATCGAGAGTGTTCTTAGCTATGATTCAAGAAAATTTGTTCAGACGTTTGAAGATCATCAGCTTTTTTCTAGTTGATGTTAATATAATATAATTAATTATCCGGTTAAGCAACCACATTTCCAGATCATAATAATGTGGTCTCAAAATCAATATTATACCCTCATCAAATGAGCAATAGCAGTTCCACTGCTGTACAAAGGCCTTCCCTATAGATTTTCACAACTGTGTCGTCATTTTGGAGGGAATTTGCCAATGCAACACTTGGCAGGCGGATTAGTGAGCACAGTATGGCTGCAATTCCACAGAAAGGACGCTGCTGCCTCTCCCTCTGGTTTATAGTCCAATAGTCGCCTTTTACGACATCCACGGGGGGAGATAGAGTGGTGCTATATTCTTAATGCGGACACCACGCGGAGATATTATACCCTAACGTTATTAATTATATAGGGTCCTACAACAATAGTGAAGTGTATTTAAAGCCGAGTGGTCATCATCATATCAGCCAAAAAACGTCAACTGCTGAACAAAGGCCTCCCCCACAGGTTTCCACAACTGTGTCATCATTTTAGGAGGAATTTGCCAATATTCACCACGCTTGGCAGGCGGGTTGGTGAGTGAGTGTGGCTGTTGTTCCACAGGAGGGACCCTTCTGCCCATCCCTCTGGTTTAGAGTCCCTTAATCGCCTTTTACGATATCCACAGGAGGAGATGGAGTTAATCTAGACACCACACGGAATACGGCTATGAATATTACCACCCCAACTCATCGCGTAGGTGTCGAAAAAGGCGACTATGGGGTTAACTTGAGGATGGGCAGCAGCATCCTTCAAGTATATTACAACTCAACTGCGATCGCCAACCCGCCTGCCAAGAGTGGCGATTATGGCGAAACTCCACAATGAGCACACAGCACACCCATATGGGTCGTTGTGGTAAACTTTGGTGGAGGCCTGTGTCCAGCAGTGGACTTCATTCGGCCGATATGATGAAGGTGTAGATTTCCTACGGACAAGAAACTCCATGGTTACCCTTTTTAAACCATAATGGTGCAATATTCTACATTATTTTCGCTAACTTCATATTTTTTACGGGCATATCGATACTACGATGACTTACGACAAGCACGTAAAATCAGTCACTGATTATGCGTTAAGCTATAGCAGTATTTAGCAGGATTTGCTTTCAGTTTGACTCATAACATAACAAACTTTTACAATAAAGAGTAGGGTGAATCATTTAACTGGATAATGACGGGATGGCCTGCCCGTGAGTTCGTCGCCTACGCGTTCATTGTAATAAGTAATTATTGGATACACCTCCTTTGTATTAAATCGTTTATAAAGTTTCATTGAAAATTGATTCATCATATCAGCCATAAGACATCCACTGCTGAACAAAGTCCTCCCCCATAGATTTCAACAACTGTGTCATAACTTTGAGGGCTTTGCCAGTACTCACCACGCTTGGCAGGCGGGTTGGTGGACGCCGTATGGCTAATGTTCCAAAGAAAGGACGCTGCTGCCCATCCCTCTGGTTTAGAATCCCTTAGTCGCCTTTTACGACAGCCATGGGAGGAGATCTTAGACCAGAGGAGATGGAGTGGTGCTATATTCTTAATCCGGACACCACACGGATATGGACGGATTGATTCATCATCATATCGGCCATTTATATGTCCACTGCTGAACAAAGGCCTCCCCCATAGATTTCCACAACTGTATCATAATTTTGGGAGATATTTGCCAATACTCACCGCGTTTGACAGGCGGGTTGGTGAGCGTAGTATGGCTACCGGTTCACATAAGGGACGCTGCTGCACATCCCTCTGGTTTAGATTGATTAACGGACTGATGGATTGATTAAAATAACATATTTCTAGAAAAGATGGATGTAGTTTTTACGAAATGCGTCATAATAAACATTCGAACTAGAGAAGCAAAATTAAATACATCTTTTCACAGATAGTTACAAAGAACTACACAACACAACGTTCGATGCATCATGCATTAACGTATCTCAAGTAGACGCGTCAGATAGTTGACGTGCGACTGACATTAATAATTCACACTTTGAGAGCGCTAGAAATAATGTTGGAAGTGGTATACTAATGCGGCCCATACTTTAAAACCATAACGATTCATGTTCCGTCTTAAAATTGAGTAATTTTGTGTTAAGTATGCTATTATTATGGTCTGAGCAAGTTATATAACTTGAATAGAGACGATAAGAAAAAAAAGATTTTTTTTAGCTGATTTTGAGCAGTCATAAAATCCATTCACATCTGGCCGGAGGCCTCTTTTGGATTCACCAGAAATGACCGGTTAAGCAACCAAATTTCCCAGAAATGTAAGCGAGAAGCCCAAAACAAAAATTCACATCAAACTAAACTCTATCACGGCGTATGTAGTGCTTTCAAAGTAAAATGTTATTAATAGAAACCTTGAAAATACGCCAGGCATATTTTACAAGCACGAATAACACAAAATTACCTTAAACACACTTTTTTGCCATCAATACTTAAATATTTTTTGCTTGATACTAAAAGCGTTTCGTTTTATTTTCAAAGATGCAACAGACGGCAACTATATTTTTTTTAACTTGTATGTTACGATATTTAATCAATCTTTTCTTCTAAATGCTTGAAGTTAATAGAAAATTCCACGAAACCGCGACATGCGTATAAATTTGAAGTCTGCAGAACGAAGAGAGAATAAGGAAAGACATAATCTGACAAATATGGGAAGTTATGCGAATAACTAGTACCTTTTTGAAATCTTTATTCTTTCTAAATAGAAATAATAGACCATATATCCATATATCTAGCTCAGGAATTAGTTTAGATATGTTTGATGGAATACAAACATCTAGAAATTACCTAATCAATACCTATTTATGAAGAAAATATGACAGAAAAATGTCAAAACAATGTTATATGTTTAAATTTTTCGAAAGCAAATGTATTTGTGTCGACAAGCAAACCTATAAAACGCAATGGTTCTGTTATTAATATTTCCATCTGAGATATAGACATAATAGAAAAACAATATATTGTCAAACACTGTAGCTTAAAACATCCACCTTAAAACCGCCCAGCAAAGCCAAGATTTTAATAAAATTTAAAATTAGTTTAAAATATCTTTCCGTCAGTACTCGTTGCTACAAGTTTAAAATTATCTACGATTATTGTCCCGTTATATCTAAAACCATTAAGTTACGCTCCATCCATTGAAAATGAAAGCCTTTCGAAATGATCTTGATTGGATAGAGTAGAGAACTTACCGTTTGAATGCCCACATTGTTTTGTTTTAGTGCAATCAAGTTGCTATTGATTAGCGATAAAAAATTAATATAAACCCAAGAAATGGTATCAATTAATTTAATTTTAGAATGTGTGATATATTTTACTATTTCTTAAATTTTAATTTCACGGTTAGGTTGGTCGATTAAACCGGGCAGAAGTCATAACTTTAATAGTGATCATATTACCAATCAGACATCATTCTAATAATTTGTTTATTAAAACAATTAAACAAATTGCAGATAAAGATGATCAATGATGATGGTGGCAGGAAATGTGACTTAAACGGCGATTATTATACAAAATTTGTCTGATATTCCATTATGGATAAGGATTTAAATCTTGGTTTAGCAAAATAAAAAAGAGACACATGTTATAAAACTAAGAATTAATAATATATATTAAACTATTGGAAAAACATTTTATTAAGGTTTAGTATAAGTTCTTTAGTGATTACTGCTAATAAATAATCTATATATTAATACGTGAAGAAAAACCTTTGTACGCCTTTTAGGCACATTGCGCGCACGGAGGAGATTTGGCATAGTTTAAGTTCATACGGAGGAGGAGTGCAGAAAATTAAAATTTATGTACAATATTTGCCGTGTGTTGCCGGCTCAGAATGCCACCACCCCATCTCCTCCCGTGGTTGTCGTAAAAGTCGACTAAGGGATTGGCTGGAGGATGGGCAGCAGTGTTCTTCGAGTACATTAACAACTCAACTGCGATCGCCAACCCGTCTGCCAAGCGTAGCGATTATGGCAAAACACCCCAATGAGTCCACAACACACCCATATCGGTCGTTGTGGTGGTCTTTGAGGGAGTGTGCTGTGTTCAGCAGTGGACTTCATCCGGCACCACACGGCAATTATACACTCTTGGGATAATTATTCTCAAAAACATGTTCTCTACATACATGTACTATACATTCCAACTGCACATGTAAGTTTGTACGCACAATATTGAAAGATTCAACAGGTAATTTAAATCCACAGACTCTTATAGGATTTCCCGTAATCTATAATTAACAAACTACTATATAGTATATTTTTTTGAAAATTATTCTGTTCGGAAATAGTCTATTTTCTTAAATAACTTTAAAACTAAATATATAAAATTATAAATAGAATATATTTCTGGTAAGTACTTCACTTTTGGATATGCAATTACAGAGTGTAGACAGTAGAGACAAACAAATTATAAATAATATATCAGAAAATAATACAATATATCTTCTTATAGATGATCCAAATAGTGATAAATTCGTAATATCTCCGACGAATCGTAAGAAGACGTAATTTTATATGTTATGTATGGGTGTATTGTGTTTGGAATTTATGCCTGTAAACGCACTCACGGTACAGGAGAAATCATAGTGAGGGGCAAAGTTTAAAAAAAAAATACGACATCCACAGGAGAAGATGGAGTTAGAATTAAATTAATGACGCAGCTTTAATTTTATTAAAGCATATATTTAGGCGTTTAATAAAAATATTAGAACTTTGCCTTTATTTTCAGTTCTTTCAGTAACCTTCTAACCAGCCTTAAGTTTAAACGGCATAACCTGGCCTACTTAATAATGCAATACTCCGCGGACAAAGCAATCAGCTTTTCAATTGTCATAACTCCATAATTAATATCGATTCGCTGGTTTGACTGCGCATCGATAAGTATAGCTGTATTGCTGCACTTCACTAATGTCACCATAAAAGAAAACGCGTGAAATAAATTGTTGGTTTATACGTGTTTTCTAATAAATATAACTTAAAAAGGCATAGATACTTTTCTTTAATACCAGTGTGTCTTTTAAGTACAGCTTGAAGCTTTAGCTGACTGTATAAATTGCGATAAAGAAATAATAACTTCATCATATCGGCCATTTATACGTCCACTGCTGAACAAAGGCCTCCCCCACAGATTTTCACAACCATGTCATAATTTTGGGGGGTATTGGGTATTATAGACGGGTTGGTGAGCCCAGTATGGCTCCCGTTTCTCAGAAGGGACGCTGCTGGCCATCCCTCTGGTTTATATTCTCTTAGTCGCCTTTTACGACATCCACAGGAGGAGATGGATTGGTGCTATATTCTTAATCCGGACCCCACACGGAATAATAACATACTTCGCGTCAATTTAAAAGTTTGTTTTATTCTAGGCAAACATCCAATTTCATCATAACAACCGTAATTTATTTTTTAAGACATTGTTATCTACTTTCTACAAATAAATCTAGTTTCAATTATATTTGTTTCAAAAATTAAAATTGGAAAATAATGAAACTTAATAAAATAATAAATATAAATTACATGCTCTCTAACTAGGTATTTGTGATTACCGCTATGGCAGAGCTAATTAAGACTATCATCCGCCACTACCCATGACAATCATTCAACTTAAAACAAAACGTGACTAATGTTAAACTATAATGTTTAATTAATAATTAATAAGCTAAACTTTCCCGTGCGACAACATTCTGAGTGCATGTTGGCATAGCAATTTCTATAAGAACTTCTGACAGTTGTAGCAATAGCTTGCTTAGCATACTGTAATTGTAATAATTGGTTCAATTAATTGTATTTTATTATTTATTGTGCAATAAATAACAGATAAATTAGAAAAAGGTTTAATTAATTTGTACTTGCGTAAGTACGCAAAGTCAAAAGCGTACCGCGTTTTAAGATGTCAAATTGAGCTCTTCAAAAAGTAAAAATCAATGTTTACACTGTGGAAAACATTTTTTTTTGTTTATTTGCCTTTTTCTAGATTTCTAGATGAACGAACATGAAACTCGATGGCCACTTCTTTTTTTGAATCATAATATTATGTTTCAACATTAAAGACTACATAGTTTACCATATGAAGGTAATGTTACGACAGCGTAGGAAAAGAAGTTCTAAGCTTCCCTATGGCCTTAACATTCGTTTAAACGTATCGTTTAGCTAAAGCATTGATAAGGAACCTAACAATCCGACAGATTACAGAATCATCCTTGGAAAGTTCACTGAGAACAGAATAAACTGCCAGTCAATGATTATTTATTTATTTTATTTTTATTATTTCTCACCACAATAACAAAAAAGTTATAGTATTATAAAAAATACTGTGGGAGACTGGTGCCTAAACTAGGTTGAAGCCTGTATTTCAGGTCACCAGGCCTTCCACCCCAGAAGTCCAATTTCATCGTCCTTTCATAAACTGTGCGAAAAGCGAAAATTTTCCATTTTCTTGTTCGTCGTGTATCTGATTCTATCAAGTTGTTTTCTCTTGTGAGGGTTCTCTTGATGAACACTCTCCAATACGTTGCTATAGCTTTATTAGACCCCGATACTGGTTGATTTTGTCCTTTATACCCAGTTATCATCTTGAATCCCATGAATGCGCACTTTCACTGCAGACATCTTGATATAACAATAAACTCGCTGTTTTAATCAAATTTGTGTATTATGGCTTCGATACACCCTTTTTTTTTTTTAAGCGTTGCCCCACACTAGGTTTTCTCCTGTGTCGTGGGTGCGTTTACAGACATGAATTCCACATACGATACACCCAGACCCGGAACAACCACCTGCAGATCATACAAATATTTGTTCCGTGTGGGAATCGAACCCACGACCCGGAGCGCAGCAGCCGACTGTATCAGCCACTGCACCAAAATTTCTTTTCAATTTTTCATATTTTTGTTGCACATTGACACTTGACTATATATTCTCTATGCTGCCAGGTAATAGCGGAGTCTACGATGTTCCCACACTTGCCTTTTTTTTCATGTCCGGAGTCATTTATAGTGTTATTTACAGTTATGTTAATATTGTATTTTAAGTGACTTAATTTTAAGTACTTAAGAATCAAAACTTATATTGACTTACGTGCTTTTAGTTCGCCTAGTCTGCAAATTTTAGTTCAATTTGCTTTGTTTCCGTTGGCAAGACCAAACTCATCCAAACCAAGCAATTACACGTCATAATTAAAAAGTCCACTTCACAGTGGATTGATTAAGACCAGGTATCAAGTAGGCAATGGTCGTGGTGCGTGAACTTTGCGGTCAGAAGCCAGTCAGCCATGGCCGACCGCTCCGATTAATCTTACATGAAAATTGAGCATAACAAGAGCCTTATAAATAAAGGAGGATATTTTGAGAGATCATCTTTCGTTCTGGTTTAATGACGGTGCAGTTTGTAAATATAATTGCAGAAGTGAAAACCGTCACCATTACCAACCATACATGTTATATCGACTGCTGAAATATCCGAGCTTACTAAAATCTGTTTATGTAGCTCATAAAAGTAACAATAATGCTCAAATATTCATTTTTTAATAATGCTGCAATCTACTAAATTTGCATCAGAATACCACCGCCCCGTCTCCCCCGTGGGTGTCGTAAAAGCCGACTAAGGGATTAGTCGGAGGATGGGCAGCAGCGTCCTTCGAGTACATTAACAACTCAACTGCGATCGCCAACCCGTCTGCCAAGCGTGGCGATTATGGCATAACCCCCCAATGAGGCCACTACACACCCATATCGGTCGTTGTGGTGATGTTTGGGGGAGGCCTGTCCAGCAGTGGACCTCATTGGGCCGAAATGTTGTTGATACTAAATTTGACAGTTAATGTAATATTTCGAAGGATTTCAATTATTTCAAGTAAGTAAGTAATCTTTATTGTTTTGATTGAGTGAAGTTTCAGTTCTTTGTATGTAGCGTTTCATCAACCAGCCTATGTAGGCATACCTACAATAGTTTGGTCATCACGTTTTAGAGATTATAATCAACGGCCACTTCATTTTTAAAGAGTAAAACTTACAGAGATTTATATAAAATTACTGTACGTTTCATATTATACGTCAATTCCCAGTATATAAATATATTCAATTCAGTTTCATTCAATAAATTTAATTATATTCATTTACATCAATTTAACATATCCAACTTTATAACTAAACTAGCCGGGACCCGCGGTTTCACCCGCGTTTAATTTAAAAGGCATTTAGAGTACTTCAACATAGACACTTGACATAGAACATATATAGTGGATTTCAAGGGTTTTATATTTTTTGCGCGGAACCCTCATTATTTTTCTAAAATAAAAGGAAGTTATTCCTTATAACATCAGCTATCTGACAGTGAAAGTCCCGTCAAAATCGGTCCAGCCGTTTCAGAGATTACCCGGAACAAACAGACAGACAGACAGACAGACAGACGGACAGACAGACAAAAAAAATAAAAACTGTTATTTTGTTGTAAGTACCGTATATACTTTCAGATGCATTTAGTAAAAAGCTGTTATTTTGACATTACAAACAGACACTTCAATTTTATTTATTTGTATAGATAATAATATAAATTTTAAAATATAATAACATAATGCGAACCAATTTCTACATGATTGACAATTACAATTATGAAATGTCATATTTTGTTTTGCCCTTTAATTAAAAAATCTCCTGTACGGTGTAGTAGCATCTTTCTGTTGGCCAATCCTTAGGAGTTAGTGTGAGGCATCTTAGAGGTAACTCCCTTTTGATTGCGGTATATTGTTGTATACCTTTATATACATAATCATAGAATTTTATGGTGTGGGTGGTTTTATGCATTATAATTTTCAAGAATCACTACAAAAATCTATATTAATATAATGAAATTGAAGTGTCTGTCTGTGATGTCAAAATTTAAGTGCAGCCTGCTATTTTTATGGAATTAAAACAGGAATCTTAACTTAGATTTTCGTGTTTGTTCCATTTCGATATCTTTCAGGATTGAAAAGATATGAATATAAATATAATTTACGCCTAGCGAAGCGGTTAACGGAGTTCTTCATAAAATTCTTCGAAATCACTCATATAGTTAAATTGTCCGGATTGAGAACATAGTACCACTTCTTTTCTCTTGTGAATGTCGTAAAAGATGACTAACGGGCGAAATTAATAATCAATGGGCTCCAAAATCTTTAGATATAAGATTTTGAGCTTCATCCGTTTTTTAAGATCACATTTAACACGAAAAACAAACGAATCCTTGATCCCAAATGCAAAGATTTTGGATTACATTGATTATTAATTTCGGCCGTTAGGGACTTAAGGCGTTGAACACGAGAGATGGGTAGCAGCTGTGGAATAGTAGCCATACTGCGCTCACCAATCAGCCTGCCAAGTTTGGTGAATGCTGCCAAATTGCCCCCAAAATGGAAACACACGGCATGTAACAGGACGTTTACGGTGGAGGCCTTTGTCCAGCAGTGGGCATCTTTTAGCTTATATGATGATACAATCATGTGAATTTACAAAACGGCCAAATAATGCGTCCATGCCAATAAATTCGTACCTACAGCAGGTACTCATTTTTCCTCGAATTGTTTATGTGACAATGTCAGGATTACCTCGAGATTGAAACCGCAAGGGTTAGAAATATAGTTTACTATTCATTGTATCGATTAAATATTACCTTGAACAATATGTAAATAACTATAAAAATAGATATATTATGTGTAATTTTTATTCAGTTTCCTTTGATGCAGAAATATATCTAGAGCTGTTAGAAATACCACGCAGTGAAACGCGACGCCTACTACTCGTATACGTGTTTTCTGTTTCCATGTATTAGTTTGTAAGATTTTCTTGTAATTATGTATTGCATCTATGAGACTTAGTTACCTGATATTAAATCATCATCATATCAGCCACAGGGCGTCCACTGCTGAACAAATGCCGCCCCCTTAGAGATCCACAACGAGCGGTCACATGCCGCATCCAACGACTCCTAGCGACCTTCACCAGGTCGTCCGTCCACCTCGTTGGAGGTCGTCCCACGCTGCGTTTTCCGGTGCGCGGTGTCCACACCTTTTTGCCCCAACGGCCATCAGTTCTACGAGCAATGTGCCCCGCCCATTGCCACTTCAGTTTACTAATCCTTTCAGCTATGTCGACAACTTTAGTTCTTCTACGGATTTCTTCATTTCTGATTCGATCTCGTAGAGAAATACCAAGCATAGCTCTCTCTATAGCTCGCTGAGTGACCTTGAGCTTTCTTATGAGGCCCATTGTGAGTGACCAGGTCTCTGTTCCATATGTCATCACATTTATGATATTAAATTACTAATAAAAAACTAATTAACAAACAAATAAAGTAAGTTTAGAAATTTCGGTAAGAGATGTCAACATTTTCATTATTAAGATTATTTCATTTGCTTTTGGTGCAGATGTTGCAGTTGAGATCAAGCAATTAGATAAAGCAGTTAAACATTTGTTAGAGATTATGTGAACAGAAATAACTGGAGACGATAAAAAAATCTAGGTCCTCACGAACTAGGGATGGCAGAAAACTAATATCTATAAATTTATCTGTGATAAAAGTTCGTGTTAGCAAGCAATTCGGAACATCTAGCTAGATAGCTTCATTACCCAGCTGTTCCAAACGTTTTTGTATAAAAACTTTCCTTGCAATAGAAAGTTCGTGTCTGTGCTTTTCCCGAAATTCTTTATTACGAAATTTGCATTTCTTACTGTAAATTTTGCTTTAAAAAAAAACACATGTCTTTGATAACGCGTCCGTGAATAACGTTAGCGACGAATTTATTTTGTAATGTCTCATTTAAAATTGGTTTTGGGAAAACAGACGACGTTATATTTTCAAAAAATCTGGTTTATTTTACCGCCAAAATTAATAATCAATCTAATCCAAAATGTTCGTTGTTGTGTTACGATCATATTAATATAAAAAAACAGACATGTCGGTAATCCGAAATCCAAAGATTTTGGATTATGTCGATTGTTAATTTCGGCCGTTAGACGATATCTTATGAACTACAGACTTTATGGAATAGTCTTTATTGCAATGCAAACTACATTATTTTTGAAA
Organism: Diloba caeruleocephala; assembly: GCA_947459985.1. NCBI lineage: Eukaryota > Metazoa > Arthropoda > Insecta > Lepidoptera > Noctuidae > Diloba > Diloba caeruleocephala. The sequence continues at coordinate 27,196,152 of OX381612.1, read as the reverse complement.
TAATATATGATCGTCAGATTAAGTTTTCCTAGTTCTGTGAAATTGGAAAAGTTCTCGAAAACGCACCCCGCATTCAATGCCAACCGAGGCGAGGTGACAACTATTTTATTAATTAGGACCACTTTTTCTTCGACAAAACTAAACGCTTTAGGAAAAAACAAAACAACACTCACCATTGTTGCAGTTAGAAGTAGCTTATAAAAAACTCGGAAAAAAAGCGATTGGCGTAGCGGGTTCGCGAGGCAACGCACCGGGCCGGACTGTGCTCGGGTTATACCGTAGAGACGCTTATATATGCTTTGGGCTGCGCAAGCTTATTCTGGAGAACCCATAAACCCATGATATGGAACAGAGATCTAGGGACACTCCTTGTGGTACATATTGTTCTTTCATCACCCGACTTCTAAATTGGCCACGTTTTACGATTAGTTTTAAGGACTTGTTGGTAAGCTAAAGCTTTTCCCTTGTTATTCTATTGTTTCTTATTATGAAGTAGGAAGATATCTTCAGGTTTTTATACAAGGTTAGTTTGAAAGGGGGAACAGCTATAAGAAGAAAAGGGCCACCTGGGCGCCTTATGCGGTATATTTTTCAGCGCCCATTAATTCTTATTAAATTAGCTAGCATTATTTTCGTGGGGTGCCGCACTAACGTGCTACACGGAGCCTAGCCTTTTCCCTGCATGCTGGGGTCGGATTGCAGTCTAAATTGATGCAATTCAATATCAATATATTGTTCGGATCGACTACGAATGCCTGTCCGCACAGAAAAGTATTCTAATGGCTCTAGTGTGATCACATGAGGACCTGGAGCCCCCCTTAGGTGCCGAAGATGACTGCCCCAGTGGTTTTAGCCGGTAGGAGTCCGGCATCCCCGGGGGGTGACCACTTTACAGTCACCCTCTCCGAGATGTGCCTATAGGCGTGGCACCAGTGGGCGGCTCTAGTGTGATCATACGAGGACCTGGAGCCTCCCTTAGGTGCCGAAGATGACCACTCGTGGTTTTAGCCGGTAGGAGTCATGATATGAAGTAAATGGGTAGGAAATGTACCATTCAATTTCGCTCGGACGGCGGCAGTAGTGTTTGAACTTACATTATTGTGTCGGCTTAAAGGGCACAACAGCTTTTGTAGTTACTAGACATAAGAGAGACTAAATAAATAATGTGTCAAGGTGACAGCGCAGTGTGGTGCCACGCAGGACTACTCCTGAGTAGCATTACAATTGTTTATGGGCATGACACTTTCCACTAAGAGAATGACTTTTTTTATTGGGCCCACTGGAAAATCTTTATGAACTTCCTTCGCCCCGGGGAAGAGCGAAGGGGTATGCCGGACTCCTACCGACTGGAGCGGTCATCTTCGGCACCTAAGGGAGGCTCCAGGCCCTCGTATGATCACACTATAGCCGCCCACTGATACCACGTCTATAGGCACAAGAGTATGACTTATTTTCTTTCTTTCTTTCTTCGTTACTGCGTTGTATGAAACACACACGCACACAAACCAGCCCGCAAGTGTCCACTGCCGAACATGGGTCTACTAATGGCTACTATAATGAATGGTCATATTAATGTGACACACATTGCCATAATCACCACGCTTGGCAGGCGGATTGGTGATTGCAGTATGTTGTTATTATCACACGGCAGGATGCTGCTGCCCATCCTCTTGATATCAACCATTAGTTGCTTTTTAAGACGCCCATGAGTGGAGAGGAGTGCTTTAATTTGCCGGTGACCACACCGATCTGTCTGCACACCTGAGTTACTGGATACGACAAGACTGTCTTATATTATATATCCCTGCCAAGCGTGGTGAGTACTGGCAAATTCCGCTCCCCCAAACGCCAACACATTTGTGGAAGTCTATGGAGCAGGCTTTTGTTCAGCAGTGGACGTCCTTGGGCAGATATGATGATGTGTTCGTATGAGAACTGGGACCGACGGATCGATACGTAAATTGTCACCTATTAAAGGCATCTCCCATCCATCTGCGCGGCAAGGTTAAGGTACGACCCACTTAAACTGCTTCTATTATTGTTTAATAACGTCCTACGATAATAATTAACTTTATTTCGAGTGGTCATAGTTGCCTATCCCTATAGCTCCGGTCACGAACAGGACTACCCAATTCCATCCCGTGGGAGTCGTAGGATGAAATATACATTTATACCAAACCTCAAGTAATTCCATGTAGTTCTAGCGTTCTCATCCAACATTTTGGCATCGGTATCGTTCCTGGAGCACGCGGTAGTTTTTTTTTGTTTCTTAAAAAACTTTGCCCCACACTAGGATTTCTCCTGTATCGTGGGTGCGTTTACAGACATAAATTTCACACACAATACATCCAGACCCGGAACAACTACCTGCAGATCATACAAATACTTGTTCCGTGCGGGAATTGAACCCGTGACCCGGAGCGCAGCAGCCGACTGTGTCAGCCACTGCACCAACCGTGCCGTCAAAATATTTAATGTACAGTTTTTGCGTCTCAACGATTTTATTTTAGTATAGATAAGATATTACTCACTGCGGGCTCCTTAAGAAAGCTCAAGGTCCCTCAGCGAGCTATGGATAGAGCTATGCTTGGTATTTCTCTACGAGATAGAATCAGAAATGAGGAAATCCGCAGAATAACTAAATTTAAAACTGAAAGGATTTGTAAGCTGAAATGGCAGTGGGCGGGGACATAACACACGGAACTAAAGCAAAAAGCTTCTCCAGTGGAGACCGCGCACCGGAAAACGCAGCGTGGGACGACCTCCAACGAGGTGGACAAAAGACCTGGTGAAGGTCCCTGGGAGTCGTTAGATGAGGGTGACATGTAATCGGTCGTCGTCAAAATCTATGGGGAAGCCTTTCTTCAGAAGTGGACGTCCTTCGGCTTATATGACGAAAAATCTTTAAACCTATCTTAATAGAATAATTTCTGAAAAATCTAAATCAATTGTTACATTAATGTCAATTAATATCGCTTCCGAATTAGTTCATCATCATATCAGCCAAAAGACGTCCACAGCTGAAAAAAGCCCAACCCCTCCCCCCCATTAACGACCGGTTACAGCTTGGGGAGAATTTGTCAATACTCACCACGCTTGGCAGGCGGGTTGGTGAGCCCAGTATGTCTGCTGTTCCACAGAAGGGATGTTGCTGCCCATTCCTCTGGTTTAGAGTCTACTAAGAAGTCGCTTTTTACGACATCCACGAGAGGAGATGGAGTGATGCTATATTCTAAATCCGGCCACCACACGTTTAAAAAAGATAATAGAATTAGTTCACTACCCAGAATAAGCCCGCCGATTCACATCGAGACATTAGTACATCCAAGCGACCGCCTAATTTTTCAGTTTCAATCTTAAAGAGCAGTGACTAAAGCACCGTGACTAATACCATATACAAATATGAGATTTGAATACCTAACTAGTGATGAAGAACAGACGGGTACAGTTTAAGATTGATATAGACTAGAGAACAAAGGGAAGTTGACTCAATAGGTGCACTAATTTTTAATATGAAATTGCAATATTATAACCAACAAATTACGGCACGGTTGGTGCAGTGGCTGATACAGTCGGGTCATGGGATCGATTCCTACACGGAACAAATGGCGCCGCTGTCAAACGTCATTTTGGTATTACGTATTTGCCGATAGCGATTAAGCAGATGAAGATCTTTTTACTCTATACGCACACTCTATTGGACGATCAATGTACAAAACATTTTTTTTGCCATCAATTTCGGTTAATTTGCTACCGGATCTGGATCTTTGGCTGCGCGATAGCTGCTGTCACTGTTTACTGGTAAGTGGTAACCGCCGCCTTTGAACCTAACACTAACTTGAATCCTAACACTGAGTCGCTGATGCATTGCTCACCTGACGGCAAGGTTGGTGCAATGGCTGACACAGTCGGCTACTGCGCTCCGGGTAGCGGGTTCGATTTCGGCACGGATTCACGGAACAATTATTTGTATGATCTGCAGGTAGTTGTTCCGGGTCTAGGTGTATTGTATGTGGAATTCATGTTTGTAAAACGCACCCACGACACAGGAGAACTCCTAGTGTGGGGCAACGTTTTTTTATAAAATATAAAAACTGACGTTGCATTTTTAAGGAGGCTATTCAAATAATAGCCGCAAGTTTGATTCATCATCATCGCATCAGTCAAAGGACGTCCACTGCTGCACAAAGGCCTCCTCCATAGGTATCCACAATTGTGTCGTCAGTTACAGGGGACTGCCAGTACTCGCTTGGCAGGTGGGTTGGTGAGCGTAGTATGGCTGCTGGTCCTGAAGAAGAATCCCCATCCCTCTGGTTTAGATTCCTTTTTTTTATTGGGCCCAGTGGAAATTCTTGGTGACCACTTTATTGTCACCCTCTCCTAGATGTGCCTATAGGCGTGGCACCAGGGGGCGGCTCTAGTGTGCTGCGTGCTACGACGCTAGTCTATACGAGGACTTGGAGCCGCTCATAGGTGCCGAAGAAGACCGCACCGGGGGTTTTAGCCGATAGGAGTCCGGCATACCCCTTCGCCCTTCCCCGGGGCGAAGGAAGTTCATGAAGGTGACCACGGTGGCGAGTCACCAATTAAACTTATTTTGATACTCAATTGTGTATTTATTATTGTTAGAGCTGAACAAAACATATTTTGTAGTTTGTGATTAGTGTTCTGTTTTGTTTTCGCCAAACAATAGACCACCTTTCTCTCCGCAGGGGGTCATAAAAGCCGACTAAGGGATGAGCCTGGGCAGTAGCATCCTAACGTGAGCTAATAACAACATCCTACGATCACCAATTCGCCTGCCAATGGTGGTGATTATAGAACACTGGAAATATGGGCCATGTTTAGGGCCTGCCTTATTTATAAATTATGTGTGAATTTATTTGTGTAGTAGATATTATTTCGAAAAAATTGCGACTACAGTAGCAAGGGAACATAGTTAAATTATACTTACACGAGTTAAAATGTCAAAGTAAGTAAATAAAATACATATAGGCACACACAGAAGAACTTAACGAGGTCACGTTATGTGTAGTCGCTAATCTTAGCTTTAACTTAGCTGATTTGGCCGACGAGTTTACGTGCCGAAGCACGGAGACGCTCAGTTCGGTTCGTTTACGCGGGGACATGGGTCCAACACGCAGAGGCCCTTTAGGTAACTTACATACATAGCTCATAGGTGGACTATAGAAATGCAGTTATGCAGCCACGGATTGTCTTTGCGCTGCGTCGCCCTAGCTGTGGCACCTCTCAGCACTCTTCCAACATGTGCTGCGCCGTTTCCGGGCAGACAGTGACGACAACCAGGCGTCTCTTCCCGGGCTATGCGACACAGATACTTCCCGAAACACCCATGGCCCGAGAGTATCTACGTTAGCCAGAAGGTGAGGGCGCCATGTCACCTCTCCAGCCAATCCTCAATGACAGGTCTTACTACCGCTATCGCGGTGTGCCCAGGGGTGCAATTCCTTAAGCTCAAACAGCCATACATCCTTAAATACAGAATTGAAATAACGGTGACAACCCCATCTCCTCCCGTGGGTGTCGTAAAAGTCGACTAAGGGATTAGCCGAAGGATGGGCAGCAGCGTCCTTCGAGTACATTAACAACTCAACTGCTATCGCCAACCCGTCTGCCAAGCGTGGCGATTATGGCAAAACCCGCCAATGAGTCCACAACACATCCATATCGGTCGTTGTGGTGAACTTTGGGGGAGGCCTGTGTCCAGCAGTGGACTTCATTCGGCCGAAATGAAGACTGGTCCTCATGGCTGACCTTCTTCAACGTGTCTTTGAATAGCTTCAATCATGTCTTAGCGAATACCAAATTGGTTTTATACCGTTATTTCGATTCTGGGGTGCAACTCTCTAAGCTCAAACATCCATCCATCCTTGAATACAGAATTGAAACAACGGTGAAAATCCAATTTGGGATACTCTAAGACATGGTTGAATCTATTCAAGGATACGTTGCAGACGGTGAACCATGAGAACGAGTCTTAGCGAATGCCAAATTGGGTTGTCACCATTATTTCAATTCTGGGGTGCAATTCTCTAAGCTCAAACATCCATACATCCTTGAATACAAAATTGAATTAATGGTGATAACTTGAATTGGTATTCGCTAAGACTGGTCCTCATGGCTTACCTTCTGCAACGTGTCCTTGAATAGCTTCAACCATGTCTCAGCGAATACCGAAATAGGTTTTAAACCGTTATTTCGATTCTGTATTTAAGAATGTATGGATGTTTGAGCTTAAGGAATTGCACCCCTGTATTCAAGGATGTATGGATGTTTGAGCTTAGAGAATTGCACCCCTGTATTTAAGGATGTATGGATGTTTGAGCTTAAGGAATTGCACCCCTGTTTTAAATGCATCCTAACTTTAAAGGCTCTGCTACATTGAACGCGGATTATCAGAGGCAAGGCTTGAGCCCGCGGCGCGGCGACAACATTTATTGTGATGAACTGATGACGTCCAGAACATTTCATAACTGCGTTAAATTGCATTACTCTCACACTACGTACTCTTTCATATTAATACACACTCGCACTCACTACCATTCCGTACATAATGATTAATCCAACATTCGTATTGTATTATTTTTTATCTTCAGTGTAGGTATTTTTATTTTAGATTATTACTAAAATCTTCATTTCATGCATTCTGGCCTCTTTTTATTTATCTAATGTTGAAATAAAATATAGCAAAAGTCGAGAACCTCATTACTATTGTTTATTGCAATTAGTCTCTTCAGAGGGCAGCCTGGTGATCTGTCACACAGGTCTTACCTATTGCAGACACCAGTCTCTATTTAAGATGTTATTTTATGTAACTCTGTAATGTGATGATGAGATAAATAAATACTTATACTTATTATTGTCCCGCTGCAGCTACCGACCCGCATTTTTTAAAGCCAATAAACTACGATATGCATTATTATGGAACTTTTACCTTTACGTTTTTTAATCCCATAAGCAGACAGGCTGTGCGTCACGCCATGTCTGAGGGGACTAGTAATCAATGGTTTTTCATATCCCTGAAGCCACGCGATCGCATGGAAATGAATATAGACAATGTTTTTATGTATTATAGTTTATTTACCTAAACGGCTGTTTTCCTGCGGGAAAGAGAAACTCTTATAGCTGTATATGTTATGTTTTTCATCTGGACACAGGCCTTCCCTAAAGATCACCACAACGACCGAAAATGGGTATGTTGTGGGCTCATTGGGGGGTTTTGAAATAATCACCACGCTTGGCAGACCGGTTGGCGATCGCAGTTGAGTTGTTAATGTACTCGAAGGACGCTGCTGCCCATCTTCCCTTAGTCGACTTTTACGACACCCACGAGAGGAGATAGGGTGGTGGTATTCTGAGCCGGCACCACACGGCAATTGCTATTCTAACGGATTTGCAAATACAGCGGTTTGCCCATCGACGGTAGGGTTGAGAAAAGTTGACTAAGGGCCCGTAATACAGATCGAGAAACAAAACTCAAGTAGGTACACCTTGAGTCGAGGTTGCATCAATTGAATATAAATACCGGCACCCTGATAATCTAAAAACAGCGACAGCGGACGCGACAGCAGCTATCGCGCAGCTATGGATCCATTGATGGCGCCTGAAACTGAAAGGCAAGGATGCAATATTTATTTATTGATCGTCCGCCAGGTTGTGCATCAGAGATCTTCGCCTGTTTAAACACGGCAAAAAGACGGCACGGTTAGTGCAGTGGCTGATACAGTCGGCTGCTGCGCTCCGGGTCGTGGGTTCGATTCCCGCACGGAACAAATATTTGTGTGATCTGCAGGTAGTTGTTCCGGGTCTGGGTGTATTGTATGTGGAATTCACGTCTGTAAACGCACCCACGACACAGGAGAAATCCTAGTGTGGGGCAACGTTAGTTAAAAAAAAAAAGAAAAAAAAAACGCTACTAGCCAGTACGTTATACCAAAATGACATTTGACAGCGACGTCTGCGCGATTTACGCCTGTCGCGAACCGTCTCCGACATACGAAATCAGCCCGCCGAGGCCGCGCGGGCCTAAGCGAGCATCCGCGCCTGCCTGCGCTATTGTAAGCCACACTTTTGCAGCCATTTTACTCTTAGCAAAGGTCTAATGAGTACATATTGCTGAACATCGTGTCCATACATCACAATATGGATCTGCAACTAGTAATCAATAAAGAGCCGCAATTGATTGCGCACGTGGTCATGTGGCGACCGCCATCTGGGGACCTATTGCGGTCGTTTCAATAATACAGTGCAATTGAGCACAAGCAAAAAGAAGATAGCGATTAGTGATTTTTATAGACAACCAAATTAATTACCTCTAAAGCGTGTGGTAACACAGCTGTTATTTCTGTGTAGGTTGGTTTGGATGTGATTTGGATCATTTTCTATGTTATGCATTCGATTCGAAAGAATGGACAGATACAAGTGAGTCATCATTTCAGCCATTGGATGCCCACTGTAGGACATAGGCCTCCTCCAGAGACTTTGACAATTGTGTCATTTTGGGGGAATTTGCCAGTACTCACCACGCTTGGCAGGCGTTCATTGGAGGAGACGGAGTGGTGCTATATTCTTAGTCCGGACACCCCACGGAATATAAATATAAAATAAAGTAAAATAGAATAAAATTTAGTATAAAACGTTAAATTATTATGCTGTTCATAGCTTCATCACTGCTGAACATAGGCCTCCCCATTAGGTTTCTACAACGACCAGTTATATGCCACCTGCATCAATACATCCGCATCGAGTTCCAGATACCTTCATCAGGTCATCTGTCGTTGGAGGACAGCACTATATGATTTCATTTGCATTTTTTCTGCTACTCAGACGAACTATTTGAGCGATAAACTACGAATAAGTTACTTATTCTATTATAACATCGTGAAGCTCCTTTAAAAAAATACTTTTAGTGAACTGACGAGCAAGCCATTCGCCTGGTTGTAAGCGGCACGCTTATCGTTAGTAATTGTAAGCCTACCCAGGGCTAATCGTACGTCGTACCACACTGCGCTCGTCTTCTAGAGACATCAGTTATTTACTGTCTTATGCCCAGTAGTTTTACTAGCTACAATGCCCTTCAAACCGCACACAGTAATGGTTAAACAGTGGTTTATACACTACTGCTTGGCTGCAGAATATCTGGCACTGCGGTGGTACCTTCAACAATCTTCAATAACACACGCGGCGTGGTGGTTTCCCCAGAAATGTTCAAAGCAAAACGCAAATGAAAACGCACAAGTCGCGACCTCGCAGGCCCCAAGCAGCGTTTCCAATGTTTATTCTTGAATCTTCAATCTTCTTGTAACTGATACACAGTCCAAAGAAGAAGCGAACGCTTACCGGTCTCTTGCAATATAAGACTTACCACCACCAGGCGTGTGTGTGGCTAGTAGTAGTCTAGAGCTCGGAAAAGGACTGACCCAACTGGAGAACTACCATGTAGTACTACGCTCACGGAATACGGGTGTAAAATAGCCACATTACGTTACTGTGCTGAGCGAAGCTGAGTGACGAGTACTGGAATCTCAATCCCCTAATTTTTCTGTCCCTCACCTCCTCAGAGGTTTTCTTTTATAAATAGTTGTCCCTCATTTGGATTTCTCCTGTTTCGGGGGGCCGTTTACAGACACAAATTCCACACACAATACACTCAGACCCGGTACAACTACCTGCAGATTTTACAAATATTTGCTCCGTGAAAATTTTCATTTCATTTGCCGTGTGGTGCCGGCTCAGAATACCACCACCCCATCTCCTCCCGTGGGAGTCGTAAAAGTCGACTAAGGGATTACCCGGAGGATGGGCAGCAACGTCCTTCGATTACATTAACAACTCAACTGCGATCGCCAATCCGTCTGCCAAGCGTGGCGATTATGGCAAAACCCCCCAATGAGTCCACAACACACCCAGATCGGTCGTTGTGATAATCTTTGGGGGAGGCCTGTGTCCAGCAGTGGACTTCATTCGGCCGAAATTATGAATCCGTGCCGAAATCGAACCCGCGACCCGGAGCGCAGTAGCCGACTGTGTCAGCCATTGCACCAGCCGTGCCGTCAGGTTAGCAATGTATCAGCGCTCAGTGTTAGGATTCAAGTTAGTATTAGGTTCAAAGGCGGCGGTTACCACTTACCAAAACTTAACTAAAAACTGTGACAGCAACTGTCGCGCAGCCAAGGATCCACCGGTGGCAAATGAACTGCAATAGATGGCAAAAAAAAAAAATTTTGTTCATTGATCGTCCAATAGAGTGTGCGTATAGAGTAAAAAGATCTTCATCTGCTTAAGCGCTATCGGCAAATACGTAATACCAAAATGACGTTTGACAGCGGCGCCTGCGCAATTGACGCCTGTTGCAACCGGCTTCATTCATTTGTCGTTAACCGCTGGGCAGGGCGGGCGTTGTTTTGTTTTGATGGTAAGAATGGTATCACTAGTTTTGTTTGGCGGTGTCTACTTAAGCTGAGCTACTTGCTATGGTGTTGCTACAGTAACTTTGCTGACTTACTCAAAGCGATGTAGTAATTATTAATACTTAAAATCAAGATATCCCGAGTCATGTTCATAATCGAATGATTCCATTTGTGAGCCTCACAATCGCCCGCCACTACTAATAAGTGTCCTTTGGGCTCCTTACAATTCTATAGTCACAACTCGCTCTTCGCTTATAACTTAAACACTTACTGCTTAAAACACGGCCATATTTCAGCGGTAACTACATCGTTTGCTCGTCTAAAAGTCTGTATGTAGGTTGTTTGGTACTAATTGCACGCCTACTACAAGATATTGCGGTTATTTTGTGGTAACACTGACGTGGCCTGCTCGTTTCCACCATATTTGGGATTTTAGTTTACAAATTGAATTGTCTCGTTTGAATTCAATTCTAAAAATAGGAGCAAGACATTAATAGTCTGTGGTACACGGAATAAATTTGAATTGCGTTATGTATTGCATTTCTTATAGGTTTATGGAGCGTACGTGACATTACATACCTAAGTAAACCCTTTTGTTTTCAGCTCTTATGTTACACAACAACCATAAGAATAAAGAATAAGTAATTAATAATCGCCGTGTGGTGCCGGCTCAGAATACCACCACCCCATCCCCAAAAATCGACTAACAGATTAGCCGGAGGATGGGCAGCAGCGTCCTTCGGGTACATTAGCAACTCAACTGCACACACACACCCGTCTGCCAAGCGTGGCGATTATGGCAAAACCCCCCAATGAGCCCTCAACACATCCATATCAGTTATGTTGTGGTGATCTTTGGGGGAGGCCTTTGTCCAGCAGTGGACTTCATTAGGCCGAAATGATGATGATGAATTAATAATCTCAATGTTTTTTTCTTAGCTTCTTTTATTATTGTTATGCCCTATTAATATACCAGTGCTAGGCTAGTGGTTGAACGCTTGTCTTTCATACAGGAGGGTCTGACTTTAATCCCGGCCTACACCTCTGACTTTTCGGATTCATGTGCGGATCAGAATTTGATTATCACTTATGTTAACGGTGAAGGAAACCTGAGAGTGCTTCAAAATGTTCTCAGTGGTGTGTGTAGTCTGGCAACCCACACTAAGCCAGCGTGGTGGACTAAGGCCTAATCTTTCTCATTGTCAGAAAAGGCCCGTGCCCAGCAGTGGGTCAGTAATAGGCTGATTATTTATGTATGCCTTATTAAGTATTGAGTTTTCTGCATTTTCACATCTAAACCACCTCTCTGTGTTTTACGACCTATGTCATTCCATCTAGCTAATTGAACATCACGTAATATATGTTTTCCGAGCCTTGTATTTATTGTGATATACCAGATTAGTCAGAAAAGTGAGCACTAAGGCGCCCAACACTTTGCCACCATTTTCATGTTCCAACAAGCCTCAAATTATGAAATCATTTCTCCTACAGATTTAAATCTCCACACATATTACCCCATACAGATTGCTCTGAAAATTAGTGATTGTGAATTTTAATAGCTATTAAAATATTTGGGAAAACGCAAACGAAAAATGTGGGGCGCATTCAATAGATAAATCGATACATGAATTGCCTAAAGCTAACAATTTTAATGCACTTCAAATAATAAGAAACGATTTTTCTGTGACAGCTACTCCCTATATTCATGGCCTTCATGAATATAGGGAGTCATTCAACATTCATCTATTGTTATTTTTAGTTTTTAATTATAACATTTACTATTATCAGATTTTTAGTTTTGTGTGGAATAGATAAACAGATATACAAAAAAAGGCAGGCGCTTATAAATAGTCAAGACTTTAGTTGCCGCGTTAATATTTCATTGTCATCCAGCTTTGAGCTACCTATATTAAAATTTAGCTCATCGGGACGTTAGTTCAAAATCGACCCACAAACAAGCAAACAGACAGACAAGAAAGCGAGTTCTTAAAAACGTGGAATAAAATAACTAACTGTATTTCGTAGATAGCTGGATCTGAGATGTGATGTACTTTTGTGCCATGTCATTTCTGCAGCTGTTTCTTTGAATTGAAAATGTTGTAGAACATTCCTTACGATAGGAAATCTACTCACTTTCCGGTATACAATTGCATATAACGATCTCATACAAGATTTTTACAGTCCAAATGTGTTATTTTCATGAAAACAAAATCTAATACTTATCTAAAAATACTTACTTTAATGACTAACAGGTTTATATCTCATGAAGGTCCAACAACGATAGCCGTTAGGCAAGCTTGCTGTAAGCTCATGATTAAGGGCTCTGGCCGAGTCCAAACCCCCCAGTCAGGTAATCACCGCTATACACGTGAGTAAAAGAACAACCAACACAATTATAATAACAAATAAAATACGGGTTGCACTCCGGGAGTGCCGACAGAAGTGAATTTTCTTTTTTATCTAGACGCGTTCGCGGTCTGCTATATGTACATGCATATATGCACACACTATAGCTGCGTCTCGTAACGGTGTCGCGAGTCCAGAGATTTTATCTCATCTAAAAATATGTGTACCGCGCTCAAAGAAGTTTTCACTTAAAAAAACTATTTCGTATTGCCATGAATAGTACGTTTTATAGTTACCCCACTATGTATAACGCCCTTTTTTATTCAGACATACTATCCCCTTTACACATAAAACTAAATGTTATCAATACTTTGCTTACTAAATCTCGTAATGATACCCATTTAATACACTGATATGGTGATTGAGCTTTCAGTTTACAGTATACGTCGGTAGTCAATTATAAAACAGGGGAAATTCTATTCCATCGACTGAAAACAATAGTATTATGTCAGACAAACATAACGCACCCAAATTGTTGTTAGGGGTGATGAACCTTAGGCACGCATTCTAATGTTGGCAAAATATTATCGTAGACGGAGGTATTGGCGTGGGAGAGGTTTGATTGTGAAATGTATGTTGAGGTAATTCAGGTCCTATATCAAAAGAAAACGTTTTTCGGTGTGATAAATGTAGGGTACATTTAGTATTTCGTTGATGTATCACCGTGTGGTGCCGCCTAAGAATAGCACCTCCCAGTCACTTCGCGTGGGTGTCTTACGAGTACGGCGGCTATGGAATTAGCTGGAGTTTGGGTAGCAGCGTCCTGCAAGTATATTAACAATTTAACTGTGATTGCCAACCAGCTTGCCAAGCGTGGTGATTATGACAACACCTCTAATGAGCACACAATACAAACCCAGACTGGTCATTATGGTGATGTAAGGGTAAGGCCCATAGTCAGTCGTTCTTTGGCTTAAAATATGTTGAATGATGATATCATATCAACTTTATTGCAGTTCTCATCTGAGACAGACAGACAGACATACTTTTAAATAAACGATATCATCATTTCGGCCGAATGAAGTCCTCTGCTGGACACCAAAGATGTCCACAACGACCGATATGGATGTGTTGTGGGCTCATTGGGGGGTTTTGCCATAATCGCCACGCTTGGCAGACGGGTTGGGGATCGCAGTTGAGTTGTTAATGACGCTGATGCTGTTAAGGACGCTGGTGCCCATCCTCCGGCTAATCCCTTAGTCGACTTTTACGACACCCATGGGAGGAGATGGGGTGGTGGCATTCTGAGCCGGCACCACACGGCAATACTAAACGATATAATATTTCTTTAATATTAAAAGGTTCCTTACCCCTGTGGCTGTTAACGGTAATATATTAGTTTCATGCGAGATGCCCAGCCACGGGCTTGGCGAGGGTATGGCAGGGCTCGGCGGTACCCGGCCGTGAAGTCGCCGTGTATCTGCACCCAAACAATCTTAAACATATTTAAATAATTTAACATATGCGTGTTTTCTGCTTTATCCGCGTTTTTTATCTATACCACACGGTCTAATAGATAGCCTCGCCTGTGGAATGCGTTGCCAGTAACTGTGAGCCGTGCTCGATCCTTGGCAAGCTTTAGAAGCCGTTTACGGTGTACTACCCGACTTTAAATCTCCTGCTTCTTGGAATCTTCCATAAATATTAACAGATGTATTTACTACAATAAAACAATTCTAAAACGGATTATATCGCGTATATTATGGATTTGTGATTGATTGATTTGATTTACCGTGATTGTGGTTTGTCATACATAGGGCAAATAAAGCGTAGCATAGCCACCCGAATAAAATAATATATAGCTGACGTCAAGCATAGACGCTCCACAAAGTCTGCAGTGTGTGAACATGACTTAGGCAAATCTAACCATTATCTTCGTTTTGATCAACCTCAAGTCCTCGCGAAAGAGAACCGATATGTACCAAAAATGTTTCGTGACGCTATTGAAATTAAAAAACATCCTAATTTTAATAGAGAAGATGGTTGGCAGGTACCACCTGTTTGGAATCCAGTAATTAAAATAATAAAGTCCCAAACAACATACCGCGCTAAAAAACATCAAGACCAGAAATAGTTATTATACTCTTTGATCAAGACACTGTGAGTGATTACTGCGTGCACCGAAACACATTTTTTATTAAAATTTTACTATAGATAATATATAATTACTTTTTTAAATCTGTAACGACGCCTGTCACTTTAGTCATCCTGCGACCACGAATGCTGCAAAGTATTCGAAAGATTCGAAACGTCAGGAAAAATAAAAATATACGCGATAGAATCCGTTTAAAAGTGTTTTTATTATGATCTATAATGTCTTATTGATACATCACGAACTACCCCTGTCTTTCTTCGTTCTGTTCTTGTCCGTCAAATCGCCAACTGCGATCAGACTACCCTTTGTACATAATTTTTGTATGTTCAAATTTCTCTGGTACAGGAAAGTGTATTCTTCTGCTTGTAGTACCACTCCATCTCCTTCCATGCATGTCGTATAAGGTGACTAAGGGACTCTAAACTAGAGGAATGGGCAGCAGCGTCCCTTCTGTGGAACAGCAGCCATTCTGCGTTCACCAACCCAGTTCGAGATGTCCGATGGTGAAACCGGTGTCGCACCTCTCGACACTTTGTACTGCTCACACCGGTGTTGCTGTCTTCTGTAGTGGTGGCCATTTATGGGGCCCATCTTGTGACTGGTGAGTCACCTTCTGCCACAGAATTTCGCTATATAGGTTGAAAGCCAAACGCTGTTGTTCTCATTGTTCTTTAAGTTTTTATGCCATATAACACCCATTGCAATAGACCTTATCGTTCTAGTTTCCATCTCATACAATAGTCCTTTTTTTTATTGATGCCCAGTGGAAATTCTTCATGAATTTCCTTCGTCCCGGGGAAAGGCGAAGGGGTATGCCGTACTCCTACCGGCTAAAACCACTGGGGCGGTCATCTTCGGCACCTAAGGGAGGCTCCAGGTCCTCGTATGATCACACTAGAGCCGCCCACTGGTGCCACGCCTATAGGCACATCTCGGAGAGGGTGACTGTAAAGTGGTCACTCCCCGGGGGCATACAATAGTCCTACACCACCCGGGACAACCCGTAACTTCAGTTTACGGTACAGACATGGACATTCCCCGGTTAGTGTGTTCCATTACATTTTAGCATAAAATTCTCTAAAAGGATTCTGCGTGTTGGACCCATGTTCCCGCGTAAGCTTGTAAACAGACCAGGTTCCTCTTTGTAGAGGCTATTAACCCGTGAATAGAGAGAAATTAGTATAAATCAAAATATAGCAACGGTATGACGTATTACTGTAGTGGATGCCGCTATGACGACACTGTAAATCAACACACCACATAAAACTGCTTTCTTTTTGTCTTATGTTAAACTTTATTTGATTGCTCTATAACGCAGGCAACTTAGTTCCGAAGGACTGTGAAGCGACTCTGGATAATGTTAAGCACGTAGTTCCGTGTGATTCCTGGCACAGAATAGACCACCCATCTCTACCCAGGAGTGTCTTAAAAGGGGACTAAGAATTGATATCAAGAGAATGGGCAGCAGAACCCTCCAGAGTATCTTAAAAAGGCACTGCAATCACAAATCCGCCTGCCATGCGTGGTGATTATATCACATATGAGCGCTCATAGTCAAGATCGGTTTTGGACGTTAACGCGCTGATGTGTGTTGTCTCTGCTAGCTGTTAATTTTAACGTTGACCGACTCATTTTAACCTGTAGTGCAATTCCCTAAGCTCAAACATCCGTACATCCTTGAATAGAGAATTGAAATGAAGATATCAACGCAATTTGGTATTTGCTAAGACTCGTCCTCGTGGCTCACCGCCTGCAACGTGTCCTTAAATAGCTTCAATCATGTCTTTACAAATCATCATATCATATCGGCCATTTATACGTCCACTGCTGAACAAAGGCCTCCCCCGTAGATTTCCACAACTGTTCGACAACTGTGTCAACATTTTGGGGGGCATTTGCCAATACTCACCACGCTTGGCAGGCGGGTTGGTGAGCGCAGTATGGCTACCATTTCACAGAAGGGACGCTGCTGCCTCTGGTTTATATTCCCTTAGTCGCCTATTACGACTTCCACGGACGGAGATGGAGTGGTGCTATATTCTTGATCCGGACACCACACGTACTTCACAAATACCAAATTGGTTTTTCACCGTTATTTCAATTCTGTATTCAAAACGAAGAAAACAAGGATGCATGGATGTTTGGTCGTAGAGAATTGCACTGCTGATCTAAAGACGAAGATAGAATAGCTATTCATCCATCATTCATCATAATTTCGCCCGAATGAAGTCCACTGCTGGACACAGGCCTCCCCCAAAGATCACCACAACGACCGACATGGGTGTGTTGTGGGCTCATTGGGGGGTTTTGCCATAATCGCCACGCTTGGCAGGCGGGTTGGCGATCGCAGTTGAGTTGTTAATGTACTTGAAGGACGCTGCTGCCCATCCTCCGGCTAATCCCTTAGTCGACTTTTACGACACCCACGGGAGGAAATGGGATGGTGGTATTCTGAGCCGGCACTACACGGCATAACAGCGGAATAGCTATTAAAGGAAAAGAAAACACAAAAATGGAACAAATATCTTTATTTATTCATAAAACTAAATTGGAGTCATGTACCGAAAACTTAAAGATATGTATTTAGGTAACTTTCGCTTACATTTACATTTGGTTCAAAACGTAACGTCAATGGCACTACTAAGTGATATTAAAGTTACAAATTATGCTAAAAATGTACTTCATAATTCTCACTTAATTTCCTAAATCACAACGTTGAGCTATTGTTAACTTTAACTTAACATTAAATACTTAGTCATATAGTTAAGAATTAAATTATGCATTAAAAGCTACCTACGCTTACCTAAGCCTTCAGAGATTAGCAGCCCAATGTCAAGCAGTTATCTACAAGCCTCCTTGTTACATGCTTACAACGGAGTTTGGAACCTAATTCTTTGAAGGTTAGCTGACATTGGCCAGCCCATGATCACCCCCTTATCTGTTTGAAGCACAGATAAGGGGTTGATCTGTGTTGTGGGGGCCAGCGCATATATATCAGCTGTGCAGGAAAACGTTTGAAAGTCAACGTTATCTTATATCTTTAAATGAGCAATTCTTGTATATATATATATAATTGGAATCTCGAAATCGACTCCAACGATTTTCATAAAATTTAGTATATAGGGGGTTTCGGGGGCGATAAATGGATCTAGATAGGAATCATTTTTAGAAAATGTCATTTTATAGGCGTTTGAGTAGTCTTAACTGAAAAATATGACTCTTCCTGACATCTATTGGCGAATAATAATACTATTTTTTGTGAACAACTAATTGCTTTAACGACACAACAGCAGATGGCGTTGTTAAGTAACACGAAAATACCGAGCAAAGTTCGGTCATCCAGGTACTGGAGGCTTATGTTTGGAAGTCAACGTTTAGTAGCCTTTGTTTGGAGCCCGATATTTGGAGGCCAACATTTGGGAGCTAATGTCTAGAGGCCAATATGTGAAGGCCGACGTCCGCTAGTAAACTTGTCAAGACGGCGTAAGAAAGAAATAAGTAATAGAGCAGAATAATAAGATTGAATGAAAAGTAATTTATGATTCTCATTTTCCCATTTTAAATTCAAAGTCGTTTATAATTTTGTTGTATGTCTTTAGACTAGTTTCACTAATTCCGTGCTATAATTCATATTGATATCGCCATCTGTGCCTATGAAAAACTAATGAATAGAAAATGTATATCATAAATTATGTTCTATGTATTAAGTTCTAGTGGTAGTACTAATCACATTTGAGATGTCATCGCTGGCAGTAAGGATCAATCGTTTTATCTTGCTATAATATAAAGACGAAACGCTGGTCTGTTTGTTCGCAAGTCTCAAAAAGTACTGAACCTAACACCCGCTCATTTTGACAGGGGTTATATTATGGACTGCCGTGCGGTGCCGGCTACGGATTGCACCACCCCATCTCATGCCGTGGGTGTCGTAAAAGACAGCTCTGGGATTAATTGGAGGATGGGCAGCAGTGTCCTTCAAGTACATTAACAACTCAACTACGCGTGGTGATTATGGCAAATCCCCCCAATGAGCACGCCCCACTCCCAGACCGCTCGTTGTCGGATATATATGCATGCATTTTATTTGTCCTTTTTGTCTTGCTACATAGCTCTGCAGCTCACATGAGCTGTCTGTCTAATTTTGACAACTAACAGGTTTGTTGCAGGGTTGGTGCAGTGGCTGATACAGTCGGCTGCTGCGCCCCGGGTCGTGGGTTCGATTCCCACACGGAACAAATGTTTGTATGATCTAGTTGTTCCGGGTCTGGGTGTATTGTATGTGGAATTCATGTCTGTAAACGCACCCACGACACAGGAGAAATCCTAGTGTGAGGCAACTTTTTTTTAATCAAACTAACATAAACAAATGGCGAGAACATAAGAGCGTCCAGCCGGCAATAAACTAACTAACAATAGACATTAACACAGTTAAGGACGCCCCCTAGTGGGACTTGGGCTTCAGCTTAAGGTGAAGCTATATCAGAAATGATTCATCATTTCGGCCGAATGAAGTCCACTGCTGGACACAGGCCTCCCGCGAAGATCACCACGACGACCGATATGGGTGTGTTGTGGGCTCATTGGGGGGTTTTGCCATAATCGCCACGCTTGGCAGACGTGTTGGCGATCGCAGTTGAGTTGTTAATGTACTCGAAGGACGCTGCTGCCCATCCTCCGGCCAATCCCTTAGTCGACGTTGACGACACCCACGGGAGGAGATGCGGTGGTGGTATTCTAAGCCGGCACCACAAGGAAATGATTATGATGGAATATATTCCTAGCTCTCAGCACCGGTCAGGTACCCTAATGCTGATGTTCTTGCCTTCATACTGAACTCTATGGTCATGTGTATACACCGGCTGTTCTTTTATGGACTATGGTACTTGAAGTCTAAAGAAGTTAGCACAACCATAATTGACAATGAGGTCTTCATATTCGTCTACATTATTTATCTACTTACATCTATATCTCTAGCCTATTGTCTATGTACAAATTATTTATATATTCTACCTATAAATATTCGACAAAGCTCTTTCGAATTATTTCATATTATATTGCGTCACCTTATTCTTCCTTGTCGTTGAATAGACAACTTTATAGTATGTACAGGTTGAATTTTTGAACGAGGCAAATTTCTGCTTTTAATAATGCAATGGTTTCAGAATTTGGCAAAGGCAGAAGCTTTTTTTTTAAACATGGGCAGTGTTTAAAAAAAAAAAAAAAAGGCCACTAGGATTTCTCCTGCATCGTGGGTGCGTTTACAGACATGAATTCCACATACAATACACCCAGACCCGGAACAACTACTTTTTTTTTTTTTTTTTTTTTATTTTTTTTTTTTTTTTTTTTTTTTATTGATGTCCAGTGGAAATTCTACATGGAACTTCCTTCACCCCGGGGAAGGGCGAAGGGGTATGCCGGACTCCTACCGGCTAAAACCACTGGAGCGGTCATCTTCGGCACCGAGGCTCCAGGTCCTCGTAAGATCACACTAGAGCCGCCCATTTGGTGCCACGCCTTTAGGCACATCACGGAGGGGATGACTGTAAAGCGGTCACCCCCTCTAGCGGAACAACTACCTGCAGATCATACAAATATTTGTTCCGTGCGGGAATCGAACCCACGACCCGGAGCGCAGCAGCCGACTGTATCAGCCACTGCACCAACCGTGCATTCCATAACACCCATTGCAATAGACATTATCGTTATAGTTTCCATCTCATACAATCGCCTCACACTGCTGGGGACAATCCGTGGCTTCATTTTATAGTGCAGCCATGGACAGTCCCCGGTTAGTGTCCCATTACATGTGAGATTAAAATTCTCTTAAGGGCCTCTGCGGGTTGGACGGTAAGCCTGTCAAAAGACCGGGTCCTCAAGTGTTGCTTAAAAATCGATAGGCTATCGATAGTCAATCGATAGTGTCATATAACCGCAAATCACTTATACTATCGATTGCCCTATCGATAGTATCGATATTATCAATAGTATCGATAGTATTGATTGGGAGCTTTGCAACAATACTATCGATAGTATCGATAGTGCCGATACTATCGAACTGGGTCGTAAATACTATCGATACTATCGATAGTATCGATAGTCAAAAATCATGTAATACTATCGATAGTATCGATAGTATTGTATAATTTCAACTATCGATAGTATTGTTCGATATGTAAAATAAAGTCGATAGTATCGATACTATTGATAATATCGATACTATCGATAGGCCAATCGATAGTATGAATGTTTTAGGGTTAGTACTATCGATAGATCGATAGTCGATTTTTAAGCAACACTTCCTCACAGAGGTAACCCGGGAACAGAGAGGGATGTGCCATAATTTGACGAATAAGATTTGAAATCTAAGTTACGTAACGTACGTACATTCGTTTTATTTTGACAAAGAAGGAAAAGTTTGCATATCAATATAATATCTGTGATCGAAAGTGGGCGTGGTACGTAGCTAGCTATACTTACAGCTGTTTTCAAAAATCAAGGTAAAACTGAAAGTCTACCTTTAATCTTCTTCTGAGTGCTAATGCAATCAATATATCCGTCGTTTAAAAAGCCATCCTCCAATAAAATTTAGAAAAAACCACGATTTTTTAAAACGTGAATTTTTCTGTCGTATTCTCTATGGCCACGTGGAAAAAGGGGTGATTTGTTGCACGAGGCCATAGTGAAATTACTACGGGAATGGGTCTCCGGAGGCTCTGTAATTCTGTAAGAGGCGTCATCATAGCTCTCTACAGGATCATGACTCGCTTTGCCATGTGAAATAATTCCACGCACGGAACGCGAAGTTTTTTACATACAGTTTTTGCGTCACGATATCATTCCGTGCGTGGAATTATTTCACACGGCATAGCGAGTAAGGGCTCTGGAAAGAGCTATTATAACGTCACTTACGGAAGTCACAACCGGAGGCTACAAATGCCCATTCCTCTTCGTCCAAGTACGAATAAGGTGACAAACTACTGTTTTTTTTTACCGCCAAACCTGTGTAAGTTATGTCACTGATAACCATCCAACTTCAGCTGACATATTTAGCATATATTTTCTCTTTTACACAAACAGATTTTCGTAAGAAAAATTACATATACATACGACACGCTTAATAAGAGTAGTCTCGCGTAGGCGTCGTTAGGGTGACCATTTCGTCCTGACAAACTGCTGGAGCTTCCTCTAAAAGTCCGCACACACATTTTAGTCACAAAAGCTACTAATATCAAATGCGATAATTCAATATTCATTAAAAAATCCGGTCAAAGCCTGGACGGAAGGCTGTCGGGACATGCCCGAAGAAATCCGGACGAATGGTAACCCTAGCCACGGTTCATGTAAGAAATACGGTCAAGGTCACGACCTTCGTGGGCAGCTTAGGAGCTGCAGTTGACCGGTTCAAGATATTCTCAAATATTGCCTTGCGATCATAGGAACACGTCATCAGCCCCGTCCTGCTTGCCGGTCAGCCTGTAGCTCCTGGAGTTCTTGTAGGTGAAGAGGAAGGGTGCCTGTCTCGTGGGGCAGCGGAAGGACCGCAGCAGGATGGGCGGCACGTTGTCCGACTTATTCCCTATTGGTTCCAGCAGGTTGTTCCATAGGAGATTTGCCGCTGGAAGGGAAAATGAAGATAATATACAGGTTGTAACGAATAGGGTATATACACCTAAAAGGGGGTCATTGTTCTCATCATTGTGAGCAACTTTTACTATGGAACCAAAGCAGAAACAGCCGTGTGGTGCCGGCTACGAATACCACCACCCCATCTCATCCCGTGGGTGTCGTAAAAGGCGACTAAGGGATTAGCCGGAGGATGGGCAGCAGCGTCCTTCGAGTACATTACCGACTCAACTGCGATCGCCAACCCCAAGCGCCAAGCGTGGCGATTATGGCAAAACCCCTCAATAAGCACACAACACACCGATATCGGTCGTTGTGGTGATCTTTGGGGGAGGCCTGTGTTCAGCAGTGGACTTCATTCGGCTGAAATGGTGATGATGATGAAACCAGAAATCCCGAAAAAAAGCCTATCCATAGAAATCAAAAGATGATCCAAACCATAGATGTTGCTCGACAAAATGATGAGCAGCTTTTTTACGCGATTTCAGAGTTGTATCCATTTCCGCTTTGGAATGTAAATATCCTTTCCGTTACATTCTGTATATATAAAATATATATATTTGACGACAGTTATGCCACCCACAGCCTTCGTGACCACTCAAATATTTACTGAAAATGGATAATGCGGTCCTAGGCGTAAAGAAGAAGTACTCGACATGCTTCTTCACTTTATCATTATATCAGACAAAGACGTCTACTGCTGAACAAAGGCCTCTTCCATAGATTTCCACAATTCTGGGGGATTCGTCGTAATTTTGGGGGAATTGGCCAATACTCACCACTCTTGGGTTGGTGAGCGCAGTATAGTTGCTGTTCCACAGAAACGACGCTTATCGCCTCTAAGCCAGAGGGGTGGGCACCCCTCTGGCTTAGAGTCACTTAGTCGCCTTTTACGATATCCACGAGCTCCTCTCGAAGCTCTATGAAGCGGTTCTATATTCTTAATCCGGACACCACACGATGGTGTGCACACTCAACATCCAGCAGCTTACAACTTACAAACAGTATAGACCCGTGACGAGCTGCAAAGTCATTGGTGCGAATAATGCTTTGCGGCATCCATTTTGACGGCACGGTTGGTGCAGTGGCTGATACAGTTGGCTGCTGCGCACCGGGTCGTGGGTTCGATTCCCGCACGGAACAAATATTTGTATGATCTGCAGGTAGCTGTTCCGGGTCTGGGTGTCTTGTATGTGGAATTTGTGTTTGTAAACGCACCCACGACACAGGACAAATACAAGTGTGGGGCAACGATAAAAAAATAAATTTAAAAAAAAAACAGCTGGACTTGTGCAGTTACAATGGGTGCTATCTTCTTTGGAGTAAGCCTTTGTGAAGCTAATGGTAATGAACCGCTTACCCAACGCGTGTCCCTTCTGCGAGAAGTGGAAGCAGTCGTGCGTGATGTAGGACTGGTGGATGACCAGCGGCAGCGGCCGCGTGGGCGGCAGCGGCGCGTTGAACAGGCGCATGAACGGCTGCAGCACCACGGCGAAGTCCTCGCGGGACTCGTAGCGCCCGCTCTCCACCTGGCCAGGGAACTTAGGATCAATACACAGAACCAGAAATCTAAATATCGTGTGGTGTCCAGATCAAGAATATAGCACCACTCCATCTCCCGTGGATGTCGTAAAATGCGACTAAAGAACTCTACACCAGAGGGATACCTGGATAACTTACTGCGCTCACCAACCCGTCTGCCAAGCGTGGTGAGTATTGGCAAATTCCCCATAAAATTGCGACACTATTGTGGAAATCTATGGGGAGGCCTTTGTTCAACAGTGGACGTCTGTAGGCCGATATGATGAAGCAATCATTTCTTCTTTCTCTTCTCTTTCTGATGAACATCCGAGCCTCCAAAGGAGTCGCTGGTGTGTTGCCGACCAGCCGGCCAGTAGACAAACCATGTAAACTAATTACTTGTTATTCTTTTTAATTTTTTGTGTTAAATTATCATCAACAGCCCATAGCAATCCACTGCTGGACCTAGGTCTCTCCAAAGTCACGCCACTGAGCACGATCCTCGGCTTTTCTCATCCAGTTCATGCCAGCCACCTTGCGAAGATCGTCACTCCACCGAGCCTGAGGACGCCCTACACTACGTTTGCCGAGTCGCGGTCTCCACTCAAGAACACGTTTGCCCCAACGGCCATCAGTTCTACGGCTAATATGACCAGCCCATTGCCACTTCAACTTGCTAGTGTGGTAATAAATGCTTTCTTTCTCTCTTTCTTTTCTCTCTATATGGGCTGACCGTAACGGAACAGCTGTATTTGTAATACAATCACATAACTTTGGATCATTTGAGTTAATAAGTTGACGATTCTCCGCTGTTTGAGTAAAGCTAACTATCTAAAAAGCAGAATGCTCGATGTTGTAAAAGTCTAAGCCTTTATCAAAACATCTCAGTCGGATAGCATAAGCTTTCAATAATTTCAAATATATCCAGTTCTCATTTATCAGGGAACCTAATTTTAGACTCACCAGTGTGACCTCGGCCTTCTGGTAGAGTCTTGCCATTCGCACGAGGTCGTGCAGCTCGTTGCCGCCCTGGTGGTGGAAGCACGTGCAGAACAGCGGGTGCATCAGACGACACATCATCGGGCGCAGCACGCGGATCGACACTGATACATCTGGAATTGAACATTGCACACATATTTGAATTCTTAAAATCGTATTTTGTTTAATATATAAAGTTATTATGTCGTGTAGAATTATATCATATTTATTTCATCATCAACATCATATGAGCTGTATGCCGTGTGGTGCCAGCTCAGAATACCACCACCCCATCTCCTCCCGTGGGTGTCGTAAAATTCGACTAAGGGATTAGCCGGAGGATGGGCAGCAGCGTCCTCCGAGTACATTAACAACTCAACTGCGATCGCCAACCCACCTGCCAAGCGTGGCGATTATGGCAAAACCCCCCAATGAACACACCCGCTGTGGTGATCTTTAGGGGAGGCCTGTGTCCAGCAGTGGACTTCATTCGGCAGAAATAATTATATATCATATGAGCCAAAGGACGTCCACTGCTGAACGAAGGCCCCCCCCCCCCCATAGATTGCCACAAGGTGTCATCATGTTGGGGGGAATTTGCGAGTACATGCCACGCTTGGCAAGCGGGTTGGTGAGCAGTATGGCTTTTTTTTTCTTTATTAGGTTCACCAACGATAATTACAATAATACATGCTTAAATACAACATACATTAAAGTACTTACAGCTAATTGCATTAACAATTACAGGTAAACACGACATGCTAAACAAAACAAAATTAAACAGTAAACTCCAAAAACAAAACAATGGTAATAATTTAGCACTTATACACAACTTTATAAAGCATAACAAAATATAAAAAGTAAGAAGTAAGTGTCGACAAGCAGCAAAAGTAAAAAACTCGAGTTCTTTGCTACAGAACTCGGGACGCTACTTACCATCCCTCTGGTTTAGTCTCTAGGTCGCCTTTTCGACATCCGCGGGAGGAGATGGAGTGGTGCTATATTCTTAATCCGGACACCAGTGGGATTTGTTATGTATTAAATTATTATTACTCCCCTAACTACCCCTTTCATATTTTAAGTGCAAATCTGTCCATCCCAAGGTTGTCTGGCAGAAATCGTTGAGTACGATAAGACCGCCCCTAGTACATGCCATTTTCTGGTGTACAATATATTGTATTGTATTGTAAAAACATGTGATCATTGTATTTTGAAGTTCAATGGTTCTTGCCTAAAATACTAAATTGATGAAGGCATCGTGTGTTCACTATAAGTTCGATTGAAAGCATTAAGGTGCTAAGTCAGTCTATTATCTCAGAATAGTTCCTTGTAACATAATGTATTTATCCTCTGATGTCTTCAATAATATAACACCATGAAGAATCAAGTGTGATTTGTATCGAATACTCGTATATGTACGTTCTCACCGCAAGACCGAGTTGTGGGGAAATGAAGTTCAGGTAGGGACCGGTGACTTTATGACCGCTACACTCAGAACCAGTGCGGCCTTCTATGTCAAGCAACGAATCTTCGCAAAAACCAACAAAATTGTGGGGTTAAAAATTGAGTCTTTGTTGTCTATTGCTGTCGCTGGCGTGATAACATATTTCCATTTGTCGGCGTGTGTGTTGCGACTGTGGCGTTCAAAAGGAGAAAGTTAGTAGTGCCAACTTATCCGGTACGAAGACTAGTTTTTACGGATAATCCAGGGCTCTTGCTTACTTGTTAACGTGAGCAATGGGTAATAAAGAGATGAGATTTAGACTGTACACCGAGAACAGGTTCTATGGAAACCATTTTGCAAGCTTAAATGAATAATACCAACTTACCCAAAACCGGTACTAAATTGACGATCGTTCTTGGAAGATGCTTCTGCAGGTAGTCCAACGCTACAGCCAATTTCTTGGCGTGGGCGGCGGGTGACCACGAGATGGGGTTCAGACAGGAAGCCGAGCACAAGTCGTTAGCACCGATGAACACGGTGATCATCTTCCAATCGTTTTTGATGTCAATATCCGGCGATGACCGCATTCGAGCTATTATGATCTGGAAGGTAAAGTTAGGGTTTAGAAAGAAAGAAAATATATTTATTTCGGTTTCGCAAAACAAAATAAAGTAACAATTAAATAAGAAAATCAACAGTTGTACAAGGTAAACAGGTTTCGCTTAGTTTTGTTTCTAAATCTTACATGTGTGAGTAAAGAGATAAAATTTCGGGAATCAAGGAAGTGACACAACATTACTATTTAAAAGTGTATTTATTGCTTTTCGAAGTATTCTCCGCGAAATTTGACACATTTTTCCATACGATGGAACCAATCATTGAAGCAACCATTCCATTCAAAAGTTGGGGTCTCCAAAATGGCCGTTTTGTAGGCGTCCACAGCTTCTTTAGGTGATGAAAATCTCTGTCCACGCAATTTATTCTTTATTTTAGGGAAAGTATAGAAATCATTAGGGCTTAGGTCGGGGCTGTACGGCGGATGGTCTAATAATTCTATGTTTTCTTGCTCTAAAAGCTCTTTTGTTCTGTGCGCGGTGTGAGAACTCGCATTGTCGTGATGGAGGATGATGCGGCGGTTGCAGTTCTCTCTACGGAGTTCAGAAACGACCTGTGGCAAACAAATGCTAGCATACCATTCTGCATTAACCGTTCTTTGTCCCTCAAGAGGAATAGTCGTAACATGGCCGGTTTTGGAGACAAACGTGGCCACCATTTTTTTTACAACACTTTGTGAACGAACAATTTTTGTTGGCTTTAACTCATTTTCGAACACCCAAACTCGTGACTGGTTTTTTGTTTCGGGTTCATACGCATATATCCAGGATTCGTCACCTGATACGATGTTGTATACAGCATTTGAGGATCCTGCGTGGAATCTTTCGAGAGTTCTGACGCACCAAGTAACGCGAGCCGCTTTTTGCTCTTCACATAGCAAATGCGGTATCCATCGGGAAAACAACTTTTTTACACCTAATTGTTCATGCAAGATTATTTGTATTTGACTCATGCCAATGTCTAAAGTTGCCTGAATTTCGCGGTATGTCACATGTCGATCTTCCTCAATCAGCTTACGTACAGCATCAACGTTTTCTTGGGTGACTGCAGTTTTTGGACGACCTTGACGAGGATCATCACTGAGCTTGACACGTCCACGTTGAAATTCAGCAAACCAGCGATAAATTGTGGTTTTGGATGGGGCTTCATCACCAAATGCAGAAATCATCCGGTCAACACACTGTTTTTGTGTTAAACCACTTCGAAAGTCATAATAAATCATCGCTCTTGAATTTTCTCGAGTCAATTCCATTTTCTCAACGACTAAACAAGTTTGACAAAACCTTGTGACAAGACCGTGAATCTTTTTTTAAATAAATAAATGGTATTCGATTTGTAAAACCAAGGAGTTTTCAATTAAAAAGATTTTAATATGACAGGAACAGTGGAAATATTCCATTCCCGATACTTTTAGTGCAGCCTATGTATTATTCAATATGACCTAACAATTCATTGTCAATAATTAATGATGACGGTGGATCGAGATAATGCAATTGATGTTGACTGATCATGTTATTTAAGAACTTTCAGAACTCAGGCCTTGATTATCTTCCTGTTCTGGTCCCAAGTTATTTGAGGTTGGCGCAATATGTTTATGGGGAATAATGTGTGGTGTTCCTCTATAGAAAAGGGAGGATGCTCCAACCAGGCGGGTGTTATGCCTGGCGGGCCGAAGCCCAACGGTTGATGTTGGGCGACCGTATATATGCAGCGTTGCGAGATTATTTTACAAGCGTGATTCAGGATTGTTTGACGTCATCGGAGAGTTGCGATTAATGTTCGAATAGATGTCGCTGTAAGTTGTAGTTGTATGCTGGCGATGTAGGTGTCGCCACGTGTTAATATTGGAACGGTTTTAACAGTCAGCTGCCTGCCTGGCGCCAAACCTTAGGTATGCTAGTGTTGTTGGTTTATCCACAGGTTAAAGGTACACACCGGCTTTTAACTCCCGAAGTCCCTTTCTACGATACCGATGCGATGAAAATGGTTAGCCCTATTCGTGCCCGGAGCTCCACGGCTAACTCACGACTTCAAGTTCCACAAACATGCTCGTAGCTGCTTCTAGCACTTACTTAATTATTTAACTATCCTTTATAACCTTCGTTTGATTGATAAGTGCACTAGGTAACTGGGAAGAACACCGACGCTTGTAATCTATCAGTTATGTAATGAATGTTTTTCGTCTTAAGAATTATCCGGATTAAGAATACAGCTCCACTACCACTCTATCACCTTCCGTGGATGTCGTAAATTGCGACTGAGGGACTCTAAGCTAGAGGGATGCGCAGTAGCGTCCCTTCTGTGGAATAGCAGCAATTCTGCGCTCACCAACCCGCCTGCCAAGCGTGGTGAGTCCAGTACTCACAAATTCCCCCAAAAATTACGATACATTTATGGAAGTTTATGGTGGAGGTCTTTGTTCAATAGTGGACGTCTTTGGCTGATATGAAACAAATAAATAAAGAAGGAAAGAAAACAGTTTTATTTTGGGCTCGCACAGGAACAAGGTTGGGGCAACCTGGACGAGGCCAAAAAGGATCTCTTTCGGATCTCTTTCAGATCACATCACAACATACAGATATAACATGTTTTTATTTAAATGTCGCAGCGCTGTTATTCGGATAGGACCAAGTAAGAAAAAAAAATTATGAAGTTGTTAAAAATCTGTATTTTTTCTTTCGTATTTCTATAGTTACGCACTATTCGGTATATTACCAAACCATATAACATGGACAATATACAAAACCGCCAGAAAATCATATGCAACTTTATCTCACCATTGTCTCTTATTTGTTAATCCTAATGACATAACAAACAGCACAGTGCAAAGGTTGCGGTGACCCAAATCTTCACAAAAGCTCATGTCACCAGGGTCACACATGTCGAAGACACTTTAAACTGTTTCTTTGTTCGTAATGCGTTATTGCAATAAGAGCTTGGCCCACTGAATGGTGCGATGCTGTTACTAAGGTTTTAAGGTGAAGGGACAAGTGGTCATCTTAAACTAAAGCTGAACTAAAACTTAAGTAATAGAAGAAGGTGTTCGGGTTAAGAATATAGCACCACACCATGCCCTCGTTTGGACGTCAACCAGAGGGATGGGGAGCAGCAGCAGCTGAGGAACAGCAACCATTCTACGGTCACCAACTCACATACCCAGCCTGATGAGCACAGAACATAAAAAGATTTTTGTACTGGTAAGCAAGCAATTGACGGCACGGTTGGTGCAGTGGTTGACACAGTCGGCTGCTGCGCTGCGGGTCGCGGGTTCGATTCCCGCACGGAACAAATATTTGTATGATCTGCGGGTAGTTGTTCCGGGTCTGGGTGTATAGTGTGTGGAATTTATGTCTGTAAACGCACCCACGACACAGGAGATATCCTAGAGGGGGCAACGTTTTTTAAACAAAAAAAATATATAAAAAAGTTCCCCCCAAAACAACCACACAGGTCATCTGTGGCGGAGGTCTTTGTTCAGCAGTGGACTTATTTTGGCTGATATGATTGCTGTTCTTCAGCATGAAAATAATATATATATAATAGTATATCATAGTAAGACATACCCGTCTACAAAATGTGTCTACATCGGGCTTCAGAGCGAAACATGTAGTTATGCTTCGCGTTAACAAAAACATGTATTGAGGCGTAGTAATAACACACACTCCTCCACCATCTCCTCCCGTGGGTGTCGTAAAAGTCGACTAAGGGATTGGCCGGAGGATGGGCAGCAGCGTCCTTCGAGTACATTAACAACTCAACTGAGATCGCCAACCCGTCTGCTAAGCGTGGCGATTATGGCGAAACCCCCCAAGGAGCCCACAACACACCCATATCGGTCGTTGTGGTGATCTTTGGGGGAGGCCTGTGTCCAGCAGTGGACTTCATTCGGCCGAAATGAATGAATAAAACACAATCGTTTGAAAGACTATGTATCTTGTCCGGGTCACTACATACATATCTTTAGCATTGCACAGCCAAGTAGAGCAGTAATCTAACAATCGCACATAATTAATTTGTAGGCTCACATAATGAGGTAATGATGATTTTTGTTCACGCTCCATAAGCCGAACAAACATGACCGCTTCCACAGTTTTGTAATCGTCCAAATTGGCAAATAAGTACCCACTTGACTGAGTAGATATAGTGATAATATTGATGTTTCAAGCCTCAAGTAAAGTTTACATAACTTGGGTACTAATAACGCATAATAATAAACATGTTCTAACGAATTGTTCGATATGATGCCAACGGCTACTTTCTACCATCGCAGCATCGGTGGAGAGTTCATCCATATACCCTACCTAAATGGTCTCGTACCGTACGGTTTCAGAGGAACTTCCTCCCGCGCACGCTCAGGTTGTGAAATGAGCTCCGAAGATACTACAGCATGGGGGTCTCCAAAAAGGGCGTGAAAAGATTATTACGGGGTCGACAACGCGCAAGTAGTTCCGCTGGTGTTGCAAGCGTTCATAGGTTACGGTAACCGTTTACCATCAGGCGGGCCGTAAAAGCTTACTTTGCCGCCTTAGTGGTATAAAAAATTCTAATATTTTCTAAAATTACTAATTTCTTATATTAATGCTGTTATAATATAGATATCAAGCAGTACATTCATTTTATAGTATTTTCATATGTATTTATGTATATAGACGTAAGTGACACATCTCTTAGAATATGGGCATTAAATTATATTTTAAAAGTCTTAAAGATTTTGATTTTACTGGTGAATATCTGGTAGTTTAATATCAGTTTATTAGTTGAATATTTAGATATATCATTACAATACATAATATTTTATGAATAGTAAACAGTTATCGTTATTTTTGGTCCTGTTATTTGTTCTAATTTTACTGAGTATATATTTATTTTTGTATTTGGTTATACTATACAGTACTTCGACATAGACACTTGACATAGAATATATATATATTGGATTTCAAGGGTTTTATTTTTTTACGCGGATTCCTAATTATTTTTCTAAAATAAAAGTAGCCTAAGTTATTCCTTATAACATCAGCTATCTGCCAGTGAAGATCCCGTCAAAATCGGTCCCGCCGTTTCGGAGATTATCCGGAACAAACAGACAGACAGACAGACAGACAGACAGACAGACGGACAGATAGACAGACAAAAAATTTAAAAATAGTATTTTTGTTATTTGTAACGTACATACTTTCATATGCATTTAGTAAAAATCTGTTATTTTGACATTACAAACAGACACTTCAATTTTATTTATTTGTATAGATTAAACTGCGGGTCCCAGCTAGTGTGTAATAATATTAATGAGAATGTTTACCTTAGCCTGCTTCAGGGCATCCTCATCGGACGCTACAGGGAAGGCTACGTTGAACTTGGCATTCCTGGTGAGCCACTCGCCGGTGCCGGTGGAGTACCCTCGCAGGTTTGGATTGAACTCTTTCAATATGTTCGGCAGGGTTAAATATTCCCGCCATGACGCATCCCCACCTGGAACATAAAGGGTATAGAAAATAGATGCTTAATCTGTGTACGCTTTATTTCATCATCATCTTCATTTCGGCCGAATGCACACAGGACTGCCACTCCACTGCTGGACACAGGCCTCCCCCAAAGATCACCACAACGACCGATATGGCTGTGTTGTGGGCTCATTGGGAGATTTTGCCATAATCGCCACGCTTGGCAGACGGGTTGGCGATCGCAGTTGAGTTGTTAATGTACTCGAAGGACGCTGCTGCCCATCCTCCGGCTATTCCCTAAGACGACTTTTACGACACCCACGGGAGGAGATGGGGTGGTGGTATTCTGAGGCCGGCACCATACGGCACCACACGCTTTATTTACTAGCTTGTTATTCGCGTCTAGTAAAAAGGTTTTATATATTGTCGAAACTCATTAGACACAGAAACTTTATACACTTCAAAGAAAGCAACATTACAATATGTATAGTTTTTTTTTACAAATACGTTGCCCCACACTTGGATTTCTTGTGTCGTGGGTGCGTTTACAGACATAAATTCCACACACAATACATCCAGACCCGGAACAACTATCTGCAGTTCATACAAATATTTGTTCCGTGCGGGAAACGAATCTGTCAGCCACTGCACCAACCTTGTATATTTGTAGTATTGGGTTGTTATGACTTCAAGTCCCACCAGAAGCTGCTGAATAGCAGTATTACACTGGAAACGACCAGCGCTGGCCACCTATACTATGAAGGTTTTTTTAATAATTACTAGTGATGAGATAAGCATATCATTGGCCTGGTGGTGGGCGCCTGCCCATAACAATTGTAATGCTACCCAGGACTGGTCCTGAGTAACACCAAACTGTGCGCGTTACTTCGAGACGTTACTACTTTTTTTTTTAAACGTTGCCCCAGTCTATTATTTCTCCTGTGTCGTGGGTGCGTTTACAGACATACTAAATAGTCTCTTATGCCCAGTATTATCCCTATCACCTATGTATTGTGTTTTAAGCCCATTGAATTGACTTCAAGTCTCACCTTCTAACCTGGATATCCGTTTTATACTGAAAAGACCGCTAATCGCTACCTATATTTGATGGTTAGATCAGTCGTAATTTTTCGGTATCTCAGAGCGATTGCTATATTTATTAATATTCTTAGATTTTAGGTGTCGGTGCCAAACGTTGCAATGTCACTCGAGGCTTATTTGCTACATAAAAATAATTATTGTTACATTTAAATTATGTCTGCAGATGATCTAATGATGATGTTTGTATCGGAAATGGTGTCTTTTCGTGTATTTAGTGGCCAACCTTGTTTCGGAGTTGTTTGTCGAAGTCGCGCAAAGGCCTCCAACTTGGCTAACGACACCAACCGGGACCAACGAGTTTACGTGCCCTCCGAAGCACGGAGAAGTTCAGTTCAATTAATACTACGCGGTCACCCATCCAAAGACACCGCGCCAAGCGTTGCTTAACCTCACCGAATTTTCCATTTAGAATTTTCTAGACTGATAAGGAACTATCCTTATCAGTCTCCAATAACCCGATGTGTACATTAAGTCCATACCAATTTTTTTTCCTTAAAATGTTTATAAATTTTTACTTGTTCCCGCCAAATTACGACGATCATATGGTTCCGGACAACAATTTTAATTGTCATATTACTTGATAATCATAAATACTTCATAAATGTAAAAACAAAAAAGAAAACGCACCATATTACTGAATAAGGTTGGTAAAGGTTGTAAAATTAAAATTTCGCTATTATTTTATAACGTAGACGAGAAATACGGAACGTGTGTTCATTGACATTGTATGTCTTTTTTTGCGAGAATACGATTTTATATCTATCGACATTTTCCTTAAGTACACAAGGTACATGTTTGGCAAAAAAAATTGTGGTTCTCCATATGTGTCATAAAATAATTTTTGAATAAGTTGAACACCGAACAACGTTGATAACACAGAATTGATTAACTTGAACATCGTCCATCGTTGCCTTATTACATGACATTGGCGAAATTGTGGAAGATAATCTACAGAAGCCATAATTTAAGAGAAGAAGACATTTTCCTTTGACTTAGCGGGTTAGAGATTATCTCTAAAATAAAGTTATCTCGAAGCGCGCGAGTCACCCCCTAGTGTCATTTTCAATGCCATGAAGGTACTTTCTTAATTATCTAAGAGATCACTGACTCATCGGTGCAGGAAAACATCGTGAAGAAAACTTGATCTCTTAGTCTCTCGCCAACACGCAGTAAGCAGGGTGATCAATGCTCGCTCCTTCTTATAAAAAGAGACCGTGCAGTCCGTCCTTTTCGTGTGATTTTTGAAGCCTTGTGTCAGAATTGTTCATGCCGCCCAAAGGCCTCAAATTTGGCTTAAAGGCCGTCTAATGACAACAACCGGGACCGACGATTTAACGTGCCCTCCGAAGCATGGAGACCCTCAGTTTTAATACCACTCTGCGGTCACCCATCCACAGACTAACCACACCATGTATTGCTTAACCTCGCTTATCGTTTACCGATCAGTGAGCGGAACTGGCTTTGAGCGCAGTGGGACAGTTACAGGTTGATATTGTTGAGTTTATGCATAATTAAGACTTCCGTCAGATTCTTCCTAATTGATTTATAGGGAATACTCCACCGAAACTGATTGATGATAGAATTTTTGTGCACGCAGTAATCACTCACAGTGTCTTGATGTTTTTTAGTGCGTTATGTTGTTTGGGACTTGATTATTTTAATAACCGGATTCCAAACAGGTGCAGCTACCTGCCAACCATCTCGATTAAAATTAGGATGGTTCTTAATTTCAATAGCCTCACGAAACATTCTAGATACATATCGGTTCTCTTTCGCGAGGACTTCAGGGTGATCAAAATGAAGATAACAGTTCGGTTTACCTAAGGCATGTTCATATACTACAGACTTTATGCAGTCTATGCTTAACGTCAGCTATGTGTTCTTTTATACGGGTGGCTATACTACGCTTTGTTTGCCCTATGTATGACAAACCACAATCACAGTCAATTTTGTAGGCCCCTGCATCTTGTAAAGGTATGTGACATGTCACCAGTTTGAGAAGTTGACTGATCTATATATGATATAATCCGTTTAAAAGTGTTTTATTATAATGAGTAATTAACGCGAAAACCTAAGACATTACTATATTTCAAATACTGTTTCTTCCAACCGTGCTGTCAATTATATTCACACTTTCAATTACATTTCAAACTGTCCTCACTGTGACGAGTGCATACATTTATAATAATTTGCATTGATTATCTAATGTCAAAGAAACTATTATGTAACGCGTAGTAACCTTTTCTTTTTAACCACGACCTCTCGTCTGTGTAAAACTCAACACACGTATTATGTTATATGAGCTAGATGTAGATTTTGTGACCTCCGTATCCTGGCTAAATTTCATCATCATCATTTTTAATTACATTTGTTTTTTAAAACGTTGCCCCACACTAGGATTACTCCTGTGTTGTAGGTGCGTTTACAGACATAAATTCCACACACAATACACCCAGACCCGGAACAACTACCTGCAAATCATACAAATATATTTTCCGTGCGTGCACATACTAAATTCGAATTTAAATTTGAATTTGCCAAAGAATAAAGAATGAGGTGGCCAGTGATGATGGAGATAGAAGGTATAAAGTCATGGAAGAGGTTGATTGAAATGAAGATGAAGGACGACTTCGTCACAACCTTACTCATCGTGGCAAAAGGCCCGTGCCCAGTAGTGGGACAGTACTGAGCTGCTTATGTCATGTTAAGTAGCTTTACTTCTCTGGCCACTTTACCTACACTACTACATTTTACCTTAAAGTGCTTATAACTTACAACAAAAGAGGCGACATTTATGTATACCGGTGCAGTGCACCAGTATATCAAAAAACGTATAATTACAGCACCTGAACCAGCCCCATAAATCTTTAAAGTGGGGAAGAACTGGACCAAAATCCAATCAGTTGTTTGACTAACTATAGAGTTTTCTCCTAAATGGGTCACCTTATGAAATCAAATTGTTTCTACCTGTATAGTTAACGTTATAATCCATCACTGTTCGTTGTTGGAGTATGTCGGGCGCGCTCGGGAAATCAGTGCGGTCGAAGTGCAGCTTTAACCACAGGTAGTAAACCGATTGAATGTTATGGTGCCTTATGGCATGTGTTACGTATTAGCCGACATCTAGTATCAGTATCGAAATAATCGCGAAGAGATTGGTCTTGTTTTGTCCGAAGTATTCCTATACATTCCAAATAAGTAAAGTTGTGGCATTTCTTTGGTATACCATAAGTACCTAAACCACATAAGTAATAGCTGGTCTATAGAGGTCCTATAATAGTAGCCACTGTGTCCCTCTTACAGCTACAGCAGTTATACAGGGTGTCCAGTAAATAGCACGACATACTGCAGGGGGTGAGAGCTTGGGTCAATACCTACCAAAAAAACACAATATATGTTCTGCAAAATCTTACGGATTTACAGTAGTACAAAATATTAAAATAAGAAAATTGTACTGTGTAAATTCAAATTTATTGTGTTAAAATAAACAATGTAATATTTTATTTACATTAATTGGTTTAAAACTGCGATTTTTACTATTGTTTTAATGATACTGTTACCTATAACTATACTATTGATTATTTTTTACTTTGTACCTATAATATTATAATAACTTTGTGATTATTTCATACTGTTTATTAGCTCTTCTCGCCTGAAACACAGGATTACCTAGTTCAGGCACATTTGTTATATATATCTAAGAAACTTTGTACTTGTTAGTTTAACTTGTTGTAACGAAATATTGAATAAAAAAATATTATATTATTATATTATATTATTAAATAAAAATTGTGTTTCTTGAAAACATTTTAGTTTTTAATAGAATAAAGACTTATCAATGAGTAAAGTAATTATTCACAAATAATTTGAGGTAAAAAAAAACTAGAAAAGGAATTTTTCATTACGAGATGCTTAAAAATCTGTGTCAAGGTTTCGATATTTCGGAAAATTTTGTACTACTGTAAATCCGTAAGATTTTGCTGAACATATAGTGTTTTTTTGGTAGGTATTGACTCAAGCTCTCACCCCCTGCAGTATGTCGTGCTATTTACCAGACATCCTGTATATAGGTACTCTTATATGAGGTATGTTCGGTTATTACATCACGACACTCCTCTATATTCCACAGTTTCCAAAGTTCGGCTCCGAAGCGCTCACCTGCTATTTAGAGAAGGAAGCTCGGAGTGTCCAATTGGTACAATCTACATCGATGTCCACAGAGGATGACGCTGAACTGGGACGGTCCAGTATGTGCCCCCAATAATGGTTATCGCACTAGCAACTTATAAATAGAGAAATAAGACTCACCAGCACACCATGACACGCCCCTGTACTCCACAAACGCTCCAAGAGCGAACTCTTCTAGCGCCCCGCTGCCAGCGACCAAAGAATCCCCAATAGCTGCCACCACGTCGATATCTCCTGGCCTTAAGCGGTGGACTGATGTGGGACGTTCAGGGCTGCGGCCCCAAGAGAGGGCATCCTCACATGGGAATGGTACGGACGGTGGTATCGCACGCTGACGACGCACTTGGGACTTGCGAGATGGGTAGCGGATTTGAACCTGAAAATAAAATATTTCTTATTAGTAACTAACACAATACTTGAAGTTTCAGTGCGTCTCTGCGCTAAGATGTGAATTCGCTTAAAACAAAGATATTATATATTAAAACAAGTAGATATGTTACATGCGCGCCAAAAGTACGAACCAAAACTCGGGCGCGCCTCGCGATCATTTCGCTCATGACAGGAAAACGAGTACAGACTGTCACAGTCTGTATTGTTTTATTAATTAAGTAATAACAATGCCGTCGTGCGTATAGAAAATGCACAAACTATCAAGCAAAAATAAATAAAGAACAAACGATCTCATATCACACGTGAGTAACAAACTATATAAAATATTTTAATAAAAAATACTGTTCAAATTATCTATAGAATAATATTCCCGAACAAAACACAGGCCACGAAAAGAAAAGAGACAACACATATATTCTATCACAGGTGTGATAAAGACATCGTGTACACGAGTTGTCATTTTAGATAGCTATCTCTTTTACTCTCGTAGTTTCTGTATCTTCTTTCTTACATCATAGGTGTGTAGTTTTAAGCTTTATACCTACATACAGCGAGACTGAGTTTTGCGCGCCATTAATATGGACGTAACATATCTATGGTATAATATCAGTGGCTCAAAATATCAAAATTAATTTTAACGGGAAGATATGCTAATGAACCATCCTTTATTACTTTGAATTATGTTTTGACAGTGACCTGACTCTAACCTTCGTCAAGATCGCTTGAAGCATTGTCTCGAGTAGGGCTGATCAGTACGTGCACGTCAAACATTGACAGTCTGGCACGCCCACATAAACAAGACACGGAGACCCCGTTTGTCTAGTTGACTCTAATTGCGTATTTTAGGCAGAAGAGTCATTATGTTTTCCCTGCATTATACAACCAATTAAAGTCTACACTAAAAATAAACTATCTAGGTTACGTAACGGTTGGCAGGTTAACGGACTTGGTAAATAAATTTTACACTACATAACAAATAGACTAAAACAAATCAGACACAACTAGACCAAAACAATTCATTAATGACGATTTATATTGCACTGGTGAGCAATGCACAAGGTCGGACATTTCATTGCCGCGTCCTCAAAGCGCGCAGTTTCCCGGCCTACAAGTGTAAAGTTACGGCATTGCGTTGCAAACGCATGCGCACATTCGGCGCCCATCTTGAATTTAAAGTGGAATTGCGTCATTTGGCGCGTAATTGCAAATCCTTCAAGATTTTATGTTGAAGGACTTGCAAACGGATTTATAGTTTTCCAAAAACAATATCTCACTAAACACTATGTATTTGGTATGTTTTCTGTAATATTGTGATGATTTGTGATGAAATATGTGATGATCTGTTTGCATTGCATTTTTTCTATAATAAAATTAGTCTTTCCTTACTGTTTTTTGCACATTCAATTCAAATTAAAAACAATGACATTCACTTGATTAAAATTTACATCTAACTCACCGAACATAACTTTATTTAACTGTTTCTTGTGCACATATAAAAACCATTCCTCTCATAATAATAATGCTTTTTATATAACAATAAGAATGCCTATTGTATAATGTCTTAACTTTTAAGATATTGTACAGTGGGCGTTCTAATCGCAGACAGCCTTAGGATAGACAGAACTGTCTGCAACTCTGCTATAACTGAGTGAAGCTTTTATCCTCATGTTTCCTTGATTGATAGCTTTAGTTTTGAAACACTTTCATATTATTTTGTTTTCAACCGTAAACAATACCGGTTTACTTATCTGCTTCATGCGTGCCTTGTGACCTCTGTCACTTGCATGAGGATATAGAAATATAATCATTTGTCGATTAAATTGAACATAATATGTATGCGTAATAAATACTTACAGACGGAATAAATTAAATCGATCGATCTTTTAGTTTTATTTGTTCCTAAGCGTTTGACACACCGTCCGATTTACGATGAAAGAAGTTTGAATTCATACAATGGTTTACGGACGATTGTGTTGATTGGATCGCGCATGATCATAACTTTATAATGCATGGCATTAAGTCAAATTATACGTAATAATAATACAACTTGCGAGAGAAGTTAATCGCTTGATATCTGTTATTTTATTTCACAACAAAAAATAAACAACCATCTTTACAATAAATACCGAATGCGTACACATTATTTGTAACAATAAGTGGGACATACATGATGGTATTGCGAACTATTATAAACGTGAGATGAACACCAACGCATGCATGTTTACATAAATGTTGAGCTTTTAACTCCGCTCGTTGCAGCACGATGGCACTCGAATGTGTTTGCCAATTCTGTTTATTATGCTGTAAGGAAGTGTGCCAGATATTCTGAAGGTGAAGCATGGCGTACTCCCTTTTGCCGACAGTTCACTGATTTTGTAATGGTTATTTGATGGTAAGTAGATGAAGTCGTTGACACTGATGTGTTGTTACTATTGCTCATATTTAACATAGCGTAATCAATTAATTCTAGGTTTGGAATTAGATTAATTATTAAACTTTCGCAATCAATTTTCATCGCGTTCTGTATACAACTTAAAAGTGGGCGTCACGTCTGTCCATAACATAACGCTACCCAGGACTAGTCTTACGTGGCACCACACTGTGTTGGACACCTCGAGACCACTGAACTCGAGACATTAGTCATACAAGAAAGAAGAAAGAAAATCATTTATTTTTGCACCAGTAACGACGCACACAACTAAAATTAAGCACATATTATTTATAAGAAACACGAAAACAAACATACTAATTACAATAAACTGGCAACACAAATTATAACAAACATGGTACATGGCCAAAGGACTCGGAATCCAGGCCAAACATAAAATATAAATATATAAACCCATATAACCTCTTATGCACAATAATTTCACTAGGTACAGTGCCCTTTAATACGGAGCACAGTAATGTCTAAATTGAGGTTTAAACGCTATCGCACGGCAGCAGAATATCTAGCATTGCTGGTACCTACCTAACCGGACTCTTGCAAAAAGATACCTTCCACCAGTAGTACCTAATATTCTACCAGCATTACTTTAGCCTTCAAGCATCCTTCAAAGCTACGTGCTTAAAAGCAATCACGAATCTGCATAGTCATTTATGTACCTAAATTACACTTTTAAAACTTGCACAGAATAACAAGCGCACATCCCAAATTCAGTTTGTATCATACCTATCATAAAATTAATTCGATCTAATCTCGATATAACACCTGCTTCGACTCCAAAGTGTTCTTCATTCAAACAACCATTACTGATGCCTTATTAGGTGCAATCTAATTCCTGGCCATTTAACATTCGGCTAATTGTCACTTACTTGTTCGAATGTTGAAACTCGTGCGCAAACTGATTGAGATTCATTTGGCGCGTAATGAGAAAGCGTGCGGCTATCAAGCGACACTTTTTAGATGCGTGCACGCAATGATCGGACGCGAGCAGACCGACAATTTTGTAGGTGGACAACGTCGGAATGGTGGCTTGTGTTTTAATTAATTACATGCGTTAATATAATAATTACATCACTTGTACCACATACCTAATGATTCGGCGCCTACTTTTGAGACAGTCATATTAAACTTTAGCTGCGTTAGATACTAATTTATAAGTTCTCATCAAATAGAAAGTAGCATTAAAGTCGTAATAATTATTACTGATCTTTGTTAAAAATTGAATATTAGTGAAGGGGATACAAGTCAGGCAAACGACCGGCGCTGACCTCTGACATATTTATGTCGTATATTTTATAATCTTATTGTAATTACAACACAATCCCAGGAGTTATCCATGCTTACATCATCATATTCTTGATTAAACGCTGTTCAAAGTCGTTGTTCATTGAGCAATTTATGTTATGAAATGTAACAGTTCAAGAAAAAAATGAACAGCAAAAAAAGTAAAAACGGCTTTCAAAAGAATATAAAGTAATTTGTGTGAAACAGTTTAGGAAGTCGGTGCATTTGGTTTATGATAAAATAGGCACCGACCACGGCCTAGAAAAAAATAAAGACTCCGCGCCACTCATATCGAAAGTGAAGCACGGTATCGAACATGTGTGCGTGATTTGAGGGATACCAGATGGAATGAAATTTTCCAAAGTTTTTTAATAATAACGGTAATATCGCGATGGTGAAACCGGTGCCGCACCTCTCTACACCCCTAGCCGCTCACACCGGTGTTGCTCCTTGTCGCCTGTAGTGGTGGCCATTTAGGGGGCCCATCTTGTGAGTGGCGCGTCACCGTCTGCCACAGAATTTCACGATCAAAGTTGAAAGGCAGACGCCGTTGTTCCCGTATTTATTAGTCTTTTTATTCCATGTAACACCCATTGCAATAGACCTTATCGTTATAGTTTCCATCTCATACAATAGCCTTACACCACCGGGGACAATCCATGACTTCATTTTATAGTGCAGCTATGGAGAGTCCCCGGTTGGTGTCCCATTACATTTTAGATTAAAAATCTCTAAAGGCCCTCTGCGTGTTGGACATATGTCCCCGCGTAAGCCTGTCAAAAGACCGGGTTCCCCCTTACAGGGGATATAAACCCGTGAAAAGAGAGACGGTAATAAGTAAGTAAAATATTATTTCTGTAGATTGAATTTTGCTTTCTCAGAAAAGAGGCCTTTGGTTAGGATTGGGACAGTGACAGGCTGATATGATATTTTATATTTATAAAAAACTGGTGTCCGACCGAAACACGATTTTCATCCGAAACCGAAACCGTAACCGAGTATTCGGCCCCGCTTCTTGTTTCGGCCGAAACCGAAACTTATGTAGTTAAAATAAAATTTTGTAAATTTTTCATTATATCCGGAAATATTGTGTTTTTGTCAAGATGAAGACATCTTCAGGTACTCTGGTGGACTCTAAAGCACGGTCGGTTCGGTTGGTCGGTCGAGCTGAAGTTTCGGTCACATTTTGGCCAAGTTCAGTAGTGTTCAGTCTTGTTTTATTTTATTTTATTTATTGAGGGATAATAAACAGCCACAACACAATAAATAGGCTATAAAGGTAACAAAATATATAGAGTAATGTTGCAGCCCACTGCATTATCCGCAGGTTGAACGTTCGTGCCACCAGATGAACAATAAAAAAATAAAATTATGATTTAAATTAAGATTGCAAAACAAAATATATTATAACTAAAATATAATATTTATATTATGCACTATAAAATTGTTGGATATAACACATACAATTGTTTAATTACACTAAAATCTATAATAGCCCCAGCTCTGAGCGACTTAGCCCCGAATCTCAGCGACCAAGCCCAGCTCTGAGCGACCTAACCCGGATTCTGAGAGGCCTAGCCCCGACTCTGAGCGACCTAGCCCCGACACTCAGCGACCTAGCCCCGACTCTCAGCGACCTAGCCCCAGCTCTGAGTGACCTAGCCCCGACTCTCAGCGACCTAGCCCCAGCTCTGACTGACCTTTTTTTTTAGTTTTATTTTTTTATTAATCCGGTGGAAATACCTCATGTACTTCCTTCGCCCCGGGAAAAGGCGAAGGGGCATGCCGGACTTCTACCGGCTAAAACCACCGGAGTGATCATCGTCGGCACCGAAGGGAGGCTCCAGGAACTCGAAAGATCTCCATCTAGAGCCACCCATTGGTGCCACGCCTTTAGGCACGTCTCGGAGGGGATGACTGTAAAGTGGTCATCCCCTCTAGTGGAGGGAAGGCGACTGTAAAGAGGCCACCCCCCAGACATCTCTCGAGGGGATTGTAAAAGATTCCCCCGAGGCCTCACTATGCGCTGTGCTGCGCACACAGCGGTACGTGACCACATGCGCACCGCTGTCTTCCCGGGGGTCGCTTGGTATGAGCACGCAAATTTCCCAATAAGCGGATTCTGAGAGGCCTAGCCCCGACTCTGAGCGACCTAGCCCCGACACTCAGCGACCTAGCCCCGACTCTCAGCGACCTAGCCCCAGCTCTGAGTGACCTAGCCCCGACTCTCAGCGACCTAGCCCAGCTCTGAGGGACCTAGCCCGGTCTCTGAATGACCTAGCCCCAGCTCTGAGTGGCCTAGCCCCGTATCTCAGCGACTTAGCCCCGACTCTGAGTGACCTATCTCCGACTCTGAGTGACCTAGCCCCGATACTC
Source organism: Diloba caeruleocephala (assembly GCA_947459985.1). Lineage (NCBI taxonomy): Eukaryota > Metazoa > Arthropoda > Insecta > Lepidoptera > Noctuidae > Diloba > Diloba caeruleocephala. The sequence goes on along the minus strand of OX381612.1, from coordinate 27,151,811 downwards.
TGAGCGACCTAGCCCCAGCTCTGAGTGACCTAGCCCCAGCTCTGAGCGACCTAGCCCCGACACTCAGCGGCCTAGCCCCGTATCTCAGCGACCTAGCCCCGACTCTGAGTGACCTAGCCCCGACTCTGAGCGACCTAGCCCCAGCTCTAAGCGACCTAGCCCCAGCTCTAGTTCAGTCTAGTTCAGTCTAGTTCAGTCTAGTTCAGTCTAGTTCAGTCTAGTCCAGTCTAGTTCAGTCTAGTTCAGTCTAGTTCAGTCTAGTTCAGTCTAGTTCAGTCTAGTTCAGTCTAGTTCAGTCTAGTTCAGTCTAGTTCAGTCTAGTTCAGTCTAGTTCAGTCTAGTTCAGTCTAGTTCAGTCTAGTTCAGTCTAGTTCAGTCTAGTTCAGTCTAGTTCAGTCTAGTTCAGTCTAGTTCAGTCTAGTTCAGTCTAGTTCAGTCTAGTTCAGTCTAGTTCAGTCTAGTTCAGTCTAGTTCAGTCTAGTTCAGTCTAGTTCAGTCTAGTTCAGTCTAGTTCAGTCTAGTTCAGTCTAGTTCAGTCTAGTTCAGTCTAGTTCAGTCTAGTTCAGTCTAGTTCAGTCTAGTTCAGTCTAGTTCAGTCTAGTTCAGTCTAGTTCAGTCTAGTTCAGTCTAGTTCAGTCTAGTTCAGTCTAGTTCAGTCTAGTTCAGTCTAGTTCAGTCTAGTTCAGTCTAGTTCAGTCTAGTTCAGTCTAGTTCAGTCTAGTTCAGTCTAGTTCAGTCTAGTTCAGTCTAGTTCAGTCTAGTTCAGTCTAGTTCAGTCTAGTTCAGTCTAGTTCAGTCTAGTTCAGTCTAGTTCAGTCTAGTTCAGTCTAGTTCAGTCTAGTTCAGTCTAGTTCAGTCTAGTTCAGTCTAGTTCAGTCTAGTTCAGTCTAGTTCAGTCTAGTTCAGTCTAGTTCAGTCTAGTTCAGTCTAGTTCAGTCTAGTTCAGTCTAGTTCAGTCTAGTTCAGTCTAGTTCAGTCTAGTTCAGTCTAGTTCAGTCTAGTTCAGTCTAGTTCAGTCTAGTTCAGTCTAGTTCAGTCTAGTTCAGTCTAGTTCAGTCTAGTTCAGTCTAGTTCAGTCTAGTTCAGTCTAGTTCAGTCTAGTTCAGTCTAGTTCAGTCTAGTTCAGTCTAGTTCAGTCTAGTTCAGTCTAGTTCAGTCTAGTTCAGTCTAGTTCAGTCTAGTTTAGTCTAGTTTGTGGCACGACTACGAAAGCCATATTATAGCTATATTTGTTTACCAGTGTACAAAACGGCCATTTTGGAGACCCCAACTTCCGAATGGAATGGTTGCTTCAATGATTGGTTCCATCGTATGGAAAAATGTGTCGAATTTCGCGGAGAATACTTCGAAAAGCAATAAATACATTTTTAAATAGTAATGTTGTGTCACTTCCTTGATTCCCGAAATTTTCAGTGCCGCCCTCGTAATATGTCTAAAGCTGTCATGGCAATCTAATCATAAACACTCACTTAAAAAAACATTTTGTTTTCTCCCCTGTGTTTTTAGCCTAACTCCGCAGCCGTAATAATACTATCTGTGAATGTGGCATGGCAGAAGGTACTTGAGAGTACTTTTAGACGACTTCGAAACTTTTGCGGTGTCACCGCCGCCGTCTGTGAGGTAATCCTAGGGTATGGAATGTTGCCGTCTCTACGGGAGGGATGTGCGGTCCGTGGCCCTCTACGGGGCGCCAGTATGGTCAGCTCGACTGTCAGGAGTCAAGCGCTACCAAGCCAAACTTCACGGTCTGCAGCGCAGAGTGGCTATACGGATCGCACGAGGATACCGAACAGTATCCTACGAGGCACCAACTCTCCTAGCGCGCTTTCCGCCTTTCGACATCCTGGCGTAGACTCTATGTGGGTCTACGTGGGTCTATGATAAGACACGCTCCCTCCACCAGGGTGACGAAAGTGCGCCTCCTGGGGCGTTCGGCAGGCTAAGGAGGCTGGTTCGGTGGCGCGTACTTGAAAAGTGCCATCACCGCCTGAGGATGCAGTTCGAGACCAAGCGCCTCGTCGAGGCCATCCTGCCGCTCATCGGAGTCTGGCTCAGAAGGAGCAAGCGGAAAATGGCAGAGCATGAAAATTGGAGTGCTGTGGTCTTCTTCTGTGAGAGCGTCATGCTCCAGAAGGAGACTGCAGAGCGGGATCGGGAGATCGGGAGAGCGCCGATCTTGCACGGAGAAGGACGAGACGGCGCTGGGGTAACAACTGCCCCAGCACCCAGGTCTATCACGCTTGAGCACCCTGACCTCGCTATATCGCAGATTGAAGAATGTGCAGGCCCACACCGAGAGATGCGGTCGCGGTCGCAAAGTCAAAGTAAAAAGCATTCACAGTGCAATTGTTTTCTCATCAGAAGAAGTGGTGCCGGCTAAGAATACCGCCACCCCATCTCTCTCTAGGGGTCGAAAAAGGCGACTATGGGATTCGCTGGAAATTGGGCAGCAGCGTCCTTCGAATAGATTTACAACACAACTGCAATCGCCAACCCGTCTGCCAAGCGTGGCGATTAAGGCAAAACTCCCTAATGAGCACACAACACAAACTCATACGAGTCGTGGCAATTTCTGGGGAGGCTTCTGTTTAGCAGAGGACGTTTTTCGGAAATGATTTCATTGCAGATGTAGGTCACAAAAACTAGAATGGCCTCTATTTGGACAGGAAAGTCGATAACCCTATGGATATTTGTAAGTCGACGCATGCAATTAAACATGTACCTAGATAATATTTCAATTACGTGTAATCGCAGTTACATAAGCTGCCGTACTACAAAGAAATGGTACGATGTACTATTGACCTTCTTGCGTATTGACTAACTTAAGAGGCTACTTTACTAGATAGAGGATTGATATGATGATCGCGTAATAGAGAAAGCTCACATGAAACCGAATGGAAATTTATTTCGAGTTATTTGACAGTGGCGCTGTTCATCATTTCGGCCGAATAAAGTCCACTGCTGGACACAGGCCTCCCCCAAAGTTCACCACAACGATCGATAAGGGTGTGTTGTGTGCTCATTGGGGGGTTTTGCCATAATCGCCACGCTTGGCAGACGGGTTGGCGATCGCAGTTGAGTTGTTAATGTACTCGAAGGACGCTGCAGCCCATCTTCCGGCTAATCCCTTAGTCAACTTTTACAACACCCACGGGAGGAAATGGGGTGGTGGTATTCTGAGCCGGCATCATACGGCAAATCAGTGGCGTTGTTACTCGTAAGAAAATTGCAGGGAAGGGAAGGATCATGATAGAGTGGAAATACATCAAATTTGAATACTACCCGGTCAGCATGGTTAGTGCAGTGGCTGATACAGTCGGCTGCTGCGCTCCGGGTGGCGGGTTCGATCCTCGCACGGAGCAAATATTTATATGATCTACAGGTAGTTGTTCCGAGTCTGGGTGTGTGGAAGGTGAAAATAAAAAGGGATTCTCTATTTCCCGGAGCGAAAGCTTGTGGGATGCCGTCGCCTCCTTTTGCGAGGACGCGATGTAAGCGGAGCGGAGGCGGGACAAAAAAACAACTCTTATCCTCTCCACAAAAAATGCGCCGATCACTGGCCTTTTTTTATTGATCCGGTGGAATTACCTCTTGTACTTCCTTCGCCCCGGGAAAGGGCGAAGGGGCATGCTGGACTCCTACCGGCTAAAACCACCGGAGTGATCATCGTCGGCACCGAAGGGAGACTCCAGGACTCGAATAATCTCTATCTAGAGCCATCCGCCTTTAGGCACATCTCCGAGGGGATGACTGTAATGCGGTCATCTCCTCTAGTGGAGGGAAGGTGACTGTAAAGAGGCCACCCCCCCCAGGCATCTCTCGAGGGGATTGTAAAAGATTCCCCCGAAGCCTCACTATGCGCCGTGCTGCGCACACAGCGGTACGAGACCACGTGCACACCGCTGTCTTCCCGGGGGTCGCTCGGTATGAGCTCGCAGATTTCCCAATAAGCGCGCCCGTGTCCCCCAAGGCCTCCTGGCCCATCGCTGGCCTACACGAGCTGCGGTCCACGGCCGACGAACTTGGGGCAGTCCGTCACCTGTCCAGAAGCAGGCCGGAGACGGCGGTGGCTCTAAGCGAAATTTAAATGTGCTGGCCATCAGACCATATAACTGGCTAAAATCTGCTGGGGATGCAATCGAATACGCGAGAGAATACCGCACCCCCAGCGATAGGTAGGGCAAACCACGCTGAGGGTAAATATAATATAATCATGTATGGCCGGCTATGAAACCACCACCCCATCTCATCCCGTGGGTATCGTAAAAGCTGACTGTGGTATTAGTCGGAGGATGATCAGCAGCGACCTTCGAGTACATTTATAACACAACTGCGAATGCCAACCCGCCTGCCAAGCGTGGCGATTATAGCCAAACCCCCCAATGAGCACTCAAGAAAAACCCATACCGGTCGTTCAGGTAATCTTTGGGGGAGGCTTTTGTCCAGCAGTGGACGATGAATGACGGTTTCTGCAGCTACAGTATTGCTTACTTCTTACTACAAAAACGTTCTAAGTTGTGAGAACCAGCAATTCACGTACAACCCAAAGATACAGACGCAATCGGTAACAATGTAACCATAGTTTCGTTTTTATAATACACGAATATGAACTACACGTTACCCGCCCACTTCGCTCGGCGTATAAGATATTTTTACACGCTTTTTGTGTATGTATCATCTATGAATCTATGTAACAGAATTTTTGAACTCGATTTTCATACCCTTCATAACGTCGGCTCTATTTGAAGTGCTTGATGTCAATATTTGTGAATATTTGTAAAAGTAGCGTCATCATGAAAATATCTGATAAAGCACACCATGCTTTTTTACAATAAAATATTTGTTTTTGTTAATCACTCTATTGTTATTTTAAACTTATTTTCTGCTTTTTATTACGGTTATCTACAAAAGCGTGTTTTTAATTTTTGAACTGAAAACTTCTTTAAGCTCGGTACGCATATTTTTAGATGAGATAAAATCTCTGGACTCGCGACACCGTTACGAGACGCTATTCGAAGTGAAAACTTCTTGGTATCCAGGGGGGTGAAACTCTCATACAAAGAGTGAGTACGAAAAGTTGCATCGAAAGTAGCGTCATCTCCTGCCTGCAGTCGGCACATTTCATATTAAGTTTTATTCAAAATATAACTAGATGGCAGTAGTACCTTACCGGAAGTACCCAAAATAAATTTATTTAATGTTTGTTTTTGGTAATTCGTTCTTAAATCGTTTTTTTGTGATATTAAATAAACACGATTTCGTTTATTTAATGTCGACAAACAATAATATGTTTATTATTAAAATATCATCACTTCACAAATGGTCAAAGAGAAAAGATACCTACCTACCTTTTACAAGTTTGTAAACTTAATTTAGCTGGTGTTTACGTGTTTGCTATTGGATTAGATTATTTTACGAGTGTGATCATTTTACGTTGAATTTCTTGTAATTTTTGAATAATCTCGCACTGAATTTTATAATCCACGGTATAAAGAAGTGAATATAACTTTGAATGTAAAATTTTCTTAATATGATAAGAATGACCTAGTTAGTAGCTTACCAAAAGCTTATGATTATTTTACGAAAATAATAATAAAAAACATTGAAACGTTTCCCTTGTTTCTTTTTTGGAGAACTATTTAGTTTCGAGAAATCATTAGGTTGGTTTAAATTGCATAACTTTTTTCAATATATTATATTATGGTGTGCGGCGCAATTTAAACGATCTAGTGATATTTTCATACAATAAACAAATTTTACTAAAAATACTTCTGGAGAGGCATGCCACCTGCAGGATTGTTTCGGTACTTAATGAAAACGTAGCGCCATCTGGTAGTTAAGGTCGCATTTTTGATTATTGTGGTCTTAGAGTTGCGCATCTATGTCAGTATTAAGTGTATAGTCTATGTTGGTATCGCAACGCGGCGGGAAGCGCGCGCTTTTTGTGAGGCGGCTCGCACCGCAGCCGTATAATATAGTATTACATTTTGTGAATTAGATAAATAAAAATAAAAACATTTATTGCTATAAAATTTTCACTTCTGTCGGCACTCCCGGAGTGCAACCCGTTTTTTTAAAAAGTATTATTTATTAATATTCATATCTTTTGAACCCTACTAGATACCGATGTATATTAATCATACACGAAAATTTAAGTTAAAATTCCTGTTTTCATTCTTAACATTTTCATCGAAATCCGTTGAGCCGTTTACTTTCAGACACAGACAAACATTAGATGGCACGGTTGGTGCAGTGGTTGATACAGTCGGCTGCTGCGCTCCGGGTCGATTCCCGCGCGGAACCAATATTTGTACGATCTGCAGGTAGTTGTTCCGGGTCTGGATGTATTGTGTGTGGAATTTGTGTTTGTCAACGCACCCACGACACAGGAGAAACAATAGTGTGGGGCAACGTTCAAATTCCCGCAAATTCCCCCCAAAATGACGACACAATTGTGAAAATCTATGAGCCCTTTGTTCAGCAGTGGTCATCCTTTGGCTGATGTTGACGATCGTATAAAAGCAGTTTTCATGAAAATAAAAATGTATTTTTAAAATCACACACAGACACTTCAATTTCATTATATTGGTATAGATTATTCACACAGGAATCTCACGTGTTTATTAAAAACCACAGTTAGTTTTGAACAATAGTTTATCGTTTACCAATACGGCAGTTTCACACGATTGCAATAGCCAATAGCTATAGACAATACGTGAGAAATTTTATTTGAAAAAATTCTGGGTACATTGCAATACTGCAATATTTGGGCATTTAATTGAATTGTATTTCATCATGGAGGAAAGATTTTACATCAGTCGATCCAATCACCATACGCAATTTGTAAGTCACGACTGGAGAGAATATGTTACTCGTGTTTGATCAGTAGCGATAGTAAAGTCCAGCAGGCGATTGCGATAGGCCGATTTGATTGATTGATTGATAGTGAAATACTGGAGTATCTTCGTATGTGAACTTTCTTGTTTCTTGATTGAAATGCTGTAGGTACCACACACACAGCCAAGCGTGGTGAGTATTGGTAAATACCCCCAAAACTGTAGACACAATTGTAGAAATCAATGGGGGAGGCCTTTGTTCAGCTGTGGACGTGTAAATGATTGATATGATGACGATAATAATGATGAAATAGCTGTAAATTTACCTCAGAAACACTGCCCAGCTTGAAACGCAGTAATAATAAATCGCGGATTGGAGATAAAGTCTGCTCCAACCTTTGTTGTAATCACTTATTCGCAGGGACCGGAGTAGTCAATGTATTCATCTAAACTTCTAGGAATAAAAACTGTAACGACGCAAATCACCTTAGTCGTCCGGCGACTCCGAATTTTGCAAAGCATTCGAAACGATCGAGTTAGGAAAAACAAAAATCTATAATAAACGGAGTGTAATCCGTTTTAAAGTATTTTATTATAATGTGTAACATCTCGAAAACTTTAGATATTTCTATGAACATACACTAAACAATACCTGCCTGCAAATTTTGACGATCACAATACAATTAAACAAATAAACACAAAAACCAGCCAACTTAGTTTTTTCTTTCCATTGTGTGAAACAAAACACTTTTCTCCGACACAGTTTTAGTATGGAACCCTAAAAAATATAATTCAAAATCTGATTTCTTATTCCTGCATTTAAAGCGGAGCAGGGCAGCACTGATAACATATGAATGCAGACCCCGCTAGCTTCTCCTTCTTTTGCATATTCTTCTCATGCTCAACATCCGCTATTAGCCTCCTGGTTCAGGTTAATTGACAGATTCCATTGAAATACATATTCATCATGCCAGTGATTATTTAAGAGATGTAGGCTCTATCGGCTCCTATAGAAGACAAATCATGACATTAGTCTCGGTGGGATGCAGGTAGCCACCGTCCACCCTGGAAATTATAAGTCGAACCCTGTCTTCCGGTCGGGTGTCGCTAACAGATAACAACAGACTTAATATCAAGAGGTAGCAGCATCTTCCTGGCTACCCCGCGACAGAGAAAATACATAAGTACGATAAAAAAACACCTCGCTATGCGCTAATAAAGCCCTACTACATCATCAATGCGCTTGGCAAGTGTAGTAATAGATCGGAGCTGATGTTATAAGAATTTAAAAAAGGGAGACTTGTCCAAGGCATTCGACTGCTTTTTTCAAGAGACATTGGTCAGAAATTTATTTTTTCATTTTTTTCATCATTTTCGGCCGAATGAAGTCCACTGCTGGACACAAGCCTCCCCCAAAGATCACGACAACGACCGATATGGGTGTGTTGTGGGATCATTGGGGGGTTTTGCCATAATCGCCACGCTTGGCAGACGGGTTGGCGATCGCAGTTGAGTTGTTAATGAAATCGAAGGACGCTGCTGCCCATCCTCCGGCTTATCCCTTAGTCGACTTTTACGACACCCATGGGAGGAGATGGGGTGGTGGTATTCTGAGCCGGATTCCAGAAATTTATATCACTATGGAATTAGGAACGCTGCGCTGGATCTTGTTACTTCTTATTTAGATAATAGGATAGAAGAATAGAAAGAAAGAAAGAAAATATTTTTATTTCGGTATCGCAAAACAAAATAAAGTAACAATTAAATAAGAAAACCAGAAAACAGTTGTACAAGGTAAACATTGCTTTTCGAAACCAAAAATGTATAATAGGAATAGGAGTCCACTCTTTGGATGGCCAAAGAGTGGACGTCAGCGAAAAGATATCTCTGGGGTCTGTAGTCTCCAGCCAACTACAAATGCTATAAACCTGACTTGGGAACGTACTAGCGTTTTGCAACCGCTCAATGAAGAAAACTTATATTGTTTTAGGTTAATCACAAACAATATACAGACTCAATGTTACACACTAACATGATGCAATGTTGTCATAGAATTGACATTCCACCGAATTATACAAGTAGAAGTAACTTCCAAATATTTCACTAGTGCATAACTAGGCACTTCTAGGTCACTCACCCCCGTGGGAGCGACTTGTCCATTAAAATATTATTACAACAAAAACAAGAACGGAAACGACATTGGCATGTGTTAGCAAATGTTTTATGTAACGCGTCAAATATTTGCACAAACGAGAAGAACCGATTATTTGTGTCGATGACCAATCATGTAACATAAGACTCAGGTGTTTTGTTTTATTCGAGCTAAGCTCAGATATATCAGTATTACTGCATCACTCTGCCTCTGCCACACAGGCTTGGGCCTGTAGCCCAGTTTTGTACTGACTAGGAAGAGGTGAGAATCTGGCGAATTTCGGTGGTGTATTTTAATGTGAATCTAAAACTCTCACACGCAGTATATATAAGTTTAAGTACTTTTTAAGGCTTCTCTCGGCTAACTCTGGAAGCTGTTGCTACTCAACCGGAGAAACTAGCGACGACGAAAGGACCACTATCCAGCCTATCGCCTGATACTTATATACTTAGCAACACAGTGCCCGCCGTACAGGCGCCCCCTAATGAAACTCGGGCATCGGTTGAGAGCATTGCCGGGTTTGGAGCTGAATCAGAATGATTGTTTGGTTTTCAAGGGCATTTTAAAGCTACTGTCTCGGCATAGGCCGACTCAGCAAGTGTTAGGGGCCGCTATAAGAGTGGTGTTACACACGCGTTCATACATACGGGTCTCTCAAGTTAATTCTCCTGACTTCTCCCTTTTTAATATGTCAACGTTTAAAAGCACCATTTTTTTGTCTAATTTGTGTGAACTACTTTTGCTTTCGGTCATAAAATGGAAACAGAAGACCTTTTAGGTATGCAACTTGATGTATATCATTTATTTTGTATAACATGTCAAAGTCAAAGTTTTTTATTTCAAATAAACCAAATATTGGCACTTATGAAACGTCAGAATCTAAGTTGCACGGTTCCAAATAGTTGATCTCGTGGAGAAGAGCCGGCAAGAAACTCCATGGATACTCTTTTGAAATCATTGAGATTACAATGTTGATTGATACAAATTATTGTAATATATATACCGAGAAAAATGTACGACAATGTGTAAAGATGTAACATACCACATTAATATTATAATAATAAATTATTTGCCGTGGCAGTTAACGGCTGACCAGTCCCAACAGACGGCACCCGTTCACGAGCATGACGCATGCATCAGCATCGCTTAGCTCAACCATATTGTAGGGAACCGAACGACCCGATACACAACGCCACCACCAGCAAGACATTTTAGTGAGTATGACAGACCAATACAGCCAGGCAAAAGACAATCAATATTAGTACTAAAAATAACATCAATGGCTACATGATTCTCACTCATTTACAGTTTCGTATGAATATTATAATATAATGTTACAAGAACAGTATTAACAATAACTAATAGTCAATGTCATAATATTAAATATAAGAAACTAACATTAATAGAAATGAAATTTTAACGTACGTTTTTTTATGTACCACGCACCCACTAGTCTGGGATGTTAGCACAGTTAATCACCTAACGATAACAATAAAAAGGCAGAGAGGTTTCCTGACAATAATTTATTTAAATTCTGTTCTTAAATTAGGTAATATAGTCGGTGTAAATAATCCTTTAGCAATTAATAATTCAGCGCAAGCTCGCAAGTGTCAATTGAGCCAAAGAGGTTACGGAAGTTCATTTTGTTGGATGGCTAACCGCTAACTTCGCAGTAATCAGTCTCGAGTGGTGCTGGGTCAAAGATCAGAACCAAGCTTTGGTAAAACCGCAGCTGATATCCACGGTACATCACAGCGGCAACCTAGCTGGCAGTGCATTATCAGCATAAAGGTAAACGACTGCCTCTCGTATTGAAACCACGGAATAACAATGAGTAAGAATATATAGTTCTCACAGCGTTTTTAGTATTAGTGTGGACGTTATTATAAAAGTAGGCATGATAGATAAATCTCATTTCAGCCAAATGAAGTCCACTGCTGGACACAGGCCTCCCCCAAAGATCACCACAACGACCGATATGGCTGTGTTATGGGCTCATTGGGGGGTTTTGCCATAATCGCCACGCTTGGCAGACGGGTTGGCGATCGCAATTGAGTTGTTAATGTACTCGAAGGACGCTGCTGCCCATCCTCCGGCTAATCCCTTAGTCGACTTTTACGACATCCACGGGAGGAGATGGGGTGGTGGTATTCTGAGCCGGCACCACACGGTACATAGATAAATATGGGTCCTTAATCTAACCGAAATCCTACAAACTGTAACAGCTAAGAAGGAAGAACTTTTATTAGGTAAGAAACATTTTGGTGATTATTTCTATGCCCTCGTAAGGATGGAAGACGTCCATGAAATGTCACAAGTAAAAAATAAAAAGTTCGTATGGTGCCGGCTACAAATAGCACCAACACATCTCATCCGTTGGGTGTCACAAAAGGCGACTATGGGATTAGACGAAGAATAGGCAGCAGCGTCCTTGGAGTTCATTAACTACTTAACTGCGATCGCCAAACTGTCTGCAAAGCATGGTGATTATGTCAAAACCCCCCAATGAGCACACAACACACCCACACCGGTTGTAGTGGCGATCTTTGGGGGAGGCTTGTGTTCAGCAGTGGACTTTATTTAGCTGAAATGATGATGATGATGAAGTAAAAACCAACCTTGCGGTAAAGATTTTTTAACAATGACAGGCTGGCTTCATCATTACCATCACCTTATCGGCCAAAGGACGTCCACTGCTGAACAAAGGCCTCCCCATAAAGGGGGAATTTGTCGTATTTACCACGCTTGGCAGTTTGGGCACAGTATGGCTACCGTCCCACAGATGGGGCGCTACTGCCCATCCCTCGGGTTTAGAATACGTTAATCCCCTTTTAAGATATCCACGAGAAGAGATGGAGTTGTGGTATATTTTAAACGACATGGATAATGTGCAAATACTGGCTAGAGATTGTTTAAAAATGATTTACAGATTTATTACAGACAGCGACAACAGTCGAGTTGAGTTGACGAGTGTGTAATTGTTCGGGACACAAAACGTAGTGATTATATTCTCTACACAGTCACGTAAACTTCCGTAATAAAGAAAAACGTGTTGTTAACCGTTTATTGTCAAAAATTTAATCTCGTAACTAGGACACTGCCACTTTTGTGACTATAATGGATAGGTTACATCCTAGAAACCGCAGTATGATTCTCGCAATAAGAAATAGTTGGCAAAGCTACATTGTGTTGGGTAAAACATGCAATTTCTACCTGATACGACGGCACGGTTGGTGCAGTGGCTGATACAGTCGGCTGCTGCGCACCGGGTCGTGGGTTCGATTCCCGCACGGAACAAATATTTGTATGATCTGCAGGTAGTTGTTCCGGGTATGGGTGTATTGTGTGTGGAATTTGTGTTTGTAAACGCACCCACGACAAAGGAGAATTCCGTACGGGACGTGTTAAAAAAAAAGAAAAAGATACCGCTGATTCAGTATTTTACGCGAACCTCTTTTCCTCAACTCAATTAATAAATAATACTTTATTTGCGTAAATGTGGTTCATGATGGAGGTTCTAAGCACAGTAATACAGAACAACATATTCACTATTGGCGTGCAAAAGAAAATTGTCACAATCTTCTTCTTCTTCTCTTAGATTATCGCTTCTGTAGAGTATCTTCCACAAATTGGTCAATGTCAAGTATAAAGCAACGTCGTACGGTTATTAGATTAATAAATATTTACATCATCATCATCATATCAGCCACAGGACGTCCACTGCTGAACAAAGGCCTCCCCCTTAGATTTCCACAACGAGCGATCACATGCCGCTCTCATCCAACGACTCCCAGCAACCTTCACCAGATCGTCTGTCCACCTCGTTGGAGGTCGTCCCACGCTGCGTTTTCCGGTGTGCGGTCTCCATTCGAGAACCTTTGTGCCCCAATGGCCATCAGTTCTACGAGCAATGTGCCCTGCCCATTGCCACTTCAGTTTACTAATCTATATTTACTAATATTTACATATTCTTAAAATTTTCTCAAAAATGAAAAAAATCCATTAAATATGTCGGCAACGTCGTACGGTGGTCAATTATGTTCCGTAATCTCGTCCTCATTTAGTACTATGTAGTTTGCACCTTGCACAACTCACTGCATCACAATTTTAAAGATGAACACTTTCATCAAAAATTTTAATATAGTCTGTGGTTCCTACGCGCTCTTTCGCTATCTGTAATGTACATGTCATTGTACTTTTTTGTGCCGCTCGCTGTATACGCAACTCAAGAAAATCTTCCAATTATCCTCCTTTTTCTTCAAAAATGGGGAAACACTGGCGGAGGAGTAAGGATGAGGCAATAGAAAAGCTAAATAATCGATTGTGGGAGCCCAAAAAAAGCGGGAGTCTATACGACCGTACCGGTAAGTTACTAACTACATGTTTCACAGGATATGGATCCGCAGTGCCGCAGCAATATACACTATATGCACGTAAATCTAAACGACACCACCAATAGAGCTTTCACGAGAGGTCAGCCGGTGGGGGTTATTCGTTTACAATGAAGAAGACAGGTCAACGGTGACAAGTTTATAGTGCCTTATTTTAAAAATGAACGACACCACCAATAGAGCTTTCACGAGAGGTCAGCCGGTGAGTTATTCGTTTACAAGGAAGAAAACAGGTCAACAGTGCCTTAATTTAAAAATAAACGACACCACCAATAGAGCTTTCACGAGAGGTCAGCCGGTGAGAAGTTTATAGTGCCTTATTTTAAAAATAAACGACACCACCAATAGAGCTTTCACGAGAGGTCAGCCGGTGAGTTATTCGTTTACAAGGACGAAGACAGGTCAACAGTGCCTTAATTTAAAAATAAACGACACCACCAATAGAGCTTTCACGAGAGGTCAGCCGGTCGTGTATTCGTTTACAAGCATGAACTCGAGGTCAACCGTGACAAGTTTAAAACGACACCACCAATAGAGCTTTCACGAGAGGTAAGCCGGTGCAGTATTCGTTTACAAGCGAAGAACGAGGGAGCTTCCACGAGAGGCTAGCCAGTTAAGTATCTTTTATTAGCAAGATAAAACGCTGTTTGATGCATCCTTAGAGCTTTCACGAGGGGTTAGCCTTGGATTTGCAGTCAGGAGCCTAGATGATTACGAAGACCTCTTCAGTCGAAGCCGAGGTAGTTTACCACACGGACAAGGACAATGTTTTTCATTACATGAGCGGAGCTGATGCAGTCAAGCTCTAATGAACCAGGTGCAAACACCTTTCCGTCACCTATCATAAGTGGCTACAAATATAGTGTCTCACCTAGTGATGAAATCAGATAAAAGAAAGGAGGGGGGCAGGCTTGCAAAAATAGTGCTCACCTCTGAGATAATTCAGTAGGAATAAAACGCAATATACAAAAAAAAAAAAAAAACGACTAATCATGCAGAATGGCCTTAAGATCTAGATCATAGACTAATATGTATATAGGAAAATCTAGATCCACTATAATCAAGAAACATGGCCCTATAAATAAAGCATACAAGCATTTATGGAAAAGTCAAATCAATGCTATTATGAGACACTTAGTACTATCTCAACCCTTGAAAAGATTTTCAACAACATGATTGTACACAATGAGATGAAAACCACATTTCGCAATCAGTGATTCAACTGGATTGCTATGCAACTTATTGTATGAAGTTATAGCCTGCACATCTTTGATAAATTGATATCAGAGAAGCCTGCAATCTCATAATACCTGTTTGGGAACAAACTATAGGATAAAGTAAATACCATTAAAGCTGTTCAAAATCTGGGTGAGAATGAAAGAATACTCCCAGTGAAGGTAAGTAGCTATCAAAATCCCCTAAAACTTGAAACTAAAAGGGGGGAGTACAACAGCTATAAATGTCTTTCCAAGCGGGCAAAACCATGTCGAGTCCAACAACATATGTGAATAAATTGCTGGTGGTTTTCGTGATATTCTGGCGGAGACACCACTATCCCTGTTGCTGAGGCCCTAGCCTGGATCCTGATCAATGATGAATAAGGTACATACCAATCAACTGAAATACTTTTCCTACTACTGCGATACTAGGTGTCACTAAAAGTCCTACCATACACAAATGGTTTAAAGGTTATACTATACCTTTCACTAATGTTCCTGTACAAACTACTGCTCCATTAAATAACCAGGTTACTCAGAAACTGAGTAAATTTTTATCAAAATGAGAAAAGATTTTAAAAATTGTTGCAACAAAATTTTTGTAAGATTTAAAAAAATGCATATTGTACTGTCAATAAGGGAATCTGATAGGAAACACTCATGTTCCCTATTTCCAGATTATTTGTATGAATTTACATGCCATCCCTTCAGGGTTAGTACAGCACCATATGATTTTACCTAGATCATGAAACTGCTAATTTTTACATGAGATCATTGCATCGGTTATCAATAATAATTCTTGTCTTGCTGACTCCTATGAAAAGTGTAAACTAAATGTGTCCACCAACCAAAATTTCTTAGAAAATCTTGGTGTTTTCATATCAAAGAAAATATGCCTAAATGCTAAACAAAAATAGCAGAGTTTGGGACCCATATTAGATTCCATGCAATTTTTTCTATCTTGCTCTCCCAGAAGAAGATAATATTTTATTTCTAAATTCTAGAGAAACCATAAACGGGTGCAAAATAATAATTATCTCAACCAAAAGGTGTCCTTGTTTCAACATAGCTTAACATTGTGCATGGCCCAGCTATAGAATACATTTGACTTTATACCTACCAATGTCATGGAAAAATCTTACAACAGTAGCCCTGAAAAAGTAATAGTGCAATCTTATGTATATAGGATACATTTGCACATACTTAAATGGTGGCCTCCTATATTGAAAGGAATTAAAACTAAATGAATTTACCTACACTTATAAGCACAGAAACCAGTTGCTTTTGAAATAAAACAAGGTAATATTTCACTTGGAATAGATATGAACCATAACCTATATTAATAAGATATGGGCACACACTTCAATGGCAAAGAAGCTGTGGTAGTTTTGTAGTCGTTTGATCATATTATATGTGTAGAATGCCATTGCTAATAAAGAATGAAAGTGTTTCATTCGGAAATTGAAATGGAACTATGTGGCCGTAGCCTTTGAACCACTTATAGCTAATCTTGGTGAACGCTAGAATGATGTTTGCAAATAAATGTATTGCTAATTGCATCAACTATGTATCATGGGTTCCTGACCTAGATACACCATAGATGCCTCTACTCTTGAATGGCATGGGACATTCTTCTGTGTTCCCTCCATTTGCAAAAAAAAAAAAATACAATATACTGCGACCTAGTCGTGACTTACTGTCATATCCTTCCAGGGAATCACAATCCTTTACACAGGATTCTAACACTGATTGCCACCACATTTTCAGGAGAGCGCATTTCTAAGAAGTATACCATCCTCTTCAACGGACAAAATGTTAGCTTCGTTACAGAACAAAACAGGATGGCAATATTAATCTGCAATAATCAGTGAATCCCCAACTGTAAAAGTTATGATGTGCATCCCCTGGTTATATTATTCTTAGCATCTAAGTTTAATTAATAATTAAAGGTTTTCCTATAGCTCACTCAACACTGAGGTCAACAATTATTATTTTTTTTTCCTCTCTTCCTACACTTACGATCGCACTTGAGTAGAGATGAGAGAAGAACAAAGTTCTTTAAGCAAATATTTTAAGTATTATGTTGTACCTATGTGACTTTAACATTAAGAATAATTATTGTTGAATATGTTTCCCAATGCAAGCCTGTGTGGAATTACCCAAACACGGGATCAAACCTTGTTGCTGATTTGTATAGATAAAATTACCGTTAAAGTAGATAATTTCAACATAAAAATTACAAAATGGTAAAAACATCTAGATCTTACCTTTTGTCTTACCATTGATCTTAACCATTTTTAATACTAGCATTTCTTACCAATTATTCTAAAGATAATTGCCATTAATATTTGTCCTGCAACAACCTTACTTTGTTATTTAGATGTTAATAAAATAAAGGACGAACTGTAATACATAATTATTACATTAAGGAAGCCTTATTACGGCGCCTCCACCGCATCTATTAAGCAGATGGTTGAAGTAAGTTTTAACTAATAATGGATTGGATCCTAGTAAATCTACAGCATACTACACAAAAGCAAGAAACGCCTCAACTTGGCTTGGTTTTGCAAGAGGCCAAATGTTTATTTATGATCCCAATGGCTCAAGCTATGTGTTCTATATGGATATTTCTTAAATAAATAATAAACACAAACTAAAATAAGAACCAACTTATGTGATGAATAGGTATTATAAGTACACCATATAATCATATAAATTAGAAATGCAAAGAATTGCACTTTTGGGAGTACGGCAGTGCTTCCGCCAAGTTTATTTTTATATGAATAATGCGAAACGTATTTATTTATACCTGTTCATCTACTATAAGTCTTAGAGGACACAAGACTGAGGTTCATAAATAATTATAATAAATTGTAATAATGTTTATTAACGAATAAACAAGGTTGATTATTAACACAACTTTCTTCTTTGAACATCTACATAGTACTAAATGAGGACGAGATTACGGAACATAATTACAAAGATCGGACTAACTTACCTAGTGACGTCCGATCCTCAATTATGTGAAGTAATCTCGTCCTCATCGAGTCCCAACCCATCCCAAATAAATCTAGAATTCTATAAAATTGCAATCTAGATCCCTGCTGAAAGTTGTGTTCTTATGCTTTGAATTAATGACATGTACATTACAGATAGCGAAAGAGCGCGTAGGAACCACAGACTATATTAAAATTTTTGATGAAAGTGTTCATCTTTAAAATTGTGATGCAGTGAGTTGTGCAAGGTGCAAACTACATAGTACTAAATGAGGACGAGATTACTTCACATAATTGAGGATCGGACGTCACTAGGTAAGTTAGTCCGATCTTTGTAATTCTTTTCAAAATTGTTACAATACTATGAGTAATACAATTTATATAATGACTTAAGACAGAAAAACAATTGCAATATCTTTCTTAATGGTCATAAACAAATCAATAGTATCAAAGCTAAAAATACTAAATTAAAATTATACAGTATGTTAATGTAGTATGTACTCGTATTATATGCTATATCATAATTTGACGGAAGATCAAATACTCGTTTGGATTAGTGCCGCGAAATGCTTGAAAAGTATAACGGAGGTGACTCAAATGCTGTGTTTGACATCGTCACAGGTGATGAAAGCTGGATATATTGTTACGAGCCCGAAACTAAAAGACAATCTGTCCAATGGAAGTTTCCATTTAAAGATTTGCCAATAAAAGTAAAGAAGGGCAGATGGCAAAGGAAAAAGATGATTGCGTTATTTAGACGGACGGGTCATTTCGCTTCATTGCGCTAGAGGATAAAATTTTATGGGTGTTTCTGCAGATTGGTATGTCAGTCTTTGTTTACCGGTTGTCTTGGAAAATGTTCGACAGCAGCTCCTAAGAAACGAGGATCCGCCTCCATCACGACAACCTGGAGCGTTCTCACTCCGCCAGACGGACAATCATATATTTGTCTATGAAAGGTCTAGAGTTAGTGAGTAGATATTCCCTAAAATAAAAAAATAAACTCAGAGGAATTCGCTTTATGAACTCCAAAAAAACACGTGAAAGAGATCCTTAAAGAAGAGTGGGCTTACTCCTTCAGTCAATGGTTTCATCGCATGCGACGGTGCTTGGAAAGGAACGGAGAATACTTCGAAAAACAATAAAATATTAACACATTCCGGCATCATTCCGTTTTTAATTTTCTAAAAACCTTTAGTTTAGCCCCCGTATGTATAAATATATAATTTTCAATATTTATTTATTTGGTATAGTTTTTCTGTGTGGTGCCGGCTCAGAATGCCACCACCCATCTCCTCCCGTGGGTGTCGTAAAAGTTGACTAAGGGAGTAGCCGGAGGATAGGCAGCAGCGTCCTTTGAGTACATTAACAACTCAACTGCGATCGCCAACCCGTCTGCTAAGAGTAGCGATTCTGGA
The DNA here is from genome assembly GCA_947459985.1 of Diloba caeruleocephala. Lineage (NCBI taxonomy): Eukaryota > Metazoa > Arthropoda > Insecta > Lepidoptera > Noctuidae > Diloba > Diloba caeruleocephala. Next base: position 27,132,801 of record OX381612.1, on the reverse strand, counting down.
AAATTCCCCCAATGAGCCCACAACACACACATATTGGTCGTTGTGGTGATCTTTGGGGAAGGCCTGTGTCCAGCAGTGGACTTCATTCGGGCGAAATGATGATGATAGTTTCGCTTAGCTATATTGTTAAAAATTTATATGCACCATCGACTGCTCCATTTTGTCTTGTTCAGTATTTTCATCCTAAGGTTGCCTAATAGAACTCGCCGAAAGCGATAAGGCCGCCCATTGTACTCTATATCCTAGGCCTAATGATGTTTTTGAATATAATAAGTAAATAGTGGAAGTAGAATTTCATGTGAAGCACTCAACTGGCGCAGCAGTACAGTCCTCTACGTTTTTCACCCGCCTTAACACTATGTTTAAGCGTGGTTGTGTTCTGGGTAAAGGATAGGAACACTCAGGGAAGTTACTGGAACACAAGACAAAGCCTTAGGTCGGCAACGTTGTAGAGAGCAGTATGTCTGCTGTTCCACAGAATTTACACTGTTGCCCAATCCTCTGGTCAAACGTTCCTTAGTCGCCTTTATGACACCCAAGGGAGGATATGGAGTGGTGCTATATTCTTAATCCAGTCCCCACACGGAATACGTGCTTGATGACACTGTATTTAACACTCGGTCTTCGCATTACGAATCAGTAGCTTTTTTCATTTTTCAGGTTGAACCGTGTCAAATAAATTGTTCTTTTTCGAACGTCATTTACAAAATATTGCTCCTCACATTCACTCACCCATCACCGTGTTATAATTTCGGCCGAATAAAGTCCACTGCTGGACACAGGCCTTCCTCAAAGATCACCACCGCGTCCGATATAGGTGACTTGTGTGCTCATTGGGAGGTTTTGCCATAATCGCCTGGCAGGCGGGTTGGCGATCGCAGTTGAGTTGTTAATGTATTCGAAGGACGCTGCTGCCCATCCTCCGGCTAAACCGTTAGTCGCCTTTTACGACACCCACGGGATGAAATGGGTTGGTGCTATTCGCCGCCGGCACCGCACGGCACCGTGTTATAGCTGGAAAGAACTGGCCCAACAATCTCCTCAGTACAGATCCCCAGCCCTCACTGATTTTCCAAGATAGCGAAGCTAGTCTATACAAATAAATAAAATTGAAAGTATGTACGTTACATATAACAAAAAAACTATTTATGTCTGTCTGTCTGTCTGTTTGTTCCGGGTAATCTCCGAAACGGCTGAACCGATTTTGATGGGACCATCACTATAGCTGATGTTATAAGGAATAACTTAGGCTACTTTTATTTTAGAAAAATAATTAGGGTACCGCGTAATAAAAATCCCTTGAAATCCAATATATTTATTCTATGTCAAGTGTCTATGTCGAAGTACTCTAAATTTCTTTGAAGTTAAACGCGGGTGAAACCGCGGGTCCCAGCTAGTAATAAATATGATTCATCCTTTATGAGGCATGTATAGACTTAGTCATGGTAGCAGGTAAACTCACATTTCTTGCGCATCACAAATCCGCATAAAATTTAAACTATGCAACAATCTGAACATAACCTCGTTAATCTTACTAAATATTCAATAACATAAATTTCTTTCAAACAATTTCGCCACTGACCCTAATTAGTGCCCTCTGTGGTGGGGTCAGTAATTAGTGCGTAGTCAAGTTGGTAGACATTCAGTCGCCCGCGCCGGCGAGAACTGTCCGACCAATATGCAAATGAAGAAGCCAATGATGAGATGACGAAACTAAGTCATAATAACGACCTTGGGAAGTAATAGGTAGAGAAAGGAAGCGTAGTAGAGTATTTCCTCATCTTTGTTTTAACTCAAGTGCCTATAATGTGCAAATATAGATTTCATAATGTACATGAGCTTTTAACATGAGTTTCCTACATTCGTTTTTGAAGGTCAGTGTTACCAATAAGCAATAAAAGTTATTTTTAGACGCGTGTCGGTTATGTTAGTAATAACTTTTTTGTAATATCTCTGCCACACTGAATTGGGAGCAAAAACACGAGCTTTAAAAACTTCAGCTGGTATTTTTTGGCATATATTTTTTATTCTAACTTTGCCATGAAGTTTGTAGCGGTTGTAGCCTCCCAATGACATAGCATATTTTGCTATAATTACCACACTCGACAGGCGGATTGATGATCGGAGGATGTCGTTACAGGGCCTGGTTTCAGGACGGAGTCACGCCTGGACTCCTGAAAAAATGTTTATTGCAAAGAGTAGATATCAAAATAGCACATTAAAGTCTAGCTAGATATAATATATATATGTGCACTTGGAAAGTGGCGTCACCGCCTGCGGATGCAGTACGCGACCTAGCGCGTCGTGGAGGCCGTCCTGCCGCTCTTTGCAGCCTGGGTCAGAAGGAGCGAGCGCGTCACCTACCGCCTGACGCAGGTGCTCACCGGGCACGGTTGTTTCGGTGCGTACCTGCACAGGATTGGACGTGAGGCCAAGGCACAATGCCACCATTATGAAAGCGACCAAGACACTGCGCAGCACACGCTCGAGGCGTGCCCTGCGTGGGCCACCGAGCGGCGGATCCTGGTCGATCGGATCGGGCAAAATCTCTCTCTGCCAGCAGTAGTGTCGGCTAGGTTTGTAGAGCACGAAAACTGGAATGCAGTGGTCTCCTTCTGTGAGAGCGTCATGCTCCATTTCATTCGTTGAACACATAAAATCTGTAGGTGAAAAAGCTAAAAGGAACTTTTATGCCCTGACAAGGATATCAACAGCTACATGGGGTCTTTCATTTTATACTTTGAAAACTATTTACGGCGCTACCTACTTAGGTTGTATTTGCTATGGTTCACCTGTATGGGCCGATAGGGCTACTATCGGCGCGGCAAGACGTAAACTGCTCCAAAGCCAGCGCTTAGCGTTGATATTCTTGTGCAAGGCATATAGGACAGTAAGTACTGAAGCTCTGCCTGTGCTAGCAGGTGTTTTGCCAGTCGATCTTGAGATACAGCGACGTGCTGCAATGTACTACTCAACTAGAGAAAACATGGACGCGGAATTTCTGCTACAACGCGATCGTGTTAGGATCTGCAGATTGTTTAGACCACAGACTGGTGTTTGGGAGGAACTCTTGGCCGAATGGCAATGCAGGTGGGACACGTCTATTAAGGGCCGTTACCTATATCAGTACTTTCCATCCATTCGTGAGCGGTTGGCAAGTGCATGGTTGGAAGTTGATCATTGCGTGGCTCAATTTCTCACCGGCCATGGTAACTTTAAGAGTAAATTGTTTAGCTTCAAGCTTGTCACCTCACCATTCTGCAAATGTTCAACACCGGACTGTGAATATGAACAGTCTGCACATCATATCCTGTGGGAGTGTATTCTTTGGCAAGATGAACGCAATGTTATGTTTGACAGCATGCAAGTTACATCCGGGGTTGTTTACTATACAGATCTTGTGTCGACTAGGACGAATTTCCGTGCGTTCAAGTGTTTTTGCCATACCTACTATTGGAATCAGTCACAATAGCTCACAACATAGGACCCGTAAATAAAAAAATTGTACCCGTGGTGCTTGGCAACTGGGCTTAACCCTGTTGTAAACTCCCATTTATTGTGCCTATGGCCTATCGTTTTTCTCTGTCTCCTGCTTGCTACGGAGGGAAGTGGAACGTATATTCTTTCCTACTCCTCCTTTTTCTTTTCTGATTAATTTCGGTGCGGGTTCCAAGACAGTTATTCATTTCTCTGGGACACACCGAGCTTCATTGATCGGTGTTCTTTTCGGTGGTCGCCATTGTAGATCCTGGCTTACAGGAGTTGCAGTGGTTGGGAATGTGTGGCGGGCTTGTCCCAATAAAAAAAATCCCCCCGAGGGGGTGACCGCTTTACATTCACCCTCTCAGGGATGTGCCTATAGGCGTGGCACCAGTGAGCGGCTCTAGTGTGATCATACGAGGACCTGGGCTCCCTTAGGTGCCGAAGATGACCGCTCCAGTGGTTTTAGCCGGTAAGAGTCCGTACCCCTTCGCCCTTCCGGGTTCCGGGTCTGGGTGTATTGTATGTGGAATTGTCGAAGGCTTTTGAATATGTTCACCATATAAAATTGTTTTTTAAAAAATATCTGTAAACACACCCACGACACAGGAGAAATACTAGTGTGGGGCAACGTTTTTCAAACAAAGAAAAAAACAATTTTAATAGGTTTTCAAACAGTTACAAGTATACATATATATGAGTCAAGTAAACATTAATAGTAATTCATCGATTAGTTTTCTCTCCGTGTAAAATTTCAATCAAGTCTACGCCTCGCTGTCTGTCGTTAAGCACCAAACTGGTTGGATTACAACCAATAACACGTTTCTTCAATCGAGCATATCATAACGTTAATTTAAATAATGCTCTAGTTTGATTTAGAAACAACATTTGCATGCGTTATTTATAAAACTGCGTTCAAACTGAAACATTATTTAGTTAACCACATAATTGTTATTTCAAGAACCATCCCGTTGAAATACTGTAGTCAGTCCTCAATTCCCTTTCGACACTATCCGTGTGGTATCCGGATTAAGAATATAGCACCACTCCGTCTCCTCCCGTGGATGTCGTAAAAAGTGACGTAAGGGACTATAACCACTAACCACCAGGGGTGGGAAGCAGTGACCTTTCTGTGGAACAATATCCATACTGTTTTCACTAACCCGCCTGCCAAACTTGGTGAGTACTGGCAAATTCCTGCCAAAATGACGACACAATAATGGACATCTATGGGGAAGTGGACATCACTAGCTAATATGATGATGGTGATGATGATGATCGACACTTCACGTGAGTAGAGGGTTGGCGTTAATTTTTTACAAGTCGTGGGCACCAAGTTCGTCGTGCTGGACACAATGGCTTATGCTTTTCATTATCATCATCATTATAGCCGAAAGTCGTCCACTGCTGGACATAGGAGTCCCCCAAAGATCGCCACAACGACCGGTCTGGAATTGTGTGCTCATTGGGGGGTTTTGCCATTACTGTCACGCTTGACAGGCGTGTTGGCGATTGCAGTTGAGTTGCGATTGTACTCGAAGGACTCCTGGGACGAGATGGGGTGGTGCTATTCTTAATGGAACTACGGGAAATTAAAACTTGCTCGACGGAACAAATATTTTACTAAAATATAAATTATAAGATAAAGATTATTTGCATACAATGAACGCCTATCTAAAGTTATAATAGACATTAGACTTGAAATATAGGCATAATGTTTGTGAAAAAAAAATAGTATAGGTCGAGTGTAAACAGATTAGACATGTATGAAGTTTTACGATTCTAATCCATTCTCCATATTCCGAAACAATTAAATCCGAACTAGTCGGATCACAGCTGCGCTCACGCAGTCGACAAAATTACACACATATTCTCCAATGTTATTAAAAAAATGTAAACATGTCTACAACTATTCAATACTGGTGTGTGTTCATTTATTTGTAGACAAAACAGTAAACGTTTCAAGTAAAAATGTTAATTATTCAATTTATAACACAATCCGACACAATCTTTGCACGCTTAGAATGTAAAAAATAGCAAACTGTTCAATTACTTATAGTTAAACCAAGGATTTATAATCCCACCACGAAACAATTTTTCGAACATAATAAGAGGATACACCTGCCGATTGACAAGGCAAAATATCAAATTCCAAACTTACATAACAAACTAACTAAGTAGGTATAATCCATTCGAAACGTTCCAACATGATGCTCGTTTTTTTAACTTATCGAATAAGTATAAATTGTGAGGCAAATGTCAAAAAACATTCAGCCAATCTGCGAATGTACGTCTGTGAAAAGGGCATCGGCTAGTGAAAACAATAATTGATTGTGAGAATGAGATGTTTCATTACTCGCCAGATGTTTCGACGCGGCCGGGATTAGCATAAGATACGAGTTTAGATAAGAGATAGTGACTCGCTGTGCGTTTGTGTTTTATCGTGGTTTTTGTTTGGAAGTTAATCTTTATTCACTTTGGTCATATAGGTATAGCGTATAGAAATAGAATAGAATAGTTAATTCAGTTCATTTTTGATACACAAATCGAAATCGCCCACGTTAAGGATTCGATAAGTTAAATTATTCATGCCAGGCCTACTTTATATAACTGTTCTCTAATTTTATTAATCAATTCATATATAAATAAGCAGGTATTCAATTCATTAACCCACCCTTTCTTTTTCGTTTCTGATGAAAGTATAACAGCTTTATCTAACTTCTCAAACACTGCAAACTCCGCGCCATGTATCTCTTTAAGGTGACTATTAAAAGCGGTAGTTGTGCGGCTTATTCGCGTAATTCTTCACTTTGTCACATAGCTGGCTTCTGGTTTTAGATTCGTCAATCTCAACGACATAATTCCAAACAGGTCTTGTTCTTGCTTTCATAATTGCACTTAGCTTACACACACGACACAAACAGAAAAGAACAACAGAAAATCTTACGCGCTTACATTCACGACACGGCTCAGAATGAACCAAAGAAAAAGTATGTAAACAAACGCGTTGCGACCAGTGCCAAAAGCCCGCGCCCGGTCCGCTGGTTGGAATGGAACACCGCTACCGCTCGTGGTGGTCGCTCTTCCGCCGAACTTCCGTTACAAAAGTTGCGGAAACAGAAGCAGCAACGGATGTGGAAAAGCGCGGGAACTACCGCAGTTGCATCACTAATATATACATACATATAAAGCTAATCTAAAAATTGTAAAAAACGTACATATGAGAAAATATTAAACGAAACGTTGAAGCGACAGAAGTAGGAAATAAGGAGAAGTGGTAGGGCGTAACCGCACCACCGCGACATGCCCAATTTGGGCCATCCGGACAAAATGGCCGTTTTATAACATCAGTTGAGATTCGATCGCGTAAGTGAAACTGTGTGGTGCCGGCTCAGAATGCCACCACCCCATCTCTTCCCATGGGTGTCGTAAAAGTCGACTAAGGGATTAGCCGGAGGATGGGCAGCAGCGTCCTTCGAGTACATTAACAACTCAACTGCGATCGCCAACCCGCCTGCCAAGCGTGGCGATTATGGCAAAACCCCCCAATGAGCCCACAACACATCCATATCGGTGGTTGTGGTGATACTTGAGGGAGGCCTGTGTCCAGCAGTGGACTTCATTCGGCCGAAATGATGAAGTGAAACTTTGTTTAAATTATAATAATAATAATAAAACTTTTATTTATCTCTTCACAAAGGTGGCTTATAAATATCTTAAAAATTACGCGACATACACTAGAGTATAAGCTCCTTTGTGAGAGACTGGAGTCCGTACTAGGGAAACCCTGTGTTACGGATCACCAGGCTCTCACCCTGCGGGTGCGTAGATTGGGGAATCTGCGTGCCCACACCAAGCGACCCAAGAGAAGACGGTAGCACGCTTGTGGTCACGCGCTGCCATGGGACGCTTTGGGGGATCCTTTACAATCCCGCCTGGGGGTGACCGCTTTACAGTCACCCTCTACGAGATGTGCCTATAGGCGTGGCACCAGTGGGCGGCTCTATTGTGATCATACGAGGACCTGGAGCCTCCCTTAGGTGCCGAAGATGACCGCTCCAGTGGTTTTAGCCGGTAGGAGTCCGGCATACCCCTTCGCCCTTCCCCGGGGTGAAGGAAGTTCATGAAGAATTTCCACTGGGCACCAATAAAAAAAAAGGCTCTCACACTAGTTTTAAGCATCTATTACATTATCCTGTCACATTACAATAGAACTTAACATTATGACTCCAATCGAAGAGAAAGAAAAATTATTAAATAGTTATATGCAGTTGGACAAACTGCAGGGGTGTGTGTATGTATGTGGTTGTGCTTGTATGAGAGGATTTGATGTTAAGTATATACTGTGTGGAGTGCATGTGTGCGTGTGTAATGTGAGGTGGGATGTACGTGTAGTTCCTAAATCTCCTTGTTAGCGAAAAAAGTAAAGAACAATGTAAAGATGACTACACAAAATTATTTAAAATATGTAATATCCTACCTATTAGGTTGAAACACAAATACCTACTGGCCGTAAACAACCATGGCAACAAGGAGCAAGACCTAATGTATGTAAATAATAAATATAGCACCCGCTCGATGGCCACCGGCAGATTCATTGTACCTAGAATAATCAATTACTATGGGGATAGAACATTGGAAAAACGCTTGCCTTATCTATTGAACAGTTTGCCGGAGGTCATAAGGCATGAAAGTAACAAACGCATTTCTAAACGTAAACTAAAAAAATATTACTTGGATAAGTGTTAGATATAAGTATATTATAATATTTTATGTACGGAGACTCGATCCCACAGTCAAACCAACAACACGGTTTTGTGGGGCAAAGTCGTCGTCCATTGTTGGACTAAGACGTCCCCCACAGATTTGGACAACGACCGATTATATGCCGTTCGCATTTAATGACCCCGAGCTATCTTCTTGGATATACAGACAACGTTTTACCAAGTTTGTATGTAACATTCTTTCTCCGTAACTTTAACTGCACGGTGCTTACGCAAGCCCCCGGCATTTTTATTGATACGCGCCTAAAATTACGAAAAAGCTGGTTTGTTGGTCGTATGTTGATCTATTATAGGTATCTATTTTGAGACTTCCTGTTTTACCGGTGATTTGCCGTGTGGAAATTATGAAGATTGAACCGGTAAATTTACGATAAAATTGTAATGGGCTACATATTATGGGCTATACATAAAGTTGCGTTACCGCCGTGAATAGGAGTAAAAGATGATTATTGCTCAGAGAGTGTACATAATTTTAATACCTATGGCAATTGTGTTCAAGCTTAGGTCATGTCATGAGTTCATGACTCATGTCTGTGCGGACGACTGAGCAAATAGTGTTGCTACATATCCTATTTTTACATAATTCACCACTTGCCTTTAAACAAACTGTTATATTTTCTACTGGTCAGTCAGCGCAGTGGCTAACCGATTGGCTTTTTGTGCATCGGGTCGCGTGTATGATACGCACAGATAAAAAAAAATGGTTGACATGTTTCAGGTTTGGGTGTTAATGCATATCAGATTTATCTTTAAACTGTATCCACCGTAAGGGTAAAATAACAGTGTGAAAAATACTGAACGTAAAATAAAGCTTTGCGATCCATCTACCACACAAGCTTGCTGAAACTCCCGATAACAAATACTCTTCTATCCTAAATTAGGTTAATATTCACCATAATTAATGACAGCTTTATTGACTTCTGCGGGGAGTAATGGTGTTGAATAAGGTCTCTAATTTGTTGGCGTTCCATTCGCTTTCAGATTTCGAAAGGAGCAATGGATACGAAATCAATTAAACTGCAACAGAAACTGAATGGACAAACCTCAGCGTATTTTTATGTCCCTCAAAATAGGCTACTAACAACTGTACCGCAATAACGCACACGAGACTAAAAGTACCTTGTACAAAACGTCCTCCAATAAACCATGAACATTGACATTCTTCATAAACTTCCAGTACATCAATTACAACACAACGTAATCACAGAATATTCGCTTCTATAGCGTGCGCATCAACTAAGCTAGGCTCTCAGCTTTTTCTGACTGAAATAAATGTTTTATTTTCGACGTGGACTGAGGGCCTATATCGAATATTTCGACGTATAGTATCGTAACCGTAACGTTAATGCGAGTGAATGAATGAATGATTTGAATCGAAAATACAACTATCCTATAGCATTTTCGATTAAATTTTAAACACAATTTGTACCATATATAAGTACTAGCTGGGACACCCGGTTTCACCCGCGTTTAATTTAAAACAAATTTAGAGTACTTCGACATAGACACTTGACATACAATATATATATTGGATGTCAAGGCTTTGTTTTTTTGCGCGGAACTTTATTATTTTTCTAAAATAAAAGTAGCCTATGTTATTCCTTATAACATCAGCTATCTGCCAGTGAAAGTCCCGTCAAAATCGGTCCAGCCGTTTCGGAGATTACCCACAACAAACAGACAGACAAAATATTTGTGCTAGGGCCTCTGGAACATCCGGCGAACAAATGCTTGATCGCACGTCGTGTACGTTTGGTCCGTGGCAAGTTCAGGCAGATATTTTTTCCACGCTGCGCGGACTTTTGTTCTTCGCGGGTAATAACCGCATGGTGTCCGGATAAAAATATGGCACCACTCCATCTCCTCCTGTGGATGTTGTAAAAGGCGACAAAGGGAATCTAAACCAGAGGGATGGGCAGCAGCGTCCCTTCTGTGAAACGGTAGCCATACTGCGCTCACCAACACCAACCCGCCTGCCAAGCGTGGTGAGTATTGGCAAATAACCCCCAAAATGATGACACAGTTGTGAAAATCTATGGGGGAGGCCTTTGTTCAGCAGTGGACGTATAGATGGCTGATAGGAATAATCACTCAATTGCAATTTATTAATTTTGCATATTATGGGTACAAACATAATTGTGTTGGGATAAAAAATAATACAGTATCAGCATACTCAGCTTTACGGAATGCAAGTGTCTTACTGTAATAATATTAATGTCAACCAATATTACATTATTAAATTTACATTATTCATACATATCAATAAAATAAATAAGTAATTAAAAAATTACACATACATTGTAAATATTCAATAAACACAAAACAGGAAACATCCATTTTAAAGTACTTGCTTCTCTGATAAAAATCATTTGTAATATGCTAATATGCCTTATGTAGCCATTTTTGTTGTTGTTAAATATTAGTTTTACTAATGTCATTCAGAGCTCTTGGTATATGCTTGCACATTCTGCCCGACAACACTATTGTTCAAATAACTAGTGATATTTGATGGAAAGCGTATTTTCGTAGCGTATTGTCTTCTGCTGGACAATTTTTTCATATAATTCTTTATATTTTCTGACAAATAACACAACATCATAAATACAGATACATAGTAGTCTTAATTTTTGATTGACAGAAAAGGGTTTGAAGATATCAGAGGGCCAATTCTCGTAATTTAAAAATGTTCAAAATATAGTTCCGATTGTCACAAACGGCATTCTCCTAAACTAACAAATAATGTTAAACGCGAACTTACACTGTAATGAGATCAAAACGGATCGAAAGTTGATCGAAATCAAAACGGTATTCTACTAACATTTTGAACTGTCACATGTAACTAAATTGTCATTAATTTGTCAAAATTGAGATTTACATGAGACTAGACTGAGATCTCTGAAAGACTCTAAAGTTCATCACAAGTTTAAAAATTAACAGAAGCAGAATACCATTTTTTGGTTAATTCATAATTTAATCTCAGTTCGGTCAACTTTCAGTCATAGTGTTAATTAATTACGAGAATTGGTCTTCTGTTGTCTTTAGTCTGCACATAGCTTTCACACATCTCTTTTGCGCCTTGAATGCCATTTCTTTGTCATTAGAGTTACTCAAAAACATTTTTCCATACTTTAAAGAAATTCCCTCGTCTGCTCACACACTCTGGTCTTTAATATAACTTAACAAAAACTTTGAATCTTTGTAGCTATCTCTTTTGCTATAAGTGACCTATAACTCGCGTATAGTCTACTGCTTCGATAACGTAACATAGGACCAGTTTACATTAGATAAAACATCCAATACGGACGTCAGAATGTAGGTCGCGTAGCCGGCCTAACTTGAATGAGGCTATAAACGACTGGACTCAGGCCTACTGTGTTGCGTTACTGATCTGTAACAGCCCTATTGCTTTTTTTATTAAACTATTTGAGTGACAGTTTCATGGCCGGCAAGGTCTATATTAAAAGATATTGTAAATCATCATCAAACACGCCAAGACATCCACTGCTGATTTCTACAATTGTGTCGTCAGTGGTCGCTCGGTATGAGCACGCAAACTATCAAAGCTGCGCGCCCGCTACCCCCGAGAGGGGTGATACCTACCAAACCAGCCTCTTGCAATAAGAGAACTACCACCAGTAGAAGCAACTCGCAAGATTGTTCGCACTCCATTATTTTCAAATGACTCGATTTCGTAATTTAGACTTCCTTACCACAACAATGACCAAGTTCAGCGATAGTTACACAAAGCCGTTGTTGGTATATTTTACTATCGTGATGTCCACCTTCGTTCTCTCACTCGTCGACCATGACTGATCCATTAACCGTGGTTAACTAACGTAAATAATTTACACATAATTCTCGTATCAAGTATCAACATTCTAATATTGGGCAAGTGGTTCTGGAAGAATGCAAAGATGGCAATAGCTGTTTCTTTGGTATTTTTTTATAACGGAGATAGAGCTTCTAGGATAGTTTTCAGCGCTGGACGGTCCGGATTGATATTATGACGGTGAGATGAAGTTAGATAATCGGATTAAGAATAACTTCCCACTCATACAGCACATCTTACTCCTCCCGTGGATATCGTAAAAGGTGACTAAGGGACTCTGAACTAGAGGGATGGGCAGCAGCATCCCTGCTACGGAACAGCAGCCATTTTGCGCATACCAACCCGCCCGTGGTGAGCACTTGCAAATTCCTCCAAAAATGATGGAACAATTGTGGAAATCTATGAAGGAGGCCTTTGTTCAGCAGTGGACGTCCTTCGGTTGATAATTTAAACAATACATCCACAGTCAGTCCATGACTGTCCCACTGATGGGTACGAGCCTTTTCTGATGGTGAGATAGGTTAGGCCTTAGTCCATCCTGCTGGTCTAGTGCGGGTTAGAGGACTACATACACCAATGAGAACATTTTGGCGCCCTCTTAAGTGTGCGGCTCTGGTGTGATCATACGAGGACCTGGGTGCCGAAAATGACCGCCCTAGTGGTAGGAATCCAGCATGCCCCTTCACCTTCCCCCGGAGCGGTGGAAGTGCATCATGAATTTTCACGGGGATAAATAAAATATAAAAATATTTCCTGGTTATGTTTTCCTTCACCGCCGGGATCGAGCTCAGACCCTCCCGTATGGAGGGAGGACGTCCTTCACTAGACTACTGACACTCTGTGCTTTATGCCCATCGCATAGCTAAGTGTAAAATTATTCTAAAGAATTTTGCTGACTGTAATATCATTCTAGCTGGCCCTCATTCAGACGAGACTAAATTGTTGATCAAACTATACAATATAATTTTCTTTATTCTGGTGTGTGTATTTTTGGTTAATATAATAAAGTCGTCTTGCAGCCCTGGACGGAACCCTACGGACAGTGTCGTAAGATCTTCAACAGTCGTAGGACAGTAAAAGTACCGTCGTCCATTGTCGGCGCAGCCATAAAATATAAATTTATTATCTCCACCCGTATAATTATTTGCTAAACTACACTTTTGCCAAGTTACCACATAGCCGTTGATCAGTATGCATAACTTGATACGCAGCTACGTATAACATGGATTGCTAAACTTCAATTTTGGAACCGGATTCGGCCTCTCTAATCTCAATGTTTCAGTTAAATTGCTTAATTGTGACATCAATGTGCCTCATTAATCCAAACATGAAAAAAAACTATCAAATGTCGAGGTTACGGCTGACGAAAGTTCAAATTGAGAACTTTTTTCATAGTATTAACTGTTCCGTTTGCCAATTTGTTTGGCAAGTCCAACACACCTACAATTTCTACGTCTACACGAAACGATTAATTTTACTGTGGATTCCTAACACAAATTGTATTTACGGTAAAAGTACAATATTACTGGTTTTCAGTTATTGTAATATATATAACGTCTCTCTGTATACTCTTTAGTACAGATGACATCAATGTTAGGGTAAAATTTGTCACATGATTCATCTAAACAATCATTTCGTTAATGATAGTCGAGTTTTTATTTGTAATATTTCAGCAGAAAGTCGTCCACCGCTAAACATCTACTTCACCAAAGATAGCCATAACGACTGATCTCCGTTTTACAATGTGTACTCGTTGGGTTTTTCCGTAATCACCACGCTTAGCAGGCGGGCTGGCGACGCAGTTGAGTTGTAAGTAAATGTACTCGAAGGACGGTACTGCTCTTCCTCCGACTAATCACATCGACACCTACGGGATGAGATGGCGTGGTACTATTCTGCCAGGCACCACACGCCCGTCTTTTTTGGTATAAAATACTTAGACTAGACTAAACGCTGGCGACTTGTAAATTAAAGTTAATTCGCTTTCATTTCCTGTCTATCCCGATCTGAAGTAGCGTGAGGATATGATAATATTGGATAGTTGATATGATAGTTGTTTTTGAAAAGGAAAATAAAACCAAAAGGCTGTTGCTCACATTTCCGCATAGGCTTTACCACAAGGTCAGTCGATATAAGCTCTACCGTGAAGCTCGTTGCCAATTAGCAAGGATTTAATTGCTATTTTTATCCGTTGGTAAAACCCCCGATGGACGATGTAAAATATCTGAATATCCCGAATCTCCTGATAGCTTATAGATTTATATGCAACTGAAATTTTCGACTCTACATTCAAAGTTCATTTACGTAGCATAGAGTTTAAAAGTGCCGTGTGGTGCCGGCTCAGAATACCACCACCCCATCTCCTCCCGTGGGTGTCGTAAAAGTCGACTAAGGGATTAGCTGAAGGATGGGCAGCAGCGTCCTTCGACTACATTAACAACTCAACTGCGATCGCCAACCCGTCTGCCAAGCGTGGCGATTATGGCAAAACCCCCTAATGAGCCTACACCACATCCATATCGATCGTTGTGGTGATCTTTGGGGGAGGCCTGTGTCCAGCAGTGGTCTTCATTCGGCCGAAATGAAAATGATGAGAGCTTTAAAAGCTTTAAAAATACGACAACATTTTTTGTAAACATTTATATTGATTTCTTTGGTATTGGTTACTCTCGCTATTATCATTATAAGTTGCTGAAATGTTTGTTATGTAGAACGTTAATCAAAGTAAATAACTTAGCGGTCGAGTCCATAAATAAAAGATTTCATAAGTTTAAAATTAGCAGTAAGAATTCTAGATTAGATTTGTTTAAAAAGCGAGCTATTTAACACACAAAATTAAAATTAATTGAGCCTACTGCGCTCGAGTGTGAAGATGCAACATTTGATTATGTCGCTTATTCTTCGTAATTGCCCGGGATTATAGGTCGTAAATATAATGTAATAATAAAGAGCTGCAATAAAATCGCAGTATATTCTAATTCTGTCATAAAATGTAAGAAAGTGTAATCAAGTTTACTTACCACATCACTAAACGGGGCGATAAAACTGCTAATGTTGAACGCGAGAGCTTCGGTCACCAACAACAGATGTACCACAGCCAGCCACATCGTCGTAACATCACGCACCACTAATCACCACACAACACAATCACCACACCTGATTTATTTCTAAAATCTTCGTTTTCAATAACGGATTTAATCCTTCATATTTACTCAAACTAAAATTCAATTCTAATTAAAACTAAATTTAATATTTTTTTTCTATAATACCATTTTTAAATTATTCATTTGTTTTTTAAATATTGTTTTCGTACGCGTCTGGACGCGTGCGACGTTTGGCGGGAAAATGTACGCGCATGCGCAGCAGCGCGCCGCGCGCCTCATATTGCACAATAGATTAACGTGAGACCGACCTTAGAACTTGTCCCCTAGAAGGCTTAGTGGAGGATATCGAAAGGATTGACTAATGTGGAGCGTAGGCGGTGGGGTAGCCACCTGCTTCTACTACAATCTTAGATCGTTGACATTTCACGATTGTTGACATTTTTGGCATACGATGCGTGCGTGCAAAAATTTGTATACAAATAGTGTAAACGGAATGATTTTGTATTTCGATAACTTTCAAAAGATTTGGTTTGTATATAGATACTGCGATAGAGACCAGATCAAAAGTAATTAAGCAAGGCTTTGTATAAAATAATGCAAAAAATGTGACTTAAGAGTCTGTTAAGTATAAAGTATTTATGTACTCCAAAACAATAAAAATATTGTAGCCAAATAACATAAATAGAAATAGTGTGTGTACTCTTTTCTCAAACATTGTCCTCACATTATTTTGAGAACAATGTAGTCAAATATATTGTAACAATGATTAGGATTTGTAAAGAGTAACCATGACGTTCGCCAACCCGCCTGCCAAGCGTGGCGACGATTATGGCAAAACTCCCCAATGAGCCCAGAACACACCCATATCGGTCATTGTGGTGGAGGGTTTGGAGGAGCCTGTGTCCAGTAGTGGATTTCATTCGGCCGAAATGATGATACTTCTATTTATGTTATTTGGCTACAATATTTTTATTGTTTTGGAGTACATAAATACTTTATACTTAAACTTCTGTTAGCATAGAAGTAAATATTACATGTACTCCTACGTAAGAAACATAGATATCTGAGTAAGAACCAATCTCAAAATGGTATTAACAACAACAGGGACAAAAGACAGATGTGAGCTGTACTTGAATTAATTCATCATATCATCATATCGGCCATTTATACGTCCACTGCTGAACAAAGGCCTCCCCCATAGATTTTCACAACTGTGTCATCATTTTGGGGGGTATTTGCCAATACTCACCACGCTTGGCAGGCGGGTCGGTGAGCGCAGTATGGCTACCGTTTCACAGAAGGGACGCTGCTGCCCATCCCTCTGGTTTAGATTCCCTTAGTCGCCTTTTACGACATCCACGGGAGGAGATGGAGTGGTGCTTTATTCTTAATCCGGACACCACAGTTAATTAGTAATAGTAAATGTACAGAGCAATAAAAATTGTTAATTATTATATAACAACGAATAGGCTTTCCGGTCACACGGCTTTAAAAATGGCTGGCTGGCAATGAAATTTACAAGTACCAGTGAGAGTAGAGCGGAAATTAAAATGCAACTAAAATGATGAGAATAACATCTCTAATTACTTTTTATTACCAATGAAATTATTTAATGTCACGAAAAGTTTAAGTAATTTCTTTTGTTTAAGGTAAAAGTTTAAAACTAATTTAAAATTTCTTTTGTATTTGATTCGTACATGTACCTAAGTAGGAATATTATAAAAATATATTTTCTTTCCGTTAGTTTTCAAATTGATATTCTGGAATACGTGTTATGTTTGAATATTAGTAAACAAAGCCTAACCGGAAGCTGCCGAATTCAAGCCGATAATAATGATCAGAGCCGTTTGCCGTTTGGTGCTGGCTAAGAATATAACCACCCGATCTCATCCCGTGGGTGTTGTAAAAGCCGACTATGGGATTAGCTGGAGGATAGACAGCAGCGTGCTTCGAGTACATTCATAACTCAACTGCGATCGCCAACCTGTCCACCAAGCGTGGAGATTATGGCAATACCCCCAATGAGCACACAACACAAACCCATAGCGGTCTTGTGGTAATCTTTTGAGGAGGTTTCTGTCCAACGGTGGACGTTTTTCGGCTGTAAATCATCGGTGCACAAGTAACAAATGAACGTTAAGAAAACTAAATTTTAAAAATTAATACCTCATATTTTTCTCTATATTACCTAATTAATTCCTGCACTGAATCTACTAGTATCATATTTTCTAAGCTTGAACGTTCACGAAGAAAAAATAAAATCCACTACCTCGAACTATCTCATATTGTCACGAACGATAGGGATCATAGGCTATTGTAACATGCTTCTGTTAAATAGTAGAGTGCAGGAGTGCAATTCTCTCCCCCGGGAGGGTGACCACTTTACAGTCACCCTCCCCGAGATGTGCCTATAGGCGTGGCACCAGCGGGCGGCTCTAGTATGATCATACGAGGACCTGGAGCCCCCCTTAGGTGCCGAAGATGACCGCCCCAGTGGTTTTAGCCGGTAAGAGTCCGGCATACCCCTTCACCCTTCCCCGGGGCGAAGGAAGTTCATGAAGATTTTCCACTGGGCACCAATATAAAAAAAAGGAGTGCAATTCTCTAAGCTCAAAAATCCATACATCCTTAAATACAGAATCGAAATAACGGTGAAAAACCAATTCGGTATTTGCTGTGACATGATTGAAGCTATTTAAGGACACGTTCCAGACGGTGAGCCATGAGGACCAGTCTTAACGAATACCAAATTGGGTTACCACCGTTATTTCAATTCTGGGGTGCAATTCCTTAAGGTCAAACATCCATACATCCTTCAATACAGCATTAAAATTACCGTGAAATCCTAATTTGGTATACGCTAACACATGATTGAAGCTATTTAAGGACACGTTGCAGATGGTGAGCCATGGGGACGAGACTTAGGGAATACCAAATTAGGTTGTCACCGTTGCTTCAATTTTGTATTCAAGGATGTATGGATGTTTGACCATCTACTCGTGATACCTTCGTCGCCTCTTTACTAGAGGTGACGGCGTGGCCAGTTCGTAGCCGAGGCCATTATGATATTATGACAGGCAAACATATTAATTCGTGACGTCACTGCTCCTCATCAGGACAATCTCTTGAAAGCTGAACACACAAAGGTAACAAATCGACCTTCCTATCAAGGTTATCGTGTGGCATAAGGATTTAAATTGTTATTCCGGTAGTCATGTCAGTGAAGGGGTTTGTAGAGAAAGGCTCTGAACAGTATATTTATAAGCCAGCTGGATTGAGTGCTTGATGCAGATGTTGTAGTCATGTCGCGGAATGCATCGTGAGGTTCCTTGCTCTGGATTTCTGTCACTATAATCTTGGGCCATTTTTTGTTTATTTTTATTGATATCCAGTGGAAATTCTACATGGAACTTCCTTCGCCCCGGGGAAGCGGTATGCCGGACTCCTACCGGCTAAAACCACTGGAGCGGTCATCTTCGGCACCGAAGGGGGATCCAGGTCCTCGTATGGTCATTGGTGCCACGCCTTTAGGCACATTTTGGGAGGGATGACTGTAAAGCGGTCACCCCCTCTAGCGGAGGGAAGGCAACTGTAAAAAAGTCCTCCAGGCACTTCTCGGGGAGGATTGTAAAGGACCCCCCAAACCTCGCTTTGCGCTGTGCTGCGCACACGGCGGCTCGTGTCCACGTGCGCACCACCGTCTTCCCGGGGGTCGCTCGGTGTGAGTACGCAGTCTCCCCAATCTGCGCACCCGCGACCCCGTGGCCCCCACCATAAGCATGGGCCTGGCGAACTAACTGTGGATGAAGCTGTTTATAATTAACATACATACTTCACTTCACACTTTTTTAAATGAGTTAACAATGCATTCCGTTTAATCTCGTTGTATGCCATTTATATTTCGAGGCGAGCAGAGTCAAGATTAGAATGAGTTCGGCATTTTACACATATAATCTGATAGACAGAATATACATAATCGAAGCATAATATTACCTTTCCATTATACGCACACTGCATTACTATATAACGATTTCGTATTATTGGGTGATAAAATAGTCAGTCAGTACTTACTGGCCGTAAAAACCAGTTCGAAATTCAAATATATTATAATCATTGATTAGGTAACCCGAGCCCTAAGCAAGGCAGGTCTTTAAAATAATAAAAGTGTAATTTTACAATGACTTTACTTATGCTAATGACTTCGTTCATAAATAGAACCGCGTGATAGAACTCCGTATTGGACGCAGCTGTTTATGTTAGTGGTGTTTGTGATAATTGCATCTTGCGCGCTTAAATCGTCATACTGCAAACCAGTCAAGAAGTTGATGATAATCACTCAAAAGTGAGATATATTTCATTCGATTCAGCTGCTAATTAGAGTCATTTTCTTGAACTGAAACGTCTGGTAAAGCTAGAATAGAAATAGAAAGTGATAATTTCGAATGCCCAGTCATGCTCATGGACCATAAAGGCTTCTATGACTTAACATATATATATTTATATATTTTTTACTTTTTAAGAACGTATCCCCACACTAGTATTTCTCCTGTGTCGTGGGCGCGTTTACAAACACAAATTCCCGGCACGGCACGGCAGACACAGACCCGGAACAACTACCTGCAGATCATACAAATATTTGTTCCGTGCGCGAATCGAACCCACGATCCGGTGCGCAACAGCTGACTGTGTCAGCCACTGCACCATCTGTGCTGTCAAATTCAAACGTGGTAAGGTAATGGGCAAAACAACTAACACCTCATATTGAGCGGTCGGGAGGTCTTGAGTTAATGTGGACCTTATCCCAACACAAGCATGAAGCAGATTTAACTTAGTGGAACTGGATAACTAGTAAAAATACTTTGAGCAATTGATTTTGTAATTATTGACAGAAAATCTATAGTTGACAGTTGTACCAACTACCTACATGCACGTGTTGTCATCATTTCGGCTGAATGAAGTCCACTGCTGGACACAGGCCTCCACCAAAGATCACCACAACAACCGATATGGGTGTGTTGTGGGCTCATTGGAGGGTTTTGCCATTATCGCCACGCTTGGCAGACGGGTTGGCGATCGCAGTTGAGTTGTTAATGTACTCGAAGGACGCTGCTGCCCATCCTCCGGCTAATCCCTTAGTCGACTTTTACGACACCCATGGGAGGAGATGGGGTGGTGGCATTCTAAGCCAGTACCACACGGCACGTGTTGTAGTTATAGGTGAATATTTTGATGTGTTCTTGCACAAAAAGTTATGTTAGTATGGTAACACCCCTTGCAGGACTTTATTCCATCTAGAATGAAATCTTTCCACGTCTTCCTGACGTCCACGTGGGTGATGGAATATCGTGTCTATGTTCCCTGTCTACTCAAATTTTCTAATGAGGAATGTACGAAAGTTGCGTATCATAGACAAAGTCACAAGGAGGCGGCCATCTATTTATAGAACCGTTAAAAGAAATTTGTAAATACACATGATGATCAGCCAAAGGACTAATGTTCAATGTTCATAGATATTACTAATGTCTTAGATTTTCGCGATTATTACACATTATAATAAAACACTTTTAAACGGATTCTATCGCGTATATTTTAGATTTTTGATTTTCCTGACGTTTCGAAAACCTTGCAGCATTCGTCCTTCATCAAAAATCGAAAATATACGCGATAGAATCCGTTTAAAAGTGTTTTATTATAATTCATAGATATTGACATTCTTGGTTTAAATGTAGGGCTACCTATGAAATACCATTTCCTTTTTCAAATATTGACATTTAATTACTGAATTAAGTTGTCAATTCTGATAATAAATTATGTTTATTTGTATAATGACATAATTATTTTGTTTGTTTAAATTACATTATTATGTCCTTGTGGTGTCCGGGATAAGAATATACTTAGCACCAGTCCAGCTCCTCCCATGGATGATTACCCAAACGGATATAGTGTTCCGGATATTGTTACCAATCGTAGTCATTCTTTGAGTCATCTATATTTTGCTAGAACAAACGTAGGTATTTTTTATGTTTCAAAACGACTTTCATATTATATTCGCTTATCTGCTCAATCCAATGATTGCGATTGAAATCACAGCTGCTTTCGGAGTTTCCATTGACTCATACCCATAAACCAAGCCCCTGACCTAGTATCAGAATTTGAGTCATCTCTTCTCACGTTGGTAAATCCTAAAAGTTGCGTAGGTTTACTCAAAGAGGGCAGGAGGAAAATTAAACTGTACCTTGTAACAACATGACTTATTCATGTGAAGTATCCAAATGCATATTAGACCTCAAAATCAAATTAAAGCATGTTGTGATACTCGATAGTGAAGAAGTGTGTAGCATTAGAAGATCGTCGACATAGTTAGGCAGTAAAACACCGTAAACTATAACTCACCCCTTAATCGCGGAGGAATTACGGCTGTCTGGCCAGTAGGTCCTCCTGCATGCACTGCTTATGCCGAACTCGGATGAAATGCTTCCCGCACGTAGCGCTCCATTTTTTCGGTCAGGTTACGCTAGATCTTGCCACCAGATACGTACACCAACAAAGCTCATACCTATATAGAAATAATGCTGAGCGGAGAGAGAAATTCGATAACACATCATTACAGCCGAATAAAGTCCGCTGCTGGACACAAGCTGTTGTTGTGTGCTCATTAGAGAATATTCCTATAATGACTACGCTTGGCAGGCGGATTGGCAATCGCGGTTGAGTTGTTACTCAAAGGACGCTGCTGCCCGTCTTCCGGCTAATCCCACAGTCGTCTTTTACGACACCCACGGAACGAGAAGGGTCGGTGCTATTCACCTACCTATTTACGAATAACATGATTTTTACTGCTACCTTATCTTTTTGTTTTGGACTGGCAGTTTTCAGTTACAGGTCCACACACTAGTGCGCGACATACCATTAGCTCGACTCATGTGCGTTAGAGCGATAGGCGCGCCTTTTAACCTAAAATTAGAACATAGAAAGTATTTGGGCCAAATACTTTAGAGTGAATACATGTTGGTTAAGGTGCGGCTAGGGTGGGCCTTGGGCCACTCCAATGCCAGAAAAATGTATGGTATGTCGCGCACTTGTTTGTCAAATATCAGTCATGTCGCTCCAACAACCTGTAAAAATTTGAGCTGTCGCTGCAACGCCTATATAATCAGAGTTTAGTTACGGCATGCCAAGATGTAGACATTTTTAAACCATCAAACGAACCCATAATTTATTCAGTAATAAAGTCTACACGTCATATTGAAACAACAGAGGGTATTTCGATACAAAAAAATATTAAAGCCGGGCTGGACTCTTAGCCTCCAGGCCTCTTTTGATTCCACCAGAATCGCCCGATACACAGCCTCATTTCCCTAACATTTCTACAAGAAACACAAACAAACACATTCGGAAAAGAAACAGTATCAGATCTTAACTGTTTTTTTTTTAAACGTTGCCCCACTCTTTGATTTCTCCTGTGTCGTGGGTGCGTTTACAGACATATATTCCACACACAATACACCCAGACCCGGAACAACTACCTGCAGATCATACAAATATTTGTTCCGTGCGGGAATCGAACTCACGACCCAGAGCGCAGCAGCCGACTGTATCAGCTACTGCACCAACCGTGCCGTCATGTTTTTGTATCAGAATTATTTTAATACGGGTTTCAAACTTCCCATCAGTGAGATCCGTAATCTGTTTTAGTAACTTGTATGATATGATAGACGCTTTTTACATTAAATGAATTGAGATTTTTACGGATATTCATTATATTTCCGAATATATAAAGTGACGGCAAAGTGATTACATTGATTACTTTAAATCACTCATTTATGATATCAAGTTTGTTACCTTCGAGCGGTCGATCGACTTGGGATGCATACATTTGTTTTTTATATGTTACAATATTGTTGTTTACAGTGTTCTTGAAACGAAGCCTATTTGAAGACAATGTTGGAGAAAAGAGTGTACACTTGTTAAAAACTCTACACTGAACGAGCCTTATAGTAATATTTATGATTCACTTGTCATGGCAGCATTAAGCTTGTCGCGGAGTGCCTCCCTCTGTGTTCCTTCCCGGTTAGCTCAACTGGGAGGCTCTCCCCACGGCAGCAAGTAACGGAGTTCAGTTATTGTGATTCAATGAAACGTAATATATATATTGTTATAATGGTATATTGATATTCACAACTTCAACACTTCATCTTCATGGTGATGTTTATATATATTTCAAATATAGCTTATTATCACAATATTTAAGCTAGTTAAAAAATAAGTAATTGTAATATTGCAGGAGACTATTTGTCAGAGCGACAGCTGTGTGTCGAACCACTAGCGTTCAGAATCCAATGTGTAATGATAATGATCAAAATATCAAGAGCGACTCTACGTGACACAAATTCAAATATTGATTTGAATAAAGAATGAATCGTGAGGTGGACAGTGATGGAAATAAAAAGGTATGAAGTCATGAAAGAGGTTGATTGAAATGAAGATGAAGGATGACTTCGTCACAAGCTGACCAATCCCAACAGACAACACTCGTTCAGGAGCATGACGCAGCGTCACTCAGCTCATCATACATATTGTAGGCAACCTCTGCGACCCGATGACGACGCAACCATCAGGACACTTGACCACTCAACTGCTCACGCATGATATACCTACCTAAACTGCCAAGCAACTATCACGTCAATACAAAATAAATTAATAACCCACATGGTACTCGCACTTACAGCATCTAATCTAAATAAATCAAGAGAAGGTATAAAAAGTAAATAATGTCATTTAAACAAACAAAACAATCATGTCATGATACAAATTAGTATAATTCACTATAAGAAGTGATAACGTACCTAATTAATTAAATGTCAAGATTAAAAAAGACTGTTGCCGACGATCCAAAGCTCATGAGGAGAGACTGCATCCCTGTGTGTGTTCTACCGCTTGGACAACGGACAGTGTTCTAAGGAATTGTTCGTTAAGATGCTAACGGCTTCTTTCTACCATCGCACCTCTCGCCATCGACGGGGAGTTCAAACTAGTCTCGTACAGTACGTTTTCAGAGGAACTTCTTCCCGCGCACGCTCCAGTTGTAGGATCAGCTCCCTACCGAGTTTACCCAAAGACTACAGAATGGGGCTCTTCAAAAAGGGCGTGAGAAGATTTTTACAGGGTCCGCAACGCGCAAGTGACGCCACTGGTGTTGCTAGCATTCATAGGTTACGGTAACCCTCGAGGGTCGCGGGTGCGCAGATTGGGGACTCTGCGTGCTCACACCGAGCGACCCCCGGAAAGACGGTGGCGCGCACGTGGTCACGTGCCGCCGTGTGCGCAGCACAGCGCAATGCGAGGCTTGGGGAGATCCTTTACAATCCTCCCCGAGAAGTGCCTGGGGGGGCGACCTTTTTAAAGTTGCCCTCCCTCCGCTAGAGGGGGTGACGACTTTACAGTCATCCCTTCCGAGATGTGCCTAAAGGCACGGGTGCACCAATGGGCGGCTTTAGTGTGATCTTACGAGGACCTAGAGCCCCCCTTCGGTGCCGAAGATGACCGCTTCAGTGGTTTTAGCCGGTAGGAGTCCGGCATACCCCTTCGCCCTTCCCCGGGGTGAAGGAAGCTCGACGAAGAATTTCCACTGGACATCAATAAAAAAAAAAGGTTACGGTAACCGCTTACCATCAGATGGGCCATATACTTTCTTGCCACCTTATTGGTATACAAAACGAAAGGGTATTTGATAGGTAAATTACCATCATTTATACCACGAATGAAAATATTTAAAGCCTAATTATGAACAATGAACATTTCAGCAACTCGATGCCAAGCATTGTCGTCCATATCGTAGTCTGTAACTTTATGGAAATCATTTCTACACAGCTTTTGTTTTATATGGGACTTGAATTTATTGAATTTTCGAATATGAGAATGACAAAAATCACCTAGGTACGACACCCATACGAAGAAATAGGTAAGTAGGTCATGCTGAACCGACACGGCCAATTTCTGCGTATCGAAAAATAGTAATTTTCCGGATTTCGAAAATCTACATTAGAAAGTTAAAAACGCTTCCATTTAGCTTCACTCAGCTTATTATGATCATCACCTAGGATTATTGGCACGATATGACGAAATCGTAAGTTTCGAGGTTTTTAGCGAACGCAGACGCGCATGGTAATTATTTCCGCCACGTTAGATAAAACATTGTTACCCAATCATACAGAGCCGACGGATTTATTTACTGAGAGAGTCGCTTCCATACTTTTAGAAAAGGCACCGTAGGTTCTTAATTGTTCACCACACAAGCACATAGTGTCATAGTAATTGTTCGGTCAACGTGCCATGAAACAGACACAACGAAATTTAATTTAATTACACTAAAGATTAACTGTAGGAAATAATAATACTCGTAATTGGTGTCAGCTTGATACGCTGCCGATTTTGTCGGTCAATCACTCTCAAATATCAAGCAAAAAACATCCACTGCTGAACAAAAGCCTCCCCCATAGACAACCATCTACATGCCGTGTCATCGTTTTGGAGGGAATTTGCGAGTACGTAACGTGGTGACGTTTGGTTTGTGAGCGCTGATTGGCTGCTGTTCCACAGAATGGACGCTGCTGCCTATCCCGCTGCTTTAGAGTCCCTTAGTCGCCTTTCTCCACGGGAGGAGATGGAGTGGTGCTATATTATAATCCGGATACCACACGGATCGACCTATCTGTTTGTTCCCGCTAATCTCCTAAACCGATTTCTATGGAACTTTCACTGGCAGATAGCTGATGTTATAAAGAAATCCAATATATATACTCTATGTCTATGTCAACTGTCTGTCCGTTGTCTTCTTTTTACTAAACCAGGAGACTCGAAAGAAAAGAGAAAATCGTTTTCTTTTATTCAGAATCAAAATCGTGTTGTCATTACGTGCATTTAGTCACAGCAACGCGTGGCAGGGTAAAACTAGATGTTTATAAATAATCCAATTTCTTTTAAATTAAACGGCGGGTGAAACCGTGGGGCACAGCTAGTCCTTAATAACTTATAACTAACGCGTATTATAAACTATCTGCACGAGTAGAGATAACTATATCGATCTACAAAATCATCGATGGGTGCTAACAGATAAGATTTGTTTTTTTTTTTTTTTGACAGAGCTTGTTGACATCGACTTCGAACGACAAAACATAGCGGATCCAAGCAGCTGACCAATTAGTTAGCGATAGTTACGAGGTATTAGCTGCATCAATTTAAAACAACTCGTTACGCCCCACTCGTATTGTTTAGGTCGTGGTCGTGAAAGCCATTATAAACACAAATCACGCATACAAACGTAGAGCAAATACTTGACCTGCAAATGTTTGTCCTGATCCCGAAGCATTAAAACTATTAACTAACTATCATGTATGTTGCTTGGTATCAGTCATCTGGTATCCTATATTTCATTTCAAATTCCGTTGATTTCCACTAAATTTCGCCTCTCATCTAGTTTTGTTAGGACCAATGTTTCTATCTTTGCTATATATGGTAAACTTCCATAGAGTAAGCTTCAGCATCAAAACTATAAGATTGAAATCCACCTTGCCTACCAAATTTATGACTTCGAGAGATAGTATGTAAATAAGTATGTCTATAAAGCATTGAAATGGCCTCGATCTGCCGCTCGACAGTTCACCGTAAGTTCGAAGTTTCGATCACAACACACAAAAAGAAGCCACTCGGGCGCTCCTAGTATTTTTTTTACTATTTCTTTGCTATCCCCTGGGATCCTTTAACTAGCTTTGCTTTAAAGGCACTGTTGATGCAGTGGCTGATACAGTCGGCTGCTGTGGTCTCGGTCACGTGTTCGATACCTGTACTGAAGAAATATTTGTATGATCTGCAGGTAGTTGTACCGGCTCTAGTGTGATCTTACGAGGACCTGGAGCCCCCTACCCCTTCGCCCTTCCCCGGGATGAAGGACGTTCCATGTAGAATTTCCACTGGACATCAATAAAAAAAAAAAAAAAAAAGGTAGTTGTACCGGGTCTATTGTGTGTGGAATTTGTGTCTGGAAATGCACCTAGGAGAAATCCTTGAGTGAGGCAACATTTTCAAAAATTAAAGAATAGAAGAATGCTAAAGACCGAGTTGTTAGAATTCATTAATATTTACGACTAGCTGTGCCCCGCGGTTTCACCCTCGTAGATCGGGATAAAAAGTAGCCTATTTGTTAATCCAGGGTATAAGCTATCTACATAACAAATGTTATTCAAATCAGTCCAGCCGATTGAGCGTGAAAAAGTAACAAACAATAAAACAGTTCAAAACAGTAAAAAAAATGTCTGGATGTCACTCATGTATGTACGGGCCTCATAAAAATGCTCAAAGTCACTCAGCGAGCTATGGAGAGCTATGCTTGGTATTTCTCTACGAGATCGAATCAGAAATGAGGAGATCCGAAGAAGAACTAAAGTTGCCGAAATAGCTGAAAGAATTAGTAAACTGAAGTTTCAATATTATATATTCAATGGAATTGATGGCCGTTGGGTAAAAAGGCTCTCGAATGGAGACAGTGCACCGGAAAATGCAGCGTGGGACGACCTCCAACGAAGTGAACAAATGACCTGGTAAAGGTCGCTGGGAGTCGCTGGACGAGGGCCGAGGACGAGGCATGTGACCGCGAGTTGTGGAAATCTGTGGGGGAGTCTTTTGTTCGCTAGTGTACGTGCTGGCTGATATGATGATGTTGACGATGCGTTAATAATTCTCAATTTCCTATTTTGATTATAGATGCAATCGAATGTTTTATTATTGTGTGTATTAATTTCACATGAAATAGCCACTTTGTTTTCTCATATCTCTTGTCAAAATGAAATCAAAACCAAATTGAAATGTCTTTTTTTTTCAAAAGTACTTATGTGGGTAATGTCTTGCCGGCTCTTCTTCATAAGACCGACTTTTCTGAACCGCGTCCTTAAATGTTGACTTTTCGTATTGGTTAGGTAATAAGTTTGAATTTTGAATTTGATTTGAATTTGACCTAATAATAAAACACTTTTAAACGGATTCTATCGCGTATATTTTTGATTTTCCTGACGTTCGACGATGTCATCCTGCGACCACGAATGCTGCAAAGTATTCGAAACGTCAGGAAAATCAAAAATATACGCGATAGAATCCGTTTAAAAGTGTTTTATTATAATGTGTAAGAATCGCGAAAACCTAAGACATTACTATTGATTTCGACCGAAATGGAGAAGACAGCCGGAACCGGATTCTGTTATCTAAAGGCCCGGATAGCAGCGGTGCGGGCGGGAGGAATAAAATGGAGTTACCATGAATAATAGTGATGTACTTAGTACACATATTTGCGGTAACTGTTAAAGAAAATATAGCGGAATTCTAAAATGTATGATTCAAAACCGTTAAGGTCTTGTCGAGCACATTACGCAGATTTATGTTAAGTCAACATTATGTCACTATGTCTACATGACCGCTATTACACGAAGCTCAACGACGCTCAACCCTAAGACAATATTTTATTAATAATTCAGTTTACACAAAATACATTCGGCCCAATGATATTTTACCATACATATGTTACGTCCATACTAAATGGCGCGCAAAATGCAGTCTCGCTGTATGTGTGTATAAACCTATAAAACTGAACACCTATGCTGTAAGAAGGAAGATACAAAACCTACGAGAGTAAAAGAGATAGCTATCTAAAATGACAACTCGTGTACTCGATGTCTTTGTCGCCACTGTAATACAATATTTGTGTTGTCTCTTTTCTTTGCTTGGCCTGTGTTTTCTTCGAGAATATTGTAATTTGAATAGTATTCTAAATCAAATATTTTGTATAGTTTATTACTCACGTGTGGTATGAGATCTCTTCTTTTTTTTGTTGATATTTTGTGCATTTTCTATACGCACGACGGCATTGTTATTATTTAATTAATAAAACAATACAGATAGTGACAGTGTGTGCTCGTTGTCCTGTTTTGAGTGAACTGATTGCGAGGTGCTACAATTGGGGGAGTTTTGGTTCTTACTTTTGGCACGTATGTAACATATCTACTTCTTTTAATATATAATATCATTGATTCGGCCCTTGTGTGTAGGTAATGAATTCAAATGCGTTTGTAATACAAAACCAATAAAGGGAATGTAAAAGTTACGACTGTCGGCCCTTAGCACTTTCGCAACCTAACATATTTATGGTAACATGGTGGTTTCCTGAGTCACCAGTTACGACCTTTTTTTTCTTTTTATGGTTCCGAACGTCCGAAGGAAAAAATGGTGGAACCCTTAAAGGATTACTCGGTTGTCTGTCTGTCTGTCTATCCGTCTGTCACAGCCAATTTGCTCCGAATCTACTGGACCGATTAAGTTAAATTTGGTACACATATGGAATTCTGCGACCCAAATACGAACGTGTAACGTAAATTAATTAATTTTGAATCCCATACTCACTCACATTATTAGTAACTTTTGGGGGGCAATATAGAAAATTAAAAATTAAGTTTTGCAAACTGTACTTGGGCATGTTGTGAGGGTTTCAAATGTATTTAATTTATAATTTTAAACTATATAATCTAGAATATTTAAGAAAATTGACGAAAAGTGACCATCCCCCCTTAATCTCCGAAACTAGGTACTTAGCCTAAAATTTTGAACAAAATATAGATTATAGCTCTTCACCTATAGATTACAGGAATATATTATTATTATATTCAGCAATTTCGGAACCCTCTCCGTGTGAGTTCAACTCGCACTTTTTTTATTGGTCGCCACTTCGCCAGTCGATATTCTACTTGAACTTCCTCTGCATTGGAGAAGGGTGAAGGGGCATGCCGGACTCGTCCCGGCTAAAACCACTGGAGCGATCCTCTTCGGCACCGAAGGGCGGCTCCAGGTCCTCGTAAGATCACAGTTGAGTCCCCCATTGATGCCACGCCTTTAGGCACATCTCGTAGTGAGGGGATAACTGTAAAGCGATCACCCCCTCTAGCGGAGGGAAGGCGACTGTAAAAAGGTCGCCCCCCAGGCACTTCTCGGGCAAGATTATAAAGGATACCCCAAGCCTCGACATGAGCTGCGCGCCGCCGTCTGCCCGGGGTCACTCGGTATGAGCACGCAAACTCCCCAACCTGCACGCCCGTGACTCCCGAGGCCGCCGCCATGTAGTGGCGGCAGGGGGCGACTATTACGACCCCGTGGCTAAACAATTTAGTCTTACTCGAGGACATAACGAATACATCAGAATACCACCACCCCATCTCCTCCCGTGGGTGTCGTAAAAGTCGACTAAGGGATTAGCCGGAGGATGGGCAGCAGCGTCCTTCGAGTACATTAACAACTCAACTGCGATCGCCAACCCGTCTGCCAAGCGTGGCGATTATGGCAAAACCCCCCAATGAGCCCACAACACACCAATATCGGTCAATGTGGTGATCTTTGGGGGAGGCCTGTGTCCAGCAGTGGACTTCATTCGGCCGAAATGAATGAATGAATGAAAAAACGCCGGAAGTATAGAACAGAGGCGAGGTGGTGCTCTTGTTGTAAAAGTTTGACAACACCCTATTGAAGAATTATAGACCCATCTCGCTTCTAAGACATGTACATAAGCTTTTTTCAAGGGTCATCACGAGTCGTCTCGAGCGCAACTTTGATGACTTCCAGCAAAGGTTTTAGTACCATAGACCACATCCATACGCAGCGTCAGGTTATACAGAAGACTGAGGAGCTGCCACTATGCTGAGTGTTTGTGGATTATGAGAAAGCCTTCGATTCGAATGAAACCTGAGCAGTGCTGCGTGTGGGGCGTATCTCTGCAGCGGTGCCACGTTCACTATCAGTACATCGAAGTGTTAAAGCGCTTATACAGAAACGCCACCATGTCGCTCCGAGTACATGAACAGAGCACGGGGGCAATTCTATTGCAGAGAGGTGTGAGACAGGGGGACGTCATTTCCCCGAAACTGTTCACCGCTGCTTTGGAGGATGCCTTCAAACTAAAAACGAACTATTCGGCATAAACATCAATGGTGAGCATGTCACTCATCTTCGATTTGCCGACGACATCGTAGTCATGGCATAATCGCTGCAAGAGCTCAGCAGAATGTTCAGTTATATCAACAGAGTTTCCCTATAGGTGGGCCTTAAAATTAACATGGGTAAGATGCAAGTCATGTCAAATGCCCATGTCGTGCCTATCCCAATATCCGTTGGGAGCTCTGTTCTCGAAGTTGTTGACGAGTATATCTACCTCGAACAGCCCGTCTATTTAGGTAAGTCCAACTTCGAGAAAGAGGTTAATCGTCGAATCCGACTCAACTGGGTAGCGTTCGGGAAAAACCGCGACGTTTATTCGTCAATAATACCGCAATACCTCAAGACGAAGGTCTTCGATTAATGTGTGTTACCAGTGATGACATATTATTATAACACAGAGACGTGGTCACTCACGAAGTCACGACAGGCCCCATAAAAAAGCTCAATGCCACTCAGCGAGCTATGGAGAGAGCTATGCTTGGTATTTCTCTACGAGATCGAATAAGAAATGAGGAGATCCGTAGAAGATCATACGATGATATGATGACTAAATAGAATGGCAAGCAGGTCATTATCAAATACTACACATACATTGTATAATATGACATTATTATATGCTCTCGAAAATCAAAAAACCTTAACCTTCGCTCAGTATAAAAAGTACCCGCATTCCATCCGTCCCAAGTAGCGAGCTATTATTAAATTAATCAGGTATCTGTATCCCTATGTAGTCTGTGTCAGGTATCGTCGGTATGGAAGAGAATACCTCTGTGTTAGTAGATAGTCTATCTCTGTTATAACTAGACGCTACAAAACACGCAGTACTAATTTATTTGAAACTATCTAAATCTTAGGAAAAACGGCATTTATTCATAAACAACGGTGTTGGCAGTAATTAGTACATGACATAAGTGTCCCATCGATCAGTTTCGCAATAGATTACGCCATTAGAAAGCAGCTACAAAGCTGTACAGGGTTCCTACTGGCATACCTTAAAAGACCTAAAGAGTTTGCGCAGGGACGCATTCGAAGGTGTCTTTCGATAGCGCAGGCCGCAAAATAAAACCAAATCAGATTTGAAAGTCGAAATATAAATTGGAAAAAAGAACGTTCTCTTTTTAGTTTAAAATAATTGTTACCCAATTTTGTTTACCAGTGTTTCCATCGATGTAATTTGAATTCCATAGCGGTATTAGATTACAGTCTTGTAAATCAACGGCCGAAAATAATAATAAATCTAATCCAAAGATTTCGAATTAAGAATTTGTTTTGTTTTTGTGTTAAGATCACAGTTAATATCCTTTTCAAAATCTGTCTATAGATTGTAGTTTACATGATTATAAATTTCGGCCGTAAGGGGCCTGTAATATTGCGATTAACTACTCGAAAAGCGTCCGACCAGGAAATTGGACCCTGAACTTCAAGGTCGAAGCCGACCAGCGGGTCTAATGAAATCACAACTGTAGTAATAAAATATCAATCATGCTTGCTTGGATGCGAAACGTAACGCGTATGATTAAAAAACATCATAGTTCAAGCTTATTTTAGATTAAAACATCGCGTTAAACCATAAACGTGAATACTGTTCTTTTTTGAGGCTAACAGCTTTAAATATTTCACAAGTCACTTAATTACAATCTTACAAAATTATGAAATGACTATCTTAAGTTATGATAATGTCAAACAGGCATCGAATTACATAAGGAACTAATCTATCACGAAATGATTAAAACAACTGTATTACGACTTTTTATGGTATTACACACTCTTTTTATTTTGTTACTATGTTATATGAAATAGTTAAACGAAGGTAAACACCGTTTGAATTCAACTCATTGGATTATCAAAGTGAAAATTATAGTTGTGTTTTTTTTTTAAAATACATTATTAGGTAATGTTTTTATTGATTTGGGAGAGTGATTAAAGAATTTCAAACACATGTATATGACTTGTGGCGCTTTAATAATTTCGTCTTTAATACGTCCCTGACTTGTCGGTTAACATTCACGCCACGGCCTTGCGTGTGAAGAATCCACACATTCATTTTGTTCGGAATCAGCTTGACATATCTAGGTTGCACGTGGTTTGCGAATCATATTTTTTTAAACGATTTCTTCCTGAATCCTTCTTGCTTTATATACCGTTAAGTAATAACAGTTTATTTTACATTCGTTCAATTGAAAATGAAAGTACATACTTAAATTCACAGTAATTTAGTATTGGATGATTTCATCATTTTTTGTTCTTCCATCAAGGTTTTGACATAAATATCAATATTTTCAATATGCGTACGAAAGCAATATTTTATGAGTATGAAAGAATCCAATGTCTTTGAAATACAAGGCACCGAGATTATAAAATAAAGTAATACGTTAAGAATTGAATATGGCACTTGACAAATATCACATCTTGAACAAAGAGCTTGGATGAGTTGCAATAAGAGGAATAACATCTGTGTTGTGTGTTGTGTGTGCAAAGAAATTTGACCATTTCTTGGTTATTTAAATTGGATAAATGGCTAATTCAAAACGTTTATTTGTGATTTACCGATAAGAAATAGGTCTTAGTTAAATATAAAGGGAGTTCATTCTGTGATCAGCCTCATGGGCATGCAAATTTCATAAAACATAAATAAATTAAAATGTCATACATAAAGATTACAATCATTCATTCGTTTATAATACCTAATGTTAATAAATACAGTAAATCGGTCATCAACACTGACATTATACAAATTCGCTAGTAAGGTTTATGTGTTAAAAAATTCGTCTACTGAATAAAATGAGTGGTCAATAAGGAATCGAAACTGTTCATTTTTAAATACGTGAACACTCCACAATGATATTAGGGATCTTATTATAAATCTTTGGCGCCATAACAAACACGCTATTTCCCAATGATATTTTACAAACTTATAAAAACATCTTAGCTATTCCCATACAGGGTAGTTACATAGCATACTAAGGTTGTTACATAATTTACTTCTGTTGCGAGATCTATTCATTCATTTATTCATTTCGGCCGAATGAAGTCCGCTGCTGGACCCAGATCCTCCCCTCCCTCCTCCAAAGATTGTCACAACGACCGATATGGGTGTGTTGTGGGCTCATTGGGGGGTTTTGCCATAATCGCCACGCTTGGCAGACGGGTTGGCGATCGCAGTTGAGTTGTTAATATACTCAAAGGATGCTGCTGCCCATTCTCCGGGTAATCACTTAGTCGACTTTTACGACACCCACGGGAGGAGATGGGGTGGTGGCATTCTGAGCCGGCACCACACGGCAAACCTATGCTCCAACGTAAATAAGGATGGATGATGCGGTGATAAAGAGAGCCCCTTCAAATATATATAGCGACGGTACGGTACGTAGTTTTAAGTTTATAAAAAAGGCGCCTTTACGAATATGTGTATCTTTACGAATATTAGAAATTATTTATTTATTGCTTGTCACCGGTGAAAAAGGTACAGATGTTGTTACATAAGCAAACAAAGTGACGGCACGGTTGGTGCAGTGGCTGATACAGTCAGCTGCTGCGCTCCGGGTCGCGGGTTCGATTCCCGCACGGAACAAATATTTGTATGGTCTGCAGGTAGTTGTTTCGGGTCTAGGTGTATTGTGTGTGGAATTTGTGTCTCTAAACGGACCCACGACACAGGAGAAATCCTAGTTTGGGACAACTTTTTAAAAGATTTAAAAAAAGTGTCGCTTAGGTGTACAATATTTTTGTTATGTAAGTAGGTATACTCGTACATTATTTTATATCTTTAGTACTTATTATAATCATCTTTTTTTTTTCATCATTTCGGCCGAATAAATTCCACTGCTGGACACAGGCCTCTCTCAAAGATCACCACAACGACCAATATCGGTGTGTTGTGTGCTCATTGGGGGGTTTTGCCATAATCGCCACGCTTGGCAGGCGGGTTGGCGATCGCAGTTGAGTTGTTAATGTATTCGAAGGACGCTGCTGCCCATCCTCCATCTAATCTCTTAGTCGGCTTTTACGATACCCACTTAATTATAACCACTTCTCATATCAGCCAAAGGACGTCCACTGTTGTACAAATGCCTCCCCCATAGAACTCCACAACGACCGGTTACATCTCTCATCCAACGACGCCCAGCGACCTTCACCAGGTCGTCTGTCCACCTCGTTGGAGGTCGTCCCACGCTGCGATCCTTTGCATGCGAACCTTTTTACCCCAACCGCCATCAATTCTACGAGCAATGTGCCCCGCCCATTGCCACTTCAGTTTACTTTCAGCTATGTCGACAACTTTAGTGCTTGTAGGGATCTCCTCATTTGTGATTCGATCTCGTAGAGAAATACCAAGCATAGCTCATATATCTAGAGTCCATAGCTCGCGTCCGCGTGATGGCCGGACTAAAAATATACCACCACTCCATCTTCTCCCATGGAAATCGTAAAAGTCGACTCTTAACCAGCTGGATGGGCAGCAGCGCCCTTTTTGTTCAACAGTAGCCATTTTGCGCTCACCAACCCGCCTGCCAAGCACGGTGAATATCAGCAGTCCCCCCAAAATTACGACACAATTAAAGTACCAGCCCCAGTTCCCGGCAGCCCCGCAATTCCATGGTAGCGGCCACGGTAACGACGTGGCAGGGGATGCTATAAGTCTCCAGATGGGATCCTGCTGCCACCCCAAACGAAAACTGGCCCTGGTAACATACTACGCACGCACACTGTGGGCAGACAAAAATATGGTTGAGCTGGAAGAAGAAATAGATACCTTGTAAATAAATACATTGGATATTTTCAGATTTTGTAATTGTCTATATTATATGTATATTAATAGTAGCTGCAATTTTTCGTAGTTGACAACAACGGCAAACCTGCCGATGAAATATGTATTTTTAATTCACCAATTTATGCCTGCTAATTCCATTATTTCACGTTCACTATGAAACTTGTCCAAAGTTTTTAATAGTCATACTGTTCGTATTGAAAAAGAAAATGCTTTCAACCAATGGCTTCATACTTCGTCTAGATATTTAAACCTAGTAATCGCTTTAACATCTTTGTTATTCTTCTTCTCTTGGATTATGTATGACTTCTGTAGAGTATCTTCCAAAATTTCGGCAATGTCATTTATTAGGCAACTTTTTACACACGGCTACACATCAAGCCATTATATCCAGTTTACGCTAATCTCTTACCAAAAGCCTATACAATGCGAGATCAGCTTATACTGGAATTGTTAGCTTGATGTGTAGTCGTGTGTACGGTGTTCAGATTACCGAATCTATACATATTCATAAAACATTCCTCAAAATAAAAAAACCAACATAAGTATGTCGGCCTTTAATATCTTTACAATTTCTGAACTAGTAGAATGACGTCAGCTGTCATCTCAACTGTCATTGTTGTCAATTTGTCACTGCCTCACTGGTGGTCATTGTATTTTGCTTAGATTTTATTTCTTTTGTATAAAATATTATGGCTTATTTAACGCAGCCAGACTACGTAAAGTACATTTGTTCATGTGGACAGTTGAAACCCATCACAAGTCTCTATTTCTGTCGGCATTGCTTGAAAATACGCTGCGGTTTCTGCATTTGTCATGAGGTAACCCACTTTTGATGTGCTTTTGCTGCATAAATACGTAATAAAATTACAAATGTTTGTTTTAATTTATGCCCAGAGATATCTGGGTTATCATTAATTAATGTGACATAAGTATTATGCTGTGATAATTATTATTAAAATGTATTCTTCAACTTGACACACCTTTTCTTTTTTACTAGAGCAGTAATTTATAATAATGATATCTTACGAGCAAGAAATACGCACGTATTTGTTGATAAAGAAAGGCTAAGATGTACTTTTTGCTTGTTTGCCACATATATTTTAAAGTGCTTGCCCTTCTAGCCATTTCACACAAATTAAATAATTAAATACAGGAGTCACTAAACTGACAAATATTTTACTGTGCAACTCCTAGTTAAGTAGGTTTCCAGTTCATCATATCAGCCAAAGGACGTCCACTGCTGAACAAAGGCTTCTCATAGATATTTCCACAATTGTCGAAATCTATGTGGAACTGACAATAGTGTGAAATGAGACCATACTTATTTTAATTTTATTATTGTATGTACGTAGTAAAAAAAAATGCACAACTAAAAGTCGAACATAGTGAAACCATTCAGTAATTTTACCATGTAATATTACCTACCTAAATTCTAGCAAATAAATCATTCATTCATAATACAATGGGGTTTTCCCGGCAAACACATTTAATCTGATAGAATGTTATACACTACTAAACATAGGTTCCCATTAGACATCTATAGGGCCAAGTAATCCGGTAGTATTCAAGTCAAGTATGTAAGATAAAATTTATGAGCATAATATCTGATGAAGTTATCAATAAACATTTGGTGATAATCCCCTTTTTTACTTACTGTTATTTTGATTGAAACAGTTTCTTCTGTGGTACTGATTACAGACATAAATCTCATATGCACAAACACCCAGACCTGAAACAACACTGACTGCATGGTTGGTGCATTGGCTGATACAATCAGCTGCTGCGCTCTGGATCGTAGGTTCGATTACCACACGGAACAAATATTTGTATGATCTGCAGTTAGTTATTCTGGGTCTGGGTGCATTGTGTGTCTGTAAACGCACCCACGACTTCTCTTCTTAGAGAGGGCATTATAAAAAAAAAACGATTTGCAAATTATACAAATGTTTTTCCTGTGCAAAGACCAAACCCACAGAAAGCTACTTCCTTAGCGACTGTGCCATCACTTGTACCTACAGCCAGGAGCAATAGCGCCTTATTCATAGCTGAGTATTGCATATCATATAAAATCCAGTAGATTACAAATTGCCGTGTGGTGCTGGCTCAGAATACCACCACCCCATCTCATCCCGTGGGTGTCGTAAAAGTCGACTAAGTGATTCGCCGGAGGATGAGCAGCAGCATCCTTCGAATACATTAACAACTCAACTGCGATTGCCAACCCATCTGCCAAGCGTGGCAATTATGGCAAAACCCCCCATTGAGCTCACAGCACAGCCATATCGGTCGTTGTGGCGATCTTTGGGGGAGGCCTGTGTCCAGCAGTGGACTTTATTCGGCCGAAATGATGACATTAGAAATATTATTTAACAGGTGGACTCGCACTATTGTGCCAACTGTCTTGAGAACATGCCGTCATCTGAGGCACGTCTCAAGAAGAACAGGTGCAGCAGCTGTTTTGATTGTCCCAGCTGTTTCCACACTTTATCTACACGAGCCACCATGGCCCAGCCTCGGCAAGTGCTGCAGGACCCAGCGGCTGCAGGAGACGCGAAAGTAGAAAGCAAGCAGCCCAAGAAGATGTATTACTTATCATGCTTTAACTGTAGATGGACTTCAAGGGATGTTGGCATTCCAGACCAGCCTGTAGGTTAGTGACATTGGAGCATTATTATATGTAAAAACAATTGCTGAAAGATCAAACTAATTTGCACACAGGATAAATAAAAAAATATGTTATAAAAAAAATAGCTATGTATGTTTTTACCAAAACTGTATACAATTATTAAACAAAATCATTGATTAGCATCAGGAGGTTGGCCAGAGCGGACAAACCCGCACGCTGCGCGTGTCAATCAACTCCTGGATTACTACAAGGCAATCGCACAGCAAGAGAAACAAGAGAAGATTGAGAGGGAGCGGAAGAAGTTTAACATCAGAGGGAAATATATTACACTCACTGTGAGTATGTTATAGCTACGATAATTTGAAATAAATAATAAATAAATAAGCGTATCAACAGTACATTGTCACCATGCAAAGTCAGGGTGGGTCGCTACCACAATAGTAATGCAATTATTTCAATATTGATCGGTAGGATAAAACCGGGTTAACCGGTGCAATGGCACGCAACATAGCCGGGCTGCCTTCCAGCGAGAGTTCGTCGTCTGCGATCGCGAGCTTCGTGCCGAGCCAGGCTAGTGCCGAGGTCGAAGAACTGCCCGAAGACTACTACACGAAGGAGGTCAATTTGAACCAGAGTAAGAATAGATACATTTCTAAGCTAAATATTAAATGCCTTATCGGTAGCGGTAGTGGTCAGGCACATCGAGTTGGACTGGAAGCCAGTTGGCTGTGACTCGTGAGCAGTGGTCGGGTTTGTCGACGGGATAGACACCAGCGTATTGCGAGGCGAGAATGACTGACTCCCTCGAGTGCAAAGACTCGCTCGAGCTGGTCAGGAGGGATATGAGTTCCTCTTCAGACAACTCTGTAGCGGCTGGTGCGAGTGCGGGCGGTGGAGCGCAGTATAGGTCACAGCCAGCGCGGGCGCACTTGACGATGTTGGTGTAATATTCGCGGGGACCTGGTCGGGCGCGATGTATACGCGGCGGGTGCCGGCGGACGTTGCGGACTGGACGAGCGAACTCGCCGAGACTTACCGGCTTCAACCGTCTGAGCGGTCATCTTCTACACCGAAGGGAAGCTCCGGGAGCTCGAGAACGAACACCTGACCACTACAGCAAGCTAATAAAGGCAAGCCGGAGACGAGGCCCTGACCGACTCTCTGGTGCATTCGGGTTTACAGCTCGCCACAGGCTGCCCTGCTTTTTGTAAGTTTCTTAATAGATTTCCTTATGATATCCTTTTTTTTGTAGTGGAAGAGTGAGGAAGTTGCTTTAATCTGTCCCTGCCCTAGAGGGTTTTAAAATTGTTATACTTTTTATTGTATACCAATTAGTCAAAGATACAAAAACAGTGGCGCTTAAAAGTAAGAAAGTTGATACACCTGAACATAATATACACGAGACACAGTCGACGTGAATCATATCCAGTAACTTAACAAACATACGAGTAACTTAATAGTGTAATAAGATTAGTCTGTCATAGACTTTGTGGTTCTCATATCGGATGTCTCTCGATTTGGACTCCCATGAACTCATAATATCTAAGACATGGACATGCTTGGCACGTATAGTTAGCTGCGCTTAAAATTATATTATAAACATTCTAATTTCAATAGCGTTTAAATAATTACAATGCGCACGACGACATGACTACAATTAGACACCAGTCCCACCAGTCACCCCCCACAACTAACGAAGAGTGAGCGACGCGAAAATAAATAAAATTGACCTGAATACCGCTACCGCCAACTCAAAAAATCTGCAGAATGCATGGCCGAATCAGTTGCTGGTATGCTTATTGTACCAAGGGACACTCCCTCCGGAGTGTCGCTGATGGAGTATATTCTTTGATAGCTCTTGTCGCTGCGATAAACTAACGAAGAGAGTTATCGCGCGCAATGTTAACAGTCAACAATCATCTATTAATATAGGTATTATAAATCTCAGAGGATAGTAGTCGAGTGGCACGGCCATTTACAGGTGCCTTCACTGCTAAGCGTGAAATGTTTAACCGTAGTGTTGCAACAACATGATGATGTTAAAATTTTGACAAATTTCCAACCTTACTGTATGGGTCAAAACTTGACGGAAAAGTTGCTCCAATAATGCTTCGTTTCCAGTAACGAGCATGGCGCAGCGCCTGGCGTCCCCGGAGTGGCAGCCGGTGTCGGTGTCCCGGCTGCACCCGCTGGCCAAGCTACTGAGCGTGAAGCGAAGCCAGCGTTGCCGCGTCTGCGATCACAACCTCACCAAACCCGAATACAATCCCGGATCTATCAAATTCAAGATCGAACTGCTTGCATAGTAAGTAACGCTGTCTGTTACTAATCATAAACATCAAAAGCTTTTCATAGCCCACTACTGGGCACATACCCCAGAGGAAGGTTACGATCGTCCTCACCACGCTGGGTCAGCGAGTTGGTCATCTCATAATCGGTCTCCGCACTGAGAAAACTAACCATACCGAAAATAATAAAAAGGATATTTCCATAAAAAAAATGTGACAGATGTTTAGTAAAACTATTGATTGGCAAACTAAACCTGTAGATTGTAGTCAAGGCACTCACTTGATATCCTTGTTTCGGATATTTACGACCCATAGATGCACATAAACATTACAATATTTATTGATGGCCTCCCTTTCCGGTCAAAGATAATAAACAAGTTATGCGTAAGCATCCCCATCACCAGCTCCTTAAAGTTTGAGGCCCGTTTTTCATATTCATGACTAAATGTAGTTGCATGAAAATTAATATTAACAGTTGCTGTAAAAGTCATTATTTCCGGTAAATATCCCCCGACTAGGACCTCCTCACTGACTATCATTGTCAAAGAAAGAAAGAATTTATTTTGGCTTTGCATTACATCCAATTGTCATACTCATAACTCAATAATAAATTATAAACAAAAAGTAATAAAATAATCATAAAAATAATAAATAATTACAAATTACCATTATAAATTAACAAAAAATACAATAACATTATTAACAGAAATTATTATTAATTACATTTCCCATTGCAATACCAAAATGGACCCTATCTCAGCACATGCTGCAACGAAGTTACAGCGCTGATTTTCTGATAGGGCCTTAAAAGAAGTCACGGACAATCGCGACCTCGGAAATAACGTAAATTAAATTGTAGCGGTTAGACGAAACAAATAAAGTAAACAGACTGCTTTCACACATAAGACTTTAAATCTAATTTAACTACAACATAGGTCCCAATTTACAAAAACAACTTCAATCTTCCAGCTACCATGTACCAGAAGTGAAAATAATATCCCACGAACCAGTCAAACCGGGCGAGAAAACAGCCATACTGCTGAAGCTGACCAACCCCACGGGGCATGAGATGCAGCTGCGACTTCTGCAGCCCGAAGACATCCCGCCCACTGAGGAGAAGGAAGAACCAAAGAGCATCGAGAAGTCGTTAGAAAGGTCGCTCATCTTGGAGAAGGTAAGGTAAACTAGCTGGGACCCGTGGTTCCCGCCGTTTAATTTAAAATAAATTGGATCATTTATAAAAAATACTCTATATTTCGGCATAACTTGACACTTGAAATTCTCCCCAATATGATGACACAGTTGTGGAAATCTATGGGGGAGGCCTTTGTTCAGTAGTGGACGTTTTATGGCCGATATGATGAATCACTTGGTAATTACCATATAATACCTTTTTGGTAGGAATAGTAAATGCGGCCTCATTTACTATTCCTACCAAAAGGTCACACAAAACCAATTTCTGTCAGTCACCGATCATAGTTCGTATAAATATAGGGTTCGGCTAAAATTGTGAACTTTATTTTATGGGGATAAAAGGATAAGATATACAGAGACGACATTTAAAAAGTTCTAATTTTCAATTTTTACTTATGCAATTATTGTCTTAGATTTTCGCGATTATTACTCATTAGTAATCGGTTTGTGGTCATCCTGCGACCACGATTGCTGCAAAGTGTTTCAAAAACAAAAAAACTACAATAATAATAAAATATATAATCTGTTTAAAGGTGTTTTAAGTGCAATTGACGACACGGTTGGTTCGCGGGTTCGATTCCCGCACGCAACAAATATTTGTACGATCTGCAGGTAGTTGTTCCGGGTATGGGTGTACTGAATGTGAAATTTGTGTCTGTAAACGCACACAAGACACAGGGGAAATCCTAGTGTTAGGGCAATGTTATATTTTAAAATAAAAAAAACTTGAGAGGTGTCAAGGGACACCCGGATGGAACGAAGTTCCTTTTTGCTATTGAAATAAAAAGAAACAAAAAAATGTACATATACATACACAATTTTTATTTTCTCCAATTATTTTATTTATTCATTTCATTTATGTTCAAATTATAGTAAACACACACACATATATAAATGCACCCTGTCTGTCTATTCTTTCGTACACGTCGTAGATGCGCGAGACTTTGTTAACACAACAGTGTGTGTGTATATATATATATATATATATATATATATATATATATACTCTCTCGCCTTCGTAAACACAACAGCGTATAAGTTAGAACATGCACGGCTTGCTAAATACATACGCATTGATATTGTAATACTAAAATATAATTTGGTTTTAAATTTATTAAAGTTATGTCGCGTACACTTGCTAAACACACAATAATGGAGAGATTATAACGCGTATGACTTGGTTAGCACAATAGTAAAGAGAGGTTATAATGCGTACTTGCTAAAAATACAAAAGCATGTCTGTATAAAATCTCTACTTACCTAACTCCATCAGCAATATCCGGAACTTGTGCAGAAACACTGTCAGGATTTATTATATACAAAAAACCTGTATACACTCAACAAAAATAATCGTCGCGACACCACACTGTTCAATGCGAAATGGAAAGACGAAACGAAAATAACTGGCTTGCTTTCTATGAGAGAAAGAGAGAGACAGACAGAGAAACACGCGCACGCCGCACGGCTTACAACTATAGCAAAAAGTGTCGTTACAACTTTTGGTCTTAATTTTTCCGTCTAGCCCCTGTTCGCAACGCGCGATAAGGAACTTCGTTCCAAAAATAAAAACTAATTAAGTTTAATAAAATTGCTACTAGGCATGCCTTTTAAGTTCTGTCGTTTCCATATTTCCGGGCAATTTTGAATTTGGAACTGTTCTATATTCAAATGTGTTTAAATTTTAAATCTCAAAACAGTTGAAAGTATTAGGATTAATGCTATTGTTTAGTCACAGCGTCGATTGGAATCTGTCAGGTTACGTAGGAAAATGAATCTTTCTAAGGAAAATGTTCGTGCAATAATTTTCTACAACTTTAGAAGAGGCCTGACACGGCTTCAGTGTTTTGAAGAGCTAACATCTGTGTTCAGTGATGAAGCCCCATGTCTGCGGACTGTCGAACGCTGGTATTTAGAATCTGGTCTAGAGTTCCTTAGTCGTCTTTTACGACACCCACGGGAGGAGATGGAGTGGTGCTATATTCTTAATCCGGACATGTCACGGATTGATTGTCTCCGTTAAAAGTTCACTATTTTTGTGTCACCTATATATGTGTATGCGCGACCTGCACTTATGGCCATTTCCTCCAGGACACATCTGCATACAAGGCGATCGAGCGGAAACCGAGCTACGAGGCGACGAGCGTCGTGACGTCACCGGACGTGACGCTGACGCTGGCGCAGCGGGACGACGCGGCCGAGTACGACGACGATGCTCAACACGAAACTAATGAGTCAGTCTCTCTCTTCAAGTATATTGAGCTTGCCGTTGCACTAAAATAACAAATTATATTCTGAGTACATAACATAATCAACCCATTACTGCCCCACTGCTGGGCACGGGCCCTTTCTCACGATGAGAAAGGTCAGGGGTGCAATTCCTTAAGGTAAAACATCCATACATCCTTCAATACAGAATTAAAATAACGGTGAAAAACCAAATTGGTATACGCTAAGACATGATTGAAGCTATCCAAGGACACGTTGCAGACGGTGAGCCATGAGGACGAGTTTAGGGAATACCTACCAAATTGGATTGTCACCGTTATTTCAATTCTGAAGGATGTATGGATGTTTGAGATTAAGGAATTGCACCCCAGGTATTAGTCCATCACGCTGGCTTAGTGTGGGTTGGCAGAGTACACACAGAGAACGAGAGAGAACATTTTAGAGCCCTCTCAGGTGTGCAGGTTTCCTCTTGTGATGTCTTCCTTCACCGTTAAAGCAAGTGATAGTCAAATTCTGATCCGCGCATGTATCCGAAACGTCACAGGTGCTGCCGGAATCGAACTCAGACCTTCTGTATGGAAGGCAAGCAACGTCCACTGCTGCACAGAAGCCTCCCCCAAAGATTGCCACAACAACCAGTATGGGTTTGTGTTTTGTGCTTGTTGTGGG
The DNA here is from genome assembly GCA_947459985.1 of Diloba caeruleocephala. Lineage (NCBI taxonomy): Eukaryota > Metazoa > Arthropoda > Insecta > Lepidoptera > Noctuidae > Diloba > Diloba caeruleocephala. The sequence goes on along the minus strand of OX381612.1, from coordinate 27,087,804 downwards.
GTTTTGCCATGCTGAGTGCATAATTGACTAAATAATGCTCCAACGCATTGCACCATAATGTAGTGTAATCATAAGGTTAACTTATGAATTATAATAAAACACTTTTAATGGAATCCGTGTGGTGTCCGGATTAAGAATATAGCACCACTCCATCTCCTCCCGTGAAAGTAAAAGGCGACTAAAGGAATCTAAACCAGAGGGATGGGCAGCAGCGTCCCTTCTGTGAAACGGTAGCCATACTGCGCTCACCAACCCGCCTGCCAAGCGTGGTGAGTATTGGCAAATACCCCCAAAAATGATGACACAGTTGTGAAATCTATGAGGGAGGCCTTTGTTCAGCAGTGGACGTAAAAATGGCCGATATGATGACTTTTAATGGATCGCACTATACCACTTTACTGACATTGAGGTGGTCGAAGGGTAGGTAGCAGCGTCCTTCAAGTACATATACAACTTAACTACGATCGCCAACCCGCCAGTTAAGCGTGGCGATTATGGCAAAACCTCCAATAAGCACACAACGTCGTTGTGGTGATCTTTGGGGGAGCCCTGTATCCAGCAGCCTTGTTTCGAACTTTATAACAGACGGGTTGGTCTGTCCAACAACTTTTTTTCTATCTTAACCTATCATCTGTTCCAGTATAATCCTGTGGCGCAAGTCCAACAAGTTGGCGCTGCGCCTGCAGGTGCAGACGGAGCCGTCAGCAGCAGGAGGCGCACCAGCTGCAGCCCGGCTGGCGCTGCAGTACTCCTACCGCAACACGGTGCCGCCGGCCGCAGCGCCGCCGCAGGACCACACGCTGTACGCCAGCCTGCTGCTGCAGCTGGGCACTGTCAGCTCCAACTAGCACTGTGACAGGTGGAACGGTCACTGAAGGCAATGTAACACCTGCATGTCCTGGATGTCGTGTGTCAAATATTCCAGTTACTTGTGGTAACAGACATGCTTGAGGTTGATCTTTCAATCGTTTTTATTTATCTTAATTGAATAATCTCATTTATATTAAAAGCCTTTACCCCGTTTATTTTCTCATGTCAATGGAACACAAGAAACCTACCGATGTTTTCCCAACATGGGGCTCTAAAAAAGGGGGAAAAACGATTTTTACAGAGACCGCAACGCGCAAGTAGTTCCGCTGGTGTTGCAAGCATTCATAGGTTACGGTAACCATCAGGCGGGCCGTATGCTTGTTTGCCACCTTAGTGGTATAAAAAATAGAATACCTACTTAGCGGATTGTGTCGCTTTTTTTAACATCTATGCAAATAAATAAAATTGAAGTGTCTGTTTGTAATGTCAAAATAACAACTTTTTACAAAATGCATATGAAAGTATATACGAAACATATAACAAAAAATGCAAACATTTAAAAAAAATTGTCTGTCTGTCCGTCTGTCTGTCTGTTTGTTCCGGGTAATCTCCGAAACGGCTGGACCGATTTTGACGGGACTTTCACTGGCAGATAGCTGATATTATAAGGAATAACTTAGGTTACTTTTATTTTAGAAAAATTACTAAAGTTCCGCGCAACAAAAATAAAACAACCCTTGAAATTCAATATATAGATTCTATGTCAAGTGCCTATGTCGAAGTACTCTAAATGTATTTTAAACTAAACGCGGGTGTAACCGCGGGTCCCAGCTAGTTTTATGAATAAAATGTTGCAGTTTCACTAGAGCCTAACGTAAACTCTTGTTCATAATCCGACGTAGTAAAGTAACACTTACTGTGTTTTCAGTATTTAGCACTTAAATAGGGATGTACCTCAATCTGAATTATTATCGATTATACAGATAAAAACGTGTTAGTCTAGATTTAATCTAATTTATATAGACCAACTTATTTATATGGCTGAATTTATTTATAGTTAAATTTAATGTTACGATAGATGCATTTGGCACTTACTCAAAAGTATTATTTATTCATTGTATCCACTCCTGGATCCGGCCTTTACGCGAACTACTGCTCTACAGTTTCAATTTCCGGTAGTGATATACGGAGCATTATATAGAACAGTAATGGAATTTTAGTAAACATTATTCTTAATATATTGAATTTTATATTAAAAAAACTTTTTAAACGTTTCCCCACACTAGCTTTTCTCCTGTGCAATACACCCAGACCCGGAACAACTACCTGCAGATCATACACGTATTTGTTCCGTGCGGGAATCGAACCCACAACTCGGAACGCAGCAGCCGGCTGTATCAGCCACTACACCAATTCCAGTTAGTAACTCTACACTAGTTATCTTATGTTACATTGTTATTTGACAGTAGAATCTGCCACTTTATTCCGTCGAATTACGAATCAGAATTAACTAACTAACTAATTAACTAGCTGTCGCCCGCGGTTCCACCCGCGTTTTTACTATTGTCCACGCATTTATTTTAATTGATTTTTTTATTATTAAAACCTTCCGTTGAAAAAAATAGCCGAATTGGTCGAGCCATTCTCGAGTTATGCGCTTAGTAACATTCATATTTATTTATATGATGTTACCGCGTGCTGTAGTATCTGCAAAGTGGTATGACGCGCTTGAAATTGAATAAAGAAATGTTTGTAAAGGTTTAAGGCCAATAATATTTATTTTCTTAAGCAGAGTATGTGTCTGGTCACTACAATTTTGGAATAGACCTGATAGTGCTAGCCTAGGTTTAACGCTTGCCTTTCATACAGGAGGGTCTGAGTTCAATCCACTCACACCTGTGAATTACCGGATTCATATGTGCGAGAGCGTCAAAATGTTCGCAATGGTGTGTGTAGTCCGTCTCATCGTGAGAAAAGGCGCGTGCCCAGCAGTGGGACAATAATAGGCTGAATATGAATAGACCCCATATTGTCTTAAAATAATGCATTCAGGTCGCAAAAGTTTAAGAAGTACTATTTACAGTTTAAAATCCCAATTTAGTAATGGTTGCTTTTACATATTGGATGAGTTTTCCTCTAGAGAAAAATATGTGTATTAACACTCCATGTTTATTGACTACTCCGTGGTCTGTTCTAAGTATTACTTTTAAAATAACAATAATAAAGCATAATATTTAAGTGTTAAATTATATTTGCTGAACTTAATCTGATAGGATTATGCTTGATGCAGCTGTATTTGAAGATACACCCACAGTTTTAAGTTATGTTACAAATTACTTATGTACGGAATGTACAGCTATTCTTAAGCGTAATACCAGAGACTCGCCGTATGAGAAGAGGCGGAATGTTGATCATCAAGCGTGCATAGTCCCTCCAAGCGATTGAATTCGCTACGAAAAACAATATAACATTAAAATGAATAAGGAAAGCGAGTTATCTAAGGTTGCAACTAGATTGCGATACGTCGACCAATCGATCTCACACCGACCGATCATCGAACGATGAACGAGCGACCGTAGGTCGATACGGACGATCGTTCAGTGAAAAACAATCATTAAATGATAATGAACAACTGTAAGCTATTATCAACATGGAGTTTCTTGCCGGCTCTTCTCCATAGGACCGACTTTTCCGAACCGTGCACTTAGCTTGACTTTTCGTAAGAGCCTATTAGGCCCTATATGAAATAAAAAATTTGAGTTTGAGTTTGAGTCATCGGTATACATTTTGAAACATATTGCACGGTTGGATCAATTCCACACCATCGATCGACGTCGAATAAAAGCAGTCGACCTGAATCGTCCTGAACCCTTTACCATTCACCACACTGGATCGGTTTGAACGGTCGTGGATTGACCGCAATCCAATTGCACCTTAAGATTTATCATCAAAATTAATAAAACCATATTTCGCTTGTATGGATCTTCTTGTCTATGCTAACTATTAAAGTCGTTTTTTTTTTAACAAGATGTTGAAGAAATTCCATATATTGTGTAGGCAATAAGTAGGCTTTTTTAACTTATTGTTAATCATGCTTATGGTGTCAGTACCGACACAGATAGTACAGATTTAGAATGAAAAAGACATACTTATGGAGAATAAAAATAACATTTCTCAGCACTGAGATAGAGGTTATATAAATGTATATTATGTGTTAATAATATCGAATATTTACATGCATAAAGCAGCTATAAACACAAATCCATGTGCCTAAAGTTTGCTTGTCGCAACTTAATGAAATTATTCATGAAATTCCATGTCTTTGGGAGATTTTAGTTAGATATTTATTTTTTATAGCCTTTATTTAAACGTAAAATAAGATATTAATTTAGGTTAAGAAGTTCTCACTACTAGATAATTGTTTATGTAACCATTTGCTTGTGTAAGTTTTTGCACATTTTATACATAGATACTGCTGCAAGTATTATAACTTGGTTGAAAACATTTAGCTGAAATAAAACATATTTTGATCATATAAAGTTGTTTTTCTTTATTTATGAGTATTAACATCATGTCAATATTTACCCGCACACATTTTTTAATTTTGATGGAATTTCATAATTGGCTATAAAATAATCACTACTGATCAGATGAGCCATTGGATGAATTTAATATGAAAGCATATACAGTCGCACCATTACGGTCACACCATCTCATTAACCATTAATTAAACAAGACGCACGTTGTCATTAATCCATTTGACCATTCTTCCGAATGTTAAATCATCAGCATACATAAAATTCTCGGAAAATTGGAAAGGTGCCAGCAGATAATTCTTAAAGATATTAAATAATATTGGTCCCAAATGAGAACCCTGTGGCACGCCAAAACAGCTGTTTCAGGTGCTAGATTGAAAGCTGTAGACTACAGCAAAGGCATGCCCTTCGATATAAAACTAACTTAGTAAGGTGCCAGTGACAAGGTATGAGGACAAGTTAGCTAAAAGTATTTTTTGTGAAACTAAAAGAAATTTGAAAACTTATTAAAATTAACAAGAGGCATGGCTAAGTATTTAGAATAGAATAGAAACATTTATACAGTAAATAGGTCCTAACAGACACACAACTTTCATATTGAAACAACGGAGGGAATTTCACTACATGACAACCTAGACTGAGTCAAAGTATTTAAATTAGTTATCAATACATAGATAAAAGATAAATATGTCAGCTATACAATGCAAATGTCACTTCAGATATATTTGATTTTTCCAGGGAAGCCATTCCTGCCGGGGGCGCGGTCTAATGCAGACAAAGCGTACACCTCACCCCCGGCTAAAGGTAAGAAGGACACCGTGGAGTTTTAGCCAGTTTAAGCCCCGGCATGCCCCTCCGCCCTCCCCAAGGCGGAGGAAGTACAAGAGGATTTCCCCACGTTAACAAAAAAAAATGGGAAGCCATATCACCATATGCGCAGAAAACTAAATTTAGGCACTACTATTTTATGTCTGGTATCATTCTGATTCATTTCTGGTATTTATACAATGAATGTCGCATTTTACTTTAAATATTAGCAAGTTTTTACGGACAATCATAATATTTTCAAAAATGTAAAGAGAAGGCACTGTTAGTACATTAGTGTCTTTAGAGAGGTCTCCAAGTGATTTGCGAGGCCTAAAACTAAACTGTGGAAATACGCAAAATATACAAGCACATGTAGCAATAAAAACCGATGAAACGTTGGGCGCTGTACCCTTAATATAGTCTAACCTCTTTAGAGGAGTTGGGCTCAGCCGTTAGTCGCCTGAGGGCTTGCAGCACCGCACCCGAACCTAACGGTATTCCGAATCAGTCTCTGGCCGTCCATTGAGCAACCTCAAAGGTCTGGAAACCCCTTCGCTTCTCGTGTGTGCAAGTCCGGCTCACCCCGACCACGCCGCCCCGCGTCCCGACGCGGCGGAAGTCCGTGACAGTGTGGCCAGATGACACTACGTCTATGGTACGTACAAGTCTCCGAAATAGTACACAAAACTATAGCAGGGTACACAAATGTATACATTTTCATAATTTAGTATAGAAGGTACATAACACAGACTACATACTCGTAGGTAGGTACATAAATAAGTCTTCAGAAAAGTGAGCTTCAGAAATCCGAGGAAACCGCGACAAAAGTCATCAATAAAAGTACGTTTTTCCCGAGAATACGGATTTCAATTAGTACTGGTATGTATGTGTTACACTTACACTGTTTTATTTTAAACTATTCTTACAGTCAATGTCGTTGCGTTTAAAAGAACCATAAAAAAATTGAAATTGTTACTTTGTGTACACATATGACTGAAATAGTACACAATTCGTACTATTCGTACCCTTCTGGCAACGCTGGTCCGTGAGCTTTCCCCAGGTATAAACGTAAAACGTACCTAATGGGATGCCTCGTGATCTATGACAATGCTATGATTATTAGCAATTATTATATAATTTGTTTCTTACTGAGGTGGGTATTTAATATCATTTGATTTGAATATATCATTTGTTTATCCAGTCATTCTGTATACAGGTGAAAAAAAGAATTATATTGAAGTCGTAGTCCTGCGGTTGCTTATTGGTTCCTGTGCTTGAGCCACCTTGTTTACATTGCCTTTACATAAGACCAGAAAAACGTGGGGTTTTCAGTAATCTAATCCTCTTAAATACTAACATATTGATGACTAGCTGTGCCACGCGGATTCAACCGCCGTTTAATTTAAAATAAATGGGATTATTTATAAATAATTTAGAGTACTTCGGCATAGACAGCTTACATAGAGTATATACCTACTATATTGAATTTCATAGGGTTTATTTCTTTTGCGCGGAACCATAATTATTTTTCATTTTCTAAATTAAAATCCTAAGTAGTTTAAGTAACTCCTTATAACATCAGCTATCTGCCAGTGACAGTGCCGTCAAAATCGGTCCCGGTGTTTTCGAGATAAGCCGGAACAAAACGACAGACAGAGAAAACCTTTTGTAAAAGATTTTTTGTTATAAGTATAGTTTAGACTTTCATATGCATTTAGTAATTATTTGTATAGACAGCACAAGTTTGTTATAAATTTATAACTTAACAGAGTATAGAATTATTTAATTAATATAAAAAAATACGGGTTGCACTCCGGGAGTGCCGACAGAACTGAAACTTATTTATTTTTATTAGTCTAGACGCGTTCGCGGTCTGCTATATGTACATGCATATACGCACACAATACAGCTGCGTCTCGTAACGGTGTCGCGAGTCCAGAGATTTTATCTCATCTAAAATTATGCGTACCGCGCTAAAAGAAGCTTTCACTTCAAAAATTGCTAACTGAAATTGTATAAGAGTTAATAAAAAATAATTAAGTAAAACCATTTTATTAACAAAAACTATACAAAATAAAAATTGTGCTAAATATTGTGAATCCTGCTTTTCAAATAGGGGTGATTAATGCACACTTGAGATTTTTTATGAGATAAATTGTTTCTTCATTGTAATAAAATTTGAACATCTGTAATTCATTGTTCTATTATTTGCGGGAAAGGCATACTAAATTAAATAATATGAATTGATTTTGTATGCCTTATTCCCTTTTTTAAATAATTTAAATCTACATTCACTGGAAAAACCAACTGTTATTGTCACTTGTAGTTAATTGAATGATAATGATTGTTTTATTTAAAGAGATACTATCATGAATTCTTTCCTCTAATAAAAATAAGTATCTGTGATGTCCAAATACAGAACAATATTTATAGACAAAATTTTCCATGAAATCTGCTAATCACCTTAAACCCTTGGGACACATGGTTGCTATGCTTAGAGCCAGATTTACCATAAAGTCTAAATAGGCTAGAGCCGTGGGGATCGAGATTTTGAAGGGACGACGACATTTGTCAGAATCCAGAAAATTATTTCAGATTAGGACGAGATGTGCCAGCTGTGTGGTGCCTGCTACGAATTGCACCAACCCATCTCATCCCTTGGGTGTCGTAAAGGCGACTATGGGATTAGCCGGAGGATGGGCAGCAACGTCCTATGAGTACATTAATAACTCAACTGCGATCGCCAACCCTCCTGCCAAGTGTGACAATTATGGCAAAACCCCCCAATGAGCACACAACACACCCATATCGGTCGTTATAGTGATCTTTGGGGGAGGCCTGTGTCCAGTAGTGGAACAGTAGCCGAAACGATGAAAAAAATTATGTGCCCGTCTTCCACGGTATGACATAGCTGCAATCAAAATCAAGATCAATATGAAACAAAATCTCTAACTTTTTCAATAAATTGTCGTGCTGCAGTAGTGCCAGCCTAGGGACAGCTCAAACCTAAAATCAAGCCCTAACTGCACAGTGCTCTGCTCCTAACCTAACTTTGTCAAAGAAGAAGAACAATGCTTATACTAAACAAGGACTATTTTCAACTTGGGTCTTAGCTGAAAAAATGACATCATTTATACCCACTCCATCATAACTGGAACCAACCAGAGATATTGGCAAATTATTTGCTCTAATATAGTCCCGAATCTTGTCTACTCTCTCATAATGCCCTATCACATATTGTGGTATACATTTTTCTAATATTTTCACATTTGATGCAGATGGCTCCTCTCTAATGTTCAATATTCTCACTATTTCACGCATAGCAATACCCAATAACATATCCTCTGTTGTATTTTCTCCAAATTTCTCCTTGTACCATTTACCTCCAAGCATTACAGTAAGAACTGTTCCGTTTTGATCTGGCATACAACAAGAATCAAATACCACTCCTAGAATAGGAGAGTTCTCAATTGGTGGTACGAGAAATCCAAATGCAGGTTCAATGAGAGATTTCTCGGTATTAAAATATAAGTTTACTATTCCTACTGTTACAAATGGAATGTCATTTAGAGTCTCCGCTAGCTTAGGATGTTGTCTTCCAACTAATTTAGCAAGGGCATATGCTGGTAATGAAGAGTAAATATGATTGGCTCTTAAGCTTATTCCGTTTGAATTTTGTAACGCCACTGAGCTAGAATCTATAAACTCTATATTTTCTACTCTAGTATTTAGATTAACAGCCACATTATTTTCAACTAAATAGTTACACAATGTATCGGGTAAAGTTTCTAGGCCGCCCTTCATTGAGTACACATTCCATTTCTCTTCTTGTGACTTCTTAGCAAGTTCACTCAATTCCATGTCTTTATCACTTTTAGATTTGAACAATGACAACATCATTCCTTTCACAACACCACCATGGTTTTGCTCCCATTCAAATAGAGTTTTCATGAGAAACTTAACAGATATTTCCTTCGCGTCTCCGGCACATATACCACATATCATCGGAGCTATAGCATAGTCTGCAAGCTCTTTACCAAAACGTCTTTCAACAAAGTTATAAATTGAATCATCCTTCATTTCTTTGTAGGGTGATTTTATGTCATTAAACAGGGCATAAATGAGAGGTTTTGAGAACGGTTGGTTTTTCTGGAAGACACTTATTAAACTTGAAGGCAAGATATGAAGGTGATTACGTACATAAATCATTCTGTTCTTGGCCGCAGGATGATCCTGTTTTATGGGTGACACATGCTCACTCAAACCTAAATCTTGAATCATATTTAAGGTGTTCAGTCCAGTAATGCCTCTTGGCCTAATAGTTCTTGGCCCTTGCTCGAATACATAGTCTTTTGTGCGGATAGATTTGATCCAGCCGCCGCAATAGTTAGTCGCTTCTAAAAGGAATAGTTTTAAATTGTTGTTGTTGTTTAAATTATTTTTAAGCAGGTAGTACCCTGTAGAGAGGCCCCCTAGCCCGCCGCCCAATATAGCAGCCATAATTGAGCAAATATCGGCGTATCAATAAAGTAAAATATTTAATTGGGTTCCACTCTCAACGGTGTTGCTGTTTTTCGTTTGGTTTTGACGTTGTTGATTAGTTTGTCAAAACTAGTGATGGGCATTAGCGATAATAAATTTTTAATTAATTGATTGTCAATATAATCGATTATAATACTCGATTATGTAATCGATAATAATTGATACTAATTTTGCAACAGTACACTTATGAACGTACCCAAAAAAGTAACTGTTACAGTGTCACTATTTCACTAAGGCCACAGTGACTGTCAGTTACCGTTGAGTTTGAATATTTGAGGACAGCAGTGCTATTCTACAAGAACTCACTAGCATGCTCACTTGTGATTCCGCAGTTAAAAGTAGTAAAAACAATACCAAATTATGGGTTTCACTCCGGTTTCAGATGTGGGTTTGCTTGTGCAGAAAACTCTCTTAAGAATCCGCAGTGAAAAGTAGTAACAAACAATACGATGTTAGAGATTTCACTGTGGATTTAGAAGAGAGTTTGCTAGTAAATTCTTACAGAATAGCCACGTAGCACAGGAGTGCAGGACCCTTATTACGAACTCTTATTTCCAGGCAGTTTACGCCGTTAGCTGAACTGCCTTGCAATTTCGCACTATGAACTCTTAATAACAGCCGGTGATCACGTGATAAAATACTTAATAAAAAATTATTTCCTTGTTCCTGTTCTTACATAAATAACCAGAATGAAGTTTATTTGTTACAGTAATAGTAACAGAAATGTTTTAACATTATTATAGTTGAGATGATCTGCTATAGTTATAAGTCGATTCCAAAGAAAAGTGCACATGTTAAGTGCACGTGCACTTAACTGTTGACTTTTCGTAAGAGCCTATTACGAACAACAAATTACTATTTTTTTAAAATATTTAATTTTAATTTGATTTTTTTTTCAAAGAATTTAACTGAAGACTATTGATTCAGTGTCATTCATCATCATCATCATATCAGCCACAGGACGTCCACTGCTGAACAAAGGCCTCCCCCTTAGATTTCCACAACGAGCGGTCACATGCCGCTCTCATCCAACGACTCCCAGCGACCTTCACCAGATCGTCTGTCCCCCTCGTTGGAGGTCGTCCCACGCTGCGTTTTCCGGTGCGCGGTCTCCATTCGAGAACCTTTGTGCCCCAACGGCCATCAGTTCTACGAGCAATGTGCCCTGCCCATTGCCACTTCAGTTTACTAATCCTTTCAGCTATGTCGACAACTTTAGTTCTTCTACGGATCTCCTCATTTCTGATTCGATCTCGTACAGAAATACCAAGCATAGCTCTCTCCATAGCTCGCTGAGTGACCTTGAGCTTTCTTATGAGGCCCATTGTGAGTGACCACGTCTCTGTTCCATATGTCATCACTGGTAACACACACTGGTTAAAGACTTGCGTCTTGAGGCATTGCGGTATTGTTGACGAAAAGACGTTGCGAAGTTTCCCGAACGCTGCCCAGCCGAGTCGGATTCGACGATTGACCTCTTTCTCGAAGTTGGACCTACCTAACTGGACAGTTTGTCCTAGGTAGACATACTCGTCAACAACTTCGAGAACAGAGCTCCCAACGGATATTGGGATGGGCACGACATGGACATTTTTGTACATTCAGTATTTTAAATAAAAACACTTAATTAAAAATAATTTCAAGCAGATAAACGTGTCTCGGATTGGAGTTTCAAACGGAGACCAAAAAACAAGAATTAAATTATTAATCTAGAATTTCAGAATAATATACTATTAATTTTTATTTAATAACGACACTGCTCGATGATCTCAACAGAGTTTCCCAACAGGTGGGCCTTAAAATGAACATGGGCAAGACAAAAGTCATGTCAAATGCCCATGTCGTGCCCACTCCAATATCCGTTGGGAGCTCTGTTCTCGAAGTTGTTGACGAGTATGTCTACCTGGGACAAACTGTCCAGTTAGGTAGGTCCAACTTCGAGAAAGAGATCAATCGTCGAATCCGACTCGGCTGGGCAGCGTTTGGGAAACTTCGCAACATCTTTTCGTCAACAATACCGCAATGCCTCAAGACGCAAGTCTTTAACCAGTGTGTGTTACCAGTGATGACATATGGAACAGAGACGTGGTCACTCACAATAGGCCTCATAAGAAAGCTCAAGGTCACTCAGCGAGCTATGGAGAGAGCTATGCTTGGTATTTCTCTACGAGATCGAATCAGAAATGAGGAGATCCGTAGAAGAACTAAAGTTGTCGACATAGCTGAAAGGATTAGTAAACTGAAGTGGCAATGGGCATGGCACATTGCTCGTAGAACTGATGGCCGCTGGGGCACAAAGGTTCTAGAATGGAGACCGCGCACCGAAAACGCAGCGTGGGACGACCTCCAACGAGGTGGACAGACGATCTGGTGAGGGTCGCTGGGAGTCGTTGGATGAGGGCGGCATGTGACCGCTCGTTGTGGAAATCTAAGGGGGAGGCCTTTGTTCAGCAGTGGACGTCCTGTGGCTGATATGATGATGATGATCGCGCTTTAAAAATTGCTGTAGTTTGATTGTTTATCCGAGTACTTTCTTCTCGTTTGTGCTCTAAAACTGAGGTATGAAAGAAGAAAGAAATACTATTGTTATTGGACAGGGAACAACGTGTACATATTTATATATATGATATACCTATTACATTATAAAGTTAAACATTTATACGACATTGACTGTACAAAGGTACCTACATTAGTTACAATTGTTACTGTACCAACAAAGGTTCCTCATTCTACTATACGCTACAAAACAGCAAGGCGGCCTTGCAGCGCTGGTTTCCAAAGAGAGACCTGATACGGCGTTTCATAACAGAATTAATGGTAGGTACTATCCCAGTGCCAGATATTCACCCCTAAGCGGTAGTGTAACTGTAGACATTATTGTGTTCCGACTAGAAGGGCACTGTAGTTAGTGAAATTATTGAGCATAAGAGAACAAATAACTTCATGTCTCGAGGTGACGAGCTCATTGTGGTGCCATGCAATTCTTAATTTAAACTTCCCTTAATTTAAACCTCCATGTGATATTAATTAATTTCAACATACATATAATCACGCCTTTCTCCCGTAGGGGTAGGCAGAGACCACTTCTTTCAACTTGCTACGATCCTTACATGCTTGTTTCGCTTCGTCCACTTTCATTATTCCCTTCATACATGCTCTTCGGTTTAGGGTACTCTTGACCTGGCCTTTTTCCAAGACGTCCCTGATTTCCCTGTCTCGAAACGTCCGCCTAGGTCTACCCCTTCCAACACTTTCATTCACACTCGCCTTATACGCTTTTTTCGTCAATCGTTCTTCATTCATTCTCTCGACATGGCCAAACCATCTCAGCATACCTTTCTCAATTTTTGTTACTACATCTTCTTTCAGACCACAACGTTTTCTTATCTCACTATTTCTTATCCTGTCACTCAGTTTAACTCCTATCATACTTCTTAACGCTCTCATCTCAACTGCATTTATTCTGCTTTCATGTTTCTTCTGCCATACCCAACATTCACTTACGTACATGAGTGTCGGAACCAACACGCCCTCATGCACAGCCAAACGAGCCTATGTTATATTATATTATAATTTCAACATAATGTCACAAAATGCTATGTGAATGATTGATTTCGATCATGAAATTTTTTCACAAAATACGTGTTCTCCGTCACTCAAAGCGGTAACGAGATGCCTGGAGGCAGCCTTCTTACAATCGCCTCCCCTCCACAAGCGGGGGAGACCGCTTTACAGTTTCGGTTCATACCTACACAGTATAGGACGCAAGGTCGCAAGGCATAGTGCCACCACTGGGATACCGTACAAAAGTGCGTGGGCTGCCGAGCGGCTGATCCGAGTCGATCGGATCGGACAAGACCTCTCTCTGCCGGCAGTAGTATTGGCTGGCAGAGCATGAAAATTGGAGTTCAGTGGTCTCCTACTGTGAGAGCTTCGTGCTCCAGAAGAAAACTGCAGAGCGGGATCGGGAGAGCACCATGTCCAACACGTCGCAGGCGCACACATTGGAGAATCTGCGAGCCCATACTGGGAGACCTCGAGGAAAAAGACGGAGGTGCGCATGTTATCATGTAACGCCGTATACTTAGCACAGCGCATATCGAGGCTTCAGGAGATGATTTACAACTAACCCCCCAAGATGTGCCACGGGGCGACTTCTTTACACTCGCCTCACCCCCGTAGAGGAGGTGGCCCGTCAACATTCCCTCCGAGATATGCCTAAAAGCGTGGCACTAATACGCGACTGTAATGCGATTTTTGGCGAGTTCTTGAGCCCATTTTCGGTGCCAAGGATGGCCGCTCCGATGGTATATCAATACCAGGAACGTTTAGTCCAACTGTGGACTGTGATAGGCTGAATTAGGTCAAGGGTGTAGCAATGTTTTTTCTGGTAGGGGTCAGATTGCAATCAGTGCTGCAGACCGACATTGGAAAGGCTGCGCCCACGTGACACCCGGCCATGCCTATGGTTGAAGTTGAGTAAAATTAAGTTAACACGCCCATTTCTATTGGAATATCTAACAAAAAGGTTAAACTCCACGCGTGTCAGCGCAAGCGTGGAGCGTGTAACGAGGACACAGTTGCTGCGTCGCAACAGATAATGAATTTCAATTTCATACCTATTGCACCCACAACGCATTATTTATCTCGTACTCGGGGATATCACTAGAGTGGTTGGGCGGTTAGTATTTTTTTTATCTGATGATTTAAGTTCAGTTAAGTTAAGTTAGTTAAAAAGTTGACTAAGAGAAAAGTGCTATTAGGTTATTTAGAACTGAAAACACTTATTTACTAACCAAGGTTACCTTTAAATAACTAGCTGGGACACGCGGTTTGACCCGCCGTGATTTAGAGTACTTCGACATAGACACTTGACATAGAGTAAATATACTGGAATTCATGGGTTTTATTATTTTTGCGCGGAACCCTAATTATTTTTCAAAAATAAAAGTCGCCTAAGTTATTCCTTATAACAACAGGTATGTGCCAGTGAAAGTTCCGTAAAAATCGGTCCAGCCGTTTCGGAGATTAGCGGGAACAAACAGACGGACAGACAGACCGATAGACAAAATAAATGAAAATAGTTATTATGTTGTAGGTACCGTATATTCTTTCATATGCATTTAGTAAAAAGCTTTTATTTTGAGATTACTAACAGTCACTTCAATTTTATTTATTTGTATAGATGATGGGTAGTATTTACTCGAAGGCCTGTTTTAGGCACAATAAAGACAAACATACATTTTTAGGCGCTGATAGAAACTTCATCTTTCAACCAACTTACAAGCGGAACCTTTAAATTTTATGTAATCTCACCATGTATTGGAGATTATAATGAAAGAAGCAACTCATATCCAATCGATATAAATAAGGAATAGATAAGTGTTCGAGTGCGACCCTAAACCCTTGTTCCATAGGTTAGTAGTAGGTAGGCTAGCTGCCTTAGCCACAGTAGCTTTAAATATCCCTTAAACATATTTAAATACTTATACCGATCCAGCTGTCCTTCAGGTTGGTCCCTCAGCAACGGCTTAACCGGTTCCGAGACTCGCAGGGATGCCGTTAGCTACTAACTGCTTAGTTTTGTAAACTTTTATGCCTGGCTGAAGGCTGCTTCGCTAGATTACCCGCTTAAGCTGCTACCTCCACCGACATCCGTGTAGTCCGAATTACGAATATAATACCATACCATCTTGTTTCGTAGATGTCGTAGAAGATGTCTAAGGGACTCTAACCTGAGGGATGGGCAGCAGTATCCCTTCTGTGGAACAGTAGGACCCATACTGTGCTCACCAGCCCGCCTGACAACCGTGATGAGTTCTGGCAAATTGGTGTGCCGTGTAGTGCCGGCTCAGAATACCACCACCCCATTTCCTCCCGTGGGTGTCGTAAAATTCGATTAAGGGATTAGCCGGAGGATGGACAGCAGCGTCCTTCGAGTACATTAACAACTTAACTGCGTTTGCCAACCCGTCTGCCAAGCGTGGCGATTATGGCAAAACCCCCCAGTGAGCCCACAACACACCCATATCGGTCGTTGTGGTGATCTTTGGGGACGCCTGTGTCCAGCAGTGGACTTCATTCGGCTGAAATATGACTGGCAAATTCCCCCCAAAATGTCGACACAATTGTAGAAATCTAGGGAGAGGCCTTTGGTCAGTAGTGGACGTCATTTGGCTGTTATGATGATGATGATGATAATGATAATGATCTCCTTCAAGAGAATTGTGACATGCCATACAAAAAAAATGTTAGGGTGTTTTTAACATTTAAAGTTCCGATATTCGGAAATACAGGACTCTGTATAAATCCCGACGGAATTGCTCGAGCTCTAAATAATTTCTACCCTATAAATACCATTGAAGTAAGACGAACCCCTTTTATTCCCTCGCTAGACTCACTACACGTCACAATGAGCCAAGCCAATCGCTCCAAAACTTGCGCAAAAAATTACAAAACGGCTGAAGTGAAAATACTCAAAATTCTAAACAAAATTGACAGTTTGAAACTGAGTAACGCATATATTTCCCGCCTTGATATTCAGAAACATGGCGGCAATAATGCGTTGGGAGGAAAATCTGCATTCTATGTTTTATTTTTGGCGGTTCTAATTTTATTTATTTTCATTAGTGCACGATGGGTTCACAAAGAGTTTTTGGGAACTAAGGTAAGTTGTTTATGCCTTTATTAATACGTAAGTTAATTAGCAAGACGCATAACCCTGCCGTTGGGCCTCCACTCGTTTATCACCGTATTAAAGAAAAACTGTGGCTGGAGTAAATCCCTCCTGAATGATCCATTCTCCATTTTTGTTTTTTTTAAACGTTGCCCCACTAGGATTTCTCCTGTGTCGTGCGTTTATAGACACAAATTCCACACAATACACCCAGACCTGGAACAACTACCTGCAGATCATACAAATATTTGTTCCGCAGCAGCCGACTGTATCAGCCACTGCACCAACCGCACCGTCAGTTATTAGTCCCGTGACTGGTAAAGTGCCATGCCGGCCTCCTACCAGTTAAAACCATTGGAACGGCCATATTCGGAACCGAAGCGGGTCCTCGTAAGATCACACTAGAGCCGCCCATTAGTGCCACGCCTTTAGGCACATCACGGAGGGGATGACTGTAAAGCGGTCACCCTTTCTAGCGGAGGGAAGGCGACTGTAAAATGGTCGCCCCCTAGGCACTTCTCGGGGAGGATTGTACATGAGGGGTTCCTTCTTCCCAAGGCTCGCTGTGCGCTGTGCTGCGCTCACGGCGGCACGTGTCCACGTGCGCGCCGCCGTTTTCCCGGCGGTCGCTCAATATGAGTACGCAGACTCCCCACTTGCTACACGAAAATTATAGATACGGGTATATCTGTATACTTACTATGAAGTCCAGTATCTCAACCAGACACACAGAACACGGTACTTGGGTTCTATAACGAACCCAAGTATGTATGGATGTTTGAGCTTAAGGAATGGCACCCCTGGACTCCGTTTGTCTAATGATGAAATAAAGAAATAGTAAGATTAATGAATAGACTAATAAACTCCACTGGGGTAGGAGTTTATTAGCCTATTCATTAATCTTACTATTTTGTACTATGACAATGAAATCTTTCAGAACTGTATACTAGAACTGCCGTCGTTTTCAAAGTCGGCGTTCCGTCCGCCAGAGGATTGCTCCATGTGCATAGGAGTTGACACTGTAGTGCGCCTCGCGAACGCTACTGCGGAAGAGTTTGAGGACAAGTACGCGTACAGCAGTACACCGGTCATCGTGACTGATGCCACTGTCGGATGGAAGGCTTTGAAGGTAGCTTAGATTTATTATCTACTAGCTGGGACCCGCGGTTTCACACGCCTTTAATTTAAAAGAAATTTGGAGCATTTCAACATAGACACTTGACATAGAATATATATATATTGGATTTCAAGGGATTTATTTTTTTGCGCGGAACCCTAATTATTTTTCTAAAATAAAAGTAGCCTAAGTTATTCCTTATAACATTAGCTATCTGCCAGTGAAAGTCCCGTCAAAATCCGTCCAGCCGTTCCGGAGATTACCCGGAACAAACAGACAGACAGACAAAAAATGTAAAAAATATTTTTTTGTTATAGGTAACGTTTATACTTTCATATGCATTTAGTAAAAAGCAGTTATTTTGACATTACAAGCAGACACTTAAATTTTATTTATTTGTATAGATTATCTAGGGTTCTTAATTAGTTCATAATATTTTATGGAGAAACAAGTTCTGATAAGATGATTCTAATATGAATAAATATATATTAATTTATATATGTCATAATACCAAACATGCAATACACTATGTACACCGGCTACACATCAAGCTATACAAAACCAGTTTACACTTATTCTGATTATGTGGAAATAGGTCACTACTCAATAAAAATAAAGTAGGATTCTCCCGGGGCTATGCCAACAGGCCGAAGCCCAACGCTTGATGTTGAGCGTCTGTATAATATGCACCATAGTGCAAACTTTCGGTTACCTACGCGATTTAGGATTCTTGACGTCTTCGGAAACTTGCTCTTAATGTCCCAGTGTTTATCGCTGTAAATTGTAGTTACAGGGTGGCGACGTAGGTGTCTCCTCAACTTAGTTTCAGTCGCTAGTCAAAGCTAAGGTATCTTTTGTGTGGGTTTACGTTGTGTCAGACGCTATCTGTATAGTCACTACACCTATCATAATTATGATATCATTTTAACGAAGACTGATGCAAACTTGATGATAAACCAAACGTTGGATTGCAACTTAGAATAAACTATCTCCAGCGCTGTAACATTAAAACCTGAGTTGATTCTTACATGCACCGCTGGACAAAAGCTTCTTCCTAGATTTTCACAAACACGTCGTCATCGTGGGGGGAATTTACAGTATTCACCATGCAGACGGGTTGGTAAGCGCAGTATGGCTACTGTTCCACAGAAAGGACGCTGTCGCCCATGCCTCCCTTCGTCCCCTTTTGCGACATCCACGGGAAGACATTGACTTGATTCCTTAATACGTTGCATTGAAACAAGGTTGTAATTCTTTTTCACAGCAATTCGATTTCAATTTCTTTGCCGATTTCTATCACGGGGGCAAAATGGGAAAGCAAATCAACGACTGCTTCTACTTTGCGTACAAATCTGGTTTGGAGTCGCTCCAAGAAGTGTTCGATATGGACGAAGCAAGGGCCAATTTATCTGGCGAACCCTGGTATGTTGGCTGGAGCACTTGCTATGACGATGAGACGAGAAAGCTTAGAACTTACTATAACCGGCCGTACTTCCTGCCCAAGACCGCTGAGAGCGATATGGTTGATTGGATCTTTATGGGAGGACCAGGTCAGGGCGCTCATATGCACGTAAGTTCAATTTATCATCACTGTGTGTGTTGGTCTTTTGTATAATTATGTAAATTTTTACCTGGAATGTAGTAATAGGTCTGGTACTGAGTCAATGATATTCTTTCTGTTGTAAGTATAAAAAAACCATAAATCTAAAATAAATAAAAAACTTAATTGTTCCGATGTACCTTTGTTGGCAGATTACTATGTAAGCCAATTGAAAAGGTGACGAGATTTAGTCGGAAATCAGAAAATCATTTCAGGATAGGAGGATACGTGTTAACAGTTGCCGCCTGTCAGGACAGGTCATCTCAAAATCTGTGTTCAAAAAGCCATTCCATACATTTCCCAATAATTTTCGCAGGTAGTATTGTATATAAACATGTCTGCAATTTAAAAAAGAAACCTTTGAGTTTATTTCGGCATTTCAGTAGGAAATCCCGGTGGCATCTTAATTTATTGAAGAGTGAAAGTGTTTCTTGAAACCTATTTGCTAGAATAAAGATCATTTCATAATTTCATTTCAGTACATTTCATTTTATCATTCTATTTCATCGTTTCATTTCATGTCATTTCATCATTTCATTTCAGTTTCCTCCCGGGACAAGCTGCAGCGTTGAAAAGTTCGCCAAATCAAAAATTTGAAGGGCGTAATTAGAGTTTTAAGTGCTATTTCGATGCTTTTTGCTTTGATGAAGATGACAAAAGGCATTTCGTGGCGCCCAGTGATGGCGGCTCAACCCCAAAATTAGGCCCTGTTTGTTTGATTTTTTCCCGATAAAATATTTAAATAACCTTAGGTAGGTTTTGTTTTTGTGTGATATTACAGCTGTTTGTATTACACACATCAAAAAAGTCTGGGCAACACGCATCAAGTTGCGAAAACTGCAAGTTTTATTAATTACATTATATTTTGTTCTTACCAAACATACTGGCTGATTTTAAAAACAAAAGCTTGTCTATTGTGTTTTTCTGTACAAAAGCGAATTCATTTAAATGTGTTTCCATTGCTAAATAATATTAGTTATCAATTTTAATTTTATCATTTTAACGACAAATTGAAATCACTTTTTGAAAAATAAAACATTGTACTTATGACATTTTTTTATCATATCATGGAGCGACGTCATTTTATCGAATGCAAAGAGCTTTAGGCTCAGAATACCACCACCCCATCTCCTCCCTTGTGTCGTAAAAGTCGACTAAGGGATTAGCCGGAGGATGGGCAGCAGCGTCCTTCGAGTACATTAACAGCTCAACTGCGATCGCCAACCCGCCTGCCAAGCGTGGCGATTATAGCAAAACTCTTTTTTTTTATTTTTTTTTATTGGTGCCCAGTGGAAATTCTTCATGAACTTCCTTCACCCCGGGGAAGGGCGAAGGGGTATGCCGGACTCCTACCGGCTAAAACCACTGGAGCGGTCATCTTCGGCACCTAAGGGAGGCTCCAGGTCCTCGTATGATCACACTAGAGCCGCCCACTGGTGCCACGCCTATAGGCACATCTCGGAGAGGGTGACTGTAAAGCGGTCACCCCCCGGGGATTGTAAAGGATCCCCCAAAGCGTCCCACGGCAGCGCGTGACCACATGCGTGTATGGCAAAACCCTAATGAGCCCACAACACACCCATATCGGTCGTTGTGGTGATCTTTGGGGGACCCCTGTGTCCAGCAGTGGACTTCATTCGGCCGAAATGATGACGATGAAAGAGCCGTAGGGATGTTACAAGCAGGAAGAAATCAGTCGCAGGTATCTCGGCATTTTTATGTCAGTAGAAGCGTAATTTATCGTCTGTGGCAGCGTTACGCCAGCACAGGAGATCCTGCTGAGCAGCACCCAAGCTGAGGGAGAAGTACGAGGAGTACCATACATAGAACTGACTGCAAGACGACAGCCGATGTAAACCGCCCGCGAGATTAGTTTAAAGCTTTTAAGTGGTGTTGTTTTAGCCACGAGAATCACTCCCGTCGAACCGAATGGTGTAGGGACAACGTTACATGGACCCAGGAGCAATCAGATAACATTTTATTTTGTGATGAGTCCCGATTTGGGTTTAGTTTAGGCCTGTTACAAGAAGGGTAAGAGTCTATCGTCGTCCCGGGAACTCGTCGTGCACGGCTGAGGTGCGTCCTGAAGTGCGCCCTTACAATGGCTCTACAGTAATGGTTTGGGCGGGTATTACGAAGAACAGAAGAACTGAGCTCATTTTTGTAAATGGCAACATGGACGCTGAAAGTTACGTTAATGACCTGAGGCCTTATGTCCATCCATTTGCACAAAGACTTGGCTCAGATTTCACGCTGATTCATGACAACAGCTCGCGTTCGCACACAGCTCGGAGGCCCAGCGAGTACTTGAAAATGAAAATACCGGGTATTGCCCTGGTCTGCACAATCGCCAAACCTCAATCAAGCACGTATGGGACCTGTTCCAGAGTTGTGTTCTAGAGGACTTGGATAGAGTGACAACCACCCAGCAACTGAAGTATTTCTTAAAATTCCATTGGGAGCAAAACTATTTGTTTTTGACATCAAAAGTATACTCAAGTTATTATTTATAAAACATAAGAATAATGTGAAAAACCATTCCAAAATTCATATTCGTACTTTTTGCTTAGACTTTTTTTATGTGTGTAGTTGTAGAAGTACTTATCTAAAATAAACTTGTTTTCCTATGCCTGCCTCGCTTGTTGAGAAAAATACTTGCATCACCATTTCTAGAGCCCACTTGTTTGGATTCGGTTTGCAGATTTTGCAGGTATTGCAGTTTGAATATTGTAAAATGAATGGTGTCCTCTACATCCTTCCGTGGTACTTAGTACTGCTATTTCTATAAAACTTTTATGTTGGAATCCAGGTGGACTCTGTGAAGCACATGTCATGGCAGGCGCAAGTGCGCGGCCACAAGCAGTGGCAGCTAGCGCCGCCACCCGAGTGCCTGTATCAATGTCGGTGGATAACATTCACCGTTGCACCGGGAGAGATCTGTTAGTTACTTTTTATTCCTTTCACTTTTGTGATGATCTGTTTTGCTTAAATAAGGAGATATTGTGCACTCATAAGCAAAGGTAGGAAAAGTTTATCTTAGATTTCTTTAGTTGTTAAAGCAGACTGTTGAAATCGTAACATTAAGTTAACCATTCAATATTTTCTGTATCAAATGAGTAGGTTATTAGTTTAGGATGCCCATAGTCAGCCCATTACTGTCCCACTGCTGGACACGGGCCTTTTCTCACAATTTCTCACGATTAGCAAGGTTAGGCCTTAATCCACCTCGCTGGCCTAGTCTTGGTTGGCGGACTACACACCTTTGAGAACAATTGTCTTCTCAGGTATGGAGGTTTTCTCACAATGTTTTCTTTTACCATTAACGCAAGTGATAATCAAACCTGATCATGGTATAGGTGTTATTTCAGCTCATACGCACCCTTTTCTAGGCTCCCAGTCACACTGTTTCATGCGTTCTCCGCGACCCGGGGCCTTATTACGAACTCTTATTTCCAGGCAGTTTACGCCTTAAACTGAACTGCCTTGCAATTCCGTACTATGAACTCTTAGTACCAGCCAGTCAGCAGTCACGTGACACTTGGCTGACTTCTAACCGGATTTTGCCAAGCAATACGGTATTATGAACGTCCATGTGCTAGTGTGTGGGTATGGTCAGGTATCGCCGTACCTGCCTGAGTAACGGAGTTAAGTAAATGGACGTCCACGATAACAATGTGTACGTTTTTACATTAAAATCCCAAGCCATAATCAAAAACTAAGCGTTAATAAATTCAAGTCCACTATAAAACAGAAGCTGTGTTGAAAAGCTTTCTATAACGTAACAGACTATATGGACGACAAAAATGCTTAGGGTTGAGCTGCTCTGATGTGCATAGGCTTATATTGACATTCCTGGTATCTCTGTATCTAAAACCAGTACTTTTTAATTAATTTGACATTTAAATTGCATCGTTTCTTATAATGGATTATATTAATTCATATAATGACATTTCATTATTCTATATGACATTATGTTCAATGTTATGCATTTAGATTTGATACTGTAATAGTGCGAGTACCATGTGGGCTATTCAATTATTTTGTTTGATTGACGTGATATTTGTCTGGCAGTTTAGGATATGTCATGCTCACTCAAGTGTCCTTATCTTGTAACTTCGTTACAGATAGCAAAAATTGCATAAGGTGGCGTTGTGTGTCAGGTCGCTAAGTTTTCCTACAATATGGTTGAGCTGAGCGACGCTGATGCATGCGTCATGCTCGTGAACGAGTGCCGTCTGTTGGGATTGGTCATCATAATGCTGTCATGACAATTGAATCAAAAACTCTGTTGAATATTAAAATCAAGCTTGTTTAGTGTAGACTTTCTAAGAAGTTTAGACTCTTTTCTCCTGCATTGTCCTCACATTACCATCATTTCGAGAACATTGTACTAATATGATTTAAAAAGAGTAACCATGGAGTTTCTTGCCCGTTCTTCTCCATAGGAAATCTAAACCTTGGAACGAGGCAACTCAAGTCTTGACTATTCATAAGTGCCTATAAATGGTTTTACATGGATAAAAAATATTGTTATCTTTCTCTTTAACACAATAATGGTGTTCTTTTAAAACGGTGGGCACTCACTAGAGTTTCTTCGTGTCGTGGGTACAGTTTACAGACATAACATTTACAGCCACAAACACCCGGACCCGAAACAATTATCTGTAGATACAGGTACAAATATTTGTACGACTGATCTGCTGGCTTTAAACTCTTGGTACATAGGAGGCTACGGGCCCTCTCTATTCTGATAAGATCTGGCAATTCTGAATTTATTTAATGTAACAATAATCTCCGTGTCTCAATAAAGTCCGTGTGGTGTCCGGATTAAGAATATAGCACCACTCCATCCCCTTCCGTGGATGTCGTAAAAGGCGACTAAGGGAATCTAAACCAGAGGGATGGGCAGCAGCGTCCCTGCTGTGAAGCGGTAGCCATGCTATGCTCGCCAACCCGCCTGCCAAGCGTGGTGAGTATTGGCAAATACCCCCCGAAATGATGACACAATTGTGGAATCTATGGGGAAGGCCTTTGTTCAGGAGTGGACGTAAAAATGGCCGATGTGATGATGAACAATAATCTCCTGTAACTTGCTGCTTTTTAAGTTTGTTGAATTTGGCGCGCTCAACGGAAAGGATTACGTTCTTGAGTTAAGTAGCTATTCCACCAATCACGTTTACCAGTGTTGGTTATTGATGCTCGACCTACGGCAACATCAGGAATGCAATTCTCTAAGCTCTAACACCCATACATCCTTGAAAACAGAATTGAAATAACGGTGAAAAACCAATTTGGTATTCGCTAACACATGATTGCAGCTATTCAAGGACACATTGCAGACGGTGAGCCATGAGGACCAGTTCGACGCGTTCGCAATAGTAAGGACTGCTGGCGCCGCTAACATTTAAAATTGACGAGGTTTTTTAATGGATTCCGACTTTTGCAAGTGCTTGGTAGGTCCAAGCAGTTGCCTCGAGTATCCCTCGGGTGAATTGCACGATGGAGACATTTCGCTAAATAATAATTGGTTTGGTATTCGCGGAGGCAGCGGGACCTTTTAGTAACATTACTTCTACAAAATATATCCCCTTCACGGTCAGGCGGGTCATCATTATTCCTCGACACATTTACAATATCAAAAGATGGTTTTAATTAATGACAAAGTAAATAGCAAATTTAACTCGACAAAGAACGAACGCCATATAATGGGCGCACTAAATATTTTGCGATAACCTCTGTATTGACACAAATAAATGTACGTACCGAGATAAATTTAATAATTTAACACAGTAAAATTATATTGGAACGTTAAAAACTTACGCATCGAGCACTAAAGAAAGAAAGAAAGAAAGCATTTATTACCACACTAATTTAACACAAAAAAAAAAAAAAGTGTTTGTATGGTGTGGCAAAAGGAGCGGTGTCGGCAAAATGTTGAACAGTGAGCAGCTTAGCCGTAATACTGCCCAACGCTGGTTTTCAGTCGGTTCAAATGTTTAGTATAGTTATATTTTAAATAATAAACACAATAGTACATAACCAGAAACAATTAATGTGGAATGAGGAATGGATCGCGAAATAGTATAAGTAAGTAATTGAGCAGCGAATTAGACCGCCACTATACCGCACAATATGCGCGGAGGGAAATTAAAAAAGAAAAGAGAGGAAAGAAAGGGTAGTTACAACCTATACAATAAATACACAATATATTATGAAACTAGCTGGGACCCGCGGTTTCACCCGCGTTTAATTTAAAAGAAATTTAGAGTACTTCGACATAGCCACTTGACATATATATATTGTATTTCAAGGGTTTTATTTTTTTGCGCGGAACCCTAATTATTTTTCTAAAACAAAAGTAGCCTAAGTTATTTCTTATAACATCAGCTATCTGCCAGTAAAAGTCCCGTCAAAATTGGTCTAGCCGTTTCGGAGATTACCCGGAACAAACAGACAGACAGACAAAAAATTTTTTTTTGCTATAGGTACCGTATATACTTTCATATGCATTAAGTAAAAAGCTGTTATTTTGACATTACAAACAGACACTTCAATTTTATTTATTTGTATAGATAATGTGCATATTATGAAATAATGTGCACCTATTTATGTGTATACACTTCCATAATCTCGTCTTCCGGGACTCTTCTTCAAAGACATCATATTATCATAGACTGTTAGAAGCGTTATCTTGTATATTATGCGGGATGGTGTAATTATCAGCCGCTTAATATGTATTTGATAAGATCTGACACGCTTCCTGGGTGTCATCATCATCATAACAGCCAAAGAACGTCCACTGCTGAACAAAGGTCTGGTGCAATGCAGTCTGAAAAATTCCGTCCGCTCTGTCTTACAAATTGACTTATGAAGTATGAATTTAGATTTTTATGTAGATACAGTTGGGCTCAGTTTCGAATTAACTCCAATTAACAATACAATGTTACCTATATCAAACAACTAAAAATAAATTCAGTAGCGTTGTATTTATGTTAAACATGTTCGTTTTAGATTAATTGTAAAGTGGTATGCTTACTTTATTAAAAAAAAATACCTGTCCCAATGCTTTCAATGCAGCATCATCTTTTGAAAATCTAAACGTACTAACTAACCGTTAGGCTGCGCACCGGTCGCTGGTACCTATGTTTGTGTCGTAGATGGAGGTTAATACTCAGTCTACGGTTTGTGTATTTATTATTGTCACGAACACGAAATACAGTACTAGACCGTGATGTGACGCCAAGTGATCCCGTTTCACTAGATGGCGTTGTACAGAAACGTGACAAAACTGAACGGCGGTGTTAAGATTTTCGTCCGTTGAATGACCATCGCGCCGCACTGTATAGTAATCATACTTACCTGGCGTAGGGGACACCGTGATCAAAAAGGCGGTTCCCCCAGGGCGAGGCCTTCCCATTGCACTGCGGTTGGGTTGACCCCTGCGATTATCCCTAATGTGGATAACTCGGACGCGTAATTTTTGATAGTGGGGACTGCGTACGCGCCGTCCCCCTCATATTAATTCCAGTTCATTTCATACATTATCTACAAATCCGATATTGGCTTGTTAAATGTTATAAATCCATATACCACAATATCTAGATATTCGGGTATCGCTCGTTCCACATCAGAAATCAGAAACTTTATTGGTGTGATTTTGGGTACAAAAAGGAAAAGGATCTTAATTCATCACTCATTTCAAATATCGTTTATTTAGCCTTGACCTTAAGCGCTTAATCTATTTATGGCTAAAATTTCACTTTGTTTTTATTTTTTAGTTCGGCTGGAATAATGACGCGTGGAAGAAAGTTGCGCTTTTTATTCTTCGAGAATTTACATTACTTTGTTATGTACTAATTCCTACTATAAATAATAAAACTTCCGTGTCCTATATAAACTTGTAAATAATAAAAATGTCATGAATTAATATTAGCATCATGTGGAAGTGTAACGACAAAACTAATGACGCCGACAAAAGGCAAAATTTCGTGCTTGTGGTGATCTGTACAGCTACAAAGGAACGAAGGTAAATTTGCGATCTTATTGTTCAACTTTATGTAGGTATTATAGGATCGATCACCATCATCGTATCGTTTCAAACTAGGTGTATAACTTTAACTCCCCTACATAAGTAAATTAACATAAAACCTTTAAAGAAAGGTACTTTTTTTCTAATAATTTTATAAACTTATCATAAATTAATAAAACATTATAAAAATATTATTTTTAAATTTTGTTATAGCAAATTGTGCTAAATAGAATAAAAATAAATATAGTGAACTACGAGTACTCTACAGTATCTGCAGATGCTACATAAAGATATATAAGGACGGATTATACAAATCTAAAATCCCGATTCGCATCGAATACCTACCAACAATATACGCACAATATCTAGATATTAAAATATATAGTTTTGAAATCCGATATTGAATCACGAAATCTGATTTAGATACGATTCTCATAAAAAGCGATATGACCCAGGCCTAATTAGAGGTGAGACGTACTAGGTAAAATACGTACCGAGTCCTTAGAATGGATCGATAGTACTACCCCTAAATCATTCATACAATCGATTGGCAAATCGATTGTATCGATATCATCAGGATCGATAGTATTGATTTACATAGGGCCCATTTGATTAACGCAATCTCTATCTGTAATACGGGCCTTAGATTTAAAAACTCTTTCTTTTGATCATATGGTTATCAATCCCAGAGTTTTTCTTTGCTATCCGCATCAAAGTGTGATGCAATCACGGCGTATATAAAAACTACTAAACTAAGTCGTGCGGTAGTCACTCTGGGTCCCAGAGTGACTCCCGCACGACTTAGTTAAAATAAGTAAAATTAATGATAAATCAGAGCTCATTATTTAATTTTACATTAACGCTCTTTCAAAACCATATTGTATGCATCTATTCAATACTCATAACATTATTCAGAAACAAGTTATATACGTAGTAAGAAAGTTTATTCGTATTTTGTCTATATCTTTCTTATAGTTTATGATATTTTGGTACCTTAGTAAATTATCAGGACTCTTGGCACAAATCCGGATGATAAATATAAAAATAAAATGTACAATATTTTTTATTCTTGTGAAACCATTTACAGGCACTTTTGAAGTCAAACTTCAGTTGCTGCGTTCTAAATGTAAATTTCCTATGGAGAAGAACGGGCCAATAACTCCGATCATTATAATTATGATAAGTACAATAGTTTTTTACTACATTGTTCGAATGAAGGTTATGTGAGTCTGAGTACTATGCAGGAGAAAAGAGTCTTATCATCTTAAAAAGTCTATACTAAACAAGCCTGATTGTAATATTTATTAAAGTAAATGATTAAATTGTCGTGGCAGCAATACCTACCGGTAAATTCCAGATAATTCACAAATATTACAAATTAAATATTTTAGATTTAAGGTGCGTAAGTGTAATTGTGCACATAGCTCGTAGAACTGATGGCCGTTAGGGCAAAAAGGTTCTCGAGTGGAGACCGCGCACCGGAAAACGCAGCGTGGGACGACCTCCAACGAGGTGGACAGACGACCTGGTGAAGGTCACTGGGAGTCGTTGGATGAGGGCGGCATGTAACCGCTCGTTGTGATGATGAAGTGTAATTGGCCTCATTCTTAGTAATTTTTCTCAATAACTACTTGCAGTACACCAATGAGACATGAGATTGTAAGCAGTTATAACTGTTAAAGGTACGAATTAAGGTTAGAAGTTGGTCTTTAGCTCATATTTGAAGTATAGCATCTCTAGTATGCCTGTGCATAAAGCTTTATTTTATTTTTATATATAAATAGTTTCTGAATAGCAGGTATTTTACTTTCAAAATGTGTGTTTTCACACATAATACATAGAAATTCATAGAAAGATATTGTGTAAAAAAAGCTATCTCTTTAACTCTCGTAGTTTTTGTATCTTCTTTGTTAAAGACTATACTAGAATACTAGAATACTATTTATGCTTTATACCTACATACAGCCAGACTAAGTTTTGCGCGCCATTTAATATGGACGTAACATATCATATCATATATACATAGAATAACGCGAAACTGTCCAATTAATCATGCGTCGCGCAGTGACAACTTTGTTATTTTACCTTGAGGAAGACAGGGCGCGTAATGAGACAGCGCGTCAAGCCCTTCAAGGGAATTTTGTAGCTCGCTCTCCGCGTCATGACGACGGCACAGTTGGCTAAGCGATTGGCTTTCCGCGCTACGTGTCGCGGGTTCAATCCCCGCACGGAACAAATATTAGTATGTAGATCATCATATTCCGTGTGGTGGCCGGTGTTTTAATGGTAAAAATACTAAAGTACACTCTTGGCTTAAATATCAATTCGATGCTGTTATTTAAAAAAGTAATAAACCATGTCCCTTTGTACTTCTAATTCGATTATGCAAACAAAATGTCTTTGATATCGGACTTATAGTTTCGAACAGGGAAGTTTGTTTGTATGGAATAGCAGGTATATAATATATATATATATCCTCGTGCTGGGGATTCGTAAGTATATGTATGTTAGGGATTCGTAAGTATATATTATGTTAGTATAATAATATTCTTTATTATTTGCAGTGGTGGTGGACACTAATCGCTGGTATCACAAGACGAACGTGCTGCCCGGCGATATCAGTATAACCATTGGCGCAGAGTACGACTAATATAAATTATTTTACTATACATACCTTCCTAAGCTATAATAGCAAACTATTAAACACCAGGTTTATCATTAAAACATGTTAGCAGTGACGTTACAAATTCAAAATGTTTTTTATTTTATACTAGCTGGGACCCGCGGTTTCACCCGCGTTTAATTTAAAAGAAATTTAGAGCACTTCGACATAGACACTGAATATATATATTGGATTTCAAGGGTTTTTTTTATTTTGCACGGAACCCTAATTATTTTTCTAAAATAAAAGTAGCCTAAGTTATTCCTTATAACATCAGCTATCTGCCAGTGGAAGTCCCGTCAAAATCGGTCCAGCCGTTTCGGAGATTACCCAGGACAAACAGACAGACAAAAAATTTAAAAAATGATTTTTTGTTATATGTACCGTATATACTTTCATATGCATTTAGTAAAAAGCTGTTATTTCGACATTACAAACAAACACTTCAATTTTATTTATTTGTATATATAGGCCCAATAGGCTCTTAAAAGTCAAAATCGGAAATGTTGATCCTATGAAGAAGTAGCCGGCAAGAAACTCCATGGATAGGTTCTCTACGGCACGGAACCCCACTTTACATAGTTTAAGTTTTATTAGGTTCTTTAGAGGGTTTCCAAATGAAACAAGTTTAGTAATGCTACTAAAAAACCTTTAATCATCACCATTAAACTATAAGCTACGTGACACTCAGCGAAGTACTAAGTTGTTAACGTTGAACTATTAACTGGAATGACATTCAGTAACAATACAGAGAGCGTCTGACACATTATACAATAATTATACATATTGTATAACAATTTATACAAATGTAAACAGAAAGAAAACTGCAGCTCGAACTTATATTTCTGTAGTGTAAATAAAAAAGTAAATAACAAATGTGTGAATAAGTTATTTATTCAGCATTGGTAATATATAATAGTATATTGTAACACTGCAGTTTATAATCAATGTATACATATTAAACTCGTAGTTTTAGTAAGTGCACACGGAACATAAATGGGGTTCCACATAAAATATATTTTAAGTACAACAATTGAATCTTATACTGGGTTACACGAGTGGCCGAACACACTTTAATAACTTACCAAAAATTGGATTAAATAAAAAATGTTTATTAATTATGAAAATACAAAAGGAAAATGATTTATATGTAATCTGTACCCTCGATGTTGTAGTAAATAAACTTAAATGGAAGAATGACTTCCGAGTTTTATTGTATAAATCTAGAAATAAGTTTTGATCCAAGAAAAGCACTGGAGACACATTGGACACTACTAAGAACAGCTACATAGTGTACAAACTCTTATTAAGGATATCTTGGAATGATATACAACATTCATAGTAAGACCAATAAATATATAAGCTATAATGCTGCTTACCATACATTACTACTACAGACAGAGGTCAGGGTACACGATTACAACTATAACATATAAATAGACTGCCTCATTGCTAACTCGATTGAGTGGAATAATTTGCTGTAAGATTGAACTAACAAAGAAGATTCTCTACAATAAGTATTACAGAGTAAGGCCTCGATAATCAGGACCCGATGATCACTGTAATGCGGAGAGCCCTATGCGCCGGCGCAGGGGACATTTCACGCTGAGCGTCAATCGAATGAAATCCAAGTTACATGTATGAGTGATTGTGTATCGTGCTGAGCTGTTTCTCCACCGAGTGAGATTCCGCTGGAGATCGAAAACTATTACTGATTTTTTAAGACGGCTCCGTGAACTGTATCGTTATGTAAGCATATTATGTAAGCATATTGTACTATGTTGTATCATCCAATTGTTAAAGGGTCAAATACAAATTAATAGTATATGTGTTTAAATACCTCATAACAAAGCAGACTATAATCAGGCCACCTTGGCAATCCCATAACATTTTTGTCCCGATTATCGAAGCTTACTGTATTATTTTCCATAGAACTAATCTATAAGACATTTAATGTAGATATTTAAGTATTTCTTATACATGCTTGCATTTGACTACATTTATTCTTAATATAGTAAGCGATAACACGAAATATACGCTTACCTACGCACTAGGATAAAGTTTACAATCTTGCTTCCTAATATGCTGCCTTATGCTGTAGATGCAAGAATCAAATTATCTTTCTTTGCCGTTGACCATATGTGGTCAATTCACCAATGAAATAGTACATTTATGTGTGTTATATTGTATTTATTGTTTACTCTTCGGTCTGTCCGGCAGAGTCGAGGATAACTTCGAAAGAGAACGGCTGGAACAGGTAGCCCTCGCCCGCGTAGAACTTGCTCTGGAACTCCACCCTGTGGGATTAAATGGCAAAGTTAAAGTCTAAGCAGATATGAAGGATATTGACGCAAATTTCATTTGCAAGTAGTATATAGGTTTTATTAAATCAATTACAAAAATCATCATCATCATATCGGCCATACCACGTCCACTGCTGAACAACGGCCTCCTCCATAGATTTCCACAATTGTGTCATCATATTGGGGGGAATTTGCCCGTACTCACCGCGCTTGGCAGGGAGGTTGGTGAGCGCAGAATGGCTACTGTGCCCCAGAAGGGACGTTGCTGCCCATCCCTCTGGTTTAGAGTCCCTTAGTCCCCCTTTTACGACATCCATGGGAGGAGATGGAGTGATGCTATATTTTTAATCCCGACACCACGCGGAGAGATTACAAAAATGGTCCAAAGCAAAAAAAAGAGCAATGGACGCCTGGTACATGAGAAACGGCGGAGAGAGCCGACGAGTCACGAGGCTTCCCGAACGGCACGTCACGACGTGCCATAGTATAGCTTCTAACCCTCCCCTTGGCGCGCTTATATTTGTTTCACATAAAAAATCCCAGCTTTAAGGTTCTACTCACCAGTGCAAACGCAGCGTGTGCAGGAAGGCGGACAGTCCTTCCATCAGCACCAGGATGGAAACGGAGATGGCCGCCCAGCCAGCGAACACTATATACAGGAAGATGCCGCCTTGGAAGTCCGTTGACATCAAACCTGCAGGGAATATTATATGTAGTGACTAGATCAATGATGAGAAAGTGGGAAGGAAATCATAACTGCCATAATTCCGCATAAAAACAACTGTGGGACATGTAAAGTAAAACATTGAACCAAACATTTTTTCACTTCGTGCCTCTCTTGTTCATCATCATCATTTCGGCCTAATGAAGTCCACTGTTGGACACAGGCCTCCCCCAAAGATCATCACAACGACCGATATGGATGTGTTTTGAGCTCATTGGGGGGTTTTGCCATAATCGCCACGCTTGGCAGGAGGGTTGGCGATCGCAGTTGAGTTGTTAATGTACTCGAAGGACGCTGCTGCCCATCCTCCGACTAATTCCTTAGTCGACTTTTACGACACCCATGGGAGGAGATGGGGTGGTGGCATTCTGAGCCGGCACCACACTCTCTTGTTATATCCACCAAAAACGTCCACTACTGAACAAAAGGCTCCCCCATAAGACGACCGGTTACTTGGCATGTCTCGTATCCCAGTTTTCCTCGGAAGGAACGCTGCTGCCCACACCTCTGGTTTGGAGTCCCTTAGTCACCTTTTACGACCTCCACGGGAGGAGATAGAGTGGTGCTATATTCTTGGTCCGGACACCGCACGGACTGTTATTTATCTAGTCTGTATTGAATACGTCTATTTTCAAAAGATAAGTAATTTTGATATTCTTTTTTTCGTCTCAAGGATTAATGTTATACTATGGGCATATTTATTAGAGCTGAGTTTAAATGAATGAACTCCTTGTATAGAGTATATATATATATATATATATATATATATTAAGTTGTAGATATTAAGGTCGGTAGATTACAGAATTAAGTTAACCTCGTTACTTATGGTTTTTAGTCCAATTGTGTCAATATTATAATAAAATCGTAACCGTAATCGTAATCGTAACGTATCCAATTTGTGTACTATATCAGTAGATATAGTACACAAATTGGATACGTTACAAATATTAGATAGTGACTTGTGCATTTTAGTTAGATTCTAAGTTTAATAAAATGATACCAGGGACATAATAAAAAAATTATAGGTTTTTGTGACTTATATGCTGCAATCGCCTTTTGTGTCTGTGTGGCCAGATTTTCTAAAATAATTAAGCTTGCAAGTGGCCATATTAAACCTCTGGTACAGATGTTTTGTTCGTTATAGTTGACTAAATTGATTAGCCCAGCTTTGTGCTGTGACAAGCCAGCATCTCACCCTTGCGCAGCAGCATGTTCCAGGCGACCTCGGCCAGCTGCGCGTGCGCAAGTGACAGCGCCCACAGGCGCAGGTACGACGCCGTGTGCGACACGCTGCCCAGCACGTACTCGATGGTGTGGATGCCCTGCGGGACAGCTCATTGTGAGCAACTTACTGGACTATTGGCGTGAACCCACCACAAACATATACAGCTTAATCGGAGAGGTTAACAGAACTACTAATAAATGTTACTCACATAAAAAGCATTCTAAAAAGAAACAATCATTTCACCTAGCCAGTGTACAATAATAAATTTCACTTGTACAATAATCATCATCATTTCGGCCGAACAAGTCCACTGCTGGACACAGGCCACCCTCAAAGATCACCACAATGACCGACATCGGTATGTTGTGTGCTCATTGGGGGGTTTTGCCATAATCGCCACGCTTGGCAGACGGGTTGGCGATCGCAGTTGAGCTGCTAATGTATTCGAAGGACGCTGCTGCCCAACTTCCGGCTAATTCCTTGGTCGCCTTTTACGACACCCACGGGATGAGATGGGCTGGTGCTATTCGTAGCCGGCACCACACGACGACATAATTATGACATGACATTACTCGGTAAACAAAAAAAAACGTCGAAAAAACGGTTGACTGTGAGTTACGGGAGGATAATACAATGCTACGATTCTTTGTCTCGGAACATTGCTTCACATTAGGATCTCTCAGGACAAAACCGAACATTAAGTCGATCGCATCCTCGCTTAACGCCAGGTGAGATAGTGGTCAAACGCAAGCCAATTATAAAAAAGTGACAATAACCCAAACCGGATCTTATAAATCAAATAATAGCTACTAACAGACGACTTTAATAATCAATTTAATCCAAAATCTTCAGATTTACGATTCTGAACTTCGTCTGTCACATTTAACACAAAAAACAGACAAACCCTTAATCCCAAACCATAAAGATTTATTTACCGGTTATTAATTTCAGCCTTAAACTAGGGCATCATGACACTTATCTGAATACTACTTATATAATATTTTGTAAAAACAGTTACGATAGCGACCCTTTCCAACGGATTCGTCCACGTATGTACGTGCGTAAAATCCTTGATTGATTTAATTTAAAAAGCTGGCATGGCATGACAGATATACTAGAGACAGACATAAAATAGTGGTACCTTTATATAGATTAACCAAGACAAATAAGTCTTTCTTAGGGAATTGTGTCAGATTCTTTAATAAGTTACCAAAACGAATTACAGATTTTACTGATGGGAAGTTTGAAACGCACATTAAAGCAAATCTAGTAAAAGAAGGCGACGTGTGGCGTTAATTTTTATCGTTTCTTATCTATTAACTGCACATGCGGCTTCCCAGGAAACAAAATTTTATCTGCATTGTTTGCATTGTATAGCTGCAAATGTTTTTCATTGTATAACACATTTTTTAATACTAAGTATAAAAAAAAAGATAATTACTTAATCAAAGAAGACCTAGCCCTGAGTTTCTTTTGGCATTTCTTCTCAGAGGTTGTCATGTAGTGAAATTGCCGTCCCTTGTTTCAATATGACGTGTAAAAGTGTCTGTTAGGACCTAATTACTGAATAAATTATTGAATTTTGACTGGGATTTCTTATTGATGACCTTGAAATTGTTAAAAACCTGTTCCTATCAAAAGCGATGCCGCAGTTACAGGTGATGTAATGATAATGTGTTCCATACCTGGTGAATGAAGACCTCAGTGATATCTTCGTCATGATGAGCTGCGGGCGGTGCGACGGCTCCGCCGGCGTTGCCGTTCTCAGCCGTGCCTTCTACGGGCTGGTGACCTTGACGCTACAAATTTAATAAAAATAATAAATTAAACAATATTTTTTAAATACTTGATATTGCTAAGGAGCAACGACCCATCTGACGGTAACAAACACCATATCAGCCAAAGGATGTTCACTGTTGAACAAAGGCCTCCCCCATAGATTTCCACCAGGAGCGGTTTCATGCCACCAACGACTCCCAGCGACCTTCACCGGGTGATCTGTTCATCGCGTTGGCGACGTCTGACGGTGCGGACCCTACTCGAGGACCTATTTGCGCCACTAGTGCTAGCTATTCCCCACTCATTGCCACTTCAGTTTCCTAATCCTTTCAGCTATGACAGCTCAAGTTTATTTTTAGCACACAGAAGTATGCTGCGGTGTCCTGGGCATATTCTGAATTTCCTTGAACGACATCATATCATCATCATATCATCAGCCACAGGACGTCCACTGCTGAACAAAGGCCTCCCCCTTATATTTCCACAACGAGCGGTTACATGCCGCTCTCATCCAACGACTCCCAGCGACCTTCACCAGATCGTCTGTCCACCTCGTTGGAGGTCGTCCCACGCTGCGTTTTCCGGTGCGCGGTCTCCATTCGAGAACCTTTGTGCCCCAGCGGCCATCAGTTCTACGAGCAATGTGCCCTGCCCATTGCCACTTCAGTTTACTAATCCTTTCAGCTATGTCGGCAACTTTGAACGACACCCACAGATTATTGCGGCCAAACACACGAGCTACGAACTATCATATTAGCTGTGGAAGATCATGTGCGTAAGGCAAAAACACGCGTATATTGAGGATACATTGGGATTTTATGAGTTAAAGTAAATTGCTTACCGCCAGCTGTCCATAAGAGCAGCATTGGATTAATATGAAATTACTATCTAGAGAAACTGTCTTCTTTCATTAAAAAAAGACCTTAACAAAAAAAATACCGACTTCAAAAACCCTGC
Source organism: Diloba caeruleocephala (assembly GCA_947459985.1). NCBI lineage: Eukaryota > Metazoa > Arthropoda > Insecta > Lepidoptera > Noctuidae > Diloba > Diloba caeruleocephala. The sequence goes on along the minus strand of OX381612.1, from coordinate 27,051,037 downwards.
ACGATATAAAAATATTAAGACCGCTGAAAAGGAAAAAACAACTTTATTTATGAAGTCTTCATATTTTTATATCGTGTTTTTGAAGTCGGTTTTTTTTTAAGTTTTATTTGTTTCTTTTTAGTGTAAATAAATGTAAGAACTTTTTCAATTTTGGTATCAGTATTTAACACTAACAATTAGAATGACTCAAATCGGTTCTCTGATCTGAGAGGAATTGAAACTATTAAGACATCATCTAGATAAGTGCAGTCAAATTAACCTGTTTAAAACTACTCAATCAAATGTAATGAAATTGATATGGGACCAATTCGAAAGAATTTTGCACCAGTTAAAAAAAGAATTGCTCAAATCGACCAACAAATTTTGGAGTAATCGGTGTCATCATTTCGGCCGAAGGAAGTCCACTGCTGGACACAGGCCTCCCCCAAAAGTCACTACAATGACCGATATGGGTGTGTTGTGGGCTCATTGGGGGGGTTTGCCATAATCACCACGCTTGGCAGACGGGTTGGCGATCGCAGTTGAGTTGTTAATGTACTCGAAGGACGCTGCTGCCCATCCTCCGGCTAATCCCTTAGTCGACTTTTACGACACCCATGGGAGGAGATGGGGTGGTGGTATTCTGAGCCGGCACCACACGGCAATCGGTGTACATACATTAAAAAAAAATACGCATCGAATGGAGAACCTCCTTCTTTTTGAAGTCGGTAAAAAGTACAATTTATCCCACATTAGCATTATTCTGGTGTCGTGGGTACAGTTTACAGACATACATTTCACATGCACAAACACCCAGACACGAAACAACTATCTGTAGTAATGTCTTAGGTTTTCGCGATTATTACTCATAATAAAACACTTTTAAACGGATTATATCGCGTATATTCTAGATTTTTCTTTGTCCTGACGTTTCGAACACTTTGAACATCGAAACTAATTTTTGATTAATATTGTACGGTAGATAAATAAAAGAACTTTTTAAAATCTGTAACGACGCCTGTCACCTTAGTCATCCTGCGACCACGAACCGTGCAAAGTGTTCGAAACGTCAGGAAAAACAGAAATCTATAATATACGCGATATAATCCGTTTAAAAGTGTTTTATTATAACTATCTGTAGATCATACAAACATTTGTTCTGTGCGGAGATAGAAGTCTGATCGGTACAATGTTCTTATAAAGGTTAAAATTTCAAGACTTCAAGTGGGGTCTAACTTGTAGTCTACGCTTTCTTCTTGTTATCAAATCAACACAAAAGGGAAAGCATGTCTGCCTCATCCGAACTCATTCTTGCTTGTGTAATGTTAACGAAAACATTAAATTGAACATAGACTGCGTGTGTAGAGCAACATATTGAGAGAAACAATGTTTTGTGTACACACGGCTACACATCAAGCTATACAAAACCAGTATAAGCTGATCTCGCATTGTATAGGCTTTCGGTATGCCGAGAGATCAGTGTAAACTGTACGTGATTTTGTGTAAAGCTGGGTATCTAGCGAACGTATTTTTAATACATTACATTATATATGATAAAAAGTATGACATCTCTTACAGCATCCATGTAATATATACAAATAAATAAAATTGAAGTGTCTGTTTGTAATGTCAAAATCACAGCTTTTTACTAAATGCATATGAAAGTATATACGGTACATATAACAAAAAAACATTTTTTTGTCTGTCTGTCTGTCGGTTTGTCTGTCTGTCTGTCTGTTTGTTCCGGGTAATCTCCGAAACGGCTGGACCGATTTTGACGGGACTTTCACTGGCAGATAGCTGACGTTATAAGGAATAACTTAGGCTACTTTGATTTTAGAAAAATAATTAGGGTTCCGCGCGAAAACAATAAAACCCTTGAAATCCAACATATATATTCTATGTCAAGTGTCTATGTCGAAGTACTCTAAATTTCTTTTAAATTAAACGCGGGTGAAACCGCGGGTCCCAGCTAGTATGTAATAACATTGTACCATATGCCTAGCAAACTTCCATTTTATTCTATGGTGTAAGGCGTAAAACAACGTATGTACTCACAGCCCTCTGCTTCTGCTCCTTCATGATGAAGTAGGGTTTGCCGAACAGCATGACGGGCACGCACATCAGGGCCAAGATCACGAAGAACTAAACACAAAGAAATATTTAAGTTATAGTAAAGTAGAAAAATTGGCCTAACTTTAAAAGTGTACTGTGTGGTGCCGGCTCAGAATACCACCCCCCCATCTCCTCCCGTCGGTGTCGTTAAAGTGGACTAAGGGATTAGCCGGGGGATGAGCAGCAGCATCCTTCGAGTACATTAACAACTCAACTGCGATCGCCAACCCGTCTGCCAAGCGTGGTGATTATAGCAAAACCCCCCAATGAGCCCACAACACACCCATATCGGTCGTTGTGGTGATCTTTGTGGGTGGCCTGTGTCCAGCAGTGGGCTTCATTTGGCCGAAATGATGAAATTTATAAAACGGATCCCGCCCGACTTCATAAAGTTTTTTTTGTTCCTTTGCAGTGGTTTTATTTGTTTCTTTTTAGTGTAAATAAATTTAAGAACTTCTTCCAATTTGATATCAATATTTAACATTAAAAAATAAGAATGACTCAAATCGGTTCTCTGATCTGAGAGGAATCGAAACTATAAGACATCATCTAGATAAGCGTAGTCAAATTAACCTGTTTATTGAAGCTGGTTTAAAAACTACTCAATCAAATGTAATGAAATTTATATGGGACCAATTCGAAAGCATTCTGCATCAGTTAAAATATGAATTACTCAAATCGGCCTACTAATCTCGGAGTAATCGGTGTAAACGCATAAAAAAAAGTTCGCATCGAATTGAGAACCTCCTCCTTTTCGAAGTCGGTAAAAAGTACGTGTGATTATATACTGAGTATAAGTGACAGAGTACCGAAACTTTGGGAGGAGATCACACATAGGCCAACATTATAAACAGGAAAGTCATTTATCTCGGAAATAATAGGTTACAGCTTCAATCCTTTGATCATTGCAGAGGATATCAACTCGAAGAGAGACAGCGACATTTGCTAGCTTCAATAAATGGCACCACTACCACCACTCTCATAATTTGTAAATTTATACCTTCTGTATGCCGAGCTGTCCAGCGTACATGGTGTCATCGCAGACGGGGCGGGTGTTGGCGTCATGTTTGAACAGCATCATGTTGATGAACGTGATCAGGATCGATGGCGCGCAGTATGCACTGGTCTTAACGATCTCTGTTGGATAAATAAGACAATGTGAGTGCGATGTATTTACTTTCTTTTTCTTTTTATACAAAACGTTGCCCCACACTAGGATTTCTCCTGTCGTGAGTGCGGTTACAGACATGAATTCCACACACAATACAACCAGACCCGGTACAACTACCTGCAGTTCATACACACAGGAGCTACTGCCCAACCTCTTGTTTAAGGGTTGATCCCTTAGTCGCCTTTTAAGTCTCCCATGAGCGGTAGGGGTGGCCTATTATTTGTCCAGACCGCACGGCCGTAGTCCGCAGGACCTTATCTATTTAAATGATATGCCACTTATAGACTCGAATCCCACTCTCAATCCCAATCCCACTCTCAATTCCAATCCCAATCCCAAGCTCAATGTTTCGTGAGCTCAAATCTATGAGTTATGTTCACATTACCAGAGAGGTTCAGAAACAATGTAGAAAATCATTGCCACTTCGAAGCATGACAGGGTTTAGTTAGTTACTGAATACAATACTCCAATATATGCTAAATATAGCGATTATTACGCTTAATTATCATTCCATATCGTGTGCGCACATATAGAGATACAAATCACACATGCATAAATCGCCCACTTGAAACAAATATTTTATTGTTATATGCGGGAATCGAGCCCGATACCTTGTTTACTTTTTAATCAAAAGTGACATAGGCGTAGCACGTTGTTTACTTGCGTACTAATTGCGAACTTGCCTGGGTCGTCACTTCCGAAGTGACCAGGGGTGGATCCGTACGAAGTCCACTTTATGAACATGAGCAGCACCATGTAGAAGAACAGCAGCGTCAGGAACATTATCTGAGGGATGAACTCCACGTAGATGCTGATGCGCCGCTTGAAATAGCTGGAAGGAGACACCACATGAGTATAAGAGGGAGATAGTCGTCTCAAGATGATACTTTCGACTCAAAATTGTCAAATGCGAGTAAGGGACTCGACCAGAGGGGAGCGTCCCCTTCTGTGCTCATTAACCCTCCAGTGAAGCGTGGTGAGTACACAACAATTTTGGCAATCTATGGGGGAGGGCTTTGTTGATATCTGACATCCTTTGGCTGATATGATGATGATTTCTTTTCGACGAGATGATGCTGCTAAAGACAAGAGGCAGCCGGGTGCTTGTTAGCTACAAGCTATTCTGCCAAGCGTAGCGATTATGGCAAAACCCCCCATGAAGCACACAACATAAACCTATACAAGTTGATGTAGCAATCTTTGGGGGAGGCTTCTGTCCAGTAGGGCACGTTTTTGAGACGACAAGATGATACTTTCGACTCAAAATTGTCATAAACCATTTCTTTTCGTGTTTATCCGTGTGGTCTCCGGATTATAGCACCCCGTAGATATAGAAAGAAAGAAAGAATGAAGAAAGAAAATGTTTTATTTTGGATTCGTACAAAATGATAATCAAACTTATTATTGACAACAAAATATATATGACTGCAGTAGTGCAGTAGTATGAGGCTAAAAAAGGCCCCTATCTCAGCATATGCTGCAGCAGTTTATTCTGCAGCGCCGGTTTTCTGATAAGGCCTATGTTTTGATGCCACGGGCAGTTATGACACATTAACATGTTTATACTTAACATAGCCATGGAGAAAGAAACAGAATAAAATGTATCGTAATAAATAATATCGTAAAATGCGAGTCATCATCATTTCGCCCAAATGTAGTCCACTGCTGGACACAGGCCTCATCATAGATCACCACAACGACCGATATGGGTGTGTGGGCTCTTTGCGGGGTTTTGCCATAATCGCTACGCTTGGCAGACGGGTTGGCGATCGCAGTTGAGTTGTTAATGTACTCGAAGGACGCTGCTGCCCATCCTCCAGCTAATCCTTTAGTAGACTTTTACGACACCCACGGGAGGAGACGGGGTGATGGTATTCTGAGACGGGGCGATGGTATTCTGAGCCGGCACCACACCGAAATGCGAGTAAGGGACTCGAAACCAGAGGGGAGCGTCCCCTTCTGTGCTCATTAACCCTCCAGTGAAGCGTGGTGAGTACACAACAATTTTGGCAATCTAGCAATCTTTGGGGGAGGCTTCTGTCCAGTAGGGCACGTTTTTCGGCTGGAATGATGATACATAATATATAGCCAATTTTTTTTATAATAAGTGCAGCGGTTCCGGAGTTTACCCTCCACACAAACTCACAAAATTCGCACTCTCTCTATAAAATTGGTTAAGATATTCGAGAGGTCCTGCAGCCAATTTTTTTATTTTTTATTCATCCAGAGGATATACCATTATGCACTTCCTCCGTCCTGGGTAATGGCGGAGGGGTATGCCGAAATCCTACCGGCTAAAACCACCGAAGTGGGCATCTTTGGCACCATAGGGAGGCTCCAGGAACTCGAAATATCTCTATCTAGATCCACCCGCTGGTGCCACGCCTTTAGGCACATCTCGGAGGGGATGACTGTAAAGAGGCAACTCCCCCAGGCATTTCCCGGGGGGAATATCAAGGCTTCCCCCGAAACCTGGCTATGTGCTGAGCTGCGCACACGGCGGCTCGTGCCCACATGCGCACCGCCGTCCTCCCGGGGGTCGGGTCCTGCAGCCCGCTGAGTGTCATTTTGTTTAATAATAATAATAATAAATAAATAAATACATTTCATTCAGATCAAGTCCATAGTGTGTTAGTAACAATTTACTTAATACTAGTGATAAGTCACCATAGCATGTCATATAAATGGCCAGTACTTACATATGGTTCCAGAGCGACAGGCTCACTCCGAACAACATGTGGAACACACCGATGATGATGGAGATCTTCATCTTGTATGCGTTCATGAAGATGATCTTGTTGGCTTGCGCGAGCTGTTGTACAAATGTAGTTTAAGAAGTGTAATAAATATTTAAACGAAATAATATCAGGCTCTATATTTCTTTTAATCTGAATAAATATAAGTATACAGTATATTAACTGAAATAATGAAAAATGATAGAGTGGTGACGAATGAATTGTGGTCAGCATTGTCCGTGAACGGTGTGAGCAGTATCCTCATACGAGCATTGCAATCTCTTTATAGGGATTCTAGTGCTTGTGTAAGGATAAACGGGGCGTACACTGAATGGTTTAGTATCGAAAAAGGTGTTAGACAGGGATGTGTAGCGTCACCGTGGCTATTTAATCTGTTCATGAACAATTGCTTCACAGATTTAAAAGAGAATGAAAGTGGGTTGAGAATGAATGAGTTACTCGTCAAATGTTTTCTCTTGCTGATGACCAAGTACTACTTGCATCCTCGGCAGAGGAGTTGCAGGAGATGGTAACTGCTATGAGTGGAGCTCTTGTTAGAAAGGGAATGAAGATAAATGTAATGAAGACGAAAGTGATGGTGTTTGAAAGAGATGAGGCAGTGACAGACTGCAATATCGTGATTGGAGATGAACAAATTGAATAGGTGAATGAGTTTGTGTATCTGGGTTCAAAGTTTACAAGAGATGGAAAGTGTGAGAGTGATATTGAAAGAAGAGTGAATGCAGGATACATGGTGAATGGAGCTTTGCACTCCTTTATGAACAGTCGGAAGGTGTCCAACAAGACTCGTTTGGCTGTGCATGAGGGGGTGTTGGTTCCGACACTCATGTACGGAAGTGAAAGTTGGGTATGGCAGAAGAAACATGAATGCAGAATAAATGCAGTTGAGATGAGAGCGTTAAGAAGTATGTAGGAGTTAAACTGAGTGACAGGATAAGAAATAGTGAGATAAGAAAATGAAAGTGTTGGAAGGGGTAGACCTAGGCGGACGTTTCGAGACCAAATCAGGGACGTCTTGGAAAAAGGCCAGGTCAAGAGTACCCTAAACCGAAGAGCATGTATGAAGGGAATAATGAAAGTGGACGAAGCGAAACAAGTATGTAAGGATCGTAGCAAGTGGAAAGAAGTGGTCTCTGCCTACCCCAACGGGAGAGAGGCGTGATTATATGTATGTATGTTAACTGAAAAAACACTATGTTTTCTTCCCTATCGTGGGTTCAGTTTAAAAACATAAACCTCACATGCACAGACGCGGAGCAGTTTTCTATAGGTCAAACAAATATTTGTTTCCATGCGGGAATCGAACCCGCGACACGTAGCTCTGAAAGCGACTAGCCGCTGCGGCAAACGTGCCGTCACATGTTGCGATCACGAATTCGCTCACCAAGCGAAGTGGTTATCGCCTTATCACCACCGTTAATTGTAGCCGTTATAGGAAAGCCTTTATTTCACAGTGAACGTTTACAAGACATTATATATAGTGCTTTAACAAAGATGGAACTATAGTATATTAATAATACTGACTCATGGGCTAGTATAAACTGTATTACAGGATGTCTACAAAGCGTTTATCACATTTTCGACTTTATTAAAATAACAGAAGATTTGATTTGTATCGAGCCTTACACTCCACACAGCACATCCATCATACATCCATTCAAATACTCACTCACTAAAAGATTCGCTTGCCATATGACTCAATAATCATAATATTGTTGCTAAATTAACTAAAAACAAAGTTAAAGAAATACATTTTTCATTTGTTTGTATCGCAAACACAGGCAGAAGTGTCTTCTAACAATTTATTACATAGGAAGCGATGAGAGTGCTAATTTTTATAAAAAAATTAGAACATGCACAGCATCTATTATATTCTTTTGTGAAAATAACATTAGCTCACCTGCCAAACAGGGTCGATACCAAACGGATATGGGACTTGAACATAGTCATTAGAGTCTGGATTCAGTTGCAACAGCTTGTTGGACTGCAGCGTCGACTCGTTGTAGTTGTTCCGCCACGAGGACCCGAAGATGTTGAGACTCTTGGAGAATATGTCGTTGTAAATTAAGCCCGTGTACATGGAGAACAAACCCATGAGTAGAATGATGTAGCGACCGCCGAAGAATATGTTCCAGATCTGTTGGGAAGGTTCCGGTGTTATTCACACAAATGGGTAAAGATGGTACATACTATAATAATATAATTGCCATGGCAGCTAACGGCTGACATGTTTCTTTTTAGCAATTAGCGATTTAGACAGAGTGGGGCGCGTCTTCGTGGACTGAACTTAGCTATAAGCTATTTCAATTAAACTTCTACCTCTTTATCTTTGAAACACTACAAATGTTTCTAGGTATCTTTGAATTTTAGAATAAATTTATTATTTTGTAATTATCTTTACTTTGCTACTTTGAGGAATAACATACATACATCTTTGTGAGAAATAAATAAAATTAAAAATTATACCTATCATAAGTATTTCTCTATTAAAAATGGTTTAATGGATTTATTCAGAAGAATTACCCGTGTAGTTTCCGGATTAAGAATATAGCTTCACTCCATCCCTTCTGGAGGAATCTATGGAACAGTAGCCATACTGCGTTCACCAACCCGCCTGCCAAGTGTGGTGAGTACTGGCAAATTCTCTCCAATGACGACACAATAGTAAAAATCTATGGGCGATAAAATATGTGGGAATCTAATAAGAGTGAAAGGATACCAAGTCCTTTGTTGGTAGTTAGCTTCACTCCATCCCTTCTGGAGGAATCTATGGAGAACAGTAGCCATACTGCGTTCACCAACCCGCCTGCCAAGTGTGGTGAGTACTGGCAAATTCTCTCCAATGACGACACAATAGTAAAAATCTATGAGCGATAAAATATGGGGGAATCTAATAGGAGTCAACGGATACCAAGTCCTTTGTTGGTAGTTAGCTTCACTCCATCCCTTCCGGAGGAATCTATGGAGAACAGTAGCCATACTGCGTTCACCAACCTGCCTGCCAAGTGTGGTGAGTACTGGCAAATTCTCTCCAATGACGACACAATAGTAAAAATCTACGGGCGATAAAATATGGGGGAATCTCACCATTTCGGCCGAATGAAGTCCACTGCTGGACACAGGCCTCCCCCATAGATCACCACAACGACCCATATGGGTGTGTCGTGTGCTCATTAGGGGGTATTGCCATAATCGCCACGCTTGGCAGACGGGTTGGCGATCGCAGTTGAGTTGTTAATGTACTCGAAGGGCGCTGCTGCCCACCCTCCGGTTAATCCCTTAGTCGACTTTTACGACACCCACGGGATGTAATGGGGTGGTGGCATTCTGAGCCGGCACCACACGGGGGAATCTAATAGGAGTCAAACAATGCTAAGTCCTCTGTTGGTAGTAACAGTTTATTTGGTTTAGACAAAAATTATAGAAATTTTTAGACTCCACACATACAACTCGCGTTCAGTCACCGGTCGAGGAACTGTTCTATTGTGGAATGCGCTCCCCCTTGAAATCAGGATGGCTAACAATCGGAACAACTTTAAAACTAAATTACGAAAATACCTTTACAAAAAGACGTCAGCAGATTCATCTCAACTCTGATTTTAATTATTTTTTATTTTTTCTCATCTGTGTATATTTATTATATAATATGTATGTATGTGTTTATTTCGTATACATAAAGACATTTTTATACATGTAATGTTTATGTACGTCTATGTATTTGTATAATATGTCTTCGCATCTATACCTTTCTTTCATATTTTGTTGGTGCATCTACCTTATTGTTCTCTGCATCACCCAAAGGTCGTCTGGCAGAAAATGCCTCCGGCATTAAGACCGCCTTTGTACACTAGTGTACATTAAGTATAAATAAATAAATAAATACACGGGCGTATTGTCACCGTGGCGGTCGGCTGGGAACCGGTACCGGTACTGGGCGCTGAGGAGCTGCGGCGGTCCGTTGGGTGGGCAGTGTCCCCACTAATATATGTTTCATTTAGTACCTTTACTTTATAAATCCCAGTTGGATTTATGACAAATTCTGGTAATAATACTTTAAATGGACAGGGGCAAAGATGGATCGGTTTATTATTTCTGTAATTGCATGGTGTTGCCTTTTCATTTATTTAAGAAGGTGTCTCATTCTGATGGAAAACTACAATATACAGCCGACCAATCTATACAAATAAATAAAATTTAAGTGTCTGTTTGTAATGTCAAAATAACAGGTTTTTACTAAATGCATATGAAAGTATATACGGTACATAAAACAAAATAACAAATTTTAATTTTTTTGTCTGTCTGTCTGTCTGTTTGTTCCGGGTAATCTCCTAAACGGCTAAACCGATTTTGACGGGACTTTCACTATCAGATAGCTGATGTTATAAGGAATAACTTAGGCTACTTCTATTTTAGAAAAATAATTAGGGTTCCGCGCAAAAATATAAAGCCCTTGAAATCCAATATATATATTCTATGTCAAGTGTCTATGTCGAAATACTCTAAATTTCTTTTAAATTAAACGCGGGTGAAACCGCGGGTCCCGGCTAGTTAAGAATAATTCTGCCTACACCGAAAGGAGAACGACGTGAGCTGCAAAAAGAACAAATCGTGTGTCTGGTCTCTCACCTCGCTGTCGATTTTCTTGGCCTGCAGCGGTTTTTCCTTGTAGCACATCCAAAATCCGAAAGCCGCTATGATGGCCCCGTGGCCCAGGTCGCCGAACATCACCGCGAATAAGAACGGGAACGTTATGATGGTGTAGGGAGCTGTGAATGGAATAGTCTTTTAATTGAATGCATAATTTACAGCATAATGCAACTTAAATTAGACGTTTCATAAGTGCCAGTAATTCGTTTATCTATACAAATAAATAAAATTGAAGTGTCTGTTTGTAATGTCAAAATAACAGCTTCTTACTAAATGCATATGAAAGTGTATACGTACCTACAACAAAAAAGCTATTTGTAATTTTTTGAGTCTGTCTGTATGTTTGTTCCCGCTAATCTCCGAAACGGCTGGACCGATTTCTACGGGACTTTCACTAGCAGATAGCTGATGTTATAAGGAACAACTTAGGCTATTTTTTATTTTAGAAAAATAATTAGGGATCCGTGTAAAAAAATAAAGCCCATGAAATCCAATATATAACATACCTATGTCAAGTGTCTATGCCGAAGTACTCTAAATTATATATAAATAACCCACTTTCTTTTAAATTAAACGGCGGGTGAAATCGCGGGTCTCAGCTAGTTTGAAATAAAAATTATTTGACTTTGACTTTGAAATTTAGCTGATTCAACATTGCCGGCTAAGAATACCACCACTCGATCTCATACCATAGGTGTTGTAAAGTCGACTAAAGGATTAGCCGGAGGATGGGCAGCAGCGTCCTTCGAGTACATTAACAACTCAACTGCGATCGCCAACCCGTCTGCCAAGCGTGGCGATTATGGCAACAACCCCCCAAAGAGCACACAACACAAGCCCATATCGGTCGTTGTGGCAATCTTTGGGGGAGGCTGCTGTCCAGCAGTGGACGTTTTTCGGCTGAAATTAAGAACCCAAAGCTGGGCAAAGGCCTACATTTTGATGACTTGATGTAAATAAATGATATGAATCTTCTTTCTTTCTGTTTTTCGTATTTTTCTATTTTTTTTTCCATATGGTTAGTGGCCAACCCTGCGTCAGAGTTGCCCAAAGGCCTCCGACTTGGCTTAAAGACTGCAGTTTAATGATAACAACCGGGACTGAAGAAGCACTGAATCGCTCAGTTTAAATACCACTATGCGGCTACACATCCAGTCTGACCGCGCCAAACATTGCTTAACCTCACCGTTTATTGAGTGCAACTGGCTATAAGACCCATGACACGAGTCGTAAAGAGATAAGCCCGAATGAACGAACGAAACGCTAGTTAATATTAAGTCCCGCTTTCACCTATTTGAGCTGCCGGTTACATACCGAAAACGGGTTTCATAGTTTAAAGCGGGACTTAGGCGTTTCAGTATTCAGCCGTTCCTTACATAAAGGAAATCATTTATCGTCTTAATTGTGATACAAATCATTATCATGTCCTGACAATAACCACATAAGAGTAAGCAGAGAACGAATAATAGACGTACCAGGGTTGACCTCTCTGTACGTAGCCACGCCGTACGCGTAGATGAGGTTCTCGAAGGCGGACGTGAACTTATTGTTGCGGTTGTAAGTTGGTGGGTCTTCTAACGTCTCCATGCGGTTCAGGATAGGAGGCACAGAACTGCCGCTTCGCTCCTGTATAAGGGAAACGGGTTATATATAATAACTAGCTTTTGCCCGCGGCTTTGCACGCGTGGAATTGCAATAAATTGCGGTTATACTAACAAATTGTAGCTTACATAAAACGTTTTAACATAGCGCCATCTATTGGATACTTACTCAATCCAGTCAACGAATTACCTTATACCGCCATCTGTTAGAATCTTATCGAACTAACAGATAATTATGACTCTTTGTCAGATAATAAACAAGTAATTCGCAATAAAATAATATTGCGACTATAAATTGAGATATAAACTGTCCTATCTTTTAAGTTGGATAAAACTGCACACAGTGTGCAAAATTTTATTAAAATCGATTCAGTAGCTTAGGGAATCCATAGCGGACAAACAACGTGACACGTAATTTATATATATATTAAGATAAGAAGATAACGAAGAACACACTATTACTCGAAATAGAAGCTTTAAAGACTTATACTTGTTGACCAAAGTATTAACGTTTTGTGACTAAATTTGTCTGTGTGGTGTTCGGATTAAGAATACAGCACCACTGCATGTCCTCTTTAAGGGACTCAAAACCAGAGGATTGGCCGCTGCGTCCCTTCTATGGAACAGCAGCCATTCTATGCTCAACCATCGGCCTGCAAAGCATGGTGAATACTCGCGAGCAAACACACCCAGACAGCTCGTCGTGGCGTTTTTCGGGGTTTACTTTGTTCAGCCGAAATGATGATGATGAGGTCTGTAATATATAACATTTGTTTCGTGCTGTAACGATCCATTGAACCCGCGACACGCGGTGTAAGCTAAGCGATTGATTGACCACTGCTCCAAACGTCACCGCTGCCGATGGTGCGACTTGTAGAGAATCGCCGCTCAACGTTGCAAGGGATAAATTCTTATAGTCCGGATTTGACCTACCTAAGACTTAGCAGCATCGCCCAAAAATATGTATGTCGTGGATGTGTGATACACGGGCGGATGGGTGGTTCCCGTCAAATAATAGACTATTCCTCTCAACTCATGGGTATCGTAAAAGGCGACTAAGGGTTGATAACAAGAGGATGGGCGGCATCCTCTCGGGAACTAATAACAGCGTCCTACGATGACCAATTGTTCGATATGATACCTATGCTTTCTACCATCGCAACATTCAATATCGGCGGGGAGTCACCCCCTTTTTTTGGTCGGCAACGCGCGAGTGAATACATACAACAAGTACTTTTTATCATTTGACCATGCCCGTAATTATCAATTAGGATTCCAGCCAGTTGAAAAAGTACTCCCGAATTTTGCGTTTAAAAGAAAATTTACTTAGCGCTTTCTTTATATCAAGGGGCTCTTTCCATATTTTGATTCTTGAGACAGCAAGGATTTAGAAATATAACCTATGATATGATGGCAATTTGGCTGCTTATTGTAGTGATAATTGGCAGGCCCATTTTCAACAATGGACCTTTACTACCTGATTTATGTATGTGAGAAACACACTCATCATCAGTGGTATGCTTCCAAATAATAGTTATGATCTATCGACTTACCGTTCCCCTCCTTAGAGCCAGCTGAATGGTCTCCATGTCCAGCGCTGGCACCCAGCACTCGGCGATCAGACACTTCTGCGTCACGTCCAAGTTGAACAAGTTCAGCGTGTGGTAGATGGCCTTTATCTTCCGAACTTTCACGAACCAGTTCTTGATGTTCTTCGCCGCGGCGACGAGCACTCGGTGACGGTGGTCCTGTGTCTGACCTAACACCTGGGGATGAAAGAATGAAGAGTTATTTTTTATTATTGAACTAGCCGTAAATACGCGGGTGGTGCCGGCTATGCTGTGTGGTGCCGGCTTAGAATGTCACCACCCATCTTCTCCCGTGGGTGTCGTAAAAGGCGACTAAGGGATTGGCCGGAGGATGAGCAGATGAGCAGCAGCGTCCTTCGAGTACATTAACAACTCAACTGCGATCGCCAACCCGTCTGCCAAGCAAGGCGATAATGGCAAAACCCCCCCAATGAGCCCACAACACACCCATATCGGTCGTTGTGGTGATCTTTGGGGAGGCCTGTGTCCAGCAGTGGACTTTATTCGGCCGAAATTAATGTCGTTAATTCTTTTTAACTGCACATACGTCAAAGTGAGATCAATATGCTTTCTAATGAGTGAATAGAGATACACTTGGTCAAAAATTCCTTGACGGCACGGTTGGCGCAATGTCTACGTGATTGGCTTAGGTAATGCCACACCACATGGCATTAAGTCCGCCTGGTGTACCACTGTTGTGCATAAAAGTACACATAAATAAATAAATGAAGAAGTGCTCCGCGATATATTCATTTATACTAGTGGTCGCCCAGTGGCCGCGTTTAAGCATAATTCATAATCTTATACTTTTAGTAAAAAGCTGTTATTTTGAATTTACAAACATTAATTTGTATATACGAGTATATAGCTTTGTAGCGGTCAATGTAAGCCGATATTACTATATGATCGTGGTGGCTTTAAGGTATTTTTTGTATAGCTTCTCGTGTATGTCTCAGGGACATGTCGTTGCTTACGTTGGCAATCTGGCTAAGCAGAAAGCGGGCATTCAGCCAGGCATAAAACAACCAGCTTTCAAAACTAAGCCACTGCAGCTAAGGGCGCTCTCTGCCGGACTCAGATTTCGACTTTGGGGGTAGCCAAGGAACAGCTGGATAAGTATTATTTTAGGGGATGTTGAAAGCTACTGGCTCGGCATGAGCCGGGGCGAACAGGGGTCGGGGTGGCCCGGAGATTCATGGACTCGCTTCTTAAGGGTTTAAACCTGGCAGGTGACTGCATGACGTGACATTCTGTGTGTGCCTTGGACTTTCACAGTTGGGCTAGTCTCCAATCAAGTTAATGCAAGGAGATTTCGGTATCCATGACTCGATGATTCCTGAAGAAGTCACCGGCTTAGCTTGCATAGCAAGTTGAAGAAAGTAGCTGGAGTAGTCTGGACCCATATCCAACAGACAGCGAATTGATTTATTGTTGTTGATTGATTTATATACGGACTATTCCAAGAGAACCATATCATAATCTACCCGAACGTGAAGGTTTAATTCCAATCAGATAAACTGTTGGCTCAATCCTTATCAATCAAACAAAACTTTCCATGAAAAACTCCCATGCAAACCTTTATCTATATGGGACACCCAATCTAGTGACACGACTGCCCGCAACCGCATCGATAATAAACGCCATCGTAATGGCTGGATAACACAATTGTGAAGGTTAGACGGAATCACAGAATACATAGTATAAAACACACAAAAAAAGTATTAATAAACCATTATTAATACATTGATTAATAATTTTTACACATCTCTCTCTTCACGGGTTTTTATCCCTGTGAACCCGGTCTTTTGATAGGCTTACGCGGGGACATGGGTCCAACACGCAGAGGCCCTTTACAGAATTTTAATCTAAAATGTAATGGGACACTAACCGGAGACTCTCCGTGGATGCACTATAAAAATGCAGTCTTGGATTGTCCCCGGAGGTGTAAAACTATTGCATGAGATGGCAACTACAATTATAAGGCCTATTGCAATGGGTGTTAAATGGATTAAATACTTCTAAAAGCTGAAAAAACGGCGTCTGCCTTTCAACATTTATAGTGAAATTCTGACAGACAGACGGTGACTCACAAGATGGGCCCCCTAAATGGCCACCACTACAGGCGACAGGGAGCAACACCGGTTTATAATTGTCTATTATTAATCAATGTATTAATAAATGTTGTTGGTGTATAGCTAGCATAACAATAATACATAATGAAATTATTTACTATTCTTATGGTCTGATGCACACGTATGTGCAAGCGCGAGCCGACGCAAGGCGCAAGCCCTAACTTTTTTGTTTAACAAACGCGAGACTATAGGCTATCTATACAAATAAATAAAATTTAAGTGTCTGTAATGTCAAAATCACAGCTTTTTATTAAATGCATATGAAAATATATACGGTACTTAAAACAAAAAATAAATTTTAATTTTTGTCTGTCTGTCTGTTCGTTCCGGGTAATCTCCTAAACGGCTGGACCGATTTTGGCGGGACTTCCACTGGCAGACAGCTGATGTTATAAGGAATAACTTAGGCTATTTTTATTTTAGAAAAATAATTAGAGTTCCGCGCAAAAAAAACAAAACCCTTGAAATCCAATATATCTTTTAAAATAAACGCGGGTAAAATCGCGGGTCCCAGCTACTACATAATGAAATTATTTACTATTCTTATGGTCTGATACACACGTATGTGCGAGCGCGAGGCTGACAAACTTTTTGTTTAACAAACGCGAGACGGTAGGCTATTATTATCAATAAAACTCGCGCAAAACACGTTAAAGGTCGCGAGACCTTGAACGTGTCTGGCGCGAGAGTTTCATTTCTATACTCGCATTGTTTATTATTCTTGTGTCCTTACTTTCCCGTTACACGTGACGAGCATTGCGTGTGCGCGAGTCGATCGACTAATGTAGAAAGTGAAGAATATGTATGTTTTGTAATGAGTGATCATGGCTTTATAAACAACATTGACGGCACGGTTGGTGCAGTGGCTGATACAGTCGACTGCTGCGCTCCGGGTCGTGGATTCGATTCGGACGGAACAAATATTTGTATGATTTGCAGTAGTTGTTTCGAGTCAGGGTGTATTGTATGTGGAATTCATGTCTGTAATTCATGGGTCCGTTACCCACGACACAGGAGAAATCCTAGGGTGGGACAAAGTTAAAAAAAAAAAGACAATGGCGAGCGCTGGACATTTGTGTTGTGTACGCGTACTAATAATTGCATGCAAATTGTGGGTGTTGCATTGTATGGTTGGCTGATCATTATCTTCTATACAAATAAATAAAATTGCAGTGTCTGTTTGTAATGTCAAAATTACAGCTTTTTACTAAAAGCATATGAAAGTATATACGGTGCCTAACACAAAAGAACTATTTGTATTTTTTTTATCTGTCTGTCTGTTTGTTCCCGCTAATCACCGAAACGGCTGAACCGATTTCTACGGGCCTTTCACTGGAAGATAGCTGATGTTATAAGGAATAACTGAGACACTTTTATTTTAGAGAAATAATTAGATTTCCGTGCAAATATAATCGTGTAAATTATATATAAATAATCTACTTTCTTTTAAATTAAACCGCGTGTGAAACCGCGGATCCCAGCTAGTGGGTAATAAGTATTTATTTAAGAGGCGTCGAGGTTGGACGTGCGACACAATGGCGTAGGTAGACAAAAAGTTATACACACTTAGCGAAATTAAAAGGTTTGTTTTAGAAAAACGGTTTCAGATCGTAAATATTACAAAGGTTTTGAAGGCGTCTACAGATATTTACGTAGTACAATCAATTGACGTCACGGTTGGCGCAGTGGCTATGCGACTGGCTGTATGCGCTACGGGTCGCGGGTTCGATCCCCGCATGGAATAAATATTCGTATGATCTATAGACAGATGTTTCGGGGTCTGGCTGTTTGTGCACGTGGGGTGTATGCCTGCAAACTGTACCCACGATTGTTTAACGAAATATATTAGGGATTAAATACACGAAAATGGCTCATTAAGTGGTAAAAATACATATAAGAAATACTCTTTGTTCTTATTTATATTATTTAGTTTTTAGTAAAAAGCCCCTTTGTACTTCTCCGATTAAAAAAGAACAAAAAAATAATTCTAATCGAACATGTAGATAGTGGTAAGTTCGTTTTTCATGGAATAGGAGGCGGTGTACGGAGCTCTAAGTGTGAGATTCAGAAACGACTCTAAGTGTGAACTCACGCTCCCATCTGTCAAAATTAGGGGCGTAAGTAGTGCATTTTGACATAAGGAAGCGTAAGTTCACGCTTAGACTCGTTTCTGAATCACACCCTCTGTGTATATTATGTTTCGTCAACAGTTATTTCGTAATTTTCGTTTCCAAACGGAGAACTATACTGCGATTACAAGGTATCCATATCTTAATACGTGAAGAGAAAACGGTGTAACCCTGTTTAAGCATAAATGCGCGCACGGAGGGGTGATTTGGCATGGTTAAAGTTTATATGGACTCGTCCATTGCAGAAAACTAAAACATAATGATTACGGTCGAATTTCAACCATTCGGCGACAACTAGTTTTAATAAATAACTGAAATGATTCATTGGAGTTTCCGACGGGGGATTCATTCACAGCAGTCGATGTCGACAATTTTGTAGGACTCAGATATGGCCTATACTGCTTGGATATGTTGTAACTGTGAGAAAGCAGCTTTTTGTTATTTCTTTATTTTTTCTTTAAAGAAACGTGGGCCCACACTAGGATTTATCCTGTGCGTGGGTGCGTTTACAAACACAAATTCCACACACAACACACCCAGACCCGAAACAATTACCTGCAGATCATACAAATATTTTTCCGTGCGGGAATCGAACCCGCGACAGCAATCGACTGCATCAACCACTGCACCAACGGTGCCGTCAAAGCCACTGGTCAGATCTTATTGTAGCAAATGAAACTTTGTTTTTCTTCAACATAACGATGGGACACGCGAGTCATTCGCCTGGTGGTGAGTATCACGATTGCAGATAACGAATGTAATACTAGGGAGGACTGGACTGGCGTGGTACCAAAATGCGTTCTACTGCTCGAGACATTAGGTAGTTATTAAGTCGTTTATGCCCAGTAATTTCATTAGCTACAGTGCCCTTCTAACTGGAACACAGTAATGTCTTAAGTATAAACATTGCTTGGCGGCGAATATCTGACACTGCAGTGGTAGAGCCTTGCGTCCAGTGGAAATTCTAGATGAACATCCTCCGCCGCGGGGAAGGACGGAGGGGCATGCCGGACTCCTACCGGAAAACCACTGGGTCGGTCATCTTCGGCACCTAAGGGGGGCTCCAGGTCCTCGTATGATCACCACACTAGAGCCACCCACTGGTGCCACGCCTATATGCATATCTCTTAAGAGTGTGACTGTAAGGCGGTCATCCCCCCTCGGGGGGATTGTAAAGGATCCCCCAAAGCATCCCACGGTAGCGTGTAACCACATGCGTGCTACCGTCTTCTCTTGGGTCGCTCGGTGTGGGCACCCAGATTCCCCAATCTACGCACCCGCGAACCCAGAGGCCCCGCCTTATAGCGACGGCAGGGGGATTCAGACGTATGGGAATTAGGCGCCAGGGCGGTTGTTACTCCGGCGCCGTCTCCTCCTTCTTCGAGCAGGATCGGTCCTGTCCCGATCCCGCTCTGTGGTTTCCTTCTGGAGCATGACGCTCTCACAGTACCCGAATTAGGCGGCCTCCAGCAATAAGAAACTTACCACCAGTCAAAAACAGTTTAAAAGATTCCCACCCATATTGAGGACTAGTTGGGACCGGCGGTTTCACCCGCGTTTAATTTAAAATAAATTTAGAGTACTTCGATATTATCAATTTTAAGGGTTTTTCTTTTGTGCGGAACCCTAATTATTTTTCTAAAATAAAAGTAGCCTAAGTTATTCCTCATAACATCAGCTATCTGCTAGTGAAAGTCCCGTGAAAATCGGTCCAGCCGTTTCGGAGACTACCCGGCACAAACAGACAGACAGACAAAAAAATTACTAATAGCCGTTTTGTTGTAGGTACCGTATATACTTTCATATGCATTAAGTAAAAAGCTGTTATTTTGACATTACAAACAGACACTTCAATTTTATTTATTTGTATAGATAAAATTACAGACACAAATTGAGTCCCATCTCGTCGGTCCATCGTTGTGAACTCGCATTGTCTCGCGTATTATAGTCATTAGTACCATTATTCTGCAATCTTCAAAGCTATTAGCGACGTGTAAATAACTCCATCAGTACAACCCACGCGCCGGTATTACAACATAGAACTGTTCTAGTGTATTGTAGTAGGGAATGAGAAGTCCAAGATTTCGGACAACGTATCATCATGTTCGCTGTGTGGTGCCGGCTCAGAATACCACCACCCCATCTCCTTCCGTGGGCGTCGTAAAAGTCGACTAAGGGATTAGCCGGAGGATGGGCAGCAGCGTCCTTCGAGTACATTAACAACTCAACTGCGATCGCCAACCCGCCTGCCAAGCGTGGCGATTATGGCAAAACCCCCCAATGAGCCCACAACACACCCATATCGGTCATTGTGGTGGAGAGTTTGGGGGAGGCCTGTGTCCAGCAGTGGACTCCATTCGGCCGAAATGATTAATTGAATGATCATCATGTAAGCCATACGACGTCCACTGCTCAACAGAGGCCTCCCCCATAGTGCCAGTACTCACCACCCCTGGCAGGCGAGTTGGTGAGCGCAGTATGGCTGCTGTTCTAAAATGGGAACGCTGCTGCCCATCCCTCTGGTTCAGAAACCCTTAGTCGGCTTTTACGACATCCACAGATGGGAGTGGTGCTACATTCTTAATCCGGACACCACGTGGATAACCACCAACTACTTGTAATCGTGCAACTAATCAAATTCTGAGTATTCATAAGTCCCTGCCAATGATACACTGTAATAAAAATATTTGAATATGAATTGGATTCTTACCGTGTTCAAATCCTCGATCCTGGTCATCACTCCCATAGCCATCTCCCTCCTGTCAGCGGGGGCTTCCGGGCACGGGTATAGGGTAGCGCGGAAGCCTTCGCAAATCTTCTTGACGCGAGTCTTCAGCTGGTCGCCTTGGAAGAAGATGATGAACACCGACTTGTACACCTGGTCAGACTGCAAGACAAATGAGCTGCTGTTGGATATTGCATCATATGTAAGGAGGAACTGACGTGATTTAATTTGCCTGATATTTTTTTTTTAAACGTTGCCCCACTCTAGGATTTCTCCTGTGTCGTGGGTGCGTTTACAGACATGAATTCCACACACAATACACCCAGACCCGGAACAACTACCTGCAGATCATACAAATATTTGTTCTGTGCGGGAATCGAACCCACAACCCGGAGCGCAGCAGCCGACTGTATCAGCCATTGCACACATTGGCCATGTGGTACAGAATATAATGTTAAGCTAATTTTGTTACGGCCCGTAATACCAGAGGGCTAATTCTCGTAATTTAAAATTGTTCATAATATAGTTCCGATCTAGTCTCAGTGTCATATACGTCACAAATGGTATTCTCCTAAACTAACAAACAACGTCAAACGTGAACATACACTGTGATGAGATCGAAAATGAATCGAAAGTTGATCGAAGTCGAAACGGTATTCTGCTAACATTTCGAACTGTGACATGTACTAAATTTACATTAAATAAACGTCAAAATTGAGCTGAACTTTATGAGTAGCAGAATAGCATTTTTTCGGTCAATTCATAATTTAATCTCAGTTCGGTCAAGTTTCAGTCATAGAGTAAATGAATTACGAGAATTGGCCCTCTGGTCTTGAACGCGTGACCCAGTGCTTAAGAAGAGTCCGTAAACATTCGGGTCATCACGACCTTTTCGTTATCATCATAGCAGCCACAGTACGTCCACTGTTGAACAAAGCAAGATTTTCTACAATTGTATCGTAATTTTGGGGGGAATTTGCCAGTACTCGCTTGGTAGACGGGTTGGTGAGAGCAAATTAGCTGCTGTTCCAAAGAACGGACGCTGGTCCCTCCATCCCTTTGGTTTTGAGTCCCTTACGTTCCTAATCCGAACACTACACGACATTGTAACCCCATTAGAAAGTTGAGTTACAATCGAGAAGAGACTTTGCCCAAAGAGTGTCCGTTGGGTCGTCTTCCATCTCATGGCACTACCCATTTCTACCTATTCTTCTTTTTATCATTACGCAGTTTTTTTTTATTAACTACGTCGTATCCTAGTATTTCTCCTGTATCGTGGGTGTAGTTTACAGGCATAAAGATCACATGCACAATCACCCAGGCCCAAAACAACATCTGTAGATCATACAAATATTCGTCCCGTGCGGGGATCGAACCCGCGACACGTAACGCAGAAAGCCAATTGCTAATCCACTGCGCTAACATTTATTATATCCGTACCAAATTAATTGCTTAATTGCCTCACTAATTAAGGAAGCATAGTTCTTATAGCAATCGATAAGCGATTGGATGGTTCCATCGTAAATTAATTTCATTCATTCATTGTTATGGTAGACAAGTTCGAGGACAATCGCATCTAAACCAACAAGGAAACGTCGTTGGTGATTTAAAAGAAACATACAAGGTCTTACTTTAATAGTCCACGATATTTTGCATGGAGCCTATGTGAATGATGTCGATAATGTAGGTATCACTAAAAATAAATCGGTTGTATTTTTGTCAGCATTTTTTATAAATCCCTCATTTCATTACTTACTGGTTCTTCTAGTAAGTTATTATAATATCCACTTGTATCTAGTAAGAAAATGGTGGTCACGGCCAGCCGACCTATTTAGGTAGTCGGCAACGTCAAACGAAACAGGTGAAAGGTGGCGCGCGTCGGCGTCGCACAAATGAAAGAATTAAATTTTTCACCGTCAAATTAATTTTTCGTGGTACTTCATCTTTAGCATTTACTACGGTGCTATGCAAAATATCGTGAATTATTAAAATAAGACCTTATATAACTAACTTCTGTCTTAATAATTACTAAATAATTATTTGTTCACAAAGATAAGGTACCTCGCTGATATGGAAAAACTTACCGAATTGATATGCGACAAAATATAATATCGAACATCAACAGCCGAAACCTGAATAAAAAGCACTGGTAGGTTCAAATACTTACAGAAGACGGGTCTTCCAACGGTGTGTCGATCTCAGCCTGACGGAGGAATACATTTCCTCTGCAGGCGCGCCACAACATACGCTCAAAAGCAGGGATACGTTCACGGAGAATCACGCCAGCCACGAAACTATACAGAAAACGGAATTAGCAATAGTCCATAACCAACGCAGCAAAATAAAGCGGCTACAATCCTTATTTTGCGAAATTCGAAAACACTTATTTTGCTGCGGGGTCATAATTACCGGTGCAAGTTTAAAATAATGAACCCTCAGTTCAAAGTATACAGTCCATATTTCAGAAGCAAGTATCGCAAATCAGAGACGAGAGTATTTCAAATACCATAAGATTTTTTTAAACTTTGAAGTAATTGTCAAACTACATCACATATTAGGTACCAGTTGAATCTGTAACATCTTTGAATCAAATCGTTCAAATGACGTAGACAATTACAGGAGATTTCCCGGAATAATAATAAACAAAATCTTGCTTATTTTACTGCAATAAATGGACTTGAAAGTAAAGATGAAGGTGTCAGACCGGCTCAAAGTCATTACGATGTTCAATATGAAACACATTTATACGGTAAGTCAAATTTCACGGTTGATATAATAATAAATTACGAATAAATTATGGAACTCGAAATATTTGAAATTCCCTCGTCTTCAGAGCGTGAGTAAAATGATAATGAATCAAGGAAAATGACGCCCAAATATACAATAGACCACAATGTGGTGGAATTTTGAAAGACCAAAATAATTTACTAATCTAAGAAAATCATACATATATAAAACGCAGTCTGTAAATAACATTGAACAAATTAGTGACAATATAAAATACAAACGAAACATAATTGTTGAACGCGCGTCAGAGAGCAGGCGGGGTACGGTTAGGAGCATCTTGCAAGGTTTCATATTGTCCTTATTCAACAAATACGGTATACCGCTTCCTGCCCCGCCCTTCCTTAAACGCGCGTCAAGTAAACATTTTTGTCGTGAACACGAATTATTTACAAACTGCAAGAGCAGGAGACGTTGATATTACACAAAGTGTTTAACGAGCATTGCAATAAAACATACAGTGTGATGCATATTGAAATAGGTCGCACGAGTCTCGTGTTACTGACCGAAACAGATCCAGAATCGTGCAGTTATATTTGCCTGCATGTCTTTGTAACTGGGAAAGTTTTGTATAGTATGCTTAATTTATATTCAAGAACTGACATAGCTGGTTATTCAGCAAAAACAATTATTACAATTCTAAAACTAATATTGTCTGTATCATGGCGGGGTTTCCTGATCGAATACGGGGAGTACGCCTTACATAATACATTCCACTATGTGTTATGCTTATGATCCATCGTCTACTTATACAGCTATTTTTAAACACAGACGATACGCTACTCCGTGTCTACGCATAGCTCATCGTTTTTAAATATAGTTCGAACAAAGAACTTATAGTTTATTGCCCAGCGTGATATAAATTGAACATCGCACAATTGAACTCTGTCCTTTGAGTGTTGCCATCCTTTTATTCTATTATTACAAACTGCATAACAGCTGCAAATAATCAATAAAACCTTACTTCTACTTTGCATTGAAATGCGTCATTAACCATAACAATAACATCCTCCTGAATTTATTTAAGGACATCAATAAATGTAAGAGATAAAATTCATAACACAATTATTAAAGCGAAAGTAGAAATTACTTCAATTCTATAATTAATAAGTATATTGACTACCACATTAACGTTATTAATTATAACAATTTGCTAAATGAGAAGAATCGTTGGGAGCTCTGTTCTCTAAGTTGTTGACGAGTATGTATATCTGGGACAAACTGTACAGTTAGGTAGGTCCAACTTGGAGAAAGGTCAGTCGTCGAATCCGTATCGGCGAGGCAGCGTTCGGGAAACTTCGCAACGTCTTTTCGACAACAATACCGCAATGCCTCATGACGAAGTTTTCAACCAGTGTGTGTTACCAGTGATGACATATGGAAAAGAGACATAGTCACTCACAATGGGCGTGATAATAAAGCTCAAGGTCACTCGACAAGCTATGTAGAGAGCTATGCTTGGTATTTCTCTACGAGATCGAATCAGAAATGAGGAGATCCGTAGAAGAACTAAAGTTTCCGACATAGCTGAAATAATTAGTAAACTGAAGTGGCAATGGGCGGGGTACATTGCTCGTAGAACTGAAGGCCGTTGGGGCAAAAAGGTTCTGGAATGGAGATCGCGCACTGGAAAACGCAGCGTGGGACGACCTCCAACGAGGAGGAGACGACCTGATGAAGGTCGCTGGGAGTCGTTGGATGAGAGCGGCATGTGACCGCTCGTTGTGGAAATCTAAGGGGAGGCCTCTGTTCAGCAGTAGACGTCCTTTGACTGATATGATGATGATGGTAAAGAATCGTACAGAGGCGAATATAACATTCCGTGATCTCTTTAAATATGGGAATAATGCAAACATTTCAGAGACAGAATAATCATTTCCATAAAAAAAAACTTTTGTTCCTCGACGTCAAAGGCACATGACAGATCATGCAGCTCGGTTGTGCTAATAGCTACCATTCATAGAGATAAGATTGAAATCTCAACTGTCATCAGTTTTCCATTCCGAGTAAAATGATAATAGAACATTCGTAATGGATATCGTATCTTCAAACAATAGATCTGATAAAACTATGCTGTGACATAATTATTTACAAATGATTATTGTTACATAAATTATTATTTTTATGTACATTAAACAAGACTGAAGCAACATGCTATCTGCCTAACTATATATTAACGCTAAGTCTAGTAACTAGTTTGGTCTGGTTTCTCGGATTTGTTTCCGTGTGATCGATTTCATTCTTTTCATCATCATCTTTCTGACCTGGTGCCAAGATACTTGGGATCAGAATATTATGTTATCATATTGCTAAAGTTTTGGCATAATGGTTTTACAGTCAGCCGCCTGCTTGACACCAACCCTTCTTGGGTATGCTGCGAGTAAGTAATAGCGATAAGCAGTACGCACTGGCTTTCAAATTTCCTTTGTCGCTTTCAACGACACCCACGGCATGAGATAGGTTAGACCTATTCGTGACTCGAAGCTACACGGACCTTTTCATCTGACTTCAAAATCTAATAACTCGTGCATATTTTCGTAGTGGTATAAGTCATGATTTTTATAATCGTTTTGACGTTTAGCCTCCGTGTTGGACTGGTATCCAGTTAGTTACAGCAGCTATTTTAACCAAGGCTCAAGATTCTCTGTTCTTACTAGTTATTGCTACACTGTCAGCAAATATACAAAAAGATTAGTATCATATTTGTTATTCGTGATTAGAACATGGCCGTTCCGTGTACCGTTATGGTTGGTCTTAAAGCAATGATGCACGAGTTTTATTGCTTTTACAATGACATATAAGGATAATACAGCGCCGCAGTCCGTTCGGATTTGCATTTATACTTATGAGTAAAAACGGATCATCACTTAGCAACTACGAAGAGGATACTAATCTTCGATATTAACTTGAAGATGGGTTCGAAATACATTATGTCGATGAAATATTGGCATTAGACTTGTATGTTGCTGGTGTTTGGGTCAGGGTGTGAATTCGTTCGCAGTTCCATAACCCGCACTGTCATTAACGTGGTCCTCGTGAACATTAGAACAATATATAATGTGTTCAGTATGTAATATATAGTATACTCTACGTACAACAGTTTTTAAGGCGTTATATATATATATATATGGTATGGTTAGTGGCCACCTTTGTCAGAGTTGTTGAAGCCGCCCAAAGGCCTGCGACTTGGCTTAACGACTGCTGTCTAATGACAACAAACGGGACCGACTATTTAACGTGCCCTCCGAAGCACGGAGACGCCCAGTTGAAATACCACTATGCGATCACCCATCCAGAGACTGACCGCGCCAAGCGTTGCTTAACCTCGCCAATCGTTTACCGATCAGTGAGTGCAACTGGTTATGAGCGCCTCTAGGCGTTGAACATTCATCATCATCATATCAGCAAAAGCACGTCCATTGCTGAACAAAGGCCTCCCCCATAGATGTCCACAATTGTGTCATTATTTTGGGGGGAAATTGCCAGTACTCACTAAGCTTGGCAGGCGGGTTGGTGAGCGCTGCACGACTACAGTTCCACAGAAGGGACGCTGCTAACTATTACTCTGATTTACAGGCCACGGAAGGAGATGGAGTGGTGCTATAATCTTTATCCAGACACGGACTATCAAGGACGTTAAGCACTGACAGATCTTTTACCACGAAACTATATAAGTTTACCTGTTTCATAAATGTATACGCAAACAAGTTACTGTTTGCAATCCAGTGACATCTAATTCAATTGTCCAGTACCATATATATCAATTATCGCCGTTTCGCACAATCATAAGCGGGCGTACTGTTTTCTAAAGGTGTCGTGTGAATTGCGACAATTTGTACTTTGAATTAACGAAGTGTTTGTTTTTGTCACATGGACGTGGTTTTAGGCAGTATCAGCATCATTTCAGCCGAATGAAGTCCACTGCTGGACACAGGCCTCTCCTAATGATCTCCACAACGACCTATATTGTGTGCTTATAGGGGGGTTTCGCCATAATCGCCACGCTTGGCAAGCGGGTTAGCAATCGCAGTTCAGTTGTTACTGAACGGAAGGACGCTGCCTATCCTCCGGCTAATCCAATAGTAGCCTTTTACGACACCCACGGGATGAAATGGGGTGGTATAGGATAGTGTACACGGCAAGTATAAGAGTATGTAATCTTAGCGTTAATATATTATATATATTTAGACTTATGTCATGCAAAATTTCAGTATTTTTATTTTGGAATAATCAACAGCATCTGATCCTGTATAAGAGCTGTGTCAATGATATTGTGTAATGTTCCGTGCTGTTAAAGATAGACCACCACATTTCTCCACTTATGTCTGTCGTAAAAGGCGACTAATGTTGATATAAAAAGGATGGGCAATAGCATACTCCTGTGTGCTAATAACAAAATACTGTGACCATTTAATGATCATCGCGAGGCTCATGTTCAGCAGTGGACGTGTGTGGACACCCGTCTGCCAAGCCGTGGCGATTATGACATAACTCTTCAATGAGCACACAACACAAATCCATACCAGTGGTTGAGGCAATCTTTGAAGAAGGCTTCTGTCCAGCAGTGGACATTTTTCAGCTGAAATGAATGATAGCAAACGTATCGCTGGATAGTTTTATGAGTGGGTAATACTCAAACGTTGTTCTCCGTTTAACAGGTACACAGTTTGAGTCGAATTGAGGTAGTCCGTTTCCAACAACACATTTTATCTACCTTATAACTTGTCCTGCAGAGTTCGACAATTAAGCATTTTTATGTTAGTTGTATGTGTTATTTCGTTGTATTTTCCGGCCGGATGATGGTGAACTGACCTCGTGGGGCTGGGGACCTCTGGGTTCGCGGGTGCGTAGATTGGGGAATCTGCGTGCTCACACCAAGCGACCCAAGAGAAGACGGTAGCAAGCATGTGTTGACGCGCTGCCGTAGGACGCTTTGGGGGATCCTTTACAATCCCCCCGAGGGGTGACCGCTTTACAGTCACCCTCTCCGAGATGTGCCTATAGGCGTGGCACCAGTGGGCGGCTCTAGTGTGATCATACGAAGACCTGGAGCCTCCCTTAGGTGCCGAAGATGACCGCCCCAGTGGTTCTAGGTAGGAGTCCGGCATACCCCTTCGCCCTTCCCCGGGGCGAAGGAAGTTCATGAAGAATTTCCACTGGGCACCAATAAAAAAATAAAAATAAAAAAGGTATAAGTGCACTGTTAAAATGTTAAGGACAATCGATCACATAAATAAAACAAATGTCGACAATTCGAGAAACAAATGACTTCGTTTTCAGGAAATTCCCCGGCATCAGAACAGCTGACGTCATCGCGTTTGACAACTCTAAGCGGTACCTAAATAAATATCTTTATATTTAAACCGTAGGATCGACCGGTCCTCTTTGGCGGATTTTGGGGCCGGCTAGGTCTCAGGGACGGGGCCCGTCTGACCGAGTGATGGCCGATACATGCCGGGGTGTGGCCAACCCAATGCTATACGACGAACACCGCGCCCCCAGCCATAGGACATCATCATTTCGGCCCAATGAAGTCCACTGCTGGACACAGACCTCCCCCAAAGATCACCACAACGACCGATATGGGTGTGTTGTGGGTTTTGCCATAATCGCCACGCTTGGCAGACGGGTTGGCGATCGCAAATGAGTTGTTAATGTACTCGAAGGACGCTGCTGCCCATCCTCCGGCTAATCCCTTAGTCGACTTTTACGACATCCACGGGAGGAGATGGGGTGGTGGTATTCTGTGCCGGCACCACACGGCAGCCATAGGTAACTGGAAGAAACACCGTAGGGTTTTAGCCGGGAAGAGTCCCAAGGTTGAGGAAGTCCATTGAAAACTTCTTCGTCAATTATACTGTAAGCGCCAGAAGGGCTTAGCATAACTGAGCTTCGCACATACATTAAAAAAAAGGTCGATATCAAAACCAGATGAATAAATAAGTAAACATGTATTCTGTACTACGTCATTCTGTTGGTGAAAAACCCAGTCGAATATGGACTATCATTGTATAATGATCCGATGATTAGCGTAGTAAGTATAGACTTTTAAAATTATATGGTTAGATCGTGTCCCGTGGCAACTTTTCGTAGACTAACTGTAAATTTAAGAAAGAAATATTAATAAAAAGTATGTTTCAAGGAAAACATTCGTCATTAACAATTCTGGTTACAATTGAATATATAATTAGTATATTTTTACTAACGACAGCAAATACAAACTTGGAAATTACGATCGTGTTATCCAAATGATGGTAAATATATTACCATACTTAAAACTGGACCTAATGTTCAATACCTTTAGGTCAGTTTAAATTTAGAACAGCGACCGGATCATCAAACCAGAAGTCGTTGTGGATTTATACGTATTTACTGTTCCGTGTTAGCCACCCAGAGTTGGAATGTTGAAGTAAATTGGATTTTAACCCGAAGTGTCTAGGTGCATTTTGATTTGTGAAGCCTTTACACTTACTGATGACGTAAGAGATAGTGGCGCCCGTCACCTTGGCGAAATACCAAGACGTCTGTCTGTCTGTGTACGTAAGCGATGTAATTTATAGTTCTGGAGTTTGTCTGTAGTGTGGAATTTTCTAATATACCTGGTACACACGGCTCCATACCAAGCTATACATTTCCAGGATATGCTGATCTCGCATTGTATAGGCTTTTCGCACAGTGAGAGATCGGCTTATACTGGAAATGTATAGCTTGATATGTAGCGTGGGTACTATTTTTTTTTTATCCCCTGTGGCAATTCGTCATGAACTTCCTCCGACCCGGGGAAGGGCGAAGGGGCTGGTCCTCTTAAGATCACACTAGAGCCGCCCATTAGTGCCATATCCTGGAGGGTATGACTGCACGGTGGTCGTCTCCAGGGGGCCTCTAGGGGAGGCGACTGTAAAAGGGCTGCCTCCCGTTGGGTGTAAAGGATCCCCCCAAAGCTCTATATGAGCGGTGCTGCGGACACGGCGACACGTGACCACGCGCCCGCCGCTGTCGTCCCGTGAGCCGTGTGTACCTAGCTTTTTTTCTGGTAAAGACAGTCTCGTTGCGATAAAAGAACCTAAATTTATTAATAAAGATAACTCAAGAGTCGTCAAAACTTTGCATTTTATACTATACAACTGCAATCACACAAGTACATGTACCGACAAAAACGTTAAGGCAAAAATATCACACGATGAAAACCTCGCGACCGATTTCAAATGCATCTTGTGTCAAATATTATTCTTAAAGCTATAAAAGTTTATAATCCTTTGTAAACTTAAATCAATGTCTCCATACTGACACTGAAGTAGGTGTACACAATACTCGTGTTATTCAAATTACACCATAAAACAGGTTGATAACAAATAAGTTATTACTCGTCATGTGCCTGACTGTACTATTGTTATTTAATGTTATTTACATACACTATACCGTAATTGAGTTTATATTCAATCTTAGCCAGGTGTTTAATAGGCAGTCAAGGTTTGTTACTGAATAGACCGGGCCGATAGCGTCCTTACACAATATGGTTGGGCTGTAGGTAAATAATAATGGAACGTGATCGATACATACTCATTAAATACATAATAGATCGTAAATGTGTACTATTGAAACATGAAATATCCAAAAGCCTCCCAAACGGCATTGGTGCAGTGGCTGATACAGTCGGCTGCTGCGCTCCGAGTCGTGGGTTCGATTCCCGCACGGAACAAATATTTGTATGATCTGCAGATAGTTGTTCCGGGTCTGGGTGTATTGTGTGTGGAATTTGTGTCTGTAAACGCACCCACGATACAGGAGAAATCCTAGTGGAGGCAACGTTTTTTGAACAAAAAAAAAACGAATGGTCTTGAGAGATAATTACTGAATTAGCAAGCTTGGGGGATTAAAAATCTCATAACCATAACTCATACCTACATAATTTATTATTTTATTTTCAGAAGTCATAAATAAACTTTGTTTTCAGAATGATAACGAGTCGAATAATTCATTCGCTTGGTGGTACGCGTCATGCCTGCACATGACAATTGTAATGCAACCCAGGACTACTCCAGCGTGGCTATTAATAGAATAATTTCACTAGCTACATTGCCCTTCTAACCGGAACAATTAATGTCTAAAGTTGAAACACTACTGCTTAGCGGTGAATATCAGCTGGCACTGGGGAATGGAGAAAAACCTACCTCGCCAGCCTCTTTTAATAAAATACCTACCAACAGTGACTTTAAACCATTCCTCCCCACTGTCATATTTTTTGGACACTATTTTCAAAATTTCTTTTTTTCTAATAAAGGAAATTTCTTTCGCTGTATAAAATGTTTACGTAATTTTAATGTAATTTTAAAAATTGATCGGTTTAGTTGACTGATGGAGAGCATTGAGTTCCGATTGTATATACCGTAAAAGGAAAACGTTACCTACTTCAAAGTACATAAGACTTATTCTTAGATCTCTATATATAAAAAGAGAAAAAAAAATATATATATAAAACAAATAAAAACAAAATATAATTTGTTAACTTGTGATAGACATTCAAAATATCTAGCCGTCCTATAAGTATTGCTCCAAGCAACTTGATAGTATCTCTTAAATGTTAGTTTTTCAACACTCGCAGAGTAACGTCTGTTCAACCGAGGTCTTCATCATAAAGATCGACACAAATATTCATTATATGAGCGAATCTAAGATATTTAAGACATTGTACTTACTCCCACTGCTTAGGTTCTTGCAAACCAGATATTTTAGACGGGTAGGTTTTATTCTATAAGGAAGGAAAACAATTAAAATACGGGATTCTATATCGAAGGATGGGCAGCAGCGTCCTTTCTATGGAATGGTAGCCATAATGGACTCACCAATCCGCTTGTCAGCGTGGTGAGTATTGGCAAATTCCCCCAAACTGACGACGAAATTGTGAATTTTGAAAATTGTGAAAATCTATCGGGGAGGCTTTTGTTCAGTAGTGGACGTATAAATGGCTGATATGATGAAGGAAAACAATAACTCTCGGAAATTCCAGATTGGTTACAATTGCCAGGAACTTTATAACGCTTTAGTTATTACATTAACAGCAACCTGGACTGGAAATATTTACCTAAACTTGGCCTAAACTCTATCTAAAAGATATTATTATAAATACAAGAACAAGAAGCAGGAATAGCAAAGAAAGCAAGAGAAGAATCTCATACAAGGATTCTTCTTCGAACCGAAGGTTAGCTAGTGTATATAATATCTGTGGTTAGGTTAAGGCGCAGAACGTACGATTCGCAAATCGCCTGGCGAAGAAAAAGGTCCGATATAGTTTTGATACTGTGCGATAATTGATGCTAATGTGAGGTAATTAAAAAGAAAAATGTATATATAAACACCGTACAGAAAAAAAAACAATATTCCATTTTTTTACGATGAACTTAATGAATAAATACTTTATATCCAGCCAGATTCATGGTGGTTGTGACAAACGACAAGACTAATTAATTCACCTATATACATTTGAACTCAATGCAATCATTTATTAATAGTTCGCTGCACGACTGTACAGGCAAACCAAGGATGTCACGAAGGACATTCTCTAGTCAAACTACGTAATCATTAAATTACTAATTTGTTCTTAGATAATAAATTCTATATTACAATTGATTACACCATTGTTATATAACAACACTTCAACGAATTGAGGTTATCAGAAGCGTAGTACGCGTATTTGTAGTGATAAAAATATTGAAAAGGAGGGAAAAGATTTGTTAAAAAATCTGAAGAGATTTCACAATGTTTAGTGATTGTCATGCCATAGCGCAAACAATGCCGTTTGAAAACGCCATATTGACCCAGTTTCATCGACCAGTTTGCAATTTACAAGATTTATAGTTTTCTTCCTGTAGCAGATTCATTTTCGTTTATCAAAATAAAGACTTGACGAACAGAAATTGTGGTGCCGGCTCAGAATACCACCACCCCATCTCCTCCCGTGGGTGTCGTAAAAGTCGACTAAGGGATTATCCGTAGGATGGGCAGCAGCGTACTTCGAGTATATTAACAACTCAACTGCGATCGCCAACCCGTCTGCCAAGCGTGGCGATTATGGCAAGACCCCCCAATGAACCCACAGCGCATCCATATCGGTCGTTGTGGTGATCTTTGGGGGAGGCCTGTGTCCAGCAGTGGACTTCATTCGGCCGAAATGATGAACAGAAATTTCAAGATTGGTCAATTTTTTTTTTTTTACCAACACCCAAAAGCAACCAAGCCCAACAAGCGAAGTGGAATGATGATTCACTTCATCACGCGATCTATCCATCTATATAGAAAACTTGATCCTAAACAAAGAGGACATTTTATTGAGTCACAGCATTTCAAGATCAACGAACTGGAATACATAAACTGGTCAGACAGCTTTTTAAGCAAACGAATAGTTATACAAGTCACCTAAGGCTCTCTTAACCATGATCTTGTTACAATTGTGACGGGCAGTTGATACTTTTCACATCACCGGTAATGAGTCAGTCACGAGCCATAGGTCGACGATCGCGTAACGGTACATACATATAAATATTATTTGTGTATGTTTACCTATCGTCGAGAAAGCAAGGTAACAAGTAGTGAGAAACGGTAAATGGACTACAGTTAAAGTTATAACTTGTGTGAGTGTACATATGACAGCAGAGCTAAGCTTAAATCATGATAACAACGACTTGACTGTATTGGTTCTGCGCTGATCTCGCTTTCCGGCGACAAACAGGAAGATTTTTATTCCATCGATCGAGTTTCAGATTTACATTTCACGAAATAAAATGGAATATTCTGGAACAGTCCGAACCAAAACGGAAACACGTTTCTATTACTAAGCGGTAACAGAACACCATATATTTGATGTTTTATATATTTGTTATTAATATTAGATTTTATAATTGTGTGAAATGCCCGACTCCTGTGCTAGGTGATAAACCTGCTCCAGTGTAATCATACGAGGACCTGGAGCCTCCCTTAGGTGCCGAAGATGACCGCTCCAGTGGTTTTAGCCAGCATACCCCTTCGCCCTTCCCCGGGGCGAAAGAAGTTCATGAAGAATTTCCACTGGGCACCAATAAAAAAAAAAAAAGGTGATAAACCTAAGTTACAAAAGAATTAAGATCGCCTGAGTGACATATATACCTATAAGATACTGTTTATTTTCTCGCACAATATTTAACATGGAATAACATTTGATAAGTTACATAATTTGTACAGGTATATTATGGGAGACTGGTGCCTAAACTCGCTCGGCTCGAGGCCTGTATTTCAGGATATACCATCGATATCAATAACTTAACCAACGTCTAGCATAAACCGGTCAAAACCTTTCAAATAAACAAACAGAGGAACAATGTGGATATCAACAGCCATGACTCATTCAAAGCCCGTACAAACAATGTCAGTTTATAAACATGGTGGCCAGTAATGCAGTACTTAGTCGACCTAATCATGTGATTTGATATACGCGGTTAATAACATTTTATTTAAAGAATGTGTCATGGATGTCACTACTTTGTGCAACTGGGAAAACCCAAAACGATTGCTGCATTATTGTGCAACTGACAAGCAGACGTGCATGCTGTTGCTATATTTGGAATAGATTTTTATTAAGTTCTTGCTTTACTATGTCAAAAAACAACTATTTCGATTGGATGAAACATTATACTATATCACTTTTATTGTGAACTATCTTAGCTACTTCATTAGTAAAGCTAGAGGTAAGAGGAAAGACCTTGGGGTTTTAGCAGGTTTGAGCCAGGCATGCGCCTCCGCCCTTCCCAAGGCGGAGGAAGACCATTAGGACTTCCCGACGATAAAAAAAGGTCATATATTTATCATAGAGACAGTTTAGTATAGCTTTTAGTACGCTTAAGGACCATGAATAAACTATATTCGTATTATATTTATGTTGCGAATGAATTTATGTATGAGTTGCAAACGTTTCCTCTACATAGCCATTAACTGTTCTGACGAAAATCTAGAGAACCTGTCCGAACCATCTCGATAATAACTTGTTTTCGATTACCTATCTAAAACTTGTTTATTTTTTACTGAACCTCTATATCGCATACCTACGTTCAGAAAATTACATGTTTTAATCCGCTTATATACGACGACCGTCAAAGTTATTAAGTAGTAGAGCCGTGTGTAACGCGAAGAACGAGCCAAAAACAAAGACAATTTACAAAACAAATGAATCCGCGTTGTCTATTTTTTGCCATAATATAAATGGGCACTAACTGCTACCCTTTAATCACGAAATAATTATCTTTTATAGATATTTATCTTAGACTCAGAACCAGTAACCTTGTGTTCTGACGGCAGCAAATCCGTCGCAATGATTTACCACGATCCTGATTTAATCTGCCGAGATAGCAACACAATCTCTAGACAAAAATGTTCTTATCAGTCATCTTAATAACATTCGATAACTGAAAGTATTGTTTTTGTTTGAAACATTTATCTTCGAGAAAGCTTGAGAACTTTTGTTTGCATAATAAAAACATACCAGTAAGATGAAACAACCAAACACGTTCCCATAAAGGAAATAACTGAATGCATACAGTAATATTGATAATTGAGAACATTGTTTTAGAAACAGAGTGTGGGAGCCGGTAAGTAACGTGATAGTTATGCGATATCAGTGACAAGGAACTGGGTCATGGCTGGGGAGATATTTTAATAGGACCGAGTCCACAGGTGTGTTAAGTGACACGAAGAACCATGGACACAGACAATAGCAGCATCAAATCAGCCAAAAGTCACGTCAACTGGGGAGAATCTGCCAATATGAGTATTGACTAATATGACAATATGAACATTTGCCAAGCTTGGCAGGCGGGTTGGTGAGCGCAGAGAGGCTGCTGTTCCACAGATGCTGTTACCTATCCCTCTAGTGTAGAGTCTTGCCTTTTAGGATATTCCAGTGATGACATATGGAACAGAGACGTGGACACCCACAATGGGCCTCATAAGAAAGCTCAAGGTCACTCAGCGAGCAGAACTAAAGTTGTCAACATAGCCGAAAGGATTAGTAAACTGAAGTGGCAATGGGCGGGGCACATTGCCCGTAGAACTGATGGCCGTTGGGGCAAAAAAAATCTCGAATGGAGACCGCGCACCGGAAAACGAAGCGTGGGACGACCTCCAACGAGGTGGATAGATGACCTGGTGAAGGTCGCTGGGAGTCATTGAATGAGAGCGGCATGTGACCGCTCATTGTGGAAATCTAAGGGAGATGCCTTTGTTCAGTAGTGGACGTCCTGTGGCTGATATGATATTCGTAAGAGGAAATGGAATGGTGCTACATTCTAAATCCGGACACCACAAGGAAAGACAATAGCATAACATACTATAAATATTTTGGATTTTTTATTTATTGAGCAAAATACCTATATTTTGTTCTCATCTCTATATCTGACATATCGAAGTAATATGTAACTTCATTGTAGGTAAGCAAACCAAAATATGTAATGTTTCTTTGTATAATTTTGATATGACATTGATTCGCACGTGTATTGTGTAAGTTTTTAAATGATGTAAAAAGGGAAAGTCCTGTAAAACCTTATATTATTATTATTTACATGCATACATTTTATGGTGAAATATTTCTTTGGGCAATCTATAATTAATACCATATTTCGAGTAAGTAATGAAATAAATAATTTTGATTATGCCAATTATACTTAGTTTTAATATTATTTGCTAGTATTGCTTCTACGAGTAGTAACTTCGTAGCTACAAAGCCAATTAGAAACAACCTCAATGACATAATTGATACCTAACAAGCCCATATTGTGTTAGACAGCCAGCATTGTATTACACAATGTATCTACTTGGAAAAGGCTAAGCAAATTTATCACAACCATACTCGATCGATTCAAGGCTGTAACGCAAACTCCGTATTTTGTTAGACACGTTAAACACAATTTTAAATTGCTTCAAATACACCGTCAGATTGAATATAAACAGTTTTTAATTAAGAATTGGCACAAGATAGACGGCAGTTGGCTTCAAACAAACTACACGTTTTCTCGAGTATTAGTCGGACCTATTAGACATGTTTCGACATACTTATTATTATATTGAAATACCATTACTGATTTCAAGTTAATAAAGCTTATCCAAAAAAGGACATCAGTAAGCCGTCTGAGTCGGTTTGAATGAATAACACGAGTCTGTGTCGAACTAAAATATAACACAAAACATAAATTATTATCTAAAACACTCGTACCAAGACGCTGTTAGGATTCTACATGTTGAAAAATATCTTCGATCTCGAAACTTTTCCTATTGGCGCCGAATCAGATATAATTCTAGAACTGTGTCCCTCTAGGAGCATATCTTGGATCATTATTCAAACAATATATGAAAACATTCAAGATTCCATTATTACACATTACACACGTTTCTTTCATTAAATTTTTGATAAGAAATGTTTACAGAATAGGAAAAATTTGATCACGAAGTGCCGTATAAATTTCAGCTTTTTACATTTTTCGCACCTATTTCCATTATCTATTCTTGAAGTCCAAGTTACCTTGACAACGCACATAAAATTTAACGTTGTTTTAATTAAACAATACTGTGATATTGAAGTGGATGTTAGTAAGCAAGTGAAGGGTGTTAGTATTGAACTGAATGTTCATTTGTTCCCAAGTGTGGAAGACAAAATTGAAACGAGTCAAGTTAATTTCAATGTTGTCCGTGACACAAATTTGTGTTATGTTTATTCTGAGACCATACATTTACAACATATACCCGAACCGTTACTACCTCTATACCCATCTACGATATAAAATACAATATACACTACTAACCAAGGCAGGAATTCCAGGGATTCTTGTTTATCCCGCAAACTAGGGAATAAATCAAGCACAAATGTTTAGCCATACTGTACAGTCAGGACTACAAGTTAATACAATTGTTTAATTATTACATTGACATGTTGGTTATTTAGTTCAACAGTTCTGTAATGTTCATAATATTCTAATTTATAAAATAACAGAAAAAGTATCTCATGCATGAATGTGTAATAGATGTTTTTAGGGAGTTTATTTCTTATATGAACAACAATTACTTTTCATTGAGCCAAGCGTTCAATTTTGTCATTTTTCAACGACAAATTACTTTGCAGGAAGAGTTTATCGTGTTTTATCACGTGCAATATTAATTCCTATAAAATGTTCACATAAACCGCAAAACTGAAGGCTCACTTCAACTTCAGGGCAATTTCTTTGTTGACAATGTAAATATTTACATGATTCTTCTTCAAATAATAAAAGTGTCACGTTTATGTGAACAAAGTGATTGATTGCATCGTCTTTCGTGTAGTACGTCGCTAGGTCATTATTCGCAAGCATCGTTTTACTAACGTGTAGATAATTAATCAGTAAACAGTTAGTAGGCAATAAGTCTGTAGCTTCCGCAATGATAACGTATGATATTCATGACAGGACATACAAGACGAGCAACCAACAGAACCAGTTTAGAATAGAACAGCAGTTGAACTGTTTGCGTGAACAGTCCAGCTGAGTAAGTATCTGGTGGTGGTCAGTGTCACTCCAGTGCGTATGTACACACACATACATACCCTAGTTGGACGTGGCCGATATGTCTGTTCGGGTCGTCGGATATGAGGGCGCGCGTCATCGACTCAGTGGTATTGGCACCACCCTCGTGCTACACGGAGGACAAACATAAACATGTAGACAAACATTGCCCATATGACTTCACAATGAACGCGACAGATACGACAATACACCACACGACGCACACTATTCCCTTGCCTGTTGTAGTAAAAAAGTAGCGCCATCGAGTCACTGCAAAACACCTCGTACTTCGCGGTGGTGTGCTGATAATAACCTAGCTACGAACAAATTATATAAAAGCTTCATATGCATTGTTAGTTTGTGTCTACTTCGTATTGTGTTCAAATTACAGTGTCGTTTATAATAAACTAAAAAATAAATACTCTATTATTCTGACTCGTCGTGATCTACTTACGACATGAACATATAAAAATCATAAAGGCATGCATAAAAATGACAAGTACAGAAAGCGTGGATGACTTTATGATAACGAAAAGAAACTATTTTGTAAACCTTTTCGACACCTATAGCTGAAATTGTAGATGGACTTCAAAAATAAATCATGTAGATAACATTGTTAGTTCAAAATAAATTAAAAATCTCACTCAGGCAGCAATTGGTTAGCACGCTTGGTAAGGGAATCAGGAGTATTTCACCAAGCTTTATTAGACTGACATGGTCTGGACCGGGTGGTTGCGTTGCTACAACTAAGCTATCATTCCATCACACAAAGAAGACAAAGAGAGGTGTTATGTTGATGATATACTATAAACCGGCCGACTCCAATGCTTGCCTGAGTGGTGATCGGTAGACTCCAGAATCAGCGTCACAGTACAAGCGCTGTAAAAATAATAACGCTCATGTCTGTGCTTTAATTTCCATTGACAGAAATGGAAATCAAAACGGTCCAACGAGCGCGTCTTAATCAATCTGAGCATACCCCAGCTTGAGAGCTTGCCCGCCCGCCATGAGCCCCTCCTCCCCAAGTAGGGTCACTTGTTCCTCCTCTCGCGACGGGTCCGCCATCTTGTGCACACACACGCCAACATGGCGTCAAGGTCAGAGACGCGTCAATGTCAATGTCACATTTGGTACGATTTAGGAGCGTGAAGGATTTGATTTGTGAGCATGAAATCATCTCTGCGATAATACCACGTGTAAATTGGATTTTGACTGAGATTAGAAATCGTTCATGTGTGCTACCACGAGTACAATCAAATCAGACAGTAATGTATGCGTGCGATCAATCAAGTGACGACAATAGACGTACAAAAATGTGACATTGACAACACGACGTCATTATTTCAAACAATATAACCGAATCTAAACGTTTCATTTCGTATATTTATAGTTTTTGAAGCCCACTTTGTCGTATAGATATAAAATAATTTTATAATAATAAATAACTTAAGACCCACGACCTTGGTTTAGGGAAAATGTTAACAATGTTCAAAGAATTGGAAAGTGTTGAACATAAATTAGTACTTGATACTGTTGTTATTGTGCTTATAGTTATTAAAATAAAATAAAATAATAATATTTAATGAGACACTGATCCAACAAAAGTGCCAATTAATAAATGATAAACTGAATATGATTAAAATAAATAAAGAAGATTAAAACATTGATCGTGGAGCTAGTTTTTTTCTACAACAGCAGTTATTTGTATCGTATTCATACCTTTGCTATTGTGTTTTATCAAGCTGAACTCTATCTAATTTATTAAAATAATCTATTGACGACAAACAATCTATTCGTAAACCTTCATAAGTTATTGTAATTACAGCCCAATATTGACATACAGTAAAGGATACTGTAATGTGACACTTGACGTAATTGAACAAACATAGTAATTGAATTGCGTTGATAATTAATTGCCATAAGAATTTTACGTAAAATATCACGAGAACATTTTAGTAAGCTATCTTATCGTTGGATAATTCTAATATATTGGACGTGGCAACTATTGATTACGTTGGCACGTAAACAGATTAGTAAATGTGAGGTATGTTTCAAGTTTTTGTGATTGTATATATTCGTGAGCTCTAAGCGAACTGAAGTTGGTTTAACTTACCTCGTCAAAGAAAACTTGTGTTTTTCTTAGGATATGTTTGAGTTCTGTAAGCTCAAGGTAGTTTCTCTTCAGTGCTTCGGCGTTTTGGTTTACCTCGCGGAGTTCATTCTCTAGCTTTTCGAAGGTAGCCTATGACACAGAAATGATAACTTTACGAATATGTCCAGCTTAAATTAAACAATACCTAAAAATCCAAACAAGTTAGTTCAACATTTATAGTCAAGCAGTATTCTCAAAATCTTATACGAATTACATAAAATCTAGCTTGGACTTTTTTCACCAATTCTTTTCCTGCATTGTAGTGTAACTGTATCTTGGAACTGGTGTAACTGCAACTTGCTAAGTCCGATATTTTTTGAAGTATTGTTAATACATTCAATAAGACAGACAATTCAATAATATCCAAATCATAGCAGAAATCTAATGCCGCCGCCGACAGAATGCGTTGCTGGCTGGTTTCTTTTATATTAAATTTAGCGCAAAACTTTTTTTAGGTTATTCATCATATCAGCCACAGGATGTCCACTGCTGAATAAAGGCCTCCCACTTAGATTTCCACAACGAGCGGTCACATGCCGCTCTCATCCAACGACCTTCACCAGGTCGTCTGTCTACCTCGTTGGAGGTCGTCCCACGCTGCGTTTTCCGGTGCGCGGTCTCCATTCGAGAACCTTTGTGCCCCAACGGCCATCAGTTCTACGAGCAATGTGCCCCGCCCATTGCCACTTCAGTTTACTAATCCTTTCAGCTATGTCGACAACTTTAGTTCTACGGGTCTCCTCATTTCTGATTCGATCTCGATTTAGGTTATACCTAGTAGGTTGAAATTATAATATGAATTTTAATATCGTAACATCAACCTAAACAGAAACCATTCCAACTGACAGGTGTTCTTGGGATAGTTTACTCTCTCTCACCTCAAGATCTATCATCTCCCTGGGTTGTGGCGCTTCGGGGCACTCGCCCGGGATCTCCAGCATTGGGATCCCGTCGCGACGGATCTCCTTCTCCAGGTAGCGGAGCTTGCGCTCCATCTCGTCGCAGCGACGGACCTCATTGACGAACTTGCGTTGGAACGCATTCACATCGGGATTTAACTGTGGGAGAACATTCAAAATTAATTTCGGTATATTTTAAGTATTATTGTTTATTGTACAAAATAAAATAGAAAACATTGATTGTTAAATAAAATATGATGTACAAAGGTGACCTTAACAAAGATTTACTCTTGCAAAACCTGGAATGATAAAAAAAATTAAAACCAAAGGACAGTATTATTGTTATTGGCGTGTACTTTATAATATTATCTCGTAATAATAGAGATGTCGAGTGTCCAAGCAGTATCGTTAACCAAGTATAGTTTTGTACGATTTTATCTTTTCTTTAACTATTTAGACCTTGTGGGTTCTATTGTTTATGTTCTCGGAGTAAAATAGAATCGCGTTA
The DNA here is from genome assembly GCA_947459985.1 of Diloba caeruleocephala. Lineage (NCBI taxonomy): Eukaryota > Metazoa > Arthropoda > Insecta > Lepidoptera > Noctuidae > Diloba > Diloba caeruleocephala. The sequence goes on along the minus strand of OX381612.1, from coordinate 27,008,299 downwards.
GGTAGGTTATAATATGATGCCCCCCTAAGCCATTTACAATCCTCCCCGAGAAGTGCCTGGGGGGCGGCCCTTTTACAGCAGCCTTCCCTCCGCTAGAGCGGGTGACCGCTTTACAGTCATCCGCTCCGAGATGTGCCTATAGGCGTGGCATCAATGGGCGGCTCTAGTGTGATCTTACGAGGACCTAGAGCCCCCGTCGGTGCTGAAGATGACAGCTCCAGTGGTTTTAACCGGTAGGAGTCCCTTCCCCCTTCACCCTTCCCCGGGACGAAGGAAGTTGAAGTAGAATTTCCACTGGATATGTCCACTATATCCACCAATAAAAAAGGTAGTGTGATTCCACACGTACAAGTCCACAACTATGTAGACCAAAGTCTATCAGCAAATAATTGATATCTAATAATTCCTCTTAACAACTGCTCGTAATAGAACATCGATGCGGGCAAATTGTTAGTCTATTAAATATTGTAATATTGTCTTATAATAGACTACACTTTGTAACCAGCCTCTACTATAACGAGGGTAATAATGGCTCTTGTCATCAATGCAACAAGGATTTACTGATATACGACTTTCCAGTTAAAACCTTGGGACACTATAATAAATCTTCGATGCTTCTATATATATTTCTAACCCATACATTTGTTTAATAAATGTGCTTTAAAATGGACAGCAGAATCCATGGCGTAAGTATGATACGTAAGTCATGGACTCTGCTCTATTCGTAAACGCCCACTGCCACGTAAGGGAATGTTCCCATAATTACAGCGATTTGCAGGATGTTGCTCAGAAGAATGCTCCTGGCGATCCTATAGATCAGGGATTCCCAAACTATTTTGGGCAAGAGACCCCTTTTCCAAAATGAACTGATAACTCAGACCCATAGCCAAATTGCTTTAAAAATCCTGTCTAGTTTTTTTTCCTATTGATACAAAATGATTCCTAATTCTCCTATTCCTACTAAAATATCTTAAAAGTTTCAAATAAGAACTTGTGTTAATTAATACGGGGCGATTTTAAGACCTCGTCGACCCCCGAAATCATCGGTTACCCCTGGGAAACCGATATCGATCCCAAGAGACCACTTTGGGAATCCTGCTCTTGATCATCCCCTTAGTCGATCTCTATTTCTTTTATACAAGCTGTGGATTATATAATACTTAATAAATAGGTAGGTAATACAGTAACCACTTATCCGCTTCAAATTGTAATGTGGTATGACAATTCACCGTACAGCCGAAGTTTACTGATACTGTGGTGAGGCTCTAAGTCAAAGTCAAAGTTTTTTATTTCAAATAAACCAAATATTGGCATTTATGAAACGTCAGAATTTAAGTTGCACTCTCATAACAAGTTGCACTTACGCAGTGTTATTCTGTAAGACCTCACTAGCAAACACACTTCAGTACCCCTAGTACAAGTTTCTTTTCATTTGATTATGATCGTACTAAGGTTACAGAATTCGCAGTGAAAAGTAGTAAAAAAAAACATTACCGATTTCAGTGCGAATTCAGAAGTGAGTTCGACGGTAAGTTCCCACAGAATAGCCACGCTGATCGGTTAACGATCGGCGAGGTTAAGCACTACTTGGCGCGGTCAGTCTACGGATGGGTGGTAACCACATAGTGGTATTTGAACGGTGAATTTTCGTGCTTCGGAGGGCACGTAAAATCGTAAGTCCCGGATGTTGAAAACGGAGGCCTTTGAAAAACTCTGACACAAGGTTGGCCACACGAAAAGAGAGAACTGGTAAAAATCATTTGCTTTACCAATTGTATTACAATGTATTACAAGTGCCAACGAATGTCTTTTTACTACATCCTCATTATCAGTCTGTAAACTTCCACTGCTAAAGGGGGTTCCCACTATTCCGCTAGGATGAACAGTTGAAATCCAATATGGGCATCATCATCACACTTAACAAAGGTATGGATGCAGTTACGATGACCAGCGCACGGTAGGATGCTACTGTCCCCCGTGCCGGGTACGTAGCACAGCGCACAGCGAGGCTTGGACGGATCCTTTACAATCCCCTCCGAGATGTGCCTACAGGCGTGGCACTAATGGGTGGGTCTAGTGTGATCTTACGATGACCGCTCCAGTGGTTTTAGCCGGTAGGAGTCCAGAATACCCCTTCAGCCCGGGGCGAAGGAAGTTCATGTAGAATGCCCAATGGACACAATAAAAAAAAAATTGCTACTGTCCACACTTCTGATATACATCTTCCGTTGCGGGAAGATAGGGGGTGGCCTCACCACACAACAAATCAAAATATATATTTGCTGTCGTTAAAGCAAACTTCACAACAAAGTTCTCGATTATGTTCAATTCTATCCTTAATGCCTGGGTGGACTTAGTTATGATCTGATTTTTTGTTCATAAATGTGAGTACATTAAATAAGACTGTGACCGAGGACTGGAAGAAGGTATATTGGTCGTTCGAACCTTCGACTTTAGCACGAGAGCGTGAAGATTAGCACATGCAATGAGAAGCCGATACCCAGCAGTAGGTGAAGACCGGCTGTGGATGATGATGAACTGTGACAAATGCAAAGCGAAGACAGAATGAATGTTTTTTTAGGGTTCCGAACTTCCGAAGGAAAGTCAGCGGAACCCTTATAGGATCACTCGTGTGTCTGTCTGTCTGTCCGAATGTCACAGCCAATTTGCAAATGGTTTTAAAGTTATTTAAGAAAATAGACGAAAATTTACCTCCCCCCCCACTATATCCGAAACTAACAAGCCTAAAATTTGGAAAAAAAATATGAATAATAGCTCTTTATTCTACTCCAACGAAGCTATAGATAATAATAGTAGGTATATTCTACATGGACCTGGAGGGCCTAAGGGGGGCCTTAGGTGCCGAAGATGATGGCCCCAGTTGTTTTAGCCGGTAGGAGTCCGGCATGCTCCTTTGTCCTTGGCGGAGGAAGTTCATAAAGAATGTCCACTGTGTCCAACAAAAAAGAAGGTATATTCTACATAGATACGATTATAAATCAAATAATTGAGTCATGTGATCCTCCATCGTGAATGCATGCACAACACGTCAAGAACGAAGAAACAAACAGTTTTGTTGTTAAACGCATTCATCTTCCTGTGTTTGGAGGTCAACCCGTGTTGAAAAACAATACCATATTACTACAAAGAAAACTGAAACATTGTTCCAGTACATGTAGATCTTAAGGCGTTTGTCACCAACAATTGGTCATTGAGAAAGGATGTAAAGACAAACGTTGGTCGAATAACCCAAGCAAATGATCTACTTATTTCAAGTCCATGGACCACCATAGTTGGCGTAAGCTGAACAATTTGTAGAAGCTAGACGGCGACATTACGAAGCTCCGCAACACGACATTGATGCGGTAGACGAACAATTGGCGCATGCGCCGTAGTGCATGCAAATTGCAAAGTATGCATAATATTATGATTGAAAGAGAAACTACCTACCTTAGGTTACTATGTTCAATCGAACTATTCTAATTAGGCCGTGTGGTGCCGGCTACAAATAACATCACCCGATCTCATCCAGTGGGTGTCGGAAAAGGCGACTATTGGATTAGTCGGAGGATGGGCATTAGGGTCCTTCGGGTACCTTAATTACAACTCAACTACGATCACCAACCCACCCGTTAAGTGCGGCGATTATGGTAAAACCCCCCAATGTGCACAGCACACAACGCAAACCTAGATCGATCGCTGTGGCGATTTTTGGGGGAGACCGTGACCAGCAGTGGATTTACTTGGCTGAAATAATTCTAATTTAACCAACGACCGAATACTGAAACGCTGCTCAATATTTAAGATCCTCCCAACTTTTTTTTTTTTTTTTTTTTTTTTTTTTTATTCTTTTTTTTTTTTTTTTAATTAGGGACTTTAAAGCTTACAGCTTATGTCAGTCCCATCGTAACCTAAGCAGAGAAATTACACAGCAACACAACAATTACTCTATATGTTAGCCATGAATTCAAACAGAGCTTTCGCATTAACCCCATTAGGTTGGGATAAAATTTGATGGAATGTGCCTATGTCAGTTCTGTTCAAATTCAGGATCCGTATTAAATTATTTCTAATAGACTCATATCGAACACATTCCATCAATAAATGGTATAAGTCTTCTGTAACTCCACATTCTTCGCAGTTGGGAGAAGTCGTTTTTTTCATCATGAAGGCAAATTTTTTGCATGGAATATGTCCAGATCGGAGTCTATGAGCGGTAACAATTAATTTTCTACTAAAATTACTATCTATGAACCAGGGCACACGAAGAGGCTGACACTGTATGGTTTTATACCAAATCCCCTTTTCTAATGACCGTTTATCAAAATGTACTTTCCAAAGATCATAACAAATATTTTTAATTTTAGGTAAATATTCAGAATAATCAAGAGTAAATTTAATTTCTTTTCCATTTTTAACTGCGTATTTCGCTAACATGTCAGCATTTTCGTTACCATGTAACCCAATATGCGATGGAACCCATTGCAATCTCAGTTGTACGCCTCTTAGAGTTATTTCATCAATTTTAGCTAGAATTACATAAGCTATCGATGCACCTCTGTAGCCAGAGGCGCATCGAGCTATATGTTGTAAAGCACTTTTGCTGTCTGTACAAATAACTGTATTATTAAGTTGACTATGAATAATATAAGACAAAGCTTCCGAGATCGCAATGAGCTCCAACGTCATAATGGATGTAGGTTTACATATTTTAAAACAATTATTTTGATTTGATGTAGAATTAGGCACATAATACGCAGACCCATGACCTTCTACACTCTTCGACCCATCCGTAAATATAGAAAACCAACCATTATATTTTATATGCAACTCTCTAATAACTTCATATTTTAATAAATTAATGTTGTATGACCTTTTGGAAGACTTAATTGTTTCTAAATCTACTATAATTACTTCCTTTATGTTAATATTAGTAACCCATGTTCGCATATTGAACATTGGCAAAGGGCAAGATGATACTACCTGAATTTCTTTAATCTCATCATTTACAGATATCAGTGTAGGAATGACTTTATTTCTCCAAAAACAATTTTGTCGAAGAGTGTAGAGCTCCTCTAATAGCTGAATAGTTATATTATTTTCTACAGACTTTGACTTAAGACAGAATTTGTAAGCTAAATATTTTCTCCGTAAGTACAGCGGAACCACACTGAGCTCACTTTCCATAACGTGAATTGGAGTCGTTTTAATAAATCCTCCTATTATCCTTAGCGCTTGATTTTGAATCTTGTTTACTTTATCTAAATGGCATTTTGCACTCGCGTCATATAAATAACAACTAAAATCTATGCGACTCCTGATCAATGCTATATATATATTTCTTAAATGTTTAGGATGCAAACCCCAAGAAGTACCAGCCAGCACTTTAAGTAAATTTAAATTCCTTTTCACCCTCTCCACTGTCATGTTGATATGTTTACTCCATCGTAACGACCTATCCAGCCAAACACCTAGATATTTATAATTATCTACTAACTCTAAATTATGACTGTGTAACTTGAGTTCTATTTGCAGCCTTCTAAACCCCCTACTGAAAATACAAACTTTAGACTTAGCGGCCGATAATTCTAATCCCATTTCATCCAGAGTATAACAAAATGTATTTAACGCAATTTGAAATTCATATTGACTAACCCTTAGATTACTAGAAGAATAATATAGTACGAAATCATCTGCATATTGACACATAGCAACATTTTTAATTTTCTGAAATAATTTATGTGTAAGTATGTTAAAAAGAATAGGAGAGATTGGGTCACCTTGTGCTAAACCTCGATTTGTGTATCTTATAAAATATTTATTTTGATCATTCTCACATTTCATCATAAGGTGCCGTTCACTTAAAAAGTTCCATAAATATTGACATAATCTTTTTCCAACCCCTATTTCATCTAAAGTATTCGTCAGCGCATCTATTAAAACATTATTATATGCATTTGTGATATCCAGAAAACAAGCTATAGTTGGGGTCTTATGTGAAAATCCTAAATAAATTTGACATATTAATTTGACTAGAGAGTCCTGGCACGACTGCCCTCTTCGAAATCCAGAGGTGAATGGAGATAATAATTCATTTCTCTCAATATACCATTCTAGCCTTTTGGTCAACATAGAGTGAAAAATTTTGCATACGCAAGAAATCAAGGAAATTGGTCTGAGTTTAATACAATTATTAGGTAAAGCTTTTGGAATCGGTATTACTAATATATCGCGCCATTGTATTGGAATAACTCCGCTGATGAAAATATTATTATATAGATCTAACAAATATATCCTACTGGCAGGAGATAAATAATGTAATAAAGAATATGTTATTCTGTCGTTACCGGGTGCTGTATCCTTTCGTTTAAAACAGTTACACATTTCTTGTAAGGTAAAACTGGCCTCTAGCATTGTATTATTTGATTTAAAATACTGGGACTTTTGAGAGGCGTAGTCTGGAGCGAGATTACAAAGGATTTCGATTTTTTCTTCATTTGTAACACATGATTTTGACGAGCTAAATCCCTTACTCCAACTCATGCGTTTCCACATATCGGAACTTGACGTTCTTTCATCAATGCTACTACAGTAGTTTTGCCAATCTTTCTGCTTCGCATGACTAATGGCATTTTTTGCAACTTTTGTTTTGTGTTCAAGTATGTTTAAGTTACTTGGTATGGGATTCCTTCTAAAAATTTTTAAAGCCAACCTGCGTTGTGCTATTAAACAAGATAGTGTAGGGCTCCAGTAAGACTTAGGCCGAAAGCCATTTTCTGGGTTATTGCAATACTTTATCAAAGGTATGTGTTCATCGGCCGCTTTATTCACCTGTTTAATAAAATTATCATACAAGGATTGTACATTGACGACATCTAAAGGTTGTTGTAAATATTGTTCAAGAGATTTACTATATTCTGACCACTTTGCTAGCTTAAAATTACGCTGTTTAGTTATACACCCAGAATTCACATTGTTATTGCACTTGTATAAAACTTTAACAAACAGATGGTCACTTCCTAAACATTCATTCATAACACTCCAGTTAAATGAAACAGCTAAGTCGGAGGAAACAAATGTTACATCAGGTGACGTCCTCTGAACATTGTTATCAACTAAGCTTATTCTAGTGACACTACCATCATTAAGAGGAATAAATCCAGCATCTAGCGCCGCATCATATATCTGTAGTCCTCTTCCATCGGTTTTAGATGACCAGTTTGTATGGTGGCCATTAAAATCCCCTGCTATAATGCATTTAGTATGAAACATTGAAAAAACTTGTTCCCAATCGGACATGCTTGTATAAACCGAAGAAGGACAGTATATCAATACTATATTACTAATTTCATTACAGTTTAAAACTTTAACCGAAATAATTTCTATCCCTGAGTTGTTAATACTGTTAAGACATTGTTGTACTTTAATCGACTTACTAATAATAATTGCTACACCTCCATATCCATCTATCCTATCCTTTCTAAAAATATTATAACCACTTATATTAAAATGAGATTCAGGTTCTAACCAAGTTTCGGAGATTAAAGCTATGTGTATTTTTTCCTGTGTCAATAAGATCTCTAACTCATTGCGTTTAGGTCGCAGGCTCCGTGCATTCCACTGTACAATACGTAATAAAAACTTCCTTGTAACATCGTTAGCCATTGTTAAACATAGATATAATTTTTGCCCAAATATCGTCCTTTTTCAAAAGAAATATAAACAGTTGTCCGCATATTTCTATGATAAGTTTGCCTAATTGTTGAAGTTTAGTATACCAATCACTATCGGAAAGACTTATGTCTTTGGCTCTTTGAAAATAACAGAAAAAATCAAAACCAACACTTGAATTTTTCCTTGAATCCGATTGCTGTTCTTTTTCCATAGATCGTATACCTATCTCGTTGCAATTTTCTGCAATCCTACTATTCCTATCCAATTTTCTAGTCTCCGAGTTCTTCTTCTTCTCTGATGCACGTTCCAATTGGTTTTGATTTGTTCTTAAACTTTCCTCTTCAATAACATTATCCGATGTCGAACTATTATTATGAACAATTGCCTCTGTCACAAGTATATCTCTATATGATGTTTTCGGAGTATCCTGTGAACTTTCATATTGTGAGTTGATAGTGTATGTATATTCTGTACTTTCCCCCCTTACAACACTAGTCTCTCGATCCCCTTTGTTTTTTAAATATATTTCCAATCCTTTTCGATAGTTACAGTTTTGTTTAGTCATAATATCTCTGATTCCTTTTTCTTTTAAGAATACCGGACACTTCTTGTACATAGCCATATGCGGTCCTTTACAATTAACGCAAATGAACTTACTGGTATCGCAATTTGAGTGAGGGCCGCCACATTTGGGACAAATATTTCTTTTTGTTGGACACGACCTGGATAAATGACCAAATTTCCAGCATCCTGAGCATTGGGAAACTGGGAAAGTGTACGGTTCCACTTTAAACCTGCAACCGTACCCATATACATACGGCGGCAAAGTAGCACCCTTAAAACATATTCTTATCGTTTCTGAATCTATCCATTCTCCATTGTCAGATATACGCTTAAGTCTTCTAATTGATATTATATCATACTCACATGAGACATTTTCAAGAACTTCTTTTTCTTCTGTTTCTATATCTATCTGCCTTAGTATTCCATAGCATAAGTTAGCTTCATCAGTTCTCTGCACTCTGTATCCTAGATTAATAAGTTGTTCGCAACCTAGTAATTTAAGTGCACTTACTTTGTTTTCAAAATGAATTAGGACTCTAAAGGCGCTTTTGTATACCATCTTCACAATATTTTGAATACTAAATGACCTTAAAAGCTTTGCCATACCAAATTGCTTGGGTAAAATTTCTTTTCCTGTCACACATATAATAACATACCTTTCAACATCAGAGTTATTATTATTTTCATTTCTCACCAAATGCTCAGTAGTTGAATTCGCCCTATTTAGCCGCTTGTGCTCTTTTCTTACTGTCACAAATCCATCATCTTCCTCTACTATTTCCTCATCATCCTGACGTCCTCTCTTCTCTGCAAGTCGTTGTTCTCTTTGTTGCTCACTCTCTCTGTTGTTCTTCATCTCTTCGGTTAAAGTTAGGTTTACTTGTTGCTCACTGTCAAGTAAGGACTCTTCCTCCATTAGTTCACTGCCACTTGACACACAAAAGTCCACATTATCATTTATTTCATCCATTTAAGATAATCATAATAATATGATTATGTGGGTAGAAAGTAAAATAGCGCGATAAGTATATGCGGCCAAACGTGTGCGTTCGACTCGGCTGCTCACGCGCAACTGCTCCCAACTTTTTGAGACACCCTTCATCCGAACGAAATCCGGTGCCTCAATTATTTGACCGTAAGGGTGGCTATGTAACAGGATTCTTATATCAATGCTATGCTAAACTTCATGATTGATTAAAATGTCTTGTTCTAAAATTATTCTGCTTATTATTTATAAAGTATTACTAAATTCGAAGAACTTATGCTGCAGTGTCTTTAAGTACAGATGTTATGTGAATTGATAAACTACCCAATCAAAAATACATATGTCCAAAAGGTTAAAATAATGCTAATTAAAAATTCACACATGTAAGACAGTAACTCGGCATATTTTTTAAATTCCGGCTCTTTTTATGAGATAAGTTACACACTTAAAGAGAAGAGTTGGCCTGCTTTTTAGGATCCTGTAGTAAAACAAGGAACCCTTATAGTTTCGCCATGTCCGAGTCTCTGTTACAACCATTTTACTAGCAGACTGGTAGTGCCATGAAATTTCCAGCATGGTTGTGCATACGCCGCAGATGTTATATAATAGAACATTTTCTTAAGGCACACCCCTATTATGTAAACGGGGGGTGATTTTTCTTTCTTTGAATAGGGTATCGTTGAATATGTATTTAAAAACTTAATGGATTGTCTTAAAACCTTTTTTGATTCTGTGTTCCGTTTACGAAATATTACGGCCATTTTTGTTAGCTACGTGTTCCCGCGTGTGCCTGTACCCCTACAGGCTAATATATAAGGTATATGTATAGGTATATAGGAGGTAGCATGGAAAACGGATGTTTTGTTTTATTGAGATTTTTCTCGTAACTGGCACCTCGGGGCTCAATTATAGAGATGCGGCGCGATGTTATGTTGTACGTCGCGCCACTACCCTCGATTTACCGTTCATGTAGGCATGGGTGCCCGCGTCACACGTGCAAATACACACATATGGCGATTTGTAGTCTCTTTTACGAAGACGCGGGGCGCGTGCAATATTCTACAGCCCGCACTTATCCTGCGCCGCGTGCAACACCGAGATTTACAGCGCGTGCGCCACAGCGATGTCCACTGGTGGCTCCACCGCGAGCAACGGTATCAAATGCTTCTGCATGAATGCTCTCATGCATGGCCATAAGTTTGAATGAACTGTACAACAGGACGTGTATCGAGTCGCATCTCCAATTGAGCCCTTACATATTATCTGCTAGCTTTTACCCGCGGCTTCGCTCGCATTGAAGCCATTATATAAGTATTTATGTTATATACCGCATTTTTTTTTTCCAATAAAAGTAAAAGTGTCCTATGTTACTTCTAATACCTCCAAGAACATATGTACAAAGTTTCATGATGATCGGTTAAGCAGTTCTCGCGTGAAAGCGTAACAAACAAACTTACATTCACATTTATAATATTAAGTATAGATGTACAAAATTTCAAAGCTCTAGCTAAATTAGAAGGGTCTTAGATTTATGGTGATCGATCAGTCAGCCAGTCGGTGTCCAAAATCGTACTATGTGAACCCTCCTATCTTAGAAACTGTTCTGCCTAGATAAATCAAATTTGGAGAACTGGTTTCTACATTAAAATCTGTCATAAATAAGTTTTTGTAAATATTGCACAGTTGTTTTTTTTTTGTGAGAGCGGATTGGGGCACATAATAACGTATGTAACATACACATAATGTATTTTTTTTTAATAGAAGCGAGTAACATGCCGGCTCAGAATGCCACCACCCCATCTCCTCCCATGGGTGTCGTAAAAGTCGACTAAGGGATTAGCCGTAGGATGGGCAGCAGCGTCCTTCGAGTACATTAACAACTCAACTGCGATCGCCAACCCGCCTGCCAAGCGTGGCGATTATGGCAAAACCCCCCAATGAGCCCACAACACATCCATATCGGTGGTTGTGGTGATCTATGGGGGAGGCCTGTGTCCAGCAGTGGACTTCATTCGGCCGAAATGATGAGTAACACTCTATTTTCAAAACTGACTTAAACTAGGTATTTCTTTGGGTCATCAACATAAGACAGCCCCCAGATATCCATCCTTTCCACTTTGTATGAAATAAAATGAAATCATCATCATTTCAGCCAAAGGACATCCACTACTGAACAACAGCCTTCCCCATAGACTAACACAATAGTGTCATCATTTTGGGGGTAATTTGCCAATACTCACCATGCTTGGTTGATGACTGCAGTATGGCTACTGTTTCACAGAAAGGAAGCTGCTGCCCATCCCTCTGGTTAGGGACTGGTAGTCGTCTTTTAGGACATCCATGGGAGGAGATGGAGTGGTATGGATATTCTTAATCCATACACCACATGGACCATGAAATATGATCATGTTATTCCATAACTTTATCAACCAAAGGTAAACGGAAAAGTAGTTGTTCTGTGATGAATAATGACTCCTATAAGCCAATGAGAGATCAGCAGATCCATTAAGAAATTATGAACCTTAAACCTTCAACAACAGGATAAAAGCTGATAGCTATAAAGAAGTATTATTATCTGTAAATGATAAGATTTTGAATTCATATAATTTGGAACTATCAGGGTGTGACTATCATACTCAAACATAAATTACTATATCTTATCAGAGATTTATATAATTGACTTCATCAATCATAGCAATATTAATCACATTTGTTTTATCAATCACATGATTTTAATATTTCTTTCTTGACCAATGATATTTTGATTTTACAACTAAAATATTATTCTTTATTTGAAAAACTTGATACATCAAATGGCCTGTAACTTCCATAAAATAAATTAAATTGGTTTTAGATAACTGGATGGTTATGAACCAATAAATTACTTTACTTTCTATTTGAATATAACATCCTATCAAATATATTTCTTTTAACAAATGTATTGCAGTTGATTTTGATGATTTTTATAGATGTTGAATCTATCCTGATCATATAAGGACTAGTATGTACTAAGTACTTTTTATCTCACACAATACATAACTTTAGACAAGTGGAGTCCCAATCACAACTAGGTTAATATGCCTTTCAGCTATTCCAATTCTCAATATATGATGGAAGAACTGTCTCAAATACTCAATTGTAGCTTACTGTCAAAATAATAGTAACAACCTCTGCATAATAACTAGTAAAACTTTCTGAATGATTTAGTTTTCCTTTATGAATCATAATAAAATAAAAAATTGGATTGAACAAATTTATTGAGACCAGCTACTATGATCATAGAGCCAATATCATATTCTTATTATATTTTTAAATCAATCTATAAACTTGTCTCTTAGCATTCATAAACAACATCATCTAGTGAACTATGCTATTGTTTATAAAATTTATTTAATACAAATATTGCTTTGAGAAAACCACAATATGTTAGTACCTAACAGATAATTATTGAAACAGGATGTCATGTTTTATAGTAGGTAGGTATTATTATATCATTATCACAATAAATTATTCCACTAGAAGAAACAGGTACATTTTCGTACAACTGCTAAATAGGTGAACATCATTGATTTACATAGATTAATTTTGAAATGCCTTTAAAATTGATCTATTTCCTTGTAACTAGTCTGTCAGAGATAAGTCAGCTTAACATGAAATCAGGGCATGAAACTTTATCAAAAGCGAAACGAGGTCACAGATTTTCTATTCTAATATACCCTTATAGACATTACAACTGGCCAAGTATAACTTATTACAAACCAATAACATCATTTAAAAAGGGGCGTTTACATGATCCACATGGTTGTATTACTCACATCACGGAACTGCACAAGTCCCAATTCCCCGAGTTCAGACACGCACGCATAAGCGGCTTCGCTCTGCAGGAAAAGTTGACATAATGTCATTTCTTCACTCCTAAATAACGACCCCATTTTGCACGGTTTTTACAACACAACACAAAATTTAAATATTAATTAACTACAGAAAGAAAAAAGGCTCCGTCGCAGTCTGCGAGCAGACTTGGGCAGCGACGAAACCAAATTGCTTGTGGAGACAAATCAAAATACCGATCGATAATTTCCAAATGAACATTAGTAAGTCAGAGTCACCTAGTGCTGGGCGTAATCGATAATATATTATCGATTAATTGCCTATCACGAATAATCTTCCTTAATCGATTACAAACATGAAAATATTTACTAGATTGATTACGTAATCGCTCAGAAAAAGTAATTAATACAAATTTTGCAACAGTACAGTTTTTGATAGCATCCAAAAAAAGTAACACCGCCATTGTTACGGTCACTAGTACACACGGCTACACGTCAAGCTTGACTCCCTATATAACCATAACTATGCTATATGCCATGCATAAAATCGTAGGAACACACATTTGAGCACTTTTTAAAAAAAAAATCACTGGCCTTTCGGATCCCAACGTGAAGGAATTATTTATATACTCATAATGTTCATATATTTATTTTTTTATTTATTTCTCACCACAATAAAAGCTACAGTATTATTCAAATTAACTGTGGGAGACTGGTGCCTAAACTAGGCTGAAGCCTGTATCTCAGGTCACCAGGCCTTCCACCCTAGAAGCCGAATTTTGCTCTTTCATGAACTGTATCAAACGAAAATTTTCCATTTGCTTGTACTTCGTGTATCTGATTCCATCAAGTTGTTTCCTCTTGTTATAGTTCTGTTGAATACTCTCCAATAGGTTGATATAACTTAATCATGCCCCGATACTGTTGATTTTGTCCTTTATAATCCAGTTATCATATATAAGCGTTTATATATTCATATAAACGCTTGTTTTTTGCATAGTAGCCTAGAGTGCAGTTAGTGAATCTCACCCAAAGTCATAATTTCCTTGATCTAATTGCTAAATAATTTTTTATTTATTTATATTGTCAATTTTCATATCTGCTCCGCTCTTGTTATATAGTATTATTTGGATGTTAATACTTAACTATTTTTGAAGTTGATTCAGCTTACGGTCTGTCTTTTGGAAGTCATAAATAATACAATTATCTAACTAACGACCGAATACTGAAACGCCACTTAATATTAAGTCCTGCTTTAACTATTTGAGCCGCCTGGTTTCCTACCAAAATGAGTTTCTCGAACAGTTAAAATGGAACTTAATATTAAGTGGCGTTTCAGTATTCGGCCGAATATTACATAAAAGCGTGAAGATATTTCTCATACCTATTAGTAGTCAAGTTTTATTTACTATACTTGATTTCATAAAGGGTATCACTAAATGAATATGATTTATTATATTTTTTCACATTGTATTATATTAAATGCTCACATTAATTTCATGGACACATTGCTCTGATGTGATTATGCAGGTCTTAACTTACTCGTCTTGTCTCGTCGTTTCAGCCAAGTAAAGTCCACTGCTGGACACAAGTCTGCCCCAAAGATCACCATAACGACCAGTCTGAGCGAGTTGTGTGCTCATTGGGCAGTTTTACCATAATCGCTACGCTTGGCAGTCGGGTTGGCGATCACAATTGAGTTGTTGTAACTTAATGAATTAAGTATTTATTCTAATTATTCGCTTTGCCCCCGACTTCGCTTAGAATTAAGAATTTTCCATACAAACTTAAACACCCCATTTAACCTCTTCAGGGGATGATTATTATGCCTATGTCCTTCCCCAGGCTTCAAGCTATCTCACACAAAATGTATCAACATCGGTTCAGGGCTTTAACCGTGACATCGTAAGAAGCAGACAGACAGAAACACATTCGCATTTATAATATTTAATATATTTAGCAGTGATAGCCTAGTAGTTGAACTCTTCACAGAGGAGGGTCTGTATTCAATCCTCGCCTGCACCTCAGACTTTTCGGATTCATGTGCGGATCAGAGTTTGATTATCACTTACGTTAACGGTGCAGGAAAACATCGTGATCGTGATCAATGTTCTCAATGGTGTGTGTAGTCTGCCCACTACTAAGGCGTAACGTTTCTCATCCTGAGAAAAGGCCTGTACCCAGCAGTGGGACAGTAATATGCCGTTTTAATTTAAATTAATATCTAAATCCTTTACAAATATACCTTTATTCCTATAGACTTTTAGCAACATTTCCTTAACTATTTGGAACCGTGCAACTTAGATTCTGACGTTTAATAAATGCCAATCAAAGATATAGTACTACCTAGTTACTTGGTCTTAGGTGCCAATATTTGGTTTATGTGAAATAAAAAACTTTGAGTTCGACTTTAAAACTATAATTTTATTATATGCTATATATATATACTTCAAAATAAATCTGCCAAAGAATATTAAAATGTCATCCAAATGTTGGCCTGACCCGATATTACGTGAACAACCTTCCAACGTGTGGACGTATCGCAAATGTCTGGACCATCATAAGTGCCAACATAATGGCACACACGTTGGCTATCGTGTAGAGCTGCCATATACGATGGTTCAAGTGTTTTTAGGTAAACATCGTCTAAACGATTATCGAATATATCATTACCTTCTCTCCCACCAATACTGGTCTACCCCTAACACCCACTGAAATTCGCGCCCACACATGTTGCTTCCTTGATTGTAACACAAATTGTGGCTGTCCCAGACTAGACAATACCGAGACCATTAAATACCTTGGCATCATTATTGATAATAACCTTAAATGGAAAAAGCAAATTAGTTCCGTTGTTGCACGATTGAGAAAGTTAATTTATGTCTTTAGGAAACTTAGAGCCGTGCTGGACTTTGATAGCCTAAAGTCCATCTATTTTTCACTTGCTCAGTCAATATTGGGTTACTGCTTAGTGGTTTGGGGAGGGGCTCATAAAACAACTTTCATGCGAATTGAACGTGGACAACGAGCTGTCCTCAAGGTATTGGCAAGAAAGCCTAACCGATTTCCAACAACGACACTCTTTTCTTTTTGTCAGGTCCTCTCTGTTAGACAGTTGTTTATTCTTCGTACTATATTTCGCAAACACAGCCAGCAAACATACAATCCAAGCATATGTACGAGACGCCGTTCTGATAGAGTATATGAGATACAATCACGCAGAACTGTAGCCGCTAGTCGGCATTTTAAATACATAAGTTCCAAAATATATAATAAAATTAATAAAACCTTAAATATCTACTCGCTAAACAGTAATAAACTCAAAAATAAACTAGACCTCTGGTTAAAAACCCTTGATTATGATGCAACAGAAAAACTTGTGGAAACATAACATCTACACATACATGAACACACAAACATACACTGCCATACCATTCAAAACACATATTTGCACACACTCACACACACACATAGTCTTACATTTACTTTTAATCTCGTTTTTGTTAAATTTATTTGTTAATACTTTGTCTGGAACAACCAACATTCCTACCAGGAGAGGGGCGTTGATAGCTGCGCCACAGTTTCATACTTTTGTAGCTATCATCGTTTCAGTTTTATTTTAGTATTGTATTGTTTTTGTTCCAAATAAATGATTATGATGATTATGAATACTATCGATACATTGGTTCAGATTCGGCATTATTAAAGTTGTAGCAACATATTGTTGTTTGCATTGGTATGTGTTTAACGTACATCCCTATATATAATCCAGCTAAATTAAAATATACTCGTTTTGACATTAGGACATAACCTTGCGTCTTTAATTCTGCTTTGATCTGTATATAGCTATTTCACGTCATTCGTTTTATCGGAATTCATCTGTATAATAATTAGAGTAAAATGTTGTGTGGGTGTTACAAATTGAGGTTATAGATTTAGCTTTGAACGAAAATAATTCATAAATTTAGACTATGAATAGACATTGGACTTAAATTTTGAATGAAAATCCAGGCGAAATGGTGTGTAAACTTGATTTGGTCTATATATAGATCCTGTGCAGAGTTCTCTGGATCATTGCATTTCTTTTTGTATTGCAGGCACTGCTCGGCGCTCAATTGGTTATCACACTGATTATGGTATCAGTGATACAGAAGTTAGGGAGTTACTCGTTTGCGAGATGGTTATTATGTTCACAAAAACTGTACAGGTATTTATATCCTACTAATAGTGAGTTGAAGACTTTGGCGGGAGTGCCAAAGGAAACTTCCAGGGGTAAAAAGGGGAGTAGAAATGAAGCGAATGGGAAGCCGGAGACTTTCCATGTGCCTCGGAGTCTGGAAATTCAGCTGGAGACTGCGCCCGTGACGGCGTTAGATGTCGTCCACTTGAGATTTTACACTGAATATGTATGGATTGTGGACTTTTCACTTTACACTGCAATAGTGTATATTATGTCTGAGGTAAATGATCATGTCCTTTCAAGTTATGTTACTATTTTACACATAAGGCCACATGTAACAATGTATTATTTATAATTCTAGATCTATACATCAATATTCCCGCTAAAGGACGAGTTCAATTTAAGCATGGTATGGTGCCTACTTGTGGTACTTTTCTCTTTGTATCCTTTACAATTTGCTAATTGAAATAAATGTAATGTATTTCTTGTGAATTTAATGGAGCAGGGATATGGATATGGCTATGACTTGCCTGTGGGCTGTTGCCAATGCCATATGTTTGTGTATGAAGTTAGGACAGAATTATTAAAGCTCTTCACATTCTATAAATGCAGGGCAAAAGTGGGTTAGGAACTATGTGGCAACTGTATACATTTGGACTAGGAAGAGAGGTCAAACTGGGGGGAGGGTCCTTCACTGCTGCCCTCCACCTACTGATGCACATTATTTGTAGTGAATCCTAAATCCATAAATCATAGTTTAAAGTTGTTACAATGAACCATGGTTGGCAATCATATATGGAAGCTTGAGGCTTCAAGAACATTGAATCAGTTATGTTACTTCTATTACCCCAGACTGGATATCACAATTATACTACAAAAAATAAAAATTCCTTAACACAAACCCAGTAAGATCTTACTAAGTCTCACAAAGCAGTACTTCACAAGTGAAGAGTCAATCGGTGAGCGATCTACCTGCATAGTGGCATTCTGCGTGTTTCTCTTAATAGCCATGATGGTGCTGATTGTAAGTGACTCCAACCTGGAAGTGGGTGTTGACCCTGCATATGATAGCTTCTATGAAAATGCATCCAAGTTCCTTGAGAATCAAGGGCTGTCTTCTGTGTAAGTATTTGTTTTATACTGTGTTGAGAAAATATTTTATTTTCTATGGGTTTTATTGATTATAACACTTCTGAAAAAGAAAAACAACACTTGGGTGACTGACCTGACACCATGGCATGAGAATCATAAATAATATGAATATAGAATGGAATCTCTTTTGTGTGTGCCCAAACCGCCACATTATAAACCCTACTTCCCCTCCGACCCAGCAACACCCCACTGTCCCCTATGTATGCCTTTGGGGCAACCTATTTATATTAAAATTGAAGTATTGGATTCATCAGAAATATGTAAAAGAGTACAAATATAACTTTATAAAAAAAAATCTAAAGCGCATTATATTCTGGGTGCAGAAAATCAGTGCAGAATAAAAAAAATATCATCTCTTGAGAGTCAGCAGCAGCCTTCACCTTTCTATATTTCTATCAGATGAAGAATAATTTATTCAGTAATTAGGTCCTTAACAGACACTTACGCGCCCTATTGAAATAATGGAGGAAATGATCAGTTTATTTGAATTTTATTTTCAGAGGGCCTGCTTCAAAGTTGATATTGAAATTCTTCTTAGCTGTGTGGGCAGCTATTATTGGAACTCTGTTCACCTTCCCAGGCCTCAGAGTTGCTAGGATGCATTGGGACTCAATGAAGTATGTTTGGGTTATTTGCATCATTATAAATTACATTAAAAATTAAATTTTGTTAAAGTTTTAGTTCAAACATTCAATTTTCACGACACCAATCCAGATAAAATGGCTGTTTAGTTAAATATAATGAAGTTGTTCAAGTAAGCTTTAACATCTTCTATGTATTTATATAGTAGTATTTAAATTTCTAATAATGTGTCAGTCCCTGATTGTGATATGTAATACATTTTTTGAGGTGGGGGTCTACTTATCCGCTCTACTCTGATACAACGAAATTGGATTGACCTAGATTCTAGTAAAACTACGTTCTCTATCTATCTGTCTGTCTGAATAAAACCTGTGCGAAAATTAACTTGAAAAACTCTTTTCAACATCGTGCATGCATCATTATAATAAACAATCTATTATAATATTTCAGGTCTTATGAGGACAATAAAGTAAAATCCCTGTTGCTAAACTTGAACTTCGCTATGCCTTTCGTGCTGGTGTTGCTGTGGGTGCGACCCGTCACAAGGCACTACCTCACCGTTCGAGTGTTCAGCGGCATGGAGGAACCACTGTGAGTACATATTGTTATATTGTGATATTGTTGGTAAGGTTAAAATGACAGATTTTTCTTTTGCCCACAGTACGTGCGCAGGTATAAAATAGACAATTTAAAAACTATAGTGAAGTCACTAAATAACATACCTATACCGCGTTGGTCGGAAAGGGTTTGCCTTCTGCACTATGCCTACTATGCAGGATAAATCCTACTGTGGGACAATATACAATTTAGAAATATTGTTCATTCAACATAGACAAATTAATTTTTTCGATCAGTAAACACACTTATATATTCTGTCCTGTCACTGCTTCTTTCCTTCCTAAGAAACACCAACAACACGGCTATCCATGATAATATATGCTGCTCAAATCACACAAATCAAAACTATCACTTATTCAAAATTGACTAAAACAAGTTTTCTTGTGTGAACCTAACAATAACAGACAGTGCCCAAATACAATTTCAGCTCTTAGTTGGGAGGGAATAGTGGCGTACACATTTTAGATGCAATACTGATGCATAGGAGTCTAAAATAGTGCTTAGTGAATGCGACAACAATCATCATATCAGCCAAAGGATGTCCACTTATGAACAAAGGCCTCCCCCATAGATATCCACATGTCATCATCATCATCCTGTCATCATTTTAAGGGAGAATTTGCTAATAGTCACCACGCTTGACAGGCGTTGGTGAGCGTAGTATGGCTACTGTTCCACAGAACAGAGACCCTGAATGCTTTGTCTCTTTTTACGACACCCACGGTAGGAGACGGAGTGGTGCTATATTCTTAATCCGGACACCACACAGATAGTAATGCATTAGCGTCGTATTATGTATGATTTCACAAGTCCTGTATGAGAACTAGTCTGCCTGCCACTGAAGCCATGTCGTGAAACACAGAAGAAACAAACTGGTAGGATCACTAACACCAACCTAAATTGATAGTAACAACAGTAAATTTCTTCAATGTTCTTTTCGCAGGATGACATCAGATGCATACGACACACTACGCCTTATGCTAGTCGCGGGCACAGCACTCGTTCGCCTGGCGCTGATGCCGCATCAGTTACAGACGTACCTCGACATGGCGCAGCGACGCATTGACGTGCAGAAGAAACAGGCCGGCAGGATCACCAATCTCGACCTGCAGAAGAAGGTACATTTTATTTTAAAACCTTTAGCACTTGTGCACATCACAAGGAGACTTGAGCATAACGTGGGGGGCTTTGCGGTACTTCAGGCGGGATCAGGGAGCTTCGGTGCATCGCATGTGGCTCTTTTTACATTAGGTACAATAAAAAAAATAAAAACAATTGGTAGGAAATTACAGCAATATACAATCAACCACGTTATGTCGGGATTAAGAATACAGCACCACTCCATCTCCTCCCCGTGGATGTCGTAAAAGGCGTCTAACGGACTCTAAACCAGAGGGATGGGCAGGAGAGTCTTTCCTATGGAACAATAGCCATTCTGCACTCACAAAACCACCTGCCAAGCGTGGTGAGTACTGGCAAATTCCCCCCAATATGATGGCACAATTGTGGAAATCAATGGGGAAAGCCTTTGTTTAGTAGTGGACGTTGTATGGCCGATATGATGACAATCAAACTTTTAACAAAGGTTGTACAACACCCAGTGGCACCTCGACATGCCACAGCATCCCGCAGCATTCCAATAAAAAATGTGCCTCGTCGTGCTGTCGGTGAGTGCCTAATTGGTCCGCCGGCGCTAAAACAATTTCGTGGCATCCAGAAGAAACATGCCGACAGGATTACCCACACCGACCCACAGGAGTGACATAATTTCACGACTCCTATTTGAGCACTAGTACTCCTGGCGCTGAAGCCATGTCGTCGAATGCAGAAGAAAGAGGCCGGCAGTACAACCACCTCGACCTGCACAAGAATACATTAGCGTACGTGTCATATATGATAAAAGTCCTGCATGAGAACTAGTTCTCCTGGCGCTGAAGCCGTATTGTGAAACGCAAATCGCGAAACAAGCAGGCAGGATCCTCATACACCACCACCACATCGACCTAAATATAAGAGTAATATTATACTGGACTTATCATATCCAGAAAATGTGACTAATGTCTTCTGTCACAACAACCAAGAAGACAGCGTGCCCATGTTGGCAGTGGAGCTTCGCGGGGACCCTTTACAATCCCCTCAGAAGTACGGCACCAAGGCGTGGCATCAATGGGCGGCTCTTGTGTGATTGTATCGAGGACCTGGAGCCCTGTTCGGTTCCGAAGATACCGCTCCGGTGGTTTTAGCCGGTAGGAGTCCAACATGACCCTTCCCGGGGGCGGCGAGGATGTATTTGTACCGGGTAAATAAAAAATGAAAAGTGTAATAATGCCCTAAGCAAAGCGAGAATTCGATTTTTATCTTCTAGAAATTATTCAACTATTTTAAAGTGGTCTTTTATAGCTTGCTTATAAAGACAGAAAGTAATAAAATGTTTTATTTTGGACTCATACACAGTGACAATGAAAACGTAATATTAATAAAGTATAAGTGTGACTTAAATAGTGCTGTACGAAGCAAAAAAGGCTCCCATCTCAGCATATGCTGCAGCAGTTTATGCTACAGCGCTGGTTTTCTGATAGGGCCTATATGTTGATGCCACGGGCGGCTACGGCATGATATATGTATTATTAACTGAGAGACATATAAATTGGAAAGATACATAGATATTAAGTAGGACGAAATATTTTTACACATTTAGTCAGTTTAGATACTAAAGTAGCATCGGATCTAGTAAAAATCTACTAAGGTTACCCAAGGTTGTTTGATGAAATCTTTGTGGCTTTAGATGGGTAACCCACTATTAATTAGTCTTATTACGGTTAAAAAAATTGTTATTAGCTTGTATATATATTTCGTATGGTTAGTGGCCACCCTTGTGTCAGAGTTGTTCAAGCCGCCCAAAGGACTAAGTTAAGACTTGGCTTAACGACTGCTGTCTAACGACAACAACCGGGACCGACGATTTAACGTGCCCTCCGATGCACGGAGACGCTCAGTTGAAATACCACTATGCGGTCACCCATCCAGAGACTGACCGCACCAAGCGTTGCTTAACCTCGCCAATCGTTTACCGATCAGTGAGTGCAACTGTCTATGAGCGCCTAAAATTGTTATTAATTCCAACTAAATCAACAAAATGTTTCTTCCAGATTGCATCAGTTTTCTACTACCTATGCGTGGTCGCCCTCCAATACATCTGTCCCATCATAATGTGTCTGTACATGGCTCTGATGTACAAGACCCTCGGAGGCTACACTTGGACTGGACTGTTCTATGAAACTGAGGATATGTGTAGTATTGAGGACAAGGTTGTGGGTGTCAGTCAGAATGCAGAGGACGATGGTATTGAACAATTCCAGCTTGCGTGGGAGAACCTGAAAACGGTGAGTTGTTAAAAATATGGTACCGTGTGGCTTTCCCTCCCACCTCTCTCCACCCATGTGCATCGTAAAAGGTGACTAAGGGTTGGTATCAGGAGAATGGGTAGCAGCATCCTCCCGTGTATTAATAACATACTGCGATCACCAATCCACTTGCCAAGCGTGGTGATCATGGCAATATTCCTTATGACCAATCATTGCAGCAATTGTTGGGAAGATCATGATCAGTAAAAGATGTTTTTGGACTGATAAGGTAATAAAATAATTTGGATTCCAAAGTTAAAGCTAGCATTCAAAAGTAAGAAACATGACACCCAAATACGAACCAAAGTTTAATATGTTAAAGATCTAAATTAGGCGTAAGAGACGCCTAATTTAGATTAGATTTAATAGACGTGTCGATTAGAGAGATAGACGCGTCGAGAAGTTTCTACAATTTCAATGACTTTATAATGATAAACTTTATGATAATTGTTTTCTTGTTTTTTTTTTTTTTTTTAAACATTGCCCCACACTACGATTTGTCCTGTGTCGTGGGTGCGTTTACAGACATGAATTCCACACACAATACACCCAGACCCGGAACAACTATCTGCATGATCATGATATTTGTATGATCTATACAAAAATTTGTTCCGTGTGGGAATCAAACCCACGACCCGGAGCGCAGCAGCCGACTGTATCAGCCACTGCACCAACCGTGCCGTCAATGACTAGCTT
The DNA here is from genome assembly GCA_947459985.1 of Diloba caeruleocephala. Classification (NCBI taxonomy): domain Eukaryota; kingdom Metazoa; phylum Arthropoda; class Insecta; order Lepidoptera; family Noctuidae; genus Diloba; species Diloba caeruleocephala. The sequence goes on along the minus strand of OX381612.1, from coordinate 26,984,614 downwards.
TTATTCAGTCCTTTCACAGTTAATAGTATATTGTTATTGCATTTTGAATCTAGTGCCACATGCATTCTAATCAGTAATAATTATACATCATACGACACCCATTGCAATAGACCTTATCATTGTAGCTTCCATCTTGTACAATAAGTTTTACACCTCCGCAACTGCAGGGACAAACGACGTTTGTATTTTTATAGTGCAGCCAAGGATAGACCCTGGTTAGTCTCCAATTACATTTTTGATTAAAATGCTCTGCGTGTTGGACTCGTGTACCTGCGTAAGCTTCAAGATTATAAAATTGGTTAGCACGAAAATAATATCTATAAGCTAAAACTGCCACAGTAAGTTAAGGTACTGAGGTGGCGCTTTTTTATTTTTATTGGTGTCCAGTGGAAATTCTACAAGGAACTTCCTTCGCCCCGGGGTAGGGCGAAGGGGTATGCCGGACTCCTACCGGCTAAAACCACTGGAGCGGTCATCTTCGGCACTGAAGGGGGGCTCCAGGTCCTCGTAAGATCACACTAGAGCCGCCCATTGGTGCCACGCCTTTAGGCACATATCGGAGAGGATGACTGTAAAGCGGTCACCTCCTCTAGCGGAGGGCAGGCGCCTGTAAAACGGTCGCCCCCGCCCACTTCTCGGGGAGAAGGAGGAAAGGATCCCCCCCAAGTCTCTGTGCTTTGCGCTCTGCTGCGCACACGGTGGCACGTGACCACGTGCGCGCCACCGTTTTCTCGGGGGTCAATCGGTATGAGGCTGAGGTGATCCTAGAGTCATTAATATCACGAACATGTACCCCACAGCTAAACAAGTGGATAAAGAGTTTGCGGGACTAATGGGTATGGCATTATATTATGTCGCCGTTGCTCAGAAATCTCGTGATTCTGAGATCTCAGCATAATAAAATAGACTGCCACAGATTAAGTTTATTTATTTCAATAACTTGTACAACTTCTGCAATATATCTTGATAGGAGACCCTATTTTTTAAGTAAGTATACAAAAGATACCTGTGCTAGGAGAACGTGAATGCACACTAACACCTTCTGTATATTTAATGACAAATAAACATCTCAACTGTTATTAATTTCGCAGGTGTTCACAGCAGAAGTATACAGGGGCGTGTTTGGCTTCGGGACCTGGTGGTGTTGCTTCGCGTGGTTCCTCACCACCTCGCTCGGACTTGGCTACCAGACCTACTTCAGAATCTCGTGATATCAACACAGCGTAGCTCTTAGAGTTCTAGTCACATGTTTGTAAAGTATGAACGCGAGAACAAATGTTGGGTTTGGTTATTATGATAAATCAAGACGTTAAGCTCCCTAGAAATCCTATCATCTGTTTTCCTATTTATAAATTGAGAATTAGGTTGTTATATGTTATATAATTATTACAGACTTCAGTACAGTCAACTGAATTAGGGCAACCCCAAGTTGCAATATGAGGAAATTTTACGTAGATACTTACTGTACTAGAAAACAATTGGGCGAAAAAATTGGTACTGTTATTTTTTGCTAGTCGTGGCTAGTTTTTTTTTTATTTACTTGACAACACCTTATTTATTTTTTATTGATCCGGTGTAAATACATCATGTAATTCCTCCGCCCCGGGAAAGGACGGAGGGGTATGGCTCCTACCGGCTAAAACCACCGGAGTGGCCATCTTCGGCACCGTAGGGAGGCTCCGGGAACTCAAAAGATTCATCTACAGCAACCCATTGGTGCTACGCCTTTAGGCATATCTCGGAGGGGATGACTAAGTGATAAAGCGATAAGCGATAAAAAAGATGATAAAGCGGTCACCCCCTCTAGCGGAGGGAAGGGGACTGTAAAGAGGCCACTTCCCCAGGCACTTCTCGAGGGGATTGTAAAGGATTCCCCCGAAACCTCGCTATGCGCTGTGCTGCACACATGACCACATGCGCACCGCCGTCATCCCGGGGCAAGCGAGGTATGAGTACGCAGGTTTCCCTCTAGGCGGGGGTCGGGGGTCGTGCCCGAGGAACTGTTATTTTTTGCTAGTCATGGCTAGTATTTTTAATTATTTACTTGGCAACACCAACTAAAATTATGATATGGAAAATGCTTGAATTACGCTTTGCTGTTTATTTTTGCCAAGGCGTTCAATTCACAGCCTGAGAATATCAAAGCTTATTTTTACCAGTCATATCTAGCACATTCAAAGACAAGTATACCAGTACCTACTATTTTTTCTGCCACTTGTTTGCTGGTGCTGTAAGTATATACTTAAAATTTCCTCACATTTTAACTTGGGGTTGCTAAGGAGATGCTCTACATCAACCCTAAATTCAGTTGACTGTACTGCTAACCTATTAAGGTACCTACCTTTTATTGTTTTAAAGTATATACTAATTGAGTACACGTTATGAAATTATATACGGCAAAACAGACGATGGGGTTTCTAGGGATCACGGCGTAAATCAACGAGTTCCGTGATATTATTTTAAATTCGCACATCGCATCCAATCTGTTTAGCCGAAACAACTTTATGAAATATATTGTGAATTTTATTTATATTATACTGATGATCGGGTATTGTGGCGCACGCTAGAAGAGGCTTGCGTCCAGCAGTGGACCGATATAGGCTGATGATATATCGAATAGCAAAAACACCTTTTTTTATTGGTGCCCAGTGGAAATTCTTCATGATGCCCCGGGGAAGGGCGAAGGGGTATGCCGGACTCCTACCGGCTAAAACCACTGGAGCGGTCATCTTCGGCACCTAGGCTCCAGATCCTTGAATGATCACACTAGAGCAGAAAAAAACACCTACGTATACGAAATTAATTATGGCAAAACTCCCCAATGAGCCCACAGCACATCCATATCGGTCGTTGTGGACATCTTTGGGGGAGGCCTGTGTCCAGCAGTGGACTTCATTCGGCCGAAATGATACGAAATTAATATACCAAATTATAGCAGGTGTAATCTATTTTATTGTTCGTACACACGGCTGCCAGTCTGGTTTAAGATGATGTCCCATCGTAAGGAAAGCCCACCTGCCTGAAATGCGAGATCGGTTGGCGATCACAGTTCTGTTATAAATGTACTCGATGGATGCTGTTGCCCATCCTCCGGCTAATCCCATAGTCGCCCTTTACGACACCCACGGGATGAGATGGGGTGGTGGTATTCTTAGCAGGCACCACACGGCAGTTCAGTCTTGTAAATCTCAGAAAATTTTAACAAAACTTGACCGACCTGAGTTCTGATTGTTAATTAGCTATTGCTTTTAAGAATGGCTGTATAGCTATAGTTAATGTTTTAATTTATTTGTTAAATATTTCCATAATAACTTTTATTTTTTCGTTTGAATCACGTAGAGTTGTAAAAACTAATTTATGATCGCTTCACATTAGTTTATACTGAGTTAGGGAAACGGGATATGTTTTCAAGTGAGCATGTACACACACACAGGGTACACTTAAACAAAATCTAGTTTCAACTGATCTCTCATTATAAGGGAAGCCTATACAACGTGAGGTCAGCTTATACTGGAAATGTATACCTGAATATGAAGCTGTGCGTACTATGGTTTAAAAAAAAAGAAAAGTGAACCGGCCACACTATAACCTTTATAATAGCTATAGCAATAGTTGCACCGATGATGCAATTCACCAACAAGTCAGCAAGAAAAATACTTGGAAAAAATAAGAAATTTGTTTGTTTTATTTATTGTAAAAACTATGAAGTGTGTCGTCCAACTCGTCCTACAAAACTGTGAACTTTATTTCAATCTAACAATCAGTACGTTGCAGGGATCGCGTTGTAATCATCTTTTGTTGCAATAATTAATTAATTATGTTACTATTTGAGCATTAAACCTGAGTATATTGTCTACTTACATTAGTCATAAGGTACTATTTACGAACAAATGACAAAGGCAGCCGGAGGACTTGAAAAATACCGAAAATAATTTAATCATAGTTTAGATACGGACGGTCATCATATCGGCCATTTATACGTCCACTGTTGAACAAAGGCCTCCCCCATAGATTCCATAACTGTGTCATTATTTTGGGGGGTATTAGTCAATACTCACCACGCTTGGCAGGCGGGTTGGTGAGCGCAGTATGGCTACCAGTTCACAAAAGGGACGCTGCTGCCATCCCTCTGGTTTAGATTCCCTTAGTCGCCTTTTACGACATCCACGGGAGAAGATGGAGTGGTGCTATATTCTTAATCCGGACACCACACGGTTTCGACGGATTCGGACGATGCTTGTACCGAAATGTCAAATCTAATTATTACATTTTAATATTCCTAATCGATTGCTAAATAAATTGCATCAGCATATTCGGCTACATCCGACACGAGACGTCGATTCAGCAAAACGGGTGTTGCAATTTTATGTAGAAACTTCTAATGGACGTCATTAACTAGCATGTATAATCATGTCGCTATTCAGCTGATTTGGCGTAGGCAGGGCACATAACGAACACAATGGAGTTCTTGTTAATCGATATAAAGTATTTTCGCCTTGAAATAAAAAAAAGGATTTCACAATTTTGCGGCGCGTGATATTTGAGTGTGTTTTGGTAATATAATTGTGATTGTTTTTAAGCTCAATTCGTTTTTCTTCAATCTTAGACCTACTTATTGTGCACATTAAATAAAGTTTGCAATTTTTGCAGGACATTATAACGAGCCCTAACCTTTTATTGTGTATAGAAATAAAAGTATTGTTGATCTGTTCTGGCATGACGCAATGTGCGGTCAGATTTCCTTGATCGATGATCATGTAACTTTGATGATAATTGGATTGGTTTGATTGCGACATTGTTTGTCACTATTTCACCATACTTACACTATTGCAAAATATTTGCTTCTCAGTGGAAAAACTTCAAGTGTACGAGGGCTTGAAATAAAAAGCAACCGATTTTTTTTTTTACAAAATTAATATAAAATAAGATCAAACATTAGATTTTAAGGCGCATGTTGCAATAGTTATTAGGAATGTTCTATTTATTTCTTCGTATTGGACTGTTTTTTTACTATTAAAAAAATATATATTGCTGATGGATTTTATTTGTATTACATTAATTAATGAAAAATAAAATTATAGAAATATGACATACTTAGTATGTGGCATGTCAATGTGACTCTTACCAGCTTAGAATTTTCTACGAGTGAAAGTATCTGGAGTCTGGAGTAAGTATTAAATAAATCGCATCATCAAGAGCAGTGATAGCCTAGTGGTTGAACGTTTGCCATCCATACAGGAGGGTCTGAGATCCATCCTGGCCCGCACCTCATACTTTTCGGATTCACGTGCGGATCGCAATTCGATGATCACTTATGTTATCGGTGAACAAAAACAGCGTTAGGAAATCTGCACACTTGAGAGGGCTCCTAAACGTTCTGAATGGTGCGTGTAATCCGCCAACTCGCACTAGGCGAGCATGCTGGACTAAGGCCGAACCTATCTTATCGTGAGAGCCAAGGCCCGTGCCCAGCAGTGGGATTTTAATGGGCTGATTATGTTATGTAGTAATCATGATAATTTAATCTTATTAATTTATGGATATTTATTTTTTAATCATGTGACAATTTGTAATTAATTTCATTGTACCTAATAATTTAATTTGATTGATTTTTTATTACATTGAGTTTTTTTGCAGTGCCCTGACAGGGTTCATGTACCTATACTGACTAAAATGATTGTTTATATAATTGTATCGTCAATGTGTGTGCATGAAAGCAAAATAAATAAATAAATGTTAAATAGTACTGGAACAAGAGTGGTCTCGACGTGTAATGTGTGGTATTCACTGTTATAAATATTTCATACAGTGGTTGTGTGTAGTGGTTTTTCTCGCTTCGAAGCTGCGTTACTGCGAGTCTGCGACCATGTGGAATTCGGACACTTGTCAGTTAATTCAAAACAATCCTGTTTATCTATTAACAAATGATGATTTTGATTAGTATCCTAGTATTCGCGGGGATTCCCCGCAGACACGATAAACACTAGTGCAATTAGCCGGTCGATACACGACATACGGGGACTCCCCGTAGGCGGGCTGGCGACCAATTTCAGTATAATATAAAGTACTCTGTGGACCAATGTAAAGTCGATGCTTAGCGTGCGGGGTCTCCCCGCCGGGGCATGCAATGTGACACCCTAACCCTATTGTGACGCTGCTGAGCATATTCTCTATGTTTTTAAGTCACGCGTATCTTTTGATAGAAAATAGACGCTGTGAGAAGCAAATAAAATCGTTATCAATAAGTGAAAATTGCTTGACAGAACAATAGTTGTTGATCCACAATCCACAGCAATGTAATTTTGTTTAAAACTATTCAAAGCAACTGGCAAAAGTGGTTTACGGTAAGGGGTATATTCATCGATGCCCCGAATCTCTATCTTTAATTATCTATGCCCTTCTGATATGCGTTTTAAAAATCACTCGCATCCCGAATGCTTTCTCTATTGATCAATTAAGTCGCTAGGGTCGATCAAATTCCCTGGGGGGGTGACCGCTTTACAGTCACCCTCCGAGATGTGCCAATAGGCGTGGCACCAGTGGGCGGCTCTAGTGTGATCATACGAGGACCTGGAGCCTCCCTTACGTGCCGAAGATGACCGCTCCAGTGGTTTTAGCCGGTAGGAGTCCAGCACACCCCTTCGCCCTTCCCCGGGGTGAAGGAAGTTCCATGCAGAATTTCCACTGGACATCAATAAAAAATAAAAAAAAGGGTCGATCAAATTGCTATAATGCTGGGGCCACACTAACGTTTAACGCCATTAATTATCGCGTTATTCGCAAATTTTGTAATGGCGTTAACAATGCCGTTAGACGTCAGGCGATACCTGGGGTGGCGGTCTTTTTTTGGCACATTAAAGAGATTTTGCGCGTTATATAATGCGTAGTTAGTAGTCTACCTGCGTTTGTCAGTATGCACTGCGAGTGTGTTAGGATTGTACGTCTTTGCTTCCCACCCGAAGCAACTGTTGATCGATGATAACTATGGCTCGCAATTAATATCAATTATTCTGTGACTATGGAGTGGACAAATGAAAAAGTTCGTGAGACACTCATCAAATAATACATTCTAGCAGCTTCAACTGCTTATGCTATGCTTACATCTTGAAAATAAAGTAACGAATAACGCGATTGATCGACTCAATTTAACGCATTATTTTCTGGAATATTTTTGCGCCTTAATTATTGTGATAATGGACGTGAGACATTAAACCTTACCGTAGCCCCAACATAACACAAGCATCCATTGAGGATTATCGTCCTATAGAAATTGTATCCTCTTCAGCGAAAACACAGACTATTTTTTTCTAGTCCGTGAGCGAAAATTGAAAGCTTCGTTCACAACTAAAGGTCGGTGAACACACAATCTCCTTACATTGGTAGAATACATTTTCTCTAGTTTAGACCGTGGTCGTAAATTAGATGTTCTTTAGTTTGACTTTCGGAAGGCGTTTCATAGGGTCAATTATGACACGCTGCTGGGGAAACTTAAAAAAATAGGATTCGCTCAAACTCTTCTCCGATTACCTACAAAGACTACCTAAACAATCACACGCGTTCCTGAGTCAGTCAAAGCTCCATTTTAGGACCTTTATTGCTGATGATAATAGTCAATGATCTTCCAAGAGTACTTACGCACCTATGTTGTCTGCTTTATAGCGATGATTTGAAAATTTACTTAGAACTAACCGAAGAGGACTATCCAGCACTCCAGCAGGACATAAATGCGGAGCATAGACGACAGGATGAAATTCAATTGCTCTAAATGCTATACTATGTCCTTCGGTCGAATACAGCATCCAATAGATTTAGAATACAAGTTAAGCAATAATAAGATTGTTAAAACTACAGCAATGAAAGATTTCGGAGTCACATACGACCGTAAGCTTACATTCCGTCTTACCGACAATTAGGTTTCATTCTGCGCAATTCATCCTACTTTCACAATGCACATGTAATCATTTCAGACGAATAAAGTCCACTGCTGGACTCATACTTTTCTTAAACCACAACGACCCATAGATATCCGACAACGATCGATCCGTGTATTTGTGTGCGCAGTGTTGCCATAATCGCCACTGCGGTGCGGCTTGCGATAGCAGTTGAGTTGAGTGTTAGTATATCAGAAGCATTGACAGGGATTTATTAAAGCTGAGTCTCTAATTTTTTATTTCCTTATGTTGTGTTTTATATGTCTTCCAATGACATTTTACAAATAGACGCGCCATACACGAACATTATTGCACTACAGAGGGCCTAACACAAATATTTTGACTTATATTTATTTTCCACCACCCCATCTCCTCCCGTGGGTGTCGTAAAAGTCGACTAAGGGATTAGCAGGAGGATGGGCAGCAGCGTCCTTCGAATACATTAACAACTCAACTGCGATCGCCAACCGGTCTGCCAAGCGTGGCGATTATGGCAAAACCCCCCAATGAGCCCACAACACACTGTGGTGATCTTTGAGGGAGGCCGGTGTCCAGCAGTGGACTTCATTCGGCCGAAATGATGAAGCGTTTCGCTAATGTGAGTTAATTTTAAATTGATATTACTTGTTTCGCACATACTTTTTCTTTAAATTGATTACTTTATTCATACCTATATATGATACGAATTGTGCTTGTTGTTTACGATTAAACGATAAATAGGATAGTTGTATTTTCGATTCCACATTAACTCACATTTACGTTACCATACGTCGAAATATTCCTGCTAGGCCCACAGGACGGCTGGATATTATACGGGACATGAAGGCGTCCGATCCGAACCATTCGTGCACACTCACCGGTCGACTATATCAGCCGCGACTAGGAGTGTTCGATATATTAGGTATCTGAATAAATAATCTATTATTTTAAAATGATCATATCACCTATTATTTATTAAACCGATAACGGTTATTTATGTTGCCCAATTATTTTTATTACTAAACGACCACAGCTTTCCCGACATAAGTGCGCTTACTTACTTACGCTTCCATCTGTCAAAATGCACTACGTACGCCCCTAATTTTGACAGATGGAAGCGTAAGTTCACGCTTAGACTCGTTTCTGAACCTCACCCTAAGATGCCACATGCAAGTTATAAGAGCTAAATTCCTATCAATATTTAGTCAAAATTAATATATATTAGACGTTATTTTATGCCACATACAAATTTATGAGAGTTAGATTCTTGTAAATATTTAGTCGAAACTAATAATTAATAGGAGGACCTAATAAAATTATTTTTAGTCAACTGTCGTTTTGATCTACGATTATACTTGAACAAAATCAGTGCGGGCGACTCGCCTGACGTCATAAGTTGTATTTTACGGCAGATTGCGATTGCGTGATAGTTTTGAAATGTTGATGTTATTTAGATATTAACTTTGAAGTTATTAAGTATTTTTGTTTAGTGTTAATAAAAATTAACATGTTTAGGTTGTTATTTACCTAAATAAGAGTTATATTAAATCAAAATGTGGAACTCTGTTGTGGACCGCGATGGTAACAAAACCGCGGCGTTGGACGAAGTAATAAATATCATACAAATATATTAATAACGTAAAAAGTAATAAGTGATTTTTAAATCACGTATCGTTATAACGCGTTATCAATATATATCCGTTATGAACACCTAGCTTCTAAGTTACTAACACCCGAGTCCGTTAATTAGGCATGGGTCGTACTCGTAAAATTGAGTACCAGGGTTTCCAAGTACGTCCACCTTAAGATACCAGCGCCAAAAACCAGGGTTCGAAATACTTCCAAGTATTTTCCTTCTGCATAGAAAAGTGATCCGTATTGTAATAGTAATAAGGATTAAATTCACGAATTCATAAAATCTAATACTTCCAAGCCTGGAACGTTAACATACTTACATAGGTAATTGATCCGAGCCTATAATACAAATTAGGAACTCAATCACGTAAGCAAAAAATATACTTCCAAGCCTTAAACGTAAAAGTACTTTCATAGGAAATTGATCAATCCCGTATGTAAAAAATATACTTCCAAGCCTTGAATGTAAAAATACTTGCATAGGAAATTGACCCGTGCCCTAATATAAATAAAGATTACAACCGCGTTCACAAAAAAATACTTGCAAGCCCTGAACGTAAAAATACTTGCATAGGAAATTGATCAATAGCGTATGTAAGAAATATACTTCCAAGCCTTGAACGTAAAAATACTTGCATAGGAAATTGATCCGCGCCCTAATATAAATAAAGAGCACAACCGCATTCACAAAAAAATACTTGCAAGCCCTGAACGTAAAAATACTTGCATAGGAAAATGATCCGTGCTGCAATGTTTATAAGGAGTACAACCGCGTTTACACAAAAATACTTACATCGAACGAGCGCGTAGCGAGCGAGCAGCCGAGTAAAATACTTTAAGGTCTTTCGAGTCTTACGGGTCGGCACCTGGTGCGCGTACTTGAAAGTAAATACCTGGTGTAAAAACCTGGTTGCGTAAATACGTACCTTCTCTACCGTTAATATGTTTCCAGCTTTACACCTACGCAGTCGTCGTTGATCAAGACTCCGATGCGACATCGATTATGTAGTGTAATAACACCCTAACTCTCGCGTATAGTCTCTTGATTGTCAGAGGGTATTGCATCTGCATCATCCTTACCGATCCTTACCTACTATAATACAATTTATTAAATCTGTTATAGACAAATAATTTCTAAAATGCCAAATTCACAACAAAGCTTCCTAAGACTTCTTCTTCAAACTCAACTCAAATCAAAGATAAATTTTTCATGCTTGAAACACAGAAATATTGTTATCTCAAACCCCAGTGGTCATTAGGCGCCTGTAGTGATGTCAGATTTGTATATCGATATCTAGCATATCTTTTGATTCAACCGATAATTTACAACCGTAATCATGTTAGGATATTAGAGAGAAATAAACATTACTTGGGCAAAACTTAAGAACGAATTCACAAATCATTGAAAATAATGTCATATGCAAAACAATAATTAAAACTGTTACATTATGATATTATATTTCCTCTTAAATGTCTTTTCATGCGGTTGAATGTAGTCACAAACTTTAGTTTAGGACCCTTTTAAGATTGAATACCGTACGGCAAATGTATACCTTAAGAGTATAACCTTTATGCAAAAGGGCGTAATTTTATTCGATTAGACATTTAAATTTCTTTGATACGTCATAGGCTTGATTTGGAGGTTTTGCCTTAATTCTAGAGTTTTTTTTGAACCAATGTAGGAAATGGAGCCAATGTTAAAATACGTACAAGTATTTTGAATTTTATATTTCCAATTAAATGGCTATGTATCTGCGTGAACAAAATATTTTAAGTGAACAATAAATTCGGTTAAATCTACCGCTCAAAGTGAGTAGTTAATGTTAAACTGTTATCATTATTATAAAATTATAAATATCATTAATTTCTAAAATCTTCAATAGATAATGATAAAGCTGTAGTCTTGTTATATTAGTACTGGGTCAAATATAATGCTCAACAAAATAGTCAGACCCTAAACATTCTCCGAAAGAGCAATACAGTAGAACACCACCTTTTAGTTGTTAGTGGTGCGATATTTGTAGCGCTAAGTGAGAGAGGACATAGCTTGCGCTATACGTTGCATGAATATAGCGCAATATTTCATCGCGCTTAACGCTGTATTAACCACCACTAGTTACTAACACTGTAGGGTTAAAGATACAGGATAAAGCACATCAATATTGGCATCATGATTTGAAAAAGATAATCGAAAGTTAAATGCAGAAAAGGGAGCTATTCGTCATTCAGGTCAAGCATCATCATTCATGTTGTATACATGTGGTATGTTACTTTGATTATGATTTATCTTTATTTCGTAGATGATTTATATCCAAACAGAGAATAATTTTAGTATCTAAGTAAGAGTCCAAGCTAAATATAATATGGGCTCCCGCGAGTCACTCCGGGAATTAGTTAAGGAGATAAATGTACTAGCTCGACCATCCATGTATATATTTAAAAATATTATGTATGCCTGCGGAAACATTGTTAGATTAAATAAAAAAAGTTACGTGCATAACCTAAATACTCGCAATAAGAACAAGCTTGTTTTGCCTGGCATTAGACTTATTAGAAGCAGCAAGTCAAACGACGACAAACGACTGGGAAACAGCAGTTCTGCAATAAAAATTTTAGTATTACCGATTCACCAGAACTAAAATTGAAATATTTGATTCATTGCGTTTTAAAATCGAAAGCCTACAACAATATAAATAATTACATCGATGATAAAGATGGCTGCAATACGATTCCCTTCGGCTCACTGAGACCCTCTGGTGCTGTCTAATTTATTTTATACATTTTGACTTGACTGAAGTGTTGTTACTTGCAATCAAAGGTTTAATGTTTACAAATTGTAATTATTCATATTATCAATGTAAAAATAACTGGTCATTTGACTTGACTTATTTAAAATTGCATATCATCATTTCGGCCGAATGAAGTCCACTGCTGGACACAGGCCTCCCCCAAAGATGTCCACAACGACCGATATGGATGTGTTGTGGGCTCATTGGGGGGTTTTGCCATAATCGCCACGCTTGGCAGACGGGTTGGCGATCGCAGTTGAGTTGTTAATGTACTCGAAGGACGCTGCTGCCCATCCTCCGGCTAATCCCTTAGTCGACTTTTACGACACCCATGGGAGGAGATGGGGTGGTGGCATTCTGAGCCGGCACCACACGGCACAAATTAGATATAATGAAATTGAAATTGAAATAAATTGCATATAATGTTTACGATATGAAGTATTTACTAGTACTATATATTCCGATTTTGCTGTACTGTAATCTATGAATGTTGTTCTCGTAACATTAAATAATAACAATCATAAAAAATACTACAAATTAGCGGTGTGTGTTGCAAACCGTAAAATGTTCTTGAAACTATGTATCGCGTCAAATACCTAAAACTATGTATTGGTCTCTTCAGAAACTATTTGGGGCGAAACACTTTATTCACACAGCATTGGATCGTCGATAAACAGTTACCGAAACTAGCCGAATGATTCCGACTGAGTTATTCCGAAGTAAACCCGACCGATACCGACGATCGCACGAACAAGAAGCGAGATCACGCATTTATGCATTTTAGTCATTCTAAATAATAATAAAAAAATCAGAGTTTATTCTATTTTATTAGGAATGATTTTTATATCATCATTTCGGCCGAATGAAGTCCACTGCTGGACACAGGCCTCCCCCAAAGATCACCACAACCACCGATATGGATGTGTTGTGGGCTCATTGGGAGGTTTTGCCATAATCGCCACGCTTGGCAGGCGGGTTGGCGATCGCAGTTGAGTTGTTAATGTACTCGAAGGGCGCTGCTGCCCATCCTCCAGCTAATCCCTTAATCGACTTTTACGACACCCATGGGAGGAGATGGGGTGGTGGCATTCTGAGCCGGCACCACACGGCACGGATTTTTATATAATATATGATAACATATAAAAATCTATGATAATATGTTTCGAAGCAAATACATAAACCGACACAAAAACTTTTATCATTTCATAAACACTTTATACGCATCTCGACCAATAAATAGTTACCGTAAATACATAGTTTTGTGTTGATAGCATGTTTCGAAGCAAATACATGAACCGACACGAAAACGTTTATCATTTCATAAACACTTTATACGCATATCGTCCAATAAATAGTTATTGAAAATACATAGTTTTGAAACACTTTATCAGATACCAATACACAGTTTCGGTTCGGTTCACGCAAAAAGCTTTATTACCCACTTCTACTACAAATGTGTGAGCATCATATAGTTATTAATGTTTTATATTTAGTACTTCTATTTTTGTCTTTCCCTGTCAGTATAATTGGTCTGTCATTTTCACTAAAATGTCTTGCTGGTGGCGGCGTTATGCATCGGGTCGTTAGGTTCCCTACAATATGGTTGAGCTAAGCGACGCTGATGCATGCATCATGCACGTGAACGGGTGCCATCTGTCGGGACTGGTCAACGTTAACTGCCATGTTAGATGAATTATTATTATGATATTATAGTACGTTCCATGTTTATACATTAACCTAAATTATTCTCGTTATATGTTTTACCATCATTTGTATAAATCAACATTGTAATCTCAATTATTTCTAACAGTGTATCCATGGGGTTACTTGCCTGCTCTTCTCCATAGCATCGACCAATTGGAATCGTGTAACTTAAATTCTGACGTTTCATAAGAAATAAAAAGCTGCTGTTTGACTTTATCATTATTACAAATAGTCAGCCAATAATACCTCAGACGAAAACACAAGTTTTGGAAATAACTTATTTTTATGACCTTACGCTATTTTGTAGATTGGATTTGAAATATGTGAAACGTAATATATTTGACTTCTAATTAATGTATAAAACTTATAGATTTTTTATGGTTTTAATTTCGTTGAGATTCCTCGATATCTGCAGGATACGGCCCAGAGATTTAGAAGCTTTTATAAGACTGGCGTTAATCTTTAATATGATAGCTGACCTAGTTTAATATTGTATTATTTGTGTAAAAAAATAACATTCTGATTCTACATATCGACAGTTTTTTTTTAAACACGCCCATCAAAGTACATCTCTATCAAAATTACAATATGCGTAGAATAACGCTACAGATGTATATTTCCAACCAATCAAGGTATAGCACGCTAGGAGGGACCGAATCCCATTGGCTGACGTCGGGGAATATTCCAGAACGCCCCAGTGACGTCAAGTGACGCATCCCCGCGCATATAAACTCCTTGGTAAATTTCTAACGCCATATTATTTCGTGAAAAGAAGCCGTCAATCGCGCACGTTTGCTGAGTTTAATCTAAGATTTAAGTCAACGACTGAGATAGTTATACATAGAAAATAAAAAAGTAAGTACATAACGACTATATTTAGATGTTTAAAATTTTTATTTTGTGTATAAATACTAAAATATAGGATATATGGTCAGGATTTACATATGGAGTTGTCATACGTTTTACGAGGCGGGAATTTCCTTCTTCCATGTTTCTGTTCTTTACCAAGATATTTTTACAGAAGCCATAATTTAAGAGAAGATATTTTTATAAACTGTAAATGAAGTCTACTTACCCGCAGTGTTATTTTAGAGATATATTGTTAAAATAACGGCAGGCCGCGTGTGAACAACTTTCTTTGTTCGAGTGGTATAAATGCACGTGGTAGTCCTGGCAGGTGATTTAATTAGAGTCCAATAAGCATGTTTTCTAAATACAGTTTTATGTCCCTATTTCTTTGTCGTTTCCACGATAAAGACAACTCGTTCGAGAACTTTCCGCACCGTATCGATTTAACGTGTAATGGCCGCCGTTGCCTTTTATGCCGTAAAATATATGTAGCCAGTAGTATTAGCAGCACTGAAAGATTTTTTGCTAGGTATGATACTTTGTTTAAAGCGATTTAACTTCACGTGGTGCTAATTTGAGCGTTTGGTTATTCATTCTTACCAAAATGGCGGAACATAACCTCTATGCGGTTTTCATAGTGATAGAGAGAAGAGGCATTGTTAATCTAGTTATTAAATAATAGTTTTTTTTTCAGATGGCAGCAACTAAAGCACCAGCTGTAGGTATTGATTTGGGTACCACTTACTCATGCGTGGGAGTGTTCCAGCATGGCAAGGTGGAAATCATCGCCAACGACCAGGGCAACAGGACCACGCCCTCATATGTCGCGTTTACAGACACCGAGCGCCTCATCGGTGATGCCGCCAAGAACCAGGTGGCGATGAACCCCAATAACACAATTTTCGGTAAGTTACATATAGGTTTGGAACTAATATGTGTATAATCATTTTGATCGTGGTTCTGTGTATGTTGGTAATTTCAAAATATTCATACGCACTAACTACCTACATAACCTGAAGCCGTAGCATGAAAATTGTGACAACTTAATTTTTATTCTGTAACTATTTCTGTCGTAACTCTTGAATCGCGAGGTGGAAACGTGACAAGGCCCGATTAGTATTTCCCGTACAGGTGATCAATGCGGGACTTGTTCCATTTACCTACCTATGAAGCCACCGAGGAAGCTAGGAAGTTCCGAATTTAGAACACATGAATGATCCGATTTGATTAGTATGTGTAGCAAATTTCTTGGTACTACTACATTGATATCGTAAATAACATTATTTACGATATCAATGTACTGTACACAGTATACAAATTATTGTTTGAGTTTTTGAACAAGAGTAGCCCCCATTTAACCACTACCAACTCAACAGGCACCACTGCAGTAGCTGGATCCTGTCCATTATTTGTGCTTTAATCATTGATTACACAGCTATAATCATGACAAATCTCAACTTGAAACTGGCATGGTCATTATTCCACCATTAGTTAAAATGCTTGATGAGTCATGTGTGTGTCAGTGCATGTAGAGTAATCTTCAAAGGTCAACTTGTCGACATTGCAAGGTTAGATTAGGTAGATACAATATACACATATATCTAACGAAAAATGTTTACTTAATAACTGCACTTTCATGATGATACCCAATATACTAGACTAGAGTCTCTGAACATATTGAATGATAAAAGTATACTGAGAAAATAAATAATTAGTCTAGATGTGTACCTTTTATTCAACATCTTCACCAATATCATGTACTTGTTACAGATGCCAAAAGACTTATCGGCCGCAAATTCGAAGATGCCACTGTACAAGCAGACATGAAGCACTGGCCCTTTGAGGTTGTCAGTGATGGTGGCAAGCCAAAGATTAAGGTTGCATACAAGGGTGAAGACAAAACCTTCTTCCCTGAGGAAGTAAGCTCAATGGTGCTCACTAAAATGAAGGAAACGGCCGAGGCCTATCTCGGCAAAACGGTGCAGAATGCAGTAATTACGGTTCCAGCGTATTTCAATGACTCACAGAGGCAAGCCACAAAAGATGCAGGTACCATCTCTGGCTTGAATGTTCTCCGTATTATCAATGAACCGACTGCTGCTGCGATTGCGTACGGGCTTGACAAGAAAGGAAGTGGAGAACGAAACGTTCTGATTTTCGATCTCGGCGGCGGCACTTTCGACGTGTCCATCCTGACCATCGAGGATGGTATCTTCGAAGTAAAGTCCACCGCTGGTGACACGCACTTGGGAGGCGAGGATTTCGATAACCGCATGGTGAATCACTTTGTCCAGGAATTCAAGAGGAAGTACAAAAAGGACCTTGCCACCAACAAGAGGGCTCTCAGACGACTTCGCACTGCCTGTGAAAGGGCGAAGAGAACTCTTTCTTCCTCCACCCAGGCCAGCATTGAAATCGACTCTCTATTTGAGGGTATTGATTTCTACACATCCATCACAAGAGCTCGTTTTGAAGAGCTGAATGCTGATCTGTTCAGATCCACCATGGAGCCTGTGGAGAAGTCTCTTCGTGATGCAAAGATGGACAAATCTCAAATTCATGACATCGTACTTGTGGGTGGTTCCACTCGTATTCCTAAAGTGCAAAAGCTCCTTCAAGACTTCTTCAATGGCAAGGAGCTTAACAAGTCAATCAACCCCGACGAGGCCGTAGCTTACGGCGCCGCCGTACAGGCCGCCATCTTGCATGGTGACAAATCTGAAGAGGTTCAGGATTTGCTTCTGCTTGACGTGACTCCGTTGTCGCTCGGTATCGAAACCGCCGGCGGCGTCATGACCACCCTGATAAAGCGTAACACCACTATTCCCACTAAGCAGACTCAGACCTTTACCACTTACTCGGACAACCAGCCCGGAGTACTCATCCAGGTGTTCGAGGGTGAGCGCGCAATGACAAAGGATAACAACTTACTCGGCAAGTTCGAGCTGACTGGCATCCCACCCGCGCCGCGTGGCGTACCTCAAATCGAGGTCACCTTCGACATCGACGCCAATGGCATCCTTAATGTGTCGGCCATTGAGAAGTCTACCAACAAGGAGAACAAGATCACCATCACCAACGACAAGGGCCGTCTCTCGAAAGAAGAGATTGAACGCATGGTCAATGAGGCCGAGAAGTATAGGACAGAAGATGAAAAGCAGAAGGAGACAATCCAGTCCAAGAATGCTTTGGAATCTTACTGCTTCAACATGAAGTCAACAATGGAGGACGAGAAGCTCAAGGACAAGATCTCAGACTCTGACAAGCAGACCATCCTGGATAAGTGCAATGACACTATCAAGTGGCTGGACTCCAACCAACTGGCTGACAAGGAGGAGTATGAGCACAAACAGAAAGAATTGGAGGGTATCTGCAACCCTATCATCACGAAGATGTACCAGGGAGCGGGAGGCATGCCCGGCGGTATGCCCGGTGGCATGCCCGGCTTCCCCGGCGGAGCGCCTGGAGCTGGAGGCGCGGCTCCCGGTGGCGGTGCCGGACCTACCATCGAGGAGGTCGATTAAACATTCCAACCAATTACACAACAAGCTTTTACTGATATTGCGGTATTTAACTACAGTACGGTGTCTCCAATAAATGATTGAAACTTGACTTCTGTATTTTATTTTATAACTTTTATACTTTATACAAGCACATGGCAAGTCTGCTCTCAAGTGGATGTCGCACTAATAAGTCTACGTATAAATTATTTCACAAAAACAAAAAAAATGTCTGCAACGTCATCATACGGTTCAATTGTTTTTACGTGTGATTTTTCTCGTAGCTGACGTCATTGCCATTACCATCTATTTGACCAGCATGTCCAAATTTTGTTCTGAGGTACGGTGCCTACATACCCAGTAGAGGCACCGTATAATGGCACTTGCTCTTATCAATTCCTAACATTCCATGGTATTTACTATTGGCAGCTAATTGATACTGATCTGATGCCGTGCTTCATTTATAGACCCCGCATTAGTGATAATCTATACAAATAAATAAAATGGAAGTATCTGTAATGTCAAAATAACAGCTTTTTACTAAATGCATATGAAAGTATATACGGTACCTATAACAAAAAAAACATTTTAAAATTTTTGTCTGTCTGTCTGTTCCGGGTAATCTCCGAAACGACTGGACCGATTTTGACGGGACTTTCACTGGCAGATAGCTGATGTTATAAGAAATAACTTAGGCTACTTTTATTTTAGAAAAATCATTAGGGTTCCGCGCAAAAAATAAAAAACCCTTGAAATCCAATATATATATTCTATTCTATGTCAAGTGTCTATGTCGAAGTACTCTAAGTTTCTTTTAAATAAAACGCGGGTGAAACCACGGGTCCCAGCTAGTTTATAATAAATTGAAATGTATCTACGACAATAGCTTCATAATAATATTGTGTAAGCTGTCGTGTCACTCACGTCTTAAAGCAGGGCTACTAGAAGGTAGGTAGGTATAGTAGAATTATCCATTGAAAGCGGGTTTGCATATCTTCGGAACAAAATAGATACCTACATAACTATAAGAGCTAAATATAATGCAAAATGTCTAGTTTATTTTCGTGGACTTTATAACGCGACCGAAATAGCCACTCCAGAATTATCTTGACAGAGATTAAACGTTAGAACTTACGTATACTGGGAACTGAGTAATATATACTCGTAGTTGCCAGATATTCGATATACTCGTACCTAGATATGATATGCATATTTATGTAACAACAGTTATATCTGTGCTATGGACTGTTGATATCTATTACCTGATGATATTTGAAAGAACTATGTAGGAACCTAGCTGCTAGTTTAAAACAACAAAACTACTCAAATGTTGAATGAAACATTTAAGTATGTATGGTAGGTACTTATAACCTGTACGACGGACGAGATCTCATTCACGATCCACCATCTTTACATCTTACGATTTTGTTGTTGTTAGGTACATATGATTATATTCATGTAGCGAATATGTACCTCATCAATGAAATTATATTGTGGACCCACAGTAGGGTAATTATGTAGCTCTAGAGTGATCTTACGAGGACCTGGAGCTCCTCTTCGGTGACGAAGATGACCGCTCCAGTGGTTTTACCCGGTAGGAGGCCCCGATACCCTTCGCCCTTCGCCCGCCGAAGGAAGTTCAAGTAGAATTTCCACTGGACACAAATAAAAAAAAGCCTTTGAGGCATTACCGCTACCGTCTTTCATTTATGGTAGTTAATTGCATCAGCATAGATTTACAACAATCTGCCTAAGTAGGTACCTACTACATCATTATACCTATTGAGCGTGATTACTAACGGAACTTATTTTTCCACGGTGAATTTAGACTAGAATTCTGCATGGTGGTGACTTAAATTACCTCCTAGGTACCTTTATTTATTAATATTTTTATTGGTGCCCAGTGGAAATTCTTCATGAACTTCCTTCGCCCCGGGGATGGGCGAAGGGGTATGCCGGACTCCTACCGGCTAAAACCACTGGAGCGGTCATCTTTGGCACCTAAGGGAGGCTCCAGGTCCTCTCATAGAGCCGCCCGTTGGTGCCACTAGAGCCGCCCGTTGGTGCCACGTCTATAGGCACATCTCGGAGCCTCCTAGGTACCTATTTTACCTTTTTTTCAGTCGATTCTCTTTTACCTATCTATTCCTGTCCAGGTACTGGCCAGATTCATAAGCTATTCAATTCTGTCTTACTCGAGGGCACAACGCAATTAACATTATCATCATATTAACAACTCAACTGCGATCGCAAACCCGTCTGCCAAGCGTGGCGATTATGAAAAAAACCCCCAATGAGCACGCAACACACCCATATCGGTCGTTGTGGTGATCTTTGGGGCAGGCCTGTGTCCAGCAGTGGACTTCATTCGGCCGAAATGATGACCCAGTTGAAGAATTATAGACCCGTCTCGGTTCTGAGCCATATTTATAAGATGTTTTCAAGGTTCGTCACGAATCGTCTCGAGTGCAGGTTTGATGACTTGCAGCCTCCTTAACAAGCCGATTTCAGAAAAGGTTTTAGTACCATAGGCTCCATCTATACGCTGCGGCAGGTTATACAGACTGAGGAGTATAATGCAACTGTGCTTAGCGTTTGTGGACTATGAAAAAGCCTTCGATCGATGGAAACCTGGGCAATGGTGCAATATCTGCAGCGGTGCCACATTGATTATCGGTACATTGAAGTGTTGAAGTGCTTATACAGACATACCAAATACATGTCGGTCCGAGTACATGAACATAGCATGGGGGCAATTTCATTCCAGAGAGATGTGAACATATAATTCTGACAGTCACTCGCAATTAACACGTCTTAATGGACACCAGATTTCTGGATTCTATCCAGTCATCCAGTTCTTGAACATGGTAAAAGGCTAAAGCAAAACTTGCAAAATTTTACCTCTGAGCCAGTGAGAGTTTAACTGTTGTAAGTGCAGTCATCAACAAAACATTTTATTTAAAGCTTTTACTGTAGATTAATTAGTTTTCCAGGTAATGCTACTTTTGTTGCTGACCGTACTTAGACACATGTTGAACGTCGATACACATTATGTAAAACGTATGTACCCAGGAGGTTAAGTCGGTGTAAAGTAGACTGTGACGATCTTGACTTTGGTGTCGTATTTATTACAATAAATGTTTAAAACAATGTAATTAAATCAATGTGCAAGCTTTTCATACATAGGTAGATCCTAGGTAGGCTACTATTTCAGCAGTGCGGGGGCGGCAGGAGACCACTTCTCTTTTTCCTTAAAACACACTCCGGACGCTAACTGATCTCTCTGCCTCCATGAGGCTGCAGCCTGCGGGCGACGAACTTGGGGCAGTTCGTCGGCATCACGTCGGTCGCTCGACCAGAGGCCCGATGGGGCAGCGCGTTGTGACCTGCGGGCTGCGTGCGCCTCTTTGTGAGGAATGTGCGGCTGGCCAGGTCCCACAGGAACGGGGCTGACGGGCCGAGACCTTTAGGGAGTGCGTTCCATATCTTGAGCAAACAGCCAGGATCATGAAGATGATGACGCGCAAATCAGGGTGGGCAGGTACATGAAGTACATTTTTTTCTTTCTTTTTCATTGATGTCTAGTGGATATTCTACAGGGAACTTCCTTCACCCCGGGGAAGGGCGAAGGGGTATACCGGACTCCTACAAGCTAAAACCACTGGCCGCTCCAGTCATCTTCGGCACCGAAGGGGAGCCCCAGGTCCTCGTAAGATCACTCTAGAGCTACATAATTATCCTACTGTGGGTCCACAATATAATTTCATTGATGAGGTACATATTCGCTACATGAGTATAAACATATGATTCCAACAACAAAAGGAGAAGTAAGAGGCGGTAAGATCACACTAGAGCCGCACATTGGTGCCACGCCTTTAGGCACATCAAGGAAGGCGGAAGGCGACTATAAAAAGGTCACCCCCCAGGCACTTCTCGGGGAGGATTGTAAAGGAAAACAAAAGGCAAAGCGAGGTTTGGTCCCCCCAAACCTGCTGCGCACACTGCGGCACGTGACCACGTGCGCGCCACCGTCTTCCCGGGGGTCACTCGGTGTGAGCACGCAGACTCCCCAATCTGCGCACCCGCGACCCCCGACATGAAGTACCTAGGGCTCACCCTGGACAGACGTTGGGGCTTCGAAGAGCACTTAGAGCGTCTTGTCCCCCGGATCGAAAGGATAGTGGGTGCCTTGCACCGGCTGCGGCGAAGAAGTTCGCCGCCTCTACGGGCGATTCGTGCAGTCCTCGGTCGCCGGCCCTCTACGGGGCGCCTGTTTGGTCATCTCGACTCTCGGGCGTCCAACGCTGCAGAACCACGTTTCACAGTCTGCAGCGTAGAGGGCTATACGGATTGCACGAGGATACTGAGTGAAGTCCAGTCTTGGACATGATAGGACGCGAGGTCACGGCACAGTGCCACCATTATGGAAGCGACCAGGATACCGCACAACACACTTTCGAGAAGTGTCTTGCGTGAGCTGCCGAGTTGCGGATCCTGGTCGATCAGATGGGGCAAGATCTCTCTCTGCCGGTAGTACTGTCGGCTATGTTGGCAGAGTATGAGCATTTGAGAGTGGTCGCCTTCTGCGAGAGCGTCATGCTTCAGAAAGAGGTCGCAGAGCGGGATCAGGAGAGGGCCGAATCGAAATCAAGAAAATCGCCTGGGACGAATGCCTAACTGATGACGTAACTACTGAGTGGGAAACCATCAGAAAGGACCTCCCTTCGATAAACAAACTTTTGATACCACGATGGCTGCAATGCACAGATGAACATTTTGAGGTTCACGGATTCTGCGACGCTAGCGAGAAAGCATACACGTGCGTCATTTACAGCCGAGTACATTACGAAGATAGTTACGTGATGACACTGATAACTGCCAAAACAAACGTTTCCCCGTTTAAGCAAGAAGATATCTATGCGTAGGATGGAACTCTGTGAAGCTTTGCTATGCTCGCCAAACTCATAGAAAAGGTCAAACATACTCTATCCCATATATATTTACAAATACATTGTTGGAGTGACTCTAAAGTTCCTAGGCTTAGCATGGTTACAAGGGGACATGAACAGGTGGGAGAGATGAGATATGTTGCGAACAGAGTGGCTCCAATAAAAGATATTATTCCTGGAAATAAATGGAAATATGTGAAGTCGGAAGAAAACTCTGCTGACTGCGCAACTCGTGGACTCACACCTACCCAACTACTAAGTTATAAACTTTGGTGGGAAGGGGTTTATGGTTATTTAAAAAGCTACAATTCTCGTCACCAATAATGGATTGCAAAAGACAAAATGCTGCGTTGCACTTTACAAAAATTGTGAAATCGGAACTACATTAAACAAATACAGCACTTTCAAACTTTTGTAATCCGAGTACTTGCGCGATTAATAAACACGTACCTATGTACGTAATAACAGTGAAATCTAAAAATAACTTAACCTATGTAGCTAAAACGAAAGTTATGTGTTTGTTAGTAGAATAAATTATTAAAGCGACAAACATGGTGATCAGAAGAGTTCAAAGAGAGCATTTTGGAAAACAAATTGAAAATTTAATGAAGAAAAAAATGTATACCGATAAGAAGCAACCTGCTCAAGTTAACTCCATTTGTCGACGAAAATGGGTTACTGCGTGTGAAGGGGCGTTTGATCAACTCAACTGCGCCTCCCGCTTCAAAACACAATTCCCGCTAACGGAAGATTAGCGGAGCTTATCATCCGGGAAGCCCAATCTGACTGCACGGTGGTGCACGGCTTACCTTGGCGCATTTAAGTCTCAAGATATGGATCATTGGGGGAAGTGGGACAGTAAAGAAAGAGCTACGGCAATGTGTACGATTTCATCGTTTTAGGCCTCACCAAAAAGTCTAACTGATGGCAGATACCTAGAAAGAAAGTCCTACAAATACCTGCCACCGGGCAGATGGGCTCTCGAAAGAATGGTGGAACTTCATCCGGGTACTGACGGGAGAGTCCGGGTGATCACAATAAAAATTAGAAAGGGACAACTTAAACGACCTATCACTAAACTATCACCATTATCGGTGTAAGAAAACTTGGTAACATCGGAAGAAACGAAACTTGATACAGTAGAGAAAGTAAAGAAGAACGGTCAAGTAACCAAAACAGGCAAAGGTTTGTAAGAAGAAAAAACAAACGCCATCTACTATCCCCTGTACTTATGACCATGGTAGCTCCTATGGGAATTAAAAAATTGGCAACAATTACGAATAACTACGAGGTGACACCGATACTAGACAACCAACCTATTTATTATGATGAAGCGGGAAAATTACAACTTATACATAACGAATGGACACTGTTGATCTACTTTAACTTAAAATCATTCTGGCGGGGTACAAACAAAGTAAACAGCTACATTAATCAAGTTGATATACTTTATAAAAGCGAGCGCACGTCATGCGAAGCCGTCGTCAATCAATTATGTCACGAATTACGTCACCTTTCAAGACAAAACGTGGTTTCTTTGATAAAGTTGGAAAATTAGCAAGAACACTTCGGTGTTCTCGATGCAGACTTTGCCCAAAAGTTCGAAGAGGATATCCAAAATTTACAAACAAACGACAATTATTCATTACAATTAATGAAAGACCAAACACCGATTGTAGAAGCAGAAAATAACATTATAAAAAGGAACACGAAATTTATGAATCAGCAATTCATTACAATACAAACATACATAAATCACAGACATGCAGCGCTATTACAAAGATAGAAAACAGAGCGCAAATATTATATGTAGCAAATGATATAAATTCAGCTGCTGTGACGTCAACTATAATTTTGAATGATTTACGTATTCAAGAAATGCTGATGAATGCTCTCGCCAACATCTATAGAGGTCATTTGGACATGTACCAATGTACTTCATACGGAGAAGATGAATTCACCGGTATTTCGCGCCAGCCGGTATACAGCTTACACGATAAGAATGAACCTTGTGAGGCCAGTGCCAACAAACCTCATTGTCATGTGTTTGTTATACATGACGAAACATGCAAGGAAACGTGGACAATATTGCAGAAACCAAACTGGTGGCTGTTTACTTTGAGCGAAAAACCACTGATGCGCGTCATATGCAGTGATCAGGTTACGCCAGCGGTCATTGACGGCACAGGAGTGATTACCTTGAAACCAAACAACAAAACAAAAAAGATTCGACAATATTTACATATAACCATTAAAGGAATGCCGTGTGGTGCCGGCTCAGAATGCCACCACCCCATTTCATCCCGTGGGTGTCGTAAAAGTCGACTAAGGGATTAACCGGAGGATGGGCAGCAGCGTCCTTCGATTACATTAACAACTCAACTGCGATCGCCAACCCGTCTGCCAAGCGTGGCGATTATGGCATGACCCCCCACGACACACCCATGTGGGTCGTTGTGGTGATCTTTGGGGGAGGCCTGTGTCCAGCAGTGGACTTCATTCGGCCGAAATGATTAAAGGAAGTCTTCATCTTCTCCGATGGATGTCTCTACTCTACTCTACATTGTCATTAGAAAACGATGGTTGAAGAAAACTAGCGCGACGAAAATCTTTAAATCAGTAGTCATTGTAAAGAAACGCACAATGTTGAAGTAGAGATCGAGACGCAAGAGATGCGTCATGCGACACGATCTGCGTGTCTATTCTGTAAGAACTCACTTCTAAATCCGCGGTGAAAACAATAATATCGTACTGTTTTTCATCATTCATCATTTCGGCCGAATGAAGTCCACTGCTGGACACAGTTTTTACTACTTTTCAATTCGGATTCTTATGTGAGTTGGCTTCACTAGCAAGCTCACCTCTGAATCCGAAGTAAAGTCTTTAATTTCATATTGTTTTTACTACTTTTTACTGCGGATTCTGAAGTGAGATTGTTAGTGAGTTCTTACAGAATAGCATTGCTGGACCCATATACAGCGAAGTGAAACCGATAAAAGGATTTCACTTTGATGAACTTTCAAAATAATGTTTACATACATTTACTGTTTTCGTTTTGTTTTATGCTTACTTGGTACACTTTACAATTTTATTTTTTTATTAGTATGCATTATGCGAGGGAGTCATCCGTCATCCGGCTTGCCGAGCAAGTGGTGGCGATTATCGTGGCCAAAATCCACGCTCTGGGTCTGCAGATAGCGCCTCAAAAAACTAAGGGGCTTCCACAGACTGATGCTGAGCAGAGAACCACCCAGTTGGTGGATACGCGTTGATAACGCACAAATCAGGGTGGGCCACTGGCTGTAATTACATGACGTACCTGGAGCACAACCTGGACTGTCGTTGGGCCTTCGAAGAGCTCTTTGCGCGCCTCATCCTCTCTAGCCATCACTCACTAGCCTCTCGACTCGGGTCGAGAGGCTAGTGAGTGCATTACACTGGGTGCTGCCCAATATCGGGGGCCGTTCGAGTAGAGGTCGCCGTTTCTACGTTGGGGTCGTGCGGTCCGTGGCCCTGTATACCCTGTACACCTGTATGGTCATCCTGGCTGTCAGGTGTCCAGCGCTGCAGAACCAAACTTCACGGTCTGCAGCGCAGAGTGGCTATACGGATCGCGTGGGGATACGAGGCGGCAACTCTCCCGGCGCGCTTTCCGCCTTTTGACTTCCTGGCGGAGACGGATGCGTGGGTCTATGATCAGACACGCTCCCTCCGCCAAAGCGGCAAAACGTGCCTCCAGGGGCGTTCGACAGGCTAAGGCGGCTGGCTCGACGGCGCGCACTTAAGATGTGGTGACATCGCCTTTAGTTGCAATTCTGCCTGACGCATTTGTTCACCCGTCACGGTTTGTTTCGGGGCGTACTTGCACAGGACAAGACGCGAGGTCACGGCACAGTATCATCATCATCATTGTGGAAGCGACCAGGATACCGCACAATACACTTTGGAGGAGTGCCTTGCGTGAGCTGCCGAGTGGCGGATCCTGGTCGATCAGATCGGGCAAGATCTCTCTCTGACTGTAGTAGTGTCGGCTATGTTGGCAGAGCATGAACATTTGAGAGCAGTGGTCGCCTTCTGCGAGAGCGTCATGCTCGAGATCGAGATCGATGCATACTCGGAGCAGTCCGACTCGGATAGGTCAGGTCAGAAGGCCACGGCGGGAGCTGTGCTCGTGTTGTTGTTCGTGGTTTTGATTTTAGATATGTTGGACGTAGGTTGTGTAACCATTCGACAATATAAATTTTTGATGTTGGAATATGTACTCACTTAAGTTGTAGTAATAACTTATGATTGCCATTCAATATCCGTTTTTTGAATATGACATGTAAAAATGTCAGTTAGGACCTAATTCTGAATAAATTATTCTATTCTATGCAGGGGTTCAATTCTCTAAGCTCAAAAATCCATACATCCTTGAACACAGAATTGAAATAAAGGTGATAGCCCGATTTGGTATTCGCTAAGACTGGTCCTCATGGTTAACCTTCTGCAACGTGTCCTTGACGCGCTTCAATCATATCTTAGCGAGTACCAAAATTGGTTTAACACCGTTATTTCGATTCTGTTTTTAAGGATGTATGGATGTTTGAGCTTAAGCAAGCAATCAACAAGGCAATCCACGATCTTGTGGCTTGCTATCGCCAAGAGATCATCGGATTACAAATAAACTTGTTAGTTTTCATGCTGACGTTTACAATTTACAATCCCGGATTCCAGTCGCTATAGTTGTTTATAAAAACGTAATATTAGTGAATACCAATGGAATCAGCTGGAAAAGTTATATTTAATACGTTTCTGAGAGCTTCTAGCATCGAGCTGTCTATAAATTCCTAGTAGTTACCATGCTTACAGTAAAACGACTACCACAGATATAAATAGCTATTTCTTTTATTTCCATAATAAGTACTGGCTTTTTATTGTTGTCGACTCATTTATATCTAATAATACGGGGAATCAGCATTAGTTAAAATTAGATTCGATAGAAATCCTAGAACCACCGCTATTGCTTACGCTGTAAGATTTATTAATAACCATCTAAAACTCTACTTCGCCGAACTATATTTGGGTCGGTTTCCTTCTAACCAGAATTTTTTAGGATACACTACTTTAGAGCACCCGTGTGGTATCCAGAATAAGAATATAGAACCACTCCACCTCCTCCCTTAGATGCCGTAAAAGGTGACTAAGGGACTCCGAACCAAAGGTATGGGTAACAGCGTCTCTTCTGTAGAACAGTAGCCATTCTGCACTCAACAACTCGCCTGCGGAAAAACAAAGCGGGGATGAGGTCGTCATTTGAATGGGTTCTCTTTGTTTACGGAGGAGAACTTTGTTCAGCAGTAAACACCTTCAGGCTTATATGATGATAATGATGAAGAACATTTTGCATTACACGACATGAAATTTTGCAATACCAGCCTGTATTTGTCCCACTGTAGGGTACAGGCTTCTTCTCATGCAGAGAAGGATAGGTATTGTAAGACACTGGTACCACCCAGGTACCTATCAAAGCTTCGAACCCAATGTTAGTAGCTGTACTAACAATGTTTCTATTGACTCATCTTAAACTTTAAACTACAAGGTGGGACAAGGAAGTCCACTGCTGGACACAAGCCTCCACCAAAGATCACCACAACGACCGGTATGGGCGTGTTGTGGGTTCATTGGGGGGTTTTGCCATAATCGTCACGCTTGGCGGACGGGTTGGCGATCGCAGTTGAGTTGTTAATGTACTCGAAGGACGCCGCTGCCCATCCTCCGGCTAATCCCTTAGTCAACTTTTACGACACCCACGGGAGGAGATGGGGTGGTGGTATTCTGAACTGGCACAGACAGCATATTCTATTATTATTCGAATTCTAGATGGAAGCATGTAATTTGTCATCACACATCACACACTGTCAGTGAGTGTGTCACTGTCTGTGAGTCACGATACACTCACCTCTATTAGGACTACGAGCGCTCTTGAATTACCAAAGTTTTTTTTTTATACGGTCATGGCAGAGGTGACTACACCTACATCGTGCGTTTTACAAGCACACAATTCAAACACCGATGCGGAGATCAAACCACTCAACAGTGACAATCAGTAGTACCTACAAGAGGCGCGCCGCTTACGCTATATGTTTATGAGGCGTAATTATATTTAAGGTCAGTGTACCTCTCTCTATGTTTCTTATTTCGCGTCCTGTTGATCGTTAAGCGTAACTACGAAACACAAGAACGGGCAACGTTTTCATCATCATCATCATCATCATTTCAGCCGAAAGATCGCCACAACGACCGGTTCTGCGCTACTCGCACCCAGCGGATTCCCGCAACCTTCACCAGGTCGTCGGTCCATCGGCAACGTTTTATTACAGGTATATCACGGTAATATGTCGGGTCAATGACAATAAAGGTCGGGTCAAGCGGTGGCCGCATCGTGTCGTTAACCCTATAGTCTGACGGAAGTAACCACATCCCGTTTGGATCTGTGGCTCAGTTGAGTTTAACGGCGCATGCGCAGCAGATCGTCTATCGATCTTCATTATTTACAAGCTTTTATGTCATTTGTTTCAAATACCCGCGTGATAAGTTGCTGGTCGCGTGGTTCCCGGGCAAGAATACTGCTGCCAAGTGCCAAATGGTGTTAATGGCGATTAAAGGGCTGTCCAGAAGATGGGCAGCAGCGTCTTTTTGTGTGATGATGATCACGAACGTCCACCACTGAACAAACGCCTCCCCACAGATTTTTACGACTGGTTATGATCTGCAGGTTCCGGGCCTGGGTGTGTTGCGTGTCAAATTCATGTATGTAAACGTACCCAGGACATAGTAATAAAATAGCATTAAAAAAAAACTTACTCCGGACACCACGCGGAATCCTTCTGTTCTCGAATCGGATCAAATCGATAATTTAGTGTGCCAACCACGCCCTGTTAAGTACTTATACGATGATTTCTAAATAATTATGTCACGTACACCATCTTGCAGACTAGGACAAGCAACTATATATCATCATATTATTTGAGTTTCGTGTCACGAACCATCATCGATGTTGCGTCGTAATCAAGCCCTCGCATGTTGACCCCCGGGAAGACGGTCGCGCGCACGTGGTCACGTACCGCCGTGTGCGCAGTACAGCGCACAGCTAGACTTGGGGGGATCCTTTACAATCCTCCCCAAGAAGTGTCTGGGGGCGGCCTTTTTACAGCCGCCTGCACTTCGCTAGAGGGGGTGACCGCTTTACAGTAATCCCCTCTGAGATGTGCCTAAAGACGTGGCACCAATGGGCGGCTCTAGTATGACCTTACGAGTGCCTGGAGTTCCTTCCCCGGAGCGAAGGAAGTTCCATGTAGAATTTCCAATGGACACCAATAAAAAAGGCCCTCGTACGTTCTGTTTAATAATTAAAACGTTATAGTGACGAATGTGTCATAAGTTGTGAATACTCGGATGTTTCCATTTGTCATCCTACTGATTTATATATAAACTAGCTGGGACCCGCGGTTTCACCCGCGTTTAATTTAAAAGAAATTTAGAGTACTTCGACATAGACACTTGACATAGAATATATATATTGGATTTCAACGGTTTTATTGTTTTACGCGGAACCCTAATTATTTTTCTAAAATAAAAGTAGCCTAAGTTATTCCTTATAACATCAGCTATCTGCCAGTGAAGGTCCCGTCAAAATCCGTCCAGCCTTTTCGGAGATTACCCGGAACAAACAGACAGACAGACAGACAGACGGACAGACAGACAAAAAAATTAAAAATAGTGTTTTTGTTATATGTAACGTACATACTTTCAGATGCATTTAGTAAAAAGCTGTTATTTTGACATTACAAACAGACACTTCATTTTTATTTATTTGTATAGATAACATATAAAAGGTAACGTAATTAATTGAAACTACTTACGACGAGTTTATTTTCTGCTAAGAGTCACTTTTAGCAGAAAATAAACAGTACGCGTTATACAACAAATATGGATCATCATCGGTATTAGAAGCGGGACAATAGAAGTTGCTTGCGCGGAATCCAAGAAAGGATAATCGAACATAAAGAGCGTCGTACATCATGAGTATGCAGGTAATATACCTATGCATGGCTTATATATTTACTTATCTTACTATAATGCTGATAACAAAAAAATGTGTGCGTCACACGTGTGCGGAAATGATGCTGTGGCTAAAAGTGCAAAGATAACAGCGCTAGTTTCAGGGACGAACACTGAACTTGACGTGTCTAAGGTAGTTGAGTGTGGTAAGAAATACATCATGTACTCCCTCCGCCTTGGGGAAGGGCGGAGGGGTATGCCGGATTCCTACCGGGCATTACTACCGGAGTGGTCAGCTTCGCCACCGATGGGAGTCTCCAGGAACTGGAATAATCTCCATCTAGACTTACCCATTGGTGCCACGTCTTTTGGCATATCGAGGAAGGGATGACTGTAAAGTGGTTACTCCCTCTAGCGGTCCCCAGGTACAGCTCAGGGGGATTGTAAAGGATTTCCCAGTAGCCTCGCTGTGCGCTGTGCTGCGCACACGGCTGCACGTGACCACATGCACATCGCCGTCTTCCCGGTAGTCGCTCTGTATAAGTACGCAGATTCCGCAGTCGGTGCGCTAGCGACCCCCAAGAGTGATTTAAATAAAAATATAAAGCTTCTGTATATTTCTCTATTTTAAGAAATTATCAGCACATCACAGACGGGACGATCAAGATCGGAAAGCTAGAAAAACCGTGTCATTAACCCGACTGTCAAATCTGACGTTTTACTATTTTTAAAGTGACACGCTATGATAACATGTTTAAAAGTAAATCAATGAGATAACCAACGAAAAACCAATTGAACCGTACGACGTTGCCGACATATTTTTAAGATTTTTTTCATTTTTGTGAAATATTTTATTCAATATGTATAGATTGATTAATCTAAACACCGTACAACGTTGCCTTATTTCTTGACATTGGCGAAATTGTGAAAGATTCTCTACAGGAGCCATAATCTAAGAGAAGAAGAAGAAGAGATAACCAACGAATTGGAATCCGTACGACGTTGCCCACATAGGTGTGCAGATTTTTTCATTTTAGAGAAATATTTTATGAATATGTAAATATTGGTTAATCCGAACGCCTTACATACAATTGTGGAAGATCCTCATGTCCTCGTGCCAATCCTGTAGGCACATCACTGAGGGGATGACTGTAAAGCGGTCACCCCCTCTAGCAGAGGGAAGGCGACTGTAGAAAGGTCGCCCACCAGGCACTTCTTGGGGAGGATTGTAAAGGATCCCCCCAAGCCTCACCGTGCGCGCCACCGTCTGCCCAGGGGTGGTGTGTGAGAACGCAGACTCCCCAATCTACGCGCCCACGACCCCCGAGGACCCCCACCATGTAGTGACGGCAGGGGGCTCAGGCGTGTTGGACCTGGGTGCCGGGTCGGTTGTTACCCCGGCGCCGTCTCGTCCTTTTCCGTGCGGGATAGGCCCTCTCCCGACTCCGCTCTGCAGTCACCTTCTAGAGCATGACGCTCTCGCAGAAGGAGACCACTGCACTCCAATTTTCATGCTCTGACGCTGGACTAGTCCTGGTAGCATTATAATTGTTATGGGCTGGCGTAACTCTTACTACCAGGCAAATGACTTGCTTGTTTCATCACCATCATTTATAAAAAATGAACATAAGTGTGGAGATGGAGAGACCATCCTAAAGGTGGTTGGGAGTCATTGGATGTGGGCGTCAAGTAACATGTCCATGAGGAAATCTACGGGAGGCTTTGTTCAGTGGTGGACGTCCTGGCTGATAGTATTAGTAGCACGATCTCTTTTTATCATCATCATATCAGTAATTTAAACGTCCACAGCTGAACAAAGGCCTACCACGTAGACTTTCACAATTGTGTCGTCATTTTGGTGGGAATTTGCCAATACTCACCACGCTTGGTAGGCGGGTTGGTGTGCGCAGTTTGGCTACTGTCCTACAAAAGGGATACTGCTGCCCATTCCTCTAATCTAGAGTCCCTTAGTCGTCTTTTACGACATCCACGTGAGGAGATAGAGTGGTGCTATATTCTTAATCCGGATACGACTCGGACACCACCAATCTCTTTTATACCTTACTAACAAGTTCCGGATAAAACTGCTAACAAATGATATTCTTCCGTTTTCCGATAGCACTAAGTTTATCGCAGAACACTTTTATGTGAGTGGCGATAATAGTCACGGAAGCAGTTTGTTTGTAATACGTTTATCACATTACTTCCTGCTTTAGTGAGTCAGTCGGTCCAATCTATGTCAGTGTGAGGAACGGTAAGTGATGCCCTAGATCACAGTAATCCTACATAAATAACAATATTTTTACACAAACGGCCTTACTACTATTAGATTACGGATATTGGGTAAGTGCCAAGGTATCTAAGGGCTCATGCCCTCGGAAGGGCGGGATCACACAACAGAAAACTAAAGGTTTTATGTTCTGTGGGCGGGATACTGCGTCTTTAATGCCCTTGGTGCTATGTTCTTATGGTTATAAATAAGGAGTAATTTTATGAATATTCTATTCACTTACTTTCTCTTAGTAGTTCTTGAGTAGCGTTCCCCAGGTCTATTCCTCATCATCATCAAATCAGCTACAGGACGTCCACTGCTGAACAAAGGCCTATCCCGTAGATTTCCACATTTGTGTCATTATTTCGGGGGCGATTTGACAGTACTCACTACGCTTGGCAGGTGGGTTGGTCAAGTAAAAGTAAATATTTTTGGTGTGTAACATTTTTCCTCTCGCTTTCCTGCAATCTCTGGGAGTGATCAAAAATGTTCGTGAAAAGGGACGGAAGTGTGTAACAGGAAGCCGGGATACGCGTGCTATTTGATTTGACCAATGAGCGCGCGCGGTGCTTGAGTCGGCCGTTAGATGGTACCAACCCATTTTCCGAGAGCTGCTCGATTGATATTTCTAATTTATATAAAAAAATATTAATTAATGGCACGGATAACTTCTTTAATATTTCAATTCTAATGTTTTGGTGAGTTAAATCTTCAGGAGAATATATGTGAGATTACCGGCATAAAAAACGCGAGGAAAATGTTGCTTTTTACCAAGGTGAGATGTCAGATGTTACACATCATATGCGACTACTGTAAGGCTCGCTTGTCTCTTTTATTCGGCTAAACCATTTGCAGGCTTTTACGAATAGTCAGAATTGTTGGATCGTAAGCCAGACATATTCATCCTCAAGGCACTGATTGATACTATAATAATCTCTTAACGTTGTGACGAAGTCATCCTTCATCTTCATTTTCAAACTCAAACTCAAACTCAAATTTTTTATTTCATATAGGCCCTAATAGGCTCTTACGAAAAGTCAAGCTAAGTGCACGGTTCGGAAAAGTCGGTCCTATGGAGAAGAGCCGGCAAGAAACTCCATGGATATACTCTTTTCAAAAAAAGTTATACTACATTTTTGTTATTACATGGTAATAAGCTAGGTATGTGCGAACAAAGTAGACTAATTAAATGTAAAATACACACAATAACAAAACAGACAATTGCCTCTAACACAATAGAAAACTGATAACAATTAATGTATAGCACTAATAAAGTCGACGAAGTTCACACATTTACAAAATGTAGAAGAAACTAAATTATATAAAATGAAAGGCATTTTAAACGCCAGAGTTTTGAATGTCATATTGAATATGTCAGTAAAAAAAAAAATTAATATGTCAAAGTATATATTATATAGACAATATATATCAAAAGCTAATATATTCGAAAAATAATTACTATCACTATAAAATTTTGATTTGTTATTAGATAAATCCATATTTCATCAATAAGGTTCCAGGGAAGCCACATGTGCAGAAAGAATCAATACCAGACATCTCTGTCGTCAACATAGTCATTAGCCCTTTAATAAGCTTTTTTAATTAGGATCTGTTTAATATGGGCTTTAAACTTTCCCTCAGTAAGGTCTGTAACAGATTTGGGCAGCTTATTATAAAAGCGAACACAATTTCCAAGGAATGACTTATTTGTTATTAGCTAATCTAAATTTGGGCACTACAATTTTATGTTTATGTCGTGTATTTATATTGTGAAAATCGCTTTTTATATAAAACTTATGCAGATTTTTACGGGCGTATAAAATATTTTCAAAGATATAGAGTGACGGCAATGTAAGTATATTGATATCTTTAAACAAAGTTCTAAGAGACTCGCGAGGACCCATATTATATATTGCGCGGATTGCCCTTTTTTGTAGAATAAAAATTGAATCTACGTCGGCTGCCGATCCCCACAACAGAATACCATAAGACATAATGCTGTGAAAATATGCAAAGTAAACTAACCTGGCCGTAGCTTCATCAGTCAGCTGTCTAATTTTACGAACTGCATATGCTGCAGAGCTGAGCCTACCCGATATAGCTTTAATGTGGGCACTCCACTGTAATTTCGAGTCATTTCAATCAACCTCTTTCATGACTTCATACCTTGTATCTCCATCACTGTCCACCACCTGATTTATTCTTTATTAAAATCAAAATTCGAATTTAGTATGTGGTGTCGAATCGTTTTTCATATTTTGATAATTATCACATTCGATTCTGAACGCTCGTGGCTCGAAACACAGCTGTCGCTCTGACAAATAGTCTGCCTGCAATATTACAAATAGGTACTTATTTTTAACTAGCTTAAATAATTGTTAGTAAGCTTTATTTAAAAGTATACACATCAGCATAATTGAAAATTGAACTTGTGAATAACAATATACCTGCAAAATAACAATATATATGATACGTTTCATTCAATCTCATTAACTGAACTCCGTTACTTGCTGCCATGGCGAGAGCCTCCCAGTTGAGCTAACCGGGAAGGAAACACGGAGGGAGGCACTCCGCGACAACGTTAAGGTTTGTTTTATAACTAACTTAAATTTAATATAAGGTAATTCAGTTAAACTGGTTGGAATTTTACTATAGGAAACTGTTTTCCAAGAAGGACTTGCTGGTTCTACTAAGTCTTAAACCCAGTACCGTGAGTTTGTGGCTATTCCAAGTATTTAAGCTATGTGTATCACACTTTTTCCTGTTTGCGATGTTTTTGCAGATGTACATAATGTTTTGGTATATATACAGGAATGGTTAAAGTTATTATTTGTATTTGCTTAAATAATTCGCGAAGGGACTCACGAGAACCTAGATTATAAATAGACCGCACTGCTTTTTTGTGTAATATAAACATTGTTTCGCTATCAGCAGCAAACCCCCTCAGTCAAATACCATAGCACATAATACTGTGAAAGTACGCCAAATATACCAACCAAGCTGTATCCGCGTTAATGATGTGTCTTATCTTCCTAATGGCGAAAGCAACTGAGCTCGGTTTGCCTCAGTTTGCCTGCAATCGTCGTTATATAAGGCCCCCATTTCAGTTTCGTTTTCAGTCTACTGTTATGCCCAAGAAGACAGTTGAAGCAACCAGATCTAACGTCTTTCCACCCACACTAACATTTGCATGTATTTGGGTTACATTTGGCCGGGAGAATTTGATACGTTTGGTTTTCCCTGCATTTAAAAGAAGATTATTGACCGAAAACCAATTAGATATTGAATTTAGTGTAGTTAAATACTAGCTATTGTCCGCGGCTTCGCACGCGTGGCATTTAGAAATGTACATCATGTTATTGAAAACATGCAATTATGACCTGAGCTTTTATTAGGAACTTGCAATAGGTGTAGAGGGATCATGATATATTTCCGAATGACACGACCCATAGGCCTACCGCTTATTGCATCCAGTCCAGCCAGCCGAGTGCCAATCCATGTGTGACGAACTGACGACAAACGAGTGTCAACTATCTTGTCTTTTGTTTGGAAACGTTTCCCACATGACACTGGGTGTTATCATCAATAACTTTCATAAAATGTAGCTTGCCCCTTTCTGCCCAGAATTGACAGTCTAATCACTCATTATAACCACACCGCTCATTTTTTAATTTTGACGGCACTGTTGGTGCAGTGGCTGATACAGTCGGCTGCTGCGCTCCGGGTCGTGGGTTCAATTCCCGCACGGAACAAATATTTGTATGATCTGCAGGTAGTTGTTCCGGGTCCGGGTATTGTATGTGGAATTCATGTCTGTAAACGCATCCACGAAACAGGAGAAATCCTAGTGTGGGGCTATGATTAAAAAAACAAAAAAAATTAGGGCTTTAAGTCGTGTTTTGTACAATACTTTTATAATATCAAGATTAATTTCGCGAGTGCGCTCGCAACTGCCATCCCATTCCACATACAGCGTACAGACCGAGTGAGCAGACCGAGCGCTCAAGCGAGCATACAGCGTACCGATTGCGAACGATCTGTTTCTGCGACCACCTCGAGAGTATCGTCCCAGTGTTTATCATCGTCAAGTGGATGAAGCGCTCCGTAGGCTGGGCGATATTTGGGAAATTTAATGGCAATGTATAGTAGAAGGCGTAAGAAATAGCAATCGCTATTATTTGGATGCACAGTGTAGACCTTACC
The DNA here is from genome assembly GCA_947459985.1 of Diloba caeruleocephala. NCBI lineage: Eukaryota > Metazoa > Arthropoda > Insecta > Lepidoptera > Noctuidae > Diloba > Diloba caeruleocephala. The sequence goes on along the minus strand of OX381612.1, from coordinate 26,946,760 downwards.
CAATGTGGCGTCTTTCATAACTCCCGAGAAACCATATTCTGTACGCCCACGTTGACGTCGATAAAACATACCTCTTTGCTTCTCGTACGTGTGGTATGACGGCATCTCGCCATTCGTTCGCGATTTAGGGAACAGATCCTCTGCGCACAGTTTAAAAAATACGAGAAGCGTAGTTTTACGCTGATTTTCCAAGCGCTCTATGATATTTTCAGGATTGAAATAAATTCGCTAGCCATTCTCTAAATGGATGTCCAAATGTATGACCGTTAGATGTCGATTATGTATAGAGACGTCGCAGTGGGGATACTCTGCGAGCTCAATCGCGATTCGCGCTGGGTGTAAGTTATGCATCATGGTGCTTCCGATCACTCACGAGACGTGCTTCATGTCCTTCATTACTTTCTTGTGATTGAGAGGCAGCAGTGACAACTCGTTGGGTACCTAACCGTGACTGGCGCTGCGTGCTACTTTCTGCAGTTAAAGTCCGTGCATTGCACTCACGTTTAGTAGCTAACTGAGCCTCCCGAGCAACAGCAGTTTTGAGATATCGAGCAAGCTTTTGCATCTTAGCAGCCCATGAGCTTCGAAAGATATTCGTCCTCTTTCTAGGAGGCATGTAAAATTACCTTTTAAATTGAATCTGATATCAATAACATCCAAAATCAAAGAAAATGAATCAGCACTGATCTGTAAGAATCGCGAATTGGTCAAATAAGGTTAAGGTAATAATTAGGTATAAATACAATATCGTGGGTAAGGTTAGTAAGTTGTTTATAAAGGTTTAATAACAACAAAGACAACATAGGTAACAGCTTTGCGTGGCATCGCCACAATCAATTCAATAACGGTAGCGATACCCTTTGGCGCAGATTAGGCGGAGAAATTTATGAATTTAAGAGAAGTTTCATGCACTGCTGCCATTGCTTAGTTAACTTTATTGTTTGATTACTAATAAAGTAAACTACATTTTCTAGCTCTACTACTACTTAAATGTGGATTAGTGCGACATATAGTGGGATTTTGTTTCTGGTAATGGAGCATACAATATGTTAAGTCTCCTTTATAATAATGTAGAGACAAAGCTAAAAAACTAAGTGTCGGTTATGTGTTAAAATAAATAAACAACAAGATTTCAGTTGACATTATATTTTGGCAATGTAAACAGCGATAACACAACATATTCGACGTCGAATCCGTATTATTTTGTTTGAACTGCGTTCAATTTGTGCTATTACAAAACAACGGGATAATTCTCGTTAAATAACTACATTTTATTATCACGATTACATAATTTAATCGAATTTTAATTGAATTAATCTACCACTGTCTGCTTTCAATGAAAAATGCGATAAGACCCCCGTCTTTGAAATATATGAACGGAACTTAGATATTCAAATACAAATAAAATAAAAATCCTAATTAAAAATGCCATGAATAACAAATGTCCGTGTATTAATTATATATTTAAAAAATACTTAATATAGAACCGAGGACAGTAGGAAGAGAATAAAATTAACGATCGTTAGATTTTATTATCCTACCTACTGCATTATATCTGTGTAAGTTATATATGCTTCTGTCACTATATGAACGATAAGGCTATTTCTACTAATAGTCTGATATATTCATTTCGTCCACATATAATGCGTGGTATCTCGAGAATAAAACGGGTGAAATATACATACAGACCATCCGCATATATCAGGATCTTTTTTAAATTTAGCATGTTTCGGACATATTTGTGGACCAGTCAACACAAGAGCTACGTCAGGTTGATTTATTAAACAAATATCGTAGGAAATATGAATAAGGGGACAGGGAAGACAAGGATATATAATAACAGACTTCAACGATAAAATTAAATCCTGACATGCGTGGAAGCCCTGGATTTCGAAACTCGAGGAGTAAATAATATAGCAATTTCCCACAAGTGTAAAGCAGATGCGCTAATCTTTTTAATTATTTCTCTACGTGCATTGCATAACTTACGAGTTATGATCTATACAAATAAATAAAATTGAAGTGTCTGTTTGTAATATAAAAAAAAACAGATTTTTATTAAATTCATATGAAATTATGTACGTTACTTTTAACAAAAAAACTATTTTAAATTTTTTGTATGCTTGTCTGTTTGTTCCAGCTAATCTCCGAAATGGCTCGACCGATATTGACGGGATTTTCACTGGCAGATAGCTGATGTTATAAGGAGTAACTTAGGATACATTTGTTTCAGAAAAAAAATTTAAGTGTTCCGCTAAAAAAATATTAAATACCACGAAATCCAATATATATACTAATTATTAATAACAGAATTTCTGTTTAATTAAACGGCGGGTGAAACCGCGGGATACAGCTAGTAGTAAAGTAAATATGTTTTATCATTAAACGCAGACAATATCAGACAACCAATATCAGCAAGCGAACACTAAATTTACTATTTATTTACATTACGAGTACAAAATGTTGTCACTATGCATAATCAATCAGCACACACTTCCGTTTTCCAGTTTCCTGAACTATAAGGCCTGGCCGGAGCCACAATTCAACCACTCCGTATCTAAATTACCTACCTTATAATGTACGTTACACCAAAAAAGACAAGATACGGTCAATTCTAAAATTAACCGAGAATTTTAAACGGGAGTATATGTAACAATTCTTTATTCGAGGATACATTTCATGTATTGGCATGTATATTTTTCACATATTAAACAAAATTCGAGAAGTAACTATGACGCAACTTTCACCGTAACATTTAATAAGCCTAATATCTCGCTAGTTATTTCAATTAGTAAAACAAATGCAATGAATTCACTTATAAATCAAACTAACAATCAGGTACATCAGTAATAAAAATAGATAAATATAAATATTATAAAATGGTTATAGCCGTTGTTTACAGTCAATATTGTACTTTTTAAACTATATGGCTGATAAATAATCCGAAAATACTGTAATGAAAATGATTAATCAACACACTTGTCCCACATACTCGTATATTTAACAAATATTTTTTCGTTTTAATATCAACTTATTGCATACATTTATCTAAAGTCCACATTTAAACAATATAAATGCCCTTATAACAACTTTTTTGTTAATTATGTTAATATCTATACAACGCTATTATTATCTAGTCTTATATTTTTATTCTCTGGAATGTTCGAGGTCCCGACATCATGTCGCTGATTTTTAATAGCTATTTTGAATTGTATTATAAATAATATTAAGCACAAAGCCCTTTTCAACTAACCAGTGCTTCTTCCCAAATCATGGTTCCCATTCCTAAAACATTCAGTATTCTACAAATATTTCTTCCAGATCCTTCATATTTCATTTTTTGTTTACATCTAGCAACAAAACACAATATACCGTATGTTCATTGAAAATGTTAGAAAGAGAAACATCGATAAAATTTGTTGAGCACAAATCTCCGGCCAATTTCAATTATGTTCTTAGCATACCTAGCTGCTTCATATTCTGTAGCAACATACGAAAGCCGAAACTCCGAGGGATCAACTATAAGCATTAAGCATTTACTTATATTATCAACAACTGGGTTTTTATCGAGGTTTACGAATATGCCTGACTCGGTGGTCTTATAGGGGTCATCATTAATATATAATTAGTTCATTCTTGAAACTCGATACGTCTTTATTTACATACGATTTAGGTGATTCTTCGATGGGCATGCACCAAATGTCTTTTTAGTGGGTACCTAATATTTTTTAAGTTCAGTCACTCCATGAATTGGTGGTGGTGACGGTCTACATCCAGGCGATGGCCGGTGAACCGTCTGACGACAAGGAGTCTAGGGACCTCCCAGTCGTTTTGGAGTGAGCCTGCTGTCAGTAAAGTGAAGAGCTGGAACAGGGTCCGTCGACACCTTGTAACTGTTGTTCCGGATTCGCGAGTAACTGCAACGGAGAGTTATGAAAAACAATTTAGTTTGGTTTTGCATGTAACATTATAATTGGCTGCTCTTTAGTATTTTAATAATTTGTATGGTACCGACAGACCAGCATCCTTCTTTACTTTTTTTTAAAACCTTTTATTTTTTTAAATCCTTCTTGCCTGTAGGAGTATCATCAATTCGGCCGTATGAAGTCCACTGCTGGACACAGGCCTCCCCCAAAGATCACCACAACGACCGATATGGCTGTGCTGTGGACTCAATGGGGGGTTTTGCCATAATCGCCACGCTTGGCAGACGGGTTGGCGATCGCTATTGACTTGTTAATGTATTCGAAGGACGCTGCTGCCCATCCTCCGGCTAATCCCTTAGTTGACTTTTACAACACCCACGGGAGGAGATGGGGTGGTGGTATTCTGAGCCGGCACCACACGGCAATATGGGAGTATACTGAAGTTATAATTATAAAGCGAATGAAGTAACTCGCTTCTTTTATATAATCATCATTTCGGCCGAATGAAGTCCACTGCTGGACACAGGCCTCCCCCAAAGATCACCACAACGACTGATATGTGTGTATTGTGGGCTCATTATTATCTCCCTATTTGCCATAATCGCCACGCTTGGCAGACGGGTTGGCAATCGCAGTTGAGTTGTTGATGTAATCGAAGGACGCTGCTGCCTATCCTCCGGCTTATCCCTTAGTCGACTTTTACGACACCCACGGGAGAAGATGAGGTGGTGGTATTCTGAGCCGGCACCACACGGTATTTTTTTTTATAATGTAGAGTGATAATTTAATGTGTTAAGAACGATGTTAAAAAAGTGATGTATTCGTAGGTACATCATCATCACATCTCATTATGAAATAAAATATACTACTAAATAGTCTTCAGTAACAAGCTGCATTGCTGCTAGTAATATATAAGTGGAACTGTAGTCTTACAAACACAAACTCCTTTTCTATTTTATTTAGACGGCAAATTAAATGGCTTTTCCGATAAAAAAATTGTTTTGAACATTAGTACATGTGTGTTTATTAATAAAGGGAACTACTAGCATATACACATATGATCATAATTAATAGTACACAGTTATGGTATAAACGGGACTCTAGTCTAAACCTGGGTCACGAGGAAAGCAATGACTAAGTACTTGTACATGTAATCAAGAGTGTGGTCTACCTTTATTTATATTATGTTATTAAGTTTATGTGCTACTAATGTATGTATGTCTGTGTAGTTTCCGGATTAAGAATTTAGCACCACTCCAGCTCCAGCCGTGGATATCGTAAAAGGCGACTAAGGGATTCTCTAGAGGGATGGGCAGCAGCAGCGTCCTTTCCCTAAAATAGTAGCCATACTGCGCTCACCAACCCGCTTGCCAAGCGTGGTGAGTATTGGCAAATACCCCCCAATATGACGACATGATTGTGGAAATCTATGGGGGAGGCCTTAGTTTAGCAGTGGACGTATAAATGGCTGAGATGATGATGAGAGATTATGATAATGCTACTACTGTCTTATTTCACGAAGTATAATTGTGTTTATTAGAATATTTACGGAAGGAAGACGAAATTTCCTCAAGGTTAAATTCGATTGAATATGGAAAAAATTTATTTAATGATCTTCTGAATATTTTTTATATCAGTGCTTGCCTGCATCTAAATATGCAGCCATGGAGCATAAAATCATCACTAGGAAACTTGTAGTGGTTTTGTGATGACAAAACATGCTGCATTCATCAACCAGATTTGATCATCATATAATAACTGTTAAGTGTATTTAATATTTGGTACTTCGTGAAATCAGGCACAGCGTCTAACCTTACTTCGTCGTCTCCACTACTTAGCACAAGAGGAATATCATACTTCTCTAATTTCACATACAGATGGTAGCAGTCCATCTGTGGAGTTGTTCGGCGACCGCGGCGACGGCGTCGGAGCGTGCTTCGGCACCTCTCGTCCCGCCGCCATCTTGTCGTGGAGCTGGGCAAGACGCATGCTCATCTGTCTTCTTTCCTTCTGTTCTCTTTCCCTCTCCCAACGCCTCGCACTGTAGCTTCTGATCGACGATGAACTGCTCTGCACGGAGCTTAGACTTGGACGTCGCGAACCTGCGTAAAAGGATGGTGTTAGAAAATCATGTTAGTATGAAAATGATGGGTGATGCGTGTGCGCTATTTGATGATCATTCATTTGTTTATTGGTGTAATGTGAGAAGCTATAGTTGTTTTCTTTTCATTATGGATTATGAAATGTACAGCTGTAAGTAAAGTGTAAAAAATATACAGGCTTACTTATGGAGAATCTTGATTTATTTAAATCTAGGTATTATAATTTGAATACTGTTTATATTCATAGGTATAACACTAAGGTACAAACAGATATAGCAAAGCGAGCTAGCAATGCCCTACCATTTATGTATACAGGTAGAGTTGGCGAGTCTGAAGACAATAGTTTCTAATACTGATTAAGTATAGTAGTTAATATAACAAATAAGTTAGTAAGGCCTTAATACGTTACGAAAAAGGTATTATACGTTTAGGAAAAAATATAGTTCTTGATATCAATCTAACTACGAAATGTAAAGAGAGTTGTAGGAAGCAGCCAAGATATAAACTAAACAAGCTGATTACCCTATTCCACGTTCAATAATTAATAAAGTAAAGTGCTGTTTTAAAAGAAATATCTTAGAAGTATTGTCTTAGTTTCGGGCTGAATAACTTTCAACAAGATGTATTGTATTTATTTAGAATTGCAGAAAGTACGTTAAGTAGTTACAATCACTTCATTTTAACTTTAGATAGAAGGACCAAATTTTAAGAAACAATACTTTACGGTGTTATCTTTATTGCAAGTAATAATGTCTTAGGTTTTCGCATCCTGCGACCACGAATGCTGCAAAGTATTCGAAACGTCAGGAAAAACAAAAATCTAAAATATACGCGATAGAATCCGTTTAAAAGTGTTTTATTATAATTTATTGCAAGTGTGAGTAAAATTACTTATTTTTGAAGACATCTGTCATGTACCCTCAAAAATAGACGGGACAAACGAGGTTGTAAGTCAGTCTGTTTTTATGTGGGGCTCATAAAACACTGGTGACTGGAAGCAAACATTTACATGCACAGCCAGTGAGGTGTCAACAGAATAATTATGAAAGCAGTGTTGCCCCCTTAGACGACGTCACTTCCTAAATTCGATAATGCTAGAAATATCTAAAGTATATGGAACTTTCATTGTTAACTCACATATCAACGTGCTCAGACTTGTCGGTAGCTTAAGTTAAATCCATACAATTTAGACTTTTCTATTACCGTTTAAGTGTTACAAAAATGAGGTTGTCAGGGGGCTGGGCTCATGAAACTGAAGCTTTCGCCCACCTCCGATTGTGCTTGTGAACAGTACTACATGTATGTCAATCGCAGAAATTGTGACTTAAAAAAAAAATGAACTCGAGCATGTAATTGTTTGCGTATTTATTGTTGCATGATTTTGGGCTTTGTATTGATGTTTAGCTAAATCGAAAATTTTGATAAGCTTAAAGTTAGTGTTGAAGTGTATGTAGATAGCTGAAAAAGAATTTTGACAAAAGGCTATTTTCTTATTTTTATTTTGATAAAGAATATGATTTTTGAAGCGATCAACTTCCATGCAGCACTGTGTATAGTGTGAAGCAAATTCAAAATACATACATTGAACAATTCTGGCTCACACTGCGTCCTTGGACCCCAGATTTTGTATCTTCAGTTTCGTTAGCACATATACAAATAAGGCGTGTGGGAAAGAGATAGTCAGAAAGGACCATGGCCATCTTGCTCGCGCCGCCAAAACACTTCATCCTGCGACTGTCGCGCCACGTTTTCATCAAGCCCAGCCAAACACGAGTAAAGCCTCACACATCAAGCCGTACTTACGTCATAAAAATGTCTGACGCCAAATATGCTGAGAAGACTGGAATATCTATTTGCGTAAAAGGACAAGGACAACAAGCAACGACGCTGCGTTAAAATTTAAGGTTTTATCGTTGGATGTCAAACAGTAAATGTTTTGAATGCTTTTATGAGTTTAGTACAATGTAAATACATCCTGATTATTTCAGGTTCACATTGTTCATGAGCTAAACAGGAAATATAGAAACTTTATTGCAGTAATTGATTATGTATAAATTGATTTGTATTAATTTATTACTTGAGTAAAATTGGTTTTGACATATTAACTACAAAAACATAAATTATTAGTTTCATTGAGAGGAAGGACTCCGAAAATAAATCTGACATTGATTTTCGATTAGAATTCAAAATTTTGGGGAAGGTATTATGTTAAGTTAGAAATATAATATTGAGACTAATGGGGCAAGTTCAGCATATTTGGTCGATAGTCATGTGGTGGATCAGTCGCAGACTGGAGTCAGTCCTGGTCGCTAACACCGAGACGCAACATCTAACTGACACGGCCGACGACGACTTCTCATGCGTCCCGCGACCCTTCCCGAATGCTCGGCCTACTACGTTTGCAATACTGTAGCGAAAATGTTGTTGGAAAAGTTCTCCTTACAAGAGTTCAGTTTAGTTCCCTAATTCTATGACTACAATCTGGTCAGTACAAAATATAGAAGGCGGTCGGCCTCCAGCATCAGTATTGTCGTAATAGTTCTGTGGTCAGTCATCTCGTCGATTTTTATGTTCATGATGCCGGCCAAAGGACACTCTTAGGTCTTTGCCGACCGATCTTTGTATGACTGTCCGATTGGGTTAGAAATCTCATTAAGAGAGAAAATGGCCACATCAACCGATCTCTACCTGCGCGTAGTAAACGGCTTGCCAATTCGATATTCAGTAGACCAAAGCGATTTGTGGTCCGGTAAGCGGAGCAGGCTGGCATTCGAGGCGGGCGCGGTAGCCGCCGGCGGCCGGACACCGAGACGTGCAGATGATGGGACCGCGCCGCATACATTATCAAGGTCACCTTTGGCGGCGCACTTAGGCGGGTGCGCGCCGCCGTCCCGCCTTACGGCCCTGAGGTGGCGCGAGATGAGCAAGATGGCCGCGCTGCGTGCTGCACCTGCGCGCGACGCCGACACCGCCACGCCGCGCCGCGAGCCCCGCCGCCCCGCCCCGCCCGCCCCCGCGCCCTCCTCCGAGCCGCCCGTCAGCCCCGAGCGCGACGACGCGCGCGACGACGCACGCGTGCCGCTCAGCGTGCCGCCTGCCGAGCGACACAGACCCTTCACATGTCTATATATATTAGAGAGTTCACAACAATCTGGAAGCAAATAGCTAATCAACATATCAGTCAAAGAACGTCCACCGCTGAACAAAGGCCTCCCCCACATATTTCCACAACGAGTGGTCCGACAACTCCCAGCAACCTTCACCAGCTTGTCTGTCCATCTCGTTGGAAGTCGTCCCACGCTGCATTTTCCGGTTCGCGGTCTCCACTCGAGAACCTTTTTACTCCGACGGCCATCAGCTCTACGTGCAATGTGCTACTTCATTTTACCAATCCTTTTAGCTATGTCAGTAACTAGTTCTTCTAAGTCACATGGTTGCTTTGCGCTAAACATTAAAGAGGAAGCGAACAAAATCCAACTACTCCAAACGTCAACTTGCACGAACAGCATCGCACCACTCAACAACCTTGACTCTATAGATTGAGTAGAAGCGAGATATTAATCAATCATGGAGAGCTAATGCAGTCGCCAGCTCATCATTGCAGCCGAAAGACATCCACTGCTGGACAGAGGCGTCCCCAAAGAACATACAACGACCGGTCTGAGTAAGTATTGTGAGGTAATTGGGGAACCCTCCATAATCCATAGCCATAATCGCCAACTCGCTTATAAAATAGAAAGGGTTATGAGAAAAGAGGTTGGAATGCCTTTCCAGTTTAATCAGATGTGGTTGAATACCAAGATTTTATATAGATCATCTGCCCACCAACCTGCTCTACTGTTTGTTGGGGGATTCTGAAGTTTGGATAGAATGGTTGAAAGAGTTTTTATGCTTTTGACTTCCCGTGATGACCAGATACGTATTCACAATAATTCGTTTATTCGTTAGGGACATGAAGGTTTCAGACGTTATCCTTACACATTAAATGACATGCCTCCGCATCGTTGGGGGCTCAAATATGAAAGAGTTTCCATTGATAACTTAATCTAAAACTGACCTGTGTCATTGAGCGAGTAAAGACAAGGCGGGGTAAGCCTCGCGTCAGCCAGGTGCGTGGGGTGGTAGCGGGCCTTAGTGTACAAGTGTAAAACCATGCAAAGCAGGCCGCCTAACACGAAGATACCCGACGCCACGCCGAGCAGCGTCGGCATGTCGGCCGTCAGCAGCACCAAGTCTAGAAGAGGATGGCAATGTCATAATGAAAGAGAAGACTGTAGCGAGTCGGCAACCTTGTAGCAAGGTGTAAAGCATCGATGTGACCAACTTTTGCATTTTGGTCAAGTTGGGTTAATGTACAAAAAATTCGGTTCGTTGGCTCATTGCAATCTTCAATTAACAAGCAACTCTACATCCAGGATATGGCTTGTGTTGTTAGTCTGTTCCATATTTCGTACTCTGTTTTATTAAGTTTGGGACGTGCCTAGATCGATAGGAAAGTGGGTGCTTTCCATTGGCTGTTGTTCGATCTTGGGAGATCGAGAGAGGCAGTTCACCGGCTTTACAGGGGGTCATGAGGTCCATGGTCTTCCTGTCTAGATCCCGATTATCAGGCGTTCAACGCTGCAGAACTAAAATTCGTGGTCTGCAGTACAAAGTTGCTATACTGATCATACGTGAATAGTATCGTACAAGGTGACTCTGCTGGCGTGCTAACCGCCTTTTGACATCCTGGCGGTCATGGAAGCGTCGATGTATCACCGGATACGACTCGACGGTGCTTGTTCCAGTAGTGGTAGAACTAACTTTCGAGGTGCGCGTAAGAAACGTGTCGTCAAGGACGTCCTGCCGCACCACTAGGCTGCATAGAAATGTCCTGTGTGGGCTGCCGAGTGGTGGTTCCTGGTCTATCGGATTGGGCGAGATGGCTACGCTGGCAGAACCAGCGTCTTTTTTTTGTCCCACATTAGGGTTTCTTCTATCTTGTCAGTTTTACAGACCTCACATGCACAAACACCCAGACTTGAAACAACCGTCTATAGATCATACAAATATTAGTTTCTTGCGGGAATCGAACCCGTAACATGTAGTGCAGAAAGACAATTGCTAAGCCACTGCGCCAAGCGTGACCTCATTGAAGTTCTGTGAGACAATCATGTTTCCAGAAGGAGACGGCAGAGCGATATCGGGAGTGGGTCGATCCCGCTCGGCACAACAGGAAAAGGCACCGTATAATTATATCTTATACGCCTGAATCTCTTTGGCACCGCTGGCTGCTGGCGGGGGGCCACGGAGGTCGCGGGTGCACATGCTGGCAATTCCACCCACTCATCCCGAACATTTCCCGGGAAGACGCGCATATGGTTACCTGCCACAGTACGCGCAGCACAGTACATAAAGAGGCTTTGGGAGAAACCTTTCAACACAGAAATACTCAAGATAAAAAATGGGTTGTGAGGTAATAATTTTTCCTTGATATTTTTACGCCATCCAGTAAATAATAGCGAAACTTGGCACCATTAGGTGCTTAGTAGCGATACTACAGCATGTAGGAACTTAGTGCACATGGCGCTTGTCTAGTAACTGTACTACGGTGTGTAGTAACTTCTGGAATGTTCGGAATTTTTCCTTGTGGTACCACACAGCCTGGAAACTTCTAGAAAGCGAATGTTCAGGAAAATTCTTTCTGTATTCGGTTGGCCCATATAAATATCGACTGCGAAGGAAGACCGTACAGTACAGTTGAGTTTATTCTGCTATACGACGCAGTGAAGAACAAGTGAAATACCGAACGATAATTCTGCACGTATATCTATTAACCTAGTGATATTAAAATTGAGAAAAGTAATCAATTGTGTGTCAGGTGTAATATTGATAAATTTAATTCATTCCGAGCCCCGGCTCGTAACATACTTTAAAAGTAAACTTCGCGTATCCGTGAAGACAAATACCTCCTTCAATCCTTCTTATTTCGCTCTCTTCCTGCCCGCATGGAACATGATCCATGGATGGATAACATGAAATCCCTTAGTCCATAAAACAACACGTAATGGTTGTTACCTTCGGTGCAGAAGACTCTCGATGTGGGCCTGGAGTGGCTGGTCTGGTGGAAGCCAGAGTCGCACTGGCAGTATGCGTTGTGGTTGACCTGAACGCACGACGCATGTGCGTCGAACGCCTTGCACGTTTGACGGTAGAAGCATTGTTCACCCAGTTTCTTCGCTGCAAATTGAAGAAGTAAAAAATTATGTTTTGGGATTACAGTTGCAGACTGGTTGAATTGGGAATGTAATATGATATGGAGTTGATTGACATTTCTTGTTTGCAAAGTGCGGGTTTTAGTTTTATAAATAAAATAATGCTCATCAACAGTTACAAGTATGCTCTGGAAACATGTTTTGTTTTATTTCCTTCCTTAGTGATCCTTATCCTTAAGTGATGACGAGTTTACTTTTATTACGATGAAGTTCTGATTAGTACCTATTCTTTTTACTAAAAGACCTTTTTAGCCTCCTCATAACAATAGACACAGAATTCATATTCCTCCATTCAGCCAGTATTACTGGAGTCGTTATGATCTCAAGCAGTAAGGATAGATGCATGACGATTTTCTTGCTAATATATGCGAACTATTGCATACAGTCTTTACTGTTTCTACACAGTCACAAAACCCAAAACTGGATCGAATACCGGTAGTATTTTCATACATTTTCCATTATTGAAGAACATAGAAGAATCTGATGAAACATAATACACATGTACTTAGTCTATTGCTTGTTCACCCAACTTTGTTGAAGAACGTAACTTGTTCGAAAAAGGGATAAAAGGAAACCTTGAAAGCTCTCGACTCGAGGGCGAACAAATAATGGAAGTTATTGCACAATTTTGTTCCAGTATTGTATAATTTTAAGGTTTCACCTCCGAGGACATGTGACATAAGTATGACCCTGCGACTAAAGGGTTCCATTTTAGGAAAGTAAACGAAATAAAGTAAATATATTGGCTCTTGATGTAATTTTACGAATTGTGATAACTTATTCGATTGTATTTAATTAGATAGAAGCTAATTCATGTTTAAATTCAATGCAATTCTTAGATTTCAAATTATCATGAAGTTTTTTGCAATAAAACTTTGAGTTCAGAGATGTTAATTGTACTTATGCAAATATTGTTAGAGTAGCTAGCAGACGAGTGTCACAATTTGCACAAAAATAATAATGAAGAATAGTTTAAATCCATAGGTGTGTTAAAAATGTGTGCATCCAGGTGCTTTGAGCCGCACTACCAAAACATGGTCCTTCAGAGCACCGTCCTGTATTGATTTGGGATAACGCTAGTGATCCATATCTTTGACGATTCCTTAGTGTAACTTCTCCACACCAAGGTGGTGTGCGCTAAGTGCTTCAGTTCAGATTGGCAGCATGCGGTGCTTGAGTTGCAGAAAACTTATTTGTGCAGGACAGCCAAATTAAATGATTATAGTGACAGTGTGTTAAAGAACAATAATACCAAGTAAATACGTGACGTGACAGTAAATTAACTACGTAAGATAGTGATAAGTTTTAGAGTTAGCCTAGTTTAAGTGTGTTAAAACCGTTTATTTGTTGTTGTTTTTGCCCTAATTATTATGTTATCTTGTTAGTTATAGTCAGAACATTAATTTAAAGATATTTACAGACCTGTCACTTGTGTAGAATAATAATTATAGTTGATTTATTGTGTAACAATATGTGATTTACGTATATTTTTTATAGTTTTACGCGATTATTATTTACATATTTTATGTTTACCTTTTTTTTAACAGATTAAGCGTATAGCCTATCACATTCTGCATATGTATACATACATAAATAAGTTAGGACTTTGAACTGTGTAATAAAAAATACGACCGTTTTTATTGATCACTCATAGTAAAAATCAGCGTAAATTGAACGCCAAATCGGGGCTAGAAATTGCGGCCCTCGTGATGGTAAAGCTTCAAGGTACTTAAGCGACCGCGATTTCTTAGTTTTAAGTTATATATTTTATACAAATCTCCCATTACTACTTGCAAATGTAAAGAAAAAATATTGTGAAGTAAGAACATGAACATTATGAACAAAAGAAATTGTGTTTGAATTTTCCCCCAAATCCAGCAACACTACACATTATTAGCTTCCAAACTAAACACTTGACTACATTTCGTGGCAGCTTCCAGCACGGTTCAATAAGTTCTCGTTGATGAATTGCGGATTCTGGTTTACAGGACTGATTTCGCCACCATGACTTCATGCCGTCATAGAGACTAGTTTGATGGAATGGTAGGAAAAGAGCAACAAAATACATGCCTTTAGCGCATCCATGGGCAACGCCGAGCGCAACGGGGTGTTTTGGGTCACATTGGCAGGACGCAGTGGTGGGGTCGCAGAACACGTGCATAAGCTTCGGGTTGCACGTGAACTCGCAGGGCGAGCCCAGATACATGCCCTTCTCTGGAAAGGGAAAACACATTTGTTAGGATTAAGTTAGTCTATAATATAAGGGAAGTATGTATGCCATGTGGTGCCGGCTCAGAATACCATCAACCCATCTCCCGTGGGTGTCATAAAAGTCGACTAAGGGATTAGCCGAAGGATGGGCAGCAGCGTCCTTCGAATACATTAACAACTCAGCTGCGATCGCCAACCCGTCTGCCAAGCGTGGCGATAATATATTCCGGATCGGAATGGCAATTGAGCCCACAGCACAGCCATATTGGTCGTTGTGGTGAGCTTTGGGGGAGGCCTGTGTCCAGCAGTGGACTTCATTCGGCCGAAATGATGATGTATGTCGCAGCTGTGTTGTCAAAATATAATCATCATTTAGTAAGAAACTCTTATAAACCGTCATACTTTTTATTAGAAACCGGATGCGAGTGGATACTGCTTATAATTTTATTTGTCCTGTGGTGCGATAGACTGCCACAATGTGTCATCGTTTTGGTCCCCCCAAAATGATGAAACAATTGTGGAAATCTATTTGCCAATACTCACCACGCTTGGCAGGCGGGTTGGTTAGCGCCGTATGGTTACTGTTCCATAGAAAGAACACTGCTGCCCATCTCTCCAGCTTAGAGTCCCTTAGTCGCCTTTTACGACATCCACGGGAGGTGATGGAGTGGTACTATATTCTCAATCCGAACACCACACGGATAATGAGACGGTAAATCTTCGAGGCTATACCTGGAAGATTCTCAGACACACAGTACCTTATAATAGTTATAATAAAGGTGTTAAGTACAACATCAAAGAATTAAAGTTTCTTCGTTATCGTCACTGGCAATTTGATAGTGTTGTAAACACCGTGGAACGAGACCCTCGTTGCGCACAAAAGCAATTCTAAGTTTATATCATTATTATTTTCAAACGACATTAATTATATTAAAAAAGTTTTTAATAAAGCCCAAGTAAAAGATGTTGACGTCAAGAACGTTTCTTAAATCCTTTTATGAAGAGATCTTATCTAGATGTTTTGAAAATTTAACAAGGTGTAAGAATTAAGCTTAATATGTTTATTACATAAACATAATGTGCTGCTGCACCGTTTTTTTTTTTTATTGGTGCTCAGTGGAAATTCATCATGAACTTCCTTCGCCCCGGGGAAGGACGAAGGGGTATGCCGGACTCCTACCGGCTAAAACCACTGGAGCGGTCATCTTCGGCACCTAAGGGAGGCTCCAGGTCCTCGTATGATCACACTAGAGCATGCTGCTGCACCTAGTATCTACAAACAGATACACTTTCTACAGGAATTAACGTTAATAGAACAGGACAGAAGTGTTTTGTTTTAATAGACCATCGGAATGTCACGTTAATACATTGCTAATAAAAAGCTTGTAGATAATAATTATGTCTCTAAAGTATTAAAGTAAGCATACACCTACTTAGGTTAAGTTTTATGGGGGATCCTTTACAATCCTCCCCGAGAAGTGCTGGGGGGCGACCTTTTTACAGTCGTCTTCCCTCCGCTAGTGGGGTGACCGTTTTACAAACATCCCCTCCGTGGTGTGCCTAAAGGCGTGTACCATCTAAGGCACCAATGGGCTCTAGTGTGATCTTACGAGGACCTGGAGCCCCCTTCGGTGCCGAAGATGACCACTCCATTGGTTTTAGCCGGTAGGAGTCCAGCATACCCCTTCACCCTTCCCCGGGGCGAAGGAAGTTCCATGTAGAAAAGAGGTCGTAAATGCCACCATTTATGTCGCAATTATGGTACAATTATAAAATATATATAAATAATTTTAAACACTGGAGATGTTTAAACAGAGTTTATGTATAGTCTGCTCCACATGCACGGTTAAAAGACCCACAATTTGGCATGAACATGAATGGTTAGTTGTCTCATTTTATTGCAAGTTTGGGTTTACCGCAGGCGAATACAGAGAGGTACCATATGACATGAACAAACTTAATAAACATGAACGCAACGCACGTCGATGAATAGGAGAACCCGGTGTGTCTATTTGTCAATATGGTCCGTTTCGGATTAACATAGATAAGTCTTATTAGTGACGCGTATCCATAGACTTCTGTCCATTTGTGTCTGCCAGGTTGATAAACTATACATACAGAAACAAACCCGCCTGCTTGGTCGTATCGTCTTGGCTTCTATCGCCAGCACTCTGCGGGAAATTCCAAGATCGGAACTATTCAGTTTTACAATTACAGATTCTCCAGGGTTGAAAATTGCACCATCATTGGGACCTAATGGTGGCATTTACGACCTTTTTTATTGGTATCCAGTGCAAACCCTACATGAACTTCCTCCGCCCCGGGAAAGGGTGAAGGGGCATGCCGGCCTCCTACCGGCTAAAACCACTGGAGCTGTCAGCTTCAGCACCGAAGGGGGGCTCCAGGTCCTCGTAAGATCACACTAGAGCCCCCCATTGATGCTACGCCTTTAGGCACATCTCGGAGGGGATGAGTGTAAAGCCCCCTCTAGAAGGCGACATAAAAAGGTCACCCCCCAGGCTCTTCTCGGGGAGTATTGTAAGGGATCGTCTCCAAGCCTCGCTGCGCTGCGCACCACCGTCTAAGTCACGCACCACCGTCTACCCGGGGGTCGCTCGGTATGAGTACGCAGACTCCCCAATCTGCGCTCCCGCGGGCATTTACGACCTACGTATGATTGAGCAAGTCTGCATTTTCTAACATAACGTCTCATTACTACCATACTTTGGAAATATATTATGTTTGAATGAACGCTTCCTTTATGTCATAAATTCAAACATAATATACCAAACCAACTCTCTATTGCTTATAACATCCAAGATTCAACATGGCTTATGTTATACAAGTTGCGTGGAAGTGGTGTGGGAGGAGCGGAAGTAGCCACCACCGGAAGCGAACTCGACGTTCGATTGAGGACGCAGCCGCATCGCCTTGGAACTACTTCGTTTGTTCTTTTTCCCCATTGGCTTCAAGTTTTATAACAAATAGGTCAGCTGGTGCTTTTTAATGTCAGTATAATCGAACTTTTATTGGATATAAAACTGGTTTAAAATTCGTATCTTCGGGAGCACGTAAAATATTCATTCCCGCTATTCATATGGTCCATATGTAGTGTCCGGATTACGAATACAGCACTACTCCATTTCCTCCCATGAATGCCGTAAAAGGTTACTAAGGGACCGTCCCTTCTGTGGAAGCGCAGCCATTCTGCGCTCGACTCAGCCAGGTAACTCGTCGTTTATGGGGCAGGGCTTTGTTCAGCAGTGGACGAAATTTGGCGGATATGATGATAAGAAAGGTGTGGTGCCGGCTCAGAATACCACCACACCATGTCCTCCCGTGGGTGTCGTACAAGTCGACTAAGGGATTAGCTTGAGGATGGGCAGCAGAGTCCTTCGAGTACATTGACAACTCAACTGCGATCGCCAACCCGTCTGCCAGTGAGCCCACAACACACCTATATCGGTCGTTGTGGTGATCTTTCGGGGAGGCCTGTGTCCAGCAGTGGACTTCATTTGGCCGAAATGATGAAAAAAATGATTAAGTGGGCTGAAATTTTTTTTAATCCGTCTACTAGTCTATACAAATAAATAAAATTGAAGTGTCTGTTTGTAATGTCAAAATAACAGGTTTTTACTAAATGCATATGAAAGTATATATGGTACCTATAACAAAAACACAATTTTTAATTTTTTTGTCTGTCTGTCTGTCTGTCTGTCTGTCTGTCTGTGTTCCGGGTAAACTCCGAAACGGCTGGACCGATTTTGACGGGACTTTCACTGGCTGATAGCTGATGTTATAAGGAATAACTTAGGCTACTTTTATTTTAGAAAAACGATTGGGGTTCCGCGCAAAAAAATAAAAACCATGAAATCCAATATATCTTCTATACATCTATACAAATAAATAAAATTGTAGTGTCTGTTTGTAATGTCAAAATAACAGGTTTTTACTAAATGCATATGAAAGTATATATGGTACCTATAACAAAAACACAAATTTTGAATTTTTTGTCTGTCTGTCTGTCTGTTTGTTCCGGGTAAACTCCGAAACGGCTGGACCGATTTTGACGGGACTTTCACTGGCTGATAGCTAATGTTATAAGGAATAACTTAGACTACTTTTATTTTAGAAAAACGATTGGGGTTCCGCGCAAAAAAATAAAAACCTTGAAATCCAATATATCTTCTATGTCAAGTGTCTATGTCGAAGTACTCTAAATTTCTTTTAAATTACACGCGGGTGAAACCGCGGGTCCCAGTTAGTCGAAAATAAATTCCATTCCTCCGATAGTTTGCATAATGTTTACATTTCATAAGTTCGTGTTCATACAATTTCGTAAGAAACACATTTAACTATTGTCTACTGCACCTGTCCACGTTACTTTCTTGGAATAAAAGCGTCGACGGCACTCCTGGATTCACTAAAGAATCTTTAGAATGTGTAAAGCTCTTAGTAAATTGTGCTCAAGCTCAGTTATACCTCAGTTTACAGTACTAAAATTGAGAGTAAGAAATATTCATACTAAATGAGTGCATTTTCCAGGACAATAATTTGTTAATGTTTTTGTTTGTTTATGAATAAAACATCGAAGTTGCATGTTTTTTTATTCTTCGGCAAATTATTTTCCTTAAAAAAGCACAAATTCAGAACCCACCAACCTCATATAACAGTTTTCAATATTTATTCTTGTTCAGAGAAAAATAATGGGTAAAATATGGTAACCCTAAATAATAGATGTACTTTATATGTTGTCCCTTTCGGTGTCACGGATATCACAAGTCTATAGAATACTCTGTTTATACAAGTGACGGTGAAAGATAATGAGAAAAAATTGGTTTATATGTAAAGAAATTCATACTAAAATAATATAACAATCGTTTATTTGCCATGGCAGTTAACGGTTGACCTGTCCCGACAGACGGCACCCGTTCACGAGCATCTGAAATCGGGAACAATTTCTTTCCTCGGCCTCTACATTTTTTTTAAACTTTGCTCCACACTATGGTTTCTCCTGTATCGAGGGTAAATCATAACTGTCATACATAAATGTCACATGCACAAGCACCCAGACCAAAACAGCTATCTGTGGGCATACAAATATTTGCTCCCTGCAGGGATCGAATCAGCGACCCGAAGCGTCGTAAGACGATTGCTTTAGCCACTGTGCGAACCATTGATTATGAAGACCTCTTACATCTGAACGACCTTTCTATCTGTTAACAATGATAAGAGAAATGTCACTTTGTCTGTTTTTTTCTTTTTATTTGCTTATATGTGGTATAATACAGGTGTCAGGTACAGTTCAGTTCAGCACATTTACCATCATTGGCATGCAAATGAGTGATAAATCGGAATTTATAATCGCAATACTAGAATATCACAAAATAATACAATTACCAACTCATAATTCTATAAATTTATTGTTTTAACATTATAATTTATTATATATTTTAACATTGAAATTACTTTATTCTTCTTGGGCAGTTCTTTGCAATTTAAGAAAACATGGAAGATGGGCAATTTTTTAAATGCAGTCACAATCTCGGTAATTTGAGTGCTATTTATCAGTTTCATCATATAAAGAACATCCACTGCTGAACAAAGGCCTCCCCCATAGATTTCGACAACTCGTCATTTTGGGCGTATTTTGCCAGTATTCACCACGCTTGGCAGTGGTCTTGGACAAAGTCGGTCGCCATTGGGAGCGCTCAATTTAGTTCGCAGTCCTATGGCGAACTAGGTCGCCCTTTTAGTTCGTTAGTTCGCAGCTCGCAGCGGGAAAGATAAATCGGAGTTTTAGGTAATTACTATTTACAAAATGTTTAGTGCTATTAAAATGATTAAAAATGAGTTTTTTGAAATGAATACAAGGTTATTTTTTTATAATTTATATTTTAATCTTTTATAGCAAGTATTTAAAATAATCGACAAAACAAAAATAGTAACCAGATAATTAAATTACGTTTGCAGTTATCTTAACTCCAGCCAGACAAGATTTTTGGCAGTGAGCGCTGAATAGCAGATGGCTCCGGTTCCATAAAAGGGAAGCTGCTACCTGTGCTATATTCCTAGTCCGGACACCACACGGAGAATAGAGAGATATTCTTAATTCACGTAAACTTTTATATGAAAGATAAACTTGTTTTTACCATATTCTGAATAAAACCTTCGCTGCTGCAAATATCACTAGCATATGGCACAAACAATGTAGCAATCAAATTGCAGTCCATGTACGTCGGTCGTCTAAGAACCGAGCCATATCTGTGGTCACAAGGTTTCACTACCACAAGGCAAGCTATTGTATAAAACAACACGTTCCACTAACTAGTGCTACTGCTCACGACATCGCTTCATCATTTCGGCCGAATGAAGTCCACTGCTGGACACAGGCCTCCCGCAAAGATCACCACAACGACCGATATGGGTGTGTTGTGGGCTCATTGGGGGGTTTTGCCATAATCGTCACGCTTGGCAGACGAGTTGGCGATCGCAGTTGAGTTGTTAATATACTCGAAGGATGCTGCTGCCCATCCTCTGGCTTAATCCCTTAGTCGACTTTTACGACACCCACGGGAGGAGATGGGGTGGTGGTATTCTGAGCCGGCCACCACACGGCGTCACGACATCGCTTACATAACATAAAACATTTTTAATTATGTTTGGGCTTTCTGAGTGAGCCAGTTATAAAAACTCACACAGAGGGTTGAATTATTCTTAAAATAAATGTAAAGTGATGATTGCTTGTAGAACTGATCGCCGTTGAGGCAAAGAGGTTCTCGAGTGGAGTCCGCGCACCGGAAAACGTAGCGAGGGAAGAACTCCAACGAGCCAGACAGACGACCTGGTGAAGGAAGTGTGAGTCGTTAGATGCGGGCCTTTATTAAGCAAAGGCGTCCTTTGGCTGATAATATGATGATGAAAATAATGCACATGAAGTTTATTTGGCATGTACCGAAAATTTACAAAGTGACGTCAACCAATCTAAATATTTAGGCAAATATGAATTTAATTCGATATTTCATCTAAGTCGATAAATAACGAGCCATGTGTAGATTCATTTCCTCTAATCAGAATGTATTTATTTGCAAACAAGATATTTGAGATTCTTAAGGAATATCAGAAATATCGCGTGGCGGCTAAAACTATTCTTAGCTAAATATAAAAATAAAATAGACGGGTATACCAGGGAATACCACTCTATTTTATTCCGTGAGTGTTGTGAACAAACAAAAAAGTTGGCTAATGCGTCAACACTCCCGCCTCCCTCTTTTTCGAGCAGGATCGGCCCTCTCCCGATTCCGCTCTGCGTCTCCTTCTGGAGCATAACGCTTTCACAGAAAGGGACCACTGCATTCCAGTTCCAGTTTTTGTACTCTGCCAACATAGCTTAACATTGGTCGATCCGATCGACCAGGATCCGCCGCTCGGCGTCCCACGCAGGGCACGTATCGAGCGTGTGCTGTGCGGTGTCCTAGTCGCTATCACAATGGTGGCATTGCGCAGTGGCCTTGCGTCCTTTCCTGTGCAAGTAGGCATCGAAACAACCATGCCTGGTGAACACCTGCGTCAGGCGGTAGGTGACGCGCTAAAGAGAAGAATGAGCGGCAGGACGGCCTCGCAGGCAGTGACGCCACTTTCCAAGTCCGCGCCGCCGAGCTAGCGGCCTCAGCCTGCCGAACGCCCCTGGAGGCGTGCCTTCGCCGCTCCGGCGGAGGGAGCGTGTCTGATCGTAGACCCAAGCATTCGTCTCCGTCAGGATGTCGATAGGCGGAAAACGTGCCAGTAGAGTTGCCGCCTCGTCCAGTGTCCTACACTGTTCGGTATCCTCGTGCGATCCGTATAAGCGTTTATAAACCTAACAACGAAAGCTTGCAACGTATACTTTGAGGGAGCGATTCGGAATTTTAGACACTCATGTGGAAATTATAAACTTGCCTGGAAAATGTAGAAATGCCGACAACTAATCTACAATTCGATTTACTCGCTATGATAGTCCGGCCTTAACTATAGTGTTGCCAGTTGCAATGCAAGGTCGACAGACCGCGAGGTCAGCTGTCACACAGCCGGCGCCTGCTTGAAGAAGGTTATTATGATTTCTATCGGCACTTAGATTGTGGGAGCATTTGTTGCTGTTTTAAATTGGTAATTCAGAACGATACATACATAGGGTCCATACCCTTTTTAGTTTAAAAGCGGAATGCCCATTTATTGCCTGAAATGGACAGAAACTACTAATAGTCCTAAATTCTATTTAGAATAAAATATGAATAATTAAATTATTCTCGATTTTATTTAACTAGGGTAAAAGTATAATTTATATTTTAGTATTTAATTTGATTGTCGTCTAATGAGGTTATAAAGGGTCTTTAATGATTGATTTATAGTAGATCATTCATAATTGACATTACTTCTTGTCCTGACTTTGGTAAATCTGAGCCAATATTAATAAAATAAAGTTAATTTTAAAAACTACGATTAGGCTAAAAATGTGCGGTCGGGGTACTCCAACATAAATACCATATTAATTAAAACTATGACAAAAAATTTGTTTAGAAGATGAACGACAATAATAAAGTCCCAAACAACACACCACACTAAAAAACATCAAGACACTGTGAGTGATTACTGCGTGGATCGAAATAATTTTTGATTAAAATTGTACGGTAGATAAAATAAAATTATTTTTTTTAAATCTGTAACAACGCCTGTCACCTTAGTCATCCTGCGACCACGAACCCTGCAAAGTGTTCGAAACGTCAGGAAAAACAAAAATCTAAAATATACGCGATAGAATCAGTTGAAAAGTGTTTTATTATGATCGCAGTTAAGTTACAAATGTACTTGAAGGATGCTGCTGCCCATCCTCCGGCTAATCCCATAGTCGTCTTGTGTGTGGGTGTCGTACCCACGGGATGAGATGGGGTGGTGGTATTCTAAGCCGGAACCACACGGCAAACGCCCTCAGTGTGCGTGTATAATATGTTACCAGGGTTTGTTTTCGATTGGTATTGTATCCGGATCCCTTTCGGAGAATCTTAGCACCCCCTGCCTCGCCGTTACCTTGGCCGCTACCATGACCAGGAATAGCGGGGCTGTCGGGAACTGGGGACCGGTGCATTAATCGTGTCGTCATTTTGGGGGGAATTTGCCGATACTCATCACACTTGGCAGGCGGGTTGGTTAGCGTAGAAATGCTACTGTTCAGCAAAAGGGACGCTGCTGCCAATCCCTCTGGTTAAGAGTTCCTTACTCGACACCACACGGACGGTCCGGACACCACACAGACGGTCCGGACACCACACGAACACAGCCTAAATAGTTATTCTTCCTTCTTCCTTCTATAAATTACTGTTTTTTATTATTAAATCACTTTCCCAGAAATGGGGAAACGCAAACCGGAGCGGAAGCGTCATAAATATGATGAGGATCCAGCTCTGGAGACAGATTCTGACAACTCGATTGAAGTCTATAAATACTAGCCATATAAAATTGACGTTTACTCCAGACAACACCCCGAGGAAGAGGGTGATTTTGAACATTTGGCGATTTTCGAGAGTGTGGATCAATTAAAGCCAATTGGCAGTCGCCATCGAATGGCGTTGCGTGCGACCCTTAAGAAAAAACATGAACATAAGGGCATAAAATGATTAAACCGTCTTAATCGTCATAGGGTTGCGGCAATATGTGAACGTCCAGGGCTAGCTAACATAGACAGCAGTAAAGTTCAGAAAGGCTTAGAACTGAAGGTGACTATACTAGCAATATTGATTGAGGCTACACGGGTATGCCGTGTGGTGCCGGCCATGCTGTGTGGTGCCGGCCATGCCGTGTGGTGCCGGCTCAGAATACCACCACCCCATCTCCTCCCGTGGGTGTCGTAAAAGTCGACTGTGGGATTAGCAGTCCTTCGAGTACATTAACAACTCAACTGCGATCGCCAACCCCTCTGCCAAGCGTGTCGATTATGGCAAAACCCCCCAATGAGCCCACAACACACCCATATCGGTCATTGTGGTGAATTTTGGGGGAGGCCTGTGTCCAGCAGTGGACTTCATTTGGCCATATATTATATTATTACTACACGGGTCATCTGTGGTGTTTCTGCTCATATCTCTAATTTCAATAATTATTCCGAAATTTCCAGCTCTAAAGATGTGGTGTCCGTGCGTCACCTGATGCGTCGTAGCGGTGATGTAGACGACAACTTTATCCTCCTGCCAACCCAGACGGCAGTTATTACCTTTTCCTGCCCTACTCTTCGTTACAGCGTCGACATAAACAGTTGGTTTTTTGAGGTAAGCCGATATATTAAGCCTGTCAGCCAGTGCTTACGATGCCTTCGCTTTGGACATATAGGTAAATTTTGCAAGAACTCTCATATGCGGAGATAACAATAACAAAATATAGTGCAATGGAATGCTCAGAGTTTCACCATCATCATATCAGCCAAAGGACGTCCACTCCTGAACAAAGGCCTTAGATTTCCACAACGAGCGGTTACATGAAAGAAGAAAGAAAGAAAGAAAGAAAATCAGTTTATTTATGCGGCGAACGTCGACGCACAAGTACAGATTCAAACGTAAAAATTCTACATAAGGCATTACTAACGACATAGCTAAAATCGATACTACATACTACAATAATTATACGCTTAAAAACTAACACTTCATGAAACCAAACGCGTATCCGCGCTGGCAACACCTTTATAATAAAAATGGCCAAAAGACTTGGTATCCAGTCAAAATATAACAACAATATTTTTTACCAAAGAGTACACATTTTTGTCTGTGGTCGAAAAAGAAACAAATACAAAACAAACAATGCCTACAATACAGGGTACAGGGTTACATAAGTTACGGTCTTAAGGAAATTGTGCGTCGCATCTTCGCAAAACATAGGTTGAAGCTTAGCATAATACTGTGGCATCTCAACGAGCCATCAGCGCTGATTTGCCATGCCGCTATCCAAAGACTCCCAGCTACCTTCACCAGGTCATCTGTCCACCTCGTTGGAGGTCATCCCACGCTGGATTTTCTGGTGCGCGGTCCCCATTAGACAACCTTTTTGCCCCAACGGCCATCAGTTCTACGAGCTATGTGCCCCGCCCATTGCCACTTCATTTTATTAATCCGTTCAGCTATATCAGCAGCTTTAGTTCTTCTACGGATTTTGTCACATCTGATTCGATCTCGTAGAGAAATAAATACCAAGCATAGCCCTTAGTTAGCTAAGCCACAAACATGTCTTTGCACATGAAAATGATATAAATATAGCTCTTGTATCGGAAACCTGGTTACAATAATCAAAATAGGTACATATCAAAGGTTATCAATTGGAAAGATTGGACATAGGTTCCAAACGTAATGGTGTTGCTATATTAATCAGAAATAACATTGTATATACAAAATTACAAACTTATTATGACAGGTCTTTACAAAACATAGCTATTCAGTTAAACATTAATAATGAATTAATATCAATAGTTAGTTTTTACTGTCCAACATCTGCTTCACCTTCTAGTTTTAATTATATTCATTTAGATAATTTAATAAAGTCATTAACACAACCTATTATTTTAGCAGGCGATTTTAATGCGCATGCTATGTGGGGTTGTGCCTCCACAGATACGCGTGGCTTACATATAACACTTTTGGATGTTGTAAACTTTCTCCCGTCGCATACAAAAGCAACGCTTGTACAGACTTAAATTTTTCCCATAATCGACTATGGTGATGTGTGTTACTTTGACCTGAATGCAGATCTACTCAACGAACTTGACCGTCTTCTCAATAATTGCATTCGATTCGTCTTCAACCTCCGTAAATATGGTCATGTCTCTGCGTATCGATTACTGTTAAATTGATTGCCTATTCATCATCATTTCGGCCGAATAAAGTCCACTGCTGGACAGGCCTCCCCCAAAGATCACCACAACAACCGATATGGGTGTGTAGTGTGCGCAGTGGGGGGTCTTGCCATAATCGCCACGCTTGGCAGACGGGTTGGCGATCGCAGTTGAGTTGTTGTGTGCTCGAAGGCCGCTGCTGCCCATCCTCCGGTTAATCCCTTAGTCGACTTTTACGACACCCACGGGATGAAATGGGGTGGTGGCATTCTGAGCCGGCACCACACGGCTATTATTGCCTATTTATATTGCCTATTCGCCAGCGCAGAAATATGAGAGCACTGACCACGTTGTTTTCTATATTATACTCTCCTAATTCTACTTCTTATTTATCTTCTCACTTCCAGTATCTTTGTTCCAACCACAATAAATATCTTCGTTCTAGTAATAATCGTCTTCTTCAATGTCCCACTCATAACTCTGGCTTTATTCATTCTACCCTCTGCGTCCAATCTGTTCTATTGTGGAATGCGCTCCCCCTTGAAATCAGTATGGCTAACAATCGGAACAACTTTAAATCTAAATTACGAAAATACCTTTACAAAAAGACGTCAGCAGATTCATCTCAACTCTGATTTTATTTATTTTTTCTCATCTGTGTATATTTATTATTTAACATGTATGTATGCGTTTATTTCGTATATATAAATATATTTTTATACATGTAATGTTTATGTACGTCTATGTATTTGTATAATATGTCTTCGCATCTATACCTTTCTTTCATATTTTGTTGGTGCATCTACCTTATTGTTCTCTGCATCACCCAAAGGTCGTCTGGCAGAAAATGCCTACGGCATTAAGACCGCCTTTGTACACTAGTGTACATTAAGTATAAATAATTAAATGACAATAATCTGTGCTTTTTAAATGACGGTTCAATTACAACCGTTGGTTCTCCTACTTGGCAGCCCAATGCTCTGGATCTTACAATAGTTTCACCTTCAATCGCTTTGAGATGTGATTGGCATTTTGCTCACTTTGTAGCTATCATCATTTCGGCCGAATGAAGTCCACTGCTGGACACAGGCCTCCCCCAAAGATCACCACAACGATCGATATGGGTTGTTAGCCATACTGACTGTGTGTTGTGGGGCTCATTGGGGGGTCTTACCATAATCGCCACGCTTGGCTGATGGGTTGGCGATCGCAGTTGAGTTGTTAATGTACTCGAAGGATCGTCCGGCTAATCCCTTAGTCGACTTTTACGATACCCACGGGAGGAAATGGGGTGGTGGTATTCTGTTGTAGCTATCGCCTTCGTGTTATTACAACTCTTTTATACAAACCTGTAAATATAAATAATAGTAACATAGGTGCAAATTACCAGCGTCCAAATTATAATTGTGTTAATTGGGAAAAATATTGTCTTTTTTTTTTTTAAAACGAGGATTGGATGAGAGGAACACTATGATTTCCCCTATGTCGTGGGTCCGTTTACAGACATGAATTCCACAAGCAATACACCCAGACCCGGAACAACTACCTGCAGATCGTACAAATATTTGTTCCGTGCGGGAATCGAACCCACGACCCGGAGCGCAGAAGTCGACTGTATCAACCACTGCACCAACCTGCATAGTAAGCTTAAAATTACAACATTTTTATTTCGTTTTCTCCGACCCTGAAAACTGAACTAAACCTCGGGGTGTTGTAAGAACTGAAAAAAAATTTTTGGTTAGAACCTTATAACAATAAACTTTTACCAAAATGTTGTTAAAAAGGGTATCTGAGGCCAATTCCACTAGTAATAATACGTTTTAAAAAAAAAAAAAATACCCACACGATATACAAAATATCAAAACCACTGAAAAGAAGAAAAAAAGTGTGTGTGTGTGTGTGTGTCAGGCTGTCAGCTCCGACGCACGACTGGAGTTTACTCCTTACGAACGATAATTATGATGTATATCGAACAGAACAAGAGAGTAAATGAACGCATCATCTAAAATGATAAGAGAAACAAACATTTATCTGTAATTATCCGGACTATTTATGTTACTTCAATAAAAGTATTACTAATATGTAATAATATGATTTGTTTAATAGTACATAAAAATACATATATCAATACATAGAAGTACAAGGAAACTTTAAAATCAAAACATTAAAAGTTGATGGTTAGGTTGCTGTTTATGTACGTTGTATAGATACAATAAATGCTACTATAATCGCCACGCTTGGCAGGCAGGTTGGGGATCGCAGTTGAGTTGTTAATGTACACGAAGGACGCTGCTGCCCATCCTCCGTCTGATCCCATAGTCGCCTTTTAAGTTACCCACGCGCTGAGATGGGTTGGTGCTGTTCGTAGCCGGTATCACATGGCAATTCAATGATTCTTAAAAAAATAAATTATGCTTATACTATTCGTATTCTTTAAAAAGCAACCGCGGCACCCTAGCAACCGTAGCGACCCTGGGCAATAGTTCGTTTAACTCAGTATTGCTATAATTGTATATGTAGGCGTTTCATAGTATTGCATAGTATTTGGCTACAAAGTGATGTACACTTTCGTTTTTTCGTACGCATTAATGCTACGCCTTAAGGCACATCTCGGGGGGGCTGACTGTACAGTGGTCACCCCCTCTACCGGAGGGAAGGCGACTGTAAAAAGGTTGCCCCCAGGCACTTGTCCACGGCCGCGCCACCGTTTTCTCGTTGTGTCTCGGGGTTGCTCGGTATAAGCACATAGAAACATCAACTACCTAACTAGTAATCTAAACAAATAAATAAAATTGAAGTTTCTGTTTGTAATGTCAAAATTACAGCTTTTTACTAAATGCATATGAAAGTATGTACGGTACATACAACAATTTTTTTTTTTTTTTTTTTGTCTGTCTGTCTGTTTGTTCTGGGTAATCTCCGAAACAGCTGGACCGATTCTGACGGGACTTTAACTGGCAGATAGCTGATGTTATATGGAATAACTTAAGTAACTTTTATTTTAGAAAAATAATTAGTTTTCCGCGCAAAAAAAAACCCTTGAAATCCAATAAGTATGTAAATTTTATGTCAAGTGTCTATGTCGAAGTACTCTAAATTTATTTTAAACTAGCTGGGACCCGCGGTTTCACCCGCGTTTAATTTAAAAGGGATTTAGAGTACTTCAATATAGACACTTGACATAGAATAATTATATTGGATTTCAAGGGTTTTTATTTTTTTGCGCGGAACCCTAATTATTTTTCTTAAATTAAAGTAGCCTAAGTTATTCCTTATAACATCAGCTATCTGCCAGTGAAAGTCCCGTCAAAATCGGTCCAGCCGTTTCGGAGATTACCCGGAACAAACAGACAGACAGACAGACAGACAAAAAAAATAAAAATTGATTTTTTGTTATGTGTCCCGTATATACTTTCATATGCATTAAGTAAAAATCTGTTATTTTGACATTACAAACAGACACTTCAATTTTATTTATTTGTATAGATTAAACGTGGGTGAAGACGCGGGTCCCAGCTAGTAACTCAATAATATCGTTCAGGCGATTACATTGCTTCCCTGAAAGAGACGTCCTTATTTCTAATCAGTACACCGCAATCAAAAGAAGGGGATTGCTTCAGTGTTTCCGAATGTCTGTTACAAGTATTACAACTGATATTTCCTTCTGTTACGAGAAACTACCGTTGTTTCATATCAGAAATACCAAGGGCGTCACAGACAAGGAGATGAAAAAGTAAGGCATCTTCCCAGTGTTGGTTCGACATACGTATACATATGTCTTTACATAGGGTTCTTTTCTTCATCAAGCCTTTTCCAGTTTCATAAAACAAAAGCACCGTCGTCTCACGTAACGCCTTTTCAAATGAGTCTTCAGTCTACAGCTCTTACACTGTTAAACATACTTTAACATTACAGATATAAAGCTCATATTCTTTTAACCATAAAGAAGTGGATACGTCTGCAAATGTCAGGTTAATTTACGTTGAAGACGAGAAAATTCGCAATACAAGAGGGTAACATTTTCCACTTCAAAGAGACAGAATTCGAGGTATTTTAAAAAATAACGCACGTTTGCCCTTTAAAAAGGAGAGCTCTTACATTGGCTTGTTATTATAAAATTCCTTGTTGAAGTTTAAGAGGGAAAGTTTTAAGTGGTCTCGAGGGAGGGTAGTTAGAACAATGTAGGCAAGTATAAAATGCATGTGGTGGACGTGAATGGTACTGTATCAAAGACTTCCTTGATGATTGACGTAGGTATGTTATGATGAATGATTATGATATAACTAATACCTATAAAAACGGTCTAATACGAGGCCCCTCGTATGCTATCTCGCAAAATCTATATTGATGCCTCTGTAGTGTGAGCAGGACAGCCTGTGAGCGGCAGCCTTTTTCGGGAAGTTTCTTTGTTGTAACATGTCCAAATTGAAGAATGGGAATTAAAATAAAAGGCGGCTCTTCTATTGTCTTTGTTGTTCACTTCTCGCTCAAAAACACGTTCGCGGGCGAACGGGCAAATGTAGTGGAGCTGCTATTTGTAATCCCATTTTTAGTTTATCACCTTCTTGTTAAGTGAATGCTACTCCAAAACCCTATGCACACTCTAATACCTAGAAGAATAATAACAAGGTTGCTTGGTATTTACCTATAGCTAGTGGTATTATAATATCTGTGCCTATAGCAATATTTAATTATTTTGCTGTCAGCTTGGATAACATATTATTCTTTGCTGGTCAAAGTATTAATTGCGAGGCATCGGGGGAATCCTTTACAATCCCCCCGAGATGAGTCTGGGGGGTGGGGGGGTGGCCTATTTACAGTAGTATTCCCTCCGGTAGAGGGGGTGACCGCATTACAGTCATCCCCTTCGAGATGTGCTTAAAGTCGTGGCTCCAATGGGTAGCTCTAGATGGAGATCATTCGAGATCCTAGAGCTTCCCTTCGGTGCCGAAGATGATCACTCCGGTGGTTTTAGCCGTTAGGAGTCCGGCATACCCTCGGCCCTTTCACGCGCGGAGGAAGTACATGATGTGTTTCCACCTGGTCAATAAAAAATAAGACTTAACTCCTGACGCAATATCTAAACACGTTGGAACGCACGCACACATCAATATTCACAAACACAAACTAACATTTGTGCAAACATTTATAAAAACTTCTATCTTTTTCTAGTCAACAACCTACTAATTGCTATTGCGTTGCCGACCTCAGGCTCAAGTTTTAAATGCCTCTTTTTATTTATCACTTAGGTGGCAAACAAGCATACGGCCCGCCTGATGGTAAACGGTTACCGTAACCTATGAATGCTTGCAACACCAGAGGCCTCACTCGCGTGTTGAAGCCTGTAAAAATCTTTTCATGCCTTTTTCGAGCCTCATGTTGTACCTCGGTAGCTGATTCCACAAACTGAGCGTGCACGGGAGGGAGTTTCTCTGAAACCGTACGGTATGAGACCATTTATCGGCACGGTTGGTGCAGTGGCTGATACAGTCGGCTGATGCGCTCCGGGTCGTGGGTTCGATTCCCGCACGGAACAAATATTTGTTTGATCTGCAGGTAGTTGTTCCGGGTCTGGGTGTATTGTGTGTGGAAATCATGTCTGTAAACGCACCCACGACACGGGAGAAATCCTAGTGTGAGGCAATGAGTTAAAAAAAAAAGTTCTGGAAAATTGACAGCACAGCTACCCAGCATATCAACCTGAACGCAACTACACGCATATTTGTTATAGCGGGTGAAATAGTTGGGAGTGTGACCTTCACATAGAACTATACTAATACTTATGCTGCTGCCCATGCTATCTTTTCTGTATCATGCTCTTTAATGCCTTAGTCACCTTCTATATGTCCACATAAGAGGGTACCACTCGGTTAAGGAGGAAACCATAAACCACAGTCGCGGAACAAATATCATACTTGCAGCATATTTCAACTTTATTTTTAAAAGTACGTTACCTATATTAAGTCTTTTTATAGAACAACTAGAACAAGGACATTAACCTAACTTGGTTTTGTCGCAGTCGGATTGACCACATAAATATAGCCTGAGGAATTGCCAAAAAATACAGCCAAACAATATTTAAGCGTTCCGAGTAACATCTGGCTCAGTTGGCACATTGCCAGTCCCGCCTGCAATCCTTGGCCCATTCGAACTTGCCAAATGTGCCCCATAACGATAAAGGGGACATTCGTATTAATAAATAATTTATTATCATGCCTACAGTTTTACGACTATGCGATGCCAAGATTGTAACGCCGATTGTATAAAGAGCTTAAGTAACAGCAACTCTGTATGTTTAATCTAATATATATGAGTACGATAAGTATGGAGGATCCTCAAAATGTAGCGAAGACGCGGTTTTTTTTGTTGAGAACGCTTACACTTCTGTAAAGCGTGGTTGCTTAACCGATCGTTTCTGGCGAAGCCAAAAGAGGCCTACAGCCAGGCTTCAACTTAATATTAAAATCTAAGCAACTTGCGCTAAGGGCGCCCCCTGTGGGACACGGACCTCGGCTTAGAGCGTTGCTGGGGCTAACAAGCTATTGTTTTGGAGACAGCTGGATTGGTATTATTTAAAATGTATTAGGGTACAATTAACTACAGGCTCGGCACGGGCCGGTGCGAGCAAGAGACAGGGAATGATGACGCGGGCCAAACAGGTTTCTGTATATAGGTATGCTCATCTCCCGAGACCATTTCGCTTGCGAGATTCTGGATATCTTACACTTCTTTACAGTGTCGTTGCAGGCACTATTTGATTTGCTGTTGCATATACAACATCTGCTGTGAAACAGTTGTTGAGAGTAGTTAAAAAGAGTTACACCAGCACAAAGCACTGCTAAACACTGGCCTCTTAAAATGCTTAAAGGGTAATATGGAACGTGTTACAGCAGTCATTAATGTATGTTATCCCGACGATACGGTGCTACTGGCCCCCTCGATTAGCGCACTTAGGAAATCCACGCGAGCCTATGAGAATAACGCTGCCAAACACGGGTTAATTAATATACAGGTGTCCAGTAAATAGCTCGACAGACTGCAGGGGGTGAGAGCTTGGGTCAATACCTACCAAAAAAACACAATATATGTTCAGCAAAATCTTACGGATTTACAGTAGTACAAAATTTTCCGAAATATATTAAACGGGAACGCAGAAATTTGCGGTGAGGACGAACATTGGGCGATGTATTTGTTTGATGTACAGATGCAGTCAACATATTGCTTTTTATGGCATATCGCACATCCCTGTAATCTAGTAGTTTGTGGATCAGTTATAGTTAGTGTGCCTAAAATGATCTGCGTGTCTATAACAACACTTTTAGGGTGCTGTTGCAGATGTCGCGTGTCTGCAGCGCATCTGCGATGTTCACCCAAGCTCGAACGGATAGCTTCTTGGCTGTGTTACGACAAAACTTTGCATGATTGCTTAGCAGAATGCGCGGCAGCAGCAACGGGTTTCTGAAGGCTACTGTGGACCAGCATGCGAGTCCGATACTGCGGCACGTTACGTAGGTGATAGTAGGTACTTATTTGGCTTGTGGAATTTAAGTACTAATATCGTTGTTAATATAAATATTGTTTATCAGAATATGAATAGAGGAGTTATTACCGTGGATACTTGATATAAGTACGCAATATCTATTAATGGGGTAATTATGTAACAAGAACACAGAATACGATCATATTTAAGACAAAAACAGACACTCATCCGTGTTCCAAAATCCAAAGATTTAATTTTTATTAATTTCGGCCGTTTTTCAAGGTCCGTTTTCCAGAAACGATGTATCAATTAGAGATTAATGTCGAATATTAACGTCTTAATACGGAAAAGCTCCCATGTTTTCCGTGGGGTGTCCGGATTAAGAATATAGCACCACTCCACCTCCTGCCGTAGATGTCCTAAAAGGCGACTAAAGGACTCTAAACCGGGGGGATGGGCAGCAGCGTCCTAACTGCGGAACAGCATCCATAAAAAAAATGACCGGCTCTTTCACTTTTAAGTTTATTCGCTAGGTATTAAGTATAAAGCCGTGTGGTGCCGGCTCAGAATACCACCACCCCATCTCCTTCCGTGGGTGTCGTAAATGTCGACTAAGGGATTAGCCGGAGGATGGGCAGCAGCGTCCTTCGAGTACATTAACAACTCAAATGCGATCGCCAACCCGCCTGCCAAGCGTGGCGATTATGGCAAAACCCCCCAATGAGCCCACAATACACCCATATCGGTCATTGCGGTGGAGGGTTTGGGGGTGTCCAGCAGTGGACTTCACTCGGCCGAAATGATGATTGATAAGTACAAAGAAGAAAACAAATATACACTCAGGAAACGAAGTCAGGAACCGAAGAATTATATTAAATTAAATTAAAATTGGGGGGTTTTGCCATAATCGCCACGCTTGGCAGGCGGGTTGGCGATCGCAGTTGAGTTGTTAATGTACTCGAAGGACGCTGCTGCCCATCCTCCAGCTAATCCCTTAGTCGACTTTTACGACACCCATGGGAGGAAATGGGGTGGTGGCATTCTGAGCCGGCACCACACGGCAAATCTTGTTAATACTTGATTAATTATGCATTGTCGTGACCTTTGGACCTAAATGCCCGTGTAAGTGACTCACTAACTCCATTCTTGATCTCTTACTGAAAAGGACGTGATGTCACATAATGTGGATTCCGACGGTATTACAATTTAATTCTGTCGATGAGTTCCCACGTGTTACAGTTATGCGTATATATTTCGCATTTTCCTTGTCATAATTTACTGAAAACAGTGATTTGTATGTGTCATATGTTTAAATGGTACATGAACAATAAACAAAAATATGTGCGCTAAAATGTAATGTTTGAAACATTTTCGTTGGGATAAAGGGTTTTAAAATGCCGTGTGGACACAAGTGAGAAAAAACGGACTGCGTAAGCACAAAATAGAGGACAGTTTTTTTGCATTCGTGTGGGTTTCGTCAAGTTTTGTTTGTGCTCTCTCCACTGGCCATATAAAAGTCGGCATAATTCGTTTTAAGTAATTATGAAAACCACTCCCGACCCTTTGGTAACCGAATACATCCACGCGTTCTTTAATTAGATAAAAATGTGAACCAACGTTGAATACTAAAATCTATCACGAAATGATGAAATGTACAAATACGAAAATAAACCATACTTTTTTTTTAAGAATACACTATCGGCTGCGGGGGAAAAATATGTGCCTGTCTACAGAAGACCATGTTGTGTTTTAATTTCGACTATATAAATTACAGTGTGTTTTGACAATCTGTTTTTGTTTATGGTAATGAAAGACCAACAACGCCCGACGACAAAACATCACAATAACAAAATAAGGTAGTCTATTATCCTACGAAGGAATCAGATAGTGAAACAAGAGGAACATTGATTAGCGTCAAAATATAACATCTA
Organism: Diloba caeruleocephala; assembly: GCA_947459985.1. NCBI lineage: Eukaryota > Metazoa > Arthropoda > Insecta > Lepidoptera > Noctuidae > Diloba > Diloba caeruleocephala. The sequence continues at coordinate 26,911,008 of OX381612.1, read as the reverse complement.
TGTACGTACTTCTCATTTTATATTTCTCTTTTTTTAAGGCAGATACTATTAAACATAATCGTAGCCGGCACCACACGGTAATTGTTTGTATTATAGAAATTTAACTTTAAGTAATATTTTAATTATCCGTGTAGTGTCCGGATTAAGCACCACTCCATCACCCGTGGAGGTCGTAAAAGGCGACTAAGGGACTCTAAGCCAGAGGGGTGGGCAGCAGCGTCCTTTCTGTGGAACAGTAGCCATTCTGCGCTCACCAACCCGCCTGCCAAGCGTGGTGAGTACTGGCAAATTCCTCCCAATATGATGACACAGTTGTGGAAATTTATGGGGGAGGCCTTTGTTCAGTAGTGGACGTTGTATGGCCGATAATGATGATGAATGTTTTAACATGCATCGTGTGAATCAGTCCAGGAGCTCGGCAGCCGATCAGCAAGTGGATCAGCGGCTAGCTTATCTACTCTGCGTCGGATCCACTGTTTCATTAACGCCAAGAACATCTTCCACGTCCACCTATTCGACGATTTCAATATTGTGATTCATATGGCTCTTAACACCGTCTTGAATATGTGGCTAAAGCGCGCTATATTTCTTTTTTCGAAGCAATGCCTTGCGAAGCTGCACTACCTTCTTCGATGCGAAGTATTTGGAGCACACAGAACACATTCACCCGTCGAGCGTATCTTGGACCAATGAATATTAAGTCGTAAGGGACCTTATTAAATGGAATATCAACGTTAATCTTTAGAGAAAATATCAAAAATAAAGGTGTCAAGTGATTCCTGAACTGTTTCAGGAGCAGGAAACATCAGCAAAGATTCGCACCACAATGGACATGGTGAAGGCAAAAACCCTACCACTAGAATTTTACGAATGTCACTTCTTAATTGACCACAGTATTCCAGTTCCCTTAGTAAGAGTATAATTTTGCAATCGAAACGTAATAGTAAACTATATGTTTACCGGTATACGGTAAGCTATCCCCTTTTTTTTTTTTTTTTTTTTTTATTGTTGCCCAGTGGAAATTCATCATGAACTTCCTTCGCCCCGGGGAAGGACGAAGGGGTATGCCGGACTCCTACCGGCTAAAACCACTGGAGCGGTCATCTTCGGCACCGAAGGTAGGCTCCAGGTCCTCGTATGATCACACTAGAGCCACCCACTGGTGCCACGCCTATTGGCACATCTCGGAGAGGGTGACTGTAAGGCGGTCACCCCCCAGGGGGATTGTAAAGGATCCCCCAGTGCGTCCCACGGCAGCGCGTGACCACATGCGTGCTACCGTCTTCTCTTGGGTCGCTTGGTGTGGGCACGCAGATTCCCCAATCTACGCACCCGCGAACCCAGAGGTCCCCCACCTTATAGCAACGGCAGGGGTTTTCAGGCGTATCGGAATTAGGCGCCAGGGCGGTTGTTACCCCGGCGCCGTCTCCTTCTTCTTCGAGCGGGATCGGCCCTCTCCCGATCCCGCTCTGCGGTCTCCTTCTGGAGCATGACGCTCTCACAGAAGGAGACCACTGCATTCCAATTTTCGTGCTCTGCCAACATAGCCGACACTACTGCTGGCAGAGAGAGATCTTGCCCGATCCGATCGACCAGGATCCGCCGCTCGGCGGCCCACGCAGGGCACGCCTCGAGCGTGTGCTGTGCGGTGTCCTGGTCGCTATCACAATGGTGGCATTGTGCCGTGGCCTCGCGTCCTATCCTGTGCAGGTACGCGCCGAAACAACCGTGCCCGGTGAGCACCTGCGTCAGGCGGTAGGTGACGCGCTCGCTCCTTTTGAGCCAGGCTCCAAAGAGCGGCAGGACGGCCTCGACGACGCGCTTGGTTGCAAACTGCATCCGCAGGCGATGACGCCACTTTACAAGTGCGCGCCGCCGAGCTAGCCGCCGCAGCTTGTCCAACGCCCCTGGAGGCGCGCCTTCGCCGCTCTGGCGGAGGGAGCGTGTCTGATCGTAGACCCACGCATCCATCTCCGCCAGGATGTCAAAAGGCGGAAAACGCGCCAGGAGAGTTGCCGCCTCGTAGAACACCGTTCGGTATCCTCGTGCGATCCGGATAGCCACTCTGCGCTGCAGACCGTGAATTTTGGTTCTGCAGCGCTGGGCGCCTGATAGTCGAGCTGACCATACAGGCGCCCCGTATAGGACCACGGACCGCACGACTCCTCCATAGAGACGGCGAACTTCCTCACATGGTCCTCCGAGATTGGGCAGCAGCCGGTGTAGAGCACCCACTACCCTCTCGACTCGGGGGACGAGGCGCTGGAAGTGCTCTTCGAAGCCCCAACGACTATCCAGGGTGAGCCCCAGGTATTTCATGTACCGGCCCACCCCAATTTGCGCGTCACCAACGCGTATCCACGAACTGGGTGGTTCTCTGCTTCTCGGCAGTTTGTGGAACCATAGCGCCTCGGTTTTCTGAGGCGCTATCTGCAGACCCAGGGCGTGGATTTTGGCCACGACAATTGCCACCGCTTGCTCCGCAAGCCGGATGGTTCCCTCGAAGGACTCCCCGCTGGCCAACACCAGAGTGTCATCAGCGTAACAGACTAAGCTGACGCCAGCAGGGAGAACGACACGCAGGACCGCATCGTAGGCGAGGTTCCATAAGAGAGGGCCGAGAACTGACCCCTGCGGAACCCCGCACGTAATCTCCCTCCGCTTTACGCTACCGTCCCTGCCCACGTAGCGAATGTGCCTATCGCGCAGATAGGCCCCTATGATGCCCTGCAGGTAGGGCGGACACCGATGATGGACTAGTGCCGCCCTAATAGCGCCCCACGGGATGGAGTTGAAGGCGTTGACGATGTCTAGACTGACCGCCAACGCCACCCCACCCCGCCGGGACACTGCCTGTTCCGCCAGCGAGCGGACGCGAAGAATCGCGTCAATGGTGGACCGCCGCTGCCGGAAGCCATACTGACTTTCGGCCAGGTCGGGGCCAACTCGCGACAGGTGCTCAACGAGTCTTCGGGTAATTATTCTTTCGAATAGCTTCGAAGCCTCGTCGAGCAGGCAAATGGGACGGTATGCAGAGGGAGACTCTGCAGCCCTTCCTTCCTTCTTCAAGAGAACCAATCCGGCTTCCTTCCAGCCGGACGGGAACACGCCACTACGGAGGCAACTGGTGAACAGCCGCCTCAAGCGGACCCCAAGAGACTGTAGCGCATACACCCACGCACGGCCCGGAATGCCGTCCGGACCCGGTGCGGTGTTGCGACTCTTCAGGCGGCCAATGGCTCGGCCCAGCTCCCCATCCGAAACCCCCAATTCCTCGACCCAGTCCGAGGCATTTGGGGGTGGAGAGGGACCAGGATGGTCCCGAACCGCCGGAAAGAGGGTTGAAAGTACTCTCTCCAGCAAATCCGGGACCATGGTTTCGGTCACCGGGGGGACATATGGGCGCAACTTGCCCACTACCATACGGTAGGGTCTCCCCCACGGATCCCTGTCTAGTCCCTCTAGGAGCTCGCTCCAGGACCGAGCCTTCGCCTCACTGATGGCGGTCTGAAACGCCAGACCACCAGAATTTTACGAATATCACTTCTTAATTGACCACAGTATTCCATTTCCCTTAGTAAGAGTATCATTTTGCAATCGAAACGTAATAGTAAACTATACGTTTACCGGTATACGGTAAGCTATCCACTCCACGGTACAATAATGTATCCATAAGAGTAGAATAAAATCGTGTGTTCAATAATTATGTCCTAACAGACACACTAGTTTCACGTTATATTGAAATTATATAGAGCATTTCATTGAATGTCAGCCTCAAAAACGAAGAAGCTGAAAGAAATACTTTGTGAGGACCTTTCTAGAAATCAGCGTGTGTTACATAGGGAAATACTTCTCTACTTGTCAAGAGCTCTCCTATTTTACGATATCGACGCCTGACGGGAACAGGTGCCGTAGGAAAGGCTCAATGCACAATACAAAACAAAACGACATTATTAATTCTAAAGTTATCTTCCTGATATATTTTGACGTTGGAATACCAAACACTTCAGGGCAAATTGGCTTCGTTCTAACTAACCACTCAACGTTCGAGATTCACACCTCAGACTCTGAATAATTAAGATGGCTGCTGTGTTCGCCTTTTGAACTTCGTAATAATTGCTTATAGCGAAGAGACGGAGAGATATAATGGTATCGTTTATTTAGTAATTAAGTCCTAAAAGACGCTTTTGAATCGCGTGGTGTCCGAATTAAAGGAAAGTACCACTCCATCTCCTCCCGTGAATGTCGTAAAAGGCGACTGAGGAACGCTAAACCAGAGGGACGGGCAGCAACATCCTTCTGCAGAACTTTATTTGCGGAGACTATATAGGCTTAAGTTTTGTTTACTGTAAACTATTATTGCTAAATGTAAAAGCTGTTTGTTTCCCTGCCAGAAATAAAATAAACAAAGAACAGTAGCCAAAATTATGACACAATTGTATAAATCCATGGGGGAGGCTTTTGCTCAGCAGTGGACGTCCTTTGGCTGATATGATGAACTTTGAATGATATCCGTGAACGTTCTTCCCGACGATCCCTTCTCTGTGCGTAATCAGACGCGAACTTAATCATTATTTTCATTTTTGAACCCTTTTTTAAATCACGTTTTAATATTCGAGTTAGTAGTCCTGAATATGATACAAAACTACATTAATCATGGTACACCACATCAAATGCAGTAGATCTAGATGACAGTGTTTGAATGCGAAACAGGTGCAAAATTCAGAAGAATAAAATAACATTGTATTATCTAAATAGTAATGTCTTAGGTTTTCGCGATTACTACACATTATAATAAAACACATTTAAACGGATTACATCGCGTATATTTAAAATTTTGTTTTTCCTTACGTTTCGAACACTAACACGCTTTCATAGTTGCAGGATGACTAAGGGGACAGGTAATTAAAAGTGATTTTATTTTACCTACCGTACAATTCCAATCAACAATTAATTTCGATGCACGCAGTAATTACTCACAGTTGTCTTGGTGTTATGAGTGTGGTATGTTCGTGTTCGTTATGTAATAGTCATTCGAAAAGCTTCGACAAGGTAGATAAAATAGAAATTGGACGGTGGTGTTCGACATTACGCTTAGATCCGATCTTATGCACAGGCATGATGTTAGCATGTTTCCATACCGTTGGCGTAAAACCTTCAGTAATGTATTAGTTATAAATTATAGTCAGTGGTTTACAGATAACAGAGGCAGCGCTTTTGAGAAAAAATGCAGACAGACCATCAGGACCTAGTCCCTTGAAAGGACGCAGGGATTCAGTTCTGCCATAATCGATTCCTCTTTGAAATGAAAATCCGCGTCAATCGGACGCCCCCATTTAGGCAGTGTAGATGAAGCAGGTCCATACACGGAAGAAAAGAAATGTGATGCAAATTGATTGCGGGTCATTGGATACGTTTAAATTATATTGTCTGTCTTCACGGTTACAAAGCAAAGACGAACCCGGTCTTTTGATAGCCTTACGGGGACATGAATCGAACACGCACAGGCCCTTTAGATAATTTTAATCTAAAGTGTAATGCGTCACTAATCGGGGACTCTCCGTGGCTGCATTATAGAAATACAGTTACGAATTGTTCCCGGTGGTCTAGGACTATAATGTGAGATGCAAGCTACAATGATGAAGTCTATTGCAATGGATGTTATAAGGATTGAAAACTTTGGCTTAACAGATACAACGGTGTCTGCCATTCCACTTTTATAAGAAAATTTGTGGTAACGGTAAGTCACCATTCATAAAATGGGCCCCCTAAATGGCCACCACTACAGGCGACAGGTAGCTACACCGGTACCGTAAACGGCTCGGGGGGTCAAGAGGTGCGGCACGGGTTTCACCATCGCACGTCTCGAACATTCGGATACACCTTGGCGCATAAAGCACTGCAGCCCCCCTCTGATCGGCCAACTAAGGCAAGCCAGAATGAATGTACTCATGGGATCTACTTCAGCCAGCCAATACAGGCATGCCAGTGACAAGGCTCTGACAGACTGTCTGGGGATTTGGGTACGCAGTGTCGCCACTGACTTAAAGCTCGCCAAAACGTGCCCTGCGGTTTGCATATTATATTTTATTTTATATTGTAGAGAGAAACAAACTCATTGATTGATTGAATAGAGCTCCTTATGATACACTTATACTTTTGTATCTAAAAGGTGATGCAGCTTGTCTAATCTGCACTCCGGGATTGCTTTTGTCTTATTGCTGATATTTATTTCTATACCGTTAAAAATGTATAAAACTATTTATTGTCATATATACGAGTACGTATAGTTAAATGTATGCAAAACATTTTTTTGTCTGAAAAATTAATATGGTTTGCTTGTATTGTAATTCGTTTTTGTATTTGTATTTACTTAGTAAAATGTATCTGACTGTGTAAGTCTTAATATAATATTTTCCTGATTAAAATACATACATATTATTTACGTAGGTTTGTGTTATGTTCATTAATCTAGTTTGTGTATATATTCTTATCGTCGGGGTCCAGTAGTTAATGTGAAATAGTAACTTAATTTATTTATTTTGTGCAGTCTGTAATATTTTCAAATTCGTTTGTGCCACCGTGCCCCATATTTCTATTAAATAGTCAATGTGTGGTTTAAATAAGGAGTTGTAGATAGTGTACCGTACGTTTACTGGAAGACATCAACAAACGCGTAGCGCTCCTGTTAACGAGATAATTTTTGAACGTACCTTTTCAATGTGAGGCTTCCATGATAAAGAACTGTTCAGAGTAAGACCAAGATACTTTTCCGTATCTTAACTGTGCAGGCTAACACCATTGATAGACAGAGGCACGTGATCTTCAATTATTTTATTTTTAGCTATGAATATCATATAGTTTTGAATGTACTAATGGTTAACAGGTTACCGGAAAACCAAGCTTGTAGCATATTCAAGTCTCGCTGAGTTTGTTCTATGATAGTTTTTATTGAATGTCTTAAGTAAAATATACACGTATCATCGGCATATAATGTCACAGAACCCTGAAGAAAATTTGAAAGAGACTTCAAATTGACTCTCATAAAACGTACCAACAGGAATACTTATTAAAACCTAACAAAAATACACTTTTTTCGAAGTGTAGTATATTTCGCCTTTGTTTGACTGTGGTATATTGTCTGGGCTATCTTTGCAACACCGACACGCCATAATATTGGATAAAAAAATATTGAGTTTATCCCACACGTGTACGTCGTCACGTCAGTAGGATTTTCAAGATGAAGAAGCAGAAGAAGAATCAGAAGCAGCAATTCCTGAATTTTTTTACTGGGACTGAAAATAGCTACGTGATCCAGTGTACGTGTAGTTAGGACAAAAGCTAGGAAAGTAAATATGAATTACAATCCGATGGAAATATTTATTAATTTTAATTGAGTAATTCTAAAAATACACACTGGAAACATTACACGACGTACATTTTTCTTTTATGTCAATATGTCAATATGTATATATCATCATTATTTCGGCCGAATGAAGTCCACTGCTGGACACAGGCCTCCCCAAAGATCACCATAATGACCGATATGGGTGTGTTGTGGGTTCATTGGGGGGATTTGCCATAATCGCCACGCTTGGCAGACGGGTTGGCGATCGCAGTTGAGTTGTTAATGTACTTGACTTTTACGACACCCACGGAAGGACATGGTGTGGTGGTATTCTGAGTCAGCACCACACGGCAAAGCAGTTAGATAGTTTTAAATAAAGACGCCGAATTTATTGCTTCTCTATTAAAATGTTCGCTATAAATGCCATGTATTGAAGCAAAAATTCGCGAATAATTCATCCGAATAGAAAACTTCAAAACGTGCCAAATACTACACTAATACACAACACATCTCTTCAATTTATCTATGCTCAAAAATACAATATCATTATCATTTCAGCCGAAGCACGTACACTGCTGGATATAGGCCTCTCGACGTCACACCACTAAGCCCGATCTCCAGTTTTTCTCATCCAACTTGTGCCAACCACCCTGCGAAGATCGTCACCGAGGGCGTCCTGCACTACAATTGCCGAGTCACGGTCTCCACTTAAGAACGAGTTTGCCCCAACGGCCCTTGGTTATGTTATTAGTATAGCCACCAGCTCGCCGTGTGGTGCCAGCTATGAATGCCACCACCCCATCTCATCCCGTGGGTGTCGTAAAATGCGACTATGGGATTAGTCGAAGGATGGGCTGCAGCGTCCTTCGAGTACATTGACAACTTAACTGCGATCGCCAACCCGTCTGCCAAGCGTGGCGATTATGGCAAAACCCCCTAATGAGCCCACAACACATCCATATCGGTCGTTGTGGTGATCTTTGAGGGAGACCTGTGTCCAGCAGTGGACTTGATTCGGCCGAAATGATGAAAACAAAAGATGAACCCGCCTGCTAAGCGTGGTGAGTACTGGCAGATTCCCCCAAAACTACGACACAATGTGGAAATCTGTGGAAGAGGCCTTTGTGCAGCAGTGGATGTCCTTTGGCTGATTATGTTGATGAAGTCTGTCTCTGTACATAATAATGGTACATTGATATATATTTATAAACGTGTTATTTATAATATGAAATTAATATTCCAGTTATCAAAAAAGAAACGTATAATTATTTTTAATATCAGTTACCCCTCAGTAATTTTGTTTTTGCTTTGTGGATAAGTAACCCAATAAGGGTTTCACCGGTAGGTATCGTGTAATACCTGCACAGGATAGGACGCGAGGCCACGGCACAATGCCACCATTGTGATAGCGACTAGGACACCGCACAGCACACGCTCGAGGCGTGCCCTGTGTGGGCGGCCGAGCGACAGATCCTGGTCGATCGGACCGGGCAATATCTATCTCTGCTAGCAGTAGTGTCGGCTATGTTGGCAGAGCACGAAAACTGGAATGCAGTGGTCTCCTTCTGTGAGAGCGTTATGCTCCAGAAGGAGACCGTAGAGCGGGATTGGGAGAGGGCCGATCCCGCTCGAAGAAGGAGGAGACGGCGCCGGGGTAACAACCGCCCTGGCGCCTAATTCCCATACGCCTGAAACCCCCTGCCGTTGCTATAAGGCGGGGGACCTCTGGGTTCGCGGGTGCGTAGATTGGGGAATCTGCGTGCTCACACCAAGCGGCCCAAGAGAAGACGGTAGCACGCATGTGGTCACGCGCTGTCGTGGGACGCTTTGGGGGATCCTTTACAATCCCCCCGGGGGGGTGACCGCTTTACAATCACCCTCTCCGAGATGTGCGATCTCCGAGGCGTGGCACCAGTGGGCGGCTCTAGTGTGATCATACGAGGACCTGGAGCCTCCCTTAGGTGCCGAAGATGACCGCCCCAGTGGTTGTAGCCGGTAGGAGTCCAGCATACCCCTTCGCCCTTCCCCGAGAATTCCACTGGGCACCAATAAAAAAAAAGGTATCGTGGAATATGGGATTATGTCGACGATGAGCAGTACCTTCCTATGCGCTACGAACAACGTCTCAACGTCAACGGCTCAGAATACCACCACCTCATCTTCTCCCGTGGGTGTCGTAAAAGTCGACTAAGGGATTAGCCGGAGGATGGGCAGCAGCGTCCTTCGAGTACATTAACAGCTCAACTGCGTCGCCAACCCGTCTGCCAAGCGTGGCGATTATGACAAAACTCCCCAATGAGCCCACAGCACAGCCGTAGTTGTTGTGGTGATCTTTGGGGGAGGCCTGTGTCCAGCAGTGGACTTATTCGGCCGAAATGCTTAACTATAGGCTACCTAAAAATTACTCCTTCTATGCAAGATCGTATTATGTAGGTAAACCCGGTTGTATTGAACTGATCCTTTAGATAACATCTAAGGTTCTCTCATCTAGCATCCAATCTCCGAGGACTTCAGTGTCAATGAAGGATTTTTCCAAAACAAAATCGACCAAATACACGACCATTTTTTGTTAAATAGAACGTGTCGGGTCGTATTGATAGCTTATCTTCAGCTATTGACCGTAAAACATACTGGGTCGCCGCTTCCCTCGCGAATAGGGACACCATATGTGTAGCAAGATGAGGATAATCCTTGAAACGCTAAAGCAAGTCCGAATTTGCCGAGTGTAAGTTAAGACTAATACGCAAATATTCCGTGTGGTGTCCGGATTAAGAATATAGCACCACTCCATCTCCTCCCGTGGATGTCGTAAAAGGCGACTAAGGGAATCTAAACCAGAGGGATGGACAGCAGCGTCCCTTCTATGACACGGTAGCCATACTGCGCTCACCAACCCGCCTGCGAAGCGTGGTGAGTATTGGCAAATACCCCCCAGAATGATGACACAGTTGTGAAAATCTATGGGGGAGGCCTTTGTTCAGCAGTGGACGTATAAATGGCCGATATGAATACGCAAATTCTTCTCACTAGATGTACTGCACAAATATCAGAACATGAATCTCTTGGGCTCGTACAGATCGATAGTCAAAACTTAAGTAAAACGCGAGTCTAGATTGCGTTAAACAAATACGAACCCTATGTTATTACATCCAGCATGTTACTGATATTTAATTGATGCAATTTCGACTGAATTTCCACTTGAGTTTGGATTCTCGGTCTGTTATATGGGCCTTAGTACTTCCTATTTTTATTACATAAAAGAAATGATGTTCCACACCAGAATTTGTCCTGCATCGTGGATACTGTTCGCAGACATAGATTTGTATGTACAAACATCCAGACCCGAAAATTTGTAGGACGATTTATAGGCCATAAAAATAGTTGCTCCGCGCGGGAATCGAGTCCGGGAACCATAGCATCGTATTGGCCAAAAGGCGTCCACTGCTGAACAAAGACCTCCACCATAAACGACCGTTTACATGTCGTTTGTAATCATTTAGGGAGGAATTTGCCAGAACTCACCACGCTTGGCAGGTTGGTTGATGAGCGCAAAATGTTCGCTGCTGCCGCTACCTTCTGGATATTGGCACTCATAGCCAGTTGCACCCACTAATCGGTATATAATCCGCGAGGTTAAGCAACTCTTAGCACGGTCAGCCGATGAATGGGTGACCGCATAGTGGTTTTGAACTGAGCCTCTCCGTACTTTGGAGGGAACGTAAATTGTCGGTTCCGGTTGTTGTCATTAGATAGCAGTCGTTAAGCCAAGTTCTCCAGCTTTGGGTGGCTTGAAGAACTGACACAAGGTTGGCCACTAACCACACGAAAAGAGAGAAGAATGAAAGAAGATACACAGGGATCTTCTTTCTCAAGAAAACTACAGAGTCCCTTAGTCACCTTTTACGATATTCTCGGGAGGAGACGAAGTGTTGCTAATTTCTTATCCCATACACCACATGGACAGCTGTTTAAGCCAATCCATCAGCTACTGCTTCAATCGAGCCGTAAAATCCTAATGAATGTAGTTTTCGGTGGAGTATTTTATCCTTAACCCTACTATATTATATGCAAAAATTGATTTGTCAATTTTGCAAGGTGGTAAATTGAAACTGAAAAGGATAAAGCGTGAATTGCATCCCGGAAATTTTAAAACTATTCACACAGGTGGAGCTGTGGGCTTAGCACGTAATTAAATTAAAGCAGCACAAACATAACGCTACTTGACCATAAGGTCTCATTTACTTCGCCCTTCCCCGGGGCAGAGGAAGTTAATGATAAAATTCGAATGCGTGAACAATAAAAAATGTTTAAGTTTCGCATCAATAGCACAGCGTGTGAGGTTCGAACTCACAGCCGTGCGATTGCTAGCCTGAGAGCTTAGCCGTTGAACTGTTTCTGTTTTAAAGTTTAAACGTGTAACGAGATGGACACAACTAATAAAGCAACAATATACCAAATAATAATTAAAAAAGAACTCGCTCTAATTGCATTAAACTTCTCCGGAAATTCTAATCTGTCTTAACTGTGAGGCGAGATAATTACCTAGTCAGGTGTTCGTCACAGCATAACCGCATTGCGGCAGCTTGTATTTTAAAGGTGCGACTTTAATCTGTAAGTTATGCTGTTGAACTTTCGCAAATCCCGGTACGCCAATTAAAATCAATACCTACTATACAGAAATATGACAACATTCAGTAAAAAACACTAGAAAAAAAAACATGTGTAAACAACTGCTTATTGGAAAATGTACGTGAATTACAAAACAAAATGTCACCCTGGTCGCGTTACAGAAACCTATTTGCTAAATCCGGCATGGATTTGGAGAAAAAATCCTATTCGTTTCGAGTGTGGAAATATTATGAGTTAAATAAGCTAAATGCTTATCTTGTGAGAGGTAATGATAGAGATGTCTAATCAGGATATATTATACGTAGGTACCAGTACACGAGGAGTTTATGCACCACACCACCAGGATAAAATTCCCTCCTAATTTTAAGTATTCCCAGTACGTAAATGGGTAAAAAGGTTCTCGAATGGAGTCCGCGCACCGGAGAACGCAGCGTGGGACGACCTCCAACGAGGTGGACAGACGACCTGGTGAAGGTTGCTGGGAGTCGTTGGATGCGGGTGGCATGTGACCACTCGTTGTGAAAATCTAAGTTGGGGCCTTTGTTCAGCAGTAGACATCCTGATGCTGATATGATGATGATGATAAGTAGGTACTGCATTCAGCAAAGGTACCCTGATTAGCTAAAAACATCGACAGCAGACGCAAGAGCAGCTATCGCGCAGCCAAGGATCCACCGGTGGCAAATCGCATGAAATTGAAAGGCGAGGATGGAATTATAAGTCTTTGATCGTCCGACAGAGTGTGCGCCAGAGATCTTCGCCTGTTTAATCGCTAACGGCAAATACGTAATACCAAAATGACGTTTGACAGCGGCGTCTGCGCGATTTACGCGAGTCTCAACCCGTCTGCGACATACGTAATCAGCCCGCGGGTCTCCTTCGCATGACAAACGGGATGACCTTGACGCGGAGGAGTGTCTTTGTATCCTTCTTCTTTAATGTGGTCAGTGCCCAACCTTGTGTTACAGTTGTTCAAGCCCAAAGGCCTCCGACTTGGCTTAACGACTGCTGTCTAATGACAACAACCGGGACCGACGATATTACGTGCCGTTTGAAGCATGGAAACATCATATCACCATTGTATCAGCAAAAGGACGTCCACTGCTGAACAAAGGCTTTCCACAACGTCCGGTCACATCCCACCCGCATCCAACGGCTCCCAGTCACCCTCACCAGGTCACCCGTTCATCTCGTTAAACGCTAACGTTAACGCTCAGTTAAAATACTACTATGTGATCACCCATCCATAGACTGACCACGCCAAGCGTTGCTTAACCTCACCGGGTCCAACTGGGTATAAGCGGTCTTTGTGAACTAATCGGTCACTCTTCCGTTACTTGACGACGGTAGCATTGCTTAACCTCGCTGTCGATAACCGAAAGATCCACTTCAAAAGCTTTGTTGTACAAATAAGTAGGAACCAGTGGTAGCCGCGAGGTCATCTTGTGAAAAATATTTCTAACTTACGCTATACTTGAAAAGAAAATGCAATTTCGTACATTTGCATATATTTTTACTTCGTTAACATTTCCGTCGCTTGTTTATAATCTCGTGGATTTTGAGTTTAATTAGTTTTTAGTACCGTCAGCTGGGATTTTTGATTCAGGCGCATTTATTTAGAGTTCGGCGGTGAAGGCTTGTTTGACTCGCATCTTTTATTTTGTACTAAATGGGACCCGCGGTTTCATGGTCTTCCCGGGGGAAAATCTACGACCCTAGACTAAATCCTACGCAGTTCCATTTTCCCGCTCTTATAATCTTAAGCTCAGGCATACTAAGTCTGCTGGTAAATCCGTCAGTGAAGACACAACTATTACACAGTTTTCTCACAGTACTTTAAACATACCGTCATAATAACCTTGCACTCATCCGCAAACATAAATCATAATTAGGATAAGCTTCCAGGAAAGTGTTGAGTGCACTAAGTAAAAGCAATTATCTAGATAGAAAGAAAGAAATAAAAAGTATTTATTTCTGAACACCATAGCGACGCGCATAACATTAACACCAAAGTATAAATCATATTTTTGTTTTCCGCTTGCAACACTCACACAATTTAATACAGAACCTCGCCAAAGGACTTGCAATCCAGGCTGTCATTACTAACAAACAAAAAAGAAAAGTAATACAGTATTTACTGCTCTGTTTAGTACGTGAATGTTGGCAAGATATTTAAATTTAACCAACTTAATGTTTTATACAATATAAAACTATGATGAAATTAAGCAGCGTTGAGATAAAATCAACATCAGCAGCACTGGTTTTCAGTATCAGCCAATCTTGTTTGTGTAAAAACAAAATCTACTAATCTACTTCCTTCTTCACTCAGTTTTTCTGAACGCGACGCGGAATTAAATAAATGCTTATTTTTAGGCCAAGACTAAGACATGATAAGAACTTGGTGTATTGGTTAGCTATTAATTCATAGGTACGTTTTCATTACGTCATATAAAATCATGGTAGCAAGGGCCGTATAAAATCTCAGAAAACGTTGCATGGCAACTGTTTCAAATTTCCCGAAATTGTGACGTGTTTCATCAGGTATTGAGGAAAATTTGATTGTCACGTATACCTACTATATTATTATTTTAATTTAATAAATGACAACCAATGTTGTTGAGCACCTAGGAATACCGGGTATATCGCACGGGGATACAGGACAGTGTCCTACGAGGTGGCTTCCTCCTGGCACGCTTCCCGCCTTTCGACATCCAGGCGGAGATGGATGCGTGGGTCTATGACCAGACACGCTCCTTCCGCCAAAGTGGGGAAAGCGTGCCTCCAGGGGCGTTTGACAGAATGAGGCGGCTGGCTCGACGGCGCGCACTCGAGATATGGCGACAACGCCTACAGTTGCAGTTCGCGACCAAGCGCGTCGTCGAGGCCATCCTGCCACTCTTCGGAGCCTGGCTCAGAAGGAGCGAGCGCGTCACCTACCGTCTGACGCAGGTATTCACTGGTCACGGTTGTTTCGGTGCGTACCTGCACAGAATAGGACGCGAGGTTACGGCACAGTGCCACCATTGTGGAAGCGACCAGGATACCGCACAGCACACGCTCGAGGAGTGCCCTGCGTGGGCGGCCGAGCGGCGGATCCTGGTCGATCGGATCGGGCAAGATCTCTCTCTGCCGGCAGTAGTGTCGGCTATGTTGGCAGAGCATACAAATTGGAGTGCAGTGGTCTCCTTCTGCGAGAGCGTCATGCTCCAGAAGGAGACTGCAGAGCGGGATCGGGAGAGGGCTGATCCTACACGGAGAAGGACGAGGCGGCGCCGGGGCAACAACCGTCCCGGCTCCCAAGTCCAACACGCCTGAGCCCCTCGCCGTCACTACACTACTACTACGGTGCCGAAGATGACCGCTCCAGTGGTTTTAGCCGGTAGGAGTCCGGCATACCCCTTCGCCCTTCCCCGGGGTGAAGGAAGTTCCATGTAGAATTTCCACTGGACATCAATAAATAAAAAAAAAGGAATACCGGGTATGTAGTTTGAAAATAAATGTGATTTCAGTATATATACCTATATAGTGCATCTTTTATTTTTGTGCGTGGTGTAATTCTCGTGGACTTCATCCGCCTTGGGGAAGAGAAGAGGGTTGTGCCAGACTTTACTGGCTGAAAGCCCACGATATTCCTTCGATCTACCTATCGCTGGGGAGAGTTGTTCCCGTGGTCTCAAGCATCAATCACACCCCTTTTTTATCGTGGAGAAATCCGCTTGGACTTCCTTCGCCTTGGGAAGGGCGGAGGGGCTAAAGCCGTCTAAAACCTCTAGCCGGGGGTGAGGTATACGCTTTATCTGCATTAGACCGCGCCCCGGCCGGATTAATCACACCTCTAGTAGGTTACGTCCCGCCTAAAGCAAATCCCGTCTCAATAGAGGTGGGCGCGAATGAAACACCGCGCCGCCACCTCTGGCGCATTTGATGTGGAACGACGTATTTTCCCAAGTCACTTATGGGCTCCGGAGTGTATATATCATATTTTATAAGATAACTGCGAACACGTTTAAACCAGTTATAAACAGTGGCAACTATCTTACTAAGTTAGTTATCATCAACTATCATAAAGGAAGTCTATCATAACATAGTTGCTGATTAGGAGCGCAACGAAAGTCGCAATCAATAATGGAGCCAAAAAAATTCTCTAGTCAAATCAATTTGGACACATGACACGACAAATTCAAAAGAATTGCCGGCAATAAAAAAAAAGCCATATGAATTCAATATCTACAGATTCCCAAAGAGTTCTTTATTCGTAATTTAAATATATTTTTCATCGGCGTCTTTTCTTACTGGCCAATTCTAAAAACATTCAGTGTGACCATCGTATATACATACATTGTTACACAGATGTAGGTACATAAATACATATGTAATGTTGTTGTAGTGATGTGGACGGTCGCTATAATGAACACTCAACTTTGCTTTTTTTTTCTTTTTTTTTTTTTTTTTTTTTTTTTTTTTATTCTTGAATTAGCGAAAGTTACACTACTCTGTGTTTAATTTTTTCTTTATTCAAAAAACAGGGTACAGGTTAACTTAAATGCTACAACGAGTGACAGAAAAGAGATATATAAATTTATATTATATATGTTACAGTGACGAATAAAGCAAGAACCAGTCCCGTGCTAGGATTCAACCTGTGTTACGGATACTAGGCTATCGCTCCATCGCCGTACTGGCAACACAGTTATGTCTATCATCCTAAAGTAGCAAAAAGTAACTTTGTATCACAAGATTCCCAACATAGGCATGCCTGTATTTAGGGAATCAGTAAAAACTAATTAAAGTATTGATGTGCCACATTCACATCATGTATTAATATGTATGTATGTATGTATGTATGTGTATATTTGTATAGGGCTGTGAATGCTTGTGTAGGTGTATAGCTTATAGAGTGTGTGAGTGTTTAATTAAGAATGAGTGTATGAGATAGGGTGCAGTTGAAGGAGTCTATATTTTATCCTTTTATGTTAAGAAATAATTATTTGTGCTATGCTGTTTAGTTCGGTAGATTTAAGAGATTTTCAGTGCTTATGTAATTTAGTTTTAGAAGCCATGTTTTTAGTTTTATTTTTAATTCATTTTTCCTTAAAGCGTATAGGTTAAGAATTTTGTTAATTTTGTTATATAGGAAACAGCTTATGACCACGTTATGCCTCTTAGCCATAGTTGTTCTGTGTATGATTGAGGGGCAGACTTTATCCGACCGACGTTTTGTGCTGTAAATTAAAGGGTCAAATGTCAGGGTTGAGTGTTTCCTGAAGATTGTTTGCTGAATAAAGAGCTGTCTCACGGTTAGAACTGCTGTGTCACTATAAAGTTTTGTGGTTGGATACCGAAACGTATTTTTAGTCATAACCTTGAGAACAGCTCTTTGTGCCCTTTCTAGTGGTAACAATATGGTCTTAGCTGCCCCACCCCAGGCCGTGATGCAGTATGATAGAGTTGATTGGCATAAAGCATAATATGTCATTTTAAGGGTCTCCAAATCTGCGGCATTGCGTAGCAGTTTAAAAACATAAATTAGTTTTCGAACACGTGATATTAGGGTATCAATATGACTTTTCCATTTTAGAAATTGGTCAATATTAATTCCGAGGTATTTCAAAGTGGAGGCTCTGGTTACCAAAACACAATCACAGTTGGTAGAAAGATCTCTGCAAGTGTGGGCCTTGATAAAGAAATTATCCAGAGGTGGAAGGGCTGAACTTTTAAGCGAAAATGTTATAAATTTGGTTTTTTCAATGTTAAGCGTATTTTGCAGCGTATTAAGCAGATTTTGTGACAGCCAAAACATAGCTATACTTAAGGCAGTTTCTGCGTGAACTCTAGTATCAGTCCACGTGGAGCCGTGAATAAATAGTGCAGTGTCATCTGCATAAGCGAACACTTGACAGTTGGTAGATTTTAGTTGGCAAAGGTCATTTATAAAAATATTAAAGAGGGTGGGCCCTAAAATGGACCACTGTGGAACGCCAAAATCCAACCCCTCGTCCCCACTGGTGTATTCCCCAATCCTTACAGATTGTGTCCGGTTTGTCAGGTAATCTTCGAATAGTTTTAGAGCCATACCTCTTACACCAAGTTTTTCGAGCTTAGTCAAGAGAGTTGGGATGGAGACGGTGTCAAATGCCTTTGAGAGGTCAAGGAAGATACCTAGACACTTTTCTTTTTTATCTAGGCTGTGTACCACCCTGTTGACAAATGATAATACTGCGTCTTCTGTAGATATATTTTTCCTGAAACCAAACTGGTGAATTGAAATAAGACCTTTTGTTTCAAGATAATTTGTCAGGCGATTATTTAATAATTTTTCGAGCACCTTTGACATTGCTGGTAGCACCGATATAGGCCTATAATTATTGACAACGTCTCCAACACCACTCTTGTGGATTGGGTGTACAATGGCTCTCTTAAAAACGTCAGGGAAGACACCAGTGGAAAGAGAGAGTTGACAAATGTGCGTGAGGATTGGAACAAATACATCAGTTGAAGTTTGTAGTATAACCGAGGAAATCCCATCCAGACCAACCGCACAATCCCTCCGAAGACTTCTTATAAGTAAATCTATCTCCTCAGCGTCAGTTTGGAGAAGAACTAAAGAGTCACGTTGGGAGGTAATTGGAATAGCGCTGGTATGTGAAGACAGCAGGTGAACACGAGATGCCAGTTTCCTGCCTATACCAGCGAAGAAACTATTGACTGCGTTAACTGACAATACTGGATTCTCTTTTATATTAAGAAGTGAAACAGCTAATGATGATTTTTTATTGGAGTTTGTTATACTTTTTATAGCATCCCAAGTAGCTTTCGGATTATTTGCGCTTTGAAGGAGACTTTTCTCATACAGTCTTTTAAGTTTTTTAAGTAGCTTGTTAATGAAATTACGATATCTAGTATATGATAATTTAAGTGTAACGTTTGTAGGGTCTCCCTTCTGTATCCCGTGCATCCTGTCTCGGTTTCTAATACAGCGTATCAGACCCGGCGTGATCCACGGCTTAATATTTCTTTTATTTCGCGGTACCATATATGTAGTTGTGTTATTTTTAATTATGTTAGATACGGTAGTAACCAAGAAACTTGCAGCAAAGTTTGCGTCTTGTGAATTTAATACAGGCGCAAAGTCAACATGCGTCAAAGCGTCTCGTACAGCAAGATAATTAACTTTGTTGTAATAGAGCACTGGTTTTTTGAGCTTTTTCTTTAAGGAAATTGTTAGTAACGTAGGACAGTGGTCCGTTATTTGACAGTCAATGACTAATGTGACAGACTCAAACTGAGATTTCAACATGACATGATCCAAGCAGTTTTCTTTTCTTGTTGGAAATAAATGAGTAGGCAGGAGACCGTGAGATGCTAACAAATTTAGATAGTCACCCGATCTGCGGTCAGAAGTGCTGGCTTTTATGTCAATGTTCACATCTCCTAGTATACATATATTAGCAAACGTGTTTAAAGTTGCCAACACATCGTTTAGCCCATTCAAGAAACTGTCAATATTTTGGAATGAAGGTGATCTATAGACTGTTACGATCGCTAATTCGTTGCAAATTTTACATATTAAACAGTTAAATTCTTTGACGTATTCAGGTTCACTTATCGTACAATTAAGCCCCGTCTTAGTGTAGACAACGATACCATCATTTTGATTTGATATACCTTGGGTAAAATGTGATATATATCCGTCTAGGACTGGAATGGATGGGGTTTTTGAGAGCCAACATTCTGTTAGTACTAATATGTCACAATAAACATGAATCGATGTTAGCCAGGCTTGTAGTTGATCAAAGTTTTTGTTAATACTGCGAATATTTAAATGAAATATACAGAAAGGGCTAATTATTTTTCGCGTGAAATCCGCACAGTTATCCGTTTCGCAGATATAGGATTCCATAGTATGGAGTGCTTCAAGTTCCGATGATATTCTGTCTATATGATTATTCATTGCATATGAGTATGTTTATATAAGAATTATAATAATGCAATTTATAGAACACGGAGCACTCCTTCTCTTTCGCGTGATGCACAAATGAGACAGAAACGAGACCAGTAGTGTTACACGATTGTATATGATGGTAAAAAACGTTAAGCACACTTAGTGTGTGAATTGAGTGTAATAAAATAATGTTATGTGAGTTGAATGATATTATAAAGTGATTTGTGTATGAGATGTAGCTATGTGGTAAATTAACTTTTATGATTAAACAGTACATGCAAAGGTAATGTTTAACTAGGTACATAGAAAAAGTAAAAAGTTGATTTAACATTAAAACAGGAAGAATTACTTTTCGAAAGAGAACCACACATAGTCATATTGTCTGTAAAGTGAATAAGTCCTCTTCCAAGCGGATCCTTAAACGTTTGCTACCTTCTTCTTTGCGTAGAAAGATTTTCTGGTTCGAAGTCCAACAGAATTTGTATTTATTATTACTTGCGAATTCCCTGGCCTGGTAGAAAAGCTTTCTGCCATTTCCTGGTAGGTATTCTGATACATAAATTGGCTGTGGCTGTCCTTCTATTCCGATCAGATTTGAGTTGAGCTTTAGCCCAACTGCTTTATTTTTATTATAGTCTCGCAGCGAGTTAAGAATTGTAGTTTTCATGAAGACCGAATTAAAATCTGCCACGATAGTCTTATTCCTGCCAGGTTTGGCGGGAAGCCGATATGCATCACGAATACAGGTTTTATTTAAATCCAGTTTTAATGTTTTTCCGATATTAAGTACATGTTTCGTAATGTCCTCGGAGGTCTCGTCATCTTTCACTGGTATATTACGTATTTCTATACATGACGACCTGGAGCCAAATTCTAAGTCATCGATTCGTTTTTCTAACTTATTTATATGATTGTGACATTCTAGGCGTTCTTTTTCAAGTTTAGTCAGTTTTGATTTCATGTCCTCGTAGTTATTTTTAATCGTATGTATAGATTTTTCAATTTCCGCGTTGGATTTTTGAATTATAATATTCTGTAATTTTATCTCATTCATGTCTTCAACTAGCTTATTTAGCAATACCAGTTGGCCCGATTTTAATGATTCAAACATACTTCTCATCTCATTTTGAAACGTGATGAACTCGTTTCTTGGGGAAGTAGATTCTGCATGAGGTCTTCTAGGACGGGTTGTAATATTAAGGGCATCCTCTTCCGTTATCCTAGGTATGTCTGGATCGGACGTTGACAGGACTAGTGTAGTCGGAGTAGTTGGTGGAGTGCGATTTAGCGGCATGATTTTATTTTGAACGATGTAAACCAAATAAGTAGCGCATGCGCTTATTTATTATTGTAGTCGGCTGCCGGCGGCGGACAGGGGACGACGCGATGACGTAAACTATAATAAGTACCTAATACTCGTAGCGTATCCCTGCACTGCAAGCTGTAGCAATGACTCACGGTGGCAACTTAGCGCGGCCGGCTGGGCTCCCCACTCACCGCACGTAGCCGTAGCAAGTATCGTAGGCCGGCGGTACGTAGTCGATCAATGGAACGGTAGCTTATTTTTACATGTCCCCTCCACCGTCTCGCTGTTCGAGTGGTAACAACTGCCACTGCCGCGCACTGGGTAGCGTGATCAAATCACTTGAATGTGGGTCCAGTTTTTTTCTTGAGGTGTCAACAATTCGGTAAAACAACTGCAAAATATTATTTGTCTCTGTCTGCGAACGCCCACTGGGCGGAGTTGGTACACTTAAACGTCTCAAGACAGAACGAGAATCAAAAAATTACACTTTAAGCCAATCACAGAATTTAAATCACGATGTTGACTAACACGACTGATACACGACCTCACCGTTTGAAAGCACAATTTCACTTTCACAATGGATACTTCTTCGGTCGTTGTCTTGTGTTAACGAGCTCTCGATGAACCGCTCTTGTTTCTGAGTTCTTGACTTTGATAGCAAGTACAGACAACAGTGACTGACATTATTTCAAGGCACCATTTTGTCTATGACCATATGAAGTCAAAACCCGTGGTATTGTTTTTTGTTCTATTCGTCCTTTTGGAAATGCAAAGGGAGCTGTGAACTCATACAGCCAAGTCTAATATATTTGATTCTAAGATAATGTGGTCTGAACTAAGTTTTCTTTTCTCAATGTAGTTTTTTAACAGGCCGAAGCCATGTCTTTTTTTTTCAATCTTTGTTTGTTAGGCTTGGCTTCAGCCAAGACTTCTTTTTAATTACCTTAGTCAATGATGTTGACGCTCATAGCCAGTTGCACTCACTGTATGTGGAATTCATGTCTGTAAACGCACCCACGACACAGAAGAAATCCCAGTGTGGGGCAACGTTAAAAAAAAAAACATCTGTAAAGGACCGGCTAGGTTGAGCAATGCTTGGCGCGGTAAGACTATGTTGTAAGAACAGGTGACCACGAAGTTGTATTTCAACTGAGCTTCTCCGTTGCTTCGGAGGGTAGCTAAATCGTCGATCTCGGTTGTTGTCATTAGACAGCTGTCGTTAAGCCAAGTTGAAGGCCTTTGGGCGGCTTGAACAACTGTGACACAAGGTTGGTCATTCATAATCATCATCATATTAGCCACAAGACGTCCACTGCTGAACAAAGGCCTTCCCCATAGATTTCCACAACGAGCGTTCACATGCCGCCCTCATCCAATGACTCCCAGCGACCTTAACCAGGTCGTCTGTCCACCTCGTTGAGAGATCGTCCCACGCTGCGTTTTCCGGTGCGCGGTCTCAGCTCGAGAACCTTTTTGCCCCAACGGCCATCAGTTCTACGAGCTATGTGCCCCGCCCATTACCACTTCTGTTTACTTATCCTTTCAGCTATGTCGGCAACTTTAGTTCTTGTACGGATCTCCTCATTTCGATCTCGTAGAGAAATACCAAGCACAGCTCTCTCTACAGTTTGCTGAATGACATTGACCCTTTTTATGAAGTCCACAGTGAGTGACCACGTCTCTGTTCCATATGTCATCGCTAGTAACACACACTGGTTAAAGATTTTCGTCTTGAGGCATTGCGGTATTGTTGATGAAAAGTCGTTGCGAAATTTCCCGAACGCTGCCCAGCCGAGTCAGATTCGACGATGGACCTCTTTCTCGAAGTTGGTCCTACCTAACTGGACAGTTTTTCCCAGGTAGACTTATTCGTCAACAACTTCGAGCAGAGAACAGAGTTCCCTACGGATATTGGGATAGGCACGACATGGGCATTCGACATGACTGCCATTAACATAAATATTTACCACACGAAAAGAAACAGAACAAAAGAAAGAAAGATGTTGACTGTCAGAGCATTTTGACATTTCGTGTTGGAAAATAACAATTGAAAACCGTACGACGCTGCCAACATTTTTTTATTTTTGTCAAATATTTAAAGATTGATTAGTCTGAACACCGAACAACGTTGCCTTATACTTGACATTGGCGAAATTGTGAAATATACTCTACAGAAGCCATAATCTAAGAGTTTAAGTTGAATTTAATTTCGTGTTTTCTAAGGCTTTTGGAGAAACATAAGACCGCTAAGCAGTAGTGTTTTAACTTTAGATATTACTGTGCTCCGGTTTGAAGGGCACTGTAGCTTGTAAACGTTTATTTTTATTTTTATTGATGTCCAGTGGAAATTCTACATGGAACTTCCTCCACCCCGGGGAAGGGTGAAGGGGTAGGGCGGACTCCTACCGGCTAAAACCACTGGAGCGGTCATCTTCGGCACCGAAGGGGAGCTCCAGGTCCTCGTGGGATCACACTAGAGCCTCCCATTGGTGCCACGCCTTTATGCACATCTCGGAAGCTTGTAAACCTACTGGGCATAAGAGATTTAGTCTCTTTAACTAATGCATCGAGGTGACGAGTGCAGTGTGATGCCTCGCAGGACTAGTCCTGGGTAGCATAACAATTGTCATGGGCAGGCATGACGCTTACCACCACGAGAATGACTTGCCCGTCACAAAGTTGTATATATATACAAAAGAGACTTTCTTTGGCAAATAGTTTTCCTTTTAAAGAAGAAGTCAAATTACCTACAATAGAATTTTGAAAAGAGTTAGTCGAGAATCATCATTTCAGCCGAATGAAGTCCACTGCTGGACACAGGCCTCCCCTAAAGATCACCACAACCACCAATATGGATGTGTTGTGGGCTCACTGGGGGGTTTTGCCATAATCGCCACGCTTGGTAGACGGGTTGGCGATCGCAGTTGAGTTGTTAATGTACTCGAAGGACGCTGCTGCCCATCCTCCGGATAATCCCTTAGTCGACTTTTACGACACCCATGGGAAGAGATGGGGTGTTGGAATTCTGAGCCGGCACAACACGGCAAAGCCGGCACCACACGGCAAGTCGAGTGTAGTCGAGAATAATTCATGCCAATGTGTGTGATAAATACATACATATGTATAATGATAATTACAATAATGGAAAACGCAGCGTGGGACTGCCTCCAACGAGATGGACAGATGACCTCGTGAGGGATGCTTCTGGAGTCGATGGATGCGGGCGGATGAAATCTATGGGGGAGGCCTTGGTTTAGCAGTGGATGTTCTTAAGTTGATATCATAGTGACGGTAATGAAGATCGCCGTAGCAGTTAAGAAAAAGGTAGTAGAGCTTTATGATATTCCCTTTTCCTTCGAGGGTAAAATAGACATGCATAACTGGCAAAGTTAGACAATTCGTATTACTTTAAAATTCATTTTTCATAATTTAAAGAAACCTCGAACGCCTGAACATCTAGAAGCATCGATCTAAATATACGCCGGGGCGGGGTCGCATCAATTCAGCAATTTCATTATACATTATTGGAAGGCTGTTTGTTCGTGGCTGGAACGCCGCCAACTCGCTTGCATAATGTCTCGAACACTGCTGCAGTCACTAAATAAAAAGCTAGCGAAGGCTAACTACTAAGAATACGCGATTACAAGCACGCCCATCGTTCCAGGTCAGCGATGAATGTGTTAAAATGTACAAGGTGACACTACGCGAAATGGTGGTAGGTTTTTCATTGCAAGAGTCCGGCTTGTTAGGTACCACCGTAGTGCTAGATATTCTGCCGCAAAGCAGTTGTAATGTTTAAGCATTACTTATTCTGTTCCAGTTTGAAGGCCACTGTAGTTAGAGAAATTACTGGGCATAAGAGACTAAATAATGAATGCCTCGAGGTGACAATTGCAGTGTGGTGCCACGCAGGACCAGTTGTGGATAGCATTACAATTATTGTGGGTAGGAGTGACGCTCACGACCAGGCGAATGCCTTGCTCAAGTAGCCAGGTAGTATAAAAGATACGACAAAATGTAATTTATAACTTGTATCATCATCATCATTTCAGCCGAAAACACGTACAATGCTAGACAGAAGCCTCCCCCAAAAATGACTACAACGATCGATATGGGTTTCTGTTGTGTGCTCGTTAAAGGGATTTGCCATAATAGCCACTGGTCGATCGGATGGGGAAGATCTCTCTTTGCCAGTAGTAGTGTCGGCTATGCTGGCAGAGCATGAAAATTGGAGTGCTGTGGTCTCCTTCTGTGTGAGCGTAATGCTCCAGAAGGAGATCGCAGAGCGGGATCGGGAGAGGGCCGATCCCGCTCGGAGGAGGAGGACACGGACCCGGGGTAACAGCCGCCGCGGTGCCCGTGTCAAACGCGCCTGAGCCCCCTGTCGTCTTTATATGGCAGGGGGCCTTGGGGGCCGCGAGTGCGCCTATTGGGAAATCTGCGCGCTCATACCGAGCGACCCCCGGGAAGACAGCGGTGTGCATGTGGTCACGTACCGCTGTGTGCGCAGCACAGTGCATAGATAGGCTTCGGGGGAATCTTACAATTCCCTCGAGAGATGCCTGGGGGGGGGGTGGCCTCTTTACAGTCGCCTTCCATCCGCTAGAGGGGATGACCGCTTTACAGTCATCTCCCCGAGATGTGCCTAAAGGCACCAATGGGTGGCTCTAGATGGAGATCTTTCGAGTTCCTGGAGCCTCCCTTCGGTGCCGACGATGATCACTCCGGTGGTTTTAGCCGATAGGAGTCCGGCATGCCCCTTCGCCCTTTCCCGGGGCGAAGGAAGTACATGAGGTATTTCCACCGGATCTATAAAAAAAGGCAGACGGGTTAGCCATCGCAGTTGAGTTACGGGATGAGATGGGGTGGTGGTGTTCTTAGCGGGTACCACACGGCAAGTTGTATCGCATCTAGTCAGTAACTAATATTTGTGACAAGGTAAACATGTGTGTGGGTGTCCGGATTAAGAATATAGCACTACTCCATCTCCTCCCATGGATGTCGTAAAAGGCGACTACGGGACTCTAAACTAGAGGGATGGGCTGCGGCATCCCTTCTTGGAACAATAACCAGTCTGCGCTCACCAACCCGCCTGCCAAGCGTGGTGAGTACTGGTAAATTCCCCCCAATATGATGACACAATTGTGGAAATCTATGGGGGAGGTCTTTGTTGAGCGGTGGACTTGCATGGCCGATATGATGATGATGAAGCATTCTAGTTCATAGCATGTAAGAGTGTACATCTCCCTAAAATGTCTGTAATGCATTAGCGCTTCATCTGGTGATGCAGATTTTCTTTGGCGGCGAGGATCGTTTACTTTTATCGTATGCTCGTTTGCCAACTGATTAAAAAAGCACTTTTCAGACAGTGTGTATTTCCGCGTGGTATCCGGGAAAATATAGCGCCACTCCATCTCCTGCCGTGGCAGTAGTAAAAGCCGACTAAGGGACTCTAAACCAAAGGAATGGGAGAAATCCTAGGGTGGGGCAACATTTTACATAATAAAAAAAAATTGCATCCCTCTCCTTCGCGTAGTCTTGTCGGATCTCTCGCTGGCCCAGAGCGATAGGCTACGGCCACGGGCACAATGGAAACAGAATGAAACGAAATCAATAAAATTGCAGTGTTTATATAAATAACTGAAAATAGCCGAGCTTATTGCACGTCCACACCTGCAGCCTGTGGGCTAATTACACGCAGAAAAGCTATAGCACCCTCCGCATTCAATTTAACAACGCTTTCAGAGCGATTTTGGGTCTGCCTCTCTACTGTAGCGCTTCGGGTATGTTCGCATGGGCGCGCACGGACTGATTTTAATGCGACCATGCGGAAACGCTGCGCGTCTCTTGTGCGCAGAGTGCGGGACAGCTCCAGTACCGTTCTGAGTATGATAGCAAACAGATTGGACTGTCCTTATGTGCGACACTGCTGTGACAGACAAGTTACATATAGTGTCGCACGTAAGAGACTACTGTAATTAATGTGGGTTAGTTATAATACATTGTGTGTTGATGTTGTATTTATTCCTTTGTATTTATTTATCTGTGATTATGTATTTACTATTGAATAATTTAAAAATGTTTTCTAATATGGGTTATGTGGTACCTGAAATAAATGAATTTGAAATATGTATACTTTTCAGTATATTTGGTGAACGAAGGTATCAACTAGGGAGTCACCAGTTTGGAGAACCAAGGTGCAGTGTTCCTCCGTTGAAAAGGGAGGATCCTCCAACCAGGCGGGTGGTATACTTGGAAAGCCGAAGCCCAATGGTTGATGTTGGGCGTCTGTGTATATGCAGCGTTTTGCAAACTTTACATGTGCGATTCAGGATTCTTCCCGTCATCGGAGAGTTGCTCTGTTGTTCACGTAGATGTCGCTGTAAGTTGTTGTTATATGATGGCTAGGTAAGTATCGCCACAGTATGTAGTGACTATTTATGTGTAGGCTTCCATCATGTGCCGGCATGCTATCATGTTTGTTTTGAATTTTGGCTCCACATTTGACTCTGTTTTATGTGTTCGTTTAAATTGTTGTTGAATCTGACACTATTTTGCTTTGCCAGTGTTAATGAATTAGAAATTTTACCTTGGATTTTGATCTGAAATTGATATATTCTACACACATAGCCTGCCTCTTCGGATGAATATTCACACAAAAGCCCGTCTCTCCGAAAGAATTCTACAGACATAGCTGGCCTTCTCCCTTTTCAACTTAGTAGATTTTTACCCACATTTATTTTACTAAAACAATAATAAACTTTACATCACAAACGGCCATAAAGAATACTCTACTAAAACACGAGGCTAAGTAAAAAACCTAGATGACGGTTCTAAAGAGATTACAACTTAGCTTCACTTGCTTAAACTGTAGTTGACCCTATTAATGTTCGCTGCCAGTATTTCGAGACTACTAAAAGGATTAACTCTGCAATTCTGCATACAGTCGCGATGTTTGAGTCGAGAGGAACAAGTTTTAAATGTGAACGAGTATTTTACATATTTATATGTTTTTGTTTTTTAAAACGTTGCCCCAAACTAGGATTGCTCCTGTGTCATGGGTGCGTTTACAGACATGAATTCCACATACAATACACCCAGACCCGGAACAACTACCTGCAGATCATACAAATATTTGTTCCGTGTGGGAATCGAACCCACGACCCGGGGCGCAGCAGCCGACTGTATCAGCCACTGCACCAACCGCTATTCCCACTAGTTTTACCCTGCCACGCGTTGCTGTGACTAAATGCACGTAATGACAACACGATTTTGATTCTGAATAAAAAAAAAACAATTATGGGTCTCCTGGTTTAATATAAACATGCGCGTATATGAATACAACGATATGTACAAATTTCAGAACGATCGGTAAAGATAATAAAATCATTTTTTTTTATATATATATAGATTGTCGTGTTTAGAACAGAATCTGAACATCGCCACAATTATCACCTAAGGACCATTAGGAACCAAGAAGATTAAGTTTAAGTACTATAGAGGTGAAAAATGAGGACAAAGCGGCGATGAGGTTTAAATTCACCTTTTTATAATACGTCATATTTTTTTTATGTTCATCATAATAGAGCCAGAGGATGACTTCCTGGTCATCGTCTGGTATTAAATGGCCGTCTAACAGGTGACAGCTTGTTGGTCCATCAGGTGCTGCCAAATTACGACGTGAGACGGCGACTGGATTGTCCGTATGACTTAGATACCACAGTACTTCCTCATTCATCATCATCATTTCGGCCGAATGAAGTCCACTGCTGGACACAGGCCTCCCCCAAAGATCACCACAACCACCGATATGGATGTGTTGTCGGCTCATTGGGGGGTTTTGCCATAATCGCCACGCTTGGCAGGCGGGTTGGCGATCGCAGTTGAGTTGTTAATGTACTCGAAGGACGCTGCTGCCCATCCTCCGGCTAATCCCTTAGTCGACTTTTACGACACCCATGGGAGGAGATGGGGTGGTGGCATTCTGAGCCGGCACCACACGGTTCCTCATTCAAATATAACTAATCAACCATAACACTGACCTGATATATTGATCCGGTCCTCATCGTAATAGTCCAGCCTGTGGCTGCTTTCGTCATCATCTTCTGGCAGTACAGGCTCTTCGGGCAGGTCGTCTGGGCGGCGCGCCCGTGTCACGTTGGGTGCTGCACTCACAAGTACGCACACCACCGCCAGCGGCAGCACAACCTCCATGACGACATCACCGCGCACCACTCGCCACACGCTGCATCAGACAAATATAAATTAAAAATATAACAATACGATGCAAAGCAGTTGAAATAGTTAACAAATTCACTGTAGGAGTTTTTGTATAAGTATATAAGATTCGAAATCAGATTATCAGGGAAATTACGCTTATTAGTATAGCTGGCTTACAGCTGAAGTGGTAGTGATAGAGCCTTTGGAGCAGATAAGGTGAACCTTTTTTGGCTTTTTCAACCTTTTTTGTCTGGGCGGTCGCCACTCTTTAGAGAGACAGTCAAAAGTCTCCGAGCCAGATAGACTAAAGTAAACAAGACTCAGAAGGCAGAGAACGTGTGTCATAAGACAAGTCAGTGCAGTTGATATCCGCGACAGGACTGCTAAGACGAATAAATCCACCCTATTAACTGTTGGTACAATTTAATTAGATACCCGACAAAAGTCGGGATTATTGTTGCCAGGCAATGGTATAAAAGCATGATTTAAATTTGCATATTATAATTGACATACTCTCATGTCGTGCCTATCCCATTATCCGTTGGGAGCTCTGTTCTCGAAGTTGTTGATGAGTATGGCTACCTGGGACAAACTGTCCAATTAGGTAGATCCAACTTCAAGAAAGAGGTCAATCGTCGAATCCGACTCGGCTGGGCAGCGTTTGGGAAACTTCGCAACGTCTTTTCGTCAACAATACCGCAATGCCTCAAGACGAAAGTCTTTAACCAGTATGTGTTACCAATGATGACATATGGAACAGAGACGTGGTCACTCACAATGGATAAGAAAGCTCAAGGTCACTCAACGAGCTATGGGGAGAGCTATGCTCAGCATTTCTCTACGAGATCGAATCAGAAATGAGGAGATCCGTAGAAGAACTAAAGTTGCCGACATAGCTGAAAGAATTAGTAAAATGAAGTGGCAGTGGACGGGGCACATTGCTTGTAGAACTGATGGCCACTGGGGCAAAAAGGTTCTTGAGTGGAGACCGTGCACCGGAAAATGCAGCGTGGGACGACCTCCAACGAGGTGGACAGACGACCTGGTGAGGGTCGCTGGGAGTCGTTGGATGAGGGCTGATATGATGATGATGAATCTTTTTGACAGAAAATGATTGAAACATTCACACACATTGACATTTTTATTTATATATTCTTTAACTAACGTTAATTATTTAAGACAATCCGAATCAATATAAATGGAAAGCACATTTATATTCCTGGCTTGGTAAAACAATAAACAGAGAAACCTAATAACTGTGCCCTTCTTAAGTATCGATTTGTCTTTGTTCTTTGTTTCCGAAACAAAATACTTTCTAATGAATTTGATATTTACGGTCTAATAAGAGGACAAAGAGCTGAATCGTACGGCCTAATTTTGTTTCGAAAAATTCATTCTGGCTTTGATTAGGAACCGTTAATCATACACTTCGATAACCGCTGAACAGCCATACAGGCTATTTTCATTGCGACTTAAACCTGCAGAGACTTTAAACTAATAATTTATTTTTGTAAAATAATATTTTATAAAAATAATGATATAATAAAATAAGCAATTCTTGTCTGCATTTCCATGGGTCAGCTACGGAGAGTCCCCGGTTAGTGACCTGTTAAATAAAAGAAATTACTTTTTACTTTACATTACTTCGACATAGACACTTGACATAGAATATATACATTGGATTTCAAGGGCTTTATTTATTTTGCGCGGAACCCTAATTATTTTTCTAAAATAAAAGTATCCTAAGTTATTCCTTATAAAATCAGCTATCTGCCAGGGAAAGTCCCGTCAAAATCGATCCAGCCGTTTCGGACATTACCCGGAACAAACAGACAGACAGACTGACAGACAGATAGACAGACGGACAGACAGACGAACAGACAGACAAAAAAATTAAAAAATGGTCTTTTTGTTATATGTACCGTACATAATTTCATGTGCATTCAGTAAAAAGCTATTATTTTGACATTACAAACAGGCACTTCAATTTTATTTATTTGTATAGATTGAAATTCTTTAAACGGCCTCTGACTATTGGACCTATGTCCCAGCGTAAACTTATGAAAGGCTTTTGACGAGATTTTTATATTAACAAAAAGAGAATGGTAAAAAAAAACTTAGAAAGATCAAATTAAGCAACACTATAAAAACACCTACATCGTTGGAAAAAAATTTTTTTTTGTATACTTTTTTATTTAAGTTATTAAGTACACATTTGCGACGATGTCAATCCCATGGTGCTTTAACAAAAAGTAACTAACTCATAAAATAATTTAACTAATATTAATCACACATAGCCAATAAAACTAAAATAACTTAAACTTGCTTATCTAATAAAAATCTATATAATATTTTTGCTGCTTAACTTTGAAACATATTTCCGCGCTTATCAGATGCTTTTCCTAGAAATAGACGCGATAATTGCAAGCTCTGCCTTCATGAAGCTAAAACAATGTTTATGCGTAATATTATCTTTTGCATGGCTCCGACCATTTTCAATAAATTACCCAGTTCAAGGAAAATACTGTATCTTTATGCGCAAAAAAAGAAGTACGTGGTCTCCTTCTGCGAGAGCGTCATGTTGCAGAAGGAGACTGCAGAGCGAGATCGGGAGAGGGCCGATCCCACACGGAGAAGGACGAGACGGCGCCGGGGCAACAACCGTCCCGGCTCCCAAGTCCAACACGCCTGAGCCCCCTGCCGTCAATTCATGGTGGGGGGCCACGGGGGTCGCGGGTGCGCAGATTGGGGAGTCTGCGTGCTCACACCGAGCGACCCCCGGGAAGACGGTGGTGCGCACGTGGTCACGTGCCGCCGTGTGCGCTGCACAGCGCAAAGCGAGGCTTGGGGGGATCCTTTACAATCCTCCCCGAGAAGTGCCGGAGGGGGCGACCTTTTTACAGTCGCCTTCCCTCCGCTAGAGGGGGTGACCGCTTTACAGTCATACCTTCCGTGATGTGCCTAAAGGCGTGGCACCAATGGGCGGCTCTAGTGTGATCTTACGAGGACCTGGAGCCTCCCTTCGGTGCCGAAGATGACCGCTCCAGTGGTTTTAGCCGGTAGGAGTCCGGCATACCCCTTCGCCCTTCCCCGGGGTGAAGGAAGTTCCATGTAGAATTTCCACTGGACATCAATAAAAAAAAGGGCGTTCTTAGTAGAAAAGATAGTATGAGATTTTTTAAAGAAGTAATTTTGAGTCTTTTTTAAAGGTAAATGGGATATATCAATAAATGATTCAGTACTGTATTTTTAATTATATTGTAATTTATTTGTATTGAATTCCATAATAATAATAATTTCATAATGTAATAATAAAATAAATATAATTTCAAATCATTAATTAATATTAAATTTATATCAAATCTCTCAAATTCATTCATATCGGCCATATAACGTCCACTACTGAACAAAGGCCTCCCCCATAGATTTCCACAACGGTGTCATCATATTGGGGGGAATTTGTCAGTACTCACCACGCTTGGCAGGCGGGTTGGTGAGCGCAGAATAGCTACTGTTACACAGAAAGGACGCTGCTGCCCATCCCTCTGGCTTAGATTCCCTTAGTCGCCTTTTACGACATCCACGGGAGGAGATGGAGTGGTGCTATATTCTTAATCCGGACACCACACGGATATCTCGGAATCTCTCAGATATATGTTGTAATTAAATTCGCATGCGATAATGCTAGTTACAGTGTGGTGTTGTAACTAACATTATAGGTTATATTAATAATGTTATGATGGTAGCTTTAATGATTTTAGAAAAGGCTAGTGCGTCGTATCTTATTGGGGAACTCTTTCTTTCTCGTTCTGTCAGTGTTCTATATCAAAAATTATGTCAATACGATGGGCCGCTTCCTCCTATACTTTACAAACTCATACTGCCATGACCTGTTTTTTAAGCGCTGTGATTATAAAAATATGACCTCAGGATGATTTGGCTGATGATTTAGCTATTATTCAGCTTTACTTACGGGCTTAAAAATATGTAAACCACACCACCACAGATTATGGAATAAAGCTTTAAACAGCATCACACGGTATTCATTCGGTTCTGACACCTGTCCAATACGGAACCGTTCAAACTTGGCAGCAAGCCTGCCTGGAACGAAATTAATTAGATGAATTAGTAACAATATCTACTGTGAGTTGAATTTGTACCAATTTTTCATTGGCACAAACATAACATAATTTTATTTTATTCGGTAATGATACCGCTAGTACCTTACAATATTTGTAAACAATACACAATTGAAGGCCATTTACAAGTTTTCACTTAGTAACACTCATAACAGAAATCTACGAAGGTCGGTAAATAAGCAAATCGTAATAACTATACAACAACTATACAATTTAATTATGCAAAGCTAAACAGTTAGTCATCGGCAAAGAAACTTTTCGCCAATAAATGCTTTAGCCGAGAAACACCGGTATAGAATAAACCCAAATCTTGTTCACAAGAGAGTTTATTAAATCAACTGCTCGAATGAATTTTGCCTATTTGTAGACTTAACAGGGTGAACATACAGAAAGTCAGGCTAGCGCAATATTTTGGAATGTTTTACAAATCGTAAACCGGTACGCAGCTCGGGGTATTAAACCATAACAATAGTACCATTTGCGACTTTAAAAAGAAACATTATGTCTGCATACAAAGTTAGTAAATTATACCTCATACACTACTATGTAATTTCAAATGCAATAACGTAAAACCCGCTTTTGACCAAGCTCAATGCTTGCAAGCTCATTTCGAATTTGTTTCACAAGTTCCACACCAAATGGCTGCGGACAAAAGCATATTAAATAATCTTAAATTATTTTACTTTTTTTATCAGCTGAGGACCTAAGAATAGACCCAAGTGCCTTGGATGCTTTACTTACGATGTTTTCTATAAGTGCATCAAAAAGTAATTTGGAACCAAACGTAACACCCAAGTCAGTGATAGCACTCATCCTATTTATATAAATAAATGGTATAAATGTGTAATTATAGGATGCTAATGTTTAATTATAAAATGGATACTCAAATGATATAGATATCATAGTAATGTCTTAGATTTTCGCGATTATTACACATTATAATAAAACACTTTTAAACGGATTCTATCGCGTATATTTTGATTTTTGATTTTCCTGACTTTTTTTATATATAGATATCAAATTATTTAATGAATTCTCAATATAATATCACGCAAAGGCGGTAATATCGTAATCCACAACACGGTTTATGTAAAAAATTAATATATGTAATATGCTTAATACCCATATAATGGATAGTACATTTATGCACAAATATACATCTCATCATTTCGGCCGAATGAAGTCCACTGCTGGACACAGGCCTCCCCCAAAGATCACCACAACGACCGACATCGGTATGTTGTGTGCTCATTGGGGGGTTTTGCCATAATCGCCTCGCTTGGCAGACGGGTTGGCGATCGCAGTTGAGTTGTTGTGTGCTCGAAGGACGCTGCTGCCCTTCCTCCGGTTAATCCCTCAGTCGACTTTTACGACGGCCACGGAATGAAATGGGGTGGTGGCATTCTGAGCCGGCACCACACGGCAAACATACTGTGGTCAGACATACTGGAGACGAATCCCTCCGCAAGAGCGGCGACAGCGTGCTTCCAGGAGCGTTCGACAGGCTGAGGCCGCTAGCTCGACGTTGCGCACTCAAGATGTGGTGACATCGCCTAAGGTTGCAGTTTGCGACCAAGCGCATCATTGAGGCCATCCTGCCGCTCTTCGGAGCCTGGCTCAGAATGGGTGAGCGCGCCTGACGCAGTTGTCCACCGGTCACGAGTTGTTTCAGTGCATACCTGCATATATTATAGAATAGGACGTGAGGTCACAGCACAGTGCCACCATTGTCGAAACGACCAGGACAGACCAGGCACAGCACACGCTCGAGGAGTGCCCTGCGTGGCGGATCATAAAAATTGTAGTGCAGTGGTCTCCTTCTGCGAGAGTGTCATGCTGCAGAAGGAGACTGCAGAGCGGAATCGGGAGAGGGCCGCACGGAGAAAGACGAGATGGCACCGGGGTTGGAGATCGCAGTATCTATGTTCTTATTAGCACACGGGAAGATGCTACTGCCCATCCGCTTTATGTCAAAGTTAGTTTTTACAACACCCATAAGTGGTAAATTTTTTGCCGGGAGCCACAAAACGCGGTTGATGGATTTCGTGTCTAGAACTAATGTTGTGTAGAATTGTAACGAAAAATTACCACAAACTTTAACTACTACAAGCAATTATAATTTTATTGTCGCGTATAAATGACATATGCCTGTTTATCACGCATACTCGTAGTGTTGGGAACATTGTTATAAGTTACAAAGAACTTAATAAATAATAGAAACGCTGCAACAGGTTGGCGTGAGCATACTAAACTGTTAAACTATTTGTTTAAGCGGTTTTTAGTGTTACGTCCGAATGAAAAAAATGGTGCCGTGTGGTGCCGGCTCAGAATACCACCACCCCATTTCCTCCCGTGGGTGTCGTAAAAGTCTACTAAGGGATTAGCCGGAGGATGGGCAGCAGCGTCCTTCGAGTTTGACATTAACAACTCAACTGCGATCGCCAACCCGTCTTCCAAGCGTGGCGATTATGGCAAAACCCCCCAATGAGCCCACAACACACCCATATCGATCATTGTGGTGATCTTTGGGGGAGGCCTGTGTCCAGCAGTGGACTTTATTCGGCCGAAATTATGAAAAAAATGGCGGAACTCTTGTAGGGCCACTCGTGTGTCTGTCTGTCTGTCTGTCAGTCATAGCCAATTTTCTCCGTATCTTCTAGATTGATTAAGTTGACATTTGGTATACGTATTTTGCGGCCCAAAGACGGACGTGTAACGTAAATAAATGAATTTTGAATATGGGGATCACATTTGGGGCGCAAATTAGAAAATTTAAACATTTACGTTATTTTATTTTATAATATAAAATAAACTGTTAAAATTTATTTAAGAAAATAGATGAAGGTTTACCGTTATACATCTCCGAAACAACTAAGACTTCAATTTTGAAAAAAATACGTAAATAGTTGATAATAAATAGTCTATGGTCCTAATAAACAAGAAAGTAACATGATAAATCTTTCAACATTGTGCGTACAAACTGCAGTTGGAATGGACGGGAGAAAATGTTTTTAAACTACAATGTTAAGTTTGTTCTTAGGATAGATCATTGGTAGAAGACAGAATTCAACAATAGACCATATATTCAGCAATTTCCCTCTACAATCCGGTACACATTTATTTTATAGTTACCATCAAATTGGGTCAGATTAAAAAAAAACATGTTACTCAGCATATTCATCGTACGGAATACTCTCGACGCGAGTTCAACTCCCACTTGTCTGTTTTTGTTTTACAGGTAGCCCACGAGAAAAGATTTTCATGCTTTTGTAATTCAGAGGCATGTTTTTGTTTTAATTTGGAGGTTGGGAACTGAAAGAAATAGAACGCGTTCTACTCAGTACACGTGACAGGAGTGAAACTTCTATGTTGCAGGGGTGCAATTCCTTAATCTCAAACATCCACACATCCTTAAATACAGAATCGAAATAACGGTGTAAAACCAATTTCGGTATTCCCTAAGTTATGATTGAAGCTATTCCAGGACACGTTGCAGAAAGTTAGCCATGAGGTCCAGTCTTCGAATACAAAATCGGGTTATCACCATTATTTCAATTATTTATTCAAGGATGTATGGATGTTTGAGCTTAGAAAATTGCACCTCAGGACACCGACTATAGCATGGAAACATTCGCTTATGCCGCGCAAGCGCATACACAATGTTACACACGAAACGTTGCATTATTTGAACTTGAAATGTTACTCTTATTGCGCCCAAATATACCAAATATTTGGTACGATTGAAATTCTCGGATTTTTTTTTAAAACGTTGCCCCTTACTAGTATTTCTCCTGGGTCGTAGGTGAGTTTACAGACATGAATTCCACATACAATACACCCAGACCCGGAACAACTACCTGCAGATCATACAAATATTTGTTCCGTGCGGGAGTCGAACCCACGACCCGGAGCGCATCAGCCGACTGTATCAGCCACTGCACCAACCGTGCCGTCATTACTTAAATACTTTTTAAAGCTACTCAGGAAGGATGCCCAGGGGTTTATAAACGTAAGTAATATTATTTTTGAATAGTCATCATCATCATTTCAGCCGAAAAACGTCCACTGCTGGACAAAAGCCTCCCCCAATGATTGCTGCAACGACCGGTATGGGTTTGTGTTGTGTGCTCATTGGGGGGTTTTGCCATAATCGCCACGCTTGGTAGACGGGTTGGCGATCGCAGTTAGATTATAAATGTACTCTAAAGACGCTGCTGGTCATCCTCCGGCGAATCCCGTAGTCGCCTTTTACGACACTCACGGGATGAGATGGGGTGGTGGTATTCTTAGCCGGCACCAGATAGATTGGGGAGCGCAATTTTGAAAATAAGCAGGGTATAATTTAAATCAGCCTAAAGCCTACAGGCCTTCACATTGGTTGCAAAAGGAAGGTACCAAACAGCTACAATGTTGTTTGAACAACGGAACTCGGGTACCATCGTCCCAATGGCGTCAGGTTTGCACAATCTGTTTGGTCGGCAAAAAATTACGATAAATATAACATCTCAATTCCGACCTTTGCGCCCTTTCTGATTATTATTTTCCTCCTTTTCGGAAGACGTATTTGGGGCTTATTTTATTATTTAGAGATGACGTTAAGATAGGGAGGGGGTCAAGAAGACAGCGAACAGCTAAATATTCTTATTTTATAGTTTTAAAAGATAGTTATTATTCTAGAATATATTGGTGCGTAGATAGTTTTTAATCTTAAGCAAGTTCAGGAATCGCCACTCCTCAAGTTGGGTTGGGGTTGGTGTCTGTCAAACTCAAATATTTTAATTTTAAATAAACCAACTTATAAAACGTCAGAATCTAAGTTGCACAGTTCTAATTACATAGTTGATCCGGAATGGAATGGTGAAGAGCCGATAAGAAACTCCATGGGTACTTTTTTATTACTGAGATTACAATGTTGATTGATAAAAATTTTAGTAAAAATATAACGAGCATAATGTATATCTTTCAAAGTTGCATCATGGAATACTTCTAGACTTATTTTAATGCAAGTTTCTATGTGGTAATTCTCAAGGGCTAAATTAAAGTATAGGAACTTTTACGTCCCGAATCAAAGCTTCCCGTGAGCGATTTCGCGAGCTATAGGTATTAATTATATCCAAAAATCACATATTCACACTACGCCGCGCGCCGGCACGCTATCAATTATCATGCAAACATCTATTTATAAGCTAAAAGAAAACGGTATCGTATATTTTCGTTTTAGTCCATAAATAACTAAATATCAGTCACACTTGAATTCCCAAAGGGATATCCATAGACGCAAGGGTGAGCCAACGTACATCCACAATTCCCGACGCTCCAACTTGATACTTCAGGGGCTTGCCACTCGTCCGTTATTGGAGAGACTTCCAATGTCAAGCTATGACTTAAATAAGATAGTTTTGTAATTTATGGTATATTTTAACACACGTTGCGGTACTCAATTAGGAATAATATAGGTAAGGGAAATCGCATTCCATCATCGGACAACCCAAAAAAATGGAATTGTGCTACCGCTATAAGGTAGATGTTCAACACATCCCCCGAGAGGTATCTGGGGTGGGGGGGCATCTTTACAGTCACCTTCCCTACGCTAGAGGGGGTGATCGCTTTACAGTCATACCCTCCGAGATGTAATCCGAAGTGTAATGGTAATTGGTGCTACGCCTTTAGGCTCTAGATGGAGATTTTTCCAGTTCCTGGAGCCTCTCTTCGGTGCCGAAGACATGTTTTAGCTGGTAGGAGATACCCCTCCGCCCTTTCCTTTCTCAACGCCAACGCCAATGGCAAAACCTCATAAGGTGCACACTATCATCATTTCGGCCGAATAAAGTCCACTGCTGGACACAGGCCTCCCCCAAGGATCACCACAACGACCGATATGGGTGTGTTGTGGGCTCATTGGGGGGTTTTGCCATAATCGCCACGCTTGGCAGACGGGTTGGCGATGGCGAGTTGTTAATGTACTCGAAAGACGCTGCTGCTCATCCTCCGGCTAATCCCTTAGTCGACTTTTACGCCACCCACGGGAGGAGGTGGGGTGGTGGTATTCTTAGCAGGCACCACACGGCTACTATACACACACTATACACGGTGCACACTATACTTATATCTAAAATTGAATTGCGCTCGCGAGTGTACTCGACGAAACAAAGGTTTACGTTTTTATATAAAGACTAAGAATAATTTGTGGGAGTTGACAGCGCTAGATAAGTCAATTGTGTTCTTGACGTTAAAATATAGGACGGCGTTACTTTGTCAAATGTCGACACAGCGTCACGTGCGTTGTGTAAACGACGCTGTCACGTCAAGGCACGTGGCTTGTCTGAGAGTGACGTTTGCGTATTTTACTGCCGGAAGAATATACTAGAGGTGTAGGTATATTTATAATTTTTTTGGTTTTTTAAAAACGTTGCCCCACTCTAGGATTTCTCCTGTTGTGGGTGCGTTTACAGACATGAATTCCACATACAATACACCCAGACCCGGAACAACTACCTGCAGATCATACAAATATTTGTTCCGTGCGGGAATCGAACCCACGACCCGGAGCGCAGCAGCCGACTGTATCGGCCACTGCACCAACCATGCCGTCATATCATTGTTATTTGTTTTAACCTCGGGAACGACGAACAAGTCATTCACCTGATAGTAAGCGTCCCACCTGCCCATAATCATCGTAATAATACCCAGGACTAGTTCTGCGTAGCACCACACTGCGCTCGTCACCTCGAGACCTTAGACCTACACCTAGAGACATGAGAGATGTTTTTAGTCTCTTAATAATTTCACTAGCTTATACAGTGCCCTTCAAACCGGACCACCCACAGTAATGCCTAAACTGAGGTTTGAACACGACTTCTTGGCAGATATCTGACACAGCGGTGGTACCATTTTTTTTATTGGTGTCCAGTGAAAATTCTACATGAACTTCCTCCTCCCCGGGGAAGGGCGAAGGGGCATGCTGGACTTCTACCGGCTAAA
Organism: Diloba caeruleocephala; assembly: GCA_947459985.1. Taxonomy (NCBI): domain Eukaryota; kingdom Metazoa; phylum Arthropoda; class Insecta; order Lepidoptera; family Noctuidae; genus Diloba; species Diloba caeruleocephala. Next base: position 26,870,443 of record OX381612.1, on the reverse strand, counting down.
ACCACTAGAGTGGTCATTTTCGGCACTGAAGGAGGGCTCCAGATCCTCGTAAGATCACACTAGAGTTCCCCATTAATGCTACACCTGTAGGCACATCTCGGAGGGGATGACTGTAAAACGGTCATCCCCTCTAGTGGAGGGAAGCCGACTGTAAAAAGGTCGCCCCACAGGCACTTCTCGGGGAGGATTGTAGCGGATCCCCCCAAGCCTCGCTGTGCGCTGTGCTGCGCACACGGTGGCACGTGACCACGTGCGCGCCACCGTCTTCTTGCAGTCACTCGGTATAAGCACACAGACTCCCCAATCTGCAACATAGCCGACACTACTGCTGGCTGATCTTGCCCGATCCGATCGACCAGGAACCGCCGCTCGGCAGCCCACGCAGGGCACTCTCCGAGCGTGTGCTGTGCGGTATCCTGGTCGCTTCCACAGTGGTGGCACTGTGCCGTAGCCTCCCGTCTTATCATGTGCGGTGGTACCGACCCAGCCGAGCTGTTTCAAGACCTTTTTTTATACCACTACTGTTGCAAACAAGCATACGGCCCACCTGATATTAAGCGGTTACTGTAACCTATTTAAGGTACTTGCTAGCAATAAAAGACCTAACACAAGTTAGGAGTTTTGTACCTCAATATAGACACAACAGAAGCATGTTTATGTCGTATATAGGGTCTTACTTTAATAATGGAAAATATTTTAGGAGGTAAATCTATAGGTAGCAATGATGCGTTTAAGCAAAATAAATAAACGTAACATCAACCTTTATTTTATCAAATAGTACAGAGTAAGTAAAGCTTTCGCTAGTCGAATGTTTGAATATTGATTTATTTATTATCAGTAAAACCGATACTTGATATTTGAAATGAATTCTACACCATTCATAGAGCCTAGCCTTAAAATATTTTCCATTATTAATGTGAGACCCTATATACAATCTATGTCGTAAATGAAACGTTAATGTTATTTCAATGGCAATGCTATTATGATCGGTCATAATTGAAGAAAGCGCCCATAGATTATCAATTTTTCGGGGGCAATGCTTGGATTCCTCGCTAATATTCCATGTTTAAAAGTCGTCTCAGTGCAAATTTGCGAGGCAGTTTAGCAGAAGCTAACCATAAATATTTATTACTGTGGAAGACTTCCTTATCATCGTCGCCTCACCTCGCTTTCCATTTCGATATACATTCTAAAATATTATATCGATTAAGAAAGCTCCAAATTCACCTCACGCCTCACCTAGATCATGCATACTGTGGCCATCAGCGCGAAATTTAGACAGTGATAAGCACAATCAATAATGGGCGCGTTGTTGACGTCAGAAGGCCCCGTGTGACGTGTTGTCGGGCGTTGACTGCGAGCGATCAATGCACTAAGGGCGCTTACAGACAGCGGCGGCGGCGTTTTGCTGACGACAGGTTATGTAGACGCCGCATGTCGTTAGGGACAACCTTTGTTGTCGGCATAGTGCGCCTTTAGACTAAAGGCTCTTGATATACCGTGAGGTTTAGTGGTCGCTTATGCTATGGCTACCCTTACAAGTTTCTAATATCAGTGTAGTCACGAATAGCCCCAATGTATGTAGGTAATATTTGGTAAATATATTGGCCACTCACATCGTGGCAATTAGAATTTCATACAAGAAGCAGAAATAAAGTAATATATATTTTTTCACAACACAATCTGTGTTGTATAAACGACGCCACATAAAACAATACAACAGATAATCATCATTCCAGCCGAATGAAGTCCACTGCTGGACACAGGCCTCCCCCAAAGATCACCACAACGACCGATATGGGTGTGTTGTGGGCTCATTGGGGGGTTTTGCCATAATCGCCACGCTTGGCAGACGGGTTGGCGATCGCAGTTGATTTGTTAATGTAATCGTAGGAAGCTGCTGCCCATCCTCCGGCTAATCCCATAGTCGACTTTTACGACACCCACGGGAGGAAATGGGGTGGTGGTATTCTGAACCGGCACCACACGAACAGATAATACTAGTATTTAAAAAAGAACAAAGCTGATAACACTGACGTAAACCTATGTAGATAGGTACCTAATGATATGTGTCTCACGGTTAGACCAAATAGGAGTCCACATCAGCTTCATGTTGCCAGATACTGGTTTGATCTGGAACCTAATGTACAACACAGATGTCAATGTCATGTTTGATTTTATAGAAATGAGAGTACTAATGGTGTGTGTAATGCCAAAGAATGTGTAATAAATAATGTGTAATGAGTACTATAGTACTAAATAGGATATGAAGTAAAATTATCAGCGTAAGGTGACGGTACTTTAACACAATGTATAAATTTATAATCTTATGTTATAATGTCGAAAACATATGGCACAAATACGTGGTCTCTATGGACCTTATAAGAAAACTCAACTCACTCACAAGCTATGGAGAGAGCTATGCTCGGTATTTCTCTACAAGATCGAATAAGGAATGAGGAGATCCGTAGAAGAGCTAAAGTTGCTGACATAGCTGAAGGTTTAGTTGAAGTGGCACTGGGGCTATTAAAATTGCTCGTAGCACTGATGGCCATTGGGGCAAAAAGGTTTTCAAGTGGTCCGCGCACCGGAAAACGCACCGTGAGACGACAGGTGACGACAGGAGGTGGACAGACGATCTACTGAAGGTCACTGGAAGCCATTGGATGTAGGCAGCATGTAACGGCGGCAAGTCGTGGTGGAAATCTATCGGGAGGTCTTTGTTCAGCAGTGGACGTCCTTTGGCTGATATGATGATGATGATATTGTCAGGTGCCGTGTGGTGCCGGCTCAGAATGCCACCACCCCATCTCCTCCCATGGGTGTCGTAAAAGTCGACTAAAGGATTAGCCGGAGGATGGGCAGCAGCGTCCTTCAAGTACATTAACAGCTCAACTGCGATCGCCAACCCGCCTGCCAAGCGTGGCGATTATGGCAAGACCCCCCAATGAGCCCACAACACATCCATGTAGGTGGTTGTGGTGATCTTTGGGGGAGGCCTGTGTCCAGCACTGGACTACATTCGGCCGAAATGATGAAAAAAAATAAAAGAAATGATGATATTGTCAAAAGACACATTATTTTATTTTGTGTACTGTTAGCATAGTTTGAAGTGGTAATTCGTCACCATCAACGTTCTCTACCCCATTTTTATTTGGAGCCATACATCTCTGTCGATCATCTCGGAGTTCAGTGCCTTTTTATTCGTATCAACTTTCATACAACTCATTCCTCTTCTTTAATCTGCCTCTCCCTCTTTTGTAGCCTTAATATTCATTCTTGATAAGGTAGACCACCATGAGTTCCTCATCTACTACATCACATAAAGTTACCCTTACCACGGCCAATGGTTGCTTCTTAACTTGAAGCGATAAATAACATTGACAATACTGGGGTCCGAGTGGAAATAGTATATATATATATTTATATTTATTATTATATATATTATATATAATAATAAATAGAAATATAGGTCGTAAATTCATGATTTTCGAGTTCAACTCTAAAATAATATAATCTTAATATCCAGAATGCTTTTAAAATCTTCTCAGTGTCATAATAGGTTCAGAAAATCCCCTAAAAGTAGATAATACCGTATAAAAAGTGTCAAAAGATTTATACATACATACTAGCTTTTGCCCGCGACTTCGCACGCATGGAATTTGGAAATCTACATCATGGATATTGTTCATACGAAAATACTAAAGTCGCGATAACAAAATGCGGGGTGGGGGTAGGAGGTTGAAAAATACTTGACGACCTATTCTCATTCCTACGAAATATACAAAAAAAAAAAACATTAATATTGGTAGAGCCGTTTCGGAGTGTGACCACAAACACCGTGACACGAGTAATTTATATGTTAGATGTGTTTCTTAATTTACTGTATTATCGGTACAGTGTGATTATAATAAATATCATCATTTCAACCGAAAATTGTCCACTGCTGGACAGAAGACTCCCCCAAAGATTGCCATAACGGCCAGTATGGTTTTGTGTTTTGGGCTCATGGGGTGGTTTTGCCATAATTGCCACGCTTGGCAGACAGGTTGGCGATCGCACTGGAGTTAAAAATGTACTCGAAGGATGCTATTGCCCATCCTCCGGCAATCCCATAGTCGCCTTTTATGACACCTATGGTAGTATTCTTAACCGGCGCCACACAGTAATAATAAATGTAGTATCCAATGATCGAAAATCATGAATTTTGAATATGTTATACTCTTTTTCACTTTCCCAGAAATATCATGTTAATTAACAAGATAATATAATAAACGTTGAAAACTTAATTATACTACAAATAATTTCGTTGGTACAAGCAGTTGAAACGACGACGGTGAAATCCCACTAATAAATTTGCGTGAGTAACGAAAGATTGTTTGATATGATTGTTGATTTTGTAAAATTTTGCTTACAAATTAATAATTGTTTACATTAGTATCTACTTTCAAAACTAATAACATAAGTACATTCTCTTCACGATTGTTAAAACTCTGATAATTATAATTAATTAATAAAAGCATAAATTTACACCCGACTATTCGCTCTAGTAAATATTGGTTGAGGATAAATAGGATCCTTGGAGCCTATGTGTTGCATATAAAGAGTCAAAATTGTAGAAAAGTAACCAGGCAGGAATCATATCGTTTCCAGATCAACCTAATGGTCGCAAAAAATTTACCTACCTCGCAAGCGGTGTGCGTAGGCGGGCGGCGTAGCATCACGGCTGCAAGCGTAGCGGCTGAACCGTGCGAGTGAACGTAGCAGTAACATAAGTGAGTCGAGAGTTGACGAGTGATTTATTCATATACCCAAGTATCTGTTTCAGACATTTATCTGGTTTATTTTTGTTTATAATAAAACAATTTTAAACGGATTAAATCGCGTGTATTATTGATTTTTGTTTTTCCTGACGTTTCGAACACTTTGCAGGGTTCGTGGTCGCAGGATGACTAAGGTGACAAGCGTCGTTACAGATTTAAAAAGTTATTTTATCTACCGTACAAAACTAATCAAAAATTGTTTCGATGCACGCAGTAATCACTCACAGTGTCTTGATGTTTTTTACCACAAACAACACACCAAACTAAAAAACATCAAGACACTGTGAGTGATTACTGCGTGCATCGAAACAATTTTTGATTAGTTTTGTACGGTAGATAAAATAACTTTTTAAATCTGTAACGACGCTTGTCACCTTAGTCATCCTGCGACCACGAACCCTGCAAAGTGTTCGAAACGTCAGGAAAAACAAAAATCAATAATACACGCGATTTAATCCGTTTAAAATTGTTTTATTATAATGTGTAATAATCGCGAAAACCTAAGACAATTTATTTTTGTTTTTTATAAATAAACGTTCTTAATGAGAACGTTGTCGATTCAATTAACAACGTGGATAGTATATCATCGTGCACCAGCCGCTCTGGCCGGCCGCATAGAATAGTATCGGCATAAAAGCAATGGCGATTGTTAGTAAAAACAATCGAACAACACCGATTGTTATTCGATTGTTGATCGATTTTTATTCATGGTGTGCGTGTGTTACGGTTCGTCATGTAATACTTTTTAGACACCATGTCCACGAACGCAATTGTATTCGATTGTTCATTATCATTTGATTGTTATTCAACGACGAATAAATCAACAATCAAATCCACGATTGTACAATTGTTTATTTATTCCTTTCGTTTTTTAGTAAACCTTATTGTTAGTTACGCTCACTGATCGATAAACGATCGGCGAGGTTAAGTAATGTTCTGCGCGGTCAGTCTATGGGTGGGTGACCGCATAGTGGTGTTTGAACTGAGCGTTAGTGTGCTTCGGAGGGCACGTAAATCGTCGGTCTTGGTTTATGTCATTAGATGGCAGTCGATAAGCCATTTCGGAAGCCTTTGGGTAGCTCGAACAACTTGTCATGAGTTTCGCCACAACCAAAATAAAACCTTATTTGCATTAATTTGTTACACATAATGTACTTAATAAATATTGTTTACAGCGAAGATTAAAAAAATATGTGGAACGGAACCGGGACCAATTTATAGACAAGCTTATAAAACTGCTTATAATACAAGATCATGTTTATGTTCTCGATGTATTCATGTCCGATAACTGAGATGACAGTGTAGGTATACAGTTCCCCTCTCCGGAAATTACACGCTTTAAGTTGATTGTGTGGGTTTCCTCGCTAGGTTTCTAGAAGTAGTTATATGGCATGAATTCTCTTATTTCATGCACGCCTACCAATGATCATAGTCGTTGCCATACACACCACGATTGGTAGGCGGATTGATGATCATAGAATGTTTCTTACACACAGACTGTCACTGCAACTTTTGCTTCAAGAAGCTTCTAGCAGTACCGACTTAGGTCTTGGGTTCTAAGTTTGTATTTGTATTTATTATTTCTGCACCTGGCACCGTTTAATGCCACTTAGAATCGCACCGCCTCATCTTTCTGATGAGTCTATAATTCTTCAACAGGGTTTTATCACACTTTTTGAAGAATGGCACATGCTCATCTCAGTTGTATCCTCCCGGCATTGTGTCCAGGAGTAGCATGGAAACGAATAGCTTCTGAAGGACTAAGTAACGGTATTTTACTCGCTTTCAGAAGCTTTGCAATTCAGTTTTGTTTTTTACTTGTTTCAAGACCATCCTAATGTCGCACAGGCTGATATCCGGGATATCTTCGGTGTAGTGTTAGGTTACTTTGGCTCACGTGTCTTCGTGAGAGCCATCGTGGGTATAGTTACGGATGCGTAAGGCTGTCGATATAACTTCTTGACCTCCCTCAAAACAAAACCTCGGGCCTAGTCGATGCTATGCCTCCGTCCTTGGTCTTCAGCTTCATAATCCGACTTTGCTTAGTCGAGATATCTCTTGCCAACACTTTGAAGCTTTTATTCTTCTCAATCGTTTCTTTAACACCAGCGGTATTAAAATGAATAAGACTACCGTGACGCAAGGACCTACATACCGTCTATTAAGCATCACCGGAGGACTAAAGCGTCATCACACGTCTTCCCTGCCATAAAGTTGAGTGTATAATCAGATAACTTTTTTGGTCTACCTATATAATGGTACTTAGACCCAACTATCAAACCTACCATGTATGTTATCCACAGTCACGTAATGAGCACTCAAAGCAATTTTGGAGCGCTAGTTCTCTAGCGCTCATAACCAAAATCCCGGAGCTTAGACTTCATCAGACAACACCTCTCAACTTTTCGATTTATGTTCAATGTCATGATCACTACCGGTTTGCATAGAATATTGTCTTTTATTTGTCATGATGAAGTCAATCACATTTTTTGCGAAACCATCATCGTCACCATCGTCATCCAGGTAGATTTTTTGTAAGACGGTTTTTGGAAAAATAGTCCATTACGAAGAATCCCCTCCTAGTTCATAGTCATTTTCCTAAATGGTTAATAATGGATTCGTTTAAAATATTAATAGCTGTAAAACAATAATGTTAAGTAATATAGTAACTAATAATGAATGTGGTTGTAAAATAAGGTGTGGTACACAGCAATTATTATTAGTAATCTTGTTCGATTAGTGCCGGGTAAAGCTCACACGCGATATTCATGTTAACTACAAAGTATTTTTATACTTACGCACAATTTTGTACGTTGGCCGTTGGGGGAAAAGCAAACCATGGTCCCCATTTTGGTTACCCGAAAGGGTTTTCGATGGGGGTTTTGGGAGTGGTTCATAATAAACCCACATGCTAGGGGTTACACTATTGAAGTTTGAAAATGCGTAGCAGATACGGATAGAAACAAATCGGTCATTGGGAACTACGTTTAAAAAAAAAAAAAAAAAAAACTAAACGAATCTTCCGCAGTGAACGTTTCTCATGGCTATGATGATGTGCTAAAGAGTGTTACGTCATACTTAAATAACCAGCGCTAACCCCCTTAATGGAATAACCCGTGAACTTTCTTCAATGCAGCAAGTCTGACCTCTGTACGAAACCAACCGAACATTTGATATTCTCGAGTGCTGCAGGTGAAAAGAGAGCGCTTGCCTTAAGACTCACTCCAATTAGCGAGCGATTCCAAAACTGTTTTAGTAAAACTAAGTTTTTCTTTTCGACTGGATTAGAGCTTGAGCTATTTTCGGCTGAGGTTTGTTCGTTGATTTTTTACATGATATTGGTAGTATTGTTTGTACTAGTTATTCAAGTTCAGCTCTTACTCGCGCGTAACGTGATATTTTAATTGCGTTATGATCGCGTTTCTCGTCTGGGATTTTTTCGCAGGGAATAGAAATAATTATATAAATCTATTTTGGTCCCACGCTACAAATACTACTAAAAACATAAAAAAATAAAGAAAATTAGAGACGCAAAAAAAAAATTGAGTTAGTATTAGGATTAGGTTACCTTATATGACTGTTACTAAAAAACAATCATCGATTGTGGAATTGTGGGTTCGATTATATCGATATACGTTGTCACCGAATAACAACAGATAACAATCGAATGAAAATATTGTGTAGAAAGTACTGTGCGGCCCTATGGTGACCTTACACAGTTTTTTCTTAGGGTAGTGATTAGGTTGGTTAAGGAATAAAGGCTTCAGTTTGTAAAAGAATATATCCAATGAAACAGTTTTGCACAAATACACGAAACGATTACAAAGGATACTTCAACTGGTAACTACTTAAACTCTTGAACGAATATGTAGTAAATATATGGTAAAATAGTTCTGGTAATGGTTTAGAGACGCGGTGTATCGGATGAGGTCGGAACACGAACTGAGGTGGAACTGTAGTTAATGAGCGAATGTGCATATTCGATTGAAACTCGAACATAATCAATCTAATACACGCTAGTGTTTCAACATGACGTCTAATGTAACTTTGTTCTTAAACCATGTCTACATCTTCAATTGTAAACCGCGCACATCTACGAATAACAATCAAAATAACACTAATTGTTACCGAATAAATTGAACAATCGAATAATTCGATTGTTTTTAGTAACAGTCGCCCTTTACTAATACGAGATGCGTCAGCAACTTCGCGTGGTGGCGTGAGTTAAAGAAGTCTAAGGGCTGTTTTATCGCCTACCAATGATTAATGTACATAGGAAATGTTTGAACAGCTTAGCTTGGCTTATATTTTACGACGTTAGGCTATGTCTTGGGAATTTCATGCCATTTTACAAAATAGCTCGTGCTACCGCTTTATTACGTACAGTAGTAGATTGTAATAATCACAGAAATAGGCAATAAGGAGAAGTGGTACGGGGGCGTAACCGCGCCACCGCGACATGCACAAACTGGGCCACCCGGAAAAAATGGCCGTTTTTAACATCAGTTTCAGTTTTTGCATGTCCCCGAACAACACGACACTTCAACAACGTTTCACTTACGCGATCGAATCTCAACTTGATGGCACGGTTGGTGCAGTGGTTGATACAGTCGGCTGCTGCGCTCCGGGTCGTGGGTTCGATTCCCGCACGGAACAAATATTTGTATGATTGCAGGTAGTTGTTCCGGGTCTGGGTGTATTGTATGTGGAATTCATGTCTGTAAGCGCACCCACGACACAGGAGAAATCCTAGTGATGGGCAAGGTTTAAAAAAAAAAAGAAAAAAAAAAGGTTCTAGGTTTACTGGAAAATTGGCAAAATTGTGAAATATTGAACGTTTCATTTTTTTTAAATAAAGTCTCATAAATCACAGTGGGATCTGTAGAAGAAAGTTTCCGAGTGGGAAGGGGTACGCTAGGGGGAGTACACTTCCTTGGACACGCGATAGATATTTCATCTTACAGTACATAAGCCTTTCAGTCAGCACAATAAAGTTCGTAAACCCATATAACATAATATAAAATTATGTTGATAGAATTGCCCGAGCCGTTGCCTGACTTCTACTCCCACGCTAATCTGGTAATAGAAATAACCCACAAACTGTGTCGAACTACGTCTGAAGCAGGCTTCAATATTCATTACTCATAATCAATTGGTTGAATACAAAACGAATCCGATGTATAGAAATATCAATTTATTTAGGAAACATGACTTGAATAACATGCGGAAAATGTATTTGTTGATCACAAATAATTTTAATAGGAATAATTTATATGAATCCTACTGAATGATATCATCATCATGTTAGCCGAAGGACGTCCACTGCTGAGCTAAGTGTCCAGCTGTCCCAAAACGGCAAAAATATCCTGTTTTAAAACAGCCAATCTGTAACAGTTAATGAAAAAAGGGCGCATATTTAGATACTCGCATAAGAAAATCGAGCCACCATCGCCAGCGCTCAAGCGGCCGGTGCCGGCAGCGTAATAGAGATGTTTGGAGAAATAATTTAGATGTGTTCGTATAAAATCCGAGTCTATCTGAATAATGTTGGTGTCTATGGCAACACATGAATTAAAAGAGCATGCTTGTAAAGATAATTGCATAACTTTAGTAACAAATACTTCAAAACGTTTTTACGATCTACTCTGCTCTACTTAATTAGTTCTCAACTTAATGCGTACAAATAAAGAAAGAGAGAATAATAGTTTATTGGTCACAAAACCCAAAAAGTAGAAACATTTATAAAATAAACATACGAGTTCACACAATACTTAAAAACATCTATAGATATTATAACGATGCAGCATGACGATAAGCATGTATACTACGGCACAATCATTATAAGGGAATAAACTAGGCCCGGTATGTTGGTGCGTGACCAAAAGGCCTCAGCTCAGCATGTGCTGTAGTAACATTACAGCGCTGGTTTTATGTCATGTGACAGAATATTATGTCATGTGACTGTGCAATAGGTATAATATTAAGGTATAATAAAAAATAACAATAATAATATATAAATAATCAATGTTACGGTCAGTTATAATAAATAAAATTCAAAATACAAAAATAAGGTTTTCAATCATGAGGCGTCTATAAATAAGAGTATTAATTATTAGGCTATAGTATTTGATAAAATTCAGTTTAAATTTGGGAAGAAGAGGAAGGAAGAGGAGAGAAAATCAGTATAAGTAAAGATTTTACAGTTACAAGAGCAACCGGGCGTAACATCGGGTATTGATGTACGTTAAATGAAGAAAACATTGCAAAAAGAAATGACCTCAAAAATAGTCCCATTTTGTGGACACGATACAAACGGTAATTTTAGAGAAACAAAATCAAAATAAAGTAAAAGTAAACCTTTCATAAAAATATTTACATTAAGAATATATCTATACAAATAAATAAAATTGAAGTGTCTGTTTGTAATGTCAAAATAACAGCTTTTTACTAAATTCATATGGAAGTATATACGGTACCTAGACTAAAAAATTTTTTTTTTGTCGGTTTTCTGTTTGTTCCCGCTAATCTCCACAACGGCTGGACCGATTTCTACGGCACTTATACTGGCAGATAGCTAATGTTATAAGGTATAACGAAGGCTACTTTTATTTTAGAAAAGTTATTAGGATTCCGCGTAAAAAAATTAAAACCCATGAAATCCAATATATATACCCTATGTCAAGTGTCTATGCCGAAGTACTCTAAATTATTTATAAACTATCCAATTTACTTTAAAGTAAACGGCGGATGAAACCGCGGGTCCCAGCTAGTTTAAACTAAAACTTTACAGGTGTCTCGCACTTAGTGAAAAAATTAATAGTCACGTTAGTTAATCCAGGAATTCCAGACCAACGTCTAAAACTCAACTAGATTAAATTAAGATTAACTTTTGTACGAATTTTCGTCATAAAAGTGTTATGTAACGATCTTCTTGAATTCTGGATGTAGCAATAAAATAAAATTTGAAACGAAAACGCTTATTCATTGTGCGGGTCAAATAATGATAGATTCTTAACTCATTGCAAGAATGACCACTATAGTGCGAGCTTTAATTTTGTGTCCGAAAAACGGTTGTATGCTCAGGAATTCCAGTAATAACACTTGACTTTGATTAATGTGACGATTCTATTCCGTGACGAGCGCTTTATGCGTGAAGCGATGTGTGGCAGATCCGATGGAATTCCTTGTAAGCGGCTTCATAAATATTATGTGAAATAGTTACGCGTGTTAGTGCCACTACAGACTTCCTATGATATATACGATTTATAGAAATACAAGAACAACAAGATTCTAAAAGGCATATATAGAAAAATAAACTTGATGTTTTAATAGACGACATTCAGGCAGGCTAGGCCTTTTAACTTGCTTGGGGGGATCCTTTACAATCCTCCCCGAGAAGTGCTTGGAGGGGGGTGACGTTTTTACAGTCGCCTTCTCTCCGCTAGAGGGGGTGACCGCTTTACAGTCATCCCTTCCGAGATGTGCCTAAAGGCGTGGCACCAATGGGCGGCTCTAGTGTGATCTAACGAGGACCTGGAGACCTCCTTCGGTGCTGAAGATGACCGCTCCAGTGGTTTTAGCCGGTAGGAGTCCGGCATACCCCTTCGCCCTTCCCCGGGGCGAAGGAAGTTCCATGTAGAATTTCCACTGGACATTAATAAAAAAAAAAAAAAGGCCTTTTAACTTTCGTTAGGTAAATCATACTTTTAATTATATTCAAACAGTGGGTATGTAAGCTGCAAGTGTATTGGATAGATACTAGTTATACTATCGTGATTTTTTCATTGCTATAGTATTCAAAATATTATTTTTTTATTAATAATGGACTTAGTGCTCTAAGCAGATTGCAATGTTGAAGGTGACTAGATCGGTCTCCATTATAATGTATGGGGTCACGATCGCCACTCGCCACTGCGTTATTTATTTATTTATTATGGTTCGCTTACAGTTAATACATTGATACTTATACTAAAGCAACAAGCACAGTATTTTGCTAAATGTTTAACCTATTATAAGCAAACACTACATGCAATAACATTTATGAGTAAGAACAATAGGATAACAGCAGACACAGCTCAAGTTAATCAATTTCATATATATATTAAATAAGCGACATCGCTTAACCAGATGAGGAATCGCAACCACTAAGTTACTTACACTAACACATTATTTCGAAAACGAGAAACTGATTCTAGGAATATATCAGTGTCACCACTACACTCATTGGCCAATTTGCACATACGTGGAATCGGGGAGCTGGAACCAAACACTGTTCCCCTTACTGGAGGATAGAATAGAGTTAAGCGGTAACGAGGATACCTAGTTGGAACTTTTATATTCAATTTTTGTAATAGCTGCGGACAATCTATCTTGTTTCTGACAAGTTTATATACGAACATTAAATCGAGCATTTTTCTACGCTTATCAAGTGTATTCATTTTAAAGTGATGTAGTCTATCACTATAAGACACCTCTTTCTTAGCAATACCTGTTGAATATGCCAGATGCCACATAAATCGCTTCTGTATACGTTCAATTCTTAAACTATGAACAGAAAAATGCGGGCGCCATACTACACTGCAATATTCCAGCACACTCCTGACAAAACAATTATATAGCAAGATTTTAGTCTTTGGTTTGCGAAAAACTTTCCCGTATCGTATAGTTATGCGCAATACATTATGGACTCCTACCGCCTTAAACCACTGGAGCGGTCATCTTCGGCACCGAAGAATGGCTCCTGGTCTTCGATACAATCACGCTAGAGCCGCCATTTGGTGGCACGCCTTCAGGCACATCTCGGAGGGCTTGACTGTAAAGCGATCGCTCCCTATAGCGGTGGGGAGGCGACTGTAAAAATGTCACCCCCCCCAGGCACGTCTCAGAGGCGATTGTTAAGGATCCCCCCGAAGCCTCGCTGTGTATTGGGTTGCGCAAACCGTGACACGCAACCACGTGCGCACCGCGCCGTCTTCCCGTCCGTCGCTGAGCATTCATATGAGCATGAAGATTCCCAATGTACGCGTCGCGACCTTTTTTTTTGTGCCCAGTGGAAATTCTTCGTGTAGTTCCTTCACCCCGGGGAAGGGCGAAGGGGTATGCCGGTCTTCAACCGGCTAAAACCACTGGAGCGGTCTTCTTCGGCACCTAAGGGAGGCCCCAGGTCCTCGTATAATCACACTAGAGCCGCCCACTGGTGCCACGCCTATAGGCACATCTCAGAGAGGGTGACTGTAAAGTGCTCACCACCCCGGAGGGATTGTAAAGGGTCCCCCAAAGCAACCCACGGCAGTGCGTGACCACATGCGTGCTACCGTCTTCTCTTGGGTCGCTCGGTGTGGGCACGCAGATTCCCCAATCTACGCACCCGCGAACCCAGAGGTCCCCCACCTTATAGCAACGCGTGCGTGTTCCGCACGCGCCTCTCCGAAGGATAGGTGCGGACAACAAGGCTGCACACAGAAGGGGCCCGTCAATCATTGACGGGCCGATACCTGCCGGGGGAGCGGTCCAATGCAGAAAAGCGTACAACTCACCCCCGGCTAGAGGTAAGAAGGACACCGTGGGGTTTTAGCCGGTTTGATCCCGGCATGCCCCTCCGCCCTTCTCAAGGCGGAGGAAGTCCAAGAGGATTTCACCACGTAAAAAAAAGGGGGGGTTTCAGGCGTACAGGAACTAGACGCCAGGGCGGTTGTGACCCCGGCGCCGTCTCCTCCTTCTTCAAGCGGGATCGGCCCTAATACGCGTCGCGACCTACGAGATGCTTAACACTACCTAATAGTAACCGAAATGCAGGTACCGGACACCGGTAAAGATACGTGGGTTTAAAATTCAGATACTTTTGTTTGTTTGATTTTATGTTAGAGGGTCCTACAAAGCCACATTAACGTACTATTATTTTTACAAAATTGCACAGTTTTGCTGCACTGCGGAATAAGTAATGGTGCAGTACTTATATCAGCAGTCAAATGGCGCGCATTTTCTGAAAAACCCACCTCTACTCGTATAAGAGCTTGAAAACGTACATATTTGTTGAAATGGAGTTGAAATAAACACGTTTGGAATAACAGCGATGTGCCTTTTATGTTTTATCGTTACTGTTTTGTAACTAAAATGTTTAGAGTTCTGGTGAGTTCATTTAGAAATGCACATTTTTATCTCTTGCTGTTTTAATGTAAGTCGGACAGAAAGGCAATTTTGAAGTGAAACTTCTTTTGGGACGGTGTGAATTGGATTTTATGAAACGAAACCGTGTAACGAAAGAGAGACGACTATAAATGTATTTATAGGGTTTAGGTTGTGAGAGAATGAGATAAAACACGTTTCTATATAGTTTCCTTATTCCCTATTATCGATCAATCGCTCTCTCTCTCTCTCTGTTTATAATCTCCATAGTGTATTCATCTCATTCTCTTACAAATTAACCAAAATACTTTCACTTCTGCCGCGTATGAACTCGCACGATGTTTTTTTATTTTTTAACATTTCCCCACGCTAGGATTTCTTCTGTGTGTGGTATAGTTTACAGACATACATCTCACATGCACAAACACCTGACCTGAAACAACTATTTGCAGATCATAAGAATATTTGTTCCGTACGGGAATCGAACCCGCGGCATGTAGCGCATATGGCCCATCCATTTTGGGTGTTTGTGCATGTGGTATATATGTCTGTACACAAGACACAGGAGAAAACATAGTCCAGGAGCGTTTAAACAAACCGAGGGGTGTGAAGCTGAAAGTCAGTGGCTGGAAGTATATTGAACAGTTCCTCTAAACATAATTTGACGGCACGGTCGGTGCATTGGCTGATACAGTCGACTGCTGCGCTCCGGCACCCGTATTGGCTAAAAACAGCGACAGCAGCTACCACGCATCTAAGGATTCCCAGTGGGAAAGAGCATGATTTTTTTTTTTTTTTTTTTTTATAAAATCGTTGCCCCAGACTAGGATTTCTCCTGTGTCGTGGGTGCGTTTACATATATGAATTCCACATACATTACACCCAGACCCGGAACAACTACCTGCAGATCATACAAATATTTGTTCCGTGCGGGAATCGAACCCACGACCCGGAGCGCAGCAGTCGACTGTATCAGCCACTTAAAGTCGAGGATGCAAATTTTAGTTCATTAACCATCCAACAGACTGTACGTCAGTGATCTTCGACTGCTTAACCGCTATCGGCAAATACGTAATAACAAAAGACGTTAAAGAACGGCGTCTGCGCGATTTACGCCAGTCGCAATGCGTCTGCGACTTACGTAATCAGCCCGCGGGTCGTGGGTTCGGTTCCCGCACGAAACAAATATTTGTATGATATGCAGGTAGTTGTTCCGGATCTGGGTGTATTGTGTGTGAAATTCATGTCTGTAAACGCACCCACGACACGGGAGAAATCCTAGTGTGGGGCAACGTTTTTTTTTAAAGTAAAGTAAAAAATAAACAATCTGTTTCATCACATCAGCTAATTAACGTCCACTGCTAAACAAAGGCCTCTCCCATAGATTTCTACAATTGTGTCGCCATTTTGGGGGGGAATTCGCCAGTACTCGTCAGGCTTGGCAGGCGAGTTGGTGAGCGCAGTATGGCTACTGTTCCACAGAAGGGACGCTGCTGCCAATCCCTCTGGTTGAGAGTCCCTTAGTCATCTCTAACGATATCCACGGTAGGAGATGGAGTGGTACTATATTCTAAAACCGGACAACACACGGAAGTTTTATTTATTCATTTATAATCCTGTCTGTAATGGATTAATGAAGAACGATTGACATAAAAAGTGTATAAGGCGAGTGTGTGAAAGTTCTGGAAGGGGTAGACCTAGGCGGACGTTTCAAGACCAAATCAGGGACGTCTTGGAAAAAGGCCAGGTCAAGAGTACCCTAAACCGAAGAGCATGTATGAAGGGAATAATGAAAGTGGACGAAGCGAAACAAGTATGTAAGGATCGTAGCAAGTGGAAAGAAGTGGTCTCTGCCTACCCCTACGGGAGAGAGGCGTGATTATATGTATGTATGTATGTATGTAATGGATTCATTCAACATATACTCCATGAATTGCATGATAATAACATACAATTAACGCTACCTGTTTCCGATAGCATTTCCAATTCACGAATGTATATTAAGCGACGTTCCGTGTCAACCTTTAACCTAGATAGACACGCGAATATTGAAAGCTATTGAGCTGCGTTCGTTCTACGACTGCTATTAAAACCGGTAAAGTGCGAGTTGAACTCGCGTGGAGAGGGTTCCGCACGATGACTATGTTATCTACCACGGTTTTTTAAACTCAGACTCAGATTTCATTGTGGTAACAAAAATAAAGTATGTGTGGTATCGGGTTGTAGACGGAATTGCTGAAACTTATTGTCTATTGTTGAAAATTCTGTCTTGTACAAATGATTTATCCCAAGAACAAACTTGACATCGTAGTTGAAAAACATGTTCTCCTATACATTCCAGCTGCAAATTTAAGTTTGTACGCACAATATTGAAATATTTACCACGTTATTTTAAGGCCATAAAAATATTATTATAGGTTATTCTGTAATCTGTAAGCAAAGAACTATTTTCCGTATTTTGTAATTTTTAGGCTCAGTAGTTTGGAGATAAGGGGGGGAGAATGGTCAATTTTCACCTATTTTCATAACTAACTTTGATAACTGGGTGTTGTTAAATTCTAAAAATAAAATATGAATCCCTCAAAACAAGCCCTTTCATTTGATATGTAGTATTAGTATGCAAATCTATTTTCTTTAATTTTCTAAACCCCTCCCCCCCAAGTGTGACCCCATATTCAAAATTCGTTTATTTACGTTACACGTCCATGTGTGTGTCGCAGAAACTCATACGTGTACCAAATTTCAACTTAATCGGTAGTAGATAATTAGAGCAAATTGGCTGTGATAGATGGACAGACAGACACAAGTGGACTTATAAGGGTTGCGTCGTTTTTAATTCGGTTGTATGGAACCCTAAAAAACGAAAGACATTGCATCGCACGGTGAAAATGTTTAACAGGATTTTCCTACATTGGACTAGCGATGCTTGTGTCAAGTCGGGGTGTTTGTACATGGGACATCTATGTCTGTAAGCTATACCCGCATAACACATGAAGAATTCTAGTGTGGGGAAAACGTTAAAAAAAACAATTTACTTTTTTATCCCTTTTTAGGGTTCCAAACGTCCGAAGGAAAAAAACGGCGGAACCCTTATAGGATCACTCGTCTGTCTGTCTGTCCGTCTGCCACAGTCAATTTGCTCCGGATCTACTGCACCGAATAAGTTGAAATTTGGTACACATATGGATTTCTGCGACCCAATAAATAAATGAATTTTGATTATAATCCTTTTTGGGGGGTAATATAGAAAATTTAAGAATAAAGGTTTGCGAACTGTACCGTGTAACATATGAAATTGCCCTTACGGCTTATTGTGAGGGTCTCAAATACAATTATTTTATTATTTGAAAATAGATAGTTTTAAGGTTATTTAAGAAAATATATAAATTGACCTTTCCCGATTGAAAAACTAACCGCAAAACTACTGAGCTTAAAATTCTGAAAAAAATGTAAACAATAGCTCTTTATCTATAGATTACAGGAAAACCTATGATAAGTCTACGGTCTTAAAATAACATGATAAATATTACAATATTGTGCGCATAATCTTACGTGTGCGGTTGGAAAGTATGGGTAAACATGTTTTTCAACTACGATGTTAAGTTTGTTCTTGGGATAAGTTATTGATACGAGCCCGAATCCTACAATAGACAATATATTCAGCAATTTCGGAACCCTCTCCACGCGAGTTCAACTCGCACTTGACCAGTTTTTTTGTGTCAGGAATCGCCCATCTCTCTACCAGACGCCGTTTTTCTTTGTTATCACAGTTTAAGGTAACGTTAATTATCATCTTTCTATATAACAATATGTCTTAAATCTCAATACCAATCCCAATAACATTTTGTAAGCTAT
Organism: Diloba caeruleocephala; assembly: GCA_947459985.1. Lineage (NCBI taxonomy): Eukaryota > Metazoa > Arthropoda > Insecta > Lepidoptera > Noctuidae > Diloba > Diloba caeruleocephala. Next base: position 26,851,640 of record OX381612.1, on the reverse strand, counting down.
TTAAACGTTATTTTTAATACTACAACTCATTTTTAATATATTATAAAGAGAATAAAGAGAAAGAGAACTTAATGGCTGTTGCACGTGATGCTGACGATAGCGGATTTCGATATCAATTGTCCAGTAAGGACAACAGAATACAGGCTTAGAATGTTTAGTTTTAGTTCTAGGTTTTTTTTAAACCTTGCCCCACACTAGGATTTCTCCTATGTCGTGGGTGCGTTTACAGACACAAATTTCACACACAATACACCCAGACCCGGAACAACTATCTGCAGATCATACAAATATTTGTTCCGTGCGGGAATCGAACCCACGACCCAGGGCGCAGCAGTCGACTGTATCAGCCACTGCACCAACCGTGCCGTGGCTGGCTATTATTAGCATCTGTCACAGCGGTCTGTTATGAGGCCCATATGAGTTCAATATTAGCCTTTTACACGCTACTATAAACGATAAAGATCAGAAATAAATATTTACATCATTTGCTATTGTTAAACATAATTGTGTACCTATAACGTAGAACACGCGTGTTTAACTTAAATATGAAAAACAATTCCACAGCGATTGTACAAAATGACTCATTGATAAGCTTGTTAATTTAATTTGCTCGTATAACTTTTTAATTATTATACGTCGAATGTCGTGTGGTGCCGGCTCAGAATACCACCACCTCATCTCCTCCCGTGGGTGTCGTAAGAGTCGACTAAGGGATTAGCCGGAGGATGGGCAGCAGCGGCCTTCGAGTACATTAACAACTCAACTGCGATCGCCAACCCACGTCTGCCAAGCGTGGCGATTATGGCAAAACCCCCCAATGAGACCACAACACACCATTTTGGTCGTTGTGGTGATCTTTCGGGGAGGCCTGTGTCCAGCAGTGGACTTCATTCGGCCGAAATGATAAATGCCGAGGAGCCGAGAACCACCCAGCTCGTGGATACACGACTACTAGTGTATTATAATATCTGTGACGATGGTGACGCGCGGATCGGGATGGTCCGGTACATGAAGTGCCTGGGGCTCACCCCGGACAGTCGCTGGGGCTTCGAAGAGCACTTCATGCCTCGTCCCCCAAGTCAAGAGGGTAGTGGGTACATTACACCGGCTGCTACCCAATCCCGGAGGACCGTGGGAGGAAGTTGCGCCACCGTGTGCGTGACATAGCACAGTACACAGTCAAAGACAAATATGTTTAATTTCAAATAAACCAAATATTGGCACTTATGAAACGTCAGAATCTAAGTTGCACGGTTCCAAAAAGTTGATCTATGGAGAAGAGCCGGCAGGAAACTCCATAGATACTCTTTTAAAATAATTGAGATTACAATGTTGATTGATACAAATTATGGTGAAATATATATCGAGCATTATGTAGGCAAATGAATAAAAAAAAAACATACTAATGTAATATAATTATTATTCGCTATGGCAGTTAACGGCTGACCAGTCCCAACAGACGGCACCCGTTCACGAGCATGACGCATGCATCAGCATCGCTTAGCTCAACCATATTGTAGGGAACCGAACGACTCGATACACAACGCCACCGCCAGCAAGACATTTTAGTGAGCATGACAGACCGATACTACCAGGCAACCACTTTACAGACACCCGGAGATGTGCCTATAAGCGTGGCACAAGTGGTTGGCTCCAGTCGGTGGCTCTAGTGTTATCATACGAGGTCCTGGAGTCCCTTAGGAAGATGACCGCCCCAGTAGTTCTAACCCGTGGGAGTCCGGCATGCCCCTTCACACTTCTCCAGGGCGGAGGGTACCACCGCAGTGCCAGTTATTCTGCTCCCAATCAGTAGTGTTTAAAAACATTACTATGTTCAGATTTGATTGAAGTGCACTGCAGCTAGTGAAATTAAGAGAGCGTAAGAGACTGAATAACGAATGTGTCGAGTTGACGACAGTGCGACTGGGTGCCCCGCAGGACCAGCTCTGGGTAACATTACAATGGTTATGGGCAAGCTTGACGCTTACCACCAGCCAAATGTAAGGGCTTAGCCAGCGCCAGGCTTTAAAAAAAAATAGTTAAAATAAATTTACCTATCGTTCACGGCTTTTGCTAGTTATTATCATGAAGCGATATAATAATTATGTCAACATATACCTTTTTTTTCTTTCTTTATTGGTGCCCAGTGGAAATTCTTCATGAACTTCCTTCGCCCCGGGGAAGGGCGAAGGGGTATGCCGGACTCCTACCGGTTAAAACCACTGGGGCGGTCATCTTCGGCACCTAAAGGAGGCTCCAGGACCTAGTATGATCACACTAGAGCCGCCCACTGGTGCCACGCCTATAGGCACATCTCGGAGAGGGTGACTGTAAAGCGGTCACCCCCCCGGGGGGATTGTAAAGGATCCCCCAAAGCGTCCCACGGCAGCGCGTGACCACATGCGTGCTACCGTCTTCTCTTGGGTAGCTTGGTGTGAGCACGCAGATTCCCCAATCTACGCACCCACGAACCCAGAGGTCCCCACCATATAGCAACGGCAGGGGTTTTCAGGCGTATCGGAATTAGGCGCCAGGGCGGTTGTTACCCCGGCGCCGTGTCCTTCTTCTTCGAGCGGGATCGGCCCTCTCCCGATCCCGCTCTGCAGTCTCCTTCTGGAGCATGACGCTCTCACAGAAGGAGACCACTGCATTCCAGTTTTCGTGCTCTGCCAACATAGCCGACACTACTGCCGGCAGAGAGAGATCTTGCCTGATCCGATCGACCAGGATCCGCCGCTCCGAGGCCCAAGCAGGGCACTCGTCGAGCGTGTACTGTGCGGTGTCCTGGTCGCTATCACAATGGTGGCATTGTGCCGTGGCCTCACGTCCTATCCTGTGCAGGTACGCACCGAAACAACCGTGCCCGGTGAGCACCTGCGTCAGGCGGTAGGTGACGCACTCGCTCCTTCTGAGCCAGGCTCCAAAGAGCGGCAGGACGGCCTCGACGACGCGCTTGGTTGCAAACTGCATCCGCAGGCGATGACGCCACTTTCCAAGTGCGCGCCGCCGAGCTAGCCGCCCCAGCCTATCCAATGCCCCTGGAGGCGCGCCTTCGCCGCTCTGGCGGAGGGAGCGTGTCTGATCGTAGACCCACGCATCCATCTCCGCCAGGATGTCTAATGGCGGAAAACGCACCAGGAAAGTTGCCGCCTCGTAGGACACTGTTCGGTATCCTCGTGCGATCCGGATAGCCACTCTGCGCTGTAGACCGAGTATTTGGTTCTGCAGCGCTGGGCGCCTGATAGTCGAGCTGACCATACATGCGCCCCGTACAGGACCACGGACCCCACGACCCCCCCGTAGAGCCGGCGAACTTCCTCACATGGTCCTCCAAGGTTGGGCAACAGCCTGTGTAGTGCACATAAGTGCTCTTCAAAGCCCCAACAACTGTCCAGGGTGAGCCCCAGGTATTTCATGTACCGGCCCACCCCAATTCGCGCGTTACCAACGCGTATCCACGTACTGGGTGGTTCTCTGCTCCTCGGCAGTTTGTGGAACCATAGCGCCTCGGTTTTTTGAGGCGCTATCCGCAGACTCAGGGCGTGGATTTTGGCCAGAATTGCCACCGCTTGCTCCCTCGACGGACTCCCCGCTGGCCAACACCAGAGTGTTGTCAGCGTAACAGACTAAGCTGACGCCAGCAGGGAGAACGACACACAGGACCGCATCGTAGGCGAGGTTCCATAAGAGGGGGCCGAGAAATGACCCCTGTGGAACCCCGCACGTAATCTCCCTCCGCTTTACGCTACCGTCCCTGCCCACGTAGCGAATGCGCCTATCGCGCAGATAGGCCCCTATGATGCCCTGCAGTTAGGGCGGACACCGATGATAGACTAGTGCCGCCCTAATAGCGCCCCACGGGATGGAGTTCAAGGCATTGACGATGGTCAACATATACCTACGTGGATAAAACATGCCAGAACCACTTTAGGTAATACCTTCGCGGAGCGAAGTTCCATGACCTATATTAAAAGCAATAACTAGGCTTTGATAGTACGCAAGGGCAAAGTTAAGCTATTATGTTAAACTGATTAAACCCAACTCAACAACGAGCGTTCATTGGAGATATTTCCATAATCACCACGCTTGGCAATCAGATTGGTAATCGCAGTATGTTGTTATTGCACACCGAAGGATGAGGCTACTGATACTCTTGATATCAACCCTTAGTGGCCTTTTATGGGGTAGCTTATTCATTTCCAGAAACGATATGGAACAAGAAGCCACTACAACGAACGCTGTATTTTTTTATGAGAGCGGCTGGCCTTATGGCTAGGCATTCTAAAGTTCAGCTCGTTCAGGTCATTGGTGCCCCGGGTCCCCACCTCACCGACGTCGCGGATGCCTATTGCCGCGACATCATTCTCATTACAATCATCATCTGCCACCCGTCCCTGGTCCATCTCGAGTCTGTAGTCTTAAATATGCCCTAAAATATTATAATATACCGATCCAGCTGTCCTGCCATACCTTGTATCCCCCAGCAATGCCTTAAGCCAAGGTTCGAGTCCCGCAGGGGACGCTTTTAGCAGCAGGTTGCTTAGTTTATAACGTTTATTTTTTCTGGCTGGAGGCATCTTTTATCTTCGTCAGAAATTGCCCGGCTAAGCAGCCTCATTTCCCTGAAATGTCTGTAAATAGCCCTAACAGTAAAAAGGTGCCCCGAGTTAGTGAGATGGAGTCGCGTCATAAGAATAAAGTTTGAATTGTAAATAGTCTTAGTCCATATTCTATTTTACATTGTTCTCGCATTATGTTTGTATAGCATGCTTGTCTAAAATTGTAAAAACAATTGTTTTAAGAGAAACCTTGGAGTTTCTTAACTGTTCTTCTTCATAGGAATAACATCAGAAATTATTAGCAAAATTCTTGATTATTTGAAGAGTAAACACGAAGTTAACACAAGTCAAATATTTTCCTGGAACGTTGCCATGAAACAAAAAGTTGGAGGGAGTCATGAGCCCACACAGGCCTTTGGCTATGGAGTGCGTAAAACCTACTCGGCCTACTACTACCTACCTATTACATAGTAAAAATACACGTGAATCGTAATATGGCAAGATCACATCAGTCCGTACGGCGTACGTTCAAAATGAGTAGCTTCAATAAAGTATTGAATTTGTTGACGACATTGAATGTTCGACCTTCACTGAAGCTGCAACAAAGGACTCGTCGATCGAGGCCATACCTTCTAGTGCGAAGCGAAAAGCGACAGGTTAGATTAATATTTCCACGCTGATGGAGTTGCGAGGAAAGCTATCAATGGTTTGAAAATACAAGCCTCTGTCTGGGATATTTGATTTTTTACTTTTAATTACGCTTTTTGATTATTAAAAGTCGTCTATGATAATTATCGGGGTATCTACCATAGTAATCTTGAGGCTAGTCTGTTTCAATGATATCTTCAATTTTTCCGAAGATATGAAGATGATATAGTATTTGTCTACTGGTTTTCTGTACAAATTATTAGGTCCACAACAACGAAGTTGCTGGCAAAAGTTGTTTCACAGCGAAGCTTGTCGCGGTAGCATGCTGCCCACATTATAAATTATGAACGTTTGCAAATTGCCATGTGGTGCCGTTTACGAATAGTACTAACCCATCTTATCCCGTGGGTGTCGTAAAAGGCGACTTAGGGAGTTTAAACCAAAGGAACAGGCAGCAGCGTCCTTTCTGTGGAACAGACAATGAGACGTACAATGAGAGGTCAAACTATACAGGGTTACTAATAATTTGATTTGGAGCAGTGTGTGCAACCTATTTACATAAACATATTGAACCATTCTGCTCTCACCAACCCGCCTGCCAAACGTGAACAAGGTGAGTACTAGCATTCCCGCAAAATGACGACACAATTGTGGAAATCTATGGGGTTCTTTGTTCAGCAGTGGACAATAGACAACCTTTGGCTGTTATGATGTAATGTTGATGATTTTCTCCAATGCATCTTTGCATGGAACTGGAATATTAATATTGAAGAATATCAATGGCCGGTCAATAGGAATGTCCAATTTTTGGCGGAGGCCTGTGTCCAGCAGTGGACTTTATTCGGCTACAATGATCAAAAAAGCATAGAACCGTATGTAAATTAGGAACACACAATCCCGCTTGAGAAAGAAAGAAAACACATTTATTCAGCACAAACATACTGATAGTACAGAACAGAAAGAAAATAGACATAATTTTAGGTAGATAAAATCAAATGTACCAAAAGGGTTACCAACTCATTTGCGGGGCATTAGGTACCCAGCGCTGATTTTCAGTTGGCACCCCTGCAGTGACACATGGACGGAGGGAACGTAATATTAATGTAAATAAAAATGCATACCATTATGGAAGTGGCAAATAACATGAAATAAATATAGGTACATATTAAAAAGTAAAACAGAATATTTAGAGGGTCCAAAATTTATACATAATGTGTGTAAAATTAAAAATAAGGTTTATTGATAGACTAACATTTTTCTTTGAAATTAAATGGGTAGTTTTAGTCATTTAAAACGTAGTGGTTACTTGCTCTGTGCTCATTACATTTTCGCTCGGCTTGACGGCTGGTCTATAATATTTCTTTGTAAGGAAATTTAAGTGCAATATTTAAAATAATGATTTAAAATAGTCATAACACAGCATACAGCAGTCTTGTTTCTCTAATATGTGGTAATTGAGCAATCCTGCTCAAGAACTCGAGGCCCCGGTGAGTTAGGTACTCACCGGGGCCTCGAGTTCAAATAATAATAATGTCATTTAATTATATTAATAAAATAAGTAATTGTTATTGATATTAAATGTTAAAAATAAAACTCGATGAATAGATATACTATCTATTCGTAAGATAAATTTCCCAATGATTAATCCTACTTAGTAGGATTATCATTAGTACAAAATAAATCATAAAAATTAAATGAATTGATTGAATTGATTAAATTGATTAAATTGAACAAATATGCATAGTCAAATAAAAATTTAAATTGAATGAGTCAATCAATTATATAAATTTAATTAATTAAATAAATAAATAATTTACTTTATGATTGCATCCTTTTTTTTTATTGATGTCCAGTGGAAATTCTACATGGAACTTCCTTCACCCCGGGGAAGGGCGAAGGGGCATGCCGGACTCCTACCGGCTAAAACTACTGGAGCGGTCATCTTCAGCACCGAAGGGGGGCTCCAGGTCCTCGCAAGATCACACTAGAGCCGCCCATTGGTGCCACGCCTTTAGGCACATCTCGGAGGGGACGACTGTAAAACGGTCACCCCCTCTAGCGGAGGAAAGGTGACTGTAAAAGGGTTGCCCCCCCAGGCACTTCTCGAGGAGGATTGTAAAGGATCCCCCCAAGTCTCGCTGTGCGCTGTGCTGCGCATACGGTGGCACGTGACCACGTGCGCGCCACCGTCTTCCCGGGGGTCACTCGGTATGAACACGCAGATTCCCCAATCTGCGCGTCCGTGACCCCCGAGGCCCCCCACCGTGAACTGACGGCGGGCTCAGGCGTGTTGGACCTGGGCGCCGGGGCGGTTGTTACCTCGGCGCCGTCTCGTCCTTCTCCGTGCGGGATCAGCCCTCTCCCGATCCCGCTCTGCAGTCTCCTTCTGGAGCATGACGCTCTCGCAGAGGGAGACCACTGCACTCCAATTTTCATGCTCTGCCAACATAGCCGACACTACTGCCGGCAGAGAGAGATCTTGCCCGATCCGATCGACCAGGACCCGCCGCTCGGCCACCCACGCAGGGCACTCCTCGAGCGTGTGCTGTGCGGTATCCTGGTCGCTTCCACAATGGTGGCACTGTGCCGTAACCTCGCGTCCTATTCTGTGCAGGTACGCACCGAAACAACCGTGACCGGTGAACACCTGCGTCAGACGGTAGGTGACGCGCTCGCTCCTTCTGAGCCAGGCTCCGAAGAGCGGCAGGATGGCTTCCACGACGCGCTTGGTCGCGATCTGCAACCGTAGGCGATGTCGCCACATCTCGAGGGCGTGTCGTCGAACCAGCCGCCGCATTCTGTCAAACGCCCCTTATGATTACATCCTAGGAGAAAACGCTAAAACTCAAACGACCCAACATTATCCTCTTCTCCCATAGATTTCCACACTTGTGTCCTAATTGTAGGGGAAGTTTGCCAGTATCAACCACGCTTGGCAGGCGGGCTTGGGAGCGTAGTATGACTGTTGATCCACAAAACTGACGTTGCTTCCCATCACCCATAGAGTGGTGCTATATTCTTAATTCGAATACCACACTAAAAGTGCATCAATATTTTTGAAATTATTATTATAAATTTTGTCAGGTCAAATATAAATCATATTGAAAGTATAATAGTCGAAGACATAATAGTAAAATTGGTTATCCAAACGATAATTAACATCCAAAAATACTCTACTTAATAAAATCATATTTCGCAAGGCACCTCGTGTCTACAACTATACAACAAAATATATAGTGCTAAGTGTCTTATGCACTCGGGGGTCGCGGGTGCGCAGATTGGGGAGTCTGCGTGCTCACACCGAGTGACCCCGGGAAAACGGTGGCGCGCACGTGGTCACGTACCGCCGTGTGCGCAGCATCCTCCCCGAGAAGTGCCTGGGGGGGCAACCCTTTTACAGTCACCTTCCTTCCGCTAGAGGGGGTGACCGTTTTACAGTCGTCCCCTCCGAGATGTGCCTAAAGGCGTGGCACCAATGGGCGGCTCTAGTGTGATCTTGCGAGGACCTGGAGCCCCCCTTCGGTGCCGAAGATGACCGCTCCAGTAGTTTTAGCCGGTAGGAGTCCGGCATACCCCTTCGCCCTTCCTCGGGGTGAAGGAAATCCCATGTAGAATTTCCACTGGAAATCAATAAAAAAAAAAAAAAAAAATAGAGGTGTCTTATGCAAGAGTCCGGCTAGGCCACCACCGTAGTGCCAGATATAATAGACTATTCTTTATTGTACACCATTTTAAAAACAACTACTAAGAATCATTCTATGAACAGTAATTGTACAATGGGCGGTCTTATTGCTATTAGCGAATTCTTACAGACAACCTTTGGATGGACAAGAAAAAGATGGAACAAAGGAGGTAGTCCGTGATGTACATATTACATTAAGTACCTGGACGACCGAGCTTTGCTCGGTATTTTCGTGTTGCTTAACAACGCCATCTGCTGTTGTGTCGTTAAAACAATTAGTTGCTCACAAAAAATAGTATTATTATTCGCCACTAGATGTCAGGAAGAGTCATATTTTTCAGTTGAGACTACTCAAACGCCTATAAAATGACATTTTCTAAAAATGATTCCTAGCTAGATCGATTTATCGCCCCCGAAACCCCCTATATACAAAATTTTATGAAAATCGTTGGAGCCGATTCCGAGATTCCAATTATATATATATATACAAGAATTGCTCATTTAAAGATATAAGATAAGATACGATATAATCAAATAGCGTGTCTAGACAATTAAATATAATACGAATAGGTATATATTCCATAAATTACTTCAATAATATGCAACATAGGTAGACATACTCGTCAACAACTTCGAGGAATAAATAAATAAATAAATAAGTACTTGTTCGTGACGTCACGGGTATATAAAAACAGTAACTGTCCAAGTATTAATTCTTTCAAGTTTCAGCCACAGATGAGAGTTTCAAAGCTGTAGCGTTTTTAATTAAAGGCTACATTTATATTAATTGGAAAAGGTAATTTCAAATCGCAGGTGTGAACGACGTTGACTAGTTTAAGTACACTTTAATATACATCTCATCTCATTTCGGCCGAATGAAGTCCACTGCTGGACACAGGCTTCCCCAAAGATCACCACAATGCCAACGCCTGGGTTGGCGATCGCAGTTGAGTTGTTAATGTACTCGAAGGACACTGTTGCCCATCCTCCGGCTAATCCCTTAGTCGACTTTTACGACACCCACGGGAGGAGATGGGGTGGTGGTATGCTGAGCCGGCACCACACGGCACTATATATTAATATTGGTTGAAAGATATTACGGACTATGTAATTATCCTACACACTCTTAAAAGTCCACTGCTGAACATAGGCCTCTCAATTATTACTTCAATTAGCGGTCATATTCCTATAATCACCACGCTTGGCAGGCGGATCGGTGATCACAGTTCGTTGTTATTAGCACACGTTAGTAGGGTTACCAGAAAGGAATTTTCCTAACCGGATTCCGGTATTTTTTTCATATCGGCCATTTATATGTCCACTGCTGAACAAACTCCCCCATTGATTTTCACAAATGTGTCATAATTTTGGGGGTATTTGCCAATACTCGACACGCTTGGCAGGCGGGTTGGTGAGCGCAGTTATTTTTTGTTTTTTTAGACGTTGGCCAATACTAGGATTTCTCCTGTGTCGTAGGTGCGTTTACAGACATGAATTTCACATATAATACACCCAGACCCGAAACAACTACCTGCAGATCATACAAATATTTGTTCCGTGCGGGAATCGAACCCACGACCCGGAGCGCAGCAGCCGACTGTATCAGCCACTGCACCAACCGTGGCTATTGTTCCACAGAAAGGACTCTGCTGCTCTGCTGCCATCCCTTTGGCTTAAGAGTCCCTTAGTCGCCTTTTATGACATCCACAGGAGATGGAGTGGTGCTATATTCTTAATCTAGAGTCTATATGGTGGTATAGTCAATCACTTGCCGGGAACCACACGGAAAATGTATAAATTATATTTAATGATATAAAAGTAATTACCTTATTTGTACTGTGCCTTTATTTACTTAATTGTAATTCCGTGTGTTGTCCGAACAGTATAGTACCACTCCATCTTCTCCCGGGGATATCTTAAAAGGCGACTAAGGTCTCTAAACCGGAGGGATGAGTACTGACAAATTCCCCCCAAAATGTCGACGTGCGACATTTAGTCTATGGGAGAGGCCTTTGCTTAGCAGTGAACGTCTTTTGGTTGATATGATGATCCTGACCTTTATGTAGATTATTTATTATATTTATTAAAAGTACATAACTACTCATTAACTTTGACCAACAGCAGAAGTAACAAAGAATTAAAAAAATTGCCAATATTGATTCGCAATCAAAGCCCCTATATTGACCTGTTCCAATTGACTGATTGATGATAGAGGTGACTCAAATAAAACTAGAATGAGACAAATACTCACCTACACCGGGATTGTTACGCAAGAAGACTGGCACATCACAAATTTATTTTATGCGTCCTATTATATTTTTAAATTGATTTTACACAACCATCAAAAAGTTACTTATATCAAAATAATTCTAACACTGATACCAAAATAATAAATCAAATTTCGAACATCACAGCACTCTAACAGTCATTATGTCACAGGCACAAGAAAAAAAACATTCGAAAAATAAAAACTATAACAGAGATGGCGGTCTCACTTTTTAATGACAAAAATTGCGCGTGTTTTTGCTATGAGTTGGTTAATTTTGTAAATTTTTGTGGTTTTTCTTTGATTTTTTTGTGTGAACTCGAATATTCGGCGTTGTGAGAGGGGCGCGTGCATTCGGCCGCTCGGGCTGGGGCGGCGGTGTAGCAGCGCCGTATCGACGCGGCGCGCCGGCGCGGACTTTGCAACCCTATACACAGGGAGGTACTTAGACGCTGAATTTATTCGATATTGAGTGACATACATCTAGCAATGAAAATGTTAGCTAGATTTGTCTTATCGATAAGTAATCCACAAGACATGGCATGATAATATAAATTAGTTATTTCTTTATTATTTTTCGTTCTCAATCAAACACAGGCAAATGCGTATCCCATAAACGTGGCTCCTTATAAATGTTGAGCAAGACTATCATTAATGGTGATCAGTCCTCACGTGCGTAAGTAAGTTCGCGTATACTCACTAAAATACACAAAATAAGATGATATTAATTGTACCCTTTTTCCATTTTCTATCTCTTATAGTATAATTACAGATGGAGAACGTGAATCTTACGGTAGCAAATGAACAAAGACTGGAACTTTGGAAAAACAAAAACAATTGTAATTGAGAGTCAAGTGTTTAGTTTCGAGTAACTGTTAATTAATTTTTTGATTTCATCATCATCATCATATCAGCCACAAGATGTCCACCGCTGAACAAAGGCCTCTTAGTTTTCCACAACGAGCGGTAACATGCAGCCCTCATCCAACGACTCCCAGCGGCATTCACCAGGTCGTTTGTCCACCTCATTGGAGGTCGTCCCACTCGAAAACCTTATTGCCCCAATGACCATCAGTTCTAAGAGCTATGTGCTCCGCCCATTGCAACTTCGGTTTACTAATTTTTTTTATTCGATTTGTGTCCGGATATAGTTTATAGCACCACTCCTATAAAATACCCCAGGAAATAAAAGACACGTTAAATTACAACGTATTTAAAGTAAAATGAAATAAATACTTAAACCAAAATCCTATTACACTTTGCAAGAGTTTTTTGAAGACAAGACAAAATTTGTATCTTGTGATTAAACAAATTCTATACGTACTAAGTAAATAATATTTATATTATACAATAAGAATGATCAGATTTCGCTTTATTATTAATATAATATTAAAATCTACAAGATGTATCAAAAATTTATAATTAATATAAATAACCGCTTAATAATCGCCTTAACCTTTCATCGTTTCGGCCGAATAAGTCCACTGCTGGACAGGCCTCCCCCAAAGATCACCACAACAATCGATATGGGTGTGTAGTGTGCTCAGTGGGGGGTCTTGCCATAATCACCACGCTTGGCAGACGGGTTGGCGGTCGCAATTGAGTTGTTGTGTGCTCGAAGGACGCTGCTGCCCATCCTCCGGTTTATCCCTTAGTCGGCTTTTACGACACCCACGGGATGAAATGGTGATCGCCAATGTCAAGTATAATGCCACCACCCCGGTGGCATTCTGAGCCGGCACCACACGGCATGCCTTAACCTTAACCTTTAATAAGTATGTATTAATCTCTTCCTTTTAATATTTTAAGCAAACAAAAATACTATTGTTATTGTATAGTAAAATTGCTGCGCCCTAACAGGGTTTCATATTGATACGCATCTAATTTTCTGTTAACTTATGAACATATGAATGCAATAAAGATTTGACTTTTTTTCCTTCTCCTCCCATGGATGCCGTAAAAGGTGACTAAGGAGAGCGCCCACCCGACTTCATAAATGAAGTTTTTTTTCCTTTTCAGTGGTTTTAATATTTTTATATCGTGAAGGGTTTTTGAAGTCGGTATATTTTTTGTTAAAAAGTTTTATTAAGTAAAGTCCTCGTTATTGTGATAGTAAGGTTAAGTTTGGCGGTATGATCCAATAGCTACTATCGTTTATTTTATTAATTAAAATAATACCTATACGTATCGATACATTAAATTAAGAAATCGTTCGCAATATTCCAGACAAAACTATATTTATTCTAGAGATTTTTTTTTACGCTTTGGTACAATACCATAGGCCTAAATGTCACATCTTGTCTTCTTAATGTTTACACTTTTTATTTTAATTCGATCACAAAATATAAAAGTATACACTTATTATTGGTTAAGCTATCATTTCTCTAACAATCTAGGCCCAAAACCACCCATGACCTTTAACGGACCGATCGTCGTCGGATTCATGCCAACCAGACGTCAGAAATTTGGCTCATCAGAAAGTCGGAAGGCTTGCTCTCCATACATCTTGTACTGGAACCAGCACACTATCAGAAATTCGCCTCAATGTTGAGCGGACGCCCCTATGCTGCGTACGTGTGTGAAGTGAGTGAGGATTTTTTTTTAGAAAAATCGAACGAATAATCATTTGGAACCGTACGACGTTGCCACCATATTTTTTTTAAATTTTCTGTTTTGTGAAATATTTTATAAATATGTAAAGATTTATTTAAATTATTTATTAATTGCCGTGTGGTGCCGGCTCAGAATGTCACCACCCCATCTCCTCCCGTGGGTGTCGTAAAAGTCGACTAAGGGATTGGCCGGAGGATGGGCAACAGCGTCCTTCGAGTACATTAACAACTCAACTGCGATCGCCAACCCGCCTGCCAAGCGTGGCGATTATGGCAAAACCCCCAAATGAGCCCACATCACATCCATATCGGTCGTTGTGGTGATCTTTGGGGAGGCCTGTGTCCAGCAGTGGACTTCATTCGGCCGTTATATATTAATTGAAACACCGTACAACGTTGCCTTATACTTGACATTGGCGAAATTTTGGAAGATACTCTACAGAAGTCATAATCTAAGAGAAAAAGATGAAGAAGTGAGTGAGACAGACGATGACGGAATTGCTACAATTTGACCTACTTGCAACCTTAGTAATTTAGAACTTATTCCTACCCCATTCATGAAGTAAGATTGTCTGGCTTCCGCCTAACTTAAAGTACCCCTCGAAGAGGTTGAGCTTATAAAGTGACAAAAAAAAAAACAATTTCCACTACCATCTACAACTCTAAACACTCACACTGCAAAATACTCATATCAAGATGACATTTCCATGATCACTTCTGATGTAATTTTTAATAAGATTTTTTAATTTTGAATAATTTCTTATGGACGTCAATTGGTATTGCATATAAACATGACATCTCTCCAAAAATGTGAAAGATACATGTTAAAATTAAATCATGCGTCCAAGTTGGTCCCTTGCTGTCCGAAAAACTACGGAGGTTCTACTCGCAACGGAAAAGCACGAACGCTCCCGAGATACGCCGAAGTCCAACTTGTCTGAAGTTGTTACTGTGTCCAGTATAGATTCAGCTCCTCCCCCTCCCTTAGAATCTCTTTTATAGGATGCCAAGAACGTAATAATGTTACATATAAGAGCTCCTTTCATTGTGGTTAGATTTAACGGGGCATGCGCGTCGTGCATTGATGGGTTGGTTAAACCAGGTGTTTCAAGAATATTAGTCGTTCAGTATGTTCTAAGATTATATTAGGATTAGATCTCAGAAATTCCTCATCATTTGGAAATCTCTATACTATATATAGATGTTATCCTAACTATATGTTTTCTTATGTGGATGGATGGATGTGCTAGGCGTATAAATACCCCAGTGCACGTCGCCGTAGCGGCGTTAAGACACCTCATGGGGGAGTGGCTGGACAGGCAGCATGGCGCCCTCATCTTACGGCTAACCCAGATACTCTCGGGACACGGATGTTTCTGAACTATCTGTGTCGCAATGGCTTAATAGAGACGCCCGGCTGTCACCATTGTGGACATCGCACTGCCTGTAAAGAGCAAAAGCTTGAGCTTCCGCAAAAGACGCACCGGGTGCCCGGAGGGCGGTTGGCAATCTGCGGCCTCCTTGAGTTGCGGTCTGCGAACGTCGGACTCGGCCCGATTCAGGTGGCGCGGCTTCCACGCGTTCTTCTCTAGAGGATTGGGTGGCTAGATAGGCCGAACAAGGGTTGGCAAGTTTGGCTTCCACCAAAACGAGTAGCAGGTAAAGACCTGTGTGGGGTGCGGTGAAAGCGTTAGAGTATCCCGCGTTCCCAGCACAAGGTAAGTTGAAGGAATGCTGGTGTTTTTAGCCGGTAAGGGACCAGCACTCCCTTCCACATTTCTCAGGGTGAAGGATGTATACGAAGATTGCCCAATAATGGTGTATAAATACCCCAGTCAGGAGAGTGATTAATATTTTACTTGGCAAGTGCAATCGCGCCCGTAAATTACGGAGTTCTAACTGTATTCTGAAAAACGTATTTTTTATATAATTGGTCTAAATGTGTGGTCTAAAGGAGATTTAATCAGAGTACTAATCTCATTAAGCTAAAATGAAGTTGCTAAGCACAAGTTCTGTGTGGTCCAATAAAACAAGCTGTGTGAGAAAGAGACAGAGTATCTCGATATCCAAAATGCTTGGAATTGAGATGCTTTAATGTTCATGGGCGTATATTGACGTACTTGATTTTGTTGTATCAAATGCCTTTACTTTTTATCTTGACGTTGAAGTACGTTATCATTTGTTACAATTGATTATCCTAATTTGTGTCATGACATTTGACTATCGTATATCTGTTTACACATCAGCCCGAAAACGTTTACTGCAGATCATGGGCTTCCCAAATGATCACAACAATGAGGGGTCATAATCTGGTCACACCCAGACCTGGAACAACTACCTGCAGATCATACAAATGTTTGTTCCTTGTGGGAATCGAACACGTGACCTGGAGCGCAGCCGCCGACTGTATCAGCCACTGCACCAACCGTACCGTGAGATTGGTGATCGCAGCATGTTGTTATTAGCACACGAGAGGGTGCTGCCCATCCTCTTGCGATCAACTCTTAAGTCCCCGTTTACGACACTTATGGGTGGAAAGGGGTAGGCTATTCTTTGACGGGAACCACACGGAATCTGTATGGTGCCAGCTAAGAATACCACTACCCCATCTCATCCCGTGGGTGTCGTATAAGGCGACTATAGGATAAGCCGGAGGATGGGCAACAGCGTCCTTCGAGTACATTTATAACCTAACGTCGTGTATCGGGTCGCTTAGTATCCCTACAATATGGTTGAACTGAGCGTCGCTCATGCATGCGTCATGCTCGTGAACGAGTGCTGTCTGTTGAGATTGGTCAGCTTAATACTGCCATGACAATTTAATCATATTTTTTTCTAAATATCAGGCTTGTTTAGTGTGGACTTTTTAAGAAGTTTACTTTTTCTGCTACATTGTCCTCACATTATTTATTTTGTGAACAATGTAATCAAAAATACTGTAACAATTATTATGATTTAAAAAGAGTAACCATGGAGTTTCCTGCCCGTTCTTCTCCATAGGAAATCAACATCTTGGAATAAGTGCCTGCATATATTTACATGAATTAAAATATTTTTATCTTTATCTTTAACTGCAATCGTCAACCCATATGCCAAGCGCGGCGATTATGTCGAAACTGCCCAATGAGCACACAACACAAACCCATATCGGTTGTAGTGGCAATCTTTGGGGAAGGTTTCTGTCCAGCATTGGACGTTTTGTGGCTGGAACGAAGATGATAATGACACGGAACCTATTTTAAATAACATTAATTACATGATATTTATTTAACATATTATTTATTAATACTGCACATAAGTGCGACTACTGTGTGGGTAAATTATTTATACTTATATGCTTCACGTATATTGCAATGTATGCAATGGGTTAACTTACTATTTTCCTTATAACATTAATCCCGGAGAACAGATTAGAGCAATTTCCTCACCCTTCTGATACAAATATAGCATATCACAAGGTGATCTAGTAAGAAGCAAACAAATCGTAGGGCAGCTTATGGCGAGCCGTAAGTGGAGACCATGCATAACATAATGCCCCAGACACTGGGTCAGGGTCTCGCCCCCGGCTTGCCTTTATTGGTTGGAACCTGCTGGACTGCTCGCAGGATTCTCATCTCTGGCTTGCGTTAGTTGGCAATCAAGGGAAGCCGTCAAAGGTTGAGGGTGGAAATAAAGAGAAAACCCGCTCCGAGTTTTCGAGACGCGCGTCGGTGAAACCGGTGCCGCACCTTTTGACACCTCGAGCCGCTGACGCCGTGTTGCTGTTTTTCGCCTGTAGTGGTAGTTTATCTTGTAAGTGGCATAAATTCACTGTCTGCGACACAATTTGGTTAAAAGTTAAGGCAGACTGCTATGCTATGGTGCTATTTCCGTTTACTATAAGTTTTTAATCCATATAACACATATAAGATTCCTTATCATTACAGCTCCAACAGTTTTACACCTCCGGGGCCAACCGAAGACTGTATTTTTATGGCGCATCCCTGGAAACACCCCGGTTAGTGTCCCAATTACATTTTAAATTAAAATCGTCGAAA
The DNA here is from genome assembly GCA_947459985.1 of Diloba caeruleocephala. Lineage (NCBI taxonomy): Eukaryota > Metazoa > Arthropoda > Insecta > Lepidoptera > Noctuidae > Diloba > Diloba caeruleocephala. Next base: position 26,833,836 of record OX381612.1, on the reverse strand, counting down.
GAGCCTGGGGTGCAATTATAATATTAATAAGCTCAAACATCCATACATCCTTGAATACAGAATTGAAATAACGGTGATAACCCAATTTGATATTTGCTAAGACTAGTCTTCATGTTGACCGTCTGCAACGTGTCCTTCAATAGCTCCAATCATGTCTTAGCGAATACCAAATTGGTTTTTCACCGTTATTTCAATTCTGTATTCAAGGATGTACGGATGTTTGAGCTTAGGGAATTGCACCCCTGTTTACTGAACGCATGTCCCTGCCTAAGCCTATCAAAACACTGAGCTCGTCCTTGCAGAGGAGTAACCGCTTAAAGAGGAGGCATAAATAATAATTTAAGCCTTTAAATAGCTTTAAAAATGTGATTGGGACAACATCATCTCACGTGCTGCTTCCATGTGTACTGAAATAATCTTCGGCCAAGGCACTCATTATTATGCACATCAAACGTCACAAGGTCGTTTGATTCTTAAATATTGACCGCTGAATATGCACCTACATAATATTATTGTAGCGCAAGGCCTTTTCTCCACTATAACTTCTATCTCCAATTATAATAATGTGAAATTCAGTAGTCTGTCTGGTAGCCTATCTATTTGTTTGTTACGCTTTCATGTTTAAACTGCCGAGCTGATTAATTTAGAATTTAACTGGGGATTCAAGAAATGAATGTGCTTTTCGATGCGGATAAAAAAACTGATTTAAATAAAACACTTTTAAACGGATGTATCGCGTATATTTTAAGGTTTCGAAAACTTTATAGCTTGTGTGGTAGCAGGGTTTTAATTTTAATTTCAAGCTAGTATTAGGTACAGCTTAAAGCGCTGTATCTTCATCTGGTTCTTCTACAGCGGCTGGTGCTAAAAAAAGTCATTGCTATAGTATCTAAATGAGATAAAGTAATGTATGATAGGAAACAACTTTAAAATAAATTTGCAGGTTATAAAACAAAACAACATATGAAAAATTGAAAATGCATTTTGATAAATCGCCAATATTGGGTGTATCAAAGCCATAGTATATACATTTTATTAGACCAGCGAGTTTATTGTTATATCAGGATGTTGTCTGCAGGGAAAGTGGGCATTCATGGGGTGCAATATGATAACCGGGTTACAAATGACAAAATCAACCAGTACCGGGGCCTGATAAAGTTATATCAACGTATTGGAGAGCATTCATCAAGAGAACTTTAACTATAGGAAACAACTTGATAGAGTCACATACACGAAGAAGAAGAAAAAAATGGAAACCTTCATTTGGCACTGTTTATCAAAGAGCAAAATTGGACTTCTGGACTCCTGGAAGGCCTGGTGACCTGAAACACAGGCTTCGGCCTAGCTTAGGCACCAGTCTCCCACAGTAAATTTGAATAATACTGTAACTGGGCAATACTGTATTCTGTTGCAGCTATTTATTATTGTGGTGAGTGATAAATTACTTACTTACTTACTTACATAATAACTGTATAAGTGCAGACTAAGGTAAATCCTAAGATTTCCAAAAAACCTTACCAAGTCTTAATGATAAAAGTCCAAAGTGTTCTGTGATTATCGTTAAATTTCGACTTCGCTAGCATTCACACGGTAAATCTTAAGACACGGTAAATGTTGAAAATATTTGCAGCTATTGCCTCATATGTGATTATATCACTGTGAATATTCGATGCACAGTGTATGTGTTGCATGTATGTTAACAAATACCAAGCTAGCTGGTGAATGTCCGTTTATTATTCTTTTCATAACGATTTCGGTCACACACCAGTGAAATGATGCACCACGATGACTTTGGTGAATCTTCGATATCTTCATTATGAGTGTTGAGTGGTTCGCAGAAAATGACGGGCTCAGGAGTACTCGACATAGGCACCGGGGTGGTCGTTTTCCCGGTGCCGTGTCCTCCTTCTCAGAGCAGGATTACTCCTCTGCGGCTTCCGCTCTGAGATCAGTGGTGGCATTGTGCCGTGACCTTGCGATCTATACTATAGTCAAATATTCTTGAAAGACGCTGCTGTCCATCCTCCGGCTAATCACACAGTCGCTTTTTATGACACACACGCGTTGAGAACCCATCACACCATCACACGGCACGGTAAGTATATAAGTATTAAAGAGCTTATTCTGTATGTACGGCGATCACCAATCTACTAGCATCTCTGATACTTATCGATTTAGCCCAAATGTTGATACTCAACAAAAATGTACAGTGGAAATTCTACATGGAACTTCCTTCACCCCGGGTAAGGGTGAAGGGGTATGCCGGACTCCTACCGGCTAAAACCACTGGAGCGGTCATCTTCGGCACCGAAGGGGGGCTCCAGGTCCTCGTAAGATCAAACTAGAGCCGAACAAAAAAAAAAAAAATTTAACTATCATAGATTACTTACCGTACTGTTCTTCTCTGCTCCATTTTTTTATTGCTAATACCATTAGTAGACTGGCCCCAGCAATTGATGGTATCACTATAAGCAGGATTTTTTCTGTATCATAACTCTCAAAAGCAAGACTTTTTGGTCCCGGTCCTGTTCTATTCCCATATCTCTGAGACTTATTTTCACCACCGGTGTAATTTTTTTCTTCACTGTCTATAAATTTCGTATTATTTTCCTTTCTTGTATGGTTATTTATACTTTCATTCAGTTCAACAGAGTTACAGCCCTGTGTCATACATTTTTCTGTATAATTTGAAGTACAGTTCTTTGGTAGATTAACTATAGAATCGACTTTAGTAGTATTGTGATTGTCTTTGATGCAGTCATCTGTGATCTTTTCTTTTGGAAATTTTACTTGCGATATATTTTTACTTGAATCAAAGATATATTTAAATGTTGTAGTATTTTTGAAATCCGCGGTTTTATAATCATCTAAATCTATAAATTCGCATTCTAATATTGTGTGATTCTTATGGAGATGTAAGTAAATGCATAATAAAATAATACTTTGTTTGTCAAATGGTTCTTCGTTTGCATCAATTAATTTGTTTAAACATATAGTGCCATTACTTAGAACAACGGCTAATTCTACTTCTTCTATTTTGATTGAAGAATTATCCTTTATACAGTTGGAGAGTTTAAATTCCACCACGTTAGATTCTAGAAGCTTCTTATTAATATTATTTGTACCTAAGCTTATAATAATTCCTTCAGTCATACTTAATAGCAAGTTTTCACTACAATTATTTCTGTTTTTTGTGATAAAGTGCATTTTTATTATATTTTCCTCTTTAGCTCTAGACAAATTGACTTCATTTATCACAGTATTTCTATCATATATTTTGGTCTCGTTGAATTCTACATCACTCCTTATCATTGTATTGTTAAAAAATTGTTGTTTATCCTCTATGGTTGTTATTGGGTCTGCATGCTTATTTGTACTATTTATATTTCTACTATTAAAACATTTATTTAAACGCATTATACTGTAGTCATCATAGGTGTGATTTAATTCAATGATCTGGCAGTAAATAAATATTAAATTGTTTAATTCTGTTTTAATGGCTGGGCTTATTTGAGTAGTGTAACTTGTATTATTGTTTTTATCTAGCGGAAATAAACCCTTTCGGATATGATCATCAAGTTCTGTGGACTCACATTCTAAATTTAGTGAATAATTATCTCTACTGTTCAAGTCCTTTGTGCAGTTAGCATATTTGATACTTGTATTATTTTTAATATAATTTGATTTAAAATATACATTCAGATGATATTTAGGTTTACTGCTTATTTCTTGTATGGTAGAACTTTTGATGTTTCTTTCACATTTAGAATTTTCTATAAATTTACAAACTAATGTCACGGTTTTAAATTGTTCGAACGGAGGATTTATATCTTTTGGAACATTACTGTCAGTAGAGTTAATATCGGTGAAATTTGAAGGTACGAAATTCGTAAAAATTGGTTGTATCGTACTATTTTTATCTCGTTTTAATGTAATTTCAAGTGTTTGAGATGTTTCATTTTGACTATTAATATATTTATTCTTTTCCACATCATCAACGTTATGATTTTTGGCATCGGCACAGACAAATTCTGCATAATCACAGTACACTACATGATTATCAGTTGTAAACGTTTTAATTTTTTTACTAATAAACTTTGAATTGTTTCGCATAACGCTATCATTAATGTATGTTATATTCACATCATACGTTGACTTATCAATTTCTTGAGTCATAGTGTGATTTGAATTGTTACTTTGACATCCATATGTATAATTAACTGTATTGCATTCTAAGACTTCTGTAGTTGCATTTTTGTCAGGTAGCGTGCTAGGTATGAGCAAATGGGTTTGATTGGTTATTTTACTATTTTCTAAACAAGATGATGCCAAATCTGGACTCCTGCAATCGAATTCTAGAAGGCATCCTATATACCCGTAGATTTCGTTATACACGTCCGTTGAATTGTATGGATAGGACAGTTGACTCCAATTTATTTCATTTCTAAAACATAAATATATTTAATTAGTAATCAATCAAGTAAGCAATCATGTTTAATAATTACACATAATTCTAAACTCCATGTGGGGTCTAGATTAAGAATATTGCACCACTCCAACACCTCCTGTGGATCTCGTAAAGGGCGACTAAGGGACTCTAATCCAGATGGATAAGGTATGGGATCAGGTGGAATAACGGGATAGGGGAGGCCTTTGTTCAGCTATGGACATCCTTTGGCTGATGTGATAATAAAAATTATTAGTATTTTAATTACTAAATAAGGACCATAACCATTTATCTAACGTTATTTTTTTTTTCTGTATGGCTTTTCGCACACTTCCCGAGAGGGATGTAGTTGATTAACCGGACAAATAACTAACGTTAAAATGTGCCTGCCTTAAATACTAAATGTATGTTAGCATCATGTGCACATTATAAGTTCGATTGAAGAAGATAAAGCTGCTAAGTTCACTTCATTACCGATCCCGTGCCTTCAACGTATATGCATTTTAAATGGTGTTTTGATACAACTTACATTCCTATGGGTTCCAACGTATGTTTACCGGAACAAGACACCTCTTTCAAGATAATGACGTACTCTTCGCATTTAGAGTCACAAATATCGAATGTGTAGGCGATCTGAAAGATATACAATGGACTATGTATTTAGTATTATTCAGTATATGTCTAGGGAAGGTTTTTCCGCCTAACCATTAAAAACCGAAAAAATCCCGCTAAACAAATATTAATTTTCATTTACAAAACACTTAATAAAATTATCACCATGGATGCTCCATCAGCATCATCATAAAGAGGATATCAGCCAAAGGCTGTCTACTGTTGAACAAAGGCCAAGGGAGAATTTGACGGCCCTCACCAAGTCAAAAATCATCATCATCATCACTACAACGACCGATATGGGTGTGTTGTGGGCTCATTCTCCCCATTTTGCCATAATCGTCACGCTGGGCAGGCGGGTTGGCGATCGCAGTTGAGTTGTTAATGTACTCGAAGGACACTGCTGCCCATCCTCCGGCTAATCCCATAGTCACCTTTTACGATACCCAAGGGATGAGATGGGTTGGTGCTATTCGTAGCCGGCACCACACAGTAAAGGAAATACAATATTTCAAATAATCATACGCATGTCCAGAATTACCAATAATATCTAGTAATAAAAAAAAATACAATAATGTCAAAATTATAGAAAGTTTGAATATATAATGTTTGACTGAGTGAGTTAAACTGTCAACTGATGGCCGTTGGGGCAAAAAGGTTCTTGAGTGGAGATCGCGCACCGGAAAACTCAGCGTGGGACGATCTCCAACGAGGTGGACAGACGACCTGGTGAAGGTCACTGGGAGTCATTGGATGAGGGCGGCATGAGACCGCTCACTGTGAAAATCTAAGGAAGCCTTTGTTCACCAGTGGACGTCCTGTGGCTGATATGATGATGATGATGATGATTCTCAGGCAAACTTACTCCATACGTGTTAAATAAGATAGTCTTGAGCTGAACCCAGCGACCAGCAATATTATCATTTTATCATTTTATCATATTATAGATATAATATTAGATTTAAAAGAACTCATGATAACTCTAGTAAAGGATGTGGTAGTATTGTAAAAGCGGATACCAAGCCCCACAAACGAACCATGCACTTTGTGAAATCTATGATATGGAACGCATAATTTATGCCTATTTCTAGTATTACGTTGTTAACGTCACTATTTTAAATTAATATAAATTATGTTGGTAAAAATAAATTGTGATGCAACAGTGAGAATACCAATGTCCTTGAAATAATCTCTAAGAGAAACCCATGCACCTAACTAATATTTGGCTCGAACAGCTCGTTTCTGCAGAATGAATATACATTCAATGTAGCTTTACCCCATAGTAAAATTCTGTAGGACATGATATTATGATAATAACTAAAATACACTAACCGAGCTGTATCCACGTCAGTAAGTTATCTAACTTTTCGGAAACCATAAGCTGCAGAACTAAGGTTTCCTGCGAGGCAAGACATTTGTGCCCCCACTGGACTATTTTATCTCTCCAAAAACACAGTGGTATCTACATTTTCGAGTAACTCGTTATTGAGAACAATGTTGGGTCCTAGATTCTTTACATTCAGCATTGTGAATTTAATACACCTCGTTTTCTTGGCATTCAGTACTAAGTTATTCACCGTAAACCAATGTGTAACCACTGACAGTGTACTGTTCACTTCATCAAAGTGTTGTATCTTTCTCTCTCACTTAAAAATGAGGGAGTTGCCATCTGCAAACAGTACAACGTCGCAGTTGTCCTTTGACTAGCTGACACCGTCTTACATTATTTTAACTACTTCTGAGAATTCTGACTTATCCACTCTTCGTCTGACCTGACGCAGCTGAGGACCGTATAGCTTCGCTTGTGACCACTCTAGTCCAATATGCAAAAGTAGTCCATAAAATCATAAGTAGGAAGTATTAATTGTCATATTAAAATTATTCTTTTAAAAATTCGTATCAGCTTGCTTTATATAAAATATGAAATAAAACCAAATGATTACATTGTCGTCCGGATTACATCAAATCAAGCAAGTATTGCAGCAAAGTTTCAAAACGATACGACAGTAACAAGTAGGTTAAAATCGACTTCCAAGATTTGTTTACATAGGTTAGTTACCTATATGTAAGTGAAGCTAATAAAATCGTATTAATAAAAACACACTACAACTTCAATAGTATTTTATGGCTATCTCATACATGCATTATAATTTATTTTATTGTCGGAGCAAGTGTTTACATAAGAAGTTGTTAACCCCTGCTGGGGAGTCCGTGGGGGGTCAAAATGAGTTCGAATGAGACGGTACAAGTTCATCTATGTAGGTATCGTTGTATTTTAATTACCGGTGACCAGCTCTATTTTCTCTGAATGTAAACAATGGTTATGTATTTTGTTTCAATGTCAAAATACACTCCAGTCGCTTTTTTTTCAAATCAGTGTGGCCGAACAAGGGTCTCGGTATCTATAATCTAAAAGCTTCCTCGCAAGGGGGGCTGACTTTACAGTCATCCACTGAGATCTGCCTAAAGGCGCGGCACCAATGGACGGCCTTAATGTGATCGTACGAGGACCTTGAGCTCCCTTTCGGTGCCGAAGATGACTCCAGTAGTTTTAGCAGGTAGGCATATATGCTGTCTGGCATTTCCAACAGGTTAATAAAATAAGAGTCACCTAAAAGTAAGCAATCAGTACCACTCATGAATATCCTCAACAACCGAGTCGAGCAGAGGAGGAGGTTTTTGTTCCCACTTCTCCTTTTTCTTTTCTGAGTAATTTCGGTGCGGGTTCCAAGACAGTTATTCATTTCTCTGGGACACACTAAACTTCATTGGTCGGTGTTCTTTCCGGTGTTCGCCATTGTAGATCCTGGCTTACAGGAGTTGCAGTAGTTGGGAATGTGTGGCGGGCTTGTCCTAAATAAAAAAAACCGAGGAGTTCCCTCGTAGATTAGTTGCCGAAAAACGCGGCCGGGAGCTGATTCCACATTTTAGTCGTACGGGGCAAAGAGTGACGAGTACACCGTCCAGTGCGAGAGCGCCAAGCAACAAGGCGGTGAAGATGCAATTTGGACATGACTCGAGTGGTGCAATGGTGGAAACTGCTGGGGAAATGTAGAACAGTTGACGGCATGGTTGGTGCAGTGGTTGATACAGTCGGCTGCTGCGCTCCGGGTCGTGGATTCGATTCTTGCATGGAACAAATATTTGTATGATCTGCAAGTAGTTGTTCCGGGTCTAGTGTATTGCAGGTAGTTGTTCCGGGTCTAGTGTATTGTGTGTGGAATTCATGTCTGTTATCGCACCCACGAAACAGGAGAAATCCCAGTGTGGGGCAACGTTTAAAAAAAGTTCCTCGGAGCACTCCCCATTATTTATAGTAATAGATGATGTTTTTCTTCTTCTTTCGTGTAGTTAGTGGCCAGTGGTCGGAGTTGTTCAAGCCGCCCTAAGGCCTCTGACTTTGCTTAAGGACTGCCGTCTTATGAAAACAACAGAGGGGATGACTGTAAAGCGGTCACCCTCTCTAGCGGAAGGCAGGCGACTGTAAAAAGGTCGCTCCCCAGGCACTTCTCGGGGAGGATTGTAAAGGATCCCCCCAAGCCTCGCTTTACGCTGGAACCACGCACTGTGCCGTAACCTCGCGTCCTATTCTGTGCAGATACGCACCGAAACAACCGTGACCGGTGAATACCTGCGTCAGACGGTAGGTGACGCGCTCGCTCCTTCTGAGCCAGGCTCCGAAGAGTGGCAGGATGGCCTCGACAACGCGCTTGGTTGCGAAGTGCAATCGTAGGCGATGTCACCACATCTCGAGTGCGCGCCGTCGAGCCAGCCGCCTCAGTCTATCGAACGCCCCTGAAGGCACGCTTTCCCCGGTTTGGCGGAGGGAGCGTGTCTGGTCGTAGACCCACGACCGCCAGCCTACCTACCGAAATACAGAATCGAAACCGTGATACACGCAGACAACACTTACATCTGCCAAAGAATTATCCGGTTCTCTACTGTTCACTACACCAGTTGCACTCGCTGATACTGATCAGCTGGGTATGGCCGCCTCGCGATAATAGACGATGTGTAACGTAATGTTCCACCGCTTGAAAAGCGCGTGGTTACCGATAATAGGTTTAGGTAAGTTTGTCGCGGAGTGCCTCCCTTGTTTCCTTCCCGGTTAGCTCAACTAGGAGGCTCTCTCCACGGCAGCAAGTAATGGAGTTCAGTTATTGTGATTCAATGAAACGTAACATATATATTGTTATATAGGTATATTGTTATTCACAACTTCGTGAACACTTATGTAGATGATTACATTTTTTAAATATAGCTTTCACAATTTAAGTATCACAATTTAAGCTAGTTAAAAATAAGTAATTGTAATATTGCAGAAGACTATTTGTCAGAGCGATAGCTGTGTGTCGAACCACTAGCGTTCAGAATCGAATGTGTCATGATGATGATCAAAATATGAACTACTTTTGTGACCGCACAGTATTTGAACTGAACGGACCTGGAGTGCAGGGGTGCAATTCTCTTAAAGCTATTCAAGGACACGTTGCAGACGCTGAGCCATGAGGACCAGCCTTAGCGAATACTAAATTGGATTATCACCGTTATTACAATTCTGTATTCAAGGATGTATGGATGTTTGAGCTTAAAGAACTGGGGTGCAATGCTCTAAGCTCAAACATCCTTGAATACAGAATTGAAATAATGGTGATAACCCAATTTTGTATTCGCTTCGGAGGGCACGTTAAATCGTCGGTCCCGGTTGTTGTCATTACACGGCAGTCGCTAAGCCAAGTTGGAGGCCTTTGGCCTTTGGCTTTAACACCTGGTTGACCACTAACCAAATGAAAAGAAGAGATTTAAAGGTTCGATGTTTTTTTTTAACTTTCTTAAAATAACAATAAATAATATGTACACTGAGAATATTATGTTATATTTTACTAGCTTTACCCGCGGCCTCGCACGCGTGGAATTTGGAAATCTTCATCATGGATATTGTTCATACAAAATATTAAAATCGCGATAAAAAATGGGGGGTGGGGGTAGGAGGTAAAAAAATACTTTACGACCTATTCCCATCCATATAGCCCAGTCCAGGTAAAAGTGTTTTCGAACGGATAAACAAATGACCTTAAGAAAATTAACACATTCATAATATATCAAACGTAAATGTCCTCTGCTGTGGCCTTTTTTTATTTTTATTGATTCGCTGGAAATACATAATGTAATTCCTCCACCCCGGGAAAGGGCGGAGGGGTATGCCGGGCTCCTACCGGCTGAAACCACCGGAGTGGTCATCTTCGGCACCGGAGGGTGACTCAAGGAACTCGAATAATCTCCTTCTAGAGTCACCCATTGGTGCCACGCCTTTAGGCACATCTCGTAGGGGATGACTGTAAAGAGGTGACCCCTCTAGCGATGGGAAGGCAACTGTAAAGAGGCCACCCCCCAGGCTCTTCTCGGGGGAATTGTAAAGGATTCCCCCGAAGCCTTGTTATGCGCTGTGCTGCGCACACAGCGGTACGTGTCCACATGTACACCGCTGACTTCCCGGAGGTCGCTCGGTATGAGCACGCAGATTTCCCAATAAGCGCGCTCGCGACCCCCAAGGCCCCCTGCCATATAAAGACGACAGGGGGCTTGTGGGACACGGGCGCCGCGGCGGTTGTTACCCCGGCTCCGTGTCCTCCTCCTCCGAGCGGGATCGGCCCTCTTCCGATCCTGCTCTGCGACCTCCTTCTGGAGCATGACGCTCTCACAGAAGGAGACCACAGCACTCCAATTTTCATGCTCTGCCAGCATAGCCGACACTACTGCTGGCAAAGAGAAATCTTGCCCGATCCGATTTATATTTTTAATTAATACAATAGTTTTCAGTAACTGTAGAATATTATGTTATCTGTAAGTACGTTAGTAAGTTACCTATTTGTATGTCATGATTGGCAAAGCATAGCGCACTACCTAACTATTTAAGACCTTTGTATGTAAATACCTATGTTTCACAAATAAATAATCTATTCTATTCTATTCCGATCGACCAGGATCCGCCGCTCGGCAGCCCACGCAGGGTACCTCTGCTGTGGCTTAGCAATGATGGATTGGTCATTAAATGTACCTAAAACTATTAAGAAATATCTACTGCCATAGATTTTTTTACGTGACACGATTAAACTTGATGAAAATAACCTCGAAAATAAATATACACGACTTACTTACAATCAAATATAAAATTGCATGTATTCCAAAAACCTCCATAATTAACAACTAGCAACACTTTCTTCAGATTACAGTACCTACACTGTTTTTGCGGAATACTGTAGCATTTTCTTTTTTAAGGTGAAATTTACAGCCGTGGTTGAACCAACGGCGTTTCAGACTGAATGACACAATTACATATTTATATGTTTATTTACTTATATTTATTAATAAATTAAGTATAAAATAGTACGGATTGACTGTGTAAACTGTAAGCAATAAGGAAAACGACGTAATGAATATTGATTCGCTATGTGGTTTTCCTTATATTTATAGTTTTAGCTGGATTGTACCTACGGACCTACGGCTCTAGCATCCCAGTGGGGACAACGCAATAAGGTAGCAAGCAAGTTATAAAATGAGGGTTCCGTATGCTAGGTAAGTTAAGTACGTTAGGGAAGTAAGTTTTTGGAAGCTCGGTAATTTCATAATCATCATATCAGCCAAAACACGTCCACTGCTGCTACCACACACAAACAACGGCCTCCCGCGCAGATTTGCACAATTGCGTCGTTATTTTGGGGGGACTTATCCACCTCGCTTGACAGGCGGGTTAGTGAGCCCAGTATGGCTGCTATTCCACAGAAGGGACGCTGCTGCCCATTCCTCTGGCTAAGACTCACTTAGTCGTTTTTTAAAACTACCACGGGAGGAGACGAAGAGGTGCTATATTCTTAATCTGAACACCACACGGTAACTCCGGTTTTACTTCGCCATAATTGTAACGCATGGCTGTCTAAATATAAGGATTTCTGGGGCAACCAGCAAGTATTCCATCATATACAATCTATATCTAATGAGGTTGGGTCCACCAAATGTTGACTTCTAATATCTTCTATCTATCTTCTTCTAATATCGAGTTCATGAGCTCTTTTTTCAGGTATGATTAGGATCTTTGGTAACTGTCCTGGGTTTTCAACCTCGCCCCTTACATACTTAGCGATATGTACACCCTGGTATACAGGACTTAGCGTAATCAGCTGTCTGCAAATTTACGGGTTTGGCACAAAACTGGAGGGATGGACAGCAGCGTCCCTTTTGTGAAACAGCAGCCATTTTGCGCTCCCCACCTGCCTACCAAGCCTGGTAACTATTGAGTATGTACGAGGAGGGATCAAAAAGTAGTGAGAATGAGATAGAATATAATGACTATTGATAACTTAATAATTTATTTTTCTACATAGTTTCCGAGTCTCTCTACACACCGAGTCCAGCGCTTTTCCAAGGCTTCAATCCCTTTCACAAAAAATGTTTTGTCTTGGTCCTGCAAAAAGCTTTCCACGGCATCCATCACCTCGTTATCGTCTTCGTACCTGTTTCCTTTTAAGTATTTTTTCAATTTGGGGAACAGATAAAAATCGCTAGCCGCCAGATCTGGTGAATAAGGGGGGTGGTCAACCAATTCAAAGCCAGTTTGCTGAATGGCAGCCATCGCAACTGCCGACCTGTGCTGTGTGTTTTTCTCTTTGATAGCATTCCTTAACTTTGGAATTAAATCTGCATAATATTGGCCTGTAATAATGGTTCCACGCTCCAGGTAATCAATCAACAATATCCCTTCTGAGTCCCGAAATATTGAGGCCATAACCTTGCCAGCCGAAGCCACGACACGAAACTTCTTCGGGGTCGGTGATGATGGCCGTTTCCATTGCAAATATTGCTGTTTTGTCTCGGGATCAAAATGATGGACCCATATTTCGTTCATTGTTACGAAACGAGACACAAAGTTTTCAGAATGTTCTTGAAACTTGTCCAAGTCCTTTTTTTAGACACCATCTACGTTGACGGACAGATTTTTTAGAGACGTCAAGTTGATGACCTGCGTGCGAGACGGTTGTCGATTTATCTGCTTGTTTATTCAATAACAATCGGCGATGCCTGTGTCTAAATCTCAGTGGAATATAACTGTATCGTTACGTGATTTTTTAGATGATATAACACAACGTTTTCTGCCTTTCGGGAAAAGTTTCTAAGCCATCTATTTCACAACCACAGTCTACATTTGATTATGAAAAGGTTTTACAATCATAACAACATATCCATGTTTAGACTGACGTCATCGATATATTTACGAGCTTATTCTGCGTGATAGAAAACCATGACCACAGAATTAACTTCACTTTATACTTTACCCAGTCTGAGCACTGGTAGTAGAAATTACCAGTTGAATCACACATATATAGTTTATATTATATAGGCACATTTACCGTAATTACCTTCAAAAATATGATTCAATTCATTTATTTTCTCTAGTTCCATTTGTTATGTTGAAATATTGTAGCATATCATAGTCGTTATTTTGTTTAGTATTATATTCCTTATTCCGAAAAATGCACGGTTTTGAGGAATATACCGTTGAGACGCCCGTTACGTTTGCGCTGGCGCTCAGCAAAACGTTTTCAAAATGATCTGTGCTATACATTATAATAATACTATTAAAGCAGGGCAGCTTGTGGCGAGCTAAAAGTGAGTGGTGACACCTCGTACCCGAATGCTCCAGAGAGGGTTTGCCTTTATTAGTCGGCTGGAGGGCCCCCATGAATGCCCGCAGGACTTTCAACTTTGGTTTGCCTTAGTTGGCCGATCAGAGGGGGCCGTTAGAGCTATATGCTCGGGGGTGGACGTGTCTAATGTCGTAATAACGGGAAAACCAGCTCCGTCCGGTCTTCGAGACGCGCGATGGTGTGACCGGTGCCACACCTCTCGGCACCCCGAGCCGCTCACACCGGAGTTGCTCCCTGTCGCATGTAGTGGTGGCAATTAAGGGGGACCATCTTGTGAGTGGCGAGTCACCGTCTGCTATAGAGTTTTACTTAAAGGTGTCAAGGTAGACGCCGTTTTTTCCGTTTTCCTAGTATTCAATCTATTTAGCACCCATTGCAATAGACCTTATAATTATAGTTTCTATTTAGATTAAAATTCTGTCTATGTCATATGTAACTACATAACGTCCACCACTACCGGCGACTAATAATTTGTTATCTAAATTATATTAATTTAATATGTAATGGGTAATAAATAGTTTTTAATTATCCAATTAATCATTATTTACACATAATAAACAACCCAAGTAGTATAATGAGTAATTTTAATGGTGGATAACTTTTGGAAGCAGTTAAATTGACATCATTGAAAGGTCAATTATAATTATAATTAACTAACACCAGTGCCAGATTTTCGCAGCTAAGCAGTAGTGTTTTAAATTTAGATATTACTGTGCTCCGGTTAGAAGGGAACTGTAGCTGGTGAAATTACTTGGCTTAAGAGACTAAATAACTTCTTTTCTCGAGGGGACAGCGCAGTGTGGTGCTACGCAAGACTAGTCCTTTTTTTATTTTTTTTTATTGATTTCCAGTGGAAATTCTTCATGAAACTTCCTTCACCCCGGGGAAGGGCGAAGGGGTATGCCGGACTCCTACCGGCTAAAACCACTGGAGCGGTCATCTTCGACACCGAAGGGAGGCTCCAGGTCCTCGTAAGATCACACTAGAGCCACCCATTGGTGCTACGCCTTTAGGCACATCACGGAAGGGATGACTGTAAAGCGGTCACCCCCTCTAGCGGAGGGAAGGCGACTGTAAAAAGGTCGCCCCCTCAGGCACTTCTCGGGGAGGATTGTAAAGGATCCCCCCAAGCCTCGCTTTGCGCTGTGCTGCGCACACGGCGGCACGAGACCACGTGCGCGCCACCGTCTTCACGGGGACGCAAGACTAGTCCTAGATAGCATTAAAGCAAATTGTTATGGGCAGGCGTGATGCGACCACTAGACGAATTACTTGCCCGTCTCGTCAATACATTATATAAAAACTATTCTTTACTTGTTATTGCCAGAAGCATCCGTTTTTTGTCCATGTCTACGGATTAAGAATACAGAACCTCTTCATCTCCTCCTGTGGATGGGTAAAAGACGACTAAGGGTCCCTAAACCAGAAGGTTCGGCAGCAGCGTACCAGCTTTGGAATAGTAGCCATACTGCCCTCACCAACTGGTACTGGTAAGCTTGATGAGTACTGGCCAATTTCCCCCAAAATAACGACACAGTTGTGGAAATCTATGGGAGAGGCCTTTGTGCAGCAGTGGACATCCTTTGGCTGATATGATGTAGTCTATTATTATTTCTCATTTATTATAAATCATTATATAATAGAGGTTGTCAAATTTTTTAATAACTGATTTTACTGACACGTCATTTATTCTCTCATAAATGATTATGTATTGTGATTGTCATGTAAATTGGCATTTTTCCGTATTTGTGAGTCAACTTCTTCCTCGTGACAATCAGGAAAGCGATATTATTTATATGGGTTGGTGCAAATATGGGTATATTTATGGAATTGTACTTATTTGTATATAGACAGTGTGTCGTTTATATATATGACATGTTATGTATGAAATTTTACAGTAATAAAGGTCAGAACCTTTATTACTGTAAAATTTTCCTATTGGTATAATAGTGTTTATTTTATACACCCTAGTGAAGAGACTTGCAAGTCATTCGCCTGATGTTAAGCATCATGTCTCTCCATAACATTATTGTCATGATAACCGGGATTTTTCATCCAACAAGCCCGTTTCCGAAAAGGTTTTTGTACCATAGACCACATACATACACTGCCGCAGGTTAAACAGAAGACTGAGGAGTATAATCTGTCACTATGCTTAGCGTTTGTGGACTATGAGAAAGCCTTTGATTTGATCGAAACCTGGGCAGTGCTTGCAGTCTTTGCAGCGGTGCCACATTGACTACAGGTACATCGAAGTGTTGAAGTGCTTATACAGAAACGACACCATGTCGGTCCGAGTACATGAACAGAGGATGGGGGCAATTACATTGCGGAGGGGTGTGAGAAAGGGGGACATAATTTTTCCGAAATTGTTCATCGCTGCAATGGAGGATGCCTTCAAGCTACTAGAGTGAAAAGGATTCGGTATTAAGATCAATGGCAAGTATATTACTCAAATTTTATTTGCCAACGACATCCTAGTCATGGCAGAATCGCTGCAAGAGCTTAGCACAATGCTCGATGATCTCAACAGAGTTTCCCAACAGGTGGGCCTTAAAATGAACATGGGCGAGACGAAAGTCATGTCAAATGCCCAAATCGTGCCCATCTAAATATCCGTTGTGAGCTCTGTTCTCGAATTTACCTTGTTGACGAGTATTTCTACCTGAGATAAACCATCCACTTAGGTAGGTCCAACTTCGAGAAAGAAGTCAATCGTCGAATCCGACTCGCTGGGCAGCGTTTGGGAAACTTCGCAACGTCTTTCGTCAACAATACCGCAATGCTTCAAGACGAGAGTCTTTAACTAGTATGTAACATATGGAACGGAGACGTGCTCCCTCACAATGGGCCTCATAAAAAAGCTCAAGGTCGCTTAGCGAGCTTTGGAGAGTGCTATACTCGTATATGACAATTTAACAAAATACTAATGAAAACTTATGAATTAGTCCAAAGGAAAGAACTGCCACCAGTATCTGCTGCTGCTTGTTATGATTATAATTGACTTGAATCCGTGACGCTGTGATTTATTGCTTCCACCCGTCACATAATAAATAATAACATATTAAATATTTATTAAAAATAAAAACATTAGCTACCTACACCAGAAAATATTTAATACAGAAATTGCTTTTCAAGAGAATAAAAATAGTGCAAAACACAATTCAAAAAGTCAGATATAGGGAGGATTCAATCTCGAGAACATAACGATCACACCCGCGCGTCAGTTTAGCAGGCCACGTAACCAGGGGTGCTAGGTCAGGAAACCTCCACGTGCGCTCGGTAGCTGCTGGTCCCTCTTGATACGTCCGGGGGGAAGAGCAGTTGTCGGGCCGGTGCACCCTGGGCACCGGGCAATAACTACTCCACTTTTTGGAGGACCTTGTTGCCCGGTGGCTAATATTCTGACAGGGACGGGCCCAGTTTTTGGGCTGTAGGTAGGCCGTAGCGTGCTTCTCCATTTGGAGAAGCATGGGCGGGCTAGCGGCGGGCTCGGTGTGCACTCACCCTGCCCCGAGCAGGCAGTGGGAGGACTCCCCTTCCCTGCCACCGTCGATATCGTAACCTCGGTTGGAGTGTCGTGGTCACGTCTCGCGGCTTCGACCGGGACCGAGGATCTTGGCTTAATCGCCCGGATCGCGAGGAAGAAGGCCTCTATAAAAAATTCCCCGAACCCAAGCTTTGCGTGCGGCGAGGGGTGCATGGCTGATGGGAAGTTCAGTCGCGAGCACGTCATCCCCAGGAACGGCGGCACCTGAAGATGGGATACGCTTGCCCGGGTACAGGGGGCACTGCCCGGGTCGACCATTTATTTCCCCCATACTCGTGGGACTAAATATGAAACCAATTAAAAAAACAACACACCTTAAGAAGGAGGAGAGAGAGAATGTGGGTTCGCTGTCGGCGTCTGACAGCGTTCGGATGGACGTGGGGTCGGATGCCGGCTCCGTGTCTGGTTCGGGTGCCAGGACGCGTAGTGGGCGCAACTTGCGCGCCAATGCGCGTGCGCAGCGTGCGGTTGCGACCGTTGCCATCGGGTGGGGTGAGTGACTCTGAGGAATCCTTGGACCCTCGGAGTTCGCAAGCCTCACTCAACATGGTGTTGAGTGGTGAGGGTCGCAAGCGCACCCTCCCGAAGGCGTCTGTGGGGTCGTCTCCGGACGCAAAAAGAACGGCCCGAAAAGAGTCGCACGTTGAGAGGCTGGAGAGGGAGAATGTGGAGTTGCGCTCCCAGCTTGCCAGCCTCTCGGTGCAGCTAGAAAAGCTGACGAAAGAGGTGGGTCTCCTCCGTCGTCAGAGAGACGTGACTACAGGCCCCAATAGAGCTGTCGCTCCGGCGTTCTTGCCGCCGGATGCCGAGGCCGAGTTTCGGCGATCCATTGTCTTGGAAATCGGGGGGATGATGGACGCCAAGCTGGCGGCCTTGGCGGAGCGGCTCCCGCCGGAACAACGCCTGCGCCCGCCACTGGCAGCGGATGTGAGACGGCTGCAGTCTGCGCAGCAGACGGCCACATATGCAGCCGCTGCCAAGGCAACGCAGAGCGCGGCAACGGCTACAGTTTCTGCCAAGGCACAAACACACGCGACAGCGGCTCAGCCCCAACCTAAGGGAAAGAGTGGGGGTCGCGGTATGGTGAAGGGGACCGGGAGGGCTGACGGACAGGTGACAACTGCCGGGGCTGCAGTGTCCACTGCATCCATGGCAGCCCAACCAGCACCCACAGAGCAAGAGCCTTCACAATCCGCAATGGACACCACTGAGGGGTGGTCCATTGCGGGCAAAAAGAAGCGGCAGCCCAGGCCCGGCCGGCAGTCCAATGAGCCCGCAGCTACGCAGCCTGCGCGGTCCTCTTTGCAGATAGAGGGCAGGCGACGTAAACGGGGTGGAAAAAGAGGAAAGAAAGGGAAGGTCAACCTCCCCAAGGTTCCCGCATCGGCCGCCATAACGGTCACGGTGCCCGAAGGTTCACCCAACACTGCATTGGGTGAAGTCATGGCCGCCGCTCGGCGAAATATAAAGCTCGCCGACCATGGTATCGGACCAGACACCGTGACCATCAAGAGGTCAGTTAGCGGCGGAATGGTGCTTTCCGTCGCTGGCGAGGATGGTGGCGCCAAGGCCGATAGCCTGGCGCACCGAATGCGGGAGGTGCTCACCCCCATCTATGATGTGCGTATTGCGCGTCCGATGAAGATGGCAGAGTTGAGGGTAATGGACCTGGATGACGCCGTCACAAAAGTGGAGATCGTAGAAGCAATAGTAGCTGCGACGGCGTGTTTGCCCGAGGATGTCAGGGTGGGTGAAATTCGACGCTCACCGATGTCCTTGGGCACAGTCTGGGTCCGGATCCCACTGGAGGCGGCCAAGAAGCTGGCGTCTACCTACCGTCTTTGCGTCGGTTGGACGTCGGCCAGGGTCGAGGTGTTGGCGGCACGGCCATTATAGTGCTTCCGATGCCTCGAACTCGGGCATGTGCGCCTCCGGTGCACCACACACGGGGGGGTTGACCGGAGCGACCGGTGCTTTGGTTGTGGCAGCCAGGGCCACAAGATTAGGGAATGCCAGGCGCAGACAAAAAACTGCCCTCTCTGTGCGGACTTTGGCCTTCCGGCCGAGCACAGATTGGGCTGCAAATCTTGCGCAGTCCAGAAGAGCAGGAGGGGAAAACCAGCCCCCCCCTGCCTCAGCAGCGGGACTAATGACGTCTGCGCCGGCGGCACCGGTTGCACGCTCCGGCTCACTGGAGGCGATGGAGGCCAATTGAGGGTCCTTCAGGGCAACTTAAACCACTGCCGCAACGCGCAGAATCTGCTGCTGCAGACTGTTGCGGAGTGGTTGGTTGCCTTGGCGGTTGTGGCGGAGCCCTACGGCGTCCAGGAACACCCTCGCTGGTTCGGGGGCGCCGGGGACTCCGTCGCCATATATTGGTCTGGAGCCGAAGGTGAGCCACCCTGCTCCCTGTTAGACAGGGGGCAGGGCTTTGTCGTAGTAGAGTGGGGACCTCTGGCAGTAGTGGGCTGCTATGTCTCCCCCAACGTGTCTCTCGCCGACTTCGAGGGATACCTGGACGGGGTGGCGCGCAGCATTCGCTGTAAGTGCTCGCCCCGTCCAGTGCTCGTCCTGGGGGACTTCAACGCTCACTCTAGAGCTTGGGGCAACCGTCGGGACGGGCCGAGGGGGAGGATAATGCAAGACTGGGCGGCGTCACTTGACCTCCAATTGCTGAATCGGGGGTCCGTTAGCACCTGCGTTCGGTGGCAGGGGGAGTCGGTCGTGGACCTTACATGGGCGGCTCCTTCTGTGGCCCGCATGGTGTCGGGTTGGCGGGTAGCGGAGGAGGTGGTCACACTTTCGGACCACCGCCACATTATGTTCGACGTGGCCCTCCGCACGCCTTGCCCGAGCCGCTCTAGTCCCAGCCCGCGGTCGCGGCGTTGGGCCCTCACACAGCTGGACCGCGAGTTGCTCGTCGCAGCTGCCAACGTCGCGGCCTGGCCAGAGGTCAATCAAGGGATCTTGCCCGATCCGGAGGAAGAAGCGTCCTGGTTCCGGGAGACGATGACGTCAATATGCGACGCATCCATGCCCCGGGCCAGGCGCTCCCGGCGTACGGCAGTGTACTGGTGGTCGGATGAGATCGCGCAGTTGCGCGCGGTCTGCCTGGCATCCCGTCGCCGGTACCAACGAAGCCGACGCCGGCACAGCGATACAGCCGGAGAGACTGACGAGGCCTATAGAGCCTACCGGGCGGCCACGCTGGCGTTTCAGACCGCCATCAGCGAGGCAAAGGCTCGGTCCTGGAACGAGCTCCTGGAGGGGCTGGATAGGGATCCGTGGGGGACACCCTACCGTATGGTAGTGGGCAAGTTGCGCCCATATGTCCCCCCGGTTACCGAAACCATGGCCCCGGATTTTCTGGAAAGAGTACTTTCAACGCTCTTTCCGGCGGTCCGGGATCATCCTGGTCCCTCTTCACCCCCGATTACCTCGAGCTGGGCCGAGGAGTTGGGGGTTTCGGTAGGGGAGCTGGACCGAGTCATTGGCCGCCTGAAGAGTCGCAACACCGCACCGGGCCCGGACGGCATTCCGGGCCGTGCGTGGGTATATGCACTGCAGTCTCTTGGGGACCGCTTGAGGCGGCTGTTCACCAGCTGCCTCCGTAGTAGCGTGTTCCCGTCCGGCTGGAAGGAAGCCGGATTGGTTCTCTTGAAGAAGGAAGGAAGGGCTGCAGAGTCTCCCTCTGCATACCGTCCCATTTGCCTGCTCGACGAGGCTTCGAAGCTATTCGAAAGAATAATTACCCGAAGACTCGTTGAGCACCTGTCGCGAGTTGGCCCCGACCTGGCCGAAAGTCAGTATGGCTTCCGGCAGCGGCGGTCCACCATTGACGCGATTCTTCGCGTCCGCTCGCTGGCGGAACAGGCAGTGTCCCGGCGGGGTGGGGTGGCGTTGGCGGTCAGTCTAGACATCGTCAACGCCTTCAACTCCATCCCGTGGGGCGCTATTAGGGCGGCACTAGTCCATCATCGGTGTCCGCCCTACCTGCAGGGCATCATAGGGGCCTATCTGCGCGACAGGCACATTCGCTACGTGGGCAGGGACGGTAGCGTAAAGCGGAGGGAGATTACGTGCGGGGTTCCGCAGGGGTCAGTACTTGGCACCCTTTTATGGAACCTTGCCTACGACGCAGTCCTGCGTGTCGTTCTCCCTGCTGGCGTCAGCTTAGTCTGTTACGCTGACGACACCCTGGTGTTGGCCAGTGGGGAGTCCTTCGAGGGAACCATCCGGCTTGCGGAGCAAGCGGTGGCAATTGTCGTGGCTAAAATCCACGCCCTGGGTCTGCGGATAGCGCCTCAAAAAACCGAGGCGCTATGGTTCCACAAACTGCCGAGGAGCAGAGAACCACCCAGTTCGTGGATACGCGTTGGTGACGCGCAAATCGGGGTGGGCCGGTACATGAAATACCTGGGGCTCACCCTGGACAGTCGTTGGGGCTTCGAAGAGCACTTTCAGCGTCTCGTCCTCCGAGTCGAGAGGGTAGTGGGTGCACTACACCGGCTGCTGCCCAATCTCGGGGGACCATGTGAGGAAGTTCGCCGTCTCTACGGAGGGGTTGTGCGGTCCGTGGCCCTCTACGGGGCGCCTGTATGGTCAGCTCGACTGTCAGGTGCCCAGCGCTGCAGAACCAAAATTCACGGTCTGCAGCGCAGAGTGGCTATCCGGATCGCACGAGGATACCGAACGGTGTCCTACGAGGCGGCAACTCTCCTGGCGCGTTTTCCGCCTTTCGACATCCTGGCGGAGATGGATGCGTGGGTCTACGATCAGACACGCTCCCTCCGCCAGAGCGGCGAAGGCGCGCCTCCAGGGGCGTTGGAGAGGCTGAGGCGGCTAGCTCGACGGCGCGCACTTGGAAAGTGGCGTCGCCGCCTCCGGATGCAGTTCGCGACCAAGCGCGTCGTGGAGGCCGTCCTGCCGCTCTTTGGAGCCTGGCTCAGGAGGAGCGAGCGCGGCACCTACCGCCTGACGCAGGTGCTCACCGGGCACGGTTGTTTCGGTGCGTACCTGCACAGGATGGGACGTGAGGCCACGGCACAATGCCACCATTGTGATAGCGACCAGGACACCGCACAGCACACGCTCGAGGCGTGCCCCGCGTGGGCCGCCGAGCGGCGGATCCTGGTCGATCGGATCGGGCAAGATCTCTCTCTGCCAGCAGTAGTGTCGGCTATGTTGGCAGAGCACGAAAACTGGAATGCAGTGGTCTCCTTCTGTGAGAGTGTCATGCTCCAGAAGGAGACCGCAGAGCGGGATCGGGAGAGGGCCGATCCCGCTCGAAGAAGGAGGAGACGGCGCCGGGGTAACAACCGCCCTGGCGCCTAATTCCCACACGCCTGAAACCCCCTGCCGTTGCTGCGAGGCAGGGGACCTCTGGGTTCGCGGGTGCGTAGATTGGGGAATCTGCGTGCCCACACCAAGCGACCCAAGAGAAGACGGTAGCACGCATGTGGTCACGCGCTGCCGTGGGACGCTTTGGGGGATCCTTTACAATCCCCCCGGGGGGGTGACCACTTTACAGTCACCCTCTCCGAGATGTGCCTATAGGCGTGGCACCAGTGGGCGGCTCTGGTGTGATCATACGAGGACCTGGAGCCTCCCTGAGGTGCCGAAGATGACCGCTCCAGTGGTTTTAGCCGGTAGGAGTCCGGCATACCCCTTCGTCCTTCCCCGGGGCGAAGGAAGTTCATGATGAATTTCCACTGGGCACCAATAAAAAAAAAAAAGGCCACGTAACCAATTGCGAAAGCATACGTATTGTTTAATAATAATAATTATTACATACTGATAACGAATGTATTTATAAATGTGAATTGTTCATAATATTCGCTGTAAAAACAAACTTTACAGACATATTGTTATACTACTCACTTCCCATTTGCAAAAGCGTAATGATTTGTATTCTAGATCTTGACCTAGACAGTAAAGGACATTTTTGCCAAATTTCAACTAATTCTATACTGTAGTTATCATCAAACATAGAAACAGACAAACAGACAAATAGACAGATATTAAAAAAATTGGAGTGTCGGCATCCATCTCATTCCTGGAGCACGCGGCAGTGATGTTTATCAAAAAATATTCAATGTACAGTTTGAGTGTCTCTACGATTTTATTATAGCACATAGAAAATATAATATAGATAGATTAAAAGAACGACTACCTCTTGATTATTTACAGTATAACTACTTACCATCGACAGCACTACCTCAAAATCGATGATTTGTTATTGGCAGCCCAGCAGTGCCAGTGATGGTCAATAGCCGGATAGAAAACTATTTGTGGAAACCATAAATTTGCATACACCACATGTTGCATCATTTGGAAGAGATATTCCGACTATGTTCATTATAAAGGGTAGAAAATGGAAACTGAGTAAATTAAAATAAGTCCCCATAAGTAAAAACCAAAGAAATTATTATTAACATTAACATCAATGGCGAGTATATCACTCACCTTCGATTTGCCGACGATATCGTAGTCATGGCAGAATCGCTGCAAGAGCTCAGCACAATGCTCGATGATCTCAACAGGGTTTCCCAACAGGTGGGCCTTAAAATGAACATGGGCAAGACGAAAGTCATGTCAAATGCCCATGTCGTGCCCATCCCAATATCCGTTGGGAGCTCTGTTCTCGAAGTTGTTGACGAGTATGTCTACCTGGGACAAACTGTCCAGTTAGGTAGGTCCAACTTCGAGAAAGAGGTCAATCGTCGAATCCGACTCGGCTGGGCAGCGTTCGGGAAACTTCGCAACGTCTTTTCGTCAACAATACCGCAATGCCTAAAGACGAAAGTCTTTAACCAGTGTGTGTTACCAGTGATGACATATGGAACAGAGACGTGGTCACTCACAATGGGCCTCATAAGAAAGCTCAAGGTCACTCAGCGAGTAATGGAGAGAGCTATGCTTGGTATTTCTCTACGAGATCGAATCAGAAATGAGGAGATCCGTAGAAGAACTAAAGTTATCGACATAGCTGCAAGGATTAGTAAGCTGAAGTGGCAATGGGCAGGGCACATTGCTCGTAGAACTGATGGCCGTTGGGGCAAAAAGGTTCTCGAATGGAGACCGCGCACCGGAAAACGCAGCGTGGGACGACCTCCAACGAGGTGGACAGACGACCTGGTGAAGGTCGCTGGGAGTCGTTAGATGAGAGCGGCATGTGACCGCTCGTTGTGGAGATCTAAGGGGGAGGCCTTTGTTCAGCAGTGGACGACCTGTGGCTGATATGAAAGAAAAAAAAATATCGAGCGCTAGTAACTATCATAGCCAGACTGTTGGAGAAGATATTACACCGTCAAGTATCTCCCTTTATACAATCTCCAGACCACCAATATGGTTTCAAAGGCCATCTATCAACTAGTATTGCGATTTACGTACCTTAACAGGTTGTAGGATACTACAGAAGTAGAAAAACCTCAGTTATAGCCTGCTATCTAGACCTCAGCAAGGAATTTGACCGCATTGGTCTATTATGGCGAAAGTTATCAGATCGTAAGGAACTCGACCAGATAGCGCGGGTGCTGAAAAACTGGTATCAGCAGCAGAAAAATCGAGTCTGCTGAAAAAACTAGCTGTCGGCGACCTTTCGCCTTAATTGTGGGGTACGACAAGGTGGAAACCCTGCCCTATTTAACCTTTACATGGATGGGCTATCGGATAAACTTATTCAAACAAGTGTAGGCTGCTTGATCAATGGTAAAATTAGAAATCACATTTCATATGCAAATGGTATGGTTCTTTTAGCGCCATCAATATCAGCGATGCGCAAGCTGTTGGCAGTGTGCAGAATACCACAACATGAAGTACAATGCAGATAAAACGGTATACATGGTATTCGACAGCCAGTAAGCCAGGCGGCAACAGCTGCCCGGAGCTGCCACCAGTAAAAATGTACGGCACCGAACTAGTAAAAGTCGATACCATCAAATATTTAGGCCACATAATAACAGCCGACCTATACGCGGATATACAAAGATAGTGACGCGCCACCTCAGTGCGTGGCAACATAATAAGCAGGCGGTTCACTCGCTGTAGCGACGCTGTACAGGCACAGCTGTTTACGAGTTACTGCACCAGTGTCTACCTTTTTTTATTTTTTTATTGATGCCCAGTGGAAATTCTACATGGAACTTCCTTCACCCCGGGGAAGGGCGAAGGGGTGTGCCGGACTCCTACCGGCTAAAACCACTGGAGCGGTCATCTTCGGCACCGAAGGGGGGCTCCAGGTCCTCGTAAGATCACACTAGAGCCGCCCATTGGTGCCACGCCTTAAGGCACATCTTGGAAGGGGTGAATGTAAAGCGGTCACCCCCTCTAGCGGAGGGAAGGCGACTGTAAAAAGGTCGCCCCCCAGGCACTTCTCGGGGAGGATTGTAAAGGATCCCCCCAAGCCTCGCTTTGCGACCAGTGTCTACCTAGGTACTGCAGCGTGAGCACAATGTTCACCATGCGCCGCGCGCCCTGCTGGCAGGTGTTGCTGAGGAGCTGCTCGGCCGCGGCGCGCATCGCCATATACCTCTCTGCCAATTCCTTGGTGGCCGCAGTGCGAGACTGGGACTAGAATCTAATATTTATTGTTCCATTTTTTTTCGTTTTTATCCTTTGTTATTGCGTTTTGTTTTGGATTCAATATCTGAAAATAAAACGATTTCATTAATTTCATTTACCAAAGATATCAATCAGTTAAAAGAAATTCTTTAGCTGTCAACACCGAATTTCGCAGAAAAAGTCGACTTTACTTTTAATTTACAGATTATATGAAAATTGGTGTTGGGTAGGAATTTATAGTATTATTAATTTGTAAAACACATGTGCCGTGTGGTGCCGGCTCAGAATGCCACCACCCCATCTCCTCCCATGGGTGTCGTAAAAGTCGACTAAGGGATTAGCCGGAGGATGGGCAGCAGCGTTCGAGTACATTAACAACTCAACTGCGATCACCAACCCGTCTGCCAAGCGTGGCGATTATGGCAAAACCCCCCAATAAGCCCACAACACATCCATATCGGTCGTTGTGGACATCTTTGGGGGACGCCTGTGTCCAGCAGTGGACTTCATTCGGCCGAAATGATGATTAATTTTTAAAAACGCTATTCCTGCTCATTAAACAGATTCTTAGTAAAAACATAATCTATTGAAAACAGCAATGCGCCGTGCGCGGACTCCCGAATACGTAATCTCAAAGTGACATTTTGAAATGTTGCCATAATAATACTTTCAAAAATACTAGATGTCACGATTCATTAGAAAGACCTCACATCTGTCTGGACTTCAGATATTCATTTAGTCTAAACAAATGTTCTGCTGATAGTATTATTGTGCAATGGATCGTTGAGCCACACAATGCCTTGCCTAAGTGATCCGTTTGCACCACCAGCTCGGCCAGTTCAGTAATGGAACAGCGGACTTCCCAAGTCTACTGGTCACGACGGCGGCGTGAAGCTGGCTGGGGAATGAGAGAGTGATCATCGCCACCTGGTCTCTCTCCACTGCTTCCTTTTGCGGAATAAATGCAGCAAAAGAGCTTTGGTGATAAATCTGATGTGCTACGTACTATCGTCAGATGAACTTAAGAATCATTATTTTTGTAATTTAGCTCTGATACTAGAGGTCCTCTGGAGAGGAGAGGAATCCTAGATCTGACGTTTTAATTCTCGAATTAGAATTTGTAAAAAACTACAACTTGATACTATAATTGAATTTAAATCGGTATTGTACAGGAATATATTTTATAAATATATTATGTTTTATCAGCAACATCCGACACATTATACTGTGCGTGTCAATGATCTCTCAAATCGACGCTTTCAGTTAACTGTCCAAATAGAGAGTTGATTCGTCCTATTGTATATACATATTATCACTGATTTAATTTGTTTGCATACACAGATATTTTATTTTGCTTCTTAGCTGCATTTAATCTCAAGAATATCAGGAACAATCTTAATTATTAAATTTTATGTCGTGTGGTGCCGGCTAAGAATAGCACCTATGGGGAATAATCTATCATTCAGGCAGCAGCGTCCTTCGAATATATGAATAACTCGACTGCGATCGCGAACACCTGCCAAGCGAGGGGATTTTGGCAAAACCCCCCAATGAGCACACAACATACCCAGAAATTATTCATTTTAGCTGAAAGACGTCCACTGCTGGACGTAGGTTCTCCCAAAGATCGACATAAATAACGACCGATCTTGTGCTTCTCGCATCCAGCGGATTCCCGCAACCTTCACCAGGTTTGCGATCCATCTCATGGGGGGCCTGCCCGCGCTGCGTCTCCCGGTACGTGGTCGCCACTCGAGAAACTTTCTGCCCCATCGGCCATTCTACGTTCTACGAGCAATGTGCAATTCTTCGGGCTATGTCGGTTACCTTAGTTTATTGCGGATTTCTTTTTTAATTTAATCACTAACAAGTAGAAATTAAGTCTTAATTTGTTAATTAGATACCAAAATGTTACTTAGTGACTTCTGTTACTTTAACTTCTTCCAGTTAAAATCTATAAATAGATAAGTTAAAAAGGATAATGGTTTGTATGCAAATCGTCGCATGACGCAAACTCCCTGTGTCACTCGTAAGACAATTGGAGTTTTATGAGGCAGTGATACGGCACACATTAGCAAATGACAAATTATCACATCGATAATGATTAAATTAGGAAGACACGCACCGGTGCAAGCGGATTTTTAGAAGTTATTATAATTTTTAAAAAGAATCTATACATACAGGGCTGTCCAGTAAATAGCACGACATACTGAAGGGGTAAGAGCTTGGGTCAATACCTACCAAAAAAACACAATATATGTTCAGCAAATCTTACGGATTTACAGTAGTACAAAATTTTAAGACAAGAAAATTGTACTGTGAAAATTTAAATAAAAATTGTATTTCTTGAAAACATTTTAGTTTTTAATAGAATAAAGACTTATCGATGAGTAAAGTAACTATTCACAAATAATTTGAAGTAAAAAAAACTAGAAAAGGAATTTTTCATTACGAGATGCTTAAAAACCTGTGTCAAGGTAGAGATTTTTCGATATTTCGGAAAATTTTGTACTACTGTAAATCCGTAAGATTTTGCTTAACATATATTGTGTTTTTTTGGTAGGTATTGACCCAAGCTCTCACCCCCTGCAGTATGTCGTGCTATTTACTGGACACCTGTATGTGATTACTTGTCCTGACTGATTCATTAACGCAGAGCCTAAGCCGCTAAACTTGAAATTTTGCATCCACTAAAGAAGGAATTTTGGAATTTTAAGGTGGTAAAATAGGGGTTCAAATGTTGTATGAAACTCCGTAATTTTATAAGTTAGATCTATGAAAATTGGTATTTAGCTTTTTGGTTCAAAATATAGAAATACGTGTTTCGGTGTTCATATAAATTGTATCCTTACGGGGGTAAAAGTGGGGGTGAAAGTATGTATGCAACCGTTAGTCGGCCTTTCCAAGTCCTATGGAATTAATCCTTAGAAGTTAATCTGTGAACATTGTTAATTGGCTTTTTTGTTGAAAATAAAGCGTATTTCCGTATTTTTGTAACGCGAGTGAAGCCGCGGGCGACAGCTAGTTAGGTGTAAAAAAGCGTTCCATGTGGATGGATGTTGTAAAAGGCGAACAAGGATTCATATCAAGAGGATGGGCAGCAGCAGTTTGTTCCGTCGTCTAAAGTTTATATTAATAACATTTCTGGACGACTGACGATTTAAGAATACTATAGGAAACAATATACGTTCTTTCCTTCTTTCTTTCAGCGTCTTTTTGTGTGCTAATAACAATATACGTAACCCATCTGCGTGACGGGCGACGTTGGGAGCCCCATGTTCAGCAGTGGACAATTACGGGCTGATGTGTGTGGGAGAAAGCATTAGGCCTTCACCTTTCCTTGTCAGTGTAGAAATAATTAACTGATTCATCATTATCATCAGTTCAGCCACGTCCACTGTTTAAGACCTCCCCCACAGATTTCCATAATGACCGGCTACATGCCACCCCCCTCTAATGACTTCCAGCCACCGGCCGTGGGAGTTGATGCATTAATGGCCGTTGGGGTAGAAAGGTTTTCGAGTGGAGACCATGCACTGAACGCAGCGTGGGACGACCTCCAACGAGGTGGACAGACGAACTGGCGAAGCTCGCATAGAAATACATGGGGTATTTCTAATTTGACGTGTGGTGTCCGGGTGTCGTGTGGTGTCTGGCGTGTTATGGTGTCCGGATTGAGAATATAGCACCACTCCATCTCCTCCCGTGGAGGTCGTAAAAGGCGACTAAGGGAATCTAAACCAGAGGGATGGGCAGCAGCATCTTTTCTGTAGAAAGTAGCCATACTGCGCTAACCCGCCTGCCAAGCGTGGTGAGTACTTTCAAATTCCCCCCAATATGACGACACAGTTGTGGACATCTATAGGAGAGGCCTTTGTTCAGTAGTGGACATTTTATGGCCGATATGATGATGATGAGGGAATTTGTTCAGGAGCGGATATCCTTTGGCTGATATGATGATGATGATGATTCCTGTGACTGTGTTTCTCCTGAAATTCGGTAATAAAGAGTACACGCACAGACACCAGCTCGTAAACGTCCACTGCTGGACATGGGCCTCCCAACGATCACTATAGGCCCTCTTAGGCCATATATTGCCATATTGACGGCACAGTTGGCGTAGTTGTTTTTTTTTTAAACGTTGCCCCACAGTAGGATTTCTCCTGTGTCGTGGGTGCGTTTACAGACATGAATTCCACATACAATACACCCAGACCCGGAACAACTACCTGCAGATCATACAAATATTTGTTCCGTGCGGGTATCGAATCCACGACCCGGAGCGCAGCAGCCGACTGTGTCAGCCACTGGACCAACCATGCCGTCATGGCTAAGTGATTAGCTTTCTGTAGCGAAATCGATTGAATATATATTTATATGATCAACAGATAGTTGTCCCGAGTCTGGGTGTTTGTGCATGTGAGATTTATGTCTATAAGCTGTACCGACGACACGGGAGAAATCCCAGTTTTATGACAAAAACATCACGATAGGCATGCGGACTGGTGATTGCAGTAGTTTTGTTGTTGTGGATTGGTTTTTAAGGACGCTGCTGCCGATCTTCTTGATAACAACGATTAGCCACATTCAACGCAGTCATTAAAAAAAAACCTATCTGTATTGTTTTGCATTGAACGAATTATGTGTTTAGTTTGGTAATAAATTTATCTTTATCTTTATCTTTTACGAAACGCATGGGTGGAGAGGGGAGGTCTATTCTATGACGGGAACCACACGGAACAATACTTTTTGACTCCTACCGGCTAAAACCACTGGAGCAGTCAACTTCGGCACCAAAGGAGGTCTCTAGGTCCTCGTAAGATCACATTAGAGCCGTGCATTGGTGCCACGCCTTTAGGCACATCTCGGAAGGGATGACTGTAAAGCGGTCACCCCCTCTAGCGGACGGAAGGTGACAGTAAAAAGGCCGCCTCCAGGGACATCTCGGGGAAGATTATGGCCACGGTTATCATCATCATCATCATTACATCAGCCAAAAAACATCCACTGTTGAAAAAAAACCTCCCCCATTAGACGACCGGTTACATGCCGTGTATCGTCAATTTGGGGGGAATTTGCCAGTATCACCACACTTGGTAGGTAGATTGGTGAGCGTCGTATGGCTACTGTTCCACGGAAAGGACGCTGCTGCCCATCTCTCTGGCTTAGAGTCCCTTAGTCACGTTTTACGACATACACGGGAGCAGAGGGAGTGATGCTAAATTCATCCACACACCAGACAGATAAAACACGGATGACTGGACCTATAATAATCTGAAATCATCAACGGCGTATTGCGTAAGCGTGGTGATCAATTCCCGTTCCTTCTCTGTACTATAAGAAGCTTTTGCCCAACAGTGGGACAGTTACAGGTTAATATTAATACTATTTATAAAAAACCACCGTCCAGTAATCTCATTAACTAAGTAGAGTCTGTCAGTATCACTCATAAATTTTGGTATCATTAGCAGTTTTGTGTACTTAGCTGAACTGAACAGCGATTAAAAAGTTCGACTTGAAGTTGTCTTCAAAACGCTCGCTGTGGGGCCTCGGCCTATATTATTACGAGCATTGTAAATAGTTTAGGAGATAGTGTTCATCATTATATTGTAGTTGTTTGAATGACACAGTGGTGGTGTGATAAATTTTAGTCATTATAATTGGGTTAATACTATCACATCCTTTTTTCTAAATCAAATTTATGTGACTGAAATTAGGAAGAATAAATTAAGTGCAGAGATGTGTTTGAAAACGATAGTATTTTGTATATTAGTGTTGTTGCTAGTGGATTTTCTGTGTTATATTGAAGCTTTAGATAATAACGGCGATGGAGTATGTGTTGTTAAGCTCAGGTAAAGTTATATTCGTGACGTCACTACTTACTACTACACTGCGCGTAGCGTCCGGTTCACATTTGATAAGAGTGCAGATAATTAGTATTTTAAAGCCAATGCGTATGACTTTGGGTTTATCTTTCAAAGTTTTACTGTATGGATACATATTTATTTATTTAAACTTTTATGTATATTGAGTATACACAAGGTGAACTTACTGCCATGAGGCATTCTATACCAGTCTACCTTTGGGTTAAAAAAGCACTTCGATAGAGGTACAAAAACACAGCTATAGGCAATGTTGAAATAGACTGAATTAAAAATAGGAATGCATACATATACTAATATGAAAATAGATATTATAGCGGGTTGTTCGAATTTTAATGAAAACTTTGGTTTTTTGCTTGAGTTTTTTTACAATGATGTTTTTTTTCCGCCGTGTGGTGCCGGCTCAGATT
This sequence comes from Diloba caeruleocephala, assembly GCA_947459985.1. Taxonomy (NCBI): domain Eukaryota; kingdom Metazoa; phylum Arthropoda; class Insecta; order Lepidoptera; family Noctuidae; genus Diloba; species Diloba caeruleocephala. Next base: position 26,801,671 of record OX381612.1, on the reverse strand, counting down.
GCCACCACCCCATATACTCACATGGGTGTCGTTAAAGTCGACTAAGGGATTAGCCGGAGGATGGGCAGCAGCGTCCTTCGATTACATTAACAACTCAACTGCGATCGCCAACCCGCCTGCCAAGCGTGGCGATTATGGCAAAACCGCCCAATGAGCCCACAACACATCCATATCGGTGGTTGTGGTGATCTTTGGGGGAGGTCTGTGTCTAGCAGCGGCAATTGGCCGAAATGATGAAAAAAATAAATTATGAATGTTTTTTTTTAGTTTGACCAGCATCCGTCACAATTACAGAACCGTCTAATACTTTATATTTGGTCTCCAAAGATAAAGTATTACCTACTCGAATTTGTTCTTAGTTGGTCTCGAATCCGAATGTTATTATATCAAAACGTCACGCAGACAGCTCTCTGCGCGCATGCTTTACTAACCAACCGCTACTCATCATCAGGGCGCTAGTAATCAAGTACTAAAAAGTTTGCTTCAGCAAACTTGTAAACCACGTTACAATATCTCATTGAATGTCGCAAAACGAGACAATTTAAAATCTATTGTGTCTACACGGCTGCCGGCAATTGACACGCTGGGTGTGTATTGTGTGTGGAATTTGTGTTTGTAAACGCACCCACGACACAGGAGAAATCCTAGTGTGGGGCAACGTTTTTTAAAAGAGAAAACAAAGAGAAAGAGAAACACGCGATAGGACATTTTATTACATTACATAATTACAAGTAGTTAAATATTACACATAAAAACATGTAGCTGGGTTCCAATATGTCAGTCCCTTTTCGGAAGAAAATTGTACGGTAGATAAAATAAATTAACTAACTTGCCAGAAGTTCATCCATGGGTACTATTCTAAATTGTTTCAATTGTGATGTTGCAATGTTCTCGTCTACTAACTACTTGCACTGGTCATGGTGTAAGTGATCAACCTCAAGTCCTCGAGAAAGACAATCGATATGTACCGATAATTTTTCGTTACACTATTGAAATTAAAAAGCACCCTAATTTTAATAGAGAAGATTGTTGGCGGTTACCACGAGTTTGGAATCCTGTTATTAAAACAATCAAGTCCTAAACTACATATCACACTAAAAATAACCAGAAGTGTCTGGTAAACTAAAACTGGTAAACTAAAACTAAAAATCATTTCGATGCATATAGTAATCACTCATAGTGATGAGTGATTACTATATGCATCGAAATAATTTTTAGTTTTAGTTTAAGATCTGTAAGGACGCCTGTCACTTTAGTCATCCTGCGACCACGAATGCTGCAGAATTCGAAACGTTAGGAAAAATAAAAATCTATAATATACGCGATGTTGTTTAAAGTGTTTTATTATAATGAGCATTTATAAAAACAGATTTTTTGTACATAATAAAATATCCTTTCGTCGTGGTTACGATTCCAGAACGAAAAAATTGTAAAGTCTGCATTTAGTTATTAGGATTTGGGTGTTTGGGGGGCGACCTTTTTACAGTCGCCTGCCCTCCGCTAGAGGGAGTGACCGCTTTACAGTCATCCCCTCCGTGATGTGCCTAAAGGGCCACACCAATGGGCGGCTCTAGTGTGATCTTACGAGGACCTGGAGCCCCCTTCGGTGCCGAAGATGACCGCTCCAGTGGTTTTAGCCGGTAGGAGTCCAGCATACCCCTTCGCCCTTCCCCAGGGTGAAGGAAGTTCCATGTAGAAATACCACTGGACATCAATAAAAAAAATAAAAACTGGAGTTGGTTGTTTGTGCATGTGAGATTTATGTTTGTAAATTGTACTGTGATATCAGAAATCCTAGTGTGAGCAAAGTTTAAAGAATAAAAAACGGACAGTCATCTTCTTCTTTTATAGTAGATTAAAACTAGTCACGACATTGGGACGCCCATATTCAGCAGCAGTTTGCAGGCCTCTAATGAAGATCTGATATTCTTCTCTATATTCTCCCTTTTCTCCGGCTTCTATTAGTAGGTAGAAAAACAGATAAACTGCATAGTTTTTTGATGTTAAACACTTTCATATATTTTTAGTTCTCGGCAAAGAAGAAAACGGCCATACAACGTGGCCATCAACAAATGGTGCGGCAGAAGAAAATGCGTCGTCAAGAAATATAGATTTGAGGTATTGTGGTCTTGTGGTTCTTGCTATCTGCGCGTACATATACAGGGTGTCCTGTAAATAGCACGACATACTGCAGGGGGTGAGAGCTTGGGTCAATACTTACCAAAAAAACACAATATATGTTCAGCAAAATCTTTGCACCATAGACTACCCCATATCTTGTGCAGTCATTTTTTCCATCCTAAGGTTGCGTGGAAGAAATCGCCGTCAGCGATAAGGCCGCCCATTGTACTCTAGATTCGAATTGTTACTTTTTTAAAACTGGTGTACAGTAAAGAATATAATAATAATAATAAATTGTGCTTATAATTGAATTATTTATTGCGATTTATTTTCAGACATATCTAACTTGGACGAACCACACAGTATGCTGCAACGGCTGGCAGCATGACAGCGAGTTAGACGTTTGTGCGCCGATCTGCAGCACCGGCTGCAATGGAGGCAAGTGTGTGTCCCCAGACAACTGCCAGTGCCTGCCACCCGCGTACCTTGACCTTGACCGAGTGAACACTTGCATCACTCCCACCTGTAATCCAAAATGCATCAACGCTATTTGCCATACCAACAACACCTGCGTCTGCAATGAAAACTTCTCGCCATATAACTCTACACACTGTTTCCAATGCGACAAAGGCTATACCGCAGACGAGAACCTTAACTGTGTCCCTATATGTGATAAACCTTGTGTCAACGCTACTTGTTCTGGGTCCAACACTTGCAGCTGTTTTGACGGCTTTAAACCCAAGAACAGCTCAGTTTGTGAGCCGATATGCGACTGCGTTAATGCCAAATGTGTTGGTCCCAACACTTGCTCCTGCTTCAAGAACTATGTGCGCGTAAATAAAACTACATGTGTTCCGAAATGTAACAGCTGTTCCAACGGAGACTGTGTTGCTCCTAACAACTGTTCTTGTTACAGTGGTTATGCTAAGATTAAAGGTGTTTGCAAGCCTAAGTGTTCTAAAGACTGTGTTAACGGATTCTGCTCTGCTCCAAACGTATGTTCCTGTGAGGGAGGGTTCGTGAAGAGTAATAGTAGTGCATACGTGTGTGTGAAACCCTGTGATGATAAGTGTAAGGGCTATTGTGAAGATGGTGAATGCGTTAAATGGAACTGTTCAACGCCTATTCGGTGAGTATTAAATAAACTAATTTAATTTGTGAATATAATATTATAGTAGATAGTAGCTGACAAGGTGAAGGGAAAGAGTCTATCTATCACCATATTAAAAATATTTATACATAGATATGACGTCTACTGTATTTCAAGGGGACAACCAGCAGGTTATAGCTTCGCGTTTATTAAAAAATATGTAGTATTTCTTTGTAATAATTAATTAATAAAGCTGCTATGCGAGCACTAAGAGCATATTTTTGCTGTCACCATTTTATTATTAACATAAAAAATTACACTCTCCACAGTAATAAAACGGTAAACATTTTTTTTGTGCTTGTTTAGCAACTTTATTTATTCATCATTTCTTCCACAAAAATCACCACGACGAACGGTATACGGGAACGTTGTATGCTCATTGGGGGGTTTTGCCATAATCGCCATGGTTGGCAGGTGGGTTGGCAATCGCAGTTTGTACTCGAAGGACGCTGCTGCCCATCCTCCAGTCGCCTCCGGCCTCCGGCGTGTGGTGCTGGCTAAGAATACCACCACCCCATCTCATCTCTTGGGCGTCGTAAAAGGTGACTATGGGATTAGCCGGAGGATGGGCAGCAGCGTCCTTCGAGTGCATTGTTAACTCAAATGCGATCGCCAACCTGTTTGCCAAGCTTGGCGTTTATCGCAGAACCCCATAGTGGGCCCACAAGACAAAACTATACCGGTCGTTGTGGAAATCTTTGGGGCTTCTACCCCGCAGTGGATGTTTTTCGGCTGAAATGATGATGATGAAAATAAGAATTTAGGCCAATATACTTAAAAAAATTCATCGACATGTTCGTCTGTGTTTCTAGGTGGATACAGACATACATAACTTACTTAATACCTGGTCTGAGAACAAATTTTGCAGGCAATACCAAATATTCATGCCGCGCGATCCTAAACGTGGAAAGCTTAGTCACTGCGACGATTGGGTTGCCAGATGAAAGAACTGTCCACGACGTACTCTTTTACATAACAGTAGCCCTAGCACCAACAACTTGCGAGAAAGTATTCGTATCGTAACGTAAATGTGAGTGAATTTGGAATCGAAAATACAAGTATCCTATAGCATTTTTGTTTAAATGTATACGACAAACACAATTCGTATCATATCTATATATGAATAAAGTCTTCAGTCTAAATAAAAATATGTGCGAATCAAGTATTTTCAATTCAAAATTCACTCGCATTAACGTTACAATACGAATACTTTCTCGCAAGTTGTTCGTGCTAGGCCCCCAGCAGTGCTATTTTGTAAGAACTGTTTTCACTACTTTTCACTGCGCATTCTAATGTGAGACTGCTTCACGTGCAAGTTCACTTCTAAATTCGCAGTAAAATCTATATATCATATTGTTTTTACTACTTTTCACTTCGGATTCTTATGTGAGTTAGCTTCACTGGCAAGCTCACTTCTAAATTGTCAGTAAAATCTTTAATATCATATTGTTTTTACTACTTTTCATTTCGGATTCTTATGTGAGTTTGCTTCACTAGCAAGCTCACTTCTGAATCCGCAGTAAAATCTTTAATTTCATATTGTTTTTACTACTTTCCACTGCGGATTCAGAAGTGAGATTGCTAGTAAGTTCTTACAGAATAATGATCTAAACAATAAGTCACGAGAGCGCTAAGATGAAGGAGATAAATATTCCAATAAATCAATTTAATTGCTGAACATATCAAACATGAACTCTCTACACATTAGGAAGCGCACTGACAGGTTCATTCATCAGCGCATATCAGATTTATCGCTGGACAGGACGTCGTTCGATATTGTATGCACGGACACGTATGGGTCCGGTGACCGTACACTAGCGTTTACATGCGGCGGCGCCTGCTTTGTTATTGTCGGTGGGAAGTTAGCGAGGACTGTTTTGAATAATTCTATTTTAATTTCGCATATTGTCGTTTTCAAATGCTTTCGATTTACGACTGAAATTAATAATCAATCTAATCTAAAATCTGTGGAATTGTCTAAAAAAACTGCTTGTAGTAGTCAACATAAGTAGTGCCACTGTGCCATTGTCTCATGTCTGAAACCGCCAATGTGTATCAGGTTCTAACTAGTTCGGTGGTGCCAAACCAGATGGCGTTAATTGTTACAGGAATTAAAAAAGAATTACCGTACGGTTTTATGCTAATCATTTAGTGCAATGTTCGATTTGCCGATTCCAAATTTAGCTTCGCCGAAGCTATGTCCGATATCGATCAATGAAGCCTATTGCTTGGTCTACGAGAGTTTTGACATGTTTCACAATATTAAATTGACGTTAAAACACAACAAAATAACTATATGGTAAGTATTAAACTCTGTCGCTTTTTCGTCGGCACCCTAAAATTGGTTGAAAGTTAACATATAAAACGCTTGTGGCGATGTGACATTTTACATTCGATTTAAATTAATGTAACGAGTAGGTATGTGTTGTAAGTGTAGGGTGTAATGTAGACTCTTCAACCAATATCACATATCAGAAATAACTATTTGTAGATCAAACAAAATAATATTTGTTATGCGGAAATCGAACCAGTGACAGTAGCGTAGACAGCTAAACATTTAGCCACTGGCCATATATAGTCACCAAGTTGTATAAAAATATGCTACCCATCCCTTTTACGACACCCATAGGAGGAGAGGGGTGGTCTTTTTTTGCTAGGAACTACAAGGAACAGCGTCTGCAGGACTTTCAGAACTTGTAGTTTTGTCGAAGGCTTAAAAGTATATAAATTAGATACTAGATGGCGGTGTTTGTAGCACTATTCAGTTTCTTTTTTATTCCTTCTTGTATTTATTACGAAGCCAAAGTCAATTTTTTTAATTTCAACTAAACCATTTACTGGCACTTATGACACATCAGAATTTAAGTTGCACGGTTCCAATTAGATGATCCTGTGGAGAAGAGCCGGTAAGAAACTCCATGGATAGGTACTCTTTTAAAATACTTGAGATTACATTATTGAGCAAGATACTCGTATTAAGAACACATGAAGGTGTTTAAAGCTTTATCAAGACATTGATAGAAAATAAATATAGTAGCTATACAATACATATATATAATAGCATTTAGATATATTTGGTCACAAAATAATAATAATTAAAAAAGAGCTAACGCCATAATGTTCCTATCGTCGACATAGCCTTTAATGCTATAGTAGTAGTAGCTTTTTAAAGGAGAATTGTTTTAACGTGTGCCTTAAACACTTGAGATATTTGATAGCTCAGAAAAGGCAAGAGATAAAGTTCGTATGGAACCCATATTTGGCATTTTTGTGTAACTTCAGTAACCGTGTAATGAGGTTACCATAGATTCGGAATTGTCCGGACATGTTCCAGATTTAGGTCTACCGCCCTGACTTCTTCAGAACCTTTCATTTGTCCGGCCTTTAAATTTTCTTTTCTTTATTTAATCAGGTTTTTCGTGATTGCTGTGTGATGTCACTCTGTGGATACACAAAAGGCAACGTAATTAATAATTAGTAAGGAATTACAACAAAATATTACAGTACGAGTGAAGAAGGAAAAGAAAGAAACTATTTATTTTCGCGACACATCGACGCACAATACACATTAAAAATATAAAAAATCGACAGAAGGGTAAAAAAGCTTATAAACTACACAATCTTGTAAAACTATGAATATATTAACTAAACCTTTACATTTTAATACACGTGCTGGCAACACTGATAATAATATAATTTAATAATGCCTAGATGCGCCTAGATGTGATAGTGCGTCACAAGTTTCATTCTATGAATTATGACAACATTTAGGCTGTATGGCTCTGACCATTGCCTGCTTTTTAGCGAAACTATTAAAATACAAGAACGTTATAAAATAAGAATGGAAAAGTAGAAATTGTGCGTCGTATCTGCGCAAAAATTTGGTCGCTGCTCACCGTAATGCTGTAGCATCGGAACGAGCCAACAGCGCTGATTAGTAGTAGTATTAGTATACTCTGGATCTGTTTTTTTTGTTTTTTCAGATGTTATTTTGTCAGATAAAGGGTTTCATAAAATAATTTATTTTCTGTACACTAATATGTCTCCTCGGCGACTGTTATTGAAGATATTTATCAATCCAGGGTACATACGAAGGTTGTGGTACCAAATTCCTTTATCTCTGGATCTGGATCAATGTATTATTTTGAGTATATAATAAAAATCTTTTTAAGAGTTGGCATATAATCCAAATAATGCGAACAGCTTGGAAGTGTGTGTTATCTGTATACGGCCGCCCGGCTTCCTACTAAATCTACGAAAGCGGGTTTCTCGAATAGTAGCGGGACTTATAGTCATTTCGGCCGTATGAAGTCCACTGCTGGACACGGGCCTCCCGCAAAGATCACCACATCGACCGATATGGGGGTATTGTGGGCTCATTGGGGGGTATTGCCATAATTGCCACGCTTGGCAGACGGGTTGGCGATCGCAGTTTATTGTTAATGTACTCGATGGGCGCTGCTGCCCATCCTCCGGCTAATCCCATAGTCGACTTTTACCACACCCACGGGAGGAGATGGAGTGGTGGTATTTTGAGCCGGCACCACACGGCCGTTATCGCCGATCCCATCCCGAGCGGCGCACGCGTCACAAACAATAGCAAGCGATAGATAATAAAATAAAATGTTATGCACTTTTATTGACTATACTACTTCACTGGGGTCACGAGCACACACAGACTTTTCGACTTGATGGGAAACAAAATGATCATGTAAAAGTTACTTACCTAGTAATGTCTTAGATTTTCGCGATTATTACACATTATAATAAAACACTTTTAAACGGATTCTATCGCGTATATTTTAGATTTTTGATTTTCCTGACGTTTCGAAAACTTTGCAGCATTAGTCATCCTGCGACCACGAATGCTGCAAAGTATTCGAAACGTCAGGAAAATCAAAAATCTAAAATATACGCGATAGAATCCGTTTAAAAGTGTTTTATTATAATTACTTACCTGATAATAAAAGTCTTATATCTTTTCAAAATCAACCAGTATTTTTGTATTTAATAAAACTTTTTTAACAAAAAAAACACGACTTCAAAAACCCTACACGATATAAAAATATTGAGACCACTGAAAAGGAAAAAAAAACTTTATTTATGAAGTCGGGCGGGACCAGGTGTGGGTTTAAAAAGTTTTATTAGTTCATATTAGTGTAAATAAATTTAAGATTTTTTTTCCAATTCGGTACCAATATTTGACACTAAAAATAATAATGACTCGGTTCTCTGATCTGAGAGGAATCGAAACTATTAAGACATCGTCTAGATAAGCGCAGCCAAATTTAACTGTTTATTGAAGCTGGTGTGTGGTGCCGTGGCTCAGAGTACCACCACCCCATCTCCTCCCGTGGGTGTCGTAAAAGTCGACTAAGGGATTACCCGGAGGATGGGCAGCAGCGTCCTTCGATTACATTAACAACTCAACTGCGATCGCCAACCCGTCTGCCAAGCGTGGCGATTATGGCAAAACCCCCCAATGAGCCCACAACACACCCATATTGGTCGTTGTGATAATCTTTGGGGGAGGCCTGTGTCCAGCAGTGGACTTTATTCGGCCGAAATGGTGATTGAAGCTGGTAAAAAAATTAATCAAACGTAATGAAATTTGTATGGGACTAAATCGAAAGCATTCTGCACCAGTTAAAAAAAGAATTGCTCAAATCGGTCTACAAATCTCGGAGTAACCGGAGTACATACATAAAAAAATATACGCGTCGAATTGAGAACCTCCTCCTTTTTGAAGGCGTTAAAAAGAACACTGTACCTACTTTAGTAATAAGCAACTAAGGTTACACGAAATTGCAGGAATACTTAAATTATCTCATTTAGTTTCTAAAATGTCCTGACTTTTTGTGAACGGCCAGCATCTAGTTAGGACTTTTCAAATTTCTATATGGTAACCCTACACACTTAGTAACCGCGAACTGGAAAACAAAGCGTGGTTCCCCACTGATTAGATCGATTACCCGGTCGCATTACAAGGTCGCAGGAGGCCGTTCGAAGCTAGGCAATCTTTGGGCAGGCCAAGGACTAGTACTAGGCATGCCTTTTAAGTTCTGTCGTTTCCATATTTCCCGGCAATTTTGAATTTGGAACTGTTCTATATTCGAATGTGTTTAAATTTTAAATCTCAAAACAGTTGAAAGTATTAGGATTAATGCTATTGTTTAGTCACAGCGTCGATTGGAATCTGTCAGGTTACCTACGAATATGAATATTTCTAAGGAAAATGTTCGGGCAATAATTTTCTACAACTTTAGAAGAGGCCTGACACGGCTTCAGTGTTTTGAAGAGCTAACATCTGTGTTCAGTGATGAAGCCCCATGTCTGCGGACTGTCGAACGCTGGTATTTAGAATTCCAGTGCGGACATCTCAAATCTCGCGAAGGACGCCCAAAATCCGCCTTCACTGATAATACTCATTGCTGTGTGACAACTAATTCTCGAAGATCGTCATGTGATGTATCGAGAGATAGAGGCTCTATTAGGCATCTGAGGGACAACCATTCAGAAGATCTTGTATGAAGCGCTTGGTGTGAGAAAGCTAGTTTGCCGTTGGATACCGCATCGGCTTTCCGACGATCACAAGGCGGCCCACGTCAGATGGTGCAAGAAAACTCTGCAAAGGTTCAACCGAGGTGAGTCAAATCACGTCTACGACATCATCAGTGATGTGATCATCTTGGATCTATGCCTACGATCCTGATTCCAAACTACAATCTACAATCTGGGTCTTTCAAGACGAGCCAAAGCCGACTAAAGTTGTTCGTTCTCGAAGCACTTCAAAGAAGATGGTGTCCACGTTCGTTGGAAAAACCGGCCATGTTGCGACTAACTATTGCACTTGAAGATCGTAGAACGGTTAACGCAGAGTGGTATACCACAAGTCATCGCCGAACTTCGAAAATCTAACTCAAAGTGACGCATCATCCTGCACCACGACAACGCATGCTCACACAGCGCTCGTCAAACGATTGAGTATTTGAATCAGGAAAAAGTAGAAATTCTTGACCATCCTTCATACAGTCCTGACCTAACATAGATAGATAGTAGAACAACTTTTTTTTTATACTGTTCCCCACACAAGGATTTCTCCTGTATCGTGGGTGCGTTTACAGACAGGAATTCCACACACAATACACCCAGACCCGGAACAACGACCTGCATATCATACAAATATTTGTTCCGTGCGGGAATCGAACCCGCCACCCGGAGCGCAGCAGCCGACTGTATCAGCCACTGCACCAGCCGTGCCGTCAAGGGTTATCGTGTCCTAGCCATTATAATTGTAATCGTTATGGGCAGGTGTGATGCTTACCTCTTGTCACTAGTATCTATTTAATAATAGTGTGTTATGCTGTTAACTAATCTCGTGCTACAATCGCTGGGCGTTCAGAACTCTCTCTCTCTCTTCGTGGCTATGTATCCCATATGGCGGTGGGGTCAGCCTTCCCGGTCTTTCTCTTTCACTTCGCTCTATCCTCTACATCGTCTTCGAATACCTGACACTCTTCATGTCGTTTAGCACTAGCACTACAGCTTTCCACCATGTTTTGGGCCATCCTCTGGGTCTTGGACTGGAAATGGAAAGTTGTAGCGCCTTATTCCCTACGTATTCAGGGGGCCCCCTTTTTACATGACTATACCATCGCAGCCTACTCTTTTCTAGAACATTTAGTGATAAAAGGACTTCCTCACTTTATAGTTACAAAATAATAATACTCATAATAATCGTTTTATAAATAGGTTTCCTCGTTCCGATAACTTAACTGAGGGCTTTATTCAATATCACAACCATAGTGTTATCGCTTTTATGTGCCCGACATTATAATAGGTACAATGTATGTAACAAAACTAACAAATAATATGTATACTTCTATATTACTTTCTAGCCTTTTCTGCTCTACAAGAATACGTCGAAACATGCAACTACACTTTTGATCATTCATTTTTACCAATACAATAAAACTAAAGTGTCTGTCTGTAATTTCAAAATAAATGGCAAAATTCCTAAGACCAAGTATCTATAGACGTGCGTATTAAGCATAAGCAAAAATCTATCACCACCTCTTACGAGCACATGCGCAACGTCATATGAAAGAAAGAGATGTCTATAGAGCATTGGTTACAGCAAAATAATCGAATGGCATCGTTTCGTACTAATGTAACAATCCACTTTCTGTTAAAACTGTTAGCGTCGTGTGTTAACCAGATGGTTTTAGGTAAATATAGCTGTAGGCGCGTAACGCTTCAAGACGTGCGCGAACGGTTTGGACTTTATCTTTTTATCACACGTAATGCTCGCATTAGGATGACAGGTCTTTATAACTGGAAATTTGTTCAACTTAATAGGCTCTATCTATGTACGTAGGTAATACGATACTATATCTTTGCAAAATTCAAGTGACAACTGCTATTTATACGCTGCCGTAAATGACGTTTTAGAATGTTTGTCTGTCGGTCTGAAACTTTGTCTCGAGTAGGCTCCGAAACGGCTCAACGGGTTTCAATGAAAATTTTAAGGATTAAAACAGGAATCTTATGTAAACTTGGTTGTATGTTCTATTTCAATGTCTTGCAGGGCTTATAAGATGTTCTAGTGTGATCATACGAGGAACTGGAGCCCCCTTAGGTGCCGAAGATGACCGCCCCACTGGTTTTAGCCGGTAGGGGTCCGGCATGCCCCTTCGTTCTTCCCCGGGGCGGAGGAAGTACATGTAGAATCTCCAATGGGCCCAATAAAAAAAGGGCTTAGATGTATGAAATTAATTAAATTAATTTGCGCCTAGCAAAGCGGGCTAGAAAATCATGAGTGTATTTTTAATCCACTTAAAATAGGAAAGTTATCAAGTTGCGCTTTGCAGTCACCCTCTCCGAGATGTGCCAATAGGCGTTGCACCAATGGGCGTCTCTAGCCTAGTTCTAGAAGATGACCGCCCCAGTGGTTTTAGTCAGTAGGAGTTCGGCATGCCCCTCCGTGCTTCCCCAGGGAGGAGGAAGTTCATGTAGAATTTCCACTGGGTCCAATAAAAAGGAATAATGTCTAGAATGTCTACATTTGTATAACTGTCCTACATACGACTCTACTTTGTCCTACATACGACTAGGCTGATGATTGGTTTTATCTAATTGTCGTTACAAACGGGGTGCAACTTCCTATTTGGAAGGCAATAAAACTGCAGGAGCAATAAAACCGAGGTTATCGAGGACGGGTGTTCCTGTCACGTCTTACGTACAGTACATTCGCTAGCATAGACTAAAAAAGTTCGAAGCCTAGATTTTGTGTCTAAAAGGTCATTGAACGTGACACGGCGGTAGCTAATTCGTCCAAGCATATTTGGAAATGTTGGTATATAAATATGAGACTAAGAAGTCGGAGTATTGAGTGCTGTATCGCGACTTGGGAGAGGCCTATAATAAATAACTACATTTATACATAACAATCCGTGAGGTGTCCGGATTGAGAATGTAGCACTACTCCATCTCTTCCCGTGGATGTCGTAAAAGTCGACTAAGGGACGGCACGGTTGGTGCAGTGGCTGATACAGTCGGCTGCTGTGCTCCGGGTCGTGGGTTCGATTCCCACACGGAACAAATATTTGTATGATCTGCAGGTAGTTGTTCGGGGTCTGGGTGTATTGTATGTGGAATTCATGTCTGTAAACGCACCCACGGCACAGGAGAGATCATAGTGTGGGTCAAAGTTAAACAAAAAAAAAAAACCAGAGGGGTTGGGCTGCAGTCTCTTTTTTATTTGATTAAAAAAAAATTAGCCTCGCACTAGAATTACTCCTGTGTCGTGGGTGCGTTTACAGACATAAACTCCACACACAATACACCCTTCTCTTCTATGGAACAGCAGCCATTCCTCGGCATACACGGCATGGGACTAAGTCATCTATGGGGGAGGCCTTATTCAATAACGAAAGTCTTTTATATGATGATAATCATCAGTATGCGTAGACAGTTTATTTGTACGGAAATCTTATTATTGATCACTTCATCTAAGTAATTCTTCCGCTCATCTAAACTAAGGAAAACAACCAATAAGGGACTGATAAAGCTCCTGATACAAAAATAAGGAAAATAATATATTCCAAAGCAGACAAAACACATACAACGGAATGTGCGAGGAAAAACGTATTTCATATGTTATTTGAATATAACTGTAGTTGTGGCAATAGTACGGTTGGTACATCGCATCCTATCACGTGGCTTCAGACCAACGTGGACGAAACACCACTATCAGTAAACAGTAAAGCACAACCGCAACATAGGAAAATTCCTTTAATTGCATATTATTATGCTATTTTCAATAAATAGTTGAGGACCAGGTGATATCCAACTGCGTCAGGAACACAAACTGGTGACGATTGGCATCTAATGAGACTAAAATGTTCTATTCCTTTCGGCAAGTAGCATGATTATTAGTATTGTAATAGAGTATAAACTCTTTGGGAGAAAATCCTAGCCGCACAGAATAAAAAGACACTATTTAAAATAAGTACATGAGAACATTTTGACAGAGAAAATAAATGAAGAGAATGGATTCGGCCGGCCATGTGTAGGTGGTCGAATGTAGAAAAAGCGAAGTGTATTATTTTCTATATAAATAAATTTATATAGATATAATAAGTGTTTCTATACCAAGCTCATACACAAGTTATTTCCCGTACTTATAAACACGCCTACCCAATCAATCAGAATCAGAGTTACTATCTCTACAGTATGCTTATATGTATATACTAACTGAGAACCGCGGTTTCACCCGCCGTTTAATTTAAAAGAGATTGGACTATCTAAGTATAATCAGATACAGGTTGATATTATTATTTTTATGTACCCTTCTATGATTTACAGTATTTTTAACCTATTATGTATGTATAATTAATTTATTAAAAAATAACTATATACCACGTGTCATTACTTTTTTTTTTTTATTGGTGTCCAGTGGAAATACTACATGGAAGTTCCTTCGCCCCGGGGAAGGGTGAAGGGGTATGCCACCACTGGAGCGATCATCTTCCGCACCGAAGGGGGGCTCCAGGTCCTCGTAAGATCACACTAGAGCCGCCCATTGGTGCCACGCCTTTAGGCATAGCACGGAGGTGATAACTATAAAGCCGTCACCCCCTCTAGCGAGGGAAGACGACCGTAAAAAGGTCGCCCCCCACGCACTTCTGGGGGAGGATTGTAATTGCGCTGTGTTGCGCATACGGTGGCACGTGACCACATGCGCGGCACCGTCTTCACGGGGGTCACTCAGTGTGAGCACGCAGACTTTCCAATCTGCGTGCCCGCGACCCCCGAGGCCCTCACCATGTAACGACGGCAGGGGGCTCAGGCGTGTTGGACCTGGGCGCTGGGGCGGTTGTTATCCTTCTCCTTGCTCCTGGCGCCTTCTCGTCCTTCTCCGTGCACCGTGCTCTGCAACGTGCGATTACCTAGTGGTGCGGTAGCATTTGTGGGTATTTGCTTATCGCTAAATGCTTATTTTTCCTGCTTTATTCGGGTAACCCATGGTAGGTGTTCATTTTATGAATGTTCTTCATGATTTTTCATTGTTCATCTAGTTGTGACCTTTGAGTACTTTAGGATATGCCCTGCAGGGGATAGTCTCTTAGGTTTTATTTTAGTTTCCACTGAATGTTCAAGAAATATAATTGTATTGAAACTACTGTTTTATTCAAACGGACTTTGTTCAGCAGTGGCTGATGATATGAAACGCGTTTCATATCATCATATCGTCCATTTATAGTCCACTGTTGAACAAAGACCACCCCCATAGATTTTCACAACTGTGTCATCATTTTGTGGGGTATTTGCCAATACTCACCACGCTAGGCAGGCCGGTTGGTGAGCGCAGTATGGCTACCGTTTCACAGAAGGGACTCTGCTGCCCATCCTGCTGCTGTTTAGATTCCCTTAGTCGCCTTTTACGACATCCGCGGCAGAAGATGGAGTGGTGCTATATTCTTAATCCGGACACCACACGGAAAATTCGTTAAACGTTTCTGATGCGAATCACAAGCTGGATGCTGCCTCACGGTTCAGTAGGAGAATTATTGCCAGAGCTATGTTCGATTTCGTCTAGAGAATTGGAGAGCGGCTTATGAGCTATCCCTCCGGGAGTCGCGCTTTCTGGGCACTCGCCAAAGCTGCCGGGGACACCTTTGACAGTTGTCCTTGTCACCACATGCCAACATCGATGGCAAAACGTGGACAGTGATAGTTGGGCTAGTCCATAAATGAAAAATCGCTCAGTGTGCTCTAGAGTGGGCTCGGTTCGGAGGTTTTTCAAGGGTATTAGTAACAGTAGGTACTAAGGTTCCATAAACAGATTATCTGGAAAGGTTCAGGGTTACCGCTACAGCAGAGTGCACTGCAAATTTTTTTGAAGAGCCGTTGTCCGTCTTTGTTTTCTACTACTTGACTGGAAAGATGTTCCTCAGTCCATACCAACGAGCTGACAATGAAAGTTGAGGTGGCCAGGAGTTCGAAGGCGGAGGACCAAAAGATGAGGCGCAGCTTGGCTGAGACCTCTGTCCAGTAGTCGACTGTGACTAAATTAATTGATACCAAAAAGCAATACATACTGTCACTCACAGCGTAAGTAATCTCTTTATTCTTTCAGTATGTATATGTATACTGTATGTATACTTTAGACGAATACATACTGTGAACACGTCCGCCTGCCAGAGTGGTAATAATGTTATTTATTCCTGAAAAGCCCGATAAAGCTATTATGTTCAGTGGTGTTCGTATATTTTTGTTACAAAATTAAGTCATAAAATATTTTTCAATATCAAAATTAAAACTTTTAAAATCTGGATTTTATTGAGGGAAAGTAGTTATTATTTTGTCTTGATAAGATTTTAAATATGTTGTGCACATAATGTGCATGCAGATTATGCTTTCAGAGAGAGTTTATGAGTCATTTCGGCTATACTCATGGTTCTAATTCAAAATAAGCTCTCATATATAATTTTTCACTCAGCGAGGTCCGAATCTAACTCACTTCATACACATTTCCTCACCGCTTGTTTCTTTTATAGGCATATACTTTTTACCTCTACAATAGACATACTAATACTGGAAAATTTAAGTGACAATGAAACAATCTTCAATATTTTCAAATATACTTGAATGCTCATAACCCTGTGATTAACATAATCCTTGCCTAGTATCCTCAAATGGCGGTCTTAACATGGCTGATAGTAGCTAAAATGTACTGTATGCCTTATTATATAGAGGTTAGTTAACTGTTACGAGGAAGTCATTAATAATATTAAACTGATACTGAAATATTGAGATACAGGATGTTCCTAATTTGAATTATTTGTTTGACTATTTTTTTATTTTTTTTTATACGAGTATTATGCAAACAATGAAACAGTGACGTTACAAGTGATGTTGCCGTACTTGCTATTTACGATATTATTTTCTCGAGCAACTTGTCAACCGTCTTGAATGTTAATGTTTGCATGTTTGAGGCTCTATCACGCGTGAATAGTTGAATGGATTCTATTAAAATTTGGCATAGAAGTAGATATATCGTGGATAAGACATAGGACTAAGTTCCCTGAGGATGCGGATGATGTGCCAGTAAGATGTTGCAGAGGAGTTAAACCTCGCAAAGATGATGAAGAGCGTTTGGAATCTTGTGGATGTATATTATTTAGGATTGGTGTAGGTTTAAACTCCTGTAAATCCAATTAATTAATTGCTGTTTCTTTACTAGCAGTTTATGACTTACATTATCAAAAGCTTGTTTGAAATCTATAGAAAATATAACCAATTCAGGTTCTATGTACTCTTTTGTACATAATCATAATCATTTTTGCCAAAAACACTCTGTCCACTGCTGGATAAGGGTCTCCATCAAAAATCTCCACAAAGACCAGTCGAGGTTTGTGTAATCATTGGCGGGTTTTGTTACATATGCTTGGCAGGCGGGTTGGCGTAGTCTAGTTGTAATTATGAACTCGAAGGACGCTGTTGTCTATCCTTCGACTAATCCTATAATTACTCTTTTGTACATACGTAAATAATTAATACTTTGCATCTTATTATATTGCACTGATATACGCTGGTAATTTTCTACAAGCTTTATGTATAGGACTAAATTTTGCAATCTTAAGGGAAGTATTGCACTTTGAAGGAATTTACTAATGCATTTTAATAAGATCTTTATAATATACACACCGACATGTCGGTCCGAGTACATGAACAGAGCACGGAGGCAATTCCATTGCAGAGAGGTGTGAGACAGGGGGACGTCATTTCCCCGAAACTGTTCACCGCTGCAATGGAGGATGCCTTCAAACTACTGGAGTGGAAAGGATTCGGCATTAACATCAATGGCGAGTATATCACTCACCTTCGATTTGCTGATGACATCGTAGTCATGGCAGAATCGCTGCAAGAGCTTAGCACAATGCTCGATGATCTCAACAGAGTTTCCCAACAGGTGGGCCTTAAGATGAACATGGGCAAGACAAAAGTCATGTCAAATGCCCATGTCGTGCCCATCCCAATATCCGTTGGGAGCTCTGTTCTCGAAGTTGTTGACGAGTATGTCTACCTGGGACAAACTGTCCAGTTAGGTAGGTCCAACTTCGAGAAAGAGGTCAATCGTCGAATCCGACTCGGCTGGGCAGCGTTCGGGAAACTTCGCAACGTCTTTTCGTCAACAATACCGCAATGCCTCAAGACGCAAGTCTTTAACCAGTGTGTGTTACCAGTGATGACATATGGAACAGAGACGTGGTCACTCACAATGGGCCTCATAAGAAAGCTCAAGGTCACTCAGCGAGCTATGGAGAGAGCTATGCTTGGTATTTCTCTACGAGATCGAATCAGAAATGAGGAGATCCGTAGAAGAACTAAAGTTGTCGACATAGCTGAAAGGATTAGTAAACTGAAGTGGCAATGGGCAGGGCACATTGCTCGTAGAACTGATGGCCGGTGGGGCACAAAGGTTCTAGAATGGAGACCGCGCACCGGAAAACGCAGCGTGGGACGACCTCCAACGAGGTGGACAGACGACCTGGTGAAGGTCGCTGGGAGTCGTTGGATGAGGGTGGCATGTAACCGCTCGTTGTGGAAATCTAAGGGGGAGGCCTTTGTTCAGCAGTGGACGTCCTGTGGCTGATATGATGATATGATGAATATACACACAGCAAAAGAGTCTAAGCCACATATACTAATTTGAATTTTGGAATGGTTTTCACATTATGATGCTTGTATTTGTTTTATAAATAATAACTATAGAATCATTTTATGTAGAAGAAAGAACATTCTTTAAATAACAATAATTAACAATCTGTATACTGTATCATACGTAGTACAAAAGTAAGGTACCTACCTAAGTAAGTAAACGTTTACTGCTAGACAAAATTAAATTACGAAAATGTATCGTAAACTTATTGGATCGATTAATAAAAGTGTGGCCTGTTGTGTTGTTTAAAACTTATCGGCAACTATTTTTCGTAGAATCGATGAGTTTGTTCTTGTTCCTGTGGACAATCGCTCCAATGGAATTTCAACAAATACTAAGTTTAGACTTTTAGCTGTTGGATTGTTGTCACTCCGTCCCAAGCCCTCTAAAACACGTCTCTGGGGCATGTCCCATGCGTGCTTGATGGGATTGAGGGCTGGCGATTATCCAGGCCAGGGCAATAGCCGGATGTTTTCCATTGCCAAGTACTCACTGGTCCTCCAAGCTGTTTGCGCACATGATCATACATCAGCTTCAAATCTGAGCCTAGGCTTTGTGCAAACGGATGGACATAAGGCTTCAGGACGTCTTCGACGTGACTTTCAACATCCACGTTGCCATTCACAAAAATGAACTCAGTTCGTCTCTTCTTCATAATACCCGCCCAAACCATTAATTTAGGTTACTGTATGAGTGCACTTCCTGGACGCAGCTCAGCCGTTCAGCATTTCCAGGATGACGATACACTCATACCTTTCTTGTATCAGGCCTAAAACAAAATCGGGACTCACCACAAAATATTTTTTTATCTCATTGCTCCTGGGTATATGTTTGGGTTCCCTATGCCATGCGTTTTGCTGGGCGCGATTCCCGTGGCTTATAGGTGGATAGCTGATCAGCCATCATGCACATAGGCTTTACTCATGAAGCCGATTTTACACGTTTTGGGGGCTAAAAATAACACCGCTTGAGAATTAAACCTATCTCACGGACGGTTAACATCGGCTGACGTCTTGGAGCTAATTGTATGTATCGGTCTTCCCTCCCCCCGTGCCCGTAAGACATTTTAGTGAGCATGACGGACCAATACTGCCAGGCAAAAGACGCAGTCAATATAAGTACTAAATATATTAATGGGTACAAATCACACGAAGAATAATTGTTAATTTGCATAGAAAGTAAGTGCAATACTTACAAGTTTAACTAGAACTTGACCAGATTTTCACATTTTTGAACCCAAATCAGCTTTAGTAAGAGCTGGCAACACTGCGATTGAGTGGATGCATTTGGCATTTGATATTTTCTGTGTTTGAACGCGAACCGAAAATGATTAACTGATTTTCACATAATTAAAATTAAAGCTAAGCAATATGGTTTCATTACGACATAAAGTATAGTGATACTGCCTTTAATCTTTTTCTTTTTTGATGTGCCAAAATGCTAAAAAGAAAAATTAATCAACATTTTACATAATTTTACAGCCTGGGTCTCAGGAGGTATTATTCTCTTGATCACAGATTATATACAGTGGTTATTGTTACAGATTAAAACTGGTATGCCAATTTTAAAAACATGAATAATGGGTTTTGGTCATTAAGAGCTATACATATTTGTATAACTACAGTTAGTCAGTTAACATACAACTTGAATACAATTACATATAAATATGTTACTGTAAAAGCTCAAACTACGGTAAATTCTAAATTAGATTTTTATTAGATTAGATTATTATTATAAAACCGAAGATTTACGTAGTCTTAATGGTAAAAGTCCGAACTGATCTGTGATTATTGTTAATTAAGAACTGTTACTAGCATACAGCCAGTTATGGTGCGGCTGGGGGCTACCCCAGCCACCAACATGTGTACACACGAAATAACTTTGACCTATATGTTTTTATTTTCGCTCACAATCAGTCGCTCACTTAGTATGTTTTACCCGTTATCAGTATCAGTGTTTGAGACCTCGTAATTTGAATTTGCAGTTACTGGTTTAAATACTACCCTTGTTTTATTCCCAAAACCAACATTTATTAATCATTATTAGTAAAACCTAGCATGTGCCAAACTCTAATAGTAACATATCGAAACATCGTCTTATGCTATATCAAACCTTACATTTACCAACTCAAGTTAGTAAATCCTTTTTTTGTCGTGGAGATAAATTCTCATGGACTTAGCCTTACTGCGACTCTTACTGGCTCAATCTCTACGGTGTCCTTCCGCTTACCTCCGGCTGGGGGTGAGGTGTTCGACTTTCAGCATTAGACCACAGCCCCGGCAGGACACTGTTTGACGGGCCCCGTCTCTGTTCGACCTGGCCAGCCGCACATACCTCCAAAGAGGCGCGCGTAAAATACACGCGCCGCTGTCTCGAGCCCGTTTCTGTTCAGGCGACGGACTGCCCTTAGTTCGTCGCCCACAAACCGCTACTTATGGAGGCCGGAGATCGTTCAGTGTCCTCCACCGGCGCCCTCACTCGGTGAATATTCCGCGGCGGGGATCAGAGATCAGAGGTGGTCTCCTCCCGTCCCCACTCTGAGCTGACCTTTGCTTGCGTCACGTCCTCTCAGAAGGATGCGACAGCATACCACGCGCTCTCGTTCCGGACGATAAATCATGGCGCTGCGTTGCCCAAGCTAGGCACTCCTGCCACATGTGCTGCGCCGTGTCCTCCGGGCAATCTCCGCAGTGATGACAACCGATCGTCTTTTCTTGGCCTAATTGTCGCAGATACTTCCCGATACACCCATGGCTCGAGTGTACCTGCGTGATGTGAAAGTTGCGGGTGCCATGCCACCTGTCCAGCCATTCCTCCATGATGGGTCTTACCACCGCTATCACGGCGTGCCCTAAGTTGGTGGAAGATTTACAAGTAAAACTCAAGATTTACCATTATTCGGGCTTTTACGGTAAAATATACACGAAAACATAGACAATGTGCTTTGGTCGTTAAGAGCTATAAATATTTGAATAACTAACATATAACTTGAACACAATATATAGATACCTATAACTGAAGTACTGATAAGAATATTAATTCGATTCGCCTGTTTTAAATCACAGTTTGAACTGTCGTAGCCGCGAGCAAACGTGACTTATAGTTCTCAACCTCACACAATAGTGTACACAGTGCGTTTAAATTTTACTAATATTGCATTGTAATTTATAATTATGTATTCTTATCCCGACAGACGTCACGACACAAATTTATTACAAGTAGCCGGATGTCTATAAAACTGTCCATCGTCATGCAAAATGGCACTATGCCTCACTCACACTTGGCATTAAGCTGTCAAACTGATCGTTTTAAAATCTTTGCCGCGGTAGTGAGCTTTCATCGGGCGTACTTAAAAAAAAACTAATCTGGCAATAATATTACGCAGCAAAATTACTACAAAACCCCATATATACAGGATATAAAAATATTAAGCTTTAATTAGGTATTTTGATTTCATATTTTTTACACCACAGTTGTTGATCGAATTTTACGTGTAAACGTGTTGACTATTATTTTCATCAAATCAGAGTTTAGGCAAATTTACATAATATATTCGGTGGACGGACATTGTGGGAATAAATATTCCAGCGGGAAGTGATTATTTGTTATCACTTATTACTCATTGTCCATTACAGTGTAGAACTTTTAATGTGTTATAATACAAGGGAAATAGAACAGCGACGTGCATTGGTATAGAAACCATTGATGTAAAGTACTAGATACCTACGTATGCGAGCAAGATGTTTGGACCGGTAGCTGTGCGTGTTATTGTTTTAGTGATATTTATAATTACATTTTTTGATATTTGTGAGTCATTGACAAAGGATGACAAAGGTGTTTGCGAAGAAGTTGTGCCGTAAGACATTTCTTTAATTATTTATTTTCTCGTAATATGCCTTTGAGTTGCGCATTAACTGTGAAAAATCGACAAAGTTTTCACTTTTTCATAATTTTTTTTTTGCGAATTCGACGATGTCATTGTTCAATTCACTGATATTTACACATATCACTACATATATTCAAATAAGTTATATAAATATACGTAACTACATTCCAATTTCTCATAGATAACTTATATATAACTAAGATGCTATCTATATAAAATAATCGAACAGTTTTGGTTTTAAAATCTATAAATAATAAAACTATTATACCTATATATTCTGGGGCTTAAACTACCCCTTACACAACACACTTCAAATTTACAATACTATATAAATTAATACAAGACACTATTATTCCTATAGTACTTTGAAACCGTGTATCAGTAAAACAGCATGTGATGGAACAGTAGGACAATATACAATAGATGGAGAGATTGATAACAGGTGAGCAACAGGCCGTAATAAAACTGTCATTTGCCGCAGTAACATAGCTGGGAATGAGAAAAATCCCTGGTTATTTAGCTAATTCCGAGCAAAACTCCTTAAAGATTTTGCGAAATATGGATCTGGCTGTTTTACTGCGACAGATATTCACTGTACATACGTTTGCAACATTGTGCTCGAACCTACATATGCTCATCATTTCGGTCGAGTGAAGTCCACTGCTGGACACAGGCCTCCCCCAAAGATCACCACAACCACCGATATGGATTTGTTCTCGCTCATTGGGGGGTTTTGCCATAATCGCCACGCTTGGCAGGCGGGTTGGCGATCGCAGTTGAGTTGTTAATGTACTCGAAGGACGCTGCTGCCCATTCTCCGGCTAATCCTTTAGTCGACTATTACGACACCCATGGGAGGAGAAGGGGTGGTGGCATTCTGAGCCAGCACCACACGGCAATATATGCTCAATGATACGAAAATGAACAACTAGCAAGAATTTTCGTGAAAGTATGCAGTTTAGGGCATGAATTAAGTTGCTCATTAACATCAGATCGGCCATTCATACGTCCACTGCTGAACAAATGCCTCCCCCATTGATTTTTTATAACTATGTCATCATTTTGGGGGGTATTTGCCAATACTCACCACGCTTGGCATACGGGTTGGTGAGCGCAGTATGGCTACCGTTTCACAGAAGGGACGCTGCTGCCCATTTCTCTGGTTTAGATTCCCTTAGTCGCCTTTGACGACATCCACGGGAGGAGATGGAGTGGTGCTATATTCTTAATCCGGACACCACACGGAATTAAGTTGTTGATCAACTTAATTCATGCCCTAAACTGCATTCTTGCGCCATCTATTTCGGAGTTTTTTTTCTCCTAATTGCAACTGAATGTTTTAATTACCTTTGCTATTTGTTTGAGAATAGTATAGTGTAAGGTTTGTAGTAATTATACAGGATGACTTGCAAAACTGGTGTCATTGGTATTAAATAAATGATTATCACTCCAAATATGTATAAAAATAATACCTTAAATAATATTTTGATAAAATTACCGATAAGTATTTTGCCCGGTATAAGTAAAAATAAATCGGTTTAATATTATTTTACTAACTTTTATTACAATTTGGTAATTAGTAATCGTGTTTGCCGCGAAGGTCACCAGTCGGGTGCACTCACACAAGGATGACCACGTTTTGCGAATATTTGTCCTATATTTTCATTGTCTTTATTAGTTATTATTGTTTACTTAATTTTATCCTCGTGAGATATAATATCATGAATTATCATATGCCTTTGAATATGTTATTCGTTTACCAGTGATTTTGAATATTACATAACACGATCTTTTTTAAATTTAACTACAATAAATGAAGGTCATTTGCCCCTCGCTTCACTTTCCAACAGGTAAAAAGAAAAACAATTTATTGAACACTGATCTTGCTAAAACAATATTCATAAATACTTATATCCAACATTTTCAAAAATCCAAATAACTCTGGGCATATATGGTTAAGCTCATTATAGAAACATATCTACTATATATATATCTATATAATTATCATTGGTCATCTTTATCATCCACTGCAAGGTATACGGCTCCTTAATTTGGGTGCCCCCCAACTTCTCAGCTAGCTACAGTTAAGATATCAGAAATTGGGTCAACTAAATGCAATTATTGTGAAAACGACAAAAATCATCTTCAATCAAAATTACAATAATGATCAAAAAAATATAATTTCTTTACATTTATTTATATCATTAATTAAAATATTCTTTTTAAATTTGACGTGAAGATATTTTACTTATTCTTAATTATTTAAGTTATAATTTCTGGTATCTTATTGTATCTCGTGGAATAGCTGAAAAGTTTTACATGTTATTGGAATGTTCTACTGATAAAGTACTCCTGTGTTTTTTGAAGAAATCGACCATTTTAGTCAAAAAATCTGCTCAAAATTATGGAAATTGTAACGATTTGTAGCTCTGATTTCAAAACTAATGAACATAATTGTTATTTTATGGTTTAATATTATGTATCGAAGCAGTGTTGTGTTAGCTAGCAGATAATATTAATAAAAAATATTGTATGCATTGGTTATTTTTATCAATTTTCAAAGTTGTATGGCGTAGATATCATTAAAAAAAATTGAATGACGAATTACTCCAAAATGATTGATATTTGCGTTGGAGTTATTAGGGGTAATTTGGTTGCAAATGATCACTCCTATATCCCCTTAATAATTTGCCGACATGTTACAAGTAACCCTGTACAATAACAATACGATATTGAGTAATATATGCGAAATAATATTCCATTCCATATCTCAAGGCCGCTTCCTAATTACTGTTGATAAAACCTTATCACATAATATATAGGGTCTTTAGAAAATAAGGGGACTTTGTTTCAAAGAGCAATCATGGATGAGGGCGCGTTTATTAAAAAACAAGTGATAATTACAAATTATAATTTTTTCCAATCAAGTTGCTATTGAAGCTCTATGAGAAAACAGAATATTTCACGCCATTTTATTACAGCGGCGGCGTGTATTATTTTTTTATGTGTGCGTGTTCTGTTTATAATAAAAAGTATTAAGCAAAAAAAGTTTATTTTAATAACCGAAGAGCAACTTTATTTTTAATTGTTACAAAAAAGAAGGAAAATTACAACTTGTTCTTTTTTAAAATAACTCATTAACGGGCTCAATGCCAGATCCAATTAAAATGTATTTTTTCTCGCCATCGGCGGATTTAACCATTTGAGAGGATAAACGCGATTGATATTACCTGCTGCTTGTCCCCTTGAAATAAAGTCAACAATTTTCTTTCGTTTCTTTTTAAAAACGTTGTCCCACACTAGAATTTCTCCTGTGTCGTGGGTGCGTTTACAGACATAAATTCCACACATAATACACCCAGACCCGGAACAACTACCTGCAGGTCATACAAATATTTGTTCCGTGCGGGAATAGAGCGCAGCAGCCGGCTGTGTCATACACTGCACCAACCTTATACGCATTATTTTGTCCTTTGGCACGACAGTCACCTATGTTCAACTAAACGACAAACGATGTCTCTCAACTCTTCCGTTGACAGATACTAACGTATCACACATAAAAATAGATCTTCACGTTAAATTATTCTGTACGCAGTGCCCAGACAAAAGTTTGCATTTCGTAAATAGGTGCTGTTTACAGAATTTACTGGTGGCAGCTCTCTTATGCAAGAGGACCCTAAACCACAGGGATGGGCAGCGTTCCTTCTGTGCTCACTAATCCGCCTGTCAAGCGTGACGAGTATTGGCAATATCCCCCCAAAATGATTTGTGAGAAACAGTGCCAGGCCCTTGTTTGGTCATCAGTGAAATGGTTACATGTTACTCTGTGGGTTACATGTTACTCTGTGGGTTACATGTTACAGAGTTTTACCAATAAATTTATTACTTAGGAACGTTTTTCTTACAATTGATTAGAGTTAATCTATATTATTTTGATTTAAAAAAATATATTTAATAAAATGGTACACGCATTTCTGTGTGTGTTTGCGTATTTGTGTTTGATTTGGTGTGTTTGGGGGGGGGGGGGAGGTATGTGGAGTGAATTTTGCATGTAATCCAAACCCATTTTTTTCCATCTAAGCCATAAATTCGGTCACATTAGTGATCCGGACAAGGGCTAGACGGAAGGCCGAAAGTCCGTTCTGCGTAATAGCCATTTAATTTTTAATATGTCTAATTAAGTCTTTTATTTTGATTACAGTGGCAAGGGAAAAGATCCGCCGGTACGTACGCATTTGATGTATTTATGTTAAAAGTCCGTCACCTCTCAGTCTCTATCAAATATGTCCCCTATATGTTAACAAAACCTATAAGATCTCTTGTCATCATCGTCGTATTTAAAAGACGTCCACTGCTGGACAAAGGCTTCCGTCATAGATTTTCACAACTGTGTCATCATTTGGGGGTAATTTTTTTATCTCACCACACTTGGCAGGCGGGCTGGTGACCGCAGTAAGGATACTGTTCTACAGAAGCGACGCTGCTGCCCATCGCTCTGGTTTAGTCCTTTAGTCGCCTTCAACGACATCCACGGGAGGATATATAGTGGTGTTATATTCTTAATCCGGAAACCAGACGGGTTTTCTGCTGTGGGCCCGTTGGGAGGTTGTGACGCAATTGCTACGCCTGGTAGACCGGTTGACGATCACAGGAACGATGAACACGACACAGTTGAGTTATAAATGTACTTAAACCCCTACTATATATACTCCTACTAAATAAATACAAATAAAATAAACTACTATACATACTAGTTTATTTCATACTCCTTACTATACATACTAGTTTATTTCATACTCCTTACTATACATACTAGTTTATTTCATACTCCTTACAATACATACTAGTTCGTTTCATACTCCTTACTATAGATACTAGTTTATTTCATACTCCTTACTATACATACTAGTTTATTTCATACTCCTTACAATACATACTAGTTTATTTCATACTCCTTACTATACATACTAGTTTATTTCATACTCCTTACTATACATACTAGTTTATTTCATATTTATTTCTTAACTTTCAGAGGAAACAGTTGTCCTGCTGCAATAACTACGAATACGACGGTGAGACTGATAAGTGCGTTCCGTTTTGCAACTTCGGCTGCGTCAACGGCACCTGTGTCGACGTGGATACGTGCGTATGCACGCCCCCACTCATACTTGATAAATACGCATGTATAAGACCCACATGCCACAACTGCGAACACGGCGAATGCATAGCACCTAACGACTGCAAGTGCCATACAGGCTACAAGAAAAGAAACGACACTTGTAAGCCGAATTGCGACCACGATTGCATGAACGGAATATGCGCAGAGCCAAATAAATGCAAATGTCATCCTGGATACGAAGTTGACCCCAGCAACAAATTTAATTGTATCCCGAATTGCGACCCTAAATGTATTTATGGGTCCTGTGATGATAGCGCTGGAAATAGTTTGGTTTGTAAACCTAAATGCGATGGATGCAAGGTCGGACGATGCGTAACACCGTATAACTGTTCCTGCATTGAGGGATATGATCTTATAAACTCGACGTGCAAGCCGAAGTGTAGTTCTTGCAGCAATGGGGATTGCGTGGCTGCAGAAACATGTCACTGTCATCCTGGATATAACACGACGAAGGAAGGCTGCAAGCCGAAGTGTGATATGCCTTGTATTAATGGGTACTGCTCAGCCCCTAATAAATGCTCCTGTAATGCAGGGTACAACATGACAAAGAAAGGGTGCCAGCCGAAATGTTCCATGCCTTGTATTAATGGGTACTGCTCAGCCCCTAATAAATGCTCCTGTAATGCAGGATATAACCTAACGAAGGAAGGGTGTAAGCCAAACTGTTCCATACCTTGTATTAATGGGTACTGCTCAGCCCCTAATAAATGCTCCTGTAATGCAGGGTATAATCTGACGAAGGAAGGATGCAAGCCGAACTGTTCCATGCCTTGTATTAATGGGTACTGCTCAGCCCCTAATAAATGCTCCTGTAATGCAGGGTATAACCCGACGAAGGAAGGATGCAAGCCGAACTGTTCCATGCCTTGTATTAATGGGTACTGCTCAGCCCCTAATAAATGCTCCTGTAATGCAGGATATAACCTGACAAAGGAAGGGTGCAAGCCAAACTGTTCGATGCCTTGTATTAATGGGTACTGCTCAGCCCCTAACAAATGCTCCTGTAATGCAGGATATCAGAAGAATTACATAGGCCTCTGTTATAAGCCTTGTCAAACTCCATGTTTAAATGGCAGTTGTGATTTGCATGGCACTTGCACTTGTCTTCCGAACTTCGAATTTGACATCGTCACAACGTCATGCAAGGTTATTAAACTGTAAGTAGGAAAGTTGTTTAAATCAAATAATTTCTAGCCATTAACCTACTTTTTTTTTTTAAAGTTGATGCCACAAGCGATCTCGATACAGCAGAATTCCTATTGTGAGGCATCATGCACCCACGGGTATAGTTTACAAACACACATCTCACATGCACAAATATCCTGACCCGAAACAACTATCTGTAGATCATGCAAATATTTGTTGCGTGCGGGAATCTCACATGCACAAACATATCTGTAAACTGTACCCACGACGAAGGAGAAATACTAGTATAGCGTTAAAAAAATACACGTCATTTTTATAACTTAACGAAGCGTTGAAATTTATGATTTAATTATTATTTTTACCGCATCTCTTTTTACTGACTTTAACTATAATTTTTATTGCAATTATTACTATTTTATTATGATACCCAGTTAACCCGTGTTCACAGAAACTTGAAATTGAATATTACCATAAATGCAGTTGCTTGGCAGGCAGATTATTAATCAGTTAGTTGTTATACAGAATGGTGTGGCCGCCTGTTCTTTTGATATAAAACATTAGGCTTTATACAGGCTGTCTAGTAAATAGCTATAGATTTTGCTGAACATATATTGTGTTTTTTTGGTAGGTATTGACCCAAGCTCTCACCTCCTGCAGTATGTCGTGCTATTTACTGGACAACCTGTATGTCTACTCCAAGATGTTTAAAAAATTGTGTGTGTTTTACTTTCAGTGTCGCTTGCAGTAGTAGTTGCACGGAGGGAGATAAAGATTGCCGGTGTAAGAACAACACAGCAGAACCACCGGAAATCCCTCCTGAGGTTGCACCAAGTACCAAGTGAGTAATTAATACCATACAAAAAAGAACTCATCGTCAGTATCCACTGCAGAATGTAAGCTTCTTATGTCTTACGTCAAAAGCTAATGAAAGTTAAAGAAAGAAAGAAAACACTTTTACTTTGGACGCACACAGGAAATTATACAGATGAAATGATTAATGACAATAATTTAAGCAACCTAAGCGAAGTAATTATATATCGCAGTATAATGCAACGACATAAAAAAACCGCGGTTCTGTTTTTCAGATAGGACCGAATATGACAGTCACTTCGCGGGAAGTTACGACATAAATAAATAAAAAATACTGATTCAAAATACTAAGTAAATGAGGCAATATAATAATACAATATATACCTTATATAATATTGTATTTTCTAATATAATTTTCGGTAAATAATACTACAATCTGTTATATATAATAAATGTTATTTATATAAGTACTACGGACGTACGTTATTTATATAAGTAGTACGCTGTGTGGTGTTGGCTAAGAACACCACCACCCCATCTCATCCCGTGGGTGTCGTAAAAGGCGACTGTGGGACTAACCGGAGGATGTGTATTTGTATTTGAGCACCTTTTATACAAAGAAGTTCTAAGACAAGTCGACAGTTATATTTGTAATGAGCAACATGGTTTTCGGAATTAAAGGTCGGTAAACACTAACTTGCTGACTATATTTGTCATAGTTGATTATATTCCTACCCAAATGGATCATGGAAAGGGTTTATTTCGATTTCCGCAAGGCTTATGATAGAATTAATAACGACATTTTGTTGCATAAGTTAAGTGTCATAGGGTTCAGGGTTCACAAATGTATAGATCGAGTACGCAGTAAACCATTTTCGGAAAATACTCTAGTAAAAGTTGTATTTTTTTACTAAGACGTTTTGGGATGTATAATGGTTTCTCCTATACCGTGGGTACAGTTCACAATAATATATCTCAAATACATAAACACCCTGCCCCGAAAGAACATGTGTACGACACAAACATTTTTTCCGTGCAGGGATCAAACCCGCCAAGTGCTTAGCCACTACGCCAACCATTAATTTATACATAGCAAGCTAAGCTCATTCGTGTTATGTCCGGATTAAGAATATAGCACCACTCCATCTCCTCCCGTGGAGGTCGTAAAAGGCGACTAAGGTACTCTAAACCAGAGGGATGGGCAGCAGCGTCCTTTCTGTGGAACTGTAGCTATTCTGCGCTCACCAACCCGCCCGCCAAGCGTGGTGAGTAATAGCAAATTCTCCCCAATAGGGGCCTTTGTTCAGTAGTGGACGATGTATGGCCGATAAGATTTAATCAAATGTCATCTTCCGTCTATTCTTCTTTTTTTGTATTAATTTATTACACTAAGCCTTAGCGCGCACGGGTGACTATTGTCACCGAGACAACATCACTCTTATCATCATCCTTGGGTGTGTATGGAGGTGCGCGCACGCTACGACGTGACGTGACATTTCCATACATATCCATAGAGTGACGAAATTGTCACGGTGACTAAAGTCACTCGTGCGCTAGCTCTTACTTCCATGCCACTACTGACATTGGCAGAATTGAAGTCACCGGCACTGTTTGCCATATTAAAATTTAATTGAATTGAATTAGGTTCAATAATCTGTAAGTACAATTGCTATACAAGCTAATAAGCATAATCTAAGACACATCAATCATACTCATGACGATGTATGTCAACATACATGAAAGTCTGATCCGAAGGTCTGCTTTATCTCGTTGATCCATGGATCTTTCGTAGCCAAGTAACCACAAGTGCTTTTTAAACACTGTAAGCGTCATGCCTGCCCAGACGAATTGTAATGCTACCCAGCACTTGTTCTGCGTGGGGCTCACGCTCGTCCCTTGAGACGTAAAGTTATTTAGTCTCTTACGCCCAGTAATTTCACCAGCTACAGTGCCCTTCAAACCGGAGCATAGTAATGTCTGAAGTTTAAACACTACTGCTTGGCATAATATTTTTGGCACTGCGATGGTACCTACCTAGGAGGACTCTAGCAAATAAGAGACCTGCGACTAGGAAACAGTAGCAGCAGGATATTATTATTAGCGCACTGGAGCATTCTCCTGCCCGTCCTCTCGATATCAAACCCTTGGTTGCCTTTTACGACACCCATGGATGGAGAGAGTTGGTTTTTTACCGGGAACCGCACAAAACATTTAATTTCATCATCATCATATCAGCCGAAGGTGTTAAACAAAGGCCTTCCCATGGATTTCTACAATTGTGTCGTCATTTTAGGGGGAATTTGCGTTGTAATTTGTGTTTGTTGTTGACTGGACTTGGTATACATTCAATTTAGTTTATATATATATATTTTTTTTTTTAAAACGTTGCCCCACACTAGGATTTCTCCTGTGTCGTGGGTGCGTTTACATACATAAATTCCACACAAAATACACCCAGACCCGGAACAACTACCTGCAGATCATACAAATATTTGTTCCGTGTGGGAATCGAACCCACGACCCGGAGCGCAGCAGTCGACTGTATCAACCACTGCACCAACCGTTATTACAATTCACAGAATGGCTGGCCTGAATCTGACGTTGATGTCAATAGGCGGTGCCTGCTTGCTTCTCTTTATCCTGTTCGTTGTCGTGATGCAGCGAATCTGGCACAAGAGACACGAGTACGGCAATAAGTCTACTAATGATGGTAAGTTTCAAGTTAAGTTTATTTGAACGGCGACCCTTGAAACTAAATTTCTCAACAAAAACACTACGCGCTTACGAGATTAAAAAAAGTGGTCTTTATTGTCAAAAGTCTGTACTAAAGTGATAAATAACCGTAGAGCATTGCTGTAAAAGTTTTGAAGCTTCAAGTCTGTCGCCCAGAGAATTTGCGGCGTTCCGTCTTCCGTCTTGCGTATTGGCTCGCCACTCATTTTGGTGGAACCCACCCCGCTATGCGGCCTGGCCAGCCGCACAATCGTAGACACATGCATAAAACACGACGCGCAACCGTCTCAGGCCTGTCTCTGATCGGGCAATGGGCTGACCTAAGTCCTCCAGCTTCAGACGGCAAGTCATGGTGGCCGGAGATCGACAGCTGTCCTCCAGAGCTCGAGAGTTCGTCTTTTGCGGAAGGGGAGACACATGGTCATTTGCTTCTACCGTTCTGCTGCCTTCTTTGCGTACATCAAAAGAAAGCGGTGGCTGCCCACACGTTTTTACCCAGGACCATGAACAGAAGTATGGCTGGCAGCGAGAAGATACCAACTTCGACCGCTGCGATCAGTTCACGGCGCTTCATCGCCCAGGCTAGGTAGTCCTTCACTCCTAGGCTAGGTAGTCCTCCACAAGGTTGACCGCTTTACAGTCATTCCCTCCGTGGTGTGCCTAAAGGCATGGCACCAATGGGTGGCTCTAGTGTGCTCTTACGATGACCTGGAGCCCCCTCTTTAGTGCTGATGATGATCGCTCCAGTGGTTTTAGCCGGTAGAAGTCGGTATACCCGTTCGCCCTTTCCCAGGGCGAAGTAAGTTCATTTAGAATTTTCACTGGACACCAATAAAAAAAAAGGTAGTCCTCTAGTGTATGCTGCGTCATATCATTCAGGCAGTCTCTGTAGTGGTGACAACCAGGCATCTGCTCTCAGCCTATGTGACATAAACTAGACCTAAACACCCGTGACTCGAGATTATCGGCCTCAGCCGGAAGGTGAGGTCACCATGCCGTCTCTCCAGCCACTTCCTGATGATATGGATCACATCGGTGATATCGCGGCGTGAATTGTATGTAATCTAAGAGTGAAATTTTGCCGGATCATGATCTAAAAATATCGCAGAGAAGACTTTTGTGGATTTATTCTGGATTTTGAAGTTCGAAAAACCTGATCTCATTTAATTTTTATGGAATAACTCTTGGAATGAAAATCTGTTTTTTTTATTCCTAAAACCAGTAAATTATCTGTGTGCAAAAATTAGTTCTCGAGTAAATCATTATCAATCGTGTGTCATAATAGCAATATATGTAAATGCAGATAACTGTTTTGAATATTTCGTGAAGTACAGCTTGTAATAGACAATATAAAATACAATAAGAACGAAAAACAACCAAGAAAACCTCTGAGTTTCTTTTTGGCTTTCTTGTCGGAGGTCCAATACGACGTCTACTTACACGTTAATAGGTCATTACAGACAAGTGTCTTAAACTTTACTGAATAAACAATTCTAAACTAATCAAGTCTAAAATAGATTTTTCAGGTGTTATTCAGATGTAGCATAAACATCAAATTTATTGCTGATATCGTTATTAATCCCTCTAATTCAGTTGGCGCTAGGTACTCATTTTGGGGTGCTAGGTCAGAAAACCTAGGGAGATCACGTGCGGCGTTCCACAGGGATCAGTTCTTGGTCCCCTCTTATGGAACCTCGCTTACGATACGGTCCTGCGTGTCGTTCTCCCCGCTGGCGTCAGCTTAGTCTGTTACGCTGATGACACTCTTGTGTTGGCCAGCGGGGAGTCCTTCGAGGGAACCATCCGGCTTGCCGAGCAAGCGGTGGCAATTGTCGTGGCCGAAATCCACGCTCTGGGTTTGCGGATAGC
This sequence comes from Diloba caeruleocephala, assembly GCA_947459985.1. Taxonomy (NCBI): domain Eukaryota; kingdom Metazoa; phylum Arthropoda; class Insecta; order Lepidoptera; family Noctuidae; genus Diloba; species Diloba caeruleocephala. Next base: position 26,767,551 of record OX381612.1, on the reverse strand, counting down.
GCCTCACAAAACGGCGGCACAAAAGGCGCTATGGTTCCACAAACTGCCGCGGAGCAGGGAGCCTCCCAGTTCGTGGATACGCGTTGGTGACGCGCAAATCAGGGTGGGCCGATACATGAAGTACCTGGGGCTCACCCTGGACAGTCGTTGGGGCTTCGAGGAGCACTTCGAGCGTCTTGTCCCCCGGGTCGAAAGGATAGTGGGTGCCTTGCACCGGCTGCTGCCCAATCTCGGGGGACCGAGGGAAGAAGTTCGCCGCCTCTACGGGGGAGTCGTGCGGTCCGTGGCCCTCTATGGGGCGCCTGTTTGGTCATCTCGACTCTCGGGCGTCCAGCGCTGCAGAACCAAGATTCACGGTCTGCAGCGTAGAGCGGCTATACGGATCGCACGAGGATACCGAACGGTGTCCTTTGAGGCGGCAACTCTGTTGGCGCGCTTTCCGCCTTTTGATATCTTGGCGGAGATGGATGCGTGGGTGTATCACCAAACACGCTCCCTCCGCCAGAGCGGTGAAGGCGTGCCTTCAGGGGCGCTCGAAATATTGAGGCGGCAGGCTCGGCGGCGTGCCCTCGAGCTATGGCGCGAGCGGCTTATGCTGCCACAGTACGCGCAAAAGCGCGTCGTCGAGGCTGTCTTGCCGCTCTTCGGAGCCTGGCTCCAAAGGAGCGAGCGCGTCACATTCCGCCTGACGCAGGTATTCGCCGGACACGGTTGTTTCGGTGCGTACTTGCACAGGCTAGGACGCGAGGTCACGGCACAGTGCCACCACTGTGGAGATGATCAGGATACCGCACAGCACACGCTCGGAGAGTGCCCTGCGTGGACTGCCGAGCGGCGGATCCTGGTCGATCGGATCGGGCAAGATCTCTCTTTGCCAGCAGTAGTGTCGGCTATGCTGGCAGAGCATGAAAATTGGAGTGCTGTGGTCTCCTTCTGTGAGAGCGTAATGCTCCAGAAGGAGGTCGCAGAGCGGGATCGGGAGAGGGCCGATCCCGCTCGGAGGAGGAGGACACGGGGCCGGGGTAACAACCGCCGCGGGGCCCGTGTCCAACACGCCTGAGCCCCCTGTCGTTTTTATATGGCGGGGGGCCTTGTGGGTCGCGAGCGCGCTTATTGGGAAATTTGCGTGCTCATACCGAGCGACCGAAGTTCCATGTAGAATTTCCACTGGATCGAATAAAATATAGGGAGATCCGTAAAAGAAGTAAAGTTGTCGATATTTCTGAGGTACTTTTGTCGGCGGTTTATCTATTCATTAGCGCTATTGGTTCGGTAACTTAAGAAAATGTGTGTCTGAACAACGCAGTGTAAGATAAACTCCGTTTAAACTTTGCTTAACTTAACTGACCAATTTGCGCCGTTTATATGTTCGATAACTTTATAGGACGTTACGTTTTCTAGCAAACTACATCAAATTTTAGGTCAAATATTAAAATAATTCAAAGGATATATTCAATAATCATAATGAGTACCTCTAAGCAGTTTATGAGTCGTATTTGGAGATACTGGAGTTTATTTCCAATAAATCAGTACACAGAAACTTAGACGTAGGAGATATCCTGTCGAAATGTTTACAGATGCAAAATTTAAATTGAGATAATCGCTTTGATAAGTAGATTGTGATATACCTAAGTGATATCATCAACACTATTCTGGCTCCCGTTATGCATCAAAAGTATACATTATTACTTCGATAAGAAGCATCTTCTCTTTTTCAATAAATGAATTACTTCGCTTTCGAGATTCCATCATTGCTATTTTACTAGAGCACGAATTAAGCACAAACGATAGCAAATACCACTAAACTTAAAATCAAACTGCAAGTAAAGCACAATAGCAATAAATAAATAATACCACTACGCATGAAATGACGAAGCAGTAACAATGAGTTTGAGGACTTCTTAAAAAAAAGATTGCTAGGCAAGGTATATACTCTCGAAATAAATATAATTGTAAAGAAAACTAGTATTTAGTGATGAAATTAAATAATAAAATCAATTTTAAACTCGATATCTTAAACAGACCCATCTAGCGGCAGATTAAGAAACTGGTTATTGGTTTCATAGTTATGGAACAGTTCGTTCTGTATTCAGAAACGCAGTGACAGTTAACCTACGTTTATCTTATACATAACTTAATTGAATCCAATAGCTAATGGGAATTTAACTGGGAGCTTCAGAAACCGGGTATGAATGGATGGATGGTGAGGCACACATTAACTATGACCAAAACGGCCGTTGGGGCAGAAAGGTTTTCGAATGGGGAAACACGCACTGGAAAACATAGCCAGGAACACACACTGCATAGAAGCCTCCTCCAAAGATTGCCGCAACTACCGGTATGGGTTAGTAATGTGTCCTCATTGAGGGGTTTTGACATAATCGCTACGCTTGGCAACCGGGTTGGCGATCGCAGTTGTGTTATAAATGTATACAAAGGAAGCTGCTGTCCATTCTCCAGCTAATCCCATAGTCACCTTTGTTGAAATGAGGTGGTGGTACTCTTATCCGGCACCACACGGCGATGAAGATTCAGTCTACCCCAAAAGCGTTACATATTTTGTCACACCTAACGCACTTTATTTAGGGCACTTCGCACTGGTATTATAGAAAATTTACATTAGTCTAATAATGTCTTTTTACAGCCCTTTTAATGTCTATTGCCCAAAATATTGTACTACTGAAATATCGACATCAACACTATAATTTTAGTTTCTCAGGAAATGTTACAGTTTGATCAGAGGTATCTATGAACCTCACACTAAAATTCCCTGAGTTTTGGGGATTCTTTCATTACAAAAAATTTGACTGCGAAAATATTGTTTTCTAATATTGAAGCTTCATCAGTGCCGTTGTCATATTGAAGATTGATAATGAGTCAATCGATATCATCATAGATACCGATCCCCTCTCTCATTCCTTTTTCTTTCTATTTTATTGACACTGCTTAAAACTTTTCTCTCTGTAACCCATGAATATTATTTTTTATGTAAAAGCGACTAAACGCATCACCTTAAAACTATTGTCTTGTTTACAATTTCCAGGATCAGCTTTCGGTAGTGTAGCATACGCAGTCCCACATACGTTGATGCAGCCGAGATTGAACGACGAGTTTAGAGACAACGAAGATGCAAATGAAGAAGATGATACTGCGGACACTTTACTTAGAAGAGAATTACAAATACCTTAGTGCATGCAAAACGTTAGGATTAAGAAGATAAAGAGTTAAATACTAAAAATGTTTTATTCCATGATATTTGTTGCATATAACAATTATCAGCAACCGCAGAACAAGATTGGTGTAGTGAATTAGCATTGGTCTCTGTGTTGGTGGTCGAGGGTTCGATCTCCTCACAAAATAATTATTTGTGAGGCCTATGGGTTTTCGTATGTGAGTGCGTGTGAAATGTAACTCCACCCATGACACAGGGAACTAGTGTGGGCCTTCATAATAATATGTATAGGAAGATGTTATTTAAATTTCTAGACCATGTAATATCATCTCATCACAATTCACTTGATCGTTTTAGTGTTTTGTCACTGAGGACAAGGTTTGGCTGTATTTCTATCATACATCCATAACATAGCACCTGGATTTCTATTTATCTATATGTATATATAAAAGGAGAAACTGACTGACTGACATATTAACGTATAGCCTAAACCATGGGCTGGAAACTTGAAATTTCGATAGTGGACAAGGGCGGATCCGGGTGGGGGTGCCAGTTGGGGAACTGTTGGATATAGGTGACCCTAGGTCTAACATGAACAATGATATCTAAAATTCTTGACATGAGACACCGAGGGCCCCCCCAGATTGAAATTCTGGATCCATCCCTGATAGTGGATACCTTTTCAAGTCCTAGTTGTATGCCCTCTGAAGAACCCAGGTAGACCACGCTGTGCTGTTGCACGTGCACTTGCCGGCACGCGCCATTAATAACCGATTTATGTAGAGACCTACAATTATTTTATAAAATAATATGTTGTGCTTGATGTTTTTTTTAATAATTTAAATTTATAATGCTGTTGTTGTTATTTGATTTCATATAATATTGTTAGCGGCGCTTGCTATAGTGGGGGTGCAGGGTATATTAAACAAGCTCAAGCTCTAGAAATCAGGATGGCTATCATTCGCTTCCCTTTTTAAAGTAAAAGCGGAATCTGCCACTGACGGGTACTGCAGAGTTTGGGACATAGAGTGTCGTTCCCTGCTGCACCACTTCGGCAACAAAATCAGCAGTGGTGTTGGAATCTTCAGATGAAAATCTTAATCTGCCAACCTGTAGGTACATACAGAGCCCCTGAAAGCTTGAAGCATTTTCAGATCATGTAAACTTCATAAAATAAAGCTTATAAAAACTAAGACTAGTTCTAAGACCATGTCATCATTATCATATCAGCAGAAACACGTCCGCTATTAAACAAAGGCCTCCTCCATAGATTTCCACAATTGTGTCGTCAATTTGCCAGTACTCACGACACTTGGCAGGCCTGTTGGTGAGCATAGAATGTCTGCTGTGCCCCAGAAGGGACGCTGCTGCCCATCCCTCTGGCTTAGAGTCCCTTAGTCGCCTTAGGCAGCAAACACAGGAGGAGATGGAATGATGCTATACTCTTGATCTATATGGACTTGAACATGTTAAGAATTTATAAAACTAATAAAAACATGCTTTTAATGAAATGTGAAATATTCAGTGTATTTTTTTTTATTTATGTTATAATAAAAACAACGATTTGTTGTGAGATAAAAACAGTACATTGAATATATATCGAAAACTAGAAGAAAAGAAGAAACACTACTCCAGAAACGAGACTGATACTCATAATGCAACTTTTAGAATTTCTGTTTGTCGACGAGAACGCCAAAATTACAGTATAGTATTCATTGAAATTTGGCAAGAATGTGCGTTATAATCTGGATCAGATTCCAGAATACAAATCCCGCCTCCCCAAAACACGCTTTTGTACATGGGAGGTGAATAGTACAACAATATGTCTATAAAGTTATGTTTTACAGCGAATATAATGACAAGTTCACACAAGTGAGCACATTCGTTATCAGTACGTACTAAGAATTATAAAAAATAGCCATCACGCTATAGTTAAAGGGACCTAGCTAGACGACAGCTTTTAAGAATAAGAACGCGTATTTCGTAGCCTTCCGTAATTAGCTACGTGGCCTGCTAACCTGATACGTGGAATGCAGTTGTTTGTTCTCGGCATCAAATCCACCCCTCAATTTTACATTTTGGAATTATGTTTAGCATTACTTTTATTCTCTTGACAAGCGATTTCTTTATTTCATCATTTAGTCCGGTGTAGGTAGCCAATATTTCTATTTTATCTATTGATTAATATGTGTAACACCAACCTATACTTTTTTAGTGCTATAACGATCGTTACTCGAAAATGTAGATACCACAATGTTTATAGATATTACAATGGATAAAAGACTCAAATGGGGGGCACAAATGTCATGCCTCGCAGTAAAGCTCAGTTCTACTGCTCATGCTATCCGAAAATTCGAGCCCTCTAGTTATCGCCCAATAAGTCTTCCTTGTGACAAGACCGTGAATCTTTTTTTAAATAAATAAATGGTATTCGATTTGTAAAACCAAGGAGTTTTCAATTAAAAAGATTTTAATATGACAGGAACAGTGGAAATATTCCATTCCCGATACTTTTAGTGCAGCCTATGTATAAAGTATATTGAAGGTCATTGGGAATAACCTCACTAAGGTGCATAATGACCACAACTGTTTTTACGGCATAATAATAAAGGATTTGTCACTCAAGCCAAGTCATTTATGCATCGTTCGATGAAATAATAATATAGTGATAGGTTGTGCGCGCAAATAAAGAATTTATCATCATCATCATATCGGCCATTTATACGTCCTGCTGAACAAAGGCCTCTCCCATAAATTTCTATTGTTGTGTCATCTTTTAGGGGGAATTTGTCAATACTCACCACGCTTGGCAGGCGGGTTGGTGAGCGCAGTATGGCTTCTGTTCCACAGCAAGGACGCTGCTGCCCATACCTCCGGAATCGAGGAGGCCTGATCGACTTACTTGAAAGGAACAAGCTACTGTTTGCAATGAAAACACAAAAACAGCATAGACGTTTGCACCACTAATGAGGCGGATTACGTCATTAGTCATTACTCGATAGGTATCAGGATATACGTATCCTTGCATCTACTTATTGAGATCAAGCTCTAAATCTGAAATTGTCCGGTCGCGCGTCTGCCGCAAACTTCCAACTGTTTGTGGATAAGTATGACTGCAGTTAATTCCCTTAAAAATCTTAAATTGGATAACTTATCAGATTTTATACTACTACAACTCGCAATAAAAAGTTCGACACTGACACTATCCGTACTTTTGAGATGACGGAGCGTGATAATAAAATGCCTACACTCGATAGTTTTTTGTCTTTTATTAAAGATCACTGTAGAACATTCCATAATACGCAGCCTAGCACATCTAGCTCGTCTATCTTATATCTCTCCGCGAAATTTGACACATTTTTCCATACGATGAAACCAATCATTGAAGCAACCATTCCATTCGGAAGTTGGGGTCTCCAAAATGGCCGTTTTGTAGGCGTCCACAGCTTCTTTAGGTGATGAAAATCTCTGTCCACGCAATTTATTCTTTATTTTAGGGAAAGTATAGAAATTATTAGGGCTTAGGTCGGGGCTGTACGGCGGATGGTCTAATAATTCTATGTTTTCTTGCTCTAAAAACTCTTTTGTTCTGTGCGCGGTGTGAGAACTCGCATTGTCGTGATGGAGGATGATGCGGCGGTTGCAGTTCTCTCTACGGAGTTCAGAAACGACCTGTGGCAAACAAATGCTAGCATACCATTCTGTATTAACCGTTCTTTGTCCCTCAAGAGGAATAGTCGTAACATGGCCGGTTTTGGAGACAAACGTGGCCACCATTTTTTTTGCAACACTCCGTGAACGAACAATTTTTGTTGGCTTTAACTCATTTTCGAACACCCAAACTCGTGACTGGTTTTTTGTTTCGGGTTCGTACGCATATATCCAGGATTCGTCACCTAATACGATGTTGTATACAGCATTTGAGGATCCTGCGTGGAATCTTTCGAGAGTTCTGACGCACCAAGTAACGCGAGCCGCTTTTTGCTCTTCACATAGCAAATGCGGTATCCATCGGGAAAACAACTTTTTTACACCTAATTGTTCATGCAAGATTATTTGTATTTGACTCATGCCAATGTCTAAAGTTGCCTGAATTTCGCGGTATGTCACATGTCGATCTTCCTCAATCAGCTTACGCACAGCATCAATGTTTTCTTGGGTGACTGCAGTTTTTGGACGACCTTGACGAGGATCATCACTGAGCTTGACACGTCCACGTTGAAATTCAGCAAACCAGCGATAAATAGTGGTTTTGGATGGGGCTTCATCACCAAATGCAGAAATCATCCGGTCAACACACTGTTTTTGTGTTAAACCACTTCGAAAGTCATAATAAATCATCGCTCTTGAATTTTCTCGAGTCAATTCCATTTTCTCAACGACTAAACAAGTTTGACAAAACCTTGTGACAAGACCGAGAATCTTTTTTTAAATAAATAAATGGTATTCGATTTGTAAAACCAAGGAGTTTTCAATTAAAAAGATTTTAATATGACAGGAACAGTGGAAATATTCCATTCCCGATACTTTTAGTATGCATGCCTAGCCTATGTATGTGCGGTTTATTACTATCATCGTATAAAACCACTTGCGCAGTAGCGAGCAAGACTGTCGTAGGCACTGTACATTGGCGACTGTCTTCGGATACAGTCGCTCTGTGCGCAGTGGGAGGTGAGGGCGACGCCGCATTGGCTGTCGTACATAGCGATGCTTCTGGCTGCTGCACAGAACGCATAGGCGCAGTGGCACGAGTGACTTGCGATGCAACTTGCTCCTGCTGTGAAAACACCGGGACAGCTGGGGCGGGGTCTATAACTACGTTAGAAGTGTCATCTGATAAGCAAGGGGTTTTCTTATCAAAATGCAACAACGTTTGATGACGTTGGTTGCAAGAGTGGCATTTTAATTTAGAAGAACAGTTACTAGTCTTGTGTTTTAAACTCAGACAATTGACACATGCGTTACTATCCTTTACAATTTTAAAACGAGCGGACGGAGTCGAATTATTAAACGCGCGACATTTATAATAGTGGTCATGTACAATAATATCGCACATGCACCTGTGAGAGTTATGAGACTCCGAAAATGACACATAAGATTACGGATTGGGAGCAGAGATACAATTATTTGTAGGTCGATATTTATTCGACTTCTGTTTCACGTTATTATTGTTATTATTAATAAGTACCTGGATGATACGATACCGCATTTGCTATGTGAAGAGCAAAAAGCGGCTCGCGTTACTTGGTGCGTCCGAACTCTCGAAAGATTCCACGCAGGATCCTCAAATGCTGTATACAACATCGTATCAGGTGACGAATCCTGGATATATGCGTACGAACCCGAAACAAAAAACCAGTCACGAGTTTGGGTGTTCGAAAATGAGTTAAAGCCAACAAAAATTGTTCGTTCACGGAGTGTTGCAAAAAAAATGGTGGCCACGTTTGTCTCCAATTGGGGGTTCAGAAAAGTCTGTTAAGGGTTCAGTAGATTTAAAAATATATTCGCGTTTCTTAAATAACTTTTAAACTATATATTTTAAAATTATGACATAAATATATGTTAAATGCCTTCCATTTAATATGTTAAATGGTACAGTTTTTAAAACTCTATGCTTTGATTTTCTATATTGCCCCCCAAAAGTGAGAGTGTGAGACCCCCATATTCAAAATTCATTTCACGTTACACGTCCGTGTTTGGGTCGCAGAAATCTACTCGTATAGATATATCGTATACACATGTTTCAACTGAATCGGCCCCGTGGATTCAGATCAAATTCGCCGGGGCAGACGGACAGACAGACACAGGAGTGTTCCTATAAGGGTTCCGCCGTGTTTTCCTTCGGACGTTCGGAACTCTAAAAATAAATAATTCTAATGTATTATTCGGTTACAAAGTGATGCGTGGTCATGTCTCAAAAATATATACATACGTGTCGATATCACAACTCCTTGCATATAGAAGTCGGTCAAAATGCATCATCCTTAATATTAGTTTTATAGCGTCATGGCATTGCAATTCTAAACACGTTTTTCCTCGAAGTATTAGGAAAATTACGCTACACTCCGGTTTTTGTTTTAAGTATAAATAGGGAATAATACGAGTTATTATTAGTTTGTAGGAGTTCAGGTTTTATGATGACAAATCATGCATTGCGCCGAAATTCGGCGAATTTACATCTGAAATCGGCTTAAACCACCAGAGCGGTCATCTTCGACACCGAACCCCAGGCACATCTCGGGGGCGATTGTAAAAGATCCCCTCGAAGCCTCGCTGTGCGCTGTGCCGTGCACACGGCGCTACGTGGCCACGTGCACGCCGCCATCTTCCCGGGGGTCACTCGGTATGAGCACAGACTACGGGGGTGGTATTTACCTAGCCCACTTCTTGCAATAAGTTATACCTACCACCAGTCAAATCAAATATAACCATCAGAACAATCTCGGCAGACCAAATTTAGTAGATATTTATATCTCTATCTATAGTATATCTAATTTTAATATAGCACAAAATTAATTTAAAGAACATCTATTTTTGGCAAGGTAAGTACTTTTATGAAAGTTAGTTTTACTATATCTGGTGGTCAGGTAAACATAAGCCTACAACTAATTACTAATATCATACCATTTCTATTCATTTTAAATTGATGTGGAAAGTAATTATAAATACAACATAAAATATTTTTGCCGAAGTGCGGCACATTTTAGCACTTGTGACTAATGTAGTCGCCAAATGTGAGCTCATGATTCATCATCATCATCATTTCGGCCGAATGAAGTCCACACTTCATTCGGCCGAAATGATGCTGGACACAGGCCTCCCCCAAAGATGTCCACAACGACCGATATGGATGTGTTATGGGCTCATTGGGGGGTTTTGCCATAATCGCCACGCTTGGCAGACGGGTTGGGAATCGCAGTCGAGTTGTTAATGTACTCGAAGGACGCTGCTGCCCATCCTCCGGCTCCTCCCTTAGTCGACTTTTATGACACCCATGGGAGGAGATGGGGTGGTGGCATTCTGAGCCGGCACCTGCTCAGCTGTGAGCTCGAGCTTCATGATATGTTTTTATGTATTTGTAGCAAACCGAGCTTTTACGTGAAACTCAGAACATAAATCTGTTGAAATATAACTTGAGTAGTAAGAACACGCAGTCAAACATGTGGTCATTATACCAATTTAGATGCATCATGAGTAGCAGTTTACGTGCACAGTGCGGTTGCTTGTCAGAGCGTCTTCATTGGCGTAGCGTTTTCTCGATTACCAACATCCAGTCGAACCGGGTGCGACTCTATCAACTTCCATCCACCTCCGTAACATTATTACTGGGAGATATCGATATCATAGGGTTGGGCGTGTCGTCAAAGTTTCAGGTTTCTGCTATAGATATGACAACTGGATTCATCGATTGGCTAACACTTACCGGTTACGTCTCTGAAAGTATGTTACCGCTAACATCGGCTAATAAGCGAGGTAGTTACCTTGTATCATTAAATATCAAGACCACACTGCTGGACACAGCCTTCCGCATAATATCGCCACAATGAGCGGTCTGGGTTTGTGTTGTGTGACGATGGGGGGTTATGCCATAATCGCAACGCTTGGCAGGTAGGTTGGCGATCGCAGTTGAGTTGTAAATGTACCCGGAGGACGCTTCTACCCATCCTCCGGCTAATCCTATAGTCACTTTTTATGGATGGGATGGGGTGGTGCTATGCTTAGTCGGCACCACACCGTAGTTATCATAACCAGTATTTATTCATGTGTAATTTAGATGAACACGGTTTCTATAACCAACCTCATCATTCATCATTTCTGCCGAATGAAGTCCACTGCTGGATACAGGCTTCCCCCAAAGATCACCACAATGACCGATATGGGTGTGTTGTGGGCTCATTGGGGGGTTTTACCTGTAACCAATCTGATCCAAACAAAATCCAAAAACAAAAAACAATCCTAAACGAATATTAAATGATTAAAAAAAAATTGCCATAAGTAAGATGGCTTTATAACGTATATGCGATGAAAAACCCTATGATATCTTGATAACGATGGCATGCAAGTATACGCAATTATTAAAAACCATGGGTAAATTTTATTCCCATTTATCCTGGAACAACGGCAAAAAGGTCTTATTTAAGCGTTATAATTAACTATTGTTGAATAACGAACTGAAAGATAACGCAGCCCTGGGTATTATTTTCCTCTATAAATATACTACTATTTACACTGGGTTTTGTTACAGCTTTTTTAACTTTTAAGAATACTAGCACTTTGGTACTTATATTTAAACAGCAGCTTAGCCATTGAATACATTTAAAGCAAAATAAATCCAAATAAGGATCTGGAAATTAAATGCCTGTAGTTAATACTCCTGTTTATTAAAGCGCAGACTGACCAACTAACTACAGGCGTGTATATCTTTCCCCAAAAGGGCGGTAAATGTCTTTACGCTTGTCAAAGCAATGACAAACTAACAAGTTGGCTAGGCCATAACACATCGGCAGCTTGAAAAGAGAATTTTGCAGGTATAGGTAAGTTTGAGACACTTAATAAAGACGGTTCAACAGACTTTGAACAACAAAGTAACATGGCATAGTTACGTACATAAAGAAAAACGAAGCTGTAAAACTTTATCTACAAAAATTGTTACTGTAGTTACTAAAATAAATATCAATTTAATTGATTAGGTTACTTTGTTAGCAAGTGCAAAACTTTTAGGTATGAATTCAGGAAAACCGGGGCTTTGATAATAATATTCACAATTTATACACACGGACGTATTTTCTAATATCTCAGTATAGAAGTAGCTACGAAGCGGCTCACTTGACCAATTTAGTTTCATATTGTATCGCATCACCGATCCAGGTGGTCACAGTGTTTCTTCAAAATGTATTCTTTAAGTATTGTTTTTTTTTCTGTTTTGGTAAGTGACGTTTTTGTTTCGGTATCAGCCTTAAAATCGGGTCCACCGCGTGTCCCATCGTGGGCATTTTACGTGTCATCTCGTGGGGGCACAGTATTAACATAATGCTGTGCACATGTTTAATTAGTGTGGTGATTACGATATCTCCCCTCTGGATGTCTCCTTGTCGCACTCTCTGGATAAGTGTCTATGCATTTGCAAATATATTAGCTACTTAGCTACTACAAAAAACTCAAGGTTTTTGTTCACTTTTTTGCAACGTAGTACTCCTCTTTTTATTTTTCACTCGTGTTTTTCCAGTCTCATAAACGAATTTTAAATTAAGAGTAGATACTTTTCAGCAATAAACTTTAATTCATGAGTATTATATTTCGTTACAATATTGTTCTTGCATAATTTAATTCAGTTACAATAAAATATAAAAATGAATTTATTTCAGGTAATTACTACGGTAGCAAAGAGCCATGAAATCGAGGGTGAAGATTGGAATAAAGTGTAAGTTTTTAAAATCCAATATATATATTCTATGTCAAGTGTATATGTCGAAGTACTCTAAATTTCTTTTAAAACGCGGGTGAAACCGCGGGTCCCAGCTAGTTTCAAATAAACCAATTACTGGCACTTACAATGTCAGAATTTGCACGGTTCCAATTAGTTGATCCTATGCTACTTTTTTATACACTCGAAAATTGTGATGCCCAACGAAGCCGCTCGCTGTGGTAATTTATTTTCTAGTGTTTATCTACTAGTAATGCAAACACTAGTTGGTGTTTTTGAAAACAAAGCTAACTTTGCTCCATACTAGGATCGAAGCCAAGCGCTTAGCCATTGCGCCAACCTGACGTCATGGCGTATGCTTGGTTTACGGCAAAACCGCAATAAGACGAGCTGGCACTCACCATTCCTCTGTTGTCAGATTGACAAACATTAAATGCTTCTAAGAGTTATTACGTTTACTTCGATAATTTATAAAATAAAATAACATTTGTCAGACTCGCCCCTGTTTTGGTGAATCTATTTGTCACATCCTTTTCTAGTGGTGAGTGCACAAGCACCTCTAAGTAGCCAGGATTATTTACCAGCAACTAGCGCTGTAATTTGACCTTGTGACCTCGGAAGTGCCATATTTGAAGTATGTGCCCAACCCAGTTATCGAAAATGACCATAGCAAATTGTACTAGGATCGATATTTTATCAGGATTATTTAAGCTCACAAATCTGATATGGTGGTAAAAATAGATTGAATTAATCATATTGCTAGCCCACATGACGAGGGAATCGTGGAAACCATAAACCTAGTTAAAGTAAACACAATACGAGATCATTGACAAGTGTGAGGTGAACTTTGCAATTATGTTGCCGAGAGACGTTACGGCTAATGCTTTACTGATCAAAAGGCTCAAGCGACATCTTTGAAGAGACTTTCGTTAGACGGCTGGATCAAAGTTTTGATGCAGAAAGCAATACTCCTGGAAATAGCGCAGATTTTAAGGTGATTCCTCTTTCTGTAGCCTTTACACCGGTAGCATGCACTCTGTTTCCAATGCTGGTGGGTTCCGTGTATTTTATTGTTTATATGTGGGGGTAATCGAAAATTACGATACCGATTCTGAAAACTCTTGCACCGTTAGGAAGCTATGGATCATATTTAAGATGAATAGCGGCTGTCTTTTACGTGAGCGTAGCGAGGGTGTATCGTTAGTTAGGTTACGATTACGTTATAAGAGTTCTATTTTTACTTCTGGGGAGATAAGATTTTAAAATCTTATACACGTCCTTCTACGACGACCATGCGGCTAATGATAAAAGCTAATAAAAGAGTGTAATATCAACAGGGCAAGTTTAGGCATTGGTACGAGTCAGTTGCAAGAATTCTTACACGATCATTTAGTCATCAGAAAGCTTTGCACGAGACGACGACCTCATCATTTGACGGAAGATCAAAAACCCTCGTTTGGATTAGTGCCGCGAAATGCTTTAAAAGTATAACGGAGGTGACTTGAATGCTGTTTGACATCGTCACAGGTGATGAAAGCTGGATATATTGTGACGAGCCCGAAACCAATAGACAATCTGCCCAATGGATGTTTCATTCGAAGATTTGCCAACAAAAGTAAAGAAGGGCAGAAGTCAACGGAAAAGCTTATTGCCTCATTCTTTGGACGGACGGGTCATTTTGCAACAATTACACTAGAGGATAAAAGAACTGTTATTACAGATTGGTATGTTAGTCATTGTTTACCGGTTGTCTTGGAAGATATTCGACAGCTACGCCCAAGAAGCAGGATCTTCCTCCATCACGAAAACACTAAAGCTCACTCCGCCAGACAGATCATATCGTGACGAAGATAGACGATCCGACCGAAAAAATATCCTGGCAACCACACATAGATATGGTTTCATCAAGAGTCAGGAAACTGTGTGGGTTTTTAAAAACCTGAGGCATGTTGTTGATAGCAATCTCCTCCGTGCGGTTTATTATGCGTTGGCCCAATCAGTTATTAGTTATTGTATTTGAGTATGGGGAGGTGGCCGTGTGGTGCCGGTTCAGAATACCACCACCCCATTTCCTCCCGTGGGTGTCGTAAAAGTCGACTAAGGGATTAGCCGGAGGATGGGCAGCAGCTTCCTTCGATTACATTAACAAATCAACTGCGATCGCCAACCCGTCTGCCAAGCGTGGCGATTATGGCAAAACCCCCCAATGAGCCCACAACACACCCATATCGGTCGTTGTGGTGATCTTTGGGGGAGGCCTGTGTCCAGCAGTGGACTTCATTCGGCCGAAATGATGATGATGATGGGGAGGTGCATGTAAAACGCATCTCATACGCCTAAAAAGAGCAGAATGTTCCCTGCTAAAACAATGACGTTCAAACCATACAGATTTCCTACGAAAACCTTATACGAGTTGTGTGCACTTATGGTTAGACAGCTTTTTATTTTTAAGATAATTACAAGACAACACGTATCTACCCCATATGATCCTGAAAAACTTCGAAATAAAAGGACAATTACCGGCATTAGCAAGACGACATAACGTTTTTCTCTCTGTTCATATTTAGAACAAAACTAACAAAACCCCTAAATTTGTATCCACTGTCTCTACATGAATGGCAATTTAAAGTAAAGAACTGGCAGTTCACACTTCATTACGAGGAAATAGAGAAAAATATAAATTAATTTTACATAAATAAACTCAATTATAGGATAAATTATTCCTTCACATATAAACCTTGTATCGCAGTTTCGATCAGAAATCTTTGTTTTGTCGAGCAGCGACGAATCGTTATCATATAGCGTGTTGCGGATTGGACGAGTTTTCGACCTAGAAGGTGGGTGGACCTAGAGTCTCTTGCTGACAGCTCCTGCTATCGTAAACCCGTATCCTACACCCTATTTATGTGTGAATGTTTACCTGCTTTCGCTGACACACAAAAGCTTATAGATCATGTTGTTATAATTAGCAATTTTCCTGGACAGCCGAGGAAACGTCGAGCACTAACGGGCCGCCCAGTGAATAGAGTCATATCCGGCACCGTTCAAATGGTTATGCATTGTGCCGAATATCCTGTTTTTTTAAACAATGCTTTCTAGTCTAGGATATCTCCTGTATCGTGGGTAGAGTTTACGACCTACATCTTAATCAATTCAATCAATCGATCAATTATAATTTTTTTGGTGATAGGTCTATTGCAGGAGACTAGGTAGATTCCACCGCAGTGTCAGATATTCGCCCCCAAGCGTAATGTTAAAACTTTAGACATCACTGTCTTCCGGTTAAAAGGGCACTGTAGTTAGTGAAATTACTGGGCATAAAAGCCTGAATAATTAATATTTCGAGCTGAAGAGTGCAGTGTGGTGCCACGCAGGACTAGCCCAAGTTAGCATTACAATTGTTATGGGCAGGCGTGACACTTACCACCAGGCGAATAACTGGCTCGTATCGTCACCATGTTCTAAAAAAAGTGCCAATATTTGTCCTGTGTGAGAATCGAACCCGCGACACGTAGTCATATCGGCCATTTATACGTCCACTGCTGAACAAAGGCCTCCCCCATAGATTTTCACAACTGTGTCATCACTTTGGGGGGTATTTGCCAATACTCACTACGCTTGGCAGGCGGGTTGGTGAGCGCAGTATGGCTACCGTGTCACAGAAGGGACGCTGCTGCCCATCCCTCTGGTTTAGATTCCCTTAGTCGCCTTTTACGACATCTACG
Source organism: Diloba caeruleocephala (assembly GCA_947459985.1). NCBI lineage: Eukaryota > Metazoa > Arthropoda > Insecta > Lepidoptera > Noctuidae > Diloba > Diloba caeruleocephala. Next base: position 26,751,230 of record OX381612.1, on the reverse strand, counting down.
GGAGGAGATGGAGTGGTGCTATATTCTTAATCCGGACACCACACGGACACGTAGTGCAGTAAGCTAATCCCTAAGCCACTGTGCTAACCGTGCGGTCATTCTAAACTTATATTTTCTGTTTCTCTCTAATATTTTTTCTGTTGCAGTTTACTCTCGGCCAATATGATATGCTCATGTTCTAAGTAAGTAAAACTTAACTTGATTAAACCTATTTTAAGAATAATTAACGCCATAATTAAATTACTGTTGGTCTAACTTAAATGATTCTCATAGTTTGGGTTGAATAAAACAGTACTTATTTATTTTTATTGTTTACAGCAAAAAATTGGACGAGACATTCGTGGTAAGTGTGTTTTTAGTATGCATTTATAAAGAAATATTATGTTCTATAGAGAGTAGTGGTCCCTAATCAAAATAAATATCTAAAGAGACACTAACGACTTACAAAGTCGGTAGAGCCTATTTAGTTTTAGGCCTTTTCGTATAGAAAATATAATAATAATAATAATAACCTTGTGACTTCAGAAGTACCATACTACAAGTATATGCCCGACCCAGTTCTCGAAAATGACCATGTCACACTGTACTGGGATCGATCTATCATCACTGACAGGACTATTGTAGCCAATAAGCCTGATATAGTGGTGATAGATCGAACAGAGCGACGCACAATGATTGTGGATATAACTATTCCACATGACGAGAATCTCGTGAAAGCCGAGAAAGATAAACAAATTAAGTATCTTGACTTGGCCCACGAGATTGTCGACATGTGGGAGGTAGACTCTGCAATCATTGTGCCGATAGTCGTTACGGCAAATGGTCTAATACCCAAGAGCCTCGACCAACACCTTAAGAGGCTCTCGTTGGGCGGTTGGGTCAAGGGCTTGATACAGAAAGCGGTACTCCTTGACACGGCTCGAATTGTCAGGAGGTTCCTCTCTCTGGAGCCCTAACCACCGGTGACTTGGACCTTGTTCCCGACGCCGGTCGGCTACTATTTTTTATATTTTTAAATATATATTATGTTTTTTATGTATTTAAAAATGTAATTTATATGTGTTGTATTCAATAAAGGAAATAATAATAATAATTTTTCAGGTTTTAGAAGTATATTATCCATTTAGCACCCATTACAATAGACCTAATAACTGTAGTTTCCATCTTATACAATAGTTTTACACCTCCGGGGACGATCCGAGACTGCATTTCATAGTGTAGCCATGGAGAGTTCCCGGTTAGTGTCCCATTACATTTTAGATTAAAATTCTCTAAAGGGCCTCTGCGTGTTGGACCCATGTCCCCGCGTAAGCCTATCAAAGTACCGGGTTCCCCCTTACAGGGGATATAAACCCGTGTAATAGAGAGGACATGTAGATAATAATAAAATTGTTTATTCAGAAAAAAAGTTCTATACATTCACAATAAGTATCTTACAATTAAAATAAGGTACAGTTACATATTTACCTGAACTAGGTTGAACCTGTGCTTCAGGCTATGAAGCGCATAGTTGCGGTTTTATAAATTAACAATACAATAAACATAAATTAGAATGCAGTAGCATATTATGTAGTAATTATGGCTCAACACTACAATAAGTCAGCTATTTATTTGCATACCACGAGCAAACCTTATGTCTGTTCGTAAATAATGCTTTGTAAATATTGACATACTATTTTTTTACAGCTAAAATAATCTAATTTATAAATGCTTAGTTCTCTATTTAATCTATTGTACACAAAAGGCCCTAGGAATGTAAAAAATCTATTTACAAACACATGTTTTGAAGTTGAGTTTGAAGTGCAGACTATATCATTCCGCCTCTTATTAGCAATATCAGCATTGTAGGGAAGCATCGTGTGCTGTTTTAATATTAAGTGTATAATGAAAAGTTGACGAACAGTCAGCACGCTGCAGGATTTATACATATAATAGATGTGTAGGAAAGATAAATGGATGGAAGTTGGCTACTTTTAAGATTGCTCTCTGTGCTCGTTCAATAATTAATTATAGATTGACTTAAGGTCATATAAACTTGTGTAATTAATTTTGAGTCAGCAATATTCCGTAGTTTTTTAAAGACATATATTCATTTACGCCCTCTTTTAACCAGGCTATCAATATGTTGTCTAAAGGAGAGTGTTTCGTCTATTATAACCCCAAGATATTTTATGTTAAAGGTTTGATGATACTAGGATAGTTACACATGTTGACTGCTTGATTTTTACATTGATGCGCGAATAGATGAAGGTTAGTATTGTTAGGTTGAGGCTTGCGCATGGAGAAATGAATATGGTTTGTCTTGTCAGCATTTAATGTAAGTAAATTCCTTTGAAGCCTTTGAAATTATTCACAGTATTAAAACCTAGTTGAGCGTTCTTGTAGAGTTCGATGCTGGTTTTAGCGGTAAATATTAACGCCGTGTCATCAGCGTACGATTTTGCCGTGTTCAATATTTAGATTATACAAGTCGTTAATATAAATTAGGAATAGGGTAGGGCCCAGTATGCTTCCTTGTGGAACACCAAACGCAGCATTTTTCTGATCATCGCTCGTAATTTTATCTATTCTAACACATTGGTATCGATCGCCTAAATAGTTAACAAGGAGCTTCAGCGGCACTCATCTTATACCCTACCCTACCCTGCCTCTAATTTGTTTAAAAGTATAGAAATAGACACGGTGTCAAAAGCTTTGGCTATATCAAGGAAAATGCCCAAAGATTGGTTCCCTTTACCAAGTTCTTGTGTGACATAATCGGTCAGGCTAAATACCGCATCGGCTGTGGGTGATTTAGCTCTAAAACCAAATTGCGCGGGTGAAATGAAATTGTTTTTTTCCAGATAGTTAACTAGTCTATTATTTATAATTTGCAGAAATTCCTGTATCTTTTGTAAGTTGTTTGAAGTATAATATTATCAGGGTATCTCTTAGTTCTCTGGTGAAGTTTATCTCTGTGCCTTATGCATCGAATAAGTCCAGGAGTAATCCAAGGTTATGCAATGTTCTAGGCACTCGAAGCGGTTTTGGAGTTCGAGTTGAAAGCTCTCGGGGTTTTGGATATGAGTGCTAGACGGCTGGAGCGCAGACTTCATCAAACGAGACCTTTCAACTTTGAGATGAATTTTCAATGTGCCTTTAACATTTGGTGATCACTACCGGTTTTTACCCTATGGATCACAGAGATATTATGAATATTTGTCTTTTATGGTCATGACGAAGTTAATCTCATTTTTGTGGAACCATCCTGGACTCACCCAGGACCATTTCCTGTGAGGCGGCTTTTGAAAAGGAGTTCATCACGATGAGTCCCTCCTTTTCCAAAAGTCTATCAGACTTTGCCCCTGGGGCTTCGTTGCCCATACCCAAATGCCCCACTCTCAACTCACTATAACTTCGCGTGCCCAGCTTTGCGTTGAAGTCCCCCATCACAACAGTGAAGTGCGTCTTAGATTTATGTATGACCCTACTTACTTCCTCATACATGCTCTCTACTTCACCACACAGCTGTAAAAGAAAGACCAACACCATCTCGCTACGGCTTCATATTTTTACTTGCTTGTTGGCGGAATTCGAGAGGGTGACGCTTAATTATTTGTATAACTACGTACACTGTTGGATTGGTTGAAACTTGTAATGCCCTGAGTGTAACCAGTTCATTGCATTTCCAGCGATGCTCGTTCTATGTGCGTTTGCGCTTTTATTCCAGTGTCCACTTGTAATGTACCAAGTAACATAATTAGCAGTACCCAATATTTTTGTAATAGTTTTGAATTGTTATCTACGCCAACCAAATCTTACTAACATTATAAATGTTAAGCTTTTTGTGGTTCTCAGCGAAAGTAGACCGCTCCTGTCAGCCCATGGGCTTCCTAAGAGGCGAGTAGGAATTGACTTCTAGAGATTGGGTAGCAGCTTCTTTCCGTGTGCTTTCTTTTGTGTATTAATATTAACATACTGTGATCACGAATCTGCCTGCCAGGCATTGTGGTTATCTCCAGTATCCTCCAGTATGTTTCTGACCACTCATTGTAGTGATCATTGGGAGGCCCATGTCAGGAGTGGACGTTGATGCTGATGCAAATCAGTAGGATTTGTGTGAAAGTTTGTGGTTTATTTATTATTATTTTTATTATATTTATATTATTACTCATTATCTATCTCTATAGTTCACTTAAATATCCAGTATTGTATAAGCAAATATCTATGTATCATATTTTATTAAATATACATATATTTGTATTTATGTATTAATATGCGAATTGGTGTGGTTATACTATTTATTTATGCAAATACCTGTATTTTCTTGTATATTATAATAATCAATAATAATATCTATGAAAAGCTTTCATTTTTTTTTTTAAACGTTCCCCACACAAGGATTTCTGTCGTGGGTGCGTTTACAGACAAATTCCACACACAGTACACCTAGACCCGGAACAACTACCTGCATTTATTCCGTGCGGGAATCGAACCCGCGACCCGGAGCGCAGCAACCGACTGTATCAACCATTGCACCAACCGTGCCGTCAATATTTTTCTTTCTTATTTATGTTGAGCTTGGATCGACTGTGTACGGCTGAAATTAAAAACTGCCGTTTCCAATTATTTACTACAATATAAGACCTGTACAATGTACATAATTACATAGTGTAGTTGTGTGCTTCATGATATTTGTTGTTCTTTCTTATCAATGCAGCCGTTCTGCGGTGGGTAGTCTCATCCGGGTGTAACAATAAATTACTAAAATATTTCGGCAAAGTGAATTTGCTGTGTCTGATATTAATAAAACATAATTGCTATTTATGTAAGTTTAAGTATTCTTTTACTTCTAGGGTATGTTGTGAAGCCAATTGGCATTCCAAGCATTTTTTATGTAACTCAAATGATGCTTTACTTTGACAGTTAGGAGTTTTGTTGTAGTAGCCGTTAGCTGCATTATTTGGTTTGAATTTTCCGTCAATTTGTTTTTTTGAATAGAAGAGCCGCTAATAGCCACTTGCACACACTGATTGGTAAACTATCAGGAAGGTTAAGCAACGCTTGGCGCGGTCCGTCTTAGGGTGGGTGACCGTATAGTGGTATTTGAAGTAAGCGTCTCCGTGTTCGGAGGGCACGTAAAATCGTTGGACTGGTTGTTGTCGTTTGACAGCAGTCATTAAGCGAGAGACGTTTGGGCAGCTTCAACAACTAAGATAAGATAAAGATAAAAATATTTTTATTCATGTAAAACCAATGAATAGTCAAGACTTTAGTTGCCGCGTTGCACGGTGTAGATTTCCTATGGAGAAGAACGGACAAGAAACTCCATGGTTACTCTTTTTAAATCAAATTGGTACAATGTTCCCCAATGTTCTCGAAATTAATTTATTTGTTTATTTCAAACAATACAAGCTTACAGTATGGACCAAAACGCTTATATGTTATGCTACTTCTTTAAAAACAAATCAAATCAATAACCTAAAGAATAAAAATAAAAATAAAATTTAAGACATTGCAAATTGTGATAATAAAGTAACCTATAACAATAAAATAAATCATGTAAATCAAAACAATAACACGGCAAGAAGACGGCTGAATATTAAATTATATTTAAATAAATCATTACATATTTCATCAATACAAATAACTTGTCGAAAAATATATCTGCATCTAGACTGCTCTGCATAAAATTATTGATTAACTCAATAGCTCTCCCAGTAGGGCTATTAGCTGCATGTGGAAGGCGCCTTGTTGGGGGACAAGTTAGGAATCGGCGATGTCGACGTCCACATCCGCGTAAATAATTATTTGGTACATATAAATTAACACACTCCCGTACCGATGGATTATCTACTTTATTATTTATCATCGAAAGATAGTGCATGATGTGCATAAACTTTCGCCTGAGTTCAAGTGTGTCGAAGCCCATCCCAGATACAAACATAGAAGGATATAAAAAAGGGTAGTATCCATACTCACGCTTGTATAGATATCGAGCGAATGATGGTACTGTGAGGACAATGCAAGAGAAAAGAGTCTAAACTTCCTAAAAAGTCTACACTAAACAAGTTTGATTATAATATTTACCAGAGCACTGTAACTGTGACACAAGGTTGGCCACGAACCACACGAAAGAAGAAAGAAAGTTTACATGTTGAGTTGTTTGAGAATTTTACCCTTTAGGGGCATGAAGACAATCTGCGTGCTCATACCGAGTGACCCCCGGGAAGAGCCCCCGTGTGAGCAGCACAGCGCACAGCGAGACTTGGGGGGACCCTTTACAATCCTCCTCGAGAAGTGCCTGGGGGGCGACCCTTTTACAGTCGCCTTCCCTCCGCTAGAGGGGGTAACCGCTTTACAGTCATCCTCTCCGAGGTGTGCCAGAAGGCGGTGCCAATCAATGGGCGGCTCTAGTGTGATCTTGCGAGGACCTGGAGGCCCCCTTCGGTGCCGAAGATGACCACTCCAGTGGTTTTAGCCAGTAGGAGTCCGGCATACCCCTTCGCCCTTCCCCGGGGTGAAGGAAGTTCCATGTAGAATTTCCACTGGACATCAATAAAAAAAAGTGCTTGTAGACAATAATGCAACTAAACTCAATAATAGAGACTAATAAGTATTTAACGCTATAATATAAATTATCTAATGAATAAATTATAACTTTAGGGTGTATGATAATTAAAAATACTGTACATAATATTGTAAAAGTTAAAAAAAAATATGATAAGAAACGTGGTTATTTAAAAATGAAATGGTTTTTTTTCTTAGTTTAGCGATATAATAGATAATAATAACGTATTTTTGTGAAATAATAATAACAATCATAGCTGGTACTGTATAGTGTATTTTAAGGGGACAATCAGTAGGTTGTTGGGATACCGTTTATTTATAATGAAATTGTAATTCAAAGAATATAGCACTACTCCATCTCCCGAGGATGTCGTAAAAGGCGACTAGCGGACGCTAAACCAGGGATGGACTGCAGCGTCTCTTCTGTGAAACGGTAGCCATACTGCGCTCACCAACCCGCCTGCCAAGCGTGGTGATTATTGGTAAATACCTCCCACAACGACGACATAATTTTAGAAATCTATGGGGGAGGCCTCTGTTCAGCAGTGGACGTATGGCTGATATATGATGATGATGTGATTGTAAAAAAAGCTATTATTTGATATGTGATTGTAAAAAAGCTACTATTTGGACAATTTATGAATGAAGCTGCTATTTGAGCATATTTATTTTCTTTTCCACTATTTTATTACGAATATTCACACGGATTAAGAAGACATGCCGCATCATGTCATATATGGTCACTATTTATTGAAATTACAACTTCTTTTCTTTTAATTTCTAATTCTAATAAACACGATCCCAACAGTTTTCCCCTTAAAATTAAGTTCACTATTTTGTAGGATCATCGTAAAGATATAGGCAAATGTAAAGGTCTGATTGAAAATACAAAATACTGGCATAGGTATGATACATATTACAGTACTCGTACGTGCTTTGTTACAGTTTCCTCATGTTGATAACACATACGTTAATGATGCAATTATTTTGGATTAAAAATTTGTTATTTGCACGCGCAATCTAATTATTGCGCGTTGATCTTGGACCAAAACACAAACTGAAAACACATTCCAGACAAATGCTTGACATTACATCTTACATACTGATTTGTCATTAACCAGGCCTTGCTTTTAAGTACTATTCTCTTCAACATCATCATCGTATCAGCCAAAGGACGTCCGCTGCAGAATAAAGGCTTCCAACATAAATTTCCACAATTGCGCCATAATTTTGGACGGAATTTGAAGGTAGCTAGTACTCAACTCACTCACTCTTGGCAGGTGCGCTGGTGAGCGCAGTATGGCTATGGAGGTCCGTAGAAGAACTGAAGTGGCCGACATAGCTAAGAAGATTAGTATGCTGGCAATAGACAGACACATATCTCGTAGAATATGGCCGTTGGAGCAGAAAAGTCCTCGAGTCGAGACCACGCACCAGAAAACAAAGCGTGGGATGGCCTGCAACGAGATGGACTGACGACCTGGTGAAGATAATTGGCACGCGTTGGATGTGGGCGTCATACAAGTCTTGGGGAGGTCTTTGTTCAACGGGGAAAATCCTTGTTGATATCATGATGATGATGAGAGAAAACTTCTTTTTCCAAGTGCCTTTTTATATTGGTATCCAGTGGAAATTCTACATGGAACTTCCTTCACCCCGGGGAAGGGCGAAGGGGCATGCCGGACTCCTACTGGCTAAAACCACTGGAGTGGTCATCTTCGGCACCGAAGGGGGGCTCCAGGTCCTCGCAAGATCACACTAGAGCCGCCCATTGATTGGCACCGCCTTTAGGCACATCTCGGAGGGGATGACTGTAAAGCGGTTACCCCTCTAGCGGAGGGAAGGTGGCTGTAAAAAGGCCACCCCCCAGGCACTTCTCGGGAAGGATTGTAAAGGATCCCCCCAAGCCTCGCTGTGCACTGTACTACGCACACGGTGGCACGTGACCACGTGCGCGCCACTGTCTTCCCGGGGGTCGCTCGTTGTGAGTACGCAGACTCCCCAATCAGCGCGCTCGCGACCCCCGATGTTTTCCAAGGACCTAACTGGCGCAGTGGGTAAACGCTTAGGTTTCTGCGCTTACGTGGGTTTAATTCTCGCACAAAATAAATAACTGTATGGCCTATAAATACTACGGTGTCAGTCCCCGTGTATGGCACAAATAACCTTTTAATATATTTTTACAATAATGATAAAAAATTAATAACGAGTGTATGAAGTTGTTTACATTACAGGCGTCATGATATTTCTCCTTTTTTTCAGAACCCGATTTGCAATGGCACTGGTGAATTAGACTGCTTGGGGACAAATAAGTTAGTTTAGTTACTAAGATTTTAAATGGTTGATCTGCTTGCATATTCGCTTGATTCTTTACTGATAATCTGATACGTACAACTAGACAATACCTAGTAAATAATCGGCAAAGTTAAGTAAATCGCCATCAGATTTACGTATGTGGTTATCAACATCAACCATCACTTTACTTATAAATAGCAATGTTGGTATTGTAAGATAAAAATGAAATGAAATGAAAATCCCTTGAGTATTTCAATGTTATTCAATTACGTTGCAACTTATACTTAGTGCGTTACGCTAAACCATGCAATATGTACTTAAGCTTTACACCGTAGCGGTATTGTGGTTTTAAATAACATATTATTTAATAGAACTTTATTTATTTCAGAACATCATATATTGAAAATCTTTGCGAAAGCATTAAGTGAGTTTTTTTTCTTAGAGATATGCTGTATTTGTAATTAATCCCATAATAATTATTGATTATATTATTTTTTACAGAAATATAAAAAACAAAATAATACAAAATGAAGCTCGTAAATTAAACGAAACAGTTGTTCCAGAGCCTCTAGATAATTTAAATGATACAGATAAACCAACAACAGAAAAAAACACAAACGAAACAAAAATAATTGATCCTCATTTTGTCAAAACAAATGTAACCATTGATCCTCATTTTGTCAAAACAAATGTAACCACTGAACCACAAACTGGGTAAGTATTACAACTGAACATTTATAAGAACAAGAAATACACCTAATAGCAGAAACGCATAATTAAATATCAGCATCAATGAATACGATTTGTTATTATATGATGATCCTGTGATGCCGGATTTAGAAAAAAAGCACCGCTCCATCTCCGCCTATAGATGTAGTATAACAACCGACAATGTATTCACATAGAAGATACTTTCTCCGCATGGTGTGATACTAATGTTAGTGTACCACAGGGTGGCGTTATATCTCCTTTACTTTTCGCAATTTTTATAAATTCTGTTTCTAATTAACTGCTTTCTTCTTACCACCTTTACGCTGATGATCTTCAGATTTATTCACAAGCTCCATTAGGAACGTTGTCGGATGCCGTAAACAATATCAATACGGATTTTGCCCAGATTTCCGAATGGAGCAGGTCGTATAGACTGAAAGTCAATCCTTCAAAAACCCGAGTCATTGTTGTCGGTAGCTCGAGAACGGTTTCGAGAATTTACTCGATGCAACTTTAACCGGGGTATTTATATGGACAAAAACCTTTCTTGCGGCCCGCAACTACAAGAAACCAGTGGCAGGGTGAATGCGTTAGCAGGATCTTTGAGAAGAGTGCGTAACTTTCTCTCGACTGCCACTAAAGCTGCACTAGCACAATCTCTTATCCTTGACTATGCCGATGCCCAGCTATCTCGATCTCAATGAGGATCAATTTAATAAACTTGAGCGACTTCAAAACTTTTGTACTAAATTTATATTTACGTTTACGCAAAAATGATCACGTATCAGAATTTCGTACTAAACTCAAGTGCTATCAATACGCCTTTTGTCGGAATGCTCATATTCTTTCACTACTCTTTAGTATTCTGTTCAATCCTGCTTCCCCCTCTTATCTTAAAGAACGTTTTGAATTCACCCGTGATACACACTCACTATCCCTAAGATCATCAGAAAAATTAAAACTGAAGATCGCCGCGACGCCTGTAACCTTAGTTATCCTGCGACCACGAACCCTGCAAAGTGTTCGAAACGTCAGGAAAAACAAAAATCCATAATATACGCGATCTAATCCGTTTAAAATTGTTTTATTATAAAGTATGACTGTTTTTAAATATTAGTTACAACAGTAGTTCACCAACTAACCGTTATTCTCTTCTTTTATGATTTTTGTCCATCCATTGGTTGTCTGGAAGAAATCGCTCTTGGTGATAAGACCGCCAATTGTACTGTTACTATGTATGTAAAATTACTTTGTATTTTCTTTTGGTGTACAGTAAAGTATACTCTACTCTATAAGGCGAATACGGGATTCTAAACCCGAGAGATGGGCAGCAGCGCCCCTTTTCTAGAATAGTCTAGTAGTAATCGTACTGCTCATACCAACGCTGCCAAGCGCTGTGAGTACTGGCAAATTCTCCACTTTAGAGGGGAGGTCTTTGTTCAGCAGTAAACGTCCTTCGTTTGATATGATTATACAATTATTGTGAGGCACGGGTTAAAACTTCGCTAAAACTTTATATCGTTTTCAAAGTGAGGTTAACTTCAAACTTTTTTATATTTTTACAGAAATATCAACGACACAGCAACAAACATTGAAGCTCCTAAATCAAACTTAACAGATATTGTTTTACTTTCAACGAAACTCAATGTGGTAGAAAATGTAACAACCATAAAACCTCTACAAACCGAATGTAAAGGTTTAAATTCTACAAACTTAACTGATAGTTGTTACACCGAGATGAACAGCAAATTAAAAGAGAATACAAATAACACGTTACTAAAAACTAAGAAGTTGAATACTTCAGTGTCTACAGAACCTCCAAATAATTCAAATAAAACAGATAAAACAAATGTAACCACTGAACCACCAACTGGGTAAGTATTACAACTGACCATATAAAAGAACAAGAAATACACCGAATAGCAGAAACTCATAAATAAATATCAGCGTCAATGAATACGATTTGTTGTTTTATGATGATCCTGTGTAGCCGGATTTTAAAAAAATCACCACTCCATCTCCTATAGATGTAGTACAAGGCAAATACGGGATTCTAAGTCCGAGAGATGGGTAGGAGCGCCCCTTTTCTAGTATAGTCTAGTAGTAATCGTACTGCTCATACCAACCCTGCCAAGCGTGGTGAGTACTGGCAAATTCTCCGCTTTAGAGGGGAGGTCTTTGTTTCGCAGTAAACGTCCTGCGTTTGATATGATTATACTATTAATGTGAGTCACGGGTTAAAACTTCCCTAAAACTTATATCATTTTCAAAGTCAGGTTAACGTCAAACTTTTTAAATCAATTACTGGCAGTTATGTAACGTCTGAATTTAAGCACGGTTCCAATAGGTTGATCCTATGGGGAAGACCCGGCAATAAACTCTATGGATACTCTTTTAAAATAACTGATATTATAATGCTGTATGATTGTAAAGCATGTAACGAGAAAAATGTAGATTAAATGTGTAAAGATGCCACATACTACAGTAAATAATAATAATTTATTTGCCATGGTAGTTAACGGCTGACCACTCGCGACAGACGGCACCTGTTCACGAGCATGATGTATGCATCAGTGTCGCTTAGCTTAACCGTATTTAGGAAACTCAAGGACCCAAAATCAGTCTCGATATTAAATATAAGTAAATATTTAACATCATAAAAATAACGCAATTTTAAGTTACAAGTCGCCGTGTGGTGCCAGCTAAGAATACCACCACCCCATCTCATCCCGTGGGTGTCGTAAAGGTAACAATGGGATTAGCCGGAGGATGGGCAGCAGCGTCCTTCGAGTACATTTATAACTCAACTGCGATCGCCAACCTGTCTGCCAATCATCGCGATTATCACAAAACCCCCCAATGAACACACAACACAAACCCATACCGGTCGTTGTGGCAATCTTGGGGAGGCTTCTGTCCAGCAGTGGACGTTTTTCGGCTGAAATGATGAGTTACAAGTCAAAGGTACATTAATAATATTAATTACAGTTAGTACACACTACCTTTGATGGCAAGTTTAACAAAATAAATAAGACAGCGCCAAAGGGTCGTAGTGTGCAGAAAAGGAAATCGTGTGCCTGTGCAACTGTGCTTTCTAGAAACGTCTGTGATTTTAAAGAAGACTATTTTTTCGATTCATCGCCACCAATTTTCCTCGTGATCGATTAGCATGTGAAGTCGGAGAATATTAATGTTAAGTTATGATGTAATAAAAATTAAAAATTCTAGAATCGTCTGTGATTTTATAGAAGATCATAATTTCTGTTCGTTGTCATCAATTTTCCTCGTACCTATATCAGTATTTTTTGATTTCACATGGATTCACTATGTGAAGTCAAAAAATATTTATGTAACCTTAAGATGTAAAAAATACTGGGAAGATCTTTCGTACTAACTGTGATTAGTTTTTTTGTTAGTAACAAGCTAATTACCTAAACTTATAGTTGATAGCTAATTACCCCAACCTATATATAGTTGATACTTGTTTTTCAGCCTCGGTAGTACAGAGAGGGTCACCACAAATGATAAACCTAAAATGTATTCTTTGGGAACACTCCTTGCCATTCTATTCTGTTCATTTGGTGCTGGCATACTCATCGCGGTTGGAAGCAAAATGATATTTGACCGGTACAAGAAACGATCTTACGGTATGTTATAAACATATTTTTTTAATATTTATGATAACATCAATTAATGGGAACCACGTTTATAACTGTAAACGGCTTTGCATATGTCAACATTAATGGCTCGTTATCTTGCCATGTACAAAATTACATCGAAAGAGTCCGAAACTCGTGAAGCATACACAGAATATACATGCGAGTAAAGCCGTATATAATTATAAATATTACTTTGTATCCTAATTATCCTAATTATCCTGTGATAGAACTTGTAGTGTTATAAAACGACGTAAAAGAGGCGTTGAAAGTTGGTGCATGATTTATAATTTTTATCAAGCCATAAATTTCGCTACCTACTAAAATTCCAAATCTTACCTTAGGGGGTGCACAAGACCGGTCCTAGTGGGAAAATGCAACACGAAGATACATCGACATGCAGTATGGGTCCTGCCATTATTGAAGGTGCTGGACTAAGATTCTGTTAAACTATTCATGACCATTGTCGAAGGCTTCCCTAAATTCACGAAAACATTTTAAGCGTTCATGAGTGTATTAAAATAGCACGAAATCTGATTATGGTATAAGTAACTTAATTTGCTACTAATATTTTGTGAACATATTTGAGCAATTTTGATCATATACTTGGTAGATTTTGAATAGGTAATTGTGCAATTTTGAAAAATATAATAGCCGTAATTTATCAGCCATGCGAGATCATGTAAAACGCAGGACATTAATTTAATATCATGAAAAAGGTTTTGCTGATTATTAACAAAATATCCTCCGCCTATGGGAAGATTTACAGACGGGTGCCGGACCCTTACCCGCTAAAACCACCACGGTGTTCCTTCAAACCACTTGCGCTGGTGATCGGCAGCGCGCACTTGATGCCACTTCTCAAGTGCACGCTGCCGAGCCAGTCACCTCAACCGGCCGAATGCCCCAGGACTGACGGCGCTCAGACGGAGGGAGCGTCAGACACACTCATCATAGACCCACGCATCCGTCTCCGCCAGGATGTCGAAAGCCGGAAAGCGCGCCAGGAGATTTACCACCTCGTAGGGTACTGTTCGATATCCTCGTGCGATCCGAATAGCTAATCTGCGCTGCAAACCGTGAAGTTTGGTTCGGCAGCGCTGGACGCCTGACAGTCAAGCTGACTATACAGGCGCCCGGTAGAAAGCCACAGACCACACGACTCTCCTGTAGAGACGGCTAACTTCTTCACACGGTCCCCGGGGATTAGTTAACAGCTGGTGTAATACCCCCACTACCCCCTCGACTCGGGGTACGAGGCGTATGCACTTCGAAGCCCCAGCGACTGTCCAGGGTGAGCGTCAAGTACTTCATGTACCGGCCCACACTGATTCGCGCGACACCAATGCGTTTCCACTAACTGGGTGGTTATCTGCTCCTCGACAGTTTGTGAAACCAAAGCGCCTCGGTTCTTTGAGGCGTTATCCGCAGACCCAGAGCGTGGATTTCAGTCATGACAATTGCCACTGCTTGCTCGGTATTCCGGACGGTTCCCTCGAAGAACTCTCCGCTGGCCAACATGACAGTGTAGTCAGCGTAACAGACTAAGCTGACGCCAGTAGCATGACGCAAGACCGCGTCGTAGACGAGACTCCATAGAAGGGGGCCAAGAACCGACCCCTCTGGAACCCCACACGTTAACTCCCTCCGCTTTACGCTACCGTCCCTGTACACGTAGTGAACGTGCCTATCGTGCAGATAGGCCTCTATGATGTCCTGTACACAGGTAGGGAGGGTAACGATCGTGCACTAGTGCCCCATAATTGCACCCCACGGGATGGAGTTGACGGCGTCGACTATATCTAGACTAACGGCCAACGCCACCCCACCTTGTCGGGACACTGCCTGCTCCAACAGCGAGCGGATGCAAAGAATCGCGTCGATGGTGGACTGCCGCTGCCGGAAGCCATACTGCCTGTCGGCCAAGTCGGGAACAATACGCGACAAGTGTTCAACGAGACTTCGATCAATAGCTGCGAAGCCTCGTTGGGCAGTCAATGGGATGGCAGAGGGAGACTCTGCGGCCCTTCCTTCTTTCTTCAAAAGAACCAATCCGGCCTCCTTCCAGCCGGACGGGGACACGCTGCGACGGAGGCAGCTAGTGAACAATCGCTTGAAACGGTCCCCTAGAGACTGCAGCATACACCCACGCGCGGCCCGGAATGCCGACCGGACCCGATGCGGTGTTACGAGTCTTCAGGCGGGCATTGGCTCGGAGCTATGGCCACACCTATTGAACACATCGCCATGGTTTGCAGAAGCAAGTCCAACGCTGTGATTTGCAATTGTGCCACTTCACATACTGGGCAGTGGGGCCCTTGTATGTAGGCCTTGAGACCTTGACGTCCTCCGTCAAGACCCGATGCAGGTTCTCAGCAATGAGATCAGCCCTTGTAGTGCCGTCATCCCCGGGAACTCCAGCAGGCAAGCCCCAGTTGCAGCCTGATGGAACCTAATATCAGTAATACTGAGCTCCGCCGACTCAGAGCTCTGCCTGGCCTTGGTCATCACCGCACTATATTTAGGCTTTCCTTCTTTCCTTCTCTTCCATCGCGACCCCTTCCAAGATCAAAGGGCATGACGGCTGGGGTCGAAGTACTTCGAATGAATAACCACCCGAAGACTCATTAAGCAGCTGTCACGAGTCGGTCGAAAGTCAGTATGGCAACGTCGACCGTCGAAACGATTCTGTGAGTCCGCGCGCAGTCCGAGCAGGCAGTGTCTCGGCGCGGCGGGTTGGCATTGGTAGTCAGCCTGGACATAGTCAACACCTTCAACTCCATCCTGTCCGGCATGATTAGGAGGCACTAGTCCATCACCGATGCCCCCTACCTGCAGGGCATCATAGGGGCCTAAATACGCGATAGGCACATTCGCTACTTGGGCAGGGACGGTGGAGTAAAGCGGAGGGAGATTATGTTCGGGGTTCTGCAGGGCTCAGTTCTAGGCCCCCTCTTATGAAACCTCGCCTAAAACGCGGTCCTGTCGTTCTCCCCACTGGCGTCAGCTTAGTCTGTTACGCTGACGACAGGCTCACTCGTTCACCTCGTTGTTGCGATGCGTACCTGCACAGAATAGTACGCGAGGGCACGGCACAGTGCCATCATTGTAATAGTGACAAGGATACCGCACAGTAAACGCTCGAGGCGTGTCCTACATGAGCGGCTGGGTGGTGGATCCTGGTCGATCGGATCGGGAAAAATCTCTTTTTGCTAGCAGTAGTCTCGGCTATGTTGGCAGACCATGAAAACTGGAATACAGTGATACGAAGAGCGGGATCGGGAGAGGGCAGATCCCAGTCTAAGAAAGAGAAGACGGCGCCGGGGTACCAAGTGCCTATTTACCTATACGCTGCGGAGTCTGCGTGCCAGTGCACACCAAGTGACCCTCGAGAAAACAGTAGCGCGCATGTGGTCAGCACAGTGCAAAGCGAGGTTTCAGAGGGATCCTTTCCTTTACAATCCCCCGAGGGGGTGACGACCGTTTTACAGTCACTCTCTCCGAGATGTGTCTGATGTGGATACCCTCTTAGATGCCGAAAATGACCCGCTCTAGTGGTTTTAGCCGATAAGAGTCCAAGATGCCCGATGCCCCTTTGCCTTCCCTGGGGCGGAAGAAGTTCATAAAGAAATCACTGGGACCAATAAAAAAGAAAACTGGGTTATGGTGTAATTTTCTAACCAAATTATTCTAAATTTTGTTTCTCACGTCGTGTGTTGTCAAGTAATCAAGTGTTTACTTAATTTCAACAAAAAAAAACTTAACGCGTAAACGCTGCCTTAAGTAATACCTAAGTTACAGACTCATGTAAGAGCGCCTTCCATGACCCCGACGCAATATGCATAGTGGAACAATATTTACGGTCATCTCCCCTTCGCTAGAGGCGATGTCCTCTTTACAGTCACCCCCTTCGAGATGTTCGTAAAGGCGTGGCCCCAATAGTGGCTCCGGTACACAATTGAATGAATCCAATTTGGTATTCGCTGAGATTAGTCCTCATGGCTCATCCATTACAACGTGTCCTTAAAAAGCTTCAGTCATGTATTAGCGAATATCAAATAGGTTTTTACCGTTATTTTTATTTCTGTATTTAAGGATATATGGATGTTTGAGCTCTGAGAATTAAACCCCATGAATGGAAAACAGATTACTACGCACACTAAACGTATCTTACCATGCACTTAGTACGGCACCTACTCGTGGATTTGCTCTCGATCCGGTCTTAGCACGCTGTAGTGTTGGTCGGTGTGGGAAAAGTCTAGTAAGGCTTATCAGAATAGAATTGAATCATTTATTCAGTAAGTAGGTCCTAGACACTTTTTACATGACATACTGAAACAACGGTGTCATATTGATTCATACAAAAAGTATTTCTTTGCCTGATTCATTCATAGCACGACCATGGTACGATACGATATAGTGGGCAGACGCCTTAAGCATAATAACGACCTTTGGTTTTTTCTTGTATGTAATGTGCGAATGAGGCGATTCTCATTCGTGGCTGGATGCAAGCGCGGCTGCTGAGCGTGTTATCCTTCCATACTCAGTATTTTGATTAACATCAACTTTGATTCTCCTTTGTTATGGCTTATAATCATCGTCGCTAATACCCAACAAAACAATATATTAATCAGATCTTTCTTTGTTTCAGTTCTTCCGCCAGAGCAGGGTATGCAAATGTAAATTAGTTTAAAAATATAGAATAATTAATAAATATAATTAACCTTGTATTATGTACGTGTTATTCTGGAAATTTCCTTATATCCCTAGTCCTAAGTCCTCAAAGTAATTCGTAACGTACAGCATCTGGTTAAAATTATCAAATATTTTTATAGATCTAAAAAATAACTCTATAGAAATAGAAATAAAATTTGACGCCACGGTTGGTGCAGTGGCTGATACAGTCGGCTGCTGCGCTCCGGGTCGTGGGTTCGATTCCCGCACGGAACAAATATTTGTACGATCTGCAGATAGTTGTTCCGGGTCTGGGTGTATTGTGTGTGGAATTCATGTCTGTAAACGCACCCACGACACAGGAGAAATCCTAGTGTGGGGCAAAGATAAAAAAAAAACTATGTATGTATTATTAATTTACTGATACATTACCATCTCCCCCCATGGAGGTCGTAAAAGCAGCGTTCCTTTTGTTGAACAGTAGCATTTCTGCATTCACCTACCCGTCTGCCAAGCGGGGTGAGTATCGGCAAATTCCCCCTAAAATGATGACACGATCAATGCACTGGCCCCCAGTTCCCGGCAGCCCTGCTATTCCTGGATTTGGATATCATTAGTTACTTCCAGATTGATGTGTATCACCGTCCACCTGATCGGTCTCATCATCTGAAAGAGTTATGACTATTATTCATATGAAGAGCGTATACTGATAACAAGTGAATTCAAAGATAACAAAATAACTTAAGATAACAAAATATGAGATGGTTAGCGTCCCACCCATACTATATAATGCTGTATACTTTACCACAGCAACTATCGTTTAGGCGACAGACGCCAACGTTTAGCGACACACGCCTTTGAGGGGAGACGCACCCCAGCGTTGGGCGACTCTCACTTTTGAGGGGGGTACAACCCAGTGTTGGGCGACACAGGCCTTTGAGAGGAGACACACGACAGCATTGGGCGATACATGCCTTTCAGGGGGAAGACACCCCAGTGTGTCTACTTGTGAAAGCAAACTTGTTCACAGAAATAGAAAGAGTACTCACTCTCAAAAAAGACGGCACACGACTCAAGGCACCATTAGAATAGAATAGAATAGAATGAAATATACTTTATTGTATATACACCTTTAAGAATTTAAAAGAAAACTTAAATATGAATACAATGTACAATGGGCGGTCTTATCGCTAAATGCGATCTTTTCTAGACAACCTTAGGACGGACAAGAAAGTCACGAAAAATGATAATGGGGTAGTCCGTGGTGTACGGATAAGAAGATGATAGTACTATATATTTGAAACAAATCTGAATATAATATATAAATACATACATTTTAGGTAATTATGAATACAGAAAACGGCACTATGGAGCATCAACCGCTCATCACCCATATACAACTCTAGTCGATACCATTCCCAAAAAAACACCTTTCCTCTGTAGTGCTATTTGAATCATCAGAAGAAATAAAGAAAATAAATTGGAATTAGAAGTGCTATTTAGAGTGTGTGATTTCCCAATGTTGATTTGGCTATTCTTCCTGGACTTTCGCTTGGTTTCTTCCATCTGGCTAAACATGTTGGCTCGCAACTTGTAGAAATGTTCAAGGAGTAAAACAGGATCGCAACATAATTGCACCGCCTACACAGCAACCTGAGGATCAACTCTCAACGACTCAGCCTCTATCCTCAACATCTCAGCCTCAACCTCAGAACTCCACATCATATAATCCCATACCTATGTGTATTGTGTAAAACAGCTATTGCTAGACGGGAAATTTCACTCTGCCACAAGGACCAGAAAGAGACTACATTGCAAGACGTACCATGGATTGCGGTGCTCACATAATTACTATTATTATTTATTAATAAAGGTACACCAACAGCTTCTGTATATCAAATAACAGTAGGTAACAATAAGTTTTGGGCTTATACAGTTGCCAATGACAGGTGAACATTCCCAAATATAAGTGATAATTTAAGGTAAATGAGATGTACTATAAATTTTGTGGTAATAAACTATAAAAACAGTATAACAAAACTAATAGGGTAGTAGTATTATAATTATAATATAAGAAGAAGAAACAAAACAATTTTACATACTAACATAATAATAGAATGAATATTTTGATTTAGTGCTTTAAGGTTTTAGAATTTTAAATTCATAATTTGGGTCTTAAACATGTTCATGGAGTCATGATATATGTCAACATCTGGAGTGGATTTTATATAAGAATTCATCTCCTTGCTGAGCCTATTGAGAGGTGAGTTTTCTTCTATATTTGTGTTGGATACTTTAGTGTGAAATAAATGGGCAATGGGATATCTTAGTATTTTATAGGGGACTTTTATTCCAATTTTTTCAGCTAATTTATCGCAGTCTAATTTATTGTTAACCAATCTGAAAAAGAACATAAGATCTTGGTACCAGTCGACGGTCGCGCAGAGTTATCATTTTGTAATATATAATAATGTGCGTTCCACACCACGCTGGCAAACTCTAGGTGGCGTTACATAATGACAATTGTTTTCCAGTATAATATAGTAGTCTTTGACAATTGTCTAGTATAGTATCTGGGGTGGGCTCGATATCAACAGAATATTTACAGTACCTGACTAAGAAATATTACAGATTCTATCATCTAGTTAGAGACGATGAAGAAACTTAATAAAAGTAATAATATACATGTTATTAGTTTTATTTCAAGCTAGCTGGGACGAGCGGTTTACCCGACGTTTAATTTAAAAGAAATTGGATTATTTATAAATCCATCTCCTCCCGTGGATGTCGTAAGAGGCGACTAAGGGAATCTAAACCATAGGGATGGGCAGCAGCGTCCCTTCTGTGAAATGGTAGCCATACTGCGCTCACCAACCCGCCTGCCAAGCGTGGTGAGTATTGGCAAATGCCCCTCAGAATGGTGGCGCTGTTGTGAGAATCTGTGGGGGAGGCCTTTGTTCAGCAGTGGACGTATAAATGGCCGATATGATGATGATAAAAAATTTAGAGTACTTATATATATATATACGCTTAACATAGAGTATATATATTGGATATCATTGTTTTTTTTTTTTTGCGCGATAGCCTAATTATTTTTCTAAACTAAAAGTTGCCTAAGTTATTCCTTATAACATCAGTTATCTGCCAGTGCAAGTCCCGTAGAAATAAGTCCATTCATTTCGGAGATTAGCGGGGACAAACAGACAGACAGACAGACAAAAATAACTAAACACTTTTTTTTTGTAGGTACCGTGCCGTCCCTGGCGCCTTATTCCCATACGCCTGAAACCCCCTGCCGTTGCTATAAGGCGGTGGACCTCTGGGTTCGCGGGTGCGTAGATTGGGGAATCTGCATACTCATACAAAGCAGACGGTAAGACGGTAGCACGCATGTGGTCGCGCGCTGCCGTGGAACGCTTTGGGGGATCATTTACAATCCCCCCGGGAGGGTGACCACTTTACAGTCACCCTCTCCGAGATGTGCCTATAGGCGTGGCACCAGTGGGCGGCTCTAGTGTGATCATACGAGCACCTGGAGCCTCCCATAGGTGCCGAAGATGACCGCCCCAGTAGTTTTAGCCGGTAGGAGTCCGGCATACCCCTTCGCCCTTCCCAGGGGCGAAGGAAGTTCATGAAGAATTTCCACTGGGCAGTAAAAAGCTGTTATTTTGATATTAGAAACAGACTCTTCAATTTTATTTATTTGTAAGGATATAAATTAGCACTTATATTGCCCTTGGCATATAATGTTTTAATTATTTATTAATTGTTGCATTTTTTTACTAGAAAGCTTTTACAATGCATAACAACCAGAAACATTGGTAAGTGCGTGAATAATTTGATGAAACAATGTTATTATTTATGACATAGATTCAAAATAACTTGATTGACTGTCATAGAATAACTGCCAATTACAGTTTCAGGATAATCGTATCTTTCTACATATTTTAGGTTATGTTACAGACAACAATAAATAGTTTGACAGCTCCACTTTCTGTTACGCACGTTTCTTTTTACGCAGTTACAATTTGTGGGAGTGTTTTTCTTTCTTTTATTTTTTATACTATTGCATTTAGGGGTATTTCAATTAGTGATAACAATACCTACAGTATAATGTAGGGAATATTCAAAGTAATTCGTACCTCTATACAAGTTTTGATCGAGAAAGTAAACACCTCCCTTGCACTGACAAATTTACTGAATCAGAACGCTTGGCAGGTGTATTAATTTGATGGTCACCGTGTTGGGACCAATGCCGAGGTCAGCGAGCTTCAGGAGCTTCTGGAGCCGGTGTGGCTGGGGATTGTAAAGGAACCCCCGAAGTGTCCCTGTGCGCTGTGCTGTGCTGCGCACACGGTGGCGCGTGATTACCTGTACGCCACCGTCTTCTCGTGGGTGGCTTGGTGTGGGCACGCAGATTCCCCAATCTACGCACCCACCCAGAGGCCCCCGGCCTTATAGTGGTGGCAGGGGGTTTCAAGCGTATGGTAGTTAGGCGCCAGGGCACTTGTTACCCCGGCGCCGTCTCCTCCGTCTTCGAGCAGGATCAGCCCTCTCCCGATCCCGCTCCGAAGTCTCCTTTTGGAGCATGACGCTCTCACAGAAGGAGACCACTGCATTCCAGGTTTCATGCTCTGCCAACATAGCCTACACTACAGCTGGCAGAGAGAGATCTTGCCCGATCCAATCGATCAGGATCCGCCGCTCGGTCGCCCACGCAGGGCACGCGGCGAGCATGTGCTCTGCGGTATCCTGGTCGCTATCACAATGGTGGCATTGTACCGTGGCCTCACATCCTATGCTGTGCAGGTACGCACCGAAACATACGTGCCCAGTGATCACCTGCGTCAGGTGGTAGGTGACACGGTCGCTCCTTCTGAGCCAGGCTCCGAAGAGCGGCAAGACGGCCTCGACGACGCGCTTGGTCGCAAACTGCATCCGCAGGCGGTGACGCTACTTTCCAAGTAGCAGCACGCCACCGAGCTAGCCGCCTCAGCCTGTCCAACGCCCCTGGAGGCGCGCTTTGCCGCTCTGGCTGAGAGCGAGAGAGAGCATGTCTGGTCACGCTCTCTACGATCGTAGACCCACGCATCTATCTCCACCAAGATGTCGAAAGGCGGAAAACGCGCCAGGAGAGTTGCCGCCTCCTCCTCGTGCGATCCGTATAGCCGCTCTGCGCTGCAGACTGTGACGTTTTCTTCTGCAATGCTGGGCACCTGACAGTCGAGCTGACCATACAGGTGCCCCGTAGAGGGCCACGGACCGCACGACCCTACGCCACTACCCCACTACATCGGTCACTATGTTGTTAATGAGGGACCTGCGGACGAGAACCCGACACTACCTTGGGACAAATGTTCGCCTTACCGATAGTAGAATAAGTTGCCGGATTTCAGGGTTATCATGACCTTGCCCTCGCTTTGGACTTCTGATAAACTCATGATATCTCCGTGCAACTTATCTATTTCTTTTTCCAGCTCAATGATCTATTCGTCTGCCCTCAGTGTGCGTGCGTTATATGTTACCAGGGTCAGTTTTCGTTTGGAGTGGTAGCCGGATCCCTTCCAGAGATACTTAGCACCCCCTGCCCCGCCGTTACCGTGGCCGCTACCATCACCGGAAATAGCGGGGCTGTACTACTTCTAAAATATACTTTATTTCGTACAAAACGGCAATTTCATAGGTCCGAGGAGCGTCCGAAAAAGTCGAAACTGTCAATATTTACGTTTTTTGGCCCTTCTAAGCCGCTCAACTAGCTTCCATAGTTAGGCGGGGGTGATGCCAAGCTCTCCTCGACCTCCGAAACAAAGGAGGAGCTGATCTCTGATGCTTTAGAGCTCGAGGTAGAGACCCCATGTTCCCGTTCTGGAGCAAGAAAATCTCTATTCTCTGCGTCCTTGTTACTGAACGGCTTAAAATAATGCTTGCTACAAGAAAAACATTACTGTGTTGCGGAAAAATACTTCTTACATACAATGTTCACTTAAAATGTATATAAAGATTAAACTTTTCACTCGTTGAAAAATGTTGATGTACTTCGATTCAGATCACAATTCGTTATGACAGTTTACAGCTAAAATAGCGCCAAATATACCAGTGCATCCTCTGGTAACCATATCATAGTTGAATTCAGGTATGCTTTTAACTGATACCTCTTTGTACTTTAATCAAGTGCGGTGGCTGATACAGTCGGCTCCTGCGCTTCGGGTATCGGGTTCGATTCCCGCACGGAACAAATATTTGTATGATCTGCAGGTAGTTGTTCCGGGTCTGGGTGTATTGTGTGTGGAATTTGTGTCTGTAAACGCACCCACGACACAGGAGAAATCCTGGTGTGGGGTAACGTTTAACGGTAAAAAAAGAGTTGCTTCTTCATTTCAATGCTGTGGTTTTGAAGACACATTATTAATCTTTGCTGTTTCATTATCTTACGAGTACATACGGTATTTTATTTTATTATCACTATTATTTTATTTAATTGTAGATTGTTTTGATATTTTATTAGTTGTGTATTTCATTATCATGGCATTTGTTTATTATTTATAATATATACATAGTCACATATATGACGGCACGGTTGGTGCAGTGGTTGATACAGTCGGCTGCTGCGCTCCGGGTCGTGGGTTCGATTCCCGCACGGAACAAATATTTGTATGATCTGCAGGTAGTCGTCCCGGGTCTGGGTGTATTGTATGTGGAATTCATGTCTGTAAACGCACCCACGACACAGGAGAAATCCTAGAGTGGGGCAAAGTTTAAAAAAAAAAAAAATATTAATCGACCAGTACATCACGGACTATCTCATAATTAATTTTCACTGCACCTTTTGACCATCTTAGGCTTGCCTAGAAATGATTGCTATAAGCGACAAGATCGCCCAGTGTGTATTATGCATAGGTTCATATATTATGATTTCAAATGTTATACAATGAAGCATATTCTATTCTATTCTAATGCAGTCGAAGGTCCCAGACAAATCGCAAAACATGCCAGGAGCATATTTAAAATTCATCCCAGGCATGAAATGTTTTCGTTCTATTTGAATTTGAAAAATACTTTCTTCAATCGGCGACAGCCATTTTGTTTATCAACTGACGTACGTGCATGTTTGTGCATGAATTGCAACTGAGATGTTTGATTGTTCAAAATGTACGTTACAGTTTGAAATAGAGATATTCTGAAAGGGTGAAATACGGCGGTGTTTGTTATATACCAAATAAATAGAACATGTTAATGTCAAAATTTGCTATTGGAAAAAGGTTAAGAAACTTCATTTCGGTCTAATGAAGTCCACTGTTGGACACAGGCCTCCCCCAAAGATTATCACAACCACCGATATGGATGTGTTTTGAGCTCATTGGGGGGTTTTGCCATAATCGCCACGCTTGGCAGGCGGGTTGGCGATCGCAGTTGAATTGTTAATGTACTCGAAGGACGCTGCTGCCCATCCTGCGACTAATCCCTTAGTCGACTTTTACGACACCCATGGGAGGAGATGGGGTGGTGGCATTCTGAGCCGGCACCACACGGCTTTCTTCAATGATTCTGTTTAAATTCACCCGTGCATTGTTAAGAACTTTTTGCACTTACGGAACGAGATGATATCTGATACCTATTAAACATGTTTGTAGGTCAGATTAATTTGTTACTCTGTGCAAAAATAATACCAATAACATCGGAAGCAGGAAAACCACTTATCTAATTCTTATCAAGAAAACCATTGCGTTTAAAAATGTGTATATTTGAACATTAAATTAGTGACTACAACCCAGAAGAATGAATTGAAGCCTGAACTCGTTGGAATTGCGTTACTTTAATATCACCAAGAAGTTGTATAAAATTCCTTCAGAATGAATTCCTACTGTGTTTTATTATTTTATGTTTTGGTGAGTATTTATTTAGTTTTCTTTTCTCTGATATATCTATACAAATAAATAAAATTGAAGTGTATGTTTGTAATGTCAAAATAACAACTTTTTACTAAATGCATACGTAAGTATATATGGTACATAAGTATAACAAAAAATCATTTTTTTGTCTGTCTGTTTGTTCCGGGTAATCTCCGAAACGGCTGGACGGATTTCGACGGGTCTTTCACTGGCAGATAGTTGATGTTATAAGGAATAACTTAGGCTACTTTTATTTTAGAAAAATAATTAGGGATCCGCACATAAAAAATAAAACCCTTAAAATCCAATACATACGAGGGCGGCACTGAAAATTTCGGGAATCAAGGAAGTGACACAACATTACTGTTTAAAAATGTATTTATTGCTTTTCGAAGTATTCTCCGCGAAATTTGACACATTTTTCCATACGATGGAACCAATCATTGAAGCAACCATTCCATTCGGAAGTTGGGGTCTCCAAAATGGCCGTTTTGTAGGCGTCAACAGCTTCTTTAGGTGATGAAAATCTCTGTCCACGCAATTTATTCTTTATTTTAGGGAAAGTATAGAAATCATTAGGGCTTAGGTCGGGGCTGTACGGCGGATGGTCTAATAATTCTATGTTTTCTTGCTCTAAAAACTCTATTGTTCTGTGCGCGGTGTGAGAACTCGCATTGTCGTGATGGAGGATGATGCGGCGGTTGCAGTTCTCTCTACGGAGTTCAGAAACGATCTGTGGCAAACAAATGCTAGCATACCATTTTGCATTAACCGTTCTTTGTCCCTCAAGAGGAATAGTCGTAACATGGCAGGTTTTGGAGACAAACGCGGCCACCATTTTTTTTGCAACACTCCGTGAACGAACAATTTTTGTTGGCTTTAACTCATTTTCGAACACCCAAACTCGTGACTGGTTTTTTGTTTCGGGTCCGTACGCATATATCCAGGATTCGTCACCTGATACGATGTTGTATACAGCATTTGAGGATCCTGCGTGGAATCTTTCGAGAGTTCTGACGCACCAAGTAACGCGAGCCTTCACATAGCAAATGCGGTATCCATCGGGAAAACAACTTTTTTACACCTAATTGTTCATGCAAGATTATTTGTATTTGACTCATGCCAATGTCTAAAGTTGCCTGAATTTCGCGGTATGTCACATGTCGATCTTCCTCAATCAGCTTACGCACAGCATCAACGTTTTCTTGGGTGACTGCAGTTTTTGGACGACCTTGACGAGGATCATCACTGAGCTTGACACGTCCACGTTGAAATTCAGCAAACCAGCGATAAATTGTGGTTTTGGATGGGGCTTCATCACCAAATGCAGAAATCATCCGGTCAACACACTGTTTTTGTGTTAAACCACTTCGAAAGTCATAATAAATCATCGCTCTTGAATTTTCTCGAGTCAATTCCATTTTCTCAACGACTAAACAAGTTTGACAAAACCTTGTGACAAGACCGTGAATCTTTTTTTAAATAAATAAATGGTATTCGATTTGTAAAACCAAGGAGTTTTCAATTAAAAAGATTTTAATATGACAGGAACAGTGGAAATATTCCATTCCCGATACTTTTAGTGCAGCCTATGTATATTCTATGTCAAGTGTCTATGTCGAAATACTTTAAATTTCTTTTAAATTAAACGCGGGTGAAACCGCGGGTTCCAGCTAGTTATATAATATATACGAAAACGCAGCAGTCGACTGTATCAGCCACTGCACCAACCGACACAATTATAAATGTGACTTTAAATGTTTGAAACTACATTTGAGTGAATCAGCCTAGCTATAGTCATTAGTTGATTAGAGGTCCGAAACGGGCTGGCTTGACCAGGCAAGTAGACATGGCTACATATTAAGCTATACATTTCCAGTTTACGCTGATCTTTTAAATTCAATGAGAGATCAGCTTATACTTGAAATGCTCATCAGCTAATAGCTTGATATGTCACGAGTGTTGTTCCGTCCTCTAAAGTTTGTATTAATAATTACAATTTCTGGATGACTGTGTGCGTTTAAGAATAAACGTTTTTCTTTCTTTCTTTCTTTCTTTCTTTCTTTTACCACGCCGTCACAAAATACCGGCTTGAAGTAGCAACGTTGTTGGTAGTAAATAGTGTCGCTGTCTTTCGTACTGTGAGCGATGAATGTCGGCTCAACCCCCAAATATACGGCACACATGGAGGCCTTTAAGGAATAGTGTATGTATGCCCTGAAAGGTCGGCAATATATATATATAACTTTAAATTTAAATTAAATACGAATGCTGTTTTCGCTTCTGGGAGCCACTAAGGGGTCTAGTTGAAAACCAGCGCCTGGCGCCTGCCTGACACATGCTGAACTAGATACCCATTTAGCGCAACTGTGGGGCATACACTTTAATCAAAATGTTGTTTCTTATTTCTCTGTTTAGTATGTTATTGTTTGTGATGTCTCACTTTGTCGCTAAATAAATGCTTTCTTTCTTTCTTTCTTTCATATGCATTAGTGTTAAGGATGTTTATGGGAGGCGGTGAAGTTAGACGATTCGCTTGCTCTATTGCACTCCAATACCGTAAAAAACATCTCGTTTCGTTTCGTCAGTGGCCAATCTGGTATCGAAAGTTGTTCAGGCCGCCAAAAGGCCTCTATCTTGGCTAGACGACAACCATCTAAAGACAACATCCCGGAACCACGACTTACGTACTCCGCAATACGGAGATGCTCAGTGCAAATCGCTATATCATCATTCATCATTTCGGCCGAATGAAGTCCACTGCTGGACACAGGCCTCCTCCAAAGATCTGTGCTGTGGGCTCAATGGGTGGTTTTGCCATAATCGCCACGCTTGGCAGGCGGGTTGGCGATCGCAGTTGAGTTGTTGATGTACTCGAAGGACGCTGCTGCCCATCCTCCGGCTAATCCCTAAGTCGACTTTTACGACACCCATGGGCGGAGATGGGGTGGTGGCATTCTGAGCTGGCACCACACGGCAATCGTTCGCTATATGCGCTCACCCATCCATAGACTGATCACGCCAAGTGTTCAATCAATGTCAAATCAAATGTTGCTCAATCTTACCGATCATTGTATCTACGAGTGTAACTATTTATGACCTATTTACAGGTTATATATAATGTATAGTTTGTTCAACTTTAGTTTTTCTTTTAACCGTTTTTGTTTTCTGTTATGTAGTTTTTAAAACCGAAAACTTTGCATGTAAATTAATTACAAATTCAGAATAATGCAGAATTGATTGAGATAGACTTTTCGATGGGTTTGTTATTTTTGGGCCGTCCAAAATCGAAGTTAGACGGGAGCGAACGTAGTGGAGTACTGTTTAAATAAAACTTATTAACATAAAAAATACCGAATTCAAAAACCCTACACGATATAAAAATATTAAGACCACTGAAACGGAAAAAAAACACTTTATTTATGAAGTCGGGCGGGGCCAGGTATGCCCCAACCGGTCAACCCAGTCAGTATTATTTTTGTTAAAAATTTTATTTGTTTCTTTTTAGTGTAAACAAATGTAAGAATTTTTTCCAATTTGGTATCAGTATTAAACACTAAAAGTAAGAATGGCTCAAATCGGTTCTCTGATCTGAGAGGAATCGAAACGATTAAGACATCATCTAGATAAGCGCAGTCGCATTAACCTGTTTATTGAATGTAGTTAAAAAACTACTTAATCAAATTTATATATGATCAACTCGAAAACATTTTGCACCAGTTAAAAAAATAATTGCTCGAGTCGGTTTACAAATCACGGAATAATCGGTGTACATACATAAAAACTCCTCCTTTTTGAAGTCGGTAAAAAGTCGTGTTCTATCATAATGGTGTTGTATTATTAGTATCTTACATTGTAATGTTCTTTGTTTAGTTACTCAATGCAGCGACCGGGGAATATGACTTACTTCAAAGGGCGTAAGTATGTTTTTTATGTCATCATTTACGAATTCCTCTATGTCGACGAGGAATAGGCAGCAGCATCCATTCAGTACCGTGTGGTGCCGGCTCAGAATACCACCACCCCATTTCCTCCCGTGGGTGTCGTAAAAGTCGACTAAGGGATTAGCCGGAGGATGGGCAGCAGCGTCCTTCGAGTACATTAACAACTCAACTGCGATCGCCAACCCGTCTGCCAAGCGTGGCGATTATAGCAAAACCTCCCAATGAGCCCACAACACACCCATATGGTGATCTTTGGGGGAGGCCTGTGTCCAGCAGTGGACTTCATTCGGCCGAGATGATCCATTCAGTGGAACAGTAGCCTTACTGCGCTTACCAACCCACCTGCCAAGCGTAGTGAGTACTGGTAGATTCCCCCTAAAAAGAAGACACAATTGTGGAATCTATAGGGGAGCCCTGTGTTCAGCAGTGGACGTACTTTGGCTAATATGATGATGACGATGTCCACTTCTCAATCCGGGCGTCCAAATGATCAATTACAATTACTGGTAAACCACTGGTAATACTTACAGGTAGGTAAGAAGGTTTCTAAAAACTCGTAGCTTAATTCATTGTCAGACTGCAGAATACATTTACTAAATATCATAGCAAACTGTTAAACTTTGGTGACATATACGTGCTTTTGCTAATAATATTATCATTTAAAACTATAACAATTATGATCATAAACTATTACAATTTATATATAAATAATTTATTACTTGATTTAATCGCAGGTTTCTTTAATCGTTTTGGAATTGTATCTGGTTATCGTAGTTCTGTAACTTGAAGAGAACGTGAAGGGGTATGCCGGACTCCTACCGACTAGAACCACTGAAGCGGTCATCTTCGGCATGCATATGATTATTGATATCAACCCTTAGTCGCCTATTACAACACTCATCGGTGAAGAGGGGTGGCCTATTATTATCTGGGAACCATATGGACTCCATCTCCTCCCATGGATGTCGTAAAAGGCGACTAAGGGAATCTAAACCAGAGGGATGGGCAGCAGCGTCCCTTCTGTGAAGCGGTGGCCATACTGCGCTCACCAACCCGCCTGCCAAGCGTGGTGAGCATTGGCAAATACCCCCCGAAATGATGACACAATTGTGGTATCTATGGGGGAGCCTTTGTTCAGCAGTGGACGTATAAATGGCCGATGTGATGAACCATATGGAACGAAATAATAACGTTGACATGTAAATGTCGACCAACTGTGTGACCAACCAACGGGTGTGCTCACCCTAGCTGTACAAATCTATGTTGATATGTGCTCGGATTAGCGACCCCTGGGCTTAACTGTGACCCCAGGAATAAGGGAAGTAAAAATAACTTTACTCAACCTATTTTATTTTTTACAGCGCACAACTGTACAAGCTTTGCAAATGTAGGAGGTAAGTGGTTTACTTGAAAGAGTTTTTTTTGTTTGTAGCTACGATCTCCCGAAAAAAACTGTATTGGGCAGGTCACATCTGCCGCGTATCGGATGAGTAGGCATCACCACTGAACAGAGCTCACACAACGTTAGACGACGTTGTGGATGACCCAAAACACGTGGGACGAAGCCTCAGAAAAGTTTAAACCAAGACGAGTGGAACGAGGGCAGGGAGGTCTTTGCCATGCAGTGGGACTCATGGCTAATACCAATAATAACAATGGTCATTTATTTTTCACAGAATATTCCTCGGGAACCTGTGTTGTAGATTTTTTGAATAAGGTTCTTAGAAAAGTCTGTCTAAGCAAACCAGGTATTATAGTCTAGCTTTGATAATAAATATCTCGACCTTCAACTTTAC
Organism: Diloba caeruleocephala; assembly: GCA_947459985.1. Taxonomy (NCBI): domain Eukaryota; kingdom Metazoa; phylum Arthropoda; class Insecta; order Lepidoptera; family Noctuidae; genus Diloba; species Diloba caeruleocephala. Next base: position 26,719,716 of record OX381612.1, on the reverse strand, counting down.
TCGAATATCCATAGCTTTAGACGAACAGTCATTCAAATGTGTTAGAGAATGATTAGTATTAATAATAGAGAGAGGGGGAGAGAACGAGAGCGAGAGAGAGAGAGACCACTCAAATAAGTGTTTTTTTTTTCTTGAAACTTAATATTTTATGCTCTATATATATGAAATAGAAATAGCTTACGGAAATATTTGCGTTTATTTAATTCATTCTATAATAAAATGCACACAACTTCCATACGTGCCGTATACATATGTGCCGTATACATACGTGGAAACCTTTCATTCACAAATATAAGAATTATAAAATAAAACAATACATTTTTATGTTCTGCTCTATATACTCACGTTTGTTCATAATAATAATAATAAAACCCTCTGGGCAGTCCTTATCCCACCATGGGATAAGGTAATCCTGGAGGGCAGATAAAAGTAGCTGCTTGATTTCTTCCTACCTTCTGATATTAATAAAAAGTATATCATAATAAAAACAAAAGTATGTTAAGTAGCTTACAGAACGCAGGGCAGTTTGTGGCGAGCTGAATGTGAGTGGCGACACTGCGTACCCGAATGCTCCAGAGAGTCGGTCAGAGCCTCGTGTCCGTCTCCGGCGGAGTGGTACCCCATGAGTGCCCGTAAGATTTTCAACTCTGGCTTCCCTTAGTTGGCCGATCAGAGGGGGGCCGCCAGAGCTATATGCTCTGGGGTGGAAGTGTCTAATGGCGTAATAACGGGGAAACCCGCTCCGAGTCTTCGAGACGCGCGATGGTAAAACCGGTGCCGCACCTCTCTACACCCCTAGCCGCTCACACCGGTGTTGCTCCTTGTCGCCTGTAGTGGTGGCCATTTAGGGGGCCCATCTTGTGAGTGGCAAGTCACCGTCTGCCACAGAATTTCACTTTAAAGGTTGAAAGGCAGACGCCGTATTTTCCGTTTTTCTTAGTATTAAATCCATTTAACACACATTGCAATAGACCTTATACTTGTAGTTTCCATTTCATACAATAGTTTTATACCTCCGGGGACAATCCGAGGCTGCATTTTATAGTGCAGCCATGGAGAGTCCCCGGTTAGTGTCCCATTACATTTTATATTAAAATTCTCTAAAGGGCCTCTGCGTGTTGGGGAACCCGGTCTTTTGATAGACTTACGCGGGGACATGGGGTCCCCGCGTAAGCCTATCAAAAGACCGGGTTCCCCCTTACAGGGGATATAAACCCGTGTAATAGAGAAACATGTAGATAATAATAAGTTTATTTATTTAAGGCACTAAGTCCCAATTACATAAATTACAGAAGTGATATTACAATTAATTTTGACTATAATAATGATTAAACAGTGTTAATAATTTTAAAATATTAAAGTAAATATTACTGTGTGACATTATGTTAAGTCTAGTGCCGATTTGCACTTCGATGAACCTCGAGCCAGTGACTGTAGATGTATAGATAGAGATAGATGTATAGATATGTAGATGTATATGTATATGTATATATATGTGAATGTAGAGAAGAGATTGTGTCATTTAAATCCTCACTGACAATTCTTAGGAGATGATTGCCAGAGCTACGTATTCTCGAAATCTAGAATCTATCTAGAAATCGGGCACTCCCGCGTCGGCAAACATGCTCGACGCGCTGCAGTATCTCGGTAATCCTAGGAGGATGCGGTATGCATCATTGTACTGTATTCTATCGGCGCTCAGTGACGATCTCTTGAATTTTGACCATAACGGACATGTGTAAAATCATAGACAATATGCACGAAATAGGGTCTTTTTAACACTTGAATTGCAGAGAAAAAATCTCCGCGCAAGCATCATACATCGAATCGAGAGAGCCCTTCTTTCCCTCTCTATGTCTGCATCGTCTGTAAGATCGCCAGTAAGGATATGCTCCAGATATTTAAACTTTTGTACAACTCGTACTGCTGATCCATTCAGTTTTACTTCCGGGACCGTCTCCGGACTCTTCCCAGCTCTAAATATTAACATCTCGGTTTTTAGAACATTGTAAATCATACCGTGAGAACTAGCATAATCCTCACAAACAAAAGCTAGTTTCCGTAGGCCCCTGATCGAGGGGCTCAGAAGGACCATGTCATCTGCATAACTTAAATGATTAAAACAGACACCACCTATGTGGCAGCCGACACCAGCCCTTCTCAGCTTCTCGATCAAACCATTCACATAGATGTTAAATAGATCCGGAGACGTCAGCCCACCTTGTCAGACACCGCAATCTAACTTATAATCGATAGACTGCGCGTCACCCCATCTTACATTGTTCGTTTGGTTTCCGTACCAGTATCTTCGAAGATTTACTAACTGACTTGATACACCCAACTCAATCAATTTGTTCCAGACAATATTATAATTTACCAAATCAAAGGCCCGACTCAGGTCTAAAAAGCAATCAAGCACACGTATGTATTTATAGTGGAACATAAATTAAGAATATTAAAGATCCGAACAATTTGCAGCGTCCGTGGACACGAGCAGACTTTCCCTAAGCTATTTTGATTAAATGGATGCTATTCACGTAAACTTCAATAACAATTTATATTTTATTTTCTTACACGGAATGAAGACTCCTAATTTATAATTATATTGGGACGACAAAGATCCCTTCTCGCTTGAGATTTGGTTTCACTTCACTACAAATAATTTTTGGATACCTAAAATTTTGTTACATCAAAAATTCAGCCAGCTCGCTCAAAATTTTGATTTAAACCTTTGTTGGCCTGGACTCTTTATTTCTTTTATTTTCACGAAACCATATTAATGAAGTGCTTTTTTTTTCAGCGACATACAACACGGCCTGGTAAGTGTTACACAAATAAGAAAACCACAAAGTAGAATTATTCTATCCTCGTCATAATTATAACCGTGTGGTACCGGCTCAGAATACAACCACGCCATTTTTTCCCGTGGGTGTCGTAAAAGTCGACAAAGGGATTAGCCGGAGGATGGGCAGCAGCGTCCTTCGAGTACAACTGCGATCGCCAACCCGTCTGCGAAACGTGGCGATTATGGCAAAACCCCCCAATGAGCACACAACACACCGATGTCGCTAGTTGTAGTGATCTTTGGGGCAGGCCTGTGTCCAGCTGTGGACTTCATTCGGCCGAAATGATGAAGTATAACAATAGACACAAAAGAATGTTTGCCCATTTCTTACATTTTCTGGGAAGGGAATTTGCCAGTACTTATCACGCTTGGCAGGCCAATTGGTGAGCGCAGTATTACTAATGTTCTACAGAAGAAGCGCTGCTGCCCATGCTTTCTCGTTCGGAGTCCCTTAGTCGGCTTTTACGACATATTTGAGAGGAGATGAAGTGGTGCTATATTCTTAATCGGAACACCATACGGAATTAATGAAATAATGAAGCAGCTCACTGATTTTTTGTTAGTAATTTATTAAATCATCATCATCATATCAGCCAAAGGAACTGCTGAACAAAGGCCTCTCCCACAGATTACCACAAAGTCCGGTTACATGCTACATGCATCCAACGGATCCCAGCAACTTTCACCAGATCTTCCATTTCGTTGGAGGTCGTCGACACTGCGTTTTCCGGTGCGCGGTCATCTATCGAGAACCTTTTTGCCCCAACGGCTATCAGTTCTACGAGCCATGTATCCCGCCCATTGCCACTTCGGCTTACTTATCCTATCATATATGTCGGCAACTTTAGTTCTTCTATGGATCAAGGAGCAGAGAACCACCCAGTTCGTGGATACGCGTTGGTGACGCGTGAATCGGGGTGGGCCGGTCCATGAAGTACCTGGGGCTCACCCCGGACAGTCGTTGGGGCTTCAAAGAGCACTTTCAGTGCCTCATCCCCCGAGTTGAGAAGGTAGTGGGTGCACTACTCCGGCTGCTGCCCAATCTCGGGGGACCATGTGCCATGAGGAAGATCGCCAACTCTACGAGATGGTCGTGCGGTCCGTGGCCCTCTACGGGGCACCTGTATGGTCAGCTCGACTGTCAGGTGCCCAGCGCTGCAGAACCAAACTTCACAGTCTGCAGCGTAGAGTGGCTATACGGATCGCATGAGGATACCGAACAGTGTCCTACAAGGCAGCAACTCTCCTGGCACGTTTTCCACCTTTTGACATCTTGGCGGAGATGGATGCGTGAGTCTAGGATCAGACACGCTCCCTCCGCCAGAACGGTGCAGGTGCGCCTCAAAGGGTGTTCAATAGGCTGAGCTGGCTAGCTTGGCGGCGTGCACTTGGAAAGTGGCGTTACTATCTGCGGATGCATTTTGCGACCAAGCGCGTCGTCGAGGCCGTCCTATCGCTCTTTGGAGCCTGGCTCAGAAGGAGCGAGCTCGTTGCCTACCAGCAGACGCAGGTGTTGACAGGGCACGGTTGTTTCTGTGGGTACCTGCATGGGATAGGACGCGAGGCCATGGCCCAATGCCACCATTGTGATATCGACCAGGATACCGCACAGCACATCAAAGCTTGAGGCGTGCCCTGCGTGGACGGCTAAGCGGCGGATCCTGGTCGATCGAATCGGGAAAAATCTGCCAGCAGTAGTATCGGCTATGTTGACAGAGTATGAAAACTGGAACACAGTAGACAAGGAGAAGCTGTGAGAGCGTCATGCTCCAGAAGAAGACTGCAGAGCGGGGTCGGGAGAGGGCCGATCCGCCCCTTGCCGTCGCTATAAGGCGGAGGGCCTCTGGGTTCGTGGGTGCGTAAATTCGGGAATCTGCGTGCCCACACCAAGCGACCCACGAGAAGACTTCATTTAAATTTACATGTTTTGCATTTACAATCCCGTGGGGTGGTGACCGCTTTACAGTCACACTCTCCGAAATGTGCCTATAGGCGTGGCACCAGTGGGCGGCTCTAGTATGATCATACGAGGACCTGGAGTCCCCTTAGGTGCCGAAGATGACCGCCCCAGTGGTTTTAGCTGGTAGGATTCCGGCATGCCAATCGTCCTTCCCCGGGGCAGAGGAAATTCATGTAGAATTTCCACTGGATCTAGTAAAAAAAAGTGTCTACCTTTACGGTGGGTTTTAAAGTAGTTAGATCCAACCGTTTGGACATGTCCTTGGGACAGATAGTCACCTCCCCGGTAATAGAATACGTTGCCGGATTTCAGGGATATCGTGTCCTCACCCTGTCTTCCGACTTCTGATAATCTCATGATATCCCAGTGCAACCTATCTATGTCTTCCTCCAGCTCAACGATCTTTTCGTCTGCCCACAATGTGTGTGGGCCAGTTGTTATTTGGCGTGGTAGCTGGCTCTCGTCCGGAGATTCTTAGCACCCCCTGCCCCACCGTTACCATGGCCGCTACTATAACCAGGAATAGTGAGGCCGCCGGATACTGGGGGCCTGTTTTTTGTGTGTGTTGTCATTTTCGGAGAGGATTTGCCAGGACTTACCACGCTTGGCGGGCGGGTTGGTGAGCGCAGAATGGCTACTGTTCAGCAAAAGGGACGCTGCTGCCCATCCCTCCCTCTCTCCTTCCATCCCTCAGGCTTAGAATCCCTTAGTCGGCTATTACGACTTCCATGGGAGGTGATGGAGTGGTGCTATATTCTTATCTAATCCTATCTTAATCCGGACACCATGCGGACAATATGATAATTTATTTGCTGCCTCTTAAATACTAAAATAGAAAGAGAAAGAAAAATACTACAACTGTGTTAAAATAACATACGAGTAATAAATACCTTTTGCCGCCCTTGATAAACAGGTTCTTATCAGACAGATGATGGAGAACCACTACAAATTATAATAACACTGGTATTTTTTCTTTTAGCCGTGTAAGTCTTCGGAAGATAATAAAAGTTTTGGATTTGAAACGTGAGTACTGCCATACATTTTTTTTAAGTGAAAACTTCTTTTAGCGCGGTACGCATATTTTTTGATGAGATAAAATCTCTGGACTCGCGACACCGTTACGAGACGCAGCTATAGTGTGTACATATATGCATGTACATATAGCTGACCGCGAACGCGTCTAGATAAAAAAATAAAAAAAGTGTTCACTTCCGTCGGCACTCCCAGAGTGCAACCCGTTTTTTTTTAAGCGTTATATATTTTATTTTATCAAATTGAATTATGCTGATATTTTTTTATAATGTACTCTACACTCAGTAAGAGTAGTGAGAATGCTTTAGCCACTTTAGAAAATGTAGATTTTATGTGGAGAAGAATAAAACTTCTTAGTTACTCTTTTTTGTTGTTGTAATGTTTTTGTATATATCGTGCGTCAGTGTGCTTTGACCTATTAATTTATATATTATGGTAATATTGTTCATAAAATACGTTGTATACTATTTTTTATTTGATCTCGCAAGTAACCTCCGAGCATAGCCCTATCCATTGCCCTTTGGGTGACCTTCAGCCTTCTTATGAGGCCCATAGTGAGCGACCACGTCTCGGTACCGTAGGTCATCACCGGCAACACATTCTAGTCAAAGACCTTCGTCTTGAGACACTGCTGTATTTTGGACGAGAAGATATTGCGCAGTTTCCCGAACGCTAACCAACCGAGTTGGATTAGTCGATTGACCTCTTTCTCGGAGTTGGACTTACCTAACTGGACAGTTTGTCTCAGGCAACAACTTCGAGCGTAGACTCTCCGATCTTAACGGAAGTTGGTACTACGTGGACATTCGACATGATCTTCGTCTTGTCCATGTTCATTTCAAGATCAACTTTTTTGGAGGCTCTATTGAAGTCATCGAGCATTATACTGAGGTCCTCCATGGTCTCAGCTACGACCACTATATCGTCAGCAAACCGAAGGTGAGTGATGTACTCGCCGTTTATGTTAATGCCTAGCCCTTTCCAGTCCAGAACCTTGAAAACGACTTCCAGTGCGGCGGAGAACAGTTTTGGAGAGACAAACTCTTCCTGTCTGATTCCCCGCTGCAGCAGGATAGGTTTCGAGTTCTGGTCCTATAGTCGGACTGACATTGTGGCGTTTACGTACAAATACTCAGCACTTCGATGTACCAGTAGTCGACTTTGGCAGCACTGGAGGGACTACAGTACTGCTTAAATCTCGATCTTATCAAAGGCTTTCTCGTAGTTCATAAACGCTAAGCAAAGAGGCAGGTTATGCTCTTCAGTCTTCTGTATAACCTCTGGAGATGTCCCTCTGATGACTGGTACCAAATAGGAACAACAACTTGGTATTGCTCAAATTCATAATAAAATACAAATTTCTTTATTCACAACTAGCTGGGACCTTTAGTTTCACCCACATTTAATTTAAAAGAAATTTAGAGTACTTCGACATAGACACATAGAATATATATATTGGATTTCAAAGGTTTTAATTTTTTGTGCGGAACACTAATTATTTTTCGAAATTAAAAATAGCCTAAGTTATTCCTTATAACATCAGCTCTCTGCCAGTGTAAGTCCTGTCAAAACCGGTTCAGCCATTTCGGAGATTACCCGGAACAAACAGACAGACAAAAAAAAATTGTTTTTTGTTATATGCACCGTGCATGCACTTTCATATGCATGTACTAAAAAGCTATTATTTTGACATTACAAACAGACACTTTAATTTTATTTATTTGTATATAATAGATTACAATGGATGTTTAGACGTGACAAATAGTCTACTCGTATTTAACCTTCAAACGGCATGTGAAATTATAAAACATTAAAAGAAAAAAAATCGAACCATACAAACACAATGAGTCATGGATTTTATTTTAAGTAGCCAATAAAATGTCAATGTTGAAATTACGATCGAAATACATGTCAAGTTAATAAGTCATAATGGCTCTATATTATCAATGTTACATTTTCTATTATTATTGTCAAACCACTCCTGTGTGGAATATATCATTTTTCCCAGTTACATGACCTTCAGTTCGCGCTTAAACTGAGGTAGAGGAAGCTCCTGAATGTGGAGTGGCAACCTATTAAAAATGTTGGTACACATAGCATAACAGTTCCACTGGAAAAGTGAAGTCCTTGGAACAAATCCAGAACAAGACGTTCTCTCCGTCTTGTGTTCCGAGGATAAATGTCTTTAGCCTTTACAAAGATATGTGGCATCATAGACATACATTACATCCAGATTGCAAAAAATAATTTATATTTTGAGGAGCCTTCACCATATTTCTGATAAGAAGGTGCTCAGACTTGTTTTATTTGGCTCTCTGCAAATCTCACACCTCGTATTGCATACTTGTTTGGGTCAACAAAAACACATATTTTGTAAGTTAGATGAACCTTTTGAAGGTTAGATGGTCAATTCCATAGAGATTTTCCATCTTTAAAAAACTTGTTCAGTCCTTTCTGTTAGAAAATTGTTGATACTTAATCTTATTATAAACACTCACTCGAAGATTATTTTTGACCCTGCAAAATTTTACAATACACGACACAAAAATACTGTTTGTGCCCCGGTCTTAGTCAGTTCTAGTCAGTCTAGCCCAACGATGTTCTTGTTTCCTAGCTACGTATACAATCGCTGAACGATCTCCGGCCACCATGAGGAGCGGCCTGCGGGCGACGAGCCAGGGGCGGTCCGTCGCCCGAACATAAACAGGCCCGAGATGGCCTCTCCGAAGGATGGGTGCGGCCAACAAGGCCGCACACAGAAGGGCCGGTTTGATCCCGGCTTGCCCCTCCGCCCTTCCCAAGGCAGAGGAAGTCCAAGAGGATTTCCCCAAGTAAAACAAAAAGCTACGTATACAACAAAATTAATAAAAAAATTCATTTATTCAATAAGTCGATTAGAATGTAAAAGAGCAGTTACAAGTTGGCCCCTTGTTGGATCTGGACTTTAAAGAGACAGAAAATATCAATCTGATAATCTGCGCAATATCTTGTCGTCCAAAATACCACAGTGTCTCAAGGCGAAAGCCTTGGACCAGTGTATGTTACCAGTGACGGTACTGAAACGTGGTCGCTCATCATGGGCGACTTAAGAAGCTCAAGGTCACCCAAAGGGCAATAGAGAGATATTCAACGAAGACAGCGGACTTTCCCTCTGAAAACGAATAAAAATTGAGGAGATCCGCAAAAGGACCAAGTAACCCGACAAAGCCCAAAGAATTGCTAAACGTAAATGGCAGTGGGCGGGGCACATTGCTCGTAGAACGAATGGCCGATGGGGTCAGAAAGTTCTCGAGTGGCGACCGCGTACCAGAAGACGCAGCGTGGGCAGACCCCCCACGTGGTGGGCCGACGACCTGGGGAAGGTTACGGAAATCAGCTGGATGCGAGTAGCGCAGGATCGGTCATTGTGGTGAGTTTTGGGGGTGGCCTATATTCAGCAGTGGGCGTCTTTCAGGTAAGATAATGACGATGGCAAACTAGGTTCTAGTTTATTTAGGTAACTGTCCTGGACATGTAATATGTTCAATTTTCTGTGTTCAATGTAATTCAAATTAGAAATCATATATCTGTATTCTAATTCGCCGCTATAACAACCGTGCATTAAAATGTAACATTCGTTGTAATAACCATGTGGTGCCGGCTCAGAGTGCCACCACCCCATTTCATCCCGTGGGTGTCGTAAAAGTCGACTAAGGGATTAACCGGCGGATGGGCAGCAGCGTCCTTCGAATACATTAACAACTCAACTGCGATCGCCAACCCGTCTGCCAAGCGTGGCGAGTATGGCAAAGAGCACACAATACACCCATATCAGTCGTTGTGGTGATCTTCGGGGGAGGCCTATGTCCAGCAGTGGACTTCATTCGGCCGAAATGATGATATGTTGTAATAAAAGTAATCAATTTGTTACAGGTGGTATAAATTTGAGGAGTATTGCAATATATCGTAAGTATTTTTTTACATATTAAAATATTTTGCGTATATCTTGATACATATCATTTGTTTTTTTTTTAAGCTTCGGGCTTGTTATGTCACTAACAGTGACTGCGTCGAGTCATCATACAATTTCAAATATATTACCAGAAAATATTAGCGGAACAACCCCAAATACAATGGATGTCGAGACAGTTAAACTTACACCGACAATGAATGCCTTTAAACATTATACGCTAGCAACAATATCACCGGAATCTTACACTACAACCAATCCAAATGATCTGCCAGAATATGATATCACAACAGATACAATTGACCCGGATGTCTACACAGTTGATCTTACACCGTCGACGATTGACGATATAAATTATACAGTTACAACAATATCACCGGAATATTATACTACAACCGATCCAAATGATCTGCAAGAATATGATATCACAACAGATACAATTGACCCGGATGTCTACACAGTTGATCTTACACCGTCGACGATTGACGATATAAATAATACAGTTATAACAATATCACCGGAATCTTATGCTACAACCGATCCAAATGATCTGCAAGAATATGATATCACAACAGATACAATTGACCCGGATGTCTACACAGTTGATCTTACACCATCGACAATTGACGATATAAATTACACAGTTACAACAATATCACCGGAATATGATACTAGCACTGATCCAAATGATCTGCAAGAATATGATATCACAACAGATACAATTGACCCGGATGTCTACACAGTTGATCTTACACCGTCGACGATTGACGATATAAATTATACAGTTATGACAATATCACCGGAATCTTATGCTACAACCGATCCAAATGATCTGCAAGAATATGATATCACAACAGATACAATTGACCCGGATGTCTACACAGTTGATCTTACACCATCGACAATTGACGATATAAATTATACAGTTACAACAATATCAACGGAATATGATACTAGAACCGATCCAAATGATCTGCAAGAATATGATATCACAACAGATACAATTGACCCGGATGTCTACACAGTTGATCTTACACCGTCGACGATTGACGATATAAATTATACAGTTATGACAATATCACCGGAATCTTATGCTACAACCGATCCAAATGATCTGCAAGAATATGATATCACAACAGATACAATTGACCCGGATGTCTACACAGTTGATCTTACACCATCGACAATTGACGATATAAATTATACAGTTACAACAATATCAACGGAATATGATACTAGAACCGATCCAAATGATCTGCAAGAATATGATATCACAACAGATACAATTGACCCGGATGTCTACACAGTTGATCTTACACCGTCCAAAATTGACGATATAAATTATACAGTTACAACAATATCACCGGAATATGATACTACAACCGATCCAAATGATCTGCCAGAATATGATATCACAACAGATACAATTGACCCGGATGTCTACACAGTTGATCTTACACCGTCGACGATTGACGATATAAATTATACAGTTAAAACAATATCACCGGAATCTTATGCTACAACCGATCCAAATGATCTGCAAGAATATGATATCACAACAGATACAATTGACCCGGATGTCTACACAGTTGGTCTTACACCATCGACAATTGACGATATAAACTATACAGTTACAACAATATCACCGGAATCTTATACTACAACCGATCCAAATGATCTGCCAGAATATGATATCACAACAGATACAATTGACCCGGATGTCTACACAGTTGATCTTACACCGTCCACAATTGACGATATAAATTATACAGTTACAACAATATCACCAGAATATGATACAAGAACCGATCCAAATGATCTGCCAGAATATGATATCACAACAGATAATATTGACCCGGATGTCTACACAGTTGATCTTACACCATCGAAAATTGACGAACTAAATTATACAGTTACAACAATATCAACGGAATATTATACTACAACCGATCCAAATGATCTGCAAGAATATGATATCACAACAGATACAATTGACCCGGATGTCTACACAGTTGATCTTACACCGTCGACGATTGACGATATAAATTATACAGTTACAACAATATCACCGGAATATGATACTACAACCGATCCAAATGATCTGCAAGAATATGATATCACAACAGATACAATTGACCCGGATGTCTACACAGTTGATCTTACACCGTCGACGATTGACGATATAAATTATACAGTTACAACAATATCACCGGAATATGATAATACAACCGATCCAAATGATCTGCCAGAATATGATATCACAACAGATACAATTGACCCGGATGTCTACACAGTAGATCTTACACCGTCCACAATTGACGATATAAATTATACAGTTATAACAATATCACCGGAATATGATACTACAACCGATCCAAATGATCTGCCAGAATATGATATCACAACAGATAATATTGACCCGGATGTCTACACAGTTGATCTTACACCGTCGACAATTGACGATATAAATTATACAGTTACAACAATATCACCGGAATATGATACTACAACCGATCCAAATGATCTGCCAGAATATGATATCACAACAGATACAATTGACCCGGATGTCTACACAGTAGATCTTACACCGTCCACAATTGACGATATAAATTATACAGTTATAACAATATCACCGGAATATGATACTACAACCGATCCAAATGATCTGCCAGAATATGATATCACAACAGATAATATTGACCCGGATGTCTACACAGTTGATCTTACACCGTCGACAATTGACGATATAAATTATACAGTTACAACAATATCACCGGAATATGATACTACAACCGATCCAAATGATCTGCCAGAATATGATATCACAACAGATACAATTGACCCGGATGTCTACACAGTTGATCTTACACCGTCGACGATTGACGATATAAATTATACAGTTACAACAATATCACCGGAATCTTATGCTACAACCGATCCAAATGATCTGCCAGAATATGATATCACAACAGATACAATTGACCCGGATATCTACACAGTTGATCTAACACCGTCCACAATTAACGATATAAATTATACGGTTACAACAATATCACCGGAATATGATACTAGAACCGATCCAAATGATCTGCAAGAATATGATATCACAACAGATAAAATTGACCCGGATGTCTACACAGTTGATCTTACACCGTCGACGATTGATGATATAAATTATACAGTTAAAACAATATCACCGGAATCTTATGCTACAACCGATCCAAATGATCTGCAAGAATATGATATCACAACAGATACAATTGACCCGGATATCTACACAGTTGATCTTACACCGTCCACAATTGACCATATAAATTATACAGTTACAACAATATCACCGGAATATGATACTAGCACTGATCCAAATGATCTGCCAGAATATGATATCACAACAGATAAAATTGACCCGGATGTCTACACAGTTGATCTTACACCGTCGACGATTGACGATATAAATTATACAGTTACAACAATATCACCGGAATCTTATGCTACAACCGATCCAAATGATCTGCCAGAATATGATATCACAACAGATACAATTGACCCGGATGTCTACACAGTTGATCTTACACCGTCCACAATTGACGATATAAATTATACAGTTACAACAATAGCACCGGAATATGATACTAGAACCGATCCAAATGATCTGCCAGAATATGATATCACAACAGATAATATTGGCCCGGATGTCTACACAGTTGATCTTACACCGTCGACAATTGACGATATAAATTATACAGTTACAACAATATCACCGGAATATGATACTACAACCGATCCAAATGATCTGCCAGAATATGATATCACAACAGATACAATTGACCCGGATGTCTACACAGTTGATCTTACACCGTCGACGATTGACGATATAAATTATACAGTTACAACAATATCACCGGAATATGATACTACAACCGATCCAAATGATCTGCAAGAATATGATATCACAACAGATACAATTGACCCGGATGTCTACACAGTTGATCTTACACCGTCGACGATTGACGATATAAATTATACAGTTACAACAATATCACCGGAATATGATAATACAACCGATCCAAATGATCTGCCAGAATATGATATCACAACAGATACAATTGACCCGGATGTCTACACAGTAGATCTTACACCGTCCACAATTGACGATATAAATTATACAGTTATAACAATATCACCGGAATATGATACTGCAACCGATCCAAATGATCTGCCAGAATATGATATCACAACAGATAATATTGACCCGGATGTCTACACAGTTGATCTTACACCGTCGACAATTGACGATATAAATTATACAGTTACAACAATATCACCGGAATATGATACTACAACCGATCCAAATGATCTGCCAGAATATGATATCACAACAGATACAATTGACCCGGATGTCTACACAGTTGATCTTACACCGTCGACGATTGACGATATAAATTATACAGTTACAACAATATCACCGGAATCTTATGCTACAACCGATCCAAATGATCTGCCAGAATATGATATCACAACAGATACAATTGACCCGGATATCTACACAGTTGATCTAACACCATCCACAATTAACGATATAAATTATACGGTTACAACAATATCACCGGAATATGATACTAGAACCGATCCAAATGATCTGCCAGAATATGATATCACAACAGATAAAATTGACCCGGATGTCTACACAGTTGATCTTACATCGTCGACGATTGATGATATAAATTATACAGTTAAAACAATATCACCGGAATCTTATGCTACAACCGATCCAAATGATCTGCAAGAATATGATATCACAACAGATACAATTGACCCGGATGTCTACACAGTTGATCTTACACCGTCCACAATTGACCATATAAATTATACAGTTACAACAATATCACCAGAATATGATACTAGCACTGATCCAAATGATCTGCCAGAATATGATATCACAACAGATAAAATTGACCCGGATGTCTACACAGTTGATCTTACACCGTCGACGATTGACGATATAAATTATACAGTTACAACAATATCACCGGAATCTCATGCTACAACCGATCCAAATGATCTGCCAGAATATGATATCACAACAGATACAATTGACCCGGATGTCTACACAGTAGATCTTACACCGTCCACAATTGACGATATAAATTATACAGTTATAACAATATCACCGGAATCTTATGCTACAACCGATCCAAATGATCTGCTAGAATATGATATCACAACAGATACAAATGCCTTTAAAACTGATACGGTTGTAACTTTCACACTAGGATACGGTATCAGAACAATTCCAAATGCTACGGTTGTCAAGGCTGTTGAATTTACACCTACAACAACTACCTTTAAAAATGACATAGTTACAACATTTTCACCAGTATATGGTATCCTAAAATATCCAAATGTTACGGATGAATCTATTAGTTCAAGGAATGACACAATAGATCTAATAACAACAACAATAAGTAATAAAAACTATGGACGAGCTAATTTAAATGGATCAGTTTTAAGGTAAGTTTAACTATCGAAGGCGAATAAAACAGTTTGCATTTACATCAGCAATGAGATATGTCGTGTGTTTGATGGGAGATGGTATTATAGATATTAAATACAACACGGTATGAAGTGACGGTACAATGTTCCAATTGGATTTGAACCAAACTCAACGTCACCCAGAAATAGTCCTGTAAACGCAAATTATAATTGGACAGTTAATATGACACAATTTTTCTAGAATATCTTTAACAAATTACGAGAACACCCAACATTTCCCCAACAACACAGAAAATTTTTATTGGCTTCTTTGCCCAATAGTCTTGTATTTTGCTACACTTTGGAGCCTTCGTTCCGCT
Source organism: Diloba caeruleocephala (assembly GCA_947459985.1). Taxonomy (NCBI): domain Eukaryota; kingdom Metazoa; phylum Arthropoda; class Insecta; order Lepidoptera; family Noctuidae; genus Diloba; species Diloba caeruleocephala. The sequence goes on along the minus strand of OX381612.1, from coordinate 26,704,078 downwards.
CAATCGTCTCTTTAACACAGCTGGTGTTAAAGGTACGTATATTGTGACGCAAGGACTTCCATATCCGTCTATTGAGCAGTCGGTGTGCTTCAGCATCACCGGAGGACTGCAGCGTCATGGCGCGACTTTCTGCCATAATGTTGAGAGTGTGTACAGTGAACTTTTTTGGTCTGCCTTTATAGTAGGTTTTAAAGGACTTAGGTCCAACCGTTTGGACAGTTTCTACAAACTTACTATTTAAATCGTCCACAGAAACGCAATGTTCTCGGCACTTGAAGCGATTTTGGAGTTCGAGTTGAAAGCTCTCGGATTTTGGGTATGAGCGCCAGAGGGCCGGAACGTAATCTCAACTTTGAGATTAATATTCAATGTGTCACTTATCATTTGGTGATCACTATCGGTTTTCACCGTGTGGATCACAGAAACATAATTGAATATGTGTCTTTTATTGGTCACGATGAAGTCGATCTCATTCATTGTGTTATCCAGGTCCATTTCCTGTGAGGCGGCTTTTGGAAAAAGGAGTTCATGGCGAAGAGTCCGTCCTTTTCCAAAAAGTCGTCCAGGGGGACGGAATCCCAGGTGACAGACCTTTTTTTTTATTTTTTTATTTATCCGGTGGAAATACGTCATGTACTTCCTACGCCCTGGGAAAGGGCGGAGGGGCATGCCGGACTTCTTCCGGCTAAAACCACCGGAGTGGTCATCTACGGCACCGTAGGGAGGCTCCAGGAACTCGAAAGATTTCCATCTAGAGTCACCCATTGGCGCCACGCCTTTAGACACATCTCGGAGGGGATGACTGTAAAGCGGTCATCCCCTCTAGCGGAGGAAGGGCGACTGTAAAGATGCCACCCTCCCAGGCACTTCTCGGGGGAATTGTAAAGGATTCCCCCGAAGCCTCGCTATGCGCTGTACTACGCACACGGCGGTACGTGACCACATACACACCGCTGTCTTCCCGGGGGTCGCTCGGTATGAGCACGCAAATTTTCCAATAGGCACGCTCGCGACCCCCAAGGCCCCCCGCCATATGAAGTCGACAGGGGGCTCAGGCGTGTTGGACACGGGCGCCGCGGCGGTTGTTACCCCGGCGCCGTGTCCTCCTTCTCCGAGCGGGATCGGCCCTCTCCCGATCCCGCTCAGCGACCTCCTTCTGGAGCATGACACTCTCATAGAAGGAGACCACAGCACTCCAATTTTCATGCTCTGCCAGCATAGCCGACACTACTACTGGCAGAGAGAGATCTTGCCTCGATCGACCAGGATCCGCCGCTCGGCAGCCCACGCTGGGCACTCTCCGAGCTTGCGCTGTGAGGTATCCTGATCGTTTCCACAGTGATGGCACTGTGCCGTGACCTCGCGTCCTATCCTGTGCAAGTATGCACCGAAACAACCGTGTCCGGTGAATACCTGCATCAGGCGGAATGTGACGCGCTCGCTCCTATGGAGCCAGGCTCCGAAGAGCGGCATGACGGCCTCAACGACGCGCTTTTGCGCGTACTGCGGCAACATGAGCCGCTCGCGCCACAGCTCGAGTGCACGCCGCTGAGCCTGCCGCCTCAAACGTTCGAGCGCCCCTGAAGGCACGCCTTCACCGCCAGGTGACAGACCTAGGATTCCGTTGCCCATACACAAATTGCCCCACTCTCATCTCACCATCGTAACGTGTGCCCATCTGTGCGTTGAAGTCCCCCAACACAACATTGAAGTGTGTCTTGGAGGTATGTATGGCCCTACTTACGTTCTCACACATACTTCATCATCTGAGTGTGTCGAGGTCGGTGCGTAGACCTGTATGATATTCGTTGAAGGTCATACAGGTCTCTTGGATATTCTGAGTATAAGGTATACTACCTTGCTCGTCACACTTTTAATGCTCACTATGTTGTTAATGAGGGACCTGTGGACGAGGAACCCGAGCCCACCTCGAGACAGATGTTCGCCTACCCGGTAGTAGAATAGAATACATCGGTTACCAAAGTTCAAACATTATTATCAGTTATATATTTTGCCCATTATGTTTAGTATCTTTTTGTAAGTGTTTGTTGTACTAGTTTATGTAAAAACTAAAAATACATTATATTATTCCTTGTGAAAGTGTAATTTGGAATTTGGAGGGATATGAAACAATGGAAGTTGGGTGCTAAACTGAAGTTAAGTGGATGATAGTGGGTTTTAAACGAAAGAGAAAGATACAAGTACAAGTAAAAGTATACATAGAGTCAAAAAAGTATCGGTAATGGATGATTTGTTTATGGTTCCAAATTCAAATTTTTATTTTTATTGTTGTTGTTAGATTGGCACAACTGTTTTCCATTTTGAGTTGGAGTTTGAGTTGCATCTGTTATTTATATTAAATGAAGTGCTGTTTTTAGTTATATCATATCTAGTGTGTATAGCGAATTTCACTATGGACAAAAACACCGAACAAAGAGTTTGTCTTAATTTTGCACCGCCAATGGAATTTCGTGTTCAGAGTCACTGAAAATGTTACAGAAGGCTTACGGTGAATCGACTTTTTCAAAAACACGTGCCAGATTTGTCTCGCTCTGGTAGGCCATCAACGTCTGCAACTGAAGTTAACATCACAAAAGTGAAGGAAATAGTGACTGAAAATCCTCATTCAACTTTGAGAGAGATAGCCGCCGAACTTTCTGTATCTCACGAGTCGATCCGTACCATTTTAACTAATCATTTGGGTATGAAACATTTTACCGCTCGGCTAGTCCCAAAAGACCTGAATTTTCTTCAAAAACTCAATCGCATGAGAGTCGCTGAGGACATGCTAGAACGAGTCAATCCGGACCCAACATTCATGAAACGCACTTTTACTGGTGACGAGATGTGGCTTTACGAGTTTGACATGCAAACTAGTCAACAAGCTTCGGAGTGGCGCCTTCTAACTGAACCGAAACCGAAAAAACCACGCCAAAGTCGATCAAAAGTCAAAGTCATGTTGACTGTTTTCTTTGACTATCGCGGTGTTGTGCACTCGGAATTCTTGCCGGAAGGTCAAACGGTAAATAAAGAATATTATTTGTGCGTTATGCGGCATTTAAGAGAACAAATTCGAAGAAAAACGCCAGATTTGTGGAAAGCAAATTCTTGGATTTTGCACCACGATAATGCGACTTCACACACGGCCATCATTGTGAACGAATTTTTGACCAAACACTCAACAAATACCATCGAGCAACCACCATATTCACCAGATATGGCCAGCCGACTTCTTTCTTTTTCCTAAACTCAAATTACCACTTCGTGGTACCCGTTTTCAATCGGTAGAAGACAAAAGGAGAATTCGCGGCGAGAACTGAACTCAATTATTTATCCACTGCCACTATATCTCGATACATCCTCACTTGAATATGGAAAAAATACTCTCTAAGACTGCACACCTCACGGTTGTGAATGGTCTTAGTATTTAAAAAGCCGCGACCCCCACATTTCCGTAGGATGTACAGTCTCACTATGGAGGATCGTGGGTAATGCATCCGATTTGCAGTTAGCATGTGCGGACTCTCTTATCCAAGGCGTCCAGTTCTGTTTGAGTCCACTTGAGAATGCCGAAGGAGTACATGAGAACTGGCATGACCCAGCCATTAAAGGCGCGCACCTTGTTACCGCCTGATAAAATCCTTTTTAGTACTTTTTTCAGGCGGCTGAAGAAGCGCTCCTTCAATGTCTGCCTCATGTCAACCCCATTGATGCCTAACACCTCCAACATTCCCAAGTATTTATAGGTCTCGGTTAAGGAGAGAGATCGATGGTTCACGGTATCGGAGAGTTCAATTCCCTCGGATTCCATAATTTCCCCTTGGTTCACATGTATTACTACACATTTTTCCACACCAAATTTCATCCTGATAGAGTTACTAAATGTTTCAGTTACCTTCAGTAACTCTATCAGTTGCAACCTGGTGGGAGAAAACAGTTTTAATTCATCCATGTAAAGCAAGTGGGAAATAACCTGACCATCTCTCCGCAACCGATAGCTTAGCCCTGACCCCGCTAGCAGGTTGGTAAGAGGGTTCAGAGCTAAACAAAACCACAACGGGTTGCTCCCAGCCTTTATATACCTTACCTTACCTTACCTTTGGTCACATTAGATAATACGATTTTGGGTAAATCACTCCACGCGCTACTTATACCGCCGGATACGGTGCGCCCATGCCCAAGCTTTCTGTTTCAGGAAGTCAATGCACTCTGTGACTCGTGATGCATATTCTTGGGAACTCGTCCCCGAGAATGCCCGTTTCACAAAGCGCCTTGCGGCGATTATTGCCTGCCCTGAAGCAAGCTTGCCGATGAGAGCCCTAGCCTCGTCAATACAACGTTCGAAACTGCGATGCCATGCTGATGCGGATAATTTAGGTCGCGCAGCTCCGTCAGGTTTCTCAAATTTAACATGAGCTACACGACATGCCGCTACAGCAGCGCAATACAAAATCGAATGTGTATCGCAGAGGTCTTTGCTGTTGTCAAAATACCTTGATAACAGCGTATCCAGGGCACACACTAACGCTCTATTTCGTTTGTGCATAGGTAAACGTGGTAAAAGCGGTCGCTGCTCTAGCGCTATGTATCGATATTCCCGAATCGCATCCTCCAACGCGTTCCTCAATTGCTCATTGCACTGGGTACTTACATTTGTAGCCCTATCGTCATCTTCCTCATCGGTGCGGTTGTGCAGCGTCGGGTTCACAACAACGACTTCCGAGTGTACTGGAGTCACTGACGAGGCTGGGATAATACGGTTACACTGTATTTCTGAGCGAAACCTATCAAGGACGATGTCATTCTACCTATGACTACGTTGAATGACTCGCACTTGATCTGACAGTCGGTAGGCCGAAACCTTGACTGCTGGCTCAAGCACCTGAAACAGACAGAGCATCCGATCTCGGTACGCTGTGAGGTTAGTTCCCCCCTCTGTTGCCCTACAGTACGCGCGCATCACGTTTTAGTTCGTGGACTGTGTCCATTTCATGCGCGGCACATTTCTATCGGCAGCAAGGACCCTATTCGGGGCCGGTCGGCCTCGAGGTCCTATGCGTGTCGGTGGTCGGCCTCTTCCTCGCCGACGCGCATGTCTTGGTTACGTCGGCGGTGAAAAATACTCGTCGCTCGAGCTCGACGCTACTGCAGTTGTCGATACCATAGCACTCACGGTTGAGGCGGGTTCCGGTAGCTGCAAGGCGGAGCTGAGCGTCGAGGCCGAAGGTGGTGGGTGTGCATTTTGTATTAATCAGGCTTTATTACAAGCCAGCATTGTGTAATATCCATAAAAAATTCCATGTCCAGTTGTCTTCTGTCAAGTTATCTGTCATTTTGACGTTTTGTATTATATCCCCCATAGCGGTTTTAATTTAATTTATTATTACATGTATACAGGCTGTCCAATAAATAGTACGACATACTGCAGAGGGTGAGAGCTTAGGTCAATACCTCCCAAAAAAACACAATATATGTTCAGCAAAATCTTATGGATTTACTGTAGTACAACATTTTCCGAAATATCGAAAAATCTCTACCTTGACACAGATTTTTAAGCATCTCGTAATGAAAAATTCCTTTTCTAATTTTTTTACCTCAAATTATTTGTGTATAGTTACTTTACTCATTGATTAGTCTTTATTCTATTAAAAACTACAATGTTTTCCAGAAATACAATTTTTATTTAAATTTTCACAGTACAATTTTCTTATCTTAAAATGTTGTACTACTGTAAATCCGTAAGATTTTGCTGAACATATATTGTGTTTTTTTTGTAGGTATTGACCCAAGCTCTAACCCCTTGCAGTATATCGTGCTATTTACTGGACACCCTGTATATTAATACTCCATCTACGGTATTTATCAATTTTATGATTTAAATATATATTGCATGGAAACATTTGACTGCTCGCCAAGGGTGTTGCCAATATAAATATAATTAACAATGAGTTATAATTTAATTTCAGCCACCCATACGCAGAAGATAAGAAGCTTTCATTTTCGACGGTGATTATTTATATATTTTGTGCGTTTGCAGCTGGCCTAGTTTTTGTCGTTGCCATTATTATATATAGCCGCTGCAAAAAAGAAACTTATGGTATGTTATATTTTTTTTAATGATTAAACATCAACATAACGAATTTTCGTTTAAGTAAAAATTCGCTATCTTTAATGGTTACAGTCAAACTTATTATTTCTTATAGGCATTACACAATTGTTTGGCATTCCTGTCAGTTCGATTCGAGGATGAGGGCAGGCAAGTATTCAACAATCTTGCAATCTTGAATGCAGTTTATTAATGAAATATAGGGGAAAGTTTGCTTTGAGTAAAATTTGCTATTGTCAATATTAAAGGTCTTTCCCTCCCATCGCATCTTCGTCATGCTAAACTTGGGCGAATCTCTGTAGTAGTCGATTCCACAATTGTGTCATCATTTTAGGGGGTATTCGCCACGCTTGGCAGGCGGGTTGGTGAGTGCAGAATGATGTTGTTCCACTACAAGGATGCTGCTGCCCATCCCGTTGGTATAGAGTCCCTTAGTCACCTTTTACAATATCCAAGGGAGGAGATGGAGTGGTCCTATATGCTTAATCCGGCCTGCACATGAAATTTATAATTTGTGTATTAATTTAAACTAAGACTCCAGATGCTCCCTTACACATCGGTGCATTTGTAGGAACCACTGCGAAACAGACCAAACTTCGTTAAGGGTCTTTTAGTCCGAGAATTGTATTCTTCTGAGTTAATATTCTATTCTTGGGAATAAATATAAATCGTATGGTATAAGGTATATCGGATAACCCAACGATTTCTGATTTTGTTAAAACGGTCTGGAATCAGGACTAAAGTCAAACTGCAACCGGTAATTAGCGAGTTCTACATTTTTTCAAAAAGTTAAGGTTTGTATTCCAATGTATTCCATGTCAATGAGCACTGTATTCTAAATCAAGTCAATCGAGAGCGTCTTAAGGTATTGATAGAGGCTCTTACGGCCGAATGCTGAAATGCCACTCAATGTACTCGCCCAACTATTTGAGATGATTCAAATAGTTTACCGTGTCTTAAATATTGATAAACGTCTCAGTATTTTTTCGTTAGCCATTACACCATTACTATAATAATTATCAGCGCAATGAATGCAGAGACAAAATCCCACACGCTAACAATCTCCTATGCTAAGTTAAGTTACTATATATGTCTCTGCTTTGACGAGATTTTTCCATATAGCATGAAACATCAATCGAAATGTAGCCGTAGAATATGCACGCTAGAAAAGTCTACATACACATACACAGATACATGAAGTGCTGATAGAATCATCCATGTAGATCTTTGCTATATCATACCTATAGTATAGGTATAGTATATAGCATATAGTTATAGTCGTTATTACTAAGTACGGCACGTTTGCAGCAGCCATCTTCAGCCAAAGAGACCACGTGAGTATTACACGATGATTATTTATCGGTGCATAGTAGCCTTCGCCATGGAGTAAATACTCTCTGAGACAGACGGTTATAAACGGTCACAGCTATTAAAAAGCTTCGACCAACACATAGCCTGATTACCGAAGATTCAGGCTGATCTATCATAATTTCGTCACCCTTAGCGTTACGCGATAGCAACTGCTGTTGGAGGCGGAGCTGGGCAATGAATTCGGGGTAGACGCGGCGCTCTTGTTTTTCTGGATTTGGTTATTTCAGTAGTCAGTTTGGATTTTGGAGTTTGGATTTTGGAGTTTGTTCTTGGTTATCCATCCTTCGTGAACGACGTTTTTTATTTATTTAGGTCTTTCGATGTTACTTTTGTAGATAATTAGATTTTAGATATATTTATCTAACCATTCGACAATATAAACATCATCATCATTTCGGCCGAATGAAGTCCACTGCTGGACACAGGCCTCCCCCAAAGATCACCACAACCACCGATATGAATGTGTTGTGGGCTCATTGGGGGGTTTTGCCATAATCGCCACGCTTTCGGTTTTATGGTGGTTCGATATTTAAGTTTTCGATGTTTTGACATTTTACCCGTAGGTATTTTAATTTTCGACGTTCTAATATGTTCCCATCTTCGCCTAAATATGTTTTAAGGGTTTCGTAGTTAAACAAGGAACCCTTATAGTTTCACCATGTCCGACTGTCTGTCTCTCCGACTCTCTGTTACAGCCATTTTACTTATAATGATATAACACTTTTCAATTATATTTTTGTGCGAGCTTGGGCTGAAAAGACTCGTATCGTAGCTGTGCTGATTACGGAACCCTACCCGATGTGTGGTCCTACACGCACTTGGCCGGTTTAATATTAGATCCTTTACCGAAATCTTGGTTTTATTCGAGGTATTCTGTACCGTTTTGCTAAATATTTTCATTGATAAAATGTTGACTTTTGGTTTAAGTTCTGGTTTTATTTTAACTGGACAGTTTAATAAAAATAGTGTCACCCTCGTATTTAGCAGCAGATTTTCTACTCCAAGATTCTTAATTAATTTAATATTATTCCAGTACCTGACTGCCGCCAAGTTTAGTGGGAAGATACAACACGGAGGAACATCAACAACGCGATGCAGCAATAACGCTTCCAGATTAATATTCTTAGACTGGCTGGGTCTCGCGGTTTTACCCGCCGTTTAATTTAGAAGAAATCGGATTATTTATACATAATTATAATATAATTAGTATGTATATTGAATTTCATGTGGTTTTTCTCAGTGGAACCTTAATTCTTTTTTTCTAAAATAAAAGTAGCCCAAGTTACTTCTTATAACATCACCTATCAGCCAGTGGAAGTCCCGTCAAAATCGGTCCAACCATTTCGGAGATTAGCCGGAACAAAGAAACCGACAGACAGACGGAAACAATAAAATATTTATCACTTATTTTTTTATAAGTACTTACCGTATTATACTTTTACATGCATTTATTAAAAAGCTGTTATTTTGACATTACAAACAGAGACTTTAATTTTATTTATTTCTATAGAGTTAAGATATGTATTTGGTTGGTTGACATACATTTTCATTATTTGTTAGATATAAGAGTACTTAGGCAACTGCAATTCGTGTGTACAATCATTTCATTGTAGATATTAAAAACTAATTGTAAAAGCGATTAAAACAGTAATAAAAATGGAAAATACAAAAAGTTTATATTAAACAGGAGTTTTATTTTATTTTAAATAACTTTAATTTGTAATAATTAATAAACTAGCTCATTGTAATTATTACTAATAATAGTTAATCTGATTATGATTATTGAGACACTTAATTGAATGTTTTTAAATTTGGTACAATATAAATTGTAATATTGCACATTATGGCGGGGCACATTACTCGTAGAACTGATTTGTTCTTGGGATTAGTTATTGGTACAGAACCGAATTCACCAATAGACAATATATTTAGCAATTACGACACACACATTTGGGTCGGATTAAAAGAAAAGGTGGATTATATATTCCTTGCCGTGTGGTGCCGGCTCAGAATGCCACCACCCCATTTCCTCCCATGGGTGTCGTAAAAGTCGACTAAGGGATTAGCTGGAGGATGGGCAGCAGCGTCCTTCGAGTACATTAACAACTCAACTGCGATCGCCAACCCGCCTGCCAAGCGTGGCGATTATGGCAAAACCCCCCAATGTGCTCACAACACATCCATATCGGTGGTTGTGGTGATCTTTGGGGGAGGCCTGTGTCCAGCAGTGGACTTCATTCGGCCGAAATGATGATGATGATGAACGGAACCCTCTCCACGTGTGTTCTTCTCGCACTTGTCTGGTTTTTGTAACAATACGACTGACATATCCACGGGATAAAAATCCTGTAAATAAATAACGATTTAAAAAATATATAACTTTCATCAACAGCCAAAAAACGTCCACTGCTGAGCAAGAGCTTCCCCCATAAAATGACCGGTTACATTCGGTGTCGTAATTTTGGAGGGAATTTGACAGTACTCACCACGCTTGGCAGTTGGGCAGCTTGGGGGTTGGTGAGGTTCCACAAAAGGAGCGCTGCTGCTTACCCCTCTTGTTTATAGTTCCCTTAATAATGTGTCTAATATCTGCGATTTGAGAGTGAGATTCAGAATACCACCACCCCATTTCCTCCCGTGGGTATCGTAAAAGTCGACTTAGGGATTAGCCGGAGGATGAGCAGCAGCGTCCTTCGAGTACATTAACAACTCAACTGCGATCGCCAACCCGTCTGCCAAGCGTGCCGATTATGGAAAAGCCCCCCAATGAGCCCACAATACACCCATATCAGTCATTGTGTTGATCTTTGGGGGAGGCCTGTGTCCAGCAGTGGACTTTATTCCGCCGAAATGAAATGATGAAAAATGAGATTCCCACAATTATGTCGTAATTTCGAAGGTAATTTGCCAGTACTGACCATGGTTGGCAGGCGGGTTGGTGAGCACAGAAGGGTCGACGCCTGCTTCCACCCTTCTGGCTCAGAGTTCCTTTTTAGTCGCTTTTTACGACATCTACGGGAGTCTGTGCTAATGTCAGATGAGTCAGTGAATGGTAAAGAAATGATTTTCGGATTTTCTTGGCGTTCACTAGCTCGGCAAATCCGCACCGGAGGTCGGCATCGTCGGTATTTTTAGAAAGCAAAAATCAGACGTACTGATAAAGAATTTTGGTATAGTTGTATCTGTTTGAAAACAAATGTTTATGTTGTAAAATACACGATTAGTTTTATAACAATATACATTTTGTGGTGAAAGCAAACCCGATGGTGGCGTCACCAAATTCTGACTAACGATCAGACTCTGTATGAAATTCGGAAGTATTTTGAGGCTTCATGCGAAATTATTCTTTTCATCATCTCATTGAGCCGAAAAACGTCCCCTACTAAACATAGGTCTCCCCAAAGACTCCCCAAAGACTCCATTCGGCCGAAATGATGATTCAGAAACGAGTCTAAGCGTGAACTTATGCTTCCATCTGTCAAAATTATGAGCGTAAGTAGTGCATTTTGACAGATGGAAGCGTAAGTTCACGCTTAGACTCGTTTCTGAATCTCGCCCTGAGTGTATCCGAGATATATTACAATCGATATTTCGATCTACATGTGCATCCTAATAACAAAAATCGGCAATCTGAGTAACAAATATCGGCAGATATGAGCTAATCCTGTCCCACTTACCATAGATGATTGATTAATTTTTTAATTACACACAAAATATCTTGTCAGACATGATGTATCAATTATTTTCCTACGTGGAAGTGGAAATATTACGTAATTAAACTATTTTATAACATTAGAACTGCAATTATTTAAATTAAAATACTTGTTTGGCTAAAGAGTAACAAAAAGTAGACAAACTATGATAATGAGTTACAGTTCTGTTTGTAATGCACTGTAGCAGACACGTCCGCGTCATTATCTGAAACCGAAAAAATGTTAATTAGGGTGACACAAAAATAGAATGAATAAGAAAGGGATGGAAGAATTTAAGGAGCCCTTCGAATTTGTAATCATGGCAACATTATTTTCAATAGATAATGTTTTCCTTCATCAGGGTCCTTAGTATACCGTGTGCGCAGCATAGCACAGCGCACAGGGTCGTTTCGGGGGATCCTTTATAATCTCCCGGGGGGGTGAAGGCTTTACAGTCACCCTCTTCCAGTTACCCTCTCCCAGTGCCTATCAGTAGCACCAGTGGGCGCCTCTAGTGTGATCATACGAGGACCTGGAGCCTCCCTTAGGTGCCGAAGATGACCGCTCCAGTGGTTTTAGCCGGTAGGAGTCCGGCATACCCCTTCGTCCTTCCCCGGGGCGAAGGAAGTTCATGATGAATTTCCACTGGGCACGAATAAAAAAAAAAAAAAGGTTCCAGTAAAAAAAAGGCTCCTTAGCACAATTCCAGTGGCCAACCCTGTGTCAGTGTTGTCCAAGCCGCTCACAGGCCTCTGACTTGGCATAACGACTGCCCTCTAATGACAACCACTGGGATCGACAATTTACGCGCCCTACGAAGCACGGAGATACTCAGTTCAAATACCACTATGCAATCACCTATCCAGACTCCAGACTGACCGCGCCAAGGTGTGTGTTTAATCTCACAGATCGGTAGACGATCGGTGCAACTGGATATAATTGGCTAGCATAATGATCCAAATTCAACATACTCTGCGTACATGCCTATGCAGTCAAACACTTCATCATATCAGCCGTTTATATGTCCACTGCTGAACATCGGCCTCCTCCACAACTGTGTCATCATTTTGGGGGGCATTTGCCAATACTCACCACGCTTGGTAAGCGGGTTGGTGAGCGCAGTATGGTTGCTGTTCCACAGGGACGCTGCTGCCCATCCCTCTGGCTTAGCATCCCTTAGTCGCCTTTTACGACATCCATGGGAGGAGATGGAGTGGTGCTATATTCTTAATCCGGACACCACACGGACAGAACGAAGTCAAACACTTAAGTCGTGGTATTCGAGTGCATGTATCCTTTTCAAAGATGTTGCCAGCAAGTTGGTCAATGCTTCGTGTGACCAGAGAGCTGGCTTTTTTTGGCTAAAGAATAAAACATGGACATTCATCGCAGTAAAGCGGTTAGTCTTCTTTGGGACGTTAAAACGTTCTAGCTAGTTAGCTGATAGAGATAAAGGAGCACTTTGACTCTAAAGCGCCTCGTTTTTATAGTTTCGAGCAACTCTCGTGTGTCTGTCTGTCTGTCCATCTGTCACAGCCAATTTGCACCGAATCTACTAGACCGAATAAATTGAAATTTGGATTTGGACACATATGAATTTCTGCAACCCAAACACGTACGTGTAAATAAATGAATTTTGGATATAGAATTCCTTTTGGGGGGCAATATAGAAAATCTAAAGGTTTTACAACAATGTGCTCATAAAATATTGTAACATTTAATATGATTTAAAAAGAGTAACCATGGAGTTTCTTGCCCGTTCTTCTCCATAGGAAATCTACATCTTGGAACGCGGCAATTAAAGACTCGACGATTCATAAGTGCCTGTATATGGTTTACATGAATAAAAATATTTTTTATCTTTATCTTTAAGAACAAAGTTTTGTGGACTGTACCGTGTAACATATGAAATGGAAGGGCTTGTTGTCAGGGTCTAAAATGTATTTATTTTATAATTTTAAAATATATAGTTTAAAGTTATTTAAGAAAATTGACTCTCTCACTCTCTGAAACTATAGAGCATACAATTTTGAAAATAATATTAATAATAACTCTTTTTCTTTACCTATAGATTACAGGAAAACCTATAAGAAGTCTATGCTGCCGTCCTTTAACTAGAAGGCCATTAAGCCCAAAAAGTAGTTTTCAAGAAACAGTTAAAAAAGGTGGGATATCGTTATATTTAAAAACTATAATGCTTAGATTAATAACTGTTAAACACATTATTTACAAGCTGTGTGGTGCCGGCTACGAATAGCACCAACCCATCTCATCCCTTGGTTGTCGTAAAAGGCGACTATGGGATTAGCCGGAGGAGGGGCAGCAGCGTCCTTCGAGTACATTAACAACTCAACTGCGATCGCCAACCCGCCTGCCAAGCGTGGCGATTATGGCAAAACCCCCCAATGAGCACACAGCACACCCATATCGGTCGTTGTAGTGATCTTTGGGGGAGGCCTGTGTCCAGCAGTGGACTTTATTCGGCCGAAATGATGACATTATTTACATTTATTTCCGTCCATCACGGGCGTATTTGTTCAGAAAACTATTTTCAATAATTATTAAATCATTTATTTATTAATGGTTTTTGGCTCTAATTACTATACTAAAAGGTCGCTAACCTTACCTTAAGGGATTTTATAGTGTTTATAACTCTGGAGCTATCACTGATATAATTACGGTTCTTAGATAAGAAGACAGAGAATTTAAAACTATATCACTTTGCATTAAAAAGTCAAAATCGACCTTCTGAGGGTTGACGCCTTTCTAGTTAAAGGGCAGCTGGTGGTAATGGTTTTAAAATAACATGGTAAAAATTTCAATATTGTGCGTACAAACTTACGTTTGCGGTTGGAATGTATGGGAAAACACGTTTTTCAACTACGATGTTAAGTTTGTTTTTGGGATAAGTTATTGGTACAAGACCGAATTCAACAATAGACAACATATTCAGCAGTTTCGGAACCCTCTCCACGTGTCCGGTTTATTTTTTATTAGTATATCCATAAATAATGTTTTTAGTTGTATGTTGTAAAATCTCAATATGAATACGTACCGTATTACAAATGTATCCATATTCATATATCCATATTATTATTTCCATATTCATATATCCATATTCCATATGCAATTAATAAATCTATTAAATATATAATATTATTATAAATACTCACTACGCTGGCTGAATGATTTAGAATATTTTCTCTTAAAAATCACGGTTGCCATTGCAAATATAATTATAAATATGACAGTGGATGCTATTGCGTAGAACCAGTTGAAATTAATCCTGCAAAATCAGTGTGTATTAGATATCAATAATGTTATATTATATACCAATTGGTATATTGATTTTTTCAGTTAAATTGTCTGAATAGTATGTAATATTGGAAGCCTACCAAGTATGCTCAGAATCTTTTATTTTAACAACACAAAGCAGCAATTACTTTAAAAACAACATTTGTATTAACCACGGCACTTACCAGGATGCGTTTTCAATGTTCAGTTCATTGTTTTCAATATAATTACTATTAACGGTAGTGTCATCTACGTCAGTTATAACTAATATATTTGTTGATGTTACTACGTTTTCTTCAGTTTGACCTTTGGCTAATTTCGTTACACTTGTCGTAGTAGTTGTGATGAAACATATTGTTCGCTCACATTTGTTTTCATCACTGGAACAGTTGTCTAAACAGTCACAAGGGCCACCATCATTACTAACGAGCATTGATTCTTTAGGGGACTCACAGGTGCATTTCCCAGGAGCCACGCAATAACCCTCACAGTTATTACAAATTGGAACACACAAAGCTGTCTCTTTTTCTTCCTGAGGTTCAAATTCATCTAATTCGTAGCCAGGTAAGCACTTGCATACATTTGGAGCAATGCAGGTACCATTACCACACTTGAAGTCACAGTGCGCCAGACACTTATCATTCGACTCCTTTGTATACCATCCTGGGTCACAAACGCATGTCTCTGGACTCACACAGCTACCGTGAAGACATCCAGCAGAGCAGATAGGCTCACAACTGTCATTCACTGACTTAGTGTACCCATCTAAACATTCACAAGTCTCTGGAGCAACGCAATTTCCATGCTTGCAATGTTCAGTGCACATTGGCTCGCATACTTCAAATTGGCCCTTGAATACTTTCGTCCATCCTGTCTCACAAATAATTGTGATTATACATTCGCCACTAGCTGTATAACCTGAGCAGTAAGCATCACATGTGTTGTTCTCTGATTTCTTATAACCAGGATGGCACTGACAAGTTTCTGGGGCCACACAAGAACCATTATGACACGGCTCAGAGCAAACTGGCTGACAAACTCCATCTACCGGATGATATCCCGTGTCACATTGGCAAGTGTTCGGTGTGATACAAGTTCCGTGGTCACATCCCTTAATGCACAAAGGAAGACACCGTTGGTTGTCAAAAATATCCGGAATGTACCCTGGGTTGCAAGCACATACACCAGGAGATTTGCAGTAACCATTTATGCAGGAATCTGAACAAAATGGCTTGCAATGGATACTGAAATTTAAGAGAAAGTAAAGATAAGCCAGTAGAAAGGAGGCTAAACACAATTATTTAAAATAATACTAACCTATTACTGTTGCTATATTCATCTTTTATGTAGCCTTCGCAACATACATTTATTTGTTCTGCTATAGATCTCTGAAAAGATTTTCGAATTTTAAGAACATTCACAACTTTTTGAAGTATCATATCATTTTGTTGGCACATTACCAGAATAAATTAGTTGACTATTACTGTATTTTAGAACGATACTCAACTCAACATGAATCTCGAATTAAAACTAGATTTAAGTAGAGAATTGAATCTAGAACCGTACTTGAATAAGAGTGCCATGATTAATATTTTCGTTCCTATATGGTTGATATTTATTTGTGACAGTTAAACTCACCCGAACATTTCTGGTTCCTACCGCAGTAGCCACTCTTGTATCGGTGCACCAAAACAAACAATTAGATTTTTCATAAGCTTCCATGTATGTATATAAGTAGGTTTCAGGAATATCACGGAAGCCCCTGCTTATTCGACGGAAAAAGTAAATTGTTATATTTAAAATATTAAGAATATTTTTTTCTGATGGTATAAAGCCTAAAGTTTGACAGCCACTACTGACTATTGGTTCATCGAGATCTAGTGGCAGGTTATAAATATTTTCGGGCACGCTTTGATAGCGGCGGTATAATGGAGCAGTGAGTGGAGTGAAAGAACGGCATTCACAACTTCCAGCTGACTTAGATACTCTCATGATACAGATGTTTCGGGAAGTAGATGCGTTACATAGCTCGAAAGCAGACACTCTGGTGTCAACAACGCAGCAAATTCCTAGGGAATGCGGCGCAGCACACGTTGGAGGAGTGACACCCTGCTTCGGGAGCGCAGCGTCGAAATCACGAAAATCCATTCGTGCGACCTCTCTCTCCCGGCTTTGGTTTTGTCCATGGTCCGGAGCGAGACCGCGTGGCTAGCCATCGTCCCTTTTGCAAAGAGGTAATGCACGTAAAAGAGGCGGCAGAACAGGAGAGGGTGACTACACAGAGGTGTAGCTACACTCTCTTGTTCTGTTATGAAGTAAGGAGAGAGCTTCTCACCCACAGTAGACGCACCAAGCGCTGGAGGATGTTTAATGATTTCCAGCCTTGATAAGTGGCGGCCTCCGGGCGGTAAACCTGGGGCAGTAACAAATAAAAGCTTGAGACTGTAGTGCACCGTGTTACGCGCATTTTTATGATCGAAATGTGATAATAACTACATGGTTACCGCGTTTGGTGCTGCGATTGGCCCGCACCAAACTCTTCAACCAATCGAAGGGCCGAACGCAGTAAACGTGTAGTTTACAATTACGTTTCGATTGTAAAAGGAAACTCGTACTAGAGGTACTGGTTGTGGTGAATGCACCAACAAATCCCGCGCCGAACGTGTAAGGTCGAAGAAACACGGTGGTGGTTTAAACCGGTAAGTACAGCAACCTCTCCGCTTTCCCCAGGACGGAACCCATATGAATTCCCCTGAATTAAAAATGTAGCTAGATACTTTTTATAAATAAAACAATGAGGTAAATCTCGAACTCACATTTTTGTTTCCACACATACTTGGCAATTTGTTTCTAAACAATGAAAAGTAATGATAATCCAAACTATACGTTCTATAAAAACATATTTTAATGGCATTTTAGAGATGAATTAATATCAACCAATACAATCAATATGATTATTGAAATATAGGAATATTTGCCACTGTTACGCCTACTGTTAACAATATTTCAGTTATAAAGACTGCTCGTCTAGCATGTAGCAAGAGTAAAAACTTTAAGTAAATTGTAACAATTTTCAACTTGTGTGCATGCTTCAAAACGTAAACATGTTTATAGATAGGTACAGTCAAAAACAATACAATTAAAAAGAAACGGTTGGTGCAGTCGCTGATACAGTCGGCTGCTGCGCTCTTGGTCGCGGGTTCAATTCCCGCATGGAACAAATATTTGTATGATCTGCAGGTAGTTGTTCCGGGTCTGGGTGTATTTTGTGTAGAATTTGTGTCTCTAAATGCACCCACGACGGAGGCGAAATCCCAGAGTGGTAAAAAAGAGTTAGGGAAGCGATGGCTGCGGCAGGTACATGCGGGGAATGTTGACGCTAGTTGGGATTGGACTTCGAGGAGTAGATGCGTGATTTTAGAGCATTATGTCAAAAAAGTCTCAAGAGCAGCGGCTCGAAATGTACAAATTATCTTGAATCCAAGTTTCCATCATGACCTAGTGTTGCGGACCTTAACAGATGATAGGTTGCAACGCGTTGTATTATATATAAGCTATTACTGAAGATACACGGCTAGTAGTGTGTTATCAAATTGAGAATATATTTCATACAGTAGTCGGCAATAAAAATATGTTATGACAGTCTGGCTGTTTTGACAGTGTAGCCTATGCAAATGTGAGCTACATGATGAACAATTGACGCGTCCCGTCTGTCCAGACAGGTAAAGTCTTAGATTTTCGCGATTATTACACATTATAATAAAACACTTTTAACACACACTTTCTTCAAAATAACAATTTGAAAGCTCCACATCCCCGTCGCAGAAGCCGCCCGAAACCCACCACGGTTGATCGACGGCCCGCTGTTTTACCATTTATTAAGGGAGTCACGGACAGAATTGGTCATATCTTAAAGCGTGCTTCTATAAAAACCTATTTCAAGCCGCACAAGAAGATCAGCCAACTTCTCAAACCAGTGAAATGTCACATACCCTTACAAGATGCAGGGGTCTACAAGATTGACTGTGATTGTGGTTTATCATACATAGGGCAAACAAAGCGTAGCATAGCCACCCGAATAAAAGAACATATAGCTGACGTCCAGCATAGACGCTCCACAAAGTCTGCAGTGTGTGAACATGCCTTAGGCAAACCAAACCATTATCTTCGTTTTGATCAACCTCAAGTACTCGCGAAAGAGAACCGATATGTACCTAGAATGTTTCGTGAGGCTATTGAAATTAAAAAACATCCTAATTTTAATAGAGAAGATGGTTGGCAGGTACCACCTGTTTGGAATCCAGTCATTAAAATAATAAAGTCCCAAACAAGATACCGCACTAAGAAACATCAAGACACTGTGAGTGATTACTGCGTGCATCGAAACTAATTTTTTGATTAAAATTGTACGGTAGATAAAATAAAATAACTTTTTAAAAATCTGTCACGTTAGTCATCCTGCGACCACGAATGCTGCAAAGTATTCGAAACGTCAGGAAAATCAAAAATCAAAATATACGCGATAGAATCCGTTTAAAAGTGTTTTATTATAACAGACAGGTAAACTCAAGGCTCCTTTCGCTCTATCATCAAAAGGAAATTCTAGATTGAGAAATTTTTTATAATACAATGATGTCGGTGCTGTGATAAAAACCGTAGTTTTTAAAGACAAACGCTGTGACCGGAGCTATGCAGATATAAAATTTACTTGTCCTTTAATTATCTTTGTATTTTCTTTTTTTGGTAGAAGGGCAACTTTCTCCCTACTACCACTAAAAGTACGCTTGCAAAAACCCTTCTCCTCCCCATCCTCGATTATACTGTTGCCAGCTATCTTGACTTACAGAGGAACAACTTGATAGACTTGAGAATCTTCAAACATTTTGTACACAATTTATACTTGATTTAAGAATGTATGATCGTGTCTCAGAATTCCGCACTAAGCTCAAGTGGTTACCAATTCGCCTTCGTTGGAATAGTCATATTTTTTCGCTAATTTATAGTGTACTATTCATTTCTTCTACTCCCTCTTACCATAAAAAATCAGTGAATGAATCAAGCACTCAAACAAGATTTCTAAGATCATCAGTAGACCTAAAACTTAAAATGCCAATGCATTCCACAAAATTTATTGATAATCCTTTACGGTTCAGGCCGCTCGTTTGTGAAATGCATCATCATTTTAAGAAGACGAGCTCAGTCGATATCAGTATTCAAAAGAGTGAGAGTAGTGAGGGAACGTTACTTGTCACTGTAATTATTTTTGTTTAGAATTTACTATCTATTACATCTGATTTAACAGTTTTTCTATATTATGTCGAATTTATTATAGATTGATTTGTATATGTGTATATTTAAATGTTTATGTACTTATATATCTAAATTATTTGTGTGTTATCTTCATTATTTGTTGATTAAGTTATAGTACACGTAATTTAGTTATTTCATTATGTATCTGTGTGCACCATCGACTGCCGCATATATTATCCAGTTCAGTATTTCTCCATTCTAAGGTTGCCTGAAAGAAATCGCCGAGCGCGATAAGGCCAACCATTGTACTCTAAAATAAACTTTTAAGCACTACTGTTTTTGTACATTCTTTATTGTACACCAATCGGTAAAATAAATAAATAACGATCAAGTCATTCGCTGGTGGTAATCATCACGCTTGCCCATAAAATTTTATAATGCTACCATAGGACATCCTGCGTGATAAGTAAAGAAACGTGGACCAGTTCTAATATGCTTCCAAGCCTGAAAATGTACTTCCATTTCAGTGAAGACACACTTATATCTATTTGGCAAGATTGGGATTCCACTAGGAGTATATTGGGCCCACTTGTATCCAAAATCTACGTTAATGATTTATACTGCATTGCCTATACCAATGATACGGCTCTCTTGATTAACAGCTGTACTAGGCGAGATTCACCCATACTCACAGAAGTAGGTTTAACCCTTAAATTGACAGTCATGCATTACATAGGTTTCACCTAATTGGGGGTCGCGGACGCGTAAATCGTAATTTGCATGCTCACACCGAGTGACCGAGAAGACGGTGGCGCGCACGTGGTCACGTGCAATCGTGTGCGCAGCATAGCATAGCGGAAAGCGAGACTTGGGGATCTTTTACAATCCCCCGAGGGATAGCCCCGAGGGGGTCGGTGGTCACCGCTTTACCGTCACCCCCTCTGAGATGTGCACATAGGTGCGATACCAGTGATTCTAGTGTGATTATTCGAGGACCTGGAGCCCTCTTTCGGTACTGAAGATGACCGCTTCTGTGGTTTTAGCCGGTAGGAGTAGGGCATGCCCCTTCGCCCTTCCCCGGGGCAGACAAACTTCATGATGAATTTCCACTAGGTGACCAATAAATA
Source organism: Diloba caeruleocephala (assembly GCA_947459985.1). NCBI lineage: Eukaryota > Metazoa > Arthropoda > Insecta > Lepidoptera > Noctuidae > Diloba > Diloba caeruleocephala. The sequence continues at coordinate 26,683,238 of OX381612.1, read as the reverse complement.
AAAAAAGGCCTAACCTAATTACAGTAAAACTAAATTTTCTACCTTCGCTGTATTTTCTTTTTTATATTGAATAGGCTTACATTTGGCTACTATCTCACCTGATGTAACGCGACGATGCGGTCGAAGATGGTGGATCCTTGCCTAGAAGAAACCTGTTCACTCGTGACTTGAATTCAATTCAATTCAATTGAAGATCTCCAGGTTATCTATTTATACGGTATAATACTATCTTTGTGCAGCAAAAACGAGCTATTCGGTCAATTTATAAGTTATGCTCTAAATATTCACATAGGGAGAAATATCAAGAGTCAAAAGTTCAAAGTTCCATCTCAATACATTTACGAAAGTGATAAAATATTTTTATGTACATAAAAATATCTTTCTCTTTGTAAAGAACAGTGATACCCATAGTATTAATACCAGGAACAAACACAAACTTGTTGTTCCTGCCACTAGGCTCCAGAAAATAAGCAAATCATTTAAATGTCAATGTGTACGTTTTTACAATGAAATCCCAAGTTAAAGTTACGCGTTAATAAATTGAAGTCCACTATAAAACAGAAGCTGTGTAGAAAAGGATTCGCTAACGTAACAGACAAAAATGCTTGGGATTGAGCTGCTCTGATGTTCATAGACTTATATTGACATTCTTGGTATTGATGTAATGAATAATTTAAAATTTTTTAGTATTGTCTTAGGTTTTCGCGATTATTACTCATTATAATAAAACAATTTTAAACGGATTAAATCGCGTGTATTATTGATTTTTGTTTTTCCTGACGTTTCGAACACTTTGCAGGGTTCGTGGTCGCAGGATGACAAGCGTCGTTACAGATTTAAAAAGTTATTTTATCTACCGTACAAAACTAATCAAAAATTGTTTCGATGCACGCAGTAATCACTCACAGTGTCTTGATGTTTTTTAGTTTGGTGTGTTGTTTGGGATTTTATTAATTTAATAACCGGATTCCAAACAGGTGGTACCTGCCAACCATCTTCTCTATTAAAATTAGGATGTTTTTTAATTTCAATAGCCTCTCGAAACATTCTTGGTACATAACGGTTTTCTTTCGCGAGGACTTGAGGATGATCAAATCGAAGAAAATGGTTGGGTTTGCCTAAGGCATGTTCACACACTGCGGACTTTGTGGAGCGTCTATGCTTGACGTCAGCTATGTGTTCTTTAATTTTGGTGGCTATACTACCCTTTGTTTGCCCTATGTATGACAACCCACAATCACAGTCAATCTTGTAGACCCCTGCATCTTGTAGAGGAATGTGACACTTCACGGGTTTGAGAAGTTGGCTTATCTTTTTATGTGGCTTGAAATAGGTTTTAATAGAAGCACGCTTCAAGATATGACCAATTCTGTCCGTGACTCCCTTGAAGAATGGTAAGACTGCAGGTCTCCGATCAACCGTGGTGGGTTTCGGGCGGCTTCTGCGACGGGGATGTGGCGCTCTTAAATTGTTATTTCGAAGAACTTGCTTCGATTTGATCATCCTCAAGTCCTCGCGAAAGAAAACCGTTATGTACCAAGAATGTTTCGAGAGGCTATTGAAATTAAAAAACATCCTAATTTTAATAGAGAAGATGGTTGGCAGGTACCACCTGTTTGGAATCCGGTTATTAAATTAATAAAATCCCAAACAACACACCAAACTAAAAAACACCAAGACGCTGTGAGTGATTACTGCGTGCATCGAAACAATTTTTGATTAGTTTTGTACGGTAGATAAAATAACTTTTTAAATCTGTAACGACGCTTGTCACCTTAGTCATCCTGCGACCACGAACCCTGCAAAGTGTTCGAAACGTCAGGAAAAACAAAAATCAATAATACACGCGATTTAATCCGTTTAAAATTGTTTTAAATTTTTTATTTCAACATTTAATTTGCATCATTTCTTATAATGGATTATAATAATTCATATAATTACATTTCATTATTCTTGATTATCTTACATTGATTATTGATTTTTATGTTCATTTTATGCATTTAGATTTGATACTGTAATAATGCGAGTACCATGTGGGCTATTCAATTACCTTGTTTTATTGACGTGATATTTGTCTGGCAGTTTAGGTATGCTCACTCAAGTGTCCTGCTTATCGTGTCGCTCAGTTTCCCTACAATATGGTTGAGCTGAGCGACGCTGATGTATGCGTCATGCTCGTAAATGAGTGCCTTTTGGTGGGACTGGTCAACTTAATGCTGTCATAACAATTGAATCAAAAACTCTAGTAAATATTAAACCCAGGCTTGTTCTGTGTCAATTTTTTAAGAAGTTTACTCTTTTCTCTTGCATTGTCCTCACATTACCATCATTTCGACAACATTGTAGTTAAAACATTTTGTACCAATTTGATTTAAAAAGAGTAATGTGGATATATAATATATAAATCATGGAGTTTCTTGTCCGTTCTTCTCCATAAGAAATCTACAACTTGGAACGCGGCAACTAAAGTCTTGACTATTCATAAGTGCCTATAAATGGTTTTACATGAATAAAATAATATTTTTATGTTTATCTTTTATAGGTTTATAATGGTTGAGAAATACAGACTCTGGAAATGAGTTCCATTCCTTATCGGTACGCACGAACAACATAGAAGCGAATCGAACAAACGTCAACCATATAACGGAAGCGCAATACGGTTCATCTCTACACATTCGCCGAAATTTATAAGATAAAAAACCGATAAGCTACTCTGCTATGTTTGTGGACTATGAGAAAGTCTTTGATTCGATCGAAACCTGGGCAGTGCCTGCAATCTTTGCAACGGTGACACATTGACTATCGGTACATCGAAGTGTTTAGATAAGCACATGGTGGCGTTGCTGTATGCTTATACAGCAATGCCACCATGTCGGTTCGAGTAGGTACATGAACAGAGGACGGAGGCAATTCCATCTGTTCATCGCTGCAATGGAGGATGCCTTCAAGTCACTAGAGTGGAAAGGATTCGGAATTAACATCAATAGCGACTATATCACTCACCTTCGATTTGCCGACGACATCGAATATCGATAATTGAAAGAGAACATCGTGAGGAAACTTAAATTTAATAGTCTGAAATCGCAAACACGCAGTGAGCCACGTGATCAATGTCTGTTCCGTTACTGTATGAGAAGAGCTGCACTGAGACAGCTACCAGCTGATATTACGGACTGCCTCCTAAACAAGATGTTTTATTCATAATGTCAACCGTAAACCTTTTGCTTTGACAATAACTGTGGTTTTAAATCACCATCATATCAGCCTAAGGACATCCACTGCTGAACAAAAGCCTCCCCCATAGATTTTCACAACGGCCGGTTACATGGCGTCCGCGTTCAACGACTCCCAGCTATCTTCACCGGGTGGTCTGTCCATCTTGCTGGAGGTTGTCCCACGCTGAGTTGTGCAGTGCGCGGTCTCAACTCTACACTAGGACCTTTTTCCCTAACGCTCTACGAGCAATGTGTCCCGCTCATTGCCTTGGTTTTAAATGGGTCTTCTCTGTATGTAATTTTTTGTATTAACTGTACTCGAAATGTCACGTTTTGTTTTAGAATTCTGAACGCTAACCTGATTGACTAAAGCGCTTTTGTTTTGTTTTTCGTAATCATGGTTATTTTAAAATACAAGAATACGGTAACTACTTCTGTAAAGCCACGTGGACTTTGTAAGATTGGGTTCATGGAAATAAAGTCAGTACATAATATTTATCGTTACAAGATCGATTACCAAGGTGGAATCAAATGAATCATGTTGTGAAAATAATACATATAATATGTTCATAGTTGAGAACTGTGAAGTTTACAGTTGCGAATTTTTATTACACGTATAATCGTATGTGGCCCTATTGAAAAATTTCGGAGTAATTTCTTGTGCCGGAACTGCCTCGGAACCGCCTTCTGTAAAGGAAGGTGAAAATTATTAATATTACATATATATATATAAATGATTATTTGTGTGCGGGGCACCTTGGGGGTCGCGAGCGCGCCTATTGGGAAATTTGCGTGGTCATACCGAGCGACCCCCGGGAAGACAGCGGTGTGTATGTGGTCACGTACTGCCGTGCACAGCGCATAGCGAGGCTTCGGGGGAATCCTTTACAATACCCCCGAGAAGTGCCTGGGAAGGTGGCCTCTTTACAGTCGCCTTCCCTCCGCTAGAGAGGATGACCGTTCGGCACCAATGGGTGGCTCTAGATGGAGATCTGTCGAGTTCCTAGAGCCTCCCTACGGTGCCGAAGATGACCACTCCGGTGGTTTTAGCCGGTAGGAGTCCGGCATGCCACTCCGCCCTTCCCCGGGGCGGATGAAGTTCACGAAGAATTTCTACTAGAGACCAATAACATAATATTTTATGTGGTTAAGACTAAAATCATATTACAAGAATAAACATTACCTTCCTCAGAAGATTTGCTCCTTTTGGTAAGCTGGATACAAATAAAAGTAAGAGTGATAACAACCACAACGAACAATAGAGCGGCCAGAATATACAGCCAGTAAGATTGCAACCTGGAAACAAACAATTCTCGTCTCATTAACTGTCACAATACCAGACACAATTGAAAGTCTGTTTTGTATTTCTTTACGCCTTACAGCTTTTCAGGGGGTTATATCTTATTGGCTATTACGCAGAATGGTCGAACAGTAACCGGTCTAAATCCTAATCATCATCATCATATCAGCCACAGGACGTCCACTGCTGAACAAAGGCCTCCCCCTTAGATTTCCACAACGAGCGGTCACATGCCGCTCTCATCCAACGACTCCCAGCGACCTTCACCAGGTCATCTGTCCACCTCGTTAGAGGTCGTCCCACGCTGCGTTTTCCGGTGTGCGGTCCCCATTCGAGAACCTTTGTGCCCCAACGGCCATCAGTTCTACGAGCAATGTGCCTGCCCATTGCCACTTCAGTTTACTAATCCTTTCAGCTATGTGGACAACTTTAGTTCTTCTACGGATCTCCTCATTTCTGATTAGATCTCGTAGAGAAATACCAAGCATAGCTCTCTCCATAGCTCGCTTAGTGACCTTGAGCTTTCTTATGAGGCCCATTGTGAGTGACCACGTCTCTGTTCCATATGTCATCACTGGTAACACACACTGGTTAAAGACTTGCGTCTTGAGGCATTGTGGTATTGTTGACGAAAATATGTTGCGAAGTTTCCCAAACGCTGCTCAGTCGTTTTGTCGGCTGGGCAAACCATAATGATATATAATAATTTCCTTAGGTTTAGACCGGATAATTATTATATTGTCTCATTAATTGAGTTACAGACATCCGATAATCAGAGGAGTAACCACATAACACATGGCAGCCGAACTCAATATAGTTGCGAAAAAGAAGAAGCTAGAGAGAAGATAAAATGATATGATTTCTTTAGAAGCAAATATGTTGTTATTCAGTGGTTGTTATCCATCATCAGCCAGAGAACGTTCACTGCTGAACAAAGGCCTCCCCCTTAGATTTCCACAATGACCGGTTACATGACGCCCGCATTCATGTCGTCCCACGCTGCGTTTTCCGGTGCGCGGTCTCCGCTGAAGAACCCTTCTACCCCAACGTCCATCAGTTCTACGAGCAATGTGCCACGCCCATTGCCACTTCAGTTTACTAACGAGTAAACAACCAAACGAGTTGAGCCGAGTCAGTTTCGACGATTGACCTCTTTCTCGAAGTTGGACCTACCTAACTGAACAGTTTGTCCCAGGTAGACATACTTGTCAACAACTTCGAGAACAGAACTACCGGAGCTAGCTATCGGATATTGGGATGGGCACGACATGGGCATTTGGCATGACTTTCGTCTTACCCATGTTCTGTTTAAGGCCCACCTGTTAGGAAACTCTGATGAGATCATCATCATCATCATCGATCATTGTGCTGAGCTCTTGACCGATTCTGCCATGACTAAGATGTCATCGGCAAACGGAAGGCGAGTGATATACTCGCCAATGATGTTAATGCCGAATCCTTTCCACTCCAGTAGCTTGAAGGCTTCCTCCATTGCAGCGGTGAACAGTTCCGGGGAAATGACGTCCCCCTGTCTCACACCTCTCTGCAATGGAAATGCCCCCGTGCTCTGTTCATGTACTCGGACTGATATGATAGCATTTCTGTATAAGCACTTCAACACCTCAATGTACCGATAGTCAATCTGGCACCGCTGCAAATTGCAGCACTGCCCAGGTTTCGATCGAAGGCTTTCTCATAGTCCACAAACGCCAAGCATAGTGGCAGATTATACTCCTCGGTCTTCTGTATAACCTGCCGCAGCGTACCGATGTGGTCTATGGTACTGAAACCTTTTCGAAAACCGGCTCGTCCGAAAGGCTGGAAGTCATCACACCTGCGTTCGAGACGATTCGTGATGACCCTTGGAAACAGCTTATAAACATGCTCAGAAGCGAGATGGGTCTGTAATTCTTCAAAAGTGTTATCACACATTTTGAAGAAGAGCGCCACCTCACCTGTTGTCGGGTGAGTTTGGCTCGCGAGGCTTTGTCAGAGCCAATGGTAGGTATTATCCACTTGCACTTCCACGTGCTACAATTTTCTCAGTAACTACCAGAAATACTACTTACCAGTGTCCCACGCTTTTCATTTGATTAAGGCCAGATTCATTAGCAACACACACGTCACTTAGATTACTTCTGTACCATCCCGGATTACAAACGCAAGTGCCAGGACTCACACATATACCGTGCAAACACCCAAAAGAGCAACGAGGTTTGCAATCATGCTTCTCTGATATAACATAGCCCGCAATACATTTGCAAGTGTCTGGGGCTATGCATGTACCATTCGCACAAGGTTTAGTGCATTTTGGTTGACAGGTTTTATTATTCATGCCATTTGTTTGAATCATTTGCCATCCCGACTTACATTCACACGTTTCAGGTCTTACACAAATGCTATTAGGACAGCCACTAGAACAGTGAGGCTGGCAAATATCATTTTCCAATTTTTTATATCCTGGTAAACATTCACATGTTTCTGGGGCTATGCATGTGCCATTTATACATGGTTTAGTACATTTTGGTTGGCAAGTTTTATTCTTCGTGCCATTTGTTTGAATCGTTTGCCAACCCGAGGTACATACACAAGTTTCGGGACTTACGCAAGTGCCATGAAGACACCCACTAGAGCAATAAGGCTGGCAAATATTCTTTTCCGATTTTTTATATCCCGGTAAACATTCACATATTTCTGGGGCTACGCACGTTCCATTCGCACAGGTTTTGGTACAAACTGGTTGACAAGTTTTATTTATAGTGCTATTTGATTGAATCATTTGCCATCCCGAATTACACTGACATCTATCAGGGCTAACGCAGTTTCCATTAGGACAGCCACTAGAACAGTGAGGCTGGCAAATTTTATGTTCAGATTTTTTATATCCTGGTAAACATTCACATGTTTCTGGGGCTACACATGTGCCATTCGCACAGGGTTTGGTACAAACTGGTTGACAAGTTTTGTTTATAGTGTCATTTGACTGAACCATTTTCCAACCCGAATTGCACTGACAGGTGTCAGGGCTCACGCAGTTGCCATTAGGACAACCGCTAGGACAGTGAGGCTTACATGTTAATCCTTTTGCTATTCTATAGCCTGTTAGGCATTTGCAGATATCTGGTGCTACACATGTGCCATTCATACAGGGTCTAGTACATTTTGGTTGGCAAGTTTTACTCTTCGTGCCATTTGTTTGAATCATTTGCCAACCCGGGTTACACACACACGTTTCAGGACTAACACAAGTGCCATGAAGACACCCACTAGAGCAATGAGGCTGGCAAATTTTCTTTTCCGATTTTTTATATCCCGGTAAACATTCACATATTTCTGGGGCTACGCATGTGCCATTCGCACAGGGTTTGGTACAAACTGGTTGACAAGTTTTATTTATAGTGCTGTTTGATTGAATCATTTGCCATCCTGAATTACACTGACATCTATCAGGGCTAACGCAGTTTCCATTGGGACAGCTACTAGAACAGTGAGGCTGGCAAATATTGTGTTCAGATTTCTTATATCCCGGTAAACATTCACATGTTTCTGGGGCTGCACATGTGCCATTCGCACAGGGTTTGGTACAAACTGGTTGACAAGTTTTGTTTATAGTGTCATTTGACTGATCCATTTTCCAACCCGAATTGCACTGACAGGTGTCAGGGCTCACGCAGTTGCCATTAGGACAACCGCTAGGACAATGAGGCTTACATGTTAATCCTTTTGCTATTCTATAGCCTGTTAGGCATTTGCAGATATCTGGTGCAACGCATGTGCCATTCATACATGGTCTAGTACATTTTGGTTGGCAAGTTTTATTCTTCGTGCCATTTGTTTGAATCATTTGCCAACCCGAGTTACATACACAGGTTTCGGGACTTACACAAGTGCCATGAAGACACCCACCAGAGCAATGGGGCTGGCAAATATTCTTTTCCGATTTTTTATATCCCGGTAAACATTCACATATTTCTGGGGCTACGCATGTGCCATTCGCACAAGGTTTGGTACAAACTGGTTGACAAGTTTTATTTATAGTGCTATTTGATTGAATCATTTGCCATCCCGAATTACACTGACATCTATCAGGGCTAACGCAGTTTCCATTGGGACAGCCACTAGAACAGTGAGGCTGGCAAATATTATGTTCAGATTTCTTATATCCCGGTAAACATTCACATATTTCTGGGGCTACGCATGTGCCATTCGCACAGGGTTTGGTACAAACTGGTTGACAAGTTTTATTTATAGTGCTATTTGATTGTATCGTTTGCCATCCAGAATTACACTGACATCTATCCGGGCTAATGCATTTCCCATTAAGACACCCGCCAGAACAATGAGGCTGGCAAATATTACTCTTCGATTTTTCATATCCTGGTAAACATTCACATGTTTCTGGGGCTATGCATGTGCCATTCGCACAGGGTTTACTACAGACCGGTTGACAAGTTTTATTCACAAGTATATATCCCTTTTTGCATGAACATGTTTCTGGTGCGCTGCAAAAGCCATTTCCACATGACATAGGGCAAAGTGGCAAACAGTTGTATTTATTATATCGGTCTTTTATATATTTGCTGTTGCAAGCGCATATCTCTGGACCTAAGCAGTAGCCATTATTACATGTTTTTGAGCATCTTGGCGTACAGCGGAGTCTGAAAAAATATTGTTGTGTTATGTGCATGCACGGATACCTATATGAAGTACCTACCCTTATTTATCGTTGCAGAGTTACTAAAAATTTGAAACCTTATACATTTTAGGTTGATTAATCTTTACATCTCCATTTTACACATTTGTATACAAAACTTTATCAGTTCTCATGTCCGCTTTACATACTGACAAAACAGTAAATCTGCTATAATACCAGTGTCGGGGTTATTATGATTATGAACAGCCCATTGCTTGTTTATTAAGAATAATAATTGTTGAATCAAAATATCTGTCTTTAATACGTTAAATTTGTACATTAATTACGAGTGATAGTTTCAATTCTAATGTCCGTCGCGATCGTGAGTCCTGCGCCGCGGGTCCTCGTTCCCCTCCCGCGCGCTCACTCGCCCCTCTGTAACCGGTTCTTGGCCGTCGGCGCCAACAAACAGCTTATTATGGACTTGTCCTAACTTTTTTAAAGTACGGTTTTATGTTATCGGACAACTATACAAAAGAGGCGGGAAACACAAAAGAAATGTGTAACTCTTACATGTAAGCTAATACAAAGAGAAGTTCATTCTTTTTACATTCTTATTTGAAGGACTCTTAACCAGAGGGATAGGTAGGACGAAGAGACGGAGAATTATAAAAAGGACACTCCATGTTATTGAACATTAGTAATTCTGCACTCACAAGCCCGCCTGCCAAGCGTGGTGACTATCGGCAAATTCTCGCCAAAATCACGACACAGCGAGTATGTCACTCACTTTCGATTTGCCGACGACATCGTAGTCATGGGAGAATCGCTGTAAGAGCTTAGCACAATGCTCGATGATCTCAACAGAGTTTCCCAATAGGTGGGCCTTAAAATGAACATGGGCAAGACGAAAGTCATGTCGAATGCCCTTGTCGTGCCTATCACTATATCCGTTGGGAGCTCTGTTCTCGAAGTTGTTGACGAGTATGTTTACCTGGGACAAACTGTCCAGTTAGGTAGGTCCAACTTCGAGAAAGAGGTCAATCCTCGAATCCGTCTCGGCTGGGCAAAGTTTGGGAAACTTCGCATCGTCTTTTCGTCAACTATACCGCAATGCCTCAAGATGAAACTCTTTAAGCAGTGTGTGTTACCAGAGATGACATATGGAACAGAGACGTGGTTACTCATTATGGGCCTCATAAGAAAGCTCAAGGTTACTCAGCGAGCTATGGAGAGAGCTATGCTTGGTATTTCTGGTACGTTGTTGGACGACATCCAACGAGGTGGACAGACGACCTGGTGAAGGTCGCAGGGTATCTCTGCTCTGCGGTCGCCTTCTGGAGCATGACGCTCGATGCGGAGACTACTGTTCTACAAATTGTCATGCTCTGCCAACATATCCGACACTTCTACTGGCAGAGAGAGATCATGCCAGAAGACTGACCAGGATCCGCCGTTCGGCTGAGCAGCCACAGCATGGGCACGCAGGGCACTCCTGACGTGTGCTTTGCGATATTCTGGTCGCTATCACAATAGCGGCACCGTGCCGTGACCTCGCGTCCTAACCTTGCAGGTATATTCTGCAGTGCGCCAGTGTTGAGGTAAAATTCTTCATTAACAGGCACCTCATGACATTAACAGCGCCTTTCTTGAGTTATTTTGTTTTATTGTGATATTAATCCATCAGTTACAACATACATAATATATTTTAAATACTTTATTTTATCATTAATTAAATTCACTTGTTAGTTACTTACCGGCTAGAACGCGGAAAACTTGGATTTTTAATATAACCACCACAGCAGGTTTTAGTTGGCATGAATAATGTGACCTGAAAGTGAAAAAAAATATTCCGAGTCGGTATCAGACACTGAAATATTTATTTACTTACACTTAAGAAACAATTTATACATATTTCTTACACAAATAACACTAAAAATATACATTCTATACTACTATATAGCTAAACTATATATATATATAAATAAAACTACAAAAAAGGGGGCGCATTTAGGCGTGAAAGTACTCCTCCTCATCGCTGTCAACTGGTAACGTTCCCAGAAGACTGGCAGCATTAATTACCACGTTGAATGGCAATGATAATTCTTTGTCCAAAAAATAGGCTAATCCTCTGGTGACGCGAATAGTCGACCAAACGTCTGGTAAAATCTTTAAAAAGCAGACGTGCTCTCTGACCCCATGACCCACGACGCCAAACGACTCACACACATAACTTCCAATGAGGTTATTATATTTGCAACGTTTGAGATTCTCTGCAGCGGCAGCGGCGGCGCCAGCACAGCCTGCTGACCTTGAAAGATGGGACAGGGCAAGGGTGTCGACACAAATTGCATCCCACACCAGAGGACTTCTCAACTTCCATGGCAATAGTGAATCTGGTCTATTCCCATCAGCGCGTGCCAAGCTACTGGGTTCTAATATAGCTGGCACGCCGGAGGTGACAACAGCCTTGACGACATCAAGGCTGACAGCCGACGCCACCCCACCCCGGGACACTGTCTGTTTCGACAGCAAGCGGAAGGGAAGAATCGCATCAATAGTGGATCGAATCTCTCGAATAGCTTTGAAGCCTCGTCGAGCAGGCAAATGGGACGGTACGCAGACTCCACGGCCCTTCCTTCCTTCTTTAAGAAGGCAGCTGGTGAACAGCCGTCTCAAGCGGTGCCTAAGAGACTGCAGTGCATATACCCACACACGACCTGGAATGCTAACCGGGCCGGATGCGGTGTTCCGAGCTTTCAAGAAATCCGGGGCTATGGTTTCAGTCCAACCAATGGGCGGCTCTAGTGTGATCATACGAGGTCCTGGAGCCTTCCTTAGGTGCCGAAGAGGACCGCCCCAGTGGTTCTAGCCGGTAGGAGTCCAACGGCATACTCCTGTTCATGTTCAAGTTCATGAAGAATTTCCACTGGGCACCAATAAAAAAAGGCCTTTTCGTGTACTGACCAGGCAGACCGCGCGTGATTTCCCTCGTCCACCTCTACAGTGCCGTACCCTGGGAGCACAGGGCTTAGGGCACAGATGCATCGAAAATCGACGCCATCGTCTCCTAGAACCAGGACGCTTTCTCTTCTGGATCGGGCAAGATCCCTTGGTTGATCTCTGACCACGCCATGACTCGGCCCGTCTGACGGTTGCCCAAAGCTCTAGACTGAGGGTTGAAGTCCCCCAGGACGAGCACTGGACGGGGTGAGCATTTACAGCGAATGCTGCGCACCACCCCGTCCAAGTACCTCTCGTAATTGGCGAGAGACACAAGCGCAAGAGGGAGACGTAGCAGTCCACTACTGCCAGAGATCCCCACTCTAACGCAACGAAGCCATGCCCCCTATCTAACAAGGAGCAGGGCGGCCCTCAGTTAACCGCAGCCCAATGAATGGCGACGAAGTCCCTAGCGTCCCTGAACCAGCGAGGATGTTCCTGAACGCTCATTTTACAGCAGCATATCCTGGGCGTTGCAGCAGCAAGCAGTTCAAGTTGTCCTTTTTTTATTGGTGCCCAGTGGAAATTCTTCATGAAGTTCCTTCGCCCCGGGGAAGGATGAAGGGGTATGCCGGACTCCTACCGGATAAAACCACTGGAGCAGTCATCTTCGGCACCTAAGGGAGGCTCCAGGTCTTCGTATGATCACACTAGAGCTGCCCACTGGTGCCACGCCTATAGGCACATCTTGGAGACTGTAAAGCGGTCATTGTAAAGGATCCCCCAAAGCGCCCCACGGCAGCGCGTGACCACATGCGTGCTAGCGTCTTCTCTTGGGTCGCTTGGTGTGGGCACGCAGATTCCCCAATCTACGCACCTGCGAACCCGCGCCGGCGTTGACCTGCCTGCTTATGAGCAGCTATGGTAGGGCGTACCCGCCTGGGTGGCCTGCGCTGACTGCGTCCTCCTGTCAACCGCAAGTGGTGGACGGAGAAGAGGCTCGGGCGGCATCCTCCTCTCTAGAGCCTCAAGTTTTACGTCCATCATACCCTGTCCATCATAACCGCAAGCATGATGGAGCGCAAAAATTCATCCTCCACTATAGCGGGTGGCGTGGCGGTCCTACTGGGCGCCGCTTCAGGATATCACGATGCTGACGGAGGAGGTTGATATTCTCTGTCAGTTTGCCCACCTGAGATATGTGACTCACGAATTGAGAACGTAGCTCCGTGTTCTCTGTCTCCAGTCTCTTAGATATATATTTGACCCAGTAGCGGTGCGCTGGGCCACTTGATCCACTGCAGCCTGCATTCTCTAAAGGGCCTCTGCCTGTTAAACCCATAGCCCCGGGCAGGCCTTTCAAAAGACCCTAATCTTCCTTGCAAAGGATATTAACCCGTGAAAATTAGAGATTTTAATAATATTCATTCATAAATAACAAAAAAGAGACTCACCCGTGAACGCCTTGATTTTATTATATTGCCCACAGCGTAATATTCTGTATAAAAAAAGGACTGTCTGTAAAGATATTGAAAAATAAATTAGAGCTGTGGGTTAAGGCAATTAATGTCGTCTCTTTTCTATATGAAGAAGATTGCTTAATCTAAATCTATGTATTTTTATGTCTAAGACTAGAATTCGTTATTTACATAGGCTGCACTAAAAGTATCGGGAATGGAATATTTCCACTGTTCCTGTCATATTAAAATCTTTTAAATTGAAAACTCCTTGGTTTTACAAATCGAATACCATTTATTTATTTTAAAAAAGATTCACGGTCTTGTCACAAGGTTTTGTCAAACTTGTTTAGTCGTTGAGAAAATGGAAAATTGACTCGAGAAAATTCAAGAGCGATGATTTATTATGACTTTCGAAGTGGTTTAACACAAAAACAGTGTGTTGACCGGATGATTTCTGCATTTGGTGATGAAGCCCCATCCAAAACCACAATTTATCGCTGGTTTGCTGAATTTCAACGTGGACGTGTCAAGCTCAGTGATGATCCTCGTCAAGGTCGTCCAAAAACTGCAGTCACCCAAGAAAACGTTGATGCTGTGCGTAAGCTGATTGAGGAAGATCGACATGTGACATACCGCGAAATTCAGGCAACTTTAGACATTGGCATGAGTCAAATACAAATAATCTTGCATGAACAATTAGGTGTAAAAAAGTTGTTTTCCCGATGGATACCGCATTTGCTATGTGAAGAGCAAAAAGCGGCTCGCGTTACTTGGTGCGTCAGAACTCTCGAAAGATTCCACGCAGGATCCTCAAATGCTGTATACAACATCGTATCAGGTGACGAATCCTGGATATATGCGTACGAACCCGAAACAAAAAACCAGTCACGAGTTTGGGTGTTCGAAAATGAGTTAAAGCCAACAAAAATTGTTCGTTCACGGAGTGTTGCAAAAAAAATGGTGGCCACGTTTGTCTCCAAAACCGGCCATGTTACGACTATTCCTCTTGAGGGACAAAGAACGGTTAATGCAGAATGGTATGCTAGCATTTGTTTGCCACAGGTCGTTTCTGAACTCCGTAGAGAGAACTGCAACCGCCGCATCATCCTCCATCACGACAATGCGAGTTCTCACACCGCGCACAGAACAATAGAGTTTTTAGAGCAAGAAAACATAGAATTATTAGACCATCCGCCGTACAGCCCCGACCTAAGCCCTAATGATTTCTATACTTTCCCTAAAATAAAGTATAAATTGCGTGGACAGAGATTTTCATCACCTAAAGAAGCTGTGGACGCCTACAAAACGGCCATTTTGGAGACCCCAATTTCCGAATGGAATGGTTGCTTCAATGATTGGTTCCATCGTATGGAAAAATGTGTCAAATTTCGCGGAGAATACTTCGAAAAGCAATAAATACATTTTTAAATAGTAATGTTGTGTCACTTCCTTGATTCCCGAAATTTTCAGTGCCGCCCTCGTATGAATTGAATGTGATCACAAATTAAAGTAACAGGTAAAAACTAATTTAACAGCTCTTAATAATAATATCTAAATTAATTAAATCAGAATTTGGTAAATGTTATGGATTTGATACAAATACTGTGCAATATGTTAAATAGCAATATGTGACCACGACAATTTATAGATATAGAATTAATAAGTTTAATTCCAAATTATATTAGCCCCTCAACCTTCATCGGAGTTCCGGGCACTCGGAACTTTTTCATAATTTCAACCGACAATGGATAAATGGTGAAGATGGTCGCCGGAACGATCGTGCTTGGTATGTGTAGTGTGCTCATTTGAGCCAAATTTAGAAGTGGGACAAAGGAGCGGCCTGTGACTATCATAGAGGCAACGCATCTACACTTATAAAAACATCTTAGTTATATTTAATGAAAAAGAGACGAAACGAGTGAACTCCAGGCAATTACCTTGCTTTCATGTGACCATCCTAAAGAGCGGGCAACGTATCTACACTTCAAAAACATCTTAGTTATATTTAATGAAAAAGAGACGAAACGCATATATATATATCACGATAATTTTTAGAGCATGCACAATTTATCTTTCGTCTATAAAACACATAATAACTAAATAAATATTAACCTACCTAACCTTAATTAGGTACTTACTAGTGGGCTGAGTGACTGACTGAATATGCGCTCATACGTTTCATGCGTCATCATATGGTTTTGGTGTAGTAGTAGGTACTGACACAAAATAACAATACCTTAGCAATTAAGTGCCCTTACAGACGGTTTCTGGAAGGCGTGTCAAATGCCGAATTAGCTAACAAGCTGCCACAATTACCAGCCCGTTAACAGTTCGTCGTTCTGTGGGTTTCTAGAACGAAAATTATCGAAAAATTTGCTAGGTAATTGGCTGTTGACGCGTGTTGTTCGGTAGCGTTCGGGAAAGTGTGTTTTGTTTTTGTCTAGCGCATATCGTTGTCTCTTTCGTTTAACAGATAGATTGTCTTATTTTGACGAGTTAGGTTATCAAAAGACTGCCTGTCTATCTCGGTTGCTTAAAATCGGAATAGTTCTGCGTAGAAATACGAAAACAAACAGAAACATAACAGTTAATTTATAATTTCTGTTTTTCTTCGCCCTCCCAATTTATTTATATTGTACAAATCCCTTCGTTTGATGGTATATAGTACACACGGCTACGTATAAGCTATATTACCATTATAAGCTAATCTCTCACTGCGCCGAAAAAGCCTATACAAAGCGAGACCAGCTTATACAGGTACTTGTGGTGCCGGCTATTTATGGTAACTATAACCACTAATCAAGAGTAGAAGTATTAATAATATTTCTTAAAAATGAAAACATTCTATAAAAATATGTCGGCAACGTCGTACGGTTTTCGAATTTATTCCGCCTAACGGATTAGCATATTCGAGGCTTGTTGTGATTAAAAAAAAAACTTGATAACGTGCTGTCACATTTTAATTTACACAGATTAGTAAGAGATATTTTTAGATATTTTCATTTTTCTCAATTATTTTATGGTTATGTAAAGATGAATTAATCTAAACACCGTACAACGTTGCCTTATACTTGAAATTGTGGAAGATACTCTACAGAAGCCATAATTTAAGAGAAGAAGAAGAAGACAAATTATCTGAAGGATAAAATCAGAAATGAAGTGATCCGACAGAAAACCAAAGTTATCGACATAGCTCATAGGATTAGTAAGCTGAAGTGGCAGTGGGCTGGCCATATTAGTCGTAGAACCGACAACCGTTGGGGAAAACGTGTTCTTGAGTGGAGACCGCGTCTTGGTAAACGTAGGGTAGGACGCCCCCTAGCTCGGTGGAGTGATGACCTGCGCAAGGTGGCTGGCAGTAGCTGGATGAGAGTAGCCGAGGATCGCGATCAGTGGCATGCACTTGAAGAAGCCTATGTCCAGCAGTGGACTGCGATAGGCTGATGATGATGATGAACCCTATGGTTTTAGGCAAATAGGTCTTCATAAAAGTGAGCTTCAGAAAAACGAGAAAACCACGGCAAGTCAACAAAACAAAACAAAAAAAAGTGCGCATTCTAGGAATGCAAAATGATAACTGGATAATAATGGACAAAATCAACCAGTATCGGGGCCTGATAAAGTTATATCACCGTATTGGAGATGTTCATCAAGAGAACTTTAACAAGAGGAAACAACTTGATAGAATCAGATACATGAAGAACAAGGTCGGGACCCCGGACCTGAATGGACGGTTCACTGCTACCCGTTATCGCCTTTTACGAGACCCATGGGAGGACATATAGTGGTGCTATCTTAATCAGGAAACCACACGGATATTTCTGTAAAACGATTTGCTTTTGCACCATTCCTATGAATATGTAACGTCGTAATTATCCGGCGATAGCAGCCCGTTGCTTCATTGCACGTTTTTGTACGTCTACAAAGTGTCGTATGAAACTGGCACATGCATACAACGCTAAAACTACACAGTCAAAGAAACAGAAGAGACACAAGATATTAATAAGATCTCGTTATGCAGATTTCTGTTAATCAAGGAGAGTTATAAAGTAGGTATCACACAAACCTATCGGTTTACTCTCAAGAAGAGTCGCTTAGGATAGTTACCTAGTTCTAAATTATATAGATCGAATTATAGAGATCAAATGATAGCAACTGATAGTAACTGTTTGTAATAAGTTGCCACACAAAATTGCGGATTGTAATAGGGTGGTCACTGTTTAATGCCTTGTGGCAAACTTACCAAATGGCCCGGGGTTCAGCTACCTGTATCAAGTTTTAGAACTCTAAGATTCACAAATAATAAAATAGCACACTGTAATGTTCTCACACATACCTAAACGACCTGCTACAATAAAACTTCCAAACCAACTTATTTAAAAGCCGCTAATCTGATAGAGTCGATAACATTAGAGAAAAAATGTTCTATAAGATAGTGATCAAGATAAGTCTATCAGAGCAATAATGAAATGATGAGTAACACAAACACCCTATAAATTAAGAAATATAAATATTCACAAAGTAGTTCCTCTTTACATACAAGGTTCATTTTTAAAAGAGTTATTTTACATACTAGGTACCTACGTAAAATATTTTTATATACTTAATCGAGATGAATGTTGTTGAAGTTGAAGTATAAACTGTAAAGTGTAAAGGAACGTGTGTTGGCGTTGGCGCCTATTATCATTGAACACTTGAATAGATGTTAAGTTGATAAATAAATATCGTTTAATTAATTTGATGTACATATTAACATAATAACCTGTAGCAAACTCGTGTTGGCTCCTCCAGAAAGTTAAAGAAAAGAAAGTATGACGTTTTTCACCACATATGGGGAAACATGAAACTACCTCTTTTAAAAAAGAATACAATTAAATAAGTCCTGTACAGCTCATATACATCTGAGAGGAACACTAAAGGCCAAACTTCTTTTCGAATGATTGTTAAATAAATCATTGTAATAGTCAACTTCTCCAAAAATATCAATTTTGTGATAAATATATATACTTCAATGACATTTTACAGATACATTAATATATAACATCACTTATAAAAACATCTTAGCTTGTATTCAATCAAAACCAAACAACCCGGACCACACTCACGTGATCACAGTTCAAATCTCTGCTCAAGTATAGACCTATAACTGAGTGACGATTTAGAATAAAGCCACGACTCAGTTGAACTATGTTCAATAAATCTATGCTTGAGGGACGATTTAAAATTAATTCTCAACTCAAAACTAGTTTTAAACTGAGATCAATGCTTGAGTTTCGTTCTGTAATACGGACCTAAGTTTCTCCCAAATCGTGGGACAGTTAACTGACCTAAACGTTAGTACATGCACAAATACAAAATAAATGTACACATCTATTATAAACACTTACTTTCGCTTAGGGCAAAATTCACTGTTTACTAGATTTATATTGAATAATTGTACGATGAAAATTAAACATAATATTGTCCGAGTGCTCGTTCTCACACACATTTTCGATCATAAATGAAGCTGTGGAGTTTTATTATCAGTTTGACCACATTGTCACTCATCCCGTTTAAACACCGCATAAACAGGATGGATGATAAAGTAGGGATTTCGGAAAATAAATTATTTATGCAGTAATCCCGTCGCTGGCGTTGAGGATGTAACTAAAGCCAAATCTTTTTATTGTTTTCATTTATAAACTGCGGATTAGATGTCTGAGAATTACTATTGAATTATTTACCGCCGTAAAAAAATTGGGTTGTTCTTATATTGAATAGGCTTACGTTTGGCTACTATCTCACCTGATGTAAAGCGACGATGCGGTCGACGATGATGCACCCTTGCCTAGAAGAATTCTGTTCACTCGTGACTTGAAGATTACCATGTTATAACGGTCGAGAAACAGACTGGCAATGAGTTCAACTCCTCCACCAGCTTAGAGAACTTATTTCAATGGGACAATCAAGTCAGTAAGTTATTAAATGAGATCGCGTTTATTAAAAAACATATTGTAGTGATTGTATTTTTGCAATCATTAATTAAAAACAAATTCACAGTTACATAACGAAAACAAAGACAAATAAAGAACACGCACCGCTTTGATACGATGGTGAACAAAGCTTATTTCTGGGGTCCGAAAGTCTGAAGGAAAAAACGGCGGAACCCTTATAGGATCACTCGTGTGTCTGTCTGTCCGTCTGTCACAGCCAATTTTCTCCGAATCTACTCGACCGATTAAGTTAAAATTTGGTACACATGTGGATTTCTGCGACCCAAACCCGTCCGTACGTGTAACATAAATACATTAATTTAGAATATGGGGGTCACTTTTGGGGGGTAATATAGAAAATGTAAGAATACAGTTTTGCAAAGTGTACCGTGTAACAAACTACATGAAAGGGCTTGTTGTAAAGGTCCTAAATATATTAATTTTATAATTTTAAAATAAATCGTTTTAAAGTTATTTAAGAAAATAGGCGAAAATTTATTTTTAAATGTCTTTTAAAACAGTTAGCTATACATTGATAAAAGATAAATATACCAGCTACACAATGCAAATATTACTTTCGATGTATTTGGTTTCCAGGGAAGTTTTTATTCGAATTGATTTGACGTGTGATTTAAACTTGCCTGCTGTCAGATTAGTAATTGCTTTTGGATTTTTTTTATAATACCGAACATAGTTACCGAGAATTATTTAGGACATTGAATTGAACCGTACGACGTTGCCCTCATATTTTATAGTTTTTTTCATTTTTGAGAAATATTTTATGAATATGTAAAGATTCATTATTCTAAACACCGTACGACGTTGCCTTATACTTGACATTGGCGAAATTGTGGAAGATACTCTTCAGAAGCCACAATCTAAGAGAAGAAGAAGAAGAGAATGGTTTCGGACATGCTAAATTTAGGTACTAGGTACTATTTTATGTCTACTTCTGGTATTTATACAATGAATGTCGCTTTTTACATTCAACCAATCCAACCACAAAAACCTGCCAATGTTTTTACTGACAGACAATATTTTCAAAAATGTAAAGGGAACTTTTGTACATATTCATATTTATTCAAAGGAGCTCTCTAAGAGATTCACGAGGGCTTAATATATATTGCGCAGATGGCACTCTTCTGTAATATAAGTATTGAATCTACACCAGCTGCTGCTCCCCACAGCATAATTAATGCCATATGACATATGCTGTGGAAATTCGCAAAATAACTCTGGTCTGACCGTAGCTACGTCAGTTAGATACCTAATTTTCCTGACTGCAGCAGAACCTAACCTACTTGATAGAGCCTTTATATGAGCCTATTAAAGTTATACATAAAAATACGGTTTCATTAAATATCTCGTAATTGTTGCCATCAAAAAAATTCTAATCCGACTTGAGGTACGTTTGGCAACGAAAATTTTAAACATTTCGTTTTATTTGCATATAATAAGTTTGTTTGCATTTAATAAGAGTTTGTTTGCATTAAACCATTTAGACGGAGAGGATAAACTTTCATTAACATAACAACTTCATTGTGATTCCTGTTTATAATAAAAATAAGCTAAGTGTCATTATGCTCGAATACCATCATTATTTATTTTAAAAAGTCATTCAAACGAAATTTCCACTTGTCTGTTAGTAAACGCATCTATATATATATATATCTATCTATCTATAAGCTACAAATTGGCCCCTTGAAAATAGTTCACTATTTTGTAGGACCCTATATAGTTTACTTCAAACGCATCGAAAAACTATTGTAATATAGCGAAGTTTCCATTTAGTCATTCGTCCAAAACGTCATTTTACAAAGAAATTACACCCACACACACCTATACCTATATAAAACTCAAGAAGTAGGAATAATAAATAATAGGTAAGATAAAAGCTGCCAGGGAACTAATAAGTTACATCATTAAACTGAGCGAATATTGCGAATAAAGTCATTTGGTATTTGTACTCACAGATTAGGTATGTACGCTTAGGTACGCAATGATATTACCGGCCGCCATTAGACCGCGTAATAAAAAATAAAACAAAATAGATGCAATTTTTTTTTAATAATTTCGATTTACGTTACGTATTTTTTTAGGTATTTGTGAATAAAACGTCTTTTTCTCTCAGTTGCAGTAGGCTTCGTGCATCGCCTATAAACACTGGAGTTAAAATTATAGTAGTTTGCTATAAGTTTTAGCGGCGTCATTTTAGTTACAACATAAGATGAGAAAATTGCACCATATTCCAAATCTAAGCAATGGCAGTAGTGACACGATATTTTCGTAACATCATGTACGTACATGTGTATAATATTGCGCGCCCTATGGGTTGGTAATCAGCGCAATATTTCAAATTTATTTATATAAAATTCATTCTAGTGTAGACATTTACTAAATTCAAATCATGTCACCAATCAATCACGACGGCACGGTCGGTGCAGTGGCTGATACAGTCGGCTGCTGCGCTCCGGGTCGTGGGTTCGATTCCCGCACGGAACAAATATTTGTATGATCTGCAGGTAGTTGTTCCGGGTCTGGGTGTATTATATGTGGAATTCATGTCTGTAAACGCACCTACGACACAGGAGAAATCCTAGAGAGGGGCAACGTTTAAAAAAACAATGTGGGTGCGATCGCCAACCCGCCTACCAAGCGTAGCGTTTATAGCAAAAACTGCCAAATGAGTACAAAACACAAATCCAGACCGCTAGTTGTGGAGATCTTTAGGAGAGGCGTATGTCCAGCAGTGGACGTTTGTGTGTTAATGATTAGGCATAAAAGCAACCAATGTCTTTGAAATACCCAGCACCAACATATTAAAAAAAAACCGTTTAGAATTGAATATGGCAATTGTCAAATATCATAGACAAAGATATTCAACGAGTGGTACTACCCTTAGACTTTGTTTAGTGTTTTCAGGTTTAGTATATAAAAATGAAAATAATGTTGTATGTAATAAACCGATACTCATTATCATTACTTGTACAGTTATATTATTATGTCGACACAGTTGGCGCAGTGGCTACCTGATTGATTTCCCCCTACGGGTTCGATTCCCGAACGGAACCCACATTTGTATGGCCTGGTGGCAGTAACGGGTCTGGTAGTTCGTGTATGTGAGCTTTGTGCAATATAGTACAATATAGTATAAGTACAGCCTATGTGAGAAACAAAAGTAATAAAGTATAAAATAAAACATACATATGAAGGTGCTGCTGACCATCCCCGATCGCCTTTTAATCATTGCTACTTAAACAATTACAATAATAATCATTTTCTAATAACCAATTATTTATTTTGAATGTGTTGTGGTGACATAGTATTCTACAGACTGACATCTTAGGATAGTGTTGAATATGCTTTATTTACACCATTTGGAAACACAATCTATTAGCGTATGTATAAATATAATAATGTACAATGGGCGGTCTTATCGCTAATAGCAATCTTTTCAGGACAACCTTCCATCTTCTCCGGGGCCAGATGATGTCCGGGAAGATTTCCCTAAATAAGTTTGTACATTTTTTTATCTATCCATAATGGCAATGGGCAGGACCCTATTTTCGGAAATTGAAAACTTACTATCAGGTATGTCTTTGCATTTCTTAAGCACTAGCAGTTCCGGTTTCAAAACTTGATATGTATCAAAATGACTTATGTAATTACATTTGTAATAACTTATTTAATCTTAGACACTGCTGAATTCAGGTAAATGATAACAATGTGACAAAACCTAGATCTAAAGTTCTGAACTTGCCAACACGCAGTAAGTGTTATGATCATTGCTTGCTCCTTCTCTGGATAAGAAGCCTTTACCCAGCAGTAGACAGGTACGGTCTTTAATTATATCTGATTGATCAAAATATCGATTCACGAGATTTGTAAGTTTCAAATGTGTCCTCTGCTTCAGAAATCACATTAAATATTTTTCTTTTCACACTATATTGTAACCAAGTTGGAAACTGCTTCGTGGTCTCACACATACTCTCGAAGAATGAATCTAAAGGATGCTTGTTCCTCTCGCTATAACAACCGTTGTTTCTATCATCCATATCAATCATTATTTCTCCTATTTCATTGTCTACTTTTCTCTTTCTAAACTTATGATCACTTTGTAGGGATGAGTCGACAATTTTTTCTGTGTGTGATTCAGTTGTAAAGTTAAGTGTGTCCGTGTTTGAAGTGGAAGGTTGAACTCCTAAAAAAGTGTCTGATGGTGATGGCGATGAGTCTTTATTTTCATCACTTGATGTGGTTAGATTGCGTCTTCTTTTTCTTGTTTTCATGTATGGTAAAAGAAATTCCATGATTTCAGCATACTTCCATTTATTATTGATGAATGAGTCTTGACTATTGGCCACTGCTCTAGCTCTCTTTAAAGAATCTCTGTGACTATCACGCAATTTCTTCCACTCGGCTTTTGCAGTTTTAACTGAAATAATGTAAATGAAACCTATTTACTAAATATAATGTAAAATTTCATGTTATAAATTAGTGAAGGAGCGAGCACATATGTTTAACTTATGTATATACTGAATAACCAATAAAAAAAGCATTTTAAAAATATTCAGGGATACCCAGTAGTCATGTTGAATGTGTTGACTTGTTGAGTGTACAAGATTGCTACAGTAAATATATTTTACGTTTCATCATATCGGTCATTTATACGTCCACTACTGAACAAAGACCTCCCCCATAGATTTCCACAACTGTATCATCATTTTGGGGGGAATTTGCCAATACTCACCACGCTTGGCAGGCGGGTTGGTAAGCGCAGTATGGCTACCGTTTCACAGAAGGGATGCTGCTGCCCATCCCTTTGGTTTAAATTCCCTTAGTCGCCTTTTACGACATCCACGGGATGAGATGGAGTGGTGCTATATTCTTAATCCGGCCACCACACAGACTTTTTACTTTTTTTTTTTTACTTTTATGTTTACTCAATAATAAAATATAATTTGGTATAGACTGACCAATACCGCTGTACTGCGCCTTAGGTATGTGGTACAGGTCAGGCTATAATAAAACATACGTATGCCACAAATTATAATAAAATCAGAGATCCATTAATTTAAACTGGTCTCTAATATTTTAAGGATTACTATTCATTTTATAACTAAGTACTATAATATTATTTATTAATTCTCAGAATAAGTAGATTGGAGTAAGTACATTGTTATGTGAGGCAAACCTTAGATTAGAGACAATGACACAATTGTAAAAATCTATAGGGGAGGCCTTTATTCAGCAGTGGATGTCATTTGTCTGATATGATGATGATGAAATTAAAGCTTAATTTCGTAATATTTTTTAATTTATAGTGGGTTTTGCTCTTTGTTAAAAATACTCAGTGGTATGCTGGACGTAATTGTGCCAAATACATATCTATTGGCCCTCTCCCTATAACATTGAACTTGGGATCCATTATCACGTCCATAGTGCTCATTAATATTATTTATATTGGTAAAATGTGGGAAGAATACTTCAGGGGAAACTGGCATGATCTCAAAACTGCTAATAATTGTTGTTGTTAGCAATACCCAGTGTTTAGCGTAAACTTTTAGTATGTACAATTATTTTGAGGCTTTTACTAAATAAACTGTGTGTTTGTGAGTGGTGTTGAGTAACTTGGACATAGGCTTCTAGAAGTGCAGCAGTGTTTGTTAGTGTGCAATTTTAATAGGAGAATCTTCTTGAAATATTATTGATTTTTCAGGTTTACTTAGAGATGCTCATAACATGTACCCTGGTACTTATTACAGCTGCAAAGTATTGAGTGTCTGGCCTGAACACATAGGGAATGTAGGCCCCAGAAAGAGTTGTGGGCCAAGCATTGCTGGGACTATGGCAAATGCTTGACCCCACCACCGCGCCCCCACAGGTCAAATAATTATCACAATGGTTTTAGCCATCAAGGGTCTGGCACATTTGCCATCTTCCCCGGGCCAGACAATGTCCGACAGGATTTCCCTGTAAAAAATTTGACTAGGAAGTTTATTTTTTTTATTCTAAGCAGAAGAGCATTTTTTTTATTCTAGGCAGAACAGACCCTGTTGTCTTGAAATCAAAAACTTACTCATAGCCAATAGGCAGGAGACACTATTTTCGTGAAATCGAAAACTTACTATCAGGTATGTCTTTGCATTTCAATTCGGCAACAATTCTTTTCCAAGCCGTATCCTTTTTTCTCATGTCGCGGTATTCTCTGCATTCTGTATCCCATAAACACGGCAGCTGTCGGACCATATCAATAAAGTCCTCCATGGCTAGAAAAGGACCACTATTTATCAACTGTTTCGTATTATATTAGTAAATTAAAATATATTTAAAACAATGTTCCTGTTAAAAATACGATTAGAAGACAAACAAGTATTTACCTACTTTACAAATGCATCATTGAACAATAATATTGCGTATTCATCAATTTTACCGTGCGAAATGCATAAAACTTTAATATCCACATTACACTTTTGTAATACTTTAACACTTTGATATACAATAGGGATTATTTCTTATTAATATAATAAACATTTTGCAATTTAATAATCAACTTTTGGCAAAGAAAAGAGGTGACAGATTGTGATGTAGTGATGTACCGAGTTAAGAAGACTTGAGTACTGACTAGAGAACCATAAAAGTAATGAGTACTTTTATGGTTCTCTAGTCAGAACTCAAGTCTTCACTTCACACACTCAAATTAAAGTATTCGGTTACACAAAACTCGCTGTAAGATTTCGGATATTCTAGTACTCCAATGTTGTACAGTGTATTTAAATTGTGACTTTATTGAAACTTACTTTAAGGTCAAGTTTGCAATGCATGTGCGCTGTCGCCATTTGACGGTCGGTGGCACTCCGCTAGTTTTTCGCCTGGGTCCCCTGCCCGATCACCCAAGAAATACAGGTTTCTACAAGTTTGTTTTTGTTTCGATCGCGTGAGTTGCATTTTTAAGAGTTATTGGTGGTTAAGTAAATAATCATAATAATTAGTTAACACAGTATCGAAGTGATAATCTGGACAATGTACTGTGTTGGACAGTGGATATAGGTATGGAGCATTTGCTTTTTATCGTTTATTGAGTAAACATAGTTTTCAAGTGGACAGTGTAAATTATAATACCTTTTTTTTTTGTTATTGGTGCCCAGTGGAAATTCTTCATGAACTTCCTTCGCCTAGGCTCCGTCTCCTTCTGCTTCGAGTGGGATTGGCCTTCTCCCGATCCCGCTCTGCAGTCTCCTTCTGGAGCATGACGTTCTCACAGAAGGAGACCACTGCATTCCAGTTTTCATGCTCTGCCAACATAGCCGACACTATTGCTGGCAGAGAGAGATCTTGCCCGAAAATTACAATACCTAATAGGCTTTTTTTCATCACTATCATGAAGTATTTGATGTCTCAGTTACTTGATTCTATTTAGATCTCATTCAATTTTCCTAATAATTACAATGGTTAATAATAAGACGATATGTAGGATGTTAATGTTTTTATTTTGATACCGGCTGATCGATAAAACAGATTTGTATTTTATGACTGCAATACTATTTTACCAATAGATGCACCATACACGAACATTATGACACTATAGAACGGCGTAATTTTTACTATACCTACTACCAGTACAGCTCTCAAACATGCGCGAAGGGACGGAGAGAAAATTAAAGCCACCATGCGGAATACCGGTTGTTGGAAAAAGATGAATCTACACCTTTAGTTACGTCAGGTACGTCAGGTAGTACGGTAGGTAGCTATGCGTATGCTCGGTCGATGTCGTCCTGGCGCCGGCCGCCATTAGACCTCATAATAAAACAAAATACTGTATTTTATTTACGTTATAGATTCTACGCGTGGAATGACTTTTTTTCTCAAAGAAGTACTATAATTCCTTTTTTTATTTTTTAAACTTTGCCCTACACTAGGATTTCTCCTGTGTCGTGGGTGTGTTTACAGACATTAATTACACATACAATACACCCAGACCCGGAACAACTACCTGCAGATCATACAAATATTTGTTCCGTGCGGGAATCGAACCCACGACACGGAGCGCAGCAGCCGACTGTATCAGCCACTGCACCAACCGTGCCGTCATAATTCGTGCATAAACCTTATTTAAA
Source organism: Diloba caeruleocephala (assembly GCA_947459985.1). Taxonomy (NCBI): domain Eukaryota; kingdom Metazoa; phylum Arthropoda; class Insecta; order Lepidoptera; family Noctuidae; genus Diloba; species Diloba caeruleocephala. The sequence goes on along the minus strand of OX381612.1, from coordinate 26,655,598 downwards.
CACAGGAATGCATTTTTTCCGCAATATGTTGCAAGAATTACGTATAAGAATGAAGTCTAATTGCGACCAGCCGCGTTACTGGTCAGTACGCGAATAAGTGAAATCCGGGCCATTACCTTGCTTTCATATGACCATCATAGAGCGCGGGCAACACATCTGCACTTATAAAAACATCTGAGTGTGATTCATAATTTTATCGTTGCTTGTGTTATTGGAATTGAGAAACGTTAAGATATTCGAACTCAATGAAGTACTCGAATACTGGATGTGGCAGGTACTCGAGCTCAATGAAGTACTCGAGTACCGACCCTAGTACTCGAACACTCGTGTCAGTGCTCGAGTCCAAACTCAATTGTTTTTGAAACAAGTATCTTCTTCTTCTTCTCTTAGATTATGGCTTCTGTAGGTTATCTTCCACAATTTCGCCAATGTCAAGTTTAAGGCAACGTCGTACGGTATTTAGATGAATAAATCTTTACATATTCATAAAATATTTCTCAAAAATGAAAAAAAATCTAAAAAATATGTCGGCAACGTCGTACGGTTCAATTGTTTTTTCGAAACAAGTATCAAAGTGATCTAGTACCAAAAATTGTGATCTTGGCACATCACTAGTGACAGACTGACGGCTAGCCACAGACTACATATGGTACAGATTACAGATACTGCCAACCAGCTATGGATCAAACAATCGAATTGCGATCTTCACCTCAATCGAATCATATGCCAAAAATATTTAATGAAAAAATCGAATGATCTCTTCGTTGACTTTGAACAATCTTAGAGCCGATGGCCGTTGGGGCAAAAAGGTTCTTGAATGGAGACCGCGCACCGGAAAACGCAGCGTGAGACGACCTCCAACGAGGTGGACAAACGACCTGGTGAGGATCGCTGGGAGTCGTTGGATGAGATCGGCATGTGACCGCTCGTTGTGGAAATCTAAGGGGGAGGCCTTTGTTCAGCAGTAGACGTCCTGTGGCTGATATGATGGTGATGATTCTACCTACAGTCGAAACCGAATATAACGACATCGCTTATAACGATGGATCGGCTATTACGACCGAATGGCAAAGTTTCGGCCAAATCCCTATATAAACAATTAAGTAAACACACCGCCCATAACAACTTCGGATTGGGAAACTTTATCGATATTCATCGTCTTTAGGGACCAACCTTTTACTTGTTCCAGCAAAACCATTTTTGAACTTATTCCAATAATTTCTCAGAATAATTATTTTTATTACTTTTTTGACATTTTATTTGAAAACAAGTTCATAAATATAACCTAAACCCAAATTACTTAATTGTACATATTAAAAAAATCTAAACATACATAATTATGACTACATGCTTGTGTATATTGCTTATAACAACTATCGGACATAACGTCCGATGATATGGTCCCTTCAATGTCGTTATATCCGGTTGTGACTGTAATTACACGAGTCTCTAACTCTCGATGTAGGTCATCCCAGTGTTTCAGGAGTTAGAACTCGTAAGGATAAGGAAGCATGGAGTTTCTTGCCGGCTCTTGAGCATGAGATCCACTATTTGGAACCGTGCAACTTAGATTCTGACGTTTCATAAGTGCCAATATTTGGTTTATTTGAAATAAAAAACTTTGACTTTGACTTTGACTTTGATAAGTTACATTATTATTTTAATTATGGAATTTAAGGCAATAAAAAATTATAAAAACAACTTATGGAAAAAATACACATCAGTTGTAAGTTCACGCGCGTTTGTTTGTGTGCGAGTGTGTTTGATGTAGCCATATTTTATGTTTTAGAAGCAGGACTGTATGAGCTATTTAGTGCCATTGCAGTGGGGTAAAATGGTTACGTTTGTGTGTTGTCGAGCACCGGAAAACGCAGCGTGGCACGATCTCCAACGAGGTGGACAGACGACTTGGTGAAGTTCGCTGGGAGTCATTGGATAAGGGCGGCATATGACCGGTCGTTGTGGAAAACTATTGAGGAGGCCTTTGTTCAGCAGTGGACTTCCTTTGGCTGATATGATTGTAGTCGAGCCGGTGCAACCAGCTTACGGTTTTTGGTTAGGCGGTTATTTAGATTATTTGTTCTTCTAGCTGGCCTTCGATCCTATTGTACAGCTTTGGTGTTATGAATTACGTTAAGATATAATAAAGTACCTATATAATTAAAATAGTGTTTACGTGCATCATTACTTTTTGATAATATCTACGACATGGGACTACAACATCGGTTGATACGTTTTTTCAGAAATATATAAGTACTGTTAGGCAGTGGTATCTACACATACGTTAATTTATGAATAATTCCCGATAAAAGGATTATTCCGAATCCAAAAAACAAATTCCTGATGAACACAGAAAACTGCTTTGGATCCTATGTGCAACAAATCCACCGATTAGTTGAACATATAAAGACAGAAAGAAATAAAGAAAGAAAACTCATGCAAAAGATATAAACATGAAAAGTAAAAAAAAATACAATTTTATAAGATTAGCGTGATGTTACCTAAGAGACAAAAATGGACCTTAGCTCAGCATCGTGCTACTTCTTGATGAAGCAGCGCTGGTATTCTGCTAAAACATGTGAGTTCACGGTTCACGGACAGTTATCTTGGTCAAAATGAAAGAAAGAAATTATATATATAAAATGTTAAATAAATAAATATACTTACAACATAGAATCATTTATTATTACTATGCCATAGATATTTACACAAATTATATAAAAAAAGATGAAAATAGAAACACATTAAATAATACTGCATTTAGTTGGCAGAAGGGAGGGATGTCTGTGCTTCATAAAAATAAAAACGAGAAAGAAAACGCGGTGAGAAAGTGTAATGCTGAAAATGGCTGATTTGCAGATAATATGAAGATGTTATTTGTACTAATGGAAAATTATGTGACTAAGTGTTTTTGTCATAGCTGTGGTGTCTTTTTATTGCATAGTTACTAATATAATATATAGACCTTGTAGCGTGTCCAATATCACGATCAGATCACAGGATCAGATTCACTAGACATAGACACTGATACGTGCAAACAGGGGTGCTGCAGAGATTGCAGCACTGCCCAGGTTCGAATCGAAGGCTTTCTCATAGTCCTCAAACGCTTAGCATAGTGGCAGATTATACTCCTCGATCTTCTGTTTAACCTGCCGCAGCGTATGGGTGGATATCTATGGTACCAAAACCTTTTCGGAACCCGGCTTGTTCGGGAGGCTAGAAGTCATCAAACCTGCACTCGGGACGATTCGCGATGGCCCTTGAAAACAGCTTATAAGCATGGCTCAGGAGCGAAATGGGCCTATCATTCTTCAAAAAGGTATTATCACCCTTTTTAGGGTTCCGAACGTCCAAAGGAAAAAACGACCCGAACCCATAGGATCACTCGTGTGTCTGTCTGTCCGTCCGTCTATCACAGCCAATTTGCTCCGAATCTACTGGACCGCTTAAGTTGAAATTTGGTACACCTATGGATTTCTGCGACCCAAACACGTGCGTTTTACGTAAATAAGTGAATTTTGAATATGGGGGTCCTTTTTGGGGGGCAATATAGAAAATTAAAGATTATTAAGGGCTTATTGTGAGGGTCTCAAATGTATTTATTTTATAATTTTAAAACATAAAGCTATTTAAGAAAATAGACGAATATTGTTGTTTCAAGGCCTTCCTAATCTCGTATAGGCTCGTGATGTCCAGGATATCTTCGGTATAGTGTCGGGTTAATTTCGCTCGCGTGTCTTGTCAGAGTCAATGGTTGATATAGTTACCGATGTTATCGCCGTCGGTAAAAGTTCTCAATCTCTCTCTAAACCTCTGGCTGAGTCGATGCAAAGACTGCCGTCCTGGAATCTCTTTACCTATAAAAAAAAAAAAAACTAAACCATAAGTAAGATACTGAATTATAAGATGCACTGCTTAATTCAAAATAAGATTTCAGGTTTTTATTTATAAATGAACCTACACGTTTTTACTCATAAAATACATTTATAAAATGATGAAAGATCGATGTTTCGATTTAAAGGATTTTTTGAGAAATCCATTTAGGACCCCGATTTTCGGTGAATCATTTCTTCAGTCATGTCTCAAACCGAATTGAATATCGATATTTTTTGTAAATAGTCATCACCCCTACGCATCGTATCAGCTAAAGGACCTCTAATGCTGAATAAATAAAGGCCTACCCCATAGATTCCCACAATTATGTCGTAATTTCGGAGGTAATTTGCCAGTACTAACCATGGTTGGCAGGCGGGTTGGTGAGCACAGAAGGGTCGACGCCTGCTTCCATCCTTCTGGTTTAGAGTTCCTTTTTAGTCGCTTTTTACGACATCTACGGGAGTCTGTGCTAATGTCAGATGAGTCAGTGAATGGTAAAGAAATGATTTTCAGATTTTCCTGGCGTTCACTAGTTCGGCAAATCCGCACCGGACGTCGGCATCGTCAGTATTTTCAGAAAGCAAAAATCAGACGTTCTTATAAAGGACTTTGGTATAGCTGTATCTGTTTGAAAACAAATGTTTATGTTGTAAAATACACGATTAGTTTTATAACAATGTACATTTTGTTGTAAAAGCAAACCCGATGGCGGCGTCACGAAATTCTGGCTAACGATCTGACGCTGTATGAAATTCGGACGTATTTTAAGGCTTCATGCCAAATGATTCTTTTCGTCATCTCATTGAGCCGAAAAACGTCCCCTACTAAACATAGGTCTCCCCAAAGATCGCCACCGCGACCGCTCTGGGTTTGCGTTGTGTTTATTGGGGGGGTTTTGCCATAATCGCCACGCTTGGCAGGCGAGTTGGCGATCGCAGTTGAGTTGTAAATGTACCCGAAGGACGCTGCGGCCCATCCTCTTGGTAATCCCATATTGGCCTTTTACGACCCCCACGTGATTAGTTGGGGTGGTGGTATTCTTAGCCGGCACCACACGGCAATTGTAATGGTTCTGATGTTAATGATTATTTTGTCAAAACGTAAACAAGTAAAAACAAATGCTACCATTGTACATACCGAAGCAGGAAGCAGCATACCACTTGTTTTGTACATATTAATCATTGTGTCCGGATTAAGAATATAGCACCACTCCATCTCCTCCCGTGGATGTCGTAAAAGGCGACTAAGGGAATCTAAACCAGAGGGATGGGCAGCAGCGTCCCTTCTGTGAAACGGTAGCCATACTGCGCTCACCAAACCGCCTGCCAAGCGTGGTGAGTATTGGCAAATACGCTCCAGAATGATGACACAGTTGTGAAAATCTAAGGGGGAGGCCTTTGTTCAGCAATGGACGTATAAATGGCCCAAATTCTGACATGTTTACCTTGGCATTTTTCGGACAATTAAATCGTAGTACTTAACTTACAGTTTTAAACTAAACAATGACTAACATACCAATCTGCAGTAACAATCCTCTAGCGCAATTGTTGCGAAATGAGCCGTTCGTCCAAAGAATGAGGCAATCGTCTGTCTCTTCTGAGCTTCTTTACTATAGTTGGCAAATTTTTGAATGGATACAACCATTGGGCGGATCGGCTTTTCGTTTCTGGCTCGTAATAGTATATCCAGCTCAGCCTAATATTATAATCCAGCTTTAATCACCTGTGACGATGTCAAACACAGCATTCGAGTCATCTCCGTTATTTTTTTTTATTTTTTTTTTATTTATTTATTAATAAAGGTACACCAACAGCTTCTGTATATAAAATATCAAATAACAGTAGGTAACAATAAGTTTTGGACTTATACAGTTGCCAATGACAGGTGAACCAACATTCCCAAATATAAGTGATAATTTAAGGTAAAACGAGATGTACTATACCGTTTTGTGGTAATAAACTATAAAAACAGTATAACAAAACTAATAGAGTAGTAGTATTATATAATATAAGAATAAGAAACAAAATAATTTTATATACTAACATAATAATAGAATGAATATTTTGATTCCATTGCTTTAGGGTTTTAGAATTTTAAATTCATAATTTGGTTCTTAAACATGTTCATGGAGTCATGATATATGTCAACATCTGGAGTGGATTTTATATAAGAATTCATCTCCTTGCTGAGCCTATTGAGAGGTGAGTTTTCTTCTATATTTGTGTTGGATACTTTAGTGTGAAATAAATGGGTGATGGGATATCTTGGTATTTTATAGGGGACTTTTATTCCAATTTTTTCAGTTAACTTATTGCAGTCTAATTTATTGTTAACCAATTTAAAAAAGAACATGAGATCTTGTACCAGTCGACGGTCGCGCAGAGTTATCATTTTGTAATATTGAATACGTTGTTCGTATGGACACCGAGGAGATATATCCCCGAAGGTATATGCTAGGTGTTTTGTAAAGGACCTTTGGATGCTTTCTACTCTCTGTGAGTGTACAGCGTAATGTGGGTTCCACACCACGCTGGCAAACTCTAGGTGGCTCCGAACTAAGGCATTATATAGCACAATTTTTGTTCGTACCAGCTTAAAACCTTTAGTGTTTCTCTTTAAAAATCCTAGTAGCCGAGCCGATATTGTAACGATGTTATCAATATGGCTTCTAAAGTTGAGTTTACTGTCTATGATGATGCCTAGATCACGAACCTCATTTACAGTTTCCAATAATACTCCTTTTATATTATATGAGACAGTAATGGATTGTTTTTTCCTTGTAAATCGTATATGGCTACATTTTTGTACATTAAGTTTCATGCGATTGAGATTGCACCAATGCTCAATTCTGTTCAAATCTTCCTGGATTAGGGTAGTATCTTCATTTGAAGTTATACTTCTATAAATTTTAAGATCGTCGGCAAACATTAGATATTTACAACAATGGATTTGGGCAGTAATATCGTTAATGAATAGTAAAAACAGAACCGGTGCAAGGTGAGAACCTTGAGGAACTCCTGAGTCCGCATAATATGGATAAGATTCATAACCATTAACTACAAGAATTTGCGATCTGTGGGATAAATAAGATGAAAGTTATAAGTAAGTTAAAGTTATACTTTACAAGCATTTCGCGACACCAATCCAAACGACGGTGTTTGAATCTTTCGTCAAATTATGGGGCATCGCTCTGGTGCAAAGCTTTCTGACGCCAAAATGTTCGTGTAAGACATTTTCCACTTGACTCATACCAATGCCGATACATGCCTTTTTGATGTGTGTAACGTAGCGTCCTTTGATTAGTGTAATTGGTTTTGTTTTAAACCGTGTTAATCGAAGTATAAATAAATAATAATAATCGGGTACATTTACTTACAAACTCAACTGCGATCGCCAACTAGCCTGCCATGCGTGGCGATTATGGCAAAACCCCCCCAATAAATAACGCAAACCTAGAGTGGTCGCGGTGGCGATCTTTGGGGAGGCCTAAGTTTAGTAGGGGCGATCGCATAGTGGTATTTGAACTGAGCGTGTCCCTGTTTTTGACGGCTCGTAAAATCGTCGCTTCTGGTTGTTGTCTTTAAACGGCAGTCGTTAAGTCAAGTCGGAGGCATTTGGGCGGCTTGAACAACTCAAACATAAGGTTAGCAAATGAAAAGAAAAGGATTTTTTTTTTTTTTATTAAAATCATTTGTGTACACATTTTTTTCCTTTTCTTCTAACCTTACCGCGATGTACAAAGCTTAACAACGACTCTTGGTTTAACATTATTTTGTGGAATTATCTTCAAACTTGGTTTGTGCTTTTCCATAGTCAGGTTTTAGATTTTTAATCTTATTTTTATTTAAACTATTTAGCGGTTAGACTCAGTTGTTGGAAACGCGTTTTAGCCATATTAATTGGACGTAAAATTAAAAAGAAAATGGGTTAATGTATGTTAAATTATATGTAATCTATGTACTCGGTAAGATTTTCTATTGGTTGGCAAACACGATATTTTGTACTTTTTTGGTAGCAGTTTATGTCCACTATGAACGGCGATGTTGAGGTTTATGTGACGTCATATAGCCTAACCGGAGGATGGGGAGCAGCGTCTTTCGAGTACATTAACAACTCATCTGCGATCGCCAACCCGTCTGCCAAGCGTGGCGATTATGGCAAAACCCCCCAATCAGCACACAACACACCCATATCGGTCGTTGTGGTGATCTTTGGGGGAGGCCTGTGTCCAGCAGTGGACTTCATTTGGCCGAAATGATATAGCCTATAACCTGCGGAATAGCACGACGCTTCTAACGACACCTCATTTGTCGAAATGCGACGAGTAGTTTAGGCGATCTGAGGGAACAGATGAATATTTACATACATACATACCCGTTAAAATCATAACCCTCCTTTTTGTTTCGCCGTAGTCGGGTAAAATAAAACGAATAATGTGACCAAACTGTTTTTGATAAATTAGCAAAGTAGTGTTACATACAAACATATAAATATCGTTGGCAAAACTCGTTATATTGAAGCCCAGCTCAAACTCTCAAATAACACGGGGTCCTCGGCGCGTGCCGTAATTTATTTCGTACTTGAGTGTTTTTCACTTGTTACGTAGTAATTACATCAAAAATAAATATATTTTGTCATTCAATACGATTCAAAAGGCACTAATTATTGCCATAGTCAGACAAGCAAGCAAGGAATGGCAAACGACAGAACAATCACAGCAATAAATACAATACCCCACACAGCTATAGCAACAGTCGCTGTCTTCAAGTTCATTCGAATTACTCATCGCGCGTTCGGTCACTGGAGGGTTTAATTGTTTCGAACTATCAGACGTATCCATCTCATCTAGTAGGCCTGTAGCTCGTACTGGGTCTGATGAATCAGCCACTAATGGCTGAGTCGTTATCACTTCAGTTGCTTCCTTTGTAGATGGAGACATCTTTTCTTGAATACACTGCGCCTGGAACTTCGCCCGAGTGGAAATTGTATTAAAGAATTAAAGTCAGTTGAATAATCAGTGAGACAAAACATTGACACAAATTCTTTTACTCGTTCTTAAATCTGTTTGAACCCGTCTATTGTGCAGAAACATGAGAGCGGACCGAGATACATCAAAACATAATTTAGACGCGAGACCATTCAATTTGGTGGCAGCCAACATACGCCGCTCGCGCCGCTACTGCCGACTGCCGACAGCACTACACTAACAAAACAATGCACTATGCAGTAGGTATGTGTTCAGCGGTGAATGGCGATGCGCCCAGTGATGTAAGATAGGGGCCCGATAAAGTTGGTACAGATGTTGTAAAAGGCTTTAAAAAGGGTTTATTTCAAATAATGACCTGGTCTATTAATGCAATGAGCACTTGCTACAGTCACAGATATAATAAACGAATACTACAGTATACATTTAATGTGGCATATTGTTCCATAAATATAAAATATTTTCAGTTGATGATAAGAAAAAATAAAAACGGACGCCAACATGTCTTACGTCTAGTCTCCTAATAGTTATTTTTTTCTATTTACTCTAAAACCTCAAATGGTTCTTTACTATCAATTATTATTACTGTTCGGTCGGGTTGTTGACTGTAGCGAGCTTCTTGGTAAACTGCAGATAAATGCGCCATCTCGCTTGCCACGTAAATCTAGCTTTAACCTTTTTAACGTGCCACGATCCAAAACTAATCTCGGACATTTAGCCACTATTCCAAGACTTTGCAGGCAATATAATGAACTACCTAAATATTCCGTTTAGTTTGGACATCACTTGCAAAATTACAAAATATAAAAAAGAGCTCAAACTCATATTGTTAAACAGATGATATTATTTTGATTATTTTAATTTAGTTTAATTTATTTTTTATTATCATTCATTCATTTAAGGTTTATCCTAAAAATATCTTAAAAATTGTTATTTATCCTTGATTATAACAAATTTCACTTAATTGTATCATATATTAATTTTACCCTCAACATAATGTTTTTTGCTATTGCTTATTTTAATGTCATGAAAATACTTTGTCTTCATTAAATTTAATTTTTACCTAGATTATATATGAATGATGTGGTCTTCTGTAATTGGAGGAGCATACTTGTTATTGTCCTCTGTGTTACTTAAATAGTTTGTATTTGTGTATCCTCTGTTGGAGATCCAAATAATAAATAAATTATTTATCAACCATTAATCATTATTAAACATTTTCTATTCAGTGTAATAAAGTAGTCCACAAACATTGACTACCTTAACGGCTTTACCGCGATCATCGGCCCACTATCTTAAATCACTTTACCTACCTACTTACGGCCGAAATTATAATCAAAATACGACGCTGTTATTATATATTTTTTATATGAATGACTTTATAGTTTACTTCGAATGGGTAATGATAGCAGACATGTAGCTATGACAAAGTTACTACAAGTCCCCTTTATTATTTTGTAAAATATGTAGCATATATATTTTAAAATACTGTATTGAGCATGACAGACTAATGTGTGGCTAGGGAGTTTGTTGCGCCGTTTCTTGTCCCCAGCTCAAGCACTAGGAAGCGGTGAAGGGGTGGGCTTATATGGGTGCTGTCTTATGTTATAGTTCAAAAATAACTATTTTTTAGTCTATTTGAATAAATGCTATTTCATTTCATTTTGATACAAAAAAGTATATAATGAGGAGATCTTTAAGAAGCTTACAGAACGCAGGGCAGCATGCGGCGAGCTGAATGAGAGTGGCGACACTGCGTACCCGAATGCTCCAGAGAGTCGATCAGGGTTTCGTCTGCGGCTTACCTTTACTGGCTAGCTGGAGTGGAGTTTCAACTCTGGCTTGCCTTAGTTGGCCGATCAGAGGGGGGCTGCTAGAGCTATAATATGCTCGGGGGTGGACGTGTCTAATGGCGTAATAACGGGGAAATCCGCTCCGAGTCTTTGGGACACGCGATTGTGAATCCGGTGCCGTACCACTTGAAACCCCGGGCCGCTCACTGGGTGTTGGTCCTTGTCGCCTGTAGTGGTGGCCATTTAGGGGGCCAAACTTGTAAGTGGAGAGTCACCGTCTGCCACAGGATTTCATTTAAACGTGGAAAGGCAGACGCCGTTTTACCGTTTTTCATAGTATTAAATCTAGCACCCATTGCCACAGAACCTTATAATTGTAGTTTCCATCTCATACAATAGTTTTACACCTCCGGGGTCAATCCAAAACTGCATTTTTATAGTGCAGCCACTAACCGGGGACTCTCCCCGAATTGCCCTCGTGCTCTGTTCATGTACTCGGACCGACATGGTGGCGTTTCTGTATAAGCACTTCAACACTTCAATGTACCGATAGTCAATCTGGCACCGCTGCAGAGATTGCAGTACTGCCCAGGTTTCGATCGAATCGAAGGCTTTCTCATAGTCCACAAACGCCAAGCATAGTGGCAGATTATACTCCTCGGTCTTCTGTATAACCTGCCGCAGCGTATGGATGTGGTCTATGGTACTGAAACCTTTTCGGAAACCGGCTTGTTCGGGAGGCTGGAAGTCATCAAACCTGCGCTCGAGACGATTCGTGATGACCCTTGAAAACAGCTTATAAACATGGCTCAGAAGTGAGATGGGTCTATAATTCTTCAATAGGGTGTTATCACCCTTTTTGAAGAAGAGCACCACCTCACCTCTGTTCCACGCTTCCGGCGTTGTGCCCTCGAGTAAGACGGAATTGAATAGCTTCTGAAGGACTTTAAGTACCGGTGTTCCACCCGCTTTCAGAAGCTCTGTCGTAATTCCGTCTCCACCCGGCGCCTTGTTATTTTTAAGCTGTTTCAAGGCCATCCTAATCTCGTACAGGCTGATGTCCGGGATATCCTCGGTATAGTGTCGGGTTAGTTTGGCTCGCGGGCATTAAATTTTTATTATTAAAATTTGATTAAATAAATTACTGGGCATAAGAGACTAAATAACTTATGTCTCGAGGTGACGAGCGCAGCGTGGTGTTACGCTGGGCTTGTCTTGGGTAACATTTAAAGATATTATGGGCAGGTGTGATATTATTTATTTATTCTTTATGCACAAACACGTACAGAGGCGGACTTAATGCCATATGCATTTTCTACCAGTCTACCTCAGGGTGATGCAGAAAGAAGATATGGTAGGTGCATTAACAGCACTATTGCAGCTTGATTTAATGCGATATTATCTATTAAATAAATAAAATTGAAGTGTCTGTTTGTAATGTCAAAATAACAGCTTTTTACTAAATGCATATGAAAGTATATATGGTACGGTTACGTACGTACGGTCTGTCTGTTTGTTCCGGGTAATCTCCGAAGCGGCTGGACCGATTTTGACGAGACTTTCACTGGCAGATAGCTGATGTTATTAGGAATAACTTAGGCTTTTATTTTAGAAACTTAAATATGGTTCCGCGCAAAACTAATCCTTGTAATCCAATATATATATTCTATGTCAAGTGTCTATGTCGAAGTACTAAATTTTGTAAATTTCTTTTATATTAAACGCGGGTGAAACCGCGGGTCTCAGCTAGTTAGCAATCTACGAGTATATTTAAAATTGTAAAAGTAAGAATATATAATTTAATACATACATATGTGTACATAATTACATTTATAATATATTATATAAATATATTTATATTTAAACACTAAATAATAGACAAATCACCGCTGAGAGGATTCTGTCAATGTAAGGTGCTCGCGTACTTTTATTTTAATAGAGTAGCGACTGGTAGCCGTCCTGATATCCAGAAGAAGCGCATTCCACAGAAGAATAGACTATACGAAGAAGGAAGAGTGAATAAAGTAAGAGCGGTGAGTAGGGCATTGTAAGAGACGATTGCTTGATGATTATTACAGCCAGGCGAATAACTTGCTCGTCTCATCACTAGGTAGGTTTAAAAAAACTAGTATTAAGTCAAATATCTTTAATATTCATCGGGTATTTCAAACACAAGCAGTTCAGCGACATTGATGGGCGCAGATGTATCCTCTACTGACCGCCTGATTCGCCGCACACACGATGACCTGCCTTTCACGCTGAAGTCTTTGAAGTAGCCAGGGTTGCATTCACACACATAGGGAGAAACGCAGACACCATTCGAACAGCCGGTACAGTATGGCTCACACCTGTAGAATAAGAATGAAACAAAAAATTACTAAGACTGTTCTACAGGTTGTCCAGTAAATAGCACGACATACTGCAGGGGGCGAGAGCTTGGGTCACATTTTGTACTACTGTAAATCCGTAGTAAGATTTTGCTGAACATATATTGTGTTTTTTTTGGTAGGTGTTGACCCAAGCTCTCACCCCCGGCAGTATGTCGTGCTATTTACTGGACACCCTGTATACGTATTTCGTGGATGGCCCTTTATAGGATGACTGATTTGTATATAATAGATAGCTATAAACGAGCTCATGGATTGGTGACCACATAATGCGATATTAGGGTACAGGAGGATACCGCTTCTTATACTCTTAATATACTTTGTGATATCTTTATAAATAAAAATAGAAGCCCATACTCAGACTCCTTTTACGACACCCTTGGGAAGTTGTATACTCCAAGGATGTATTAGGCCAAAAGGGGATAATGTACTAAATAAAGCGATAAAAGAGAGACTTCCATTTTTCTTTTTTGCCACTAAGGTGGCAAAGAACCATACGGCCCGCCTGATGTTAAGCAGTTTTCGTAACCCTTGCAATACCACCCGCGCGTTGCCGAAACTATAAAAATCATTTGACGACCTTTTTGAAGAGCCAGAGCTAATACCACAACTTGAGCGTGCGTGGGAGTAAGTTTCCTTTCTAGCATATAAAAATCACAAATCTTCTTGTCTGAATTTCATCATTTCGGCCAAATGAAGTCCACTGCTGGACACAGGCCTCCCCCAAAGATTACCAAAATTACCGATATGGATGTGTTGTGGGCTCATTGGAGGGTTTTGCCATAATCGCCACGCTTGGCAGGCGGGTTGCCGATCGCAGTTGAGTTGTTAATGTACTCGAAGGACGCTGCTGCCCATCCTCCGGCTAATCCCTTAGTCGACTTTTACGACACCCATGGGAGGAGATGGGGTGGTGGCATTCTGAGCCGGCACCACACGGCTCTAAATTTATATAAACGCTATTTGTTTTCGTGATCTAATTATATAACCTATTCTATTATAACCCGTAGCCATGTATTTTATCCTTTTTTTTAATAACGTTGTCCCGCTCTTGGATTCCTTCTGTGTCGTGGGTGCCTTTACAGAGACTAATTCCACACACAGTACACTGAATCTAAAATTGGCTGTCTTCAATAAATTCGGCGATCATGATCTTTTTATTTTTTTATTGGTGGGGATAGTTTAGTGGGAATTCATCACTTCCTTCGTCCCGGAGAAGGGCGAAGGGGGATGCCGGACCGGCTACAACCACTGGAGCAGTCATCTTCGGCTCCAGGTTCTAGGTCCTCGTAAGATCGCACTAGAGCCGCCCGTGATGCCCACGCCTTGAGGCACATCTTGGATGGGATGACTATAAAGCGGTCACCCCCTCTAGCATAGGGAGAAGAGGATTGTAAAGGATCCCCCAACCTCGCTGCGGCGATCATGTCCTATGATTCTCTCAAATGTTTTGGAAGCTACAAGATGCAGTATAAGCATAATAGACATGAACATAATACGGCATCGACATAAAACATAATTTCTCACCTAGTTCCAGTTGTGTCTGAAGCGACAGGCACGTATCCTGTTTTACAAGTGCATTTATCTCTTCCTACGCAAGTTCCGTTGATGCATGGTTGTGAGCAGAGCACTTCCACGGCTGATGACTGGCTGTCCGGGTAAACATGCTGATATTCTATTCCTTGACCATTGGAGGGAAGGGGGTAGTTAGAGCCGGGATGCTGAGGCTGGTTCGGTTGATTTTGATAGTTGTTATGGTCATAAGGATAGTTGTGTTGAGTGCCAGGATAGTATTGACTGTTGGGATAGTAAGGTTCTGCGTTGTGTGGCTGATTTGGATGGGGCTGTTGGTTGTTTGGATAGTTGGGGCGTTGCTGTTCTGGATAGTTGTGTTGACTGCCTGGGTAGTACTGACTGTTAGGGTAGTAAGCTCCAGCGTTGGTCGATGATTGATTTGAGTTGGTAGGTTGGTTATCGGGACGTTGATCGGGGTATACATGTTGACTATCTGGATAAAGAACTGTCTGATTACTGGGGTTGAGGATGTAAATAGTTTGTCCATCAGGATAATTTGAAGGTCTCTGTCCAGGATAGTTGATAGGTTGGTTGCTGGAGTGATTCGATTGATGTCCTGGGTAACTAGATGGTTGAGTACCAGGTCGGTTGTTTTGTTGATTGCCAGTGTAGTTCGATGGTTGATTACCAGGGTAATAATGTTGATCACTAGGGTAATAAGGTTGTTGATTACCAGGATAATTGGATTGTTGATTTCCAGGGTAATAAGGTTGTTGATTACCAGGATAATTGGATTGTTGATTTCCAGGATAGTTAGGTTGTTGATTTCCAGGATAGTTGGATTGTTGATTTCCAGGATAGTAGGACTGTTGATTTCCAGGATAGTTGGATTGCGGATTGCTAGGGTAGCTAGATTGCGGATTTTGCGGGTTGTTGGTTTGTGGATTACCGGGTTGGTTAGGTTGGGAATTACCAGGGTAGTAAGTTTGTGGGCTACCAGGGTAGTAACTTTGCTGATTACCAGGGTAGTAAGGCTGTCGACTGCCAGGGTAGTTAGGCTGTTGGGGTTGCTGACCATAAGAAACCCCCGTTAGGTTATGAGTGTTTAGATTGTGAGGTAGTTGTTGGCCGTAGGGGGAAGGAGTTGTAGTGATGGAATGGATGTCGCAGACATTTGGAGCGACGCAGCGAGCAGGTGGCGTGCAGGGTCTGGAATAAAAAAAAACTCAGATTATACATTATATGTTGCTGTACTAGGTAACAAAAGTAAGGGTTAAAACTACTTTATAAGATATTAAAATCCAAATCAAGGTGGTAGTTGCTGAACGGACGAAAGGTGAAGCTTCAAACTAAGGGCTTGGCCACAGCACCACGTCGCTCTATCAAGTGCTGGTATAATAGCCTTGTCACAGAACAGTGGAACTTAACTAATAATATCAATAAATGAGTATCAATATTATCCGCCATATTTTTATGCACAACGAGCAACGAACTGTTCGAGAATGATACATTAACTGAAGCGGGTTCACCTTCGCCACATCATAGCCCCCGTGCCGCGACGTCTGGCCGTTCATTTACATGCCGTGTCAACGTGCCGTTACTCCCCTGCTACAATTTCCCCGCGACCTTTGCTCGCGCCGGCCCGTGCCGACCCTGTAATCTTGAACATTCAAATTATACCGATCCAGCTGTCCCTATAAAGCTTATAACCCCCAGCAACGTCCTAAACCGAGATTCAAGTTCCACAGGAGGAGTTATAGCTGCAGTTACTTAGTTTAACAAAAACTTTAAGCAGCAAGTAGATTCGCCTGGTTAAGCAGTCATATTTTTAGGTGTATTTTTTAAACAAAATATCCTACTATATCTGCAAGAAGAACCTTAAATATAACAAAATAAAAATAAACACCTTCCGAGACACGATGCCGCCGCACCGCACCATGTGGTATGGCCAAGCTCTGTCTCAACGCTAAATATAATACAGCAATTAGGTACTAAACTTGGCAGAAGGGTTCGTTTCGCAGAACGAAATTGGGCGATCGCTAAGAAGATGCGAAATAAGAGGTATGACTCACGTTGAGCATTGTGGCTCGCAGTCTCCATAGTTGTTCTTCGTATAACCTGAAGAACAGCGGCAATCATTAGGGCCGACACATTGACCACCCGAGCAGCGATCGCAGGCTGGCTTACACGAACCTTCGGGAGTAGATCTATACCCGCTCCTGCATTCACATGTGTTTGGGGCTGTGCAGTTACCTATAGAAAGAGGCAGATTAAAAATTACTTAGTTTATACTGTCCGGGCAATGTTAAAAAAATAAGGACTATCAATTAGGTGTCAAGATGGTCAAGACGGTATGGTGGAAAGCGTCAGGCCAAAAAAATGCAAAGTAAGCTTTTTATATATCTTTAAGTCATAAGTCGATGTCATAAATAGATAACTATTAATTTAGCTTGAGCAATCTAAATAGAATTGAGCATTATACCTACCAGTCTTGATAACATTGCAACCACCAATAAGAGCTATATGCCCCGCCCATTGCTACTTTAGCTTACTAATCCTTTAGCTATGATGGCAAGGTTTTTATTCTAAGGATGTACTCATTTGTGACTTTCAGAAGACGATTACGCCAGTTCCTTATAGAAGAACAGCAGAAGACTGGCATGATTATTATAAACGTCTCGATTATATGATGTTATAGTGGTTTACGCGTAGCTTTTGCCTTTGCTTTGTGTGTTAAATTGATGATATTGCAGCGGGTTAATGCGGACGCGCCGTATGTGTCTATTCTGTGAATGAATCACATGTAACTAAAAAGAAATGTATATATATAATTATAAACGATAACGAACGAGTAATAATAATAATAAATAATAATATATTATATTTTATTCTATTCTTTATTTGCAAAAAATGTATGTTTTAGGTATAAGTGTACAGATTTTATTTTTATTATTCTTTTAATCATATTTGGTCTGAGTGACATCCGTGAGTCCTACACAAACTGGTTCAGTTGAAAACCAGCGCTAGGCACCAAATGTCTAGCGTATTGCTGAACTGAACCTTTTTGGCGCAGATGTGAGACACACATAGGGTGGTTTTCTTTTGTTATAATAATTATTGTTATATATTCTTTAATTGTGTTTTCTCATTTTTGTTGCCAAATAAATGTTTTTTCTTTCTTCTTTCTTTCTTTCTTCTTTCATCACCTAGGGAAATACTAAGCATAGCTCTCTCCATAGACCACTGAGTGACCTTAAGATTTCTTATAAGGACAGTAATAAGCGACCACTCAGTTCCGTCGATAGATGTAAATCAATTACAAAACTTACCTCTACCTGCACCACCGCACTGTTCTTGACAATATGGAATACAGAACTTGCTTTCAGTGTCCAGTCGGTATCCAGTCTTACAGATGCATTCGCCGCCCGAGCACTGGCCGTTTTGGCATCCAATGGGGCAAGTGGCAATACAAAATCCAGCCAAGTTCTGCACATGGTCAGGAAAACAAGTACAGACGTCGGGAGCACTGCACAGACCGTTCACACATTCCTTTGTGCATACTGGATCGCAGATTCTGTAGTTATGTATATTCCTGATGTAGCCAGTACAGCAAGTCCTGATACGGCTTAAGTCTGAGCGAGACTGCAAGAAGAAATGTTAAAGAATTAAAACGTGTGGTTCCTGCCACAGAATAGGCCTCCCTCTCCACCCGTGTAGTAAAAGGCGAGTAAGGATTGATGTCACGAGGATGGGCAGCAGCCTCCTCCCATGTGCTAATATCAATATACGATCATCTATCTGTCTGCCAAGCGGGGTCATTATACCAATACTTTTACCCTATGACATGATCAGTAGTGAACGTTTACGGGCTGACCTTTATGTGTGTGTGTAATAAGCTCCTAATACACAGACTGAGTAGTATTAACAAAATTATGATATTGTTCAGTTGCATATTTTTGACGTGACAACGTCTTATAAATTGGTTTGCCGGGTGACACTTCAAGAAACTGCGTTACGCTCCGCTCACGTTATGCGCTCACAATGAGAGCGAGTGAGAGGCACGTGTCCCTTCCACTCGGGCATGGTTAGCCCGCCTAAGAGCGAGAGAGACAGACATAAAAAGTGAAAGGCACGCGTCCCTTCCACTCGAGCACAGTTAGCCCGCCTAAGAGCGAGAGAGACAGAGCGAGAGAGAGAGAGTGATCACCTCTTTCACTTAAATGATGATGAGTCATCATCATCATTTAAGTGAAAGAGGCCTCTATAGATTTCCTCAATTGTGTCGTTATTCTGGAGTAAATTGGCCAGTACTCACCACGCTTGCCAGGTGGGTTGGTCAGCGCGCAATGGCTGCTGTTCCATCCCTATAGTTGGAGCCCTTAATCGCCTTTTATGATATCCACGGGAGGAGACGGAGTCGTCTATACTCTTACTTACTACTCTTAATCCGGACACCACGACACCACGGACATTTCATCAAATCACGTATCCTATTAACCTTTGATGTGACAAACATATTTAGATTAGAATTTAGAATACTATATACTCACCCCATTGCCAGACGGAACATGAGCAGGATCTCTCACTAGACTGGCCGTTCTGTAAAACAGTAATTATTTCTAATTAAATACAAAATAACGTGGATGGTGTTTTGTTTGGTTCCCGGCGAAAAATAGACGTCTCTTACAACGGGTGTCGTAAAAGGTAACTAAGGATTGATTTCAAAGAGATGGGCGGTAGCATACTCACATGGGCAAATAACAACATACTGAGATCACCAGTCCACCTGCTAAGGTGTAGATTATGGTAATATCCTCTATTACCGCTTATTGGGAGGCCGATGTTCAGCAGTGGATGTTTACGTACTGATGTGTTCGTGAGTGGATGATGTTAAAGAAAAGTAATTAAATTTACTGTAGAGGTTATTCAACTTCACAGCGCTGCGGTCAGTTATTGATGGGTGATTCCTCTGTGTCTCGGAGATCACGATAAGCTATCAGGCCTAGTATTATACGTCTATGTAATTCGCTATGGGTAAGTTGTAAGCGCTAAAGTTGTAGGGTCTAAGATATCTGTAGGTATCGCCCAGTAGGTAACTGTGTTGCTGCTCATACCAAGTGAGTGACCCCCGGGAAGACGGTGGCGCACAAATGGTCACTGGGCCATCGTGTGCGCTGCACAGCGCGCACAGTAAAGCTTCGGTGGACCCTTTACAATTCCCCCCGAGATAATGCCTAGGGGGCGGCCATTTTACAGTCGCCTTGTCTCCGCTAGAGGATGACCGCTTAATAGTCATCTCTTCCAAGATGTGCCTCAAAGCGTGTCACAAGTGGGTGGCACCAGCGTGATTATTCTTTAGATCCTGAAGAGATCGATCCAGTGGCTTTAGTCGGGAGATGCATGCCACTCCGTCTTTCCCCGGGGCGGAAGGAGTACATGAAGTATTTCTACCGGGTGAAATAAAATAAAAAGTTGTAAGCGCAAAAAATTGACAACGTGACTAAGCTCAAGAATATATTGCAACACTCAGTAGGTAATCGTGTTGCAGAGATCAGATCGACGGCACGGTTCGTGCAGTGGCAGATACAGTCGACTGCTGCACACCGGGTCGTGGGTTCGATTCCCACACGGAACAAATATTTGTACGATCTGCAGGTATTTGTTCCTGGTCTGGGTGTGTATTGTGTGTGGAATTTGTGTTTGTAAACGCACCCACGACACAGGAGAAATCCTAGTGTGGGGCAACGTTTATTAAAGTAAAAAAAAAATATATATATATATAGCAAACATTGCGATCAAAATAATATTCAGCTACATAATATCGTGAAGCTTGAATGAAGCCGACTTCAGGGTCCTACAACAATAGTGAACTCTATTCCAAAGGGACAATTATTGGTACGTTATATCACAGATATTAAGTAACAAATTATAATTTGCACTTTTTATTCTTTGCTATAAAATTACTTGAACATTTAATAATCATTAAAATCAGCTGCACAAAAATTTAACACAAAAAAATCTTCTAACCATTTAATTACAGTGGCACGAGTTCATTTTAATCGGGCGTTTTCTTAAAAAAATAGAAAGCAAAAGTAATGTGCTCAAGTAGCAACTTTATTTATGAATTATTTTATATAAAATTGCAATTACAACAATTTTTTTTATAAATGCGTTCATTACAACTTGTCTATTAATTGTCCCCTTGGAATACAGTTATTATTTTTGTAGTACCCAATTTACTTGTGCCAAAGCTAGACTCACGATAAATAAATTATTATGCGATACTTACGGTACTTCTATATAACAAACACCTTTTTCATAGTTGATTATCTCCGTGAGATTGTTTCTCATTCCGTATCCACCGTAGCCATGTTGTGTGTTATTGGAATAACTGTGGAACAAAATGGAAACAAGAGGATCAGATGAGCAGTGCAGGCCAGACCCCACATATTACGTCAATGACCTCTTAGGTACCAAAGGGGTATTTGTTGGTAACAAAATAACATACAACCTTTTTTTATTATTTAACATGGTGGCGAGACGAGCACGCTATTCGCCTGGTAAGCGACACGCCTGCCCATAATAATTAGAACGCTACCCAGGACAGGTCCTGCGAGGCATCACACTGCGCTCGTCACCTCGAGACATAAAGTTATTTAGTCTCTTATCCCCAGTAATTTCACCTGCTACAGTGCCCTTCTAACCGGAGTACAGTCATGTTTAGTTTATACACTACTACTCGGTAGCAGTATATCTAGTACTGCGGTGGTATCTACTTAGCCGGCCTCTTGCATTATGAGATAGGTCTCATAATCCAACCTCCAACCTTCGTGGAGTGGTGAAGACGGGACGCATATATCTAGGTCGAAAGTATTATGAAGGACGCGAGTGTTTTGGCTTTTCCTGCTAGATCGGTACCGCATTGATTGCGACAAGTGCACTTGCTTCGCTTCTTCTCTCCTTTCACCGAACCCTCCTTTTCTAGGGGGTTGAGGCACACTACCGGGAGCCCAATTGTGGCTGTTTGGTTGACAGCCAAATCCTATTAAAATTGTTACCCTGAGTGGTTTCACTCGTAGTATTTTTGGATCATCATCATCATTTCAGCCAAATAAATCTACTGCTGGACAAAGATCGCCACACCGGCCAACCTGGGTTTGTGTTCGGTGCTCATTGGGGGGTTTGCCATAACCGCCACGCTTGGGTTGGTTTGGGGTTAGCGATCGCAGTTGAGTTCAAATCAATGTACCCGAAGGACACTGCTGCCCATCCTCCGGCTAGTCCCATATTCGCATTTTATGACACCCACAGGATAAAATGAGGTGGTGTTATTCTTACCCAGTATCATACGGCTTACTCCTATTCTGGAGGATAACTCCTATGAAATTAAATATTGAATCTTCTCAGTTTATGTATGCAGCTTGGCTAATGGTATCTGCCAAAGAAAGCTATAGGAGAAGTAATGCCCACTGACCCACGCTCCTTGCACCGGTGCGATGCTCCCGATCAATCGGACTCAAGTTGAAAGGATATTCCATCGTTGATCAGAACATCAGAGTTGGTCAGCGGCAGAATGCATTGCGTGTGGGAGAGGTCGACGTCTGATTTTAATGGAACGGGGCCGCGCTTCCGACTCAAAGGATCGAAACTTTCGAACGATATTGCAGCTCAAATATAATATGTTGTATAAATACATTATCAATATAAATAATATATTGGTAACTGTGCGTGATTTGACTTCTTTTATCTAAGGTTCTTTCGGAAGACCAGCGCAATGCTGAGATAGGAGCATATTCTGATATCTCACACAAAAATCTGTATGCATGCTTATTATTTTAATTTGATATTTGTGTTATTCTGTGTTATTGACAAAACAACTACCTACATAGCCGACTACTCGGACATGAGTTCAGATAGATCAATTCCAGAAAATGATTACAAAGGTTCTTCACTGTTCGTTATATGTAGGTTATCAGTTCTTCTCTCTACGTTTGAATTTCAAACTAAGCGAGAAAAACGAAGAAACGGTACTAGTATTCGGCCTGCAGGTTGGACTTAAAGTGACTGACCTTACAAGATTTTCTCCAGCATGGTACCCTCGACCACTGTATCCACCTTTCACTCCCGCAGTCTTCACAAACTGAGGCGATGCGTTTGCGCATATTATAAGAAGCCCAAGTAAAACCAGACGCATATTGATCTGAAAACAAAGAATTGGTGACATCCTTTAAGCAAATTTCCATATATACTGGAAACCAGAGGTTGTAATAGATGTAGAAACGGGATTTTAAAATGAAATACACATTCTAGCTGCCCCACTGCTAGCATTGCACGTCAATACAATCTAATTGACGGCATGGTTGGTGCAGTGGCTGATACAGTCGGCTGCTGCACTCCGGGTCGTGGGTTCGGTTCCCGCACGGAACAAATATTTGTATGATCTGCAGGTAGATGTTCCGGTCTGGGTGTATTGTGTGTGGAATTTGTGTCTGTAAACGCACCCACGACACATGAGAAATCCTAAAGTCTAGCAACGTTTTTTTTAAGAAAGAAAAAAGCAATGCATTGTAAAGCCTTCTTAGTAGCTGTGGTGTAGCTAAATGCCTTCCGTTGTTTCAATAACGGCCGAATTCCAAAATTCCACTCAATATTTACTATTCAAGATGTCTGTTGTCCTACAATTATAGTAGGTATCAGGAACAGGAGTTTCAGATAGTCGAGAGGGTCTTAAATATAGAATGGCGTTTCAGTTCGGCTCTAAGACATTTAAAAGTGTCTGTTAAGATCTAATTACTGATTTAATTATTCTATTCTGTCGTTAGCATATCTGGCATGCCATCTACCTTTTAATAAATAGGTACTTTTATTTTTAATTCCTGTGCTAATTCAAGTAGGTACGTATACGAGTATATCCCCAAATAGCTATGTCCCCAAGATTATAACAACCTATTCTGATCAGCTATGCTATTCTCTAAGGAAACAGCTTTGCGAGAAGCGCTGTCGCAGCGTCGAAACCCTGGTTTGATCGTCACTATATTACGTAAAGCTACACTAACGCTCAAGGCTGTGACGCCGTGAGTTGGAACTACATAATGTCAACTTGTCAAGTGGTTTTGTTTTTTGTTTACATTAGAAGCGTCGGCCAAGGAATCGTCATTCAGACTTAAAATTCGGCCAGTAAAAACGTTAGAATAACGATTTTTATGATTGGTATTTCACCAATTTGTTTAAATTACTTAAAAATAGATATATATTCTATTTTATAAACCTATAAAAGTCAGCTCAACTCAGTCGAGATTAACGATTATGTTATAAAGAAATTTGATTCAAGCTCTAACTCGTCTACGTAATAGTGACGGCTGGGCACAGCCTTGAGTTCGTCGACGAGCTTAAACGCGCTAATGAATACCTACTACCCTTTGACCCAGCGCTACGCCCTCAGTCGTTATTAAGGCCATCTCGACGACGAGCCCGTCGTAGTGTACAGCCACGAAATTGTTTCTTAGAGAATAGCACTGCAGTAGTGCTATTCTCTAAGCAACGCAACCTCCAACTCCACGGTGCCGCAGCTGCGAGTTACATTTATATCTTATTTACTTACTCTGCACACCTTACATGGCTGCAATGTTCTCAATGGTGTGTATAAGTCCGCCAACCCGCACAAAGCAGGCGTAGTGGACCTACCCTTTCTCATTGTGAGAAAAGGCCCGTGCCCAGCACTGGGATAGTAATGGGCTGATTATGTTATATGTTTTAATATTTTTATCGAGATCAGGGATCATAAGGAAATGACAAGGCACTGCCGCCCCGCAAATGACGACCTGTCACCTTTTGGGGGAATTTGCCAGTCCTCACCACGCTTGGTGTTGTGGTGGTGGTGGTTTGTGTTAGGTAATGCGACACAAAAGGCACATTCTTCTGATTTAGTTCCCCTTTTACGACATCCACGGGAAGAGATAGTGTGGTGTTATATTCTTAATCCGGGCACCACAATATCGCCTTGTAGTAAATTATGTGTCTTACGCAAGCGATGAAAATGCAAATAATGAAATATTTAAAATGGATAAATTCGTCAACCGTTCTGTATAAAATGTTCCTCAATACTCAATTTATTCATACTATGTACGTCTAATTAGAGTGAAATTTATTTGTGGGCTACAATCACTAAGTTATAGATATCGCGTTTAATAATAAACAAGTTGTAAGTTGACCTACAGTTGGCCTACTATCACGTGAGCGTTGACTGGCTGGTAGGTAATAAGATTGAAAAATAAGAAAGTTAGTTAAAGCTTCAGGTACAGCATAAACTGCAACAAGAGTTCGTAATAGACCCCAGATAGTTGTTCCCGGCTTGTTTGTTCGTGCATGTGAAACTTGTCTGTAAACTATACCCACGACACGGATGAAAAACTGGATTACTTAATCATCTACACCTGAAGATAGATTTCAAAAGCATTGCTAATTCAGTATCTAATATATATATTTTTTTATTACCCAACACAAACAATTATGTTTTTGTAATAATCAATAGACAAATTTGTTTTTGCCGAATTTTGATGCGAAAGCGAACGCAAATAAAGAAACCACGCCGCTGTATTAAAATCAATTTTTATTCGTGTTCAAATTGTAGTTTTTTTTTAGAATTAAAATTAATTATTTAGAAAAAATGGAAGTAACAATTACTTGGTTTTTAATAAACGCGATCCTATAAATGTACTGATTCTCCGCCTTGAAATAAAATTCACTATTTCATTAGATACCTATGAAACCATATACCGTGTGGTGTCCGGATTAAGAATATAGCACCACGCCATCTCCTCCCGTGGATGTCGTAAAAGGCGACTAAGGAAATCTAAACTAGAGGGATGGGCAGCAGCGTCCCTTTTGTGAACCGGTAACCATACTGCGCTTCACAATCCGCCTGCCATGCGTGTTGCAAAAATGATGACACAGTTGTGAAAATCTATGGGGGAGGCCTTTGTTCGGCAGTGGACGTATAAATGGCCGATATGATGATGAAACCAGCTCATCCCGTGGGTGTCGTCAAAGGCTACTATGGAATTAGCCAGAGGATGTCAAAGTCAAAGTCAAAGTCAAATATTTTTTATTTCAAATAAACCAATTACTGGCACTTATGAAACGTCAGAATTTAAATTGCTCGGTTCCAATTAGTTGATCCTATGGAGAAGAACCGGTAAGAAACTCCATGGATACTCTTTTAAAATAATTGAGGTTACAATATTGAATTATATAGTTAAGTTATTACACAAATTATTAGATATCACATAAATGTTTTTAAGGCTTTATCAACACATTGCTGAAATATACATATAGCAGCTATACAGTACAAAGAGCACCTCACATATAATTGGTTACCAGGGAAGCCACATGTGCAGAAAGTAGCTAACGCCATATGTCCCTATCGTCAACATAGTCCCTAACCCTATATGGGCACCAGCGTCCTTCGAATACATTAACAACTCAACTGCGATCGCCAACCCGCCTGCCAATTATGGCAAAACTCCCCAATGAGCACACAATACACCCGTATTGGTTGTTGTAGCGATCTTTAGGGGAGGCCTGTGTCCAGCGGTGGACTTTATTCGGCCGAAATGGTGATAATGATGACCCTATAGGAATGTTAATTATCTATCGTATTCCCATATTGTTGAACAGACACTTCACCTACACGCTATCTGTTTGTATAATATGTGATATATGTGTTTAAAATTAATAAGTATGAACTTGACTTACCGACTTATCTCGCTTGTTGTTTCACCAAGACCTCGTGTCACACTGACGTTATAATTAGCACAATATTATACTAGGACAACTAGGCATGACTCTTAATCAATCATTGGGTTCTGTATTATAATTATCGCATCATAAATTATTTCACGCTTTACGGAAAAAACTGCAATCGCGACCCTATTCTGATCTAATTACGGGTCAAAAACAGAAGACAAAAATCGTTGCCGCGATGACAGTTTGTTTAGTTTAGTGTTCATCTGGTTTAGTAACATTCTTTAGGGGCAAGCAATATCTCATGCCGTGTGGTGCCGGCTTAGAATACCACAACCCCATCTCCTCCCGTGGGTGTCGTAAAAGTCGACAAAGGGATTAGCCGGAGGATGGGCAGCAGCGTCCTTCGAATACACTAACAACTCAATTGCGATCGGCAACCCGTCTGCCAAGCGTGGCGATTATGGCAAAACCCCCTCAATGAGGCCACAACACACCCATATCGGTCGTTGTGGTGATCTTTGCTCTCCCAAGTCCCACTCCCTGTGTCCACCAGTCGACTTCATTCGGCCGAAGTGATATCTCATGACATAGCAAGCTTCTATAATTATAACTATGAATATAAAGCAAAGTCGTGCGAGTCACCGATTTTTCCCACACAAAAGGGACAATGGGAACGAACATTTACTTCCTCTTCTTACCGTAGTAAGCGCAACGGCAAAGGCCTTATCGTTGTTCTTCTTTGGCTTGTTCTGACTGCAGAGGATTAGAACCAAATATAACATTCTCCAAGCTGTATTTTCTTCCTTAGTATGGATATGCTGTCTTCGATAGCCATATTATCACGTTTTACAATGTTAACAACGCTATAAACGTCTATATGCATTTAAATACTTATATTATATATACGGAACAGAGACGTGGATGGAATAGAGACGTGGTCACTCACTGTGGGCCTCAAAAGAAAGCTCAAGGTCACTCAGCGAGCTATGAAGAGAATTATGATTGGTATTTGGCTACTAAACAACCACATTGTTGTGTGACCACACCATTTTTAAACACGTTTTAGTGTTATTGTGTGTACGTGTTCGGTGACAATACTAGATTTTAGAAAAACATGATAGTTACCTACAGTATTTACGTGGTGTATTGCGCTTTATATGAAAACGGAAACTAGAATTATATAAATTAATTTTGAATATGTATAAAATAACGGTTGATATTAAATTTCGTAATTTGCTAAAACGCATCATTGCAACCTGTAGATTTACCTAATTTAATATTTTCCATTAGCAAAATGTGGCGACATCTACATCGCCAGCAATACAACTACAACTTACAACGACATCTACTTGACTATTAAATGCAAATTTCCGATGACGTCAAAGAATCCTAAATCACGCTATTAAAGTATTCGCGCAACGCCGCATATATATAGTCGTCCAATATCAACCGTTGGGCTTCGGCCCGCCAGGCATACCATCAGCCTGGCTGGAAGATCCTCCCTTTTCTACGGAGGAACATCACACCTTGTCCCCCATAAAAATAAGACTCTATATATACATACCTACGCATTTAAATACTTTAATTTTCGCACAAAACCTTTAGGCTGTTGGGTAATTTGACATGTGTTCTTCCTGAATCATCATCATGAGATCATGTCAGCCAAAGGAAGGAGGATGGGAGATTGTGTCTTGAGGGGGGGTAGTCATCAGTATCCTCCTGAGCTGAGCTATCCATCAGCCAAATGTAATAATGCGGTTATGAATTTTCATTCACGACCGTTTAATGCAAAGGTATTGGAAGAAAGGTGATACGCCATATATTCAAAATGCTTTCCGACATGCCCGGATTGTGCATATCGCGGTGGCGCGGTTACGCTCCCGGACCACTTCTCCTTATTTCCTATTTCTATGGTTTAGTGTCATCATTCCGGCCGAATGAAGTCCACTGCTGGACACAGGCCTCCCCGAAAGATACCACAACGACCGATATAGATGTGTTGTGGGTTCAGTGGGGGTTTAGCCATAATCGCCACGCCTGGCAGACGGGTTGGCGATCGCAGTTGAGTTGTTAATGTACTCGAAGGACGCTGCTGCCCATCCCCCGACTAATCCCTTAGTCGCCTTTTACGACACCCACGGGAGGAGATGGTGTGGTGGTATTCTAAGCCAGCACCACACGGCATAGCATGGTGTATGATTGGTTGACTTAGCCTCCTCATATACAGCAGTGGACGTCCACACTGTCATACCAGAATGTTATTCCCAAAACTGTTGGATATAGCTGACCACAGACCCAATATCAACAATAATCTCTGAAGTTCTTGACATGAGACACCAAGGGAGGCCCAGATTAAAATCCTGGATCCGCTCTTGCAGCCAAGAGCGTGTGGAACACTGAAAAAATCGGGGAAATTTGAAAAATGATGGCACCCGGCATATAATGTCGTTTATGAGCAGGTCTTTGTTCAGCAGTGGACGACTTTTGGCTGTTAAGATGATTGATACTTCATCATTTCGGCCGAATGAAGTCCACTGCTGGACACAGACCTCCCCCAATGATCACCACAATGACCGATATGTGTGTTTTGTGGGCTCATTGGAGGGTTTTGCCATAATCGCCACGCTTGGCAGACGGGTTGGCGATCGCAGTTGAGTTGTTAATGTACTCGAAGGACGCTGCTGCCCATCCTTCGGCTAATCCCTTAGTCGACTTTTACGACACCCCCGGGAGGAGATGGGGTGGTGGTATTCTGAGCCGGCACCACACGGCGTACTATTGATACTTGTTTGGGGAATAGTTTGCGGTGACATGGCATTCATTAGGTAAACATTGAACGTTTCTGTTTAATAATAGACACTATGTATGTGTAGGTATAACAGAGTATTTGCAATATTTTACCACTGACTCCAAATTCCGCTGATATCATGTGTCGGAAACGACGAGATAGTGCAAATTGTTTTGCAACATACTTCAATGAATTTAAAACAAAAATATTGGGAATAGATACTAATTATAAAAGATTTTTTTTGCCGTGTGGTGCCGGCTCAGAATGCCACCACCCCATTTCATCCCGTGGGTGTCGTAAAAGTCGACTAAGGGATTAACCGGAGGATGGGCAGCAGTGTCCTTCGAGTACATTAACAACTCAACTGCGATCGCCAACCCGTCTGCCAAGCGTGGAGATTATGGCAAGACCCCCCAATGAGCACACAACACACCCATATCGGTCGTTGTGATGATCTTTGTGGGAGGCCTGTGTCCAGCAGTGGACTTCATTCGGCCGAAATGATGAGAATATTAAAAAAGATTTACGGTTTACAGTTAAATTACGACATCTTTCAAAATACTCTTCACCAGTGTCTTTTAAACGGATTATATCGCGTATATTTCAGATTTTTGTTTTACTAACAAATTTTTGATTAAAATTGTTCGGTACATATGATAAAATAATTTAAAAAAATCTGTAACGACGCCTGCCACCTCAGTCATCCTGCGACCATGAATGCTGCAAAGTGTTCGAAACTTCAGGAAATACAACAATCTAAATAGGGTACTTTAAAAATGGAAAACATTTTAAGGCTAGGCTCTAATCGAGCTCTAGTGTGATCATACGAGGACCTGGAGCCTCCCTTAGGTGCCGAAGATGACCGCTCCAGTGGTTTTAGCCGGTAGGAGTCCGGCATACCCCTTCGCCCTTCCCCGGGGCGAAAGAAGTTCATGAAGAATTTCCACTGGGCACCAATAAAAAAAAGGCTAATAGAATGGTATAGAATTCATTTCAAATATCAAGAATCGGTTTTAACTGATAATAAATAAATACTAGCGAAAGATTTTCTGTACACTGTATTATTTTATAAAATAAAGGATGATATTATATTTTGTTTTTGCATAACCGCGTCATTGCAACCGTCTATTGTACAATTACTTTTAATATAATTTATTTTTCTAAAAGTCATTATTCTACTGTGTACACCAGTATATATTCTATTCTATAGATCTCTTTAGATTTTCCATTACTAAAGTAAGACCCTATATATAGCGCGATATAATCTGTTAAAAGTGTTTTAGTATAATGTGTAAACACCCGAATTTCAGCCAAGAGACGTCGACTGCCTCAATAGCCTTCATTATACACCGGTAACATGCATTGTGTCGTAATTATGTATGGTGTTTTTTTTTTAGAAAAAACATTTTCCCACATTAGGATTTCGCCTGTGTCGTGGGTGCGTTTACAGACATGAATATTCCACATACAATACACCCAAACCCGGAACAACTACCTGCAGATCATACAAATATTTGTTCCGTTCGGGAATCGAAACCCACGGCCCGGAGCGTAACAGCCAACTGTAGTAGTAGTCAGTCACTTTTTGTCAGTACTCACCACGCCTGGCTGACGCCGCTATATCACAGCGCACAGGGACGCTTCGGCGGCCTTTATAGTCCCCTTGGTAACCGCATCACAGTCACCCTCTCCGAGATGTGCCCATAAGCGTAGCACCAGTGGGCGGCTCTAGTGTGATCATACGAGGACCTGGAGCCTACCTTAGGTGCCGAAGATGACCGCCCCAGTGGTTTTAGCCGGTACGACGGACGGACGGTAGGACGGCATGTTCCTTCATGATGAATTTCCACTGAGTCCAATTATAAATAAAAAATGCAGGTTGGTGAGCGTAGAATGGCTACTGTTCCACAGAAGGACGCTACTGCTCATCGGTCTAGCTTAGAATCCCGCAGGGCCTAAATTAATAATGAATCTAATCCAAAATAATCCGATTGAAGATTTTGAAATTCCTCCATTGTTGTGTTAGGATCATAATTAACACTAAAACATACCCGTAATCCGAAATCCAAAGATTCCAAAGATTTCGGATTAGATTGAATATTAATTTCGGCCGTTAGTCGCCTTTTACGCAATCCGCTGGAGGAGACGAAGTGGTGACGTGCTATATATAGCTATATTGTCAACTGTGCTAATGAATTAGCCCAATAAAAGCAGTCATTACGACACCCATGTTCAGCAAATAACTTTTATAGGTTGATAATGATGATAATCATCAGCAGCTTCTTATCTTGGCCTTGTGTTCCAGTCTAACCAGGGCCCTACTCGCTACGCTATATGAAATAGTTCCACAAACAGAACACGTTATTTTACAGTATGGTGTTATGTTAATAATAATAAAAATATAAACCCGTGTAACAGAGAGACATAATAAATAATAATAATAAAACCCCTCTGGGCAAACGTTATCTCACCATGGGATAAGGTAATCCTGGAGGGCAGATTAAAGTAGCTGCTTGATTTCTTCATACCTTATGATAAAAAAAAAAGTACATCATAAGAAAAAAAAAAAAAAAGTATATTAAGTAGCTTACAGAACGCAGGGCAGTTTGTGGCGAGCTGAATGTGAGTGGCGACACTGCGTACCCGAATGCTCCAGAGAGTCGGTCAGGGCCTCGTCTCCGCTTGCCTTTATTGGTTGGTTGGAGTGGTACCCCATGAGTGCCCGTAGGATTTTCAACTCTGGCTTGCCTTAGTTGGCCGATCAGAGAGGGGCCGCCAGAGCTACATGCTCGGGGGTGGAAGTGTCTAATGGCGTAATAACGGGGAAACCCGCTCCGAATCTTCGAGACGCGCGATGGTGAAACCGGTGCCGCACCTCTCTACACCCCTAGCCGCTCACACCGGTGTTGCTCCTTGTCGCCTGTAGCGGTGGCCATTTAGGGGGCCCATCTTGTGAGTGGCGAGTCACCGTCTGCCACAGAATTTCACTTTCAAGGTTGAAAGGCAGACGCCGTTGTTTCCGTTTTTCTTAGTATTAAATCCATTTAGCACCCATTGCAATAGACCTTATAATTGTAGTTTCCATCTTATACAATAGTTTTACACCTCCGGGGACAATCCGAGACTGCATTTTATAGTGTAGCCATGGAGAGTTACCGGTTAGTGTCCCATTACATTTTAGATTAAAATTCTCTAAAGGGCCTCTGCGTGTTGGACCCATGTCCCCGCGTAAGCCCGTGAAAGGACCGGGTTCCCCCTTACAGGGGATATAAACCCGTGTAATAGAGATACATGTAGATAATAATAAATATATCTTTATTCAAGTAACATTGACTCAAAAAGGTTAGTAGTACTTACGCCTATGTTAGTTTTTTTTTTCTTTTTCTAAACATGGTTATGTGAATGACTGTTGCCTCATCCCGTGTGAGATGGCGCAGCAGCGATTCACGTATGTGCAGTCCAACCTGTTTACAATCATGGTCAGGATACTGTTAGTTTTTTTTTCTTTTTCTAAACATGGTTATGTGAATGACTGTTGCCTCATCCCGTGTGAGATGGCGCAGCAGCGATTCACGTATGTGCAGTCCAACCTGTTTACAATCATGGTCAGGATACTGTTAGTTTTTTTTTCTTTTTCTAAACATGGTTATGTGAATGACTGTTGCCTCATCCCGTGTGAGATGGCGCAGCAGCGATTCACGTATGTGCAGTCCAACCTGTTTACAATCATGGTCAGGATACTGTTAGTTTTTTTTTCTTTTTCTAAACATGGTTATGTGAATGACTGTTGCCTCATCCCGTGTGAGATGGCGCAGCAGCGATTCACGTATGTGCAGTCCAACCTGTTTACAATCATGGTCAGGATACTGTTAGTTTTTTTTTCTTTTTCTAAACATGGTTATGTGAATGACTGTTGCCTCATCCCGTGTGAGATGGCGCAGCAGCGATTCACGTATGTGCAGTCCAACCTGTTTACAATCATGGTCAGGATACTGTTAGTTTTTTTTTCTTTTTCTAAACATGGTTATGTGAATGACTGTTGCCTCATCCCGTGTGAGATGGCGCAGCAGCGATTCACGTATGTGTAGTCCAACCTGTTTACAATCATGGTCAGGATACTGTTAGTTTTTTTTTCTTTTTCTAAACATGGTTATGTGAATGACTGTTGCCTCATCCCGTGTGAGATGGCGCAGCAGCGATTCACGTATGTGCAGTCCAACCTGTTTACAATCATGGTCTGTTAGAACTACCCCGCATCCTGAGCACCAGCACCGTGTTGATCAACGTCGATTATAGACCGTTCAACATCGGAATTAATAATCATTCTAATCCAAAATCTTTGGATTTCGGATTACGGATATGTCTGTTTTTTGTAGTGTGATCGTAATACAACAACGGATGAAGTTCAAAATCTTAAACCTAAAGATTTTGGATTCGATTGATCGATCTGCTATCGACTGAGCATCGAGCGACGTGCAACATACGACATTCATTCGGATTTATATTGGACATACCGATCTGTTTTGCTCGCCTGATCTGCTGGTATATATATATTTGTTGTTTAGTCATATCGGAGGCCTTTGGGTCAATAAGCAAACGAACAATATCGGTGAGTTGCTAGTTAAAATTGTGGTCGATAAATGAGGCTTGTGTAAATGAAAAAACTTTTTAACAAAAGAAATACCGACTTCAAAAACCCTACACGATATAAAAAATTTAAAACCACTGCAAAGGGAAAGAAAACGTTATTGATGAAGCCATTTATGGGGCCAGGTTTATAGTATAACTTCTCGTTGATCTGCATGAACCATGAGTAGGGCATACCTGGCTCCGCCCGACTATTTAAATGTAAGAACTTTTTCCAATTTGGTATCAGTATTTAACACTAAAAATAAGAATGACTCAAATCGGCTCTCTGAGCTGGAACGAATCGAAACAATTAAGACATCATCTAGATAAACGCAGTCGAATGAACCTGTTTATTGAAGCTGGTTAAAAAAGCTACTGAATCAAATATGATAAAATTATGAAATTTATATGGGATGAACTTGAAAGCATTTTGCATCAGTTAAAAAAGAATTGCTCAAATCGGTCTACTTATCTCGGAGTAATCGATGTACAACACAAATCGATCATCGCATCGAATTGAGAACCTCCTTTATGAAGTCTGTTAAAAACGGTATTATACCACTTTTAAACGTCCACTGCTGATCTTTGTAGACCTCAAACAGTGAAACGTTCATGACTATACTGCCATGAGTATTCATCATCTTCATTATATCAGCCAAAAGATTTCCGACGACGATTACATGCCGTGTGTCATCTTTTTGGGGGGAATTTTCCAGTACGCCCTTCCCCGGAGTGAAGGTAGTTCATGAAGAATTTCCACTGGACCAATAAAAAAAGGCGGGTTTGTCAGCACAGAATGGCTGTTCCACAGAATGGACACTGCCTCCCATCCCTCTGGCTTAAATCCCCGCAGTCGACTTTTACGACATCCACTGGAAGAGATTGAGTGGTGCTATATTCTCCTACATCCGGGATACCACAGGGTTCAGTTAATATTGCCACTTACGTAATTTTATTTTGATTATATTTTACACTGTATAAAAAAATCTGAGAACTAGAATCTTTTTTAATGACTCTATATAGTTATAATTAATTAGTTGACGAACTAGCAGTACTTAGTAAAGTAGAAGACTCATGTGGCCTGACGCGGCATCTGTGAAATTTAAATTCAGTTCTATTGCAATTATTCCGACTGCATGTAGTCGTTATAACCGCACGCCTACAGCAAGCCCACTGCACAGTAGGACGACTGTTTCGATGTAGTTATGTCAACTGCAATAACCACATCCAAACTGTAGTGAATTAAGTATGCAGCTGGCTTGTAGTCCGTGTGCACGCAACGCAGACAGTGTGCACTGGCCCCAATCTAAAAGGGTTAGTCGGCAAAACGGGAATACAAATTACAATGACATTCATGAAGTCGTAAGTACCATCAAGGCCGCGCCAAAAATGTGTGCCATTTATAACACTCGTGTCATATTTTTTTGAATGGCAAAAGCCCCCCCATTTTCCCAACCACTACAACTCCTGTAAGCCAGGATCTACAATGGCGAACACCGGAAAGAACACCCACCAATGAAGCTCGGTGTGTCCCAGAGAAATGAATAACTGGTAAAGGTTGACTGGTAGAGAATATATGCCATATTGCATTAAGTCCGCCTTGTGTACCATCATTGTGCATTAAAGTATACATAAATAAACTGTCTTGGAACCCGCAACGAAAATAATCACAAAAGAAAAAGGAGGAGTAGGAAAGAATATACGTTCCACTTCCCTCCGTAGCAAGCAGGAGACAGAGAAAAACGATAGGCCATAGGCACAATAAATGGGAGTGTACAACTAGGATAAACCTAGTTGCCCGTGGTGGGTACAAAAATGTTTATAAATATTTAATTACGGGTCCTATGTTGTGAGCTATTGTGACTGATTCCAATAGTAGGTATGGCATAACGCCTGAACGCACGGAAATTCGTCCTAGTTGCAACAAGGTCTGTATAGTAAACAACTCCGGATGTAACTTGCAAGCTGTCAAACATAATATTGCGTTCATCTTGCCAAAGAATACACTCCCACATGATATGACGTGCACTGTTCATATTCACAGTCCGGTGTTGAACATTTGCAGAATGGTGAGGCAACAAGCTTGAAACTAAATAATGAGCATGATCAACTTCCAACCATGAACTCGTGCCATATAAGTGACATCCTTAGACTTATCTGATGCAGCTGAATATCACATTTAAGCCTAAAGGCTTTTTAACTTTAAGGAACTTCATTCCCAAACCAACGGAAACATTCCGTGACAGCAATAAAATGTATTTGTTACTATGTCCTCTTTTTTAAATCAGTATATACAGTAAATTGTTGTCACGGATAATAGATGTCATTGTTATTGAATTATTAAAACAAACTAAGACACACACAGCTATCAGCTTCTTATCACTCACCCGAGTCATAAAAGTCAGATCAGGGTTATTGCGGTAGCCGAGGACTTGGTAACCTTTTACTACCTAGGTACCTGAGCAGTTATAAGTACGGTTAAACATGTAACCTTGTATGTAACACATAAGCTGGTTTCCGAAAGAAAATAATTGTGATTATTTTTGACCTACAAGTAGTAATGCGTTTGCGCAATAGTTGCAAAGGTTCTCGAGTGGAGACCGCGCACCGGAATACGCAGTGTGGGACGACCTCCAATGAGGACGGACGACCAGGAAGGTCACTGGGAGCCGTCGGACGAGGGCGGCATGTAGCCGCTCGCTGTGGAAATCTAAGGGGGAGACCTTTGTTCAGCAGTGGACGTCCTGTGGCTGATATGATGATGATGACGATGAAAATTTGTAATAAGTACACACTCTATTGACAAAAACAAGAAGTTATTAGAATATTATGATACATTTAATCTCCTATATTCCGAGAAATCGGTTTCTACACAAAACATAGGATGTTATTTGATAGCAGTAATACCCACGCACTTTAACCCCGATAAAGTTTATCTCAATAAACTGTTTCCTCGAAACTTGCAGTGGTCGTCTTACAAACATAATAACGAGATTTTCCTCATAATTTGTATTCACAGAAAACATAGGAAAAGGTTTGATTAAAACTTTATTTATTGATATTTCTAATACATCCGTTTATTAGATTATAATTCACACAAAAAATCTTTGGTAGTTTTATTACACATTAAAACGTACATACAACGCCATCTATTACAACAGTTTGGAACTACTCACTAAATTACGAACACTGGTGACATAAACATTGCGGTCATAATTCAGTTACGGCCTCCCCATTCATGTTCATAATTTCAATAGCATGTTCAGATGGTGGCCTCCAACAAGGAATCTCTGCATACAGTGGTTCTGATGTCGTATTATCTATTACATCCAGTTTGGCCTCACACTTCAACGCTTCTATCGCGGACTCAGTTACGCTAGTTCGAAATTGACGTAGTTCGTTACATTCGTTCATAGATGGCGCAATTGAGGAACGAGTTCGTAATGTTTCGAAATCATGGCTCCTCCTTGGTAAATGATCGTAATGACATTCTAAAATACCTGAAAGTAATAAACTCATTTAAAGAAAACAAGAAAGTTATTTTTAGATTCACGCTATTGTATTTATGTATTTCCTACCTCTGAAATTTTCCAACATTATAGGAGAAATAGTTTGAACAACGACTGGTCTCATGAACTGTTTTAAATTCCGATCCAACGTTGATATTGGTTGGTAGTGACATTTTTCTGAACTGGGTGGATCTAAAAAAAAATCAATCAATAAATAAAATGTAAAAAGAGATGTGGCCCATGAGGGGATCGAACCCGCGACCTTCGCGTTATTAGCACGACGCTCTAACCAACTGAGCTAATGGGCCGATGACAAGTACTGTGAAATTAAGGTTCAAATTTCGTTTTAACTGACTGCAAGTTTTTAGTTCGGTGCGTATTTTTTTTTATAAGTAAGTACACAGTTTTCTCCAGGATTTCTGGACTGATTTATGTGATTATTTTTTCCTGATTTTAATTTCACTAACAATACAGTCGTCCGTTACAATATATCATTGCTATGACATGTTATCGTCAACATAATTATCATGTATACTTTATATTTAACGCTCATCATATCAGCCAAAAGATGTCCACAGCTGAACAAAGGCCTCCCACATAGACAAACAGTTACGCATGTAGCACGAACTGCATAGTTCGTCGTCATTTTGGGCGGGATTTGCCAATTCTCACCACGTTGGCAGGCGGAATGGCGAGTGCCGAAACGCTGCTGTTCCACAGAATGGACGCTGCTGCCCATCCCTCTGATTTAGCTTCCATTAGTCGCCTTTTAGCCTTTTAATACATCCATGGGAGGAGATAGAGTGGTGCTGTATTTGTAATCCAGACATCACACGGAAGTTTTACGCTCATTGAGAGCGAATGTCAATAAAATAATAGTTGCACACATTATTTGTCCACACGGAAATTGTACGCTCATTGAGAGCGATGTGCACCTTTATTTTCATAACTGTCCTTAGGCAGGTAGCATACGACATACTATAGTTTTTACGAATGGTCACCCAGTGGTCGACATTCGACCGTAATACATTATATTTTTAAATTTGTTTAATGCATTATTTTAACACATAATTATACATAAATTTTAACTTTCTGCACTCATCCTCCGTATGGACGTTAACTATGCCAAATCTCCCACTCCTCCGTACGCGCAATGTGCTTAAAAAGAAGTACAAAGTTATATAAAATAACTACCAAATCATAGATGTATCAACAGTTCTCTGTACATCACCAACTTGCAGTCCTATCTTAAGTCGCCTCTCGTACTTTGCTGTGCCCTGCAGGATCTTTGCTCACGTAGTTTTTAGGTCTACTGTCAGTTATGGCACGGTTGGTGCAGTGATATAGTCGGCTGCTGCGCACGGGTCGTGTGTTCGACTCCCGCACGGAACAAATATTTGTACGATCTGCAGGTAGTTATTCCGGGTCTGGGTGTATTTGTGTCTGTAAACGCATCCACGACACAACACAGAAGAAAGCCTAGTGTGGGGCAAAGTTTAAAAATAACACATCCGTTCGAAAACGTCCACTGCAGAACAAGGGCCCAGGTCCCAATCACCAAGCTTGGCCGACGGATTGGTGACCGCAGTTATGTTATTATTAGCGCACGGGAGGATGCTAGTGCACATCTTCATGATATCAAATCTTAGTTGCCTTTACGGTGCCATGGGTGGAGAGGGATCGTCTATTGTTTGTCGGGAACCACACGGAACACTGTCTGTTATAATATTATTACAGTATAAATAAATTTCTAAATTATTATAATTTTACATCTATATAATGCGACATTTAATTTATAATCTTTATTTTATTGACATATTAATTTATGATTAATTTCTCTTAATATTATTTTTATCTCTTTTTTAAATTAATTATTTACATATTTTATTATATTAAGAATCATATTTGTTATAATTAATGCGGCGTATGCATTAATTATAACAAATTTCTCAGGCAGATTTTAGTGGAACAAATATTAACCTCTGATATTGTCATACCCAAAATAAATATTATAGATTTTTATCCTAGAGGCACTTTCTACCACTAAAGATTTTAGTTTGGTACTACATTGTAAAACGAAAAGAAATTATATATTTACTGTGCAGGATTGGCCGTATGGTGCCAGCTAAAAATACCACCACCCTATCTCATCCCGTGGGTATCGTTAAAAGCGACTATGGAATTAGCCGTAGGATGGGCAACAGCGTCCTTTGAGTACATTTACAACGCAACTGCGATCGCCAACCCGTCCGTCAAGCGTGGCGATTATGGCAAAACCCCAACACAAACCCATACTGGTCGTTGTGGCAATCTTCGGGGGAGCAGCAGTCGATCTTTTTCGGCTGAAATGATGATGATGATGATAATGAAACAGGATTATCAAACCACGATATCAAAAAACAATGCCCCACACCAGAGTCTGTATATATCTGTATCGTACATGCGCAAACACCCAGATCCGAAACAACTACCTGCAGATCATACAAATATTTGTTCCGTGCGGGGATCGAACCCGCGTAAGGCAGAAAGCCAATCGTTTAACTACTGCGCCAACCGTGCCGTCAAACTTTGACATGTACTTTTTATAAGTCAGATGGCGCCGGCATTTTATAGCTGACTACCTCGAGAAGAAACAAACTAAGGATCACGATTTTAAAGTACACATTTCTCATGAAGAAACAAAATATACCATGAAAGCAATGTCTGTCTGAATTGGCCTTTTGAGAGAATCTACATATTAGTTTAAACTGACCTGTCCGGACGGGTAGAACAACCATATTTTAGAAACCTCAACGCTCAATCGTTAGGTTAGGGTTCAATTTAATAACAATGGTTGATACGCTGAAACTTACCTGGTAACGGTGTATGAAAAATGCTTCTTACATATGGCGGCGGCACATCGTTATTATCAATCATCACTTGCATTCTTATATCGTTAATCTTCCTCACATCCTCATATCTTGGCTTTTTACATCTCTCTACCATCACAATGATCACAGCTACGGTGATGACAGCCATCATCACTCCTCCCGCTATACTTATCACCGATATCAAGTCTACTGATGACCTTTCCGTCGCTTTATCCCCCATAACTGCTGTTATATGTTCAGGCTCTGTCAAAATATGAAATTCCTCGTCATCTGTCGGCCCATCAGTTGTGATTTTAGTTAGACTTTTAGTAACGTTAGCCTTTTTAGATTCCATTTCAATTATTGTTGGTGGATTAGTAGTTTTATAATTTTTTGTACTGAATGTTGCTTTTTTAGACGTTATATGTTTTATAATGTGTTTTGTTGTTTGTTCTGTTGAAGATTGTGTTGCACTTGAAGTATTAAAAGGTCTAATAGTAGAATTTGTAAGTAAATCATTCTGTTTTGGCGTAGTTCGTATATCATTAGAAGAAGTATCTATGACAGAAGTAGAAACATTCTTGTTAATATCAGTCGCCATGCTGTTAGTTCTATTAATGTGGGATATAGTTTTTGTGACTTCCAAAGATTTTGTTACTAAAGAAGCCATTTGAGTTGAAGATGGTAAGGTTACTGAAGTGCTTGATACCAGCGACACATTTAAAAAGTATGTTGTAGACAATAAGTCTTTTCTTGACAGTGGCTTCAACTTAATGGGTGGTGTTGAAGATTCAGTCAATATTGGCTTTGTTAATTCGTGTTCCGTTTTATTGTGTGACTGAATAGTTGGACTATTCTTTGTGGATTTGTATGCCGAAGTAAAAGCAATCTTTTTGAATGTTGAATAGGATACCGATGTTGGTATTATAGATACAATTATCGTCTTTGGTGTAGTTATTGCTGGTGTCATTTCTTTATTATTAACACTTCTGTATCTTGGAAATTCATGAGTAGTTTTTACCAATGATGATTCACCTTTTTGCGCTGGTCTAATCCAAATTTCCTTTGGTTTGAATTTGGCTGTGGTAGGAAGTATTCTTGCTGTCGTTTCTTTACTTGTAGTCTCTTTTTTTAATACAGGAGTTGTTGAAGGTATTGTTGTCTTTGGCATCTCAGTCATAGTAAGAATTTCAACAGGTTTCTGTTGTATGTTGACAGTTGGTGCAGTCTTTATTACTGCAAGTGGTTCAGTAGCTTTAATAGCTTCAACGGCTTCAGTTGTATCATATACTGGTTCACTGTTAATTTTCAGCTGGATTTTTTCAGTGGTAGGATTATCAGGTTTTGAAAAACTAGTTGTAACGAATGTTATATTATCATACATTGGAACTATTTCAGGAATGTGTATAGAATTGAGTAAAGGTATAATTTTTTCAGTTTTCTCTCGATTTTCTGTAGTTATTGTTTGTGAAGTCCTCGACATAACTGTTGTAGTGAAATTATTTCTTGTAGGTGGACTAGTATCGGTCGAGAAATTAGTTATAGAATTGATTGTAGTTGAAGGAATAGTAACAATACTGGAAGAAGTCATAACTATTGAAATAGGAGTAGTAACTGTAGTTCTAAGACTTGTGGTCGTATTTCTGGAAGTTGTTAATGTAGTTCCAGGCATCGTTATCGCTATGATACTAGGAGTCCTTACTGTAGTACTACTAGCGGTTACTTTAGGTGAAGTATTAGGAGTTGTAGTTTTAGTAGGCAGTGTTGTTAGTAGTTCTTCTAACGATGGTGCTGCTGTCGTTGAAGGCATGCTCGAATCGCAACTGTAAAACAAAATAGGAAACATGTTTATGTTCAATTTTAATTCACGTGACAGGAATTGGAGCTAAAACGAATCTATTAACTATTATATGTAACGAATTGGTAAGCTGTAAGTATCAGTAGTGCGAAGGATATTGCTGGACATTCGTATGGAGTTATACTTACTTTACCCACTTTTTACGAAACCCACAGGAAGTCTAGGGCATACGGCACCCAATAATATGCAATCTTCTCCAAATAGTCGGCCATCAGATTGGTAATGACTATCTTAACATCCCATAATCCACTTTTGTTGTTATATGTTGTTGTTGTCAACGTTGGTTTTCCAATAACCACTACAATGAAGGATCATGAGGTTAATGGGCACCTATTCTTCGAGAAACAGACATTACTGTTCGGAACATTAGCCAATGTGCCGAGTTGTGTATTGATCTGTCGAGCTGCATTGTCTGTGCATATCATGTGGACAAGTAAAATCTTATCTAATTATAATAAAGTGGCAACCCACCTCTCACCTTGCCATCCGTCCAAGCACTCGCATTCACCCGTGACTGGTGAACAGAAGCCATTTTTACATCGTTTACATTCGTGGACACAGTTTGGACCCCATTTGTTGTCTGGACAATCTGGAAATATGGTTTTATGGTCAGAGCGACCTTATTTATGTGGAATTTAGGTTAATTTGCTTTCATTTATCGAGGATGGATTATAGTAAAATACACTAAAGCAATGAAATTAAGGATTTTGACAATCTACACTTATACTACAGTTATTTGAAGTGCGTGTTTCAGTAATAATGTCTTACGAGACAATTTTAATGGGTACGGTTCTTAAACAGAAGACACCCAACTCCAATACCAAAGCATTATCGTAAGTACATTACACAAAGTATTGTCTTAGGTTTTCGCGATTATTACACATTATAATACAACAATTTTAAACGGATTAAGTCGCGTGTATTATTGATTTTTCAACATCAAGACACTGTGAGTGATTAACACAGTAATCAGCATCGAAACAATTTTTGATTAGTTTTGTACGGTAGATAAAATAACTTTTTAAATCTGTAACGACGCTTGTCACCTTAGTCATCCTGCGACCACGAACCCTGCAAAGTGTTCGAAACGTCAGGAAAAACGAAAATCAATAATACACGCGACTTAATCCGTTTAATTATTTTTATTTAATTTAATTATTTATTAATGCCGTGTGGTGCCGGCTCAGAATACCACCACCCCATCTCCTCTCGTGGGTGTCGTAAAAGTCGACTAAGGGATTAGCCGGAGGATGGGCAGCAGCGTCCTTCGAGTACATTAACAACTCAACTGCGATCGCCAACCCGTCTGACAAGCGTGGCGATTATGGCAAAACCCCCCCAATGAGCCCACAACACACCCATGTCGGTCATAGTGGTGATCTTTGGGGGAGGCCTGTGTCCAGCAGTGGACTTCATTCGGCTGAAATGATGATGACATTACACATAACATCGCAGGGGCTTGTTTCGTCCGGAACCGTGAGATTACTAAAATTGATACACATTACTGCGCGAACAATTGGCCCACGAGCTTACCGTGTAAGGCGCTTCAGTAAATGTTTCATTACATTCTCCTTCGATTGGCCTTTTTGTTATAAGGTTTTTAACTTTTTTGTCAAACAATAATTTTGTCTAGAGTTGTCAAGAGTTCAGGCAAATTTTAAAATGTAAAGAGCTTCTTTGGTTTGTTTTTTTTTTTCACATATTTAAGTGGACTTATTACAGAGTGCATACTCTAAAGGTCTACCTATTTTGCATCATTGAGATAAGCACTGCTACTACATTTAACGTTACCTTCCGAGCACCCGGGCCCCGTCTTCCCGTTAGGGCAAATGGGGACACAAGTAACGTCACTCATCTTATACCCCGGACAGCACACCGCCACCTCTGCTGTCCTTTCTTCTGTCTGTAACATTTAAAGCATAGGTATCACCATATCATTCCGTAGACGTAAACGACCGCTGCAATAAACGTCCATAAAGCAATACGGTGATAAACACCAGGGCTGGTTAGTGAATTAGTATTCGAAGTATATTGTTCATTGTTATACCAGTGATCGAATATTTATTACGGGGAATTGAAATCTTTAATACGCCTTTTTGTACATGTGGTAATCCTCATGCACTTCCCCCATTTGAGTAAAGACTTAGGGGTCGTGTCGGGCTCTTGCCGGCTTAAATCCAACGGTTTTCCTTTGATTTGCGTCAATAATTCTCAATTTCCTATTGTGTCTTACGGGTGCAATCTTCTGTTTTATTATTTTGTGTATGTTTTTTTACATATTATCTTCTCTGTTCGCACATACGTAACTTCTTACAGTGTAATAATATTCAAAATATTAATTACAATATTTAAAATAAAACTTCTTAACAAAAAAAAAATACCGACTTCAAAAACCCTACACAATATAAAAATATTAAAACCACTAAAAAACTTTATTTAAGAAGTCGGGCGGGGCGGTATCATATATATATCATATTACAGAAAAGGGATATCCCTTTTTTTAATATTAATTTTAAGCCTGGCTGGAGGCCTCTTTTGGCTTCGCCAGAAATTACCGGTTAAGCAACCACATTTCCCAGAAATGTATGCGAGAAGCCCAACAACTCTAATAAAAAAAGCAATAAAATAGAAGTCGTGCAGAATTTGTTGATGGATTGTGTGAGGAACAAGAGAGAGTGAGAAATATTGATGAGAGACATGAAGCTGAATTCGCTAGACGTTAGGCTTGTATTTACTACTTTTGGAAATCCCAAGTCAATGGCTGCAAAGAAATTGTGTGGTTTATTGTCACAGCAGTGTGGTGATTTCTTCTTTCATGATGTAGTTTAATTTATATTTTTTACTAGCTGTGCCCCGCGGTTTCACCT
Source organism: Diloba caeruleocephala (assembly GCA_947459985.1). Classification (NCBI taxonomy): domain Eukaryota; kingdom Metazoa; phylum Arthropoda; class Insecta; order Lepidoptera; family Noctuidae; genus Diloba; species Diloba caeruleocephala. The sequence continues at coordinate 26,610,798 of OX381612.1, read as the reverse complement.
GCTGTTTAATTTAAAAGAAATCGGATATTTGATCATTTAAGCGTATAGGTAGGTATATTGGATTTAATTATTTTTATAATATAAAAATAATCGAATGTAAAAGTAGCCCAAGTTATTTATAAAATCAGTTATCTACCAGTGAAAATCCCGTCAAAATCGGTCCAGCCATTTCGGAGATTACCCGGAACAAACAGACACAGCCTTGCCGTGTGGTGCCGGCTCAGAATACCACCACCCCATTTCCTCCCGTGGGTCTCGTTAAAGTCGACTAAGGGATCGGCCGGAGGATAGGCAGCAGCGTCCTTCGAGTACATTAACAACTCAACTGCGATCGCCAACCCGTCTGCCAAACGTGGCGATTATGGCGATATGAGCCCACAACACACCCGTATCGGTCGCTGTGGTGATCTTTGGGGGAGGCCTGTGTCCAGCAGTGGACTTCATTCGGCCAAAATGAAACAGACTTGTGTTTTTATTATATTGTGTGTAGGGTACTATGGAGTTGGCATATCCAAGTGGATAAAAATCCCTCATAAAAAAAGAGTTAAAAAAATGTCGTAAGACTATTTAAATTTAATTGATGTACCTCCATGGTCGTCTAATCGTTTTTGTTTACAACGATGGACATCTATCCTGCATCAATCCATCATGGGTTTCCTTCACTCCAGGGGAGTGTTATGCCAAACTTACCGCTAAAATCACCTGGATCCATCTTTGGCACCGAAAGGGGCTCCAGGTTCTCAAGAACAAACACACCGGAGTCATAACCCATTGGTGTCATAACACTGTAAAGCGGTCTAGCGGTCGGAGGGGAGGTGACTGTAAAGATATGGCCAGGTACATATCGTGGGGGGATTGTAAAGGATCACCCGGAAGCCTCGCTGTGCGTTGTTGCTGCGCAAGGTGACCACGTGATTTCTCATTTGGTGCGTCAGCGTCCTCGGAGGCCCCAGGGGACTCAGGCGTATTGGATATTGGCACCGGATCGGCGCCTGGCGCCCTCTCCTTCGTCGCCAAGCGGGATCGGCCTTCTCCCGAACCCACTCTACAGTCTCCTTCTGGAGCATAACACTCTCACAGGAGACTCCATTTTTACCAATCAATCAAAACAGCATACAGCAGCCCACTGCCGGACATAGCTCTACCCCAACTTAAACTGCAACGCCTGTTCCACCGCTTTCTCCAGATAGTCGGCCTATCTTGTTGGGTCCTCAAGCAAAGTTTGCAAACAGACCTGTGATCACCAAGGTCACGCTTTAACTTGACTTTGACGGCACGGTTGGTGCAGTGGCTGATACAGTCGGCTGCTGTGCTCCGGGTCGTGGGTTCGATTCCCGCACGGAACAAATATTTGTATGATCTGCAGGTAGTTGTTCCGGGTCTGGGTGTATTGTATGTGGAATTCATGTCTGTAAACGCACCCATGACACAAGAGTAATCCTAGTGTGGGGCAACGTTAAAAAATAACTTAGGTAATACTATTTAATTTTGCACAAACCTCAAGTCTGGTTAAGTCCTTCATCTCCGTGTTCCACTTCGAGCACCTCGGCGGTATTGAGAAGCACCACTCGTAAGTCCGCACGGACATTGGAGCTCGATATTTGACCCTCTTGGTTATGTTGTACCTTTGGACATAAAGTAGACATTAATTCTTGCAGCACCATACGATAAGTATGCAGATATCGGTCCTTAAACGAGACAACTATCTGGGGGTTAAACAAATATCTGCCTAATTCCTGCTCTGGATTCGCGGGTGCGTAGATTGAGGAATCTGCGTGTCCACACCAAGCGACCCATGAGAAGACGGTGGCGCGCATGTGGTCACGCGCTGCCGTGTGCGCATAGCACAGCGCACAGGGATGCTTCGGGGGATCCTTTAAAATCCCCCCGGGCGGGTGACCGCTTTACAGTCACCTTCTCAGAGATGTGCCTATAGGCGTGGCACCAGTGGGCGGCGTAGTGTGATCATACGAGGACCTGAAGTCCCCCTTAGGTACCGAAGATGGCCGCTCCAGTAGTTTTAGCCGGTAGGAATTCCCCTTCGCCCTTCCCCGGGGACTTCCACTTCCACTGGGCACCAATAAAAAAAAGGTTAAGCAAATATCTAGGAATCGAACCCACGCCCCGTACCACAAAAAATCAAGACAATGAATGACAACACATGATCAATATTGTCTGTATCTGTGGTGCTATTTGACATTATGATGTGAAGTTAGATCATGTTTTTTTCTGTCTAAACAAATGTAGAGATAAGAAAAAATTGTGGTGCGTTTGATTGGAATACAGAAACAACAACGGTAGCCACAGATTCTTCTAATCTTTTTATTCCCTTTTGGTATCTACGTCAGTAGTCATTATTATAAAAATAAATTTACGCTTGTCACTGACTGACTCCGTAATCTGTGATGATTCTATGTTTTCTTTTTCATCATAATCTTTCAACGGGCACCTAAGATGCCTTGCAACTATCATCATAATCTCAGCCAAAAGACGTCGACTGCAGGCTGCAGTCTTCCCCAGATTTCCACAATTGTTTTATCATTTTGGGGGGAATTGGAATTGGAAGAGACGCTGCTGGCTATTCTTCTGGCTCAGAATCCCACGACATCCACGCAAAGATGGAGTAATCAGATTTGAGATCCACCGAAAGGCAAATAATTGGTTTGTTAGCAGTATATTCCTGTGTGCTAAGAACATGCTGCGAGCTTTGATGAATAACACATACTACAAAGAGTCTCTTGCCAACCGTTTTCGCCGCTTAAAGGCGATATTACACGGATCAATCAAACTGAAACAATTCCATTGAAACACATGACTGAACATTGAGCATGCAACGACTTTGCATATATACAGAGTAAATCATTTAAATGACAATCGTGATGTTAGCGAGTAAACGCTTTTCGAATTCATCACACGAATCCCCTTTCAGTAGCGGTCGCAAATTACAGGACTTTTCATGCCTGCTCATGCCGCCGACCAAGGCATGCACTCAATGATACCGACGGTCTAACTACCCTTTACCATGTAGCACACAAGAAGAGACTTGCGCAGTCGCTTTCAAATAACAGATCAACATTTCGACCTCGCCGCTGAGGCCCGTCTCAACGCCGCCGCGGAGGTAGCCCACATGAAGAGCCTCGCGCAGTCTCAGTCAAAAAACAGATCGACATTTCGACCTCGCCGCTGAGGCCCGTCTCTACGCCGCCGCGGAGGTAGCCCACATGAAGAGCCTCGCGCAGTCTCAGTCAAAAAACAGATCGACATTTCGACTTCGCCGCCGAGGCCCGTCTCTACGCCGCCGCGGAGGCCTAACGTCGCGACCAGCCGACTAACGTAAATGTAAACGTACGCGCTTATGCGTATGCACTGATCTTCTTCTTGATCTTTTAGATTATGGCTTCTGTAGAGTATCTTCCACAATTTCGCCTAATGTCATGTATTAGGCAACGTTGTACGGTGTTCAGATTAATCAAACTTTACATATTCATGAAATATATCTCAAAAATGAAAAATCTGCAAAAATATTTTTCGCTACAACTCACAAGTGCATAAGCAGAAAGTTAATCATTTCCATAACACAGTGGTGCCATATCCACCACCATTCAAAAGGTTACGCATTTCGTGTATGTACAGTTTTAGGTGTTATCCGTGTGGTAACCGGTACCCCTATTAGCTAAACACAACGACAGCAGCTATCGTGCAGCTATGGATCTATTGGTGGCAAAGTGCCTGAAATTGAAAGGTTTTTTTTTTGGGCTTCTTGCATACATTTCTGGGAAATGTGGTTGCTTAACCGGTCATTTCTGGCGAAGCCAAAAGAGGCCTCCAGCCAGGCTTAAAATTTATATTAAATACTAAGCAACATTCGTTATCGGGCGCCCCCTGCGGGACACGGACCTCGGCTTAGGGCGTTGCTGGGGATATCAAGCTATTGTTTTGGGGACAGCTGGATCGGTATTATTTATAATGTATTAGGGGACATTTAAAACTAGCGGCTCGGCACGGGCCGGCGCGAGCAAGAGACGGGAGGGAGAAGTGCTAACTTGAACGGGAATGTGACGCGGCGATAGGCCTCCGCGACATCGGTGAGGCGGGCATCCTCGGCGGCGAGGGCGGCAAAACGAAATTGAAAGGTGAGGATGCAATTTCTTTTATTTAATCCCCATCGGCAAATAATTTATACCAAAAACTCACGTTACGACTGTCGCTAACCGTTTGCGACAAACGTAATAAGCCCGCGAGTTAAGAATAAAGCACCACTTTGTCTCCTCCCATGGATGTCGTGAAATGCTACTAAGGGACTCTACGTTAGAGTTATGGGCATCCCGACTGTGGAATAGTAGCCATTCTCCACCAACCAACCCGGCTACCAAACGTGGTGAGTACTGGCGAATTCCTCCCAAAATGTTGACGCATGGCATGTAACCGGTCCTCTTAAGGGTAAGCCTTGTGTTCATCAGTCGTCTTGTTTTTGGCTGTTATGTTGATGATGGATCTGATACATTTTAGATTGAAATTAAAAGAGAGTGTTAAAAGGATTTTTGGTTGGATTCTTTTCCCCTTTTCCTTACAAAAGTCCGGTTGACTGCTTACAGCTGGATAATAATAATAGTATGAAGTTTGAAACGCCGACGCCGTTTTTCGTTATTAGAGAATTCAATGAAATGAAATATGAAATGAAATAATCATTTATTCAAAATAGACTAAATTATTAGTACTTTTCGAACGTCAACATTTGACAGCACCCATTAAGCCCCCGCTTCCTAGTGTTTAAGCTGGGGAGAAGAAATGGCGCAACAAACTCCCTAGCAACACGTTAGTCTGTCATATATAATATTTATACATACATGTTCACAAAAAAAAACAAAAATTACAACAGTACTAAAATGTACTTATATGTCATCAATCCATTTAGCACCCATTGTAAAAGATTTTATAATTGTAGTTTCCATCTCATAGGTACATGAGTTTTACACCTCCGGTGACAATCCGAGACTGCATTTTTAAAGTGCAGACATGAAGAGTCCCCGGTTAGTGTCCCATTACATTTTAGATAAAAATTCTTTAAAAGGCCTCTGCGTGTTGGACCCATGTCCCCGCGTAAGCCTATCAAAAGACCGGGTTCCCACCCACAGGGGATATAAACCCGTGAATAGAAAGACAATATAATAATAATGATGATTAGGATGTATGTCGTGAAGAATAAAAACCACTTACTTCTGTTTCACCATGCAGACGTTGTCTCCGTTGAGGGCTGCCGCTTGCATCACTATCACCACCACACAAACAATCACCGCGCACCATGCTTTAGTGTTTATAGTTCTTAGCACATTGTCTATGGACAGCAACATTTTAGCGCTATCCTTGATCCATGGTTCTATTGTCGCCGGTTCATTTTGAGCAATTGAGGGTTTCAGTCCTGTTGGTAAATGTGTTTTTATTAGGAATTTAACACGTTAAAAATTAATAAACATATTATCAAGGAAAATATTTCATTGCATATCAAAAAACTTTCTAACAAAACGTGTACAAAAAACTACTTTAGGATATTAATTATTTTATGACAAATTAACTTGGACGAAACACTGTCACAGTAGGTTAAGGTGCAGCTCAGAGCATGAAAATTGGAGTGCAGTGGTCTCCTCTTGCGAAAGCGTCATGCTTGCCGAATTTGCACGGAGAATGACGAGATGGCGCAGGGGTAACAACCGCCCCGGCCCCCATGTCCAACACGCCTGAGCCCGTTGCCGTCGCTACATGGTGGGGTGCCTCGGGGTTGCGAGCATGCAGATTGGGGAGTCTGCGTGCTCACACCAAGCGACCCCCGAGAAGAAGGCGGTGCGCACGTGGTCACGTGCCGCCGTGTGCGCAGCACAGCTCATAGCAAGGCTTGGCGGGATCCTTTATAATCCTCCCCGAGAAGTGCTTGGGGTTGACCTTATTACAGTTACCGTCCTTCCACTAAAAAGGAAACTTTACAGTCATCCCTTCCGTGATGTGCCTATGGCGTGGCACCAATGGGCGGCTCTAGCGTGATCTTACGTGGACCTGGAGCCCCCGTTCGGTGCTCCAGTGGTTGTAGCTGGCAAGAGTCCGGCGGCATACCCCTTTGCCCTTCCCCGGGGCAAAGGAAGTTCATGTAGAATTTCCACTGGACATCAACAAAAAATAAATTTTAAAAAAGGTTAAAGTGCGGCTTGCTTGGCCCTTGGGGAACCACGATGATGCTACTATGAATCCTTCATCATTTCGGCCGAATAAAATCCACTGCTGGACACAGGCCTCCCTCAAAGATAACCAGTATCGGTCGGTATCGCCACGTTTGGCAGGCGGGTTGGCGTTCGCAGTTGAGTTGTAAATATGTTCGAAGGACGCTGCTGCTCATCCTCCGTCTAATCCCTTAGTCGGCTTTTAGGACACCCACGGGATGAGATGGGTTGGTGCTATTCGTAGCCGGCACCAAACGGTTTGATATGAATCCTTAAAACGTTAAATTACTAGCTAGATATACTTTGTGATAAATAGCTATGCATTACGAACTTGAATTAATACTGTAGTACTTTTTAAAATGCTTAATTTTGTTGTGCAAAGATTATTTTTGTTGTGCAACCAGTGTTTTGTTGACAAATTGACATATTTTCTTGTTGTACAACTCCAGGTTTTTCATAAATGGTTGTGTACAGTCGTCAAAGAACACAGCGAAGGAAAACATCGTAAAGAAAACTGGACCAATTGGTCTGAAATCGTCCACACGCAGTGAGCAAGTAATATAATAATTAGTATAAAGAAGACCTTTTCGCGCAGCCACGCCATCCGCGAGCAGACCCAAACTCTTCCATATCTTTGTTAATGTCTCTTCTCAAAAACATATACATCTATTTCTGTCTCTCCTTTTCAAATACATGTACATTTATTTTAGATAAAATAGAGTAACAATTTTTTGCCGAATAGAATAACAATTTGCCGTGTGGTGCCGGCTCAGAATGCCACCACCCCATTTCGTCCCATGGGTGTCGTAAAAGTCGACTAAGGGATTAGCCGGAGGATGGGCAGCAGCGTCCTTCGAGTACATTAACAACTCAACTGCGATCGCCAACCCGCCTGCCAAGCGTGGCGATTATGGCTAAACCCCCCAATGTGCTCACAACACATCCATATCGGTGGTTGTGGTGATCTTTGGGGGAGGCCTGTGTCCAGCAGTGGACTTCATTCGGCCGAAATGATGAGAGTAACAAATGGTGTTAAATTGAAACAGATCATGTGAAAATGGCATGGCATGTGAAAACTGAGCGTATAAAGCATTGTTATGTCATTGAAATAATTGCATTGAAATTTAAATACCCCATCGAATATTTATAATATTCATACTACCTGCGCATTAACACAAATTCTTGCAATACTGCCTAAACAAAGTACCTGCCTAGCAGTAAGAATTTTTTAATGGAACATTGATTGCTTCATAATTATGTCCATAATTATAATATGACACGTACATAAAGGATGATACAAAACATGACACGCACATAATAGATGATACAATAACGATGTCAATCGGATCATTGAATACCCAGCATATATCAGTAAATAACCAAATGAACAGTAAAAAAAGAGACTGAAATCTTACCTAGTTTACTTTCGATTAAATTTCTTCATCATTACAATAGGTAATAATGAGACACAGGCCGTGGCAAAACCTTTATAAACACTACAGCGGTTTAAAACGAAATACTGACATAGTAGGCATCAGATAATATTAATAGAAATTGTGATAGGAAATAGAATGCTATAATATTGTACGATAGTGTGATATGAACCTAACGGGAACTGGGGTGACAATTTCCTGCGCAAGTCTGAGGAGTATTAATAAATTCCTTCCTATTTTATCCACATCCTAACTTTCTACTAACAATACGAACAATTTGTCTAACGCGTGACAGTATGTCGGGGCTGCGGGGTCAACTAACTAATAGGGGGAGCGCAGCTGAATTAATTGTACCAATAACTGTGTGATACTGGCGTGTCGTAATACGGGACGTTGCATCCAGTTATGTTAAGGATACGTCATATGAAGGTAATTAATATACATAATCGGTTAGAGTAATAAACTCTAGAAACACTGCTGTCGCAAACGCTTAACCTGTACACAATAAGGAGGGATTAACAAACTTCCTATACCACGTTCAAACTCTGCAGTAGCTGGGCGGCACTATACGTACCTTGCCTGTATTTTATCTTAAAATACACAGCCAAAGTACGAACAGAAACTTCAGCAACCATCAGAGGACCTATAACGAATATTTTGACGTTTAGTATCGTAATCGTAACGTTAATTTGAGTCAATTTTGAATCGAAAATACAACTATCGCGTATAGCATTTTCGTTTAAATTTATATGACAAACACAATTCGTATCATATATAGATAATGAATCAAGCACAGAAATAGGAAATAAGGAGAAGTGGTACGGGGGCGTAACCGCGCCACCGCGACATGCACAATCAAGGCCATTCAGAAAAAAAGGCCGTTTTAAAACATCAGTTGAGATTCGATCGCGTAAGTGAAACTTTGTTAAATTGTCGTGTTGTTCGGGGATAACATGCAAAAACCGAAGCGAAAATAATAACTAATCAAGGAAGGAATCATATACAATATGCAAGTGAAAGAATTATCTTGTATGTGTCTATAAAAACAATAAATTAAAAATTGTTGTTTTCTTTATTATGTTACATTTGGATTGATGGACAGCACGACATTATTATTTTTGTACAAAATACAATGCTTCTTATCTATCACTTTTCTCAAAAGATCACAACTACATACTACTACACTACAACCTTTTTTTTTTCTTTTTTTTATTGGTGCCCAGTGGAAATTCATCAAGAACTTCCTTCGCCCCGGGGAAGGACGAAGGGGTATGCCGGACTCCTACCGGCTAAAACCACTGGAGCGGTCATCTTCGGCACCTAAGGGAGGCTCCAGGTCCTCGTATGATCACACTAGAGCCACCCACTGGTGCCACGCCTATTGGCACATCTCGGAGAGGGTGACTGTAAAGCGGTCACCCCCCCAGGGGGATTGTAAAGGATCCCCCAAAGCGTCCCACGGCAGCGCGTGACCACATGCGTGCTACCGTCTTCTCTTGGGTCGCTTGGGCTACACTACAACCTGTCTGGGTGTGTTGTTTGTTCAATGGGGGGGTTTTGGTAATCGCCACGCTAGGCGGGTTGGCGATCTCAGTTGTTTTGTTAATGTACTCGAAGTACGCTGCGGCCCATCCTCCGGCTAATCCTATGGTCGCCTTTTACGACACCCACGGGATGAGATGGGTTGGTGCTGTTCTTAACCGGCACCAAACGGCTTATTATACCGTGTGGTGTCCGGATTAAGAATATAGCACCACTCCATCTCCTCCCGTGGAGATCGTAAAAGGCGACTAAGGGACTTTAAACCAGAGGGACGGGAAGCAGCGTCCTTTCTGTGAAACAGTAACCATTCTGCGCTCACCAACCCGCCTGCCAAGCTTGGTTGGCAAATTTCCTCCAATATGATGACACAGTTCTGGAAATCTATGGGGGAGGCCTTTGTTCAGCAGTGGGCGTTGTATGGCCGATATGATGATGATGATCAACGGCTTTGTTTTATGGAATCTTGAAATTGTATGTTTACTACAGAATAGTTTGGTTCTGTGTATTCTAAAAAGCCGTGCAAAAGGGGCCAATGTCAGCTTGATAGATATGCTAATAGGAAATATGGTGGCGCAACATTTACCTAACATATTTTACTACAAAACACTGAAAGGTTAAAGGTCAAAGAACACAAATTGCTCTTTCATTCATAAATAAAATCCCAAATATTGCATATTTCGTTGTCCATTACTGCATTCTTATACAGCAAGTCATCGAATTAGCATTTCAGCAATGGACGTTGTACGGTGCTATTGTATGCGTAATATATTAGATCTAAATAGAAAACAATGTCGGTTTGTAAGAATGCGACCGTTAAAAATACGTTAATTCGAAATTCAAACAGTAGAAATATTGAACTTGAAACTTTTGAAACTCACACCCCCTCACTAACTGATTGCACATGTGTGTTTTGATTGATGCATTGTGTGCGAGAGTGTCTACATACTTTTTATTTAAATCATCTCGCAATGTGGGCTGCATCTGTTTTAATAACCAAAAAAATTATTTCAATCTTCTAGCTACGTTCAATTATTGTTTTATTAGGAGAATGTAAGACTTGTAAAAGTTGGAGTATACATTTTGCTTATAAGTGCTTGACCATAGATAATAGTAACTGGAACTGGCAAATTGCTCCAAAATGACGACCTTATTATTGTTGTGGAAATGTGAGAGGTCTTTGTCCAGCAGTTCAGGTCCTATGGCAGATATGATATGAGTTGCTTTACGTGCTACACGTATACGACAAGCAAATCTTCCGCAGATCCCAAAAAGAAAGTCTCCTAAAAAGTGCAATATTGATTGTAGCTCGTAGTAATTACGCTAGCTGAATCGATTAGTGACCGTACAGGGTTACTTCGCTCGATCGACTGTTCTAAATACAAAGTTTGTCGACACAAGGCAGTTGTGCACTTTACCTCTTCGTTCAAATTTCGAATAATTTTTAGTTAGTGATGGTCCCTTGTACTAGTGTTGCTTAATAATCGACTAATGATTTATCGATAGGACTACCACTTAAACATTCATACTATCGATTGGCCTATCGATAGTATTGATATTATTTATAGTATCGATACTATCGATTTTATTTTACAAATTGGACAATACTATCGATGCTAGCGATAGTTAAAATTATACAATAGTATGATAAGATTTTTGACTATCGATACTATCGTTAGTATTGATAGTATTTACGACCCAGTTTGTTAGTATCGACACTATCGATACTATCGATAGTATTATTGCAAAGCTTCCAATCAATACTATCGACACTATAGATAATATCGATACTATCGATAGGGCAATTAATAGTACGAGTGATTTGGGGTTAGACGACACTATCGATTGACTATCGATAGCCTATCGATTTTTAAGCAACACTACCTTGTACGTGCTACACGTATACCTAGAACAAGAAAATCTTTCGCAGATCCCAAAAAGAAAGTCCTAAAAAGTGCAATATTGATTGTAGCTCGTAGTAATTACACTAGCTGAATCGATTAGTGAACGGTCACTACCCTACTTTGCTCGATCGACTCCCAAATACAAAGTTTTTCGAAACAAGGCACTTGTGCACTATACCTTTTCGTTCAAATTTCGAATAATTTTTAGTTAGTGATGGTCCCTCTCCCTTGACCGTTATTAACTGTACCGGAAAATATATTGTTATCGGATCAGCGCGTTATTTGCGATTTCTGTGACTGAACCTGTCTGGAGCATAGCTATCGACGTATTGGATGGTCATGTCGCCTGCGTTACAAAAGAGCATCAGCGTGAGGCCATCGTCCATCGGCCATCATCTCACCTATAAGCCGTTGACGTTGGCTATGACGCTTTCAGAAGTTGGATAGCTCCATTTTATTGTAACAAGGAAGCACAAGTACAATACTTTAGCTTGTCTATAGTCTCATATTTATGTGTTTGTAGGTATCCTATAAGTGCGCGTGTGTACGCATGTGGTTACGTTGTTTCGCATGCGTGTGCGCAATTGGGCAGGATGCGTCGATTTGCGCGTCACAGCTGCTTTATCAATAGGGCCGTCGACCTCTTTCTGAATTGTGAATGAAAGCCGACAATTCAGCCTAACTTGATTTGTTAAATTGGTAGAGATGGAACCAAGTGTCGACTGGTATTATACTATTCTTGTGGTAAGGAGATCATTGTGAGAAATTGATCTTGAAAGTTTTGGTATGCTCTGTATAATGTTTCCTTTCTTTGGAGCCGGTTCTGGGTTTTAGTAATGTCCAAGTTCCAAAATAATAGACTGTCTAAAATAGTCCTTCTAAAGGCAAGGAATAAAAAATAACTAAAAAAAACTTTTTCATCATCATCATTTCAGCCGAAAATCGTTGACTGCTGGACAGTGGCCTCCCCAAAGACTATCACAACGACCGGTATGGGGTTGCGTTGTGTGCTCATTGGGAGGTTTTGCCATAATCTCCACGCTTGGCAGACGAGTTGGCGGTCGCAGTTAAGTTATAAATGCACTCAAAGGACACATAAGGCCATAGTCTCCTTTTCGACACTCTGGTAGTCTTAGCTGGCACCACACGGTGACTTTACATTTTAATTCTTACGTTAAAAAAATTGTTTCGACCAGGAATTCGTGTTGACCACATTATATAAATGCTGAGATCCATTCGACTAAGTTGGTGATTTGGTACGCGTTAGCGATGGAGTTATTTAATTCGATCGTTACTTGGACTTCTTTTTAATGATGATACGAGCAAGTTGAATGCTGGCGTCACGCCTGCCCATATGTAATGCTACCCAGAGATAGTCCTGCGTAGCACCAAACTGGGGTCGTCACGTGGAGACATTACTTATCGATTTAGTCTCTTGCCGATCCCAGTCATTTCTACTTCATACTAACAAAAAAAATTGTCGAGTATGACTTCACACGCGGTAGAAGTGAAACTTTGTAATTTGGTTAATTTGTAAGAGAATGAGATGAATACTATGGAGGTGGTAAACAGAGTGGGAGGGAGAGAGAGAGAGAGAAGCGCGAACGATTGATCGACAATAGGAAATCGGCAAACTATATAGAAACGTATTTTATCTCATTCTCTCAGAGCCTAAACCCTATAAATGCATTAATAGTTGTCTCTCTTTCGTTACACATTTTCGTTTCATAAAATACAATTCACACCCTCCCAAAAGCAGTTTCACTTTAAAATTTATATGCTATCCCAATCCTTTCATGCTTTTCTAACGATATCAACCGGGAGCAAAGGGGTACCCCGTTTATTTTATAGCCAGCGCATTTGACTACAGGAAGAACGTTGTTTGGACCGAGGGGTCCATCAAGTAGTTACTGTAAGTGTTCGCTGACAAAATATTATAGATATTTATTGTTAACAATTGATTGATTGAACATAAAATTTTATGTGACGGGTACCTTTATGGCACTTTGTCGCAATTGGTCCTTGCGTACTGAAGTTGGAAAAATAAACGGAGAAACGGAGTTGATAGCACCTTAGTACCTATTTAAATCAAACCAGCTTGTCTCAGAATTAGCCCGAAGAATTGCCAAACTAAAACTGCTCTTCAGAACGTAGAACGGATGGCTGATGGGGCTGAAAAGTTCTCGAGTGGCGACCGCGTACCGGAAGACGCAGCGTGGGCAGGACGACCTGGTGAAAGTTGCGTGAATTCGATGGATGCGAGTAGCGTACCACCGGTCATTGTGGCGATCTTTGGGGTAGGCCTGTGTTCAGCAGTGGACGTCTTTCGCATGAGATAATGATGATGAGCCTGTCTCTATCCACTACTGGACATACGTCTCTGTCTTCCGCGTCCAATCTGTTCTAGCAGCTTTCTTCAGGTCGTCGGTACATCGGGCTGCGTCCCACATAACAGTTGCCGAATTGCGGTCTCTACTCAAGGACTCGTCTGCTCAACTGCCAACTGCCTATTTACCTGTTTAGTAAATATATAGGTAAACATTATTATTAAAAAAATGTATATATATATATATATATATATATGTAAGTCTTCTCGTGACCACGGTTAATGCAACCTGGCCGAAACGTCGAGGTTAGTCAAAAAGTCCAGAAATAATAGTATAAAATAACTAGTACGTAGATCTAGGGTTCCCAACAATGTTTTCCTTCACCGTTAAAGTCAGTGGTGCCTTCAGATTGACTGAGAAAGTACTATACAATACAATACTCTTTATTGTACACCAGAAATAACAAATATAGGATCCAATACAGAAAAAGACTGTATGAGAATGTACAAAGGGCGGTCTTATTGCACTCGGCAATTTTTGCCAGACAACCTTGGAATGAACGGATTCTCAAGTTAAAAAGAAACGTAAAATAGAACATATTAAATTACATTGTGAATTAGTATCGTTAGCATTTTATTCCTAGGTGTACAATAATAACCTCCGGGAATATGGTGACGCGACCGTGTTCACGAGACTTGGGAGGATCCTTACAATGCTCCCCGAGAAGTGCTTGGGAGCGGCCTTTTTACACCCACCTACCCTCCGCTAGAGGGGGTGACCGCTTTACAGTCATCCCCTCCGCGATGTGCCTAATGGCGTGGCACCACAGAAATAGGGGAAAGTGGTACGGGGGCGTAACCGCGCCACCGCGACGTGACCAATTTAATCCATCCAGAAAAAATGGCTGTTTTATAACATTAGTTGAGATTCGATCGCGTGAGACTTTGTTAAATTGTCGTGTTGTTCGGAGATAACATGCAAACCGAAGCGAAAATAATAACTTCATCAAGGAAGGAATCATAAACAATTATGCAAGTGAGGGAATTTTCTTGTATTTGTCTATAAAGAGAATAAATAGAAAATTATTGTTTTCTTTATTATGTTACATTTGGATTGATGGAGCAGAACGACATTATTATTTTTGTACAGAATACAATGCTTCTTATCTACCACTGTTAACTAGCAATCAGTGAATAACAAACGCAGTGAATAGAACAGCGAATGGTACTCCCAATAAACTTACGCGTTGCGTGGTACGGCCGTCGTTTGCGGTCTGTACGCTCGGTATGATTGGCTACCAACAAAGTCTTGGGTGTGTTTTAGTATGAGAAGCCAAATATAATGTTGTGTTTATTCAATTCATTGGATGAGAACTTGTAACTGTGTGCATTAGTGTGCTTTTATGAAGAATGGTAGAGGGAAAATGGATTTCTAAGCTCGCATACATTTTGATCTACATGGCTTAACTCCTTTCTTCAAATATCTTTGCGTGGCACCAATGGGCGGCCCTATGGTGATCTTACGAGGACCTGGAGCCTCCCTTCGGTGCCGAAAATGACCGCTCCATTTGTTTTAGCCGGTAGGAGTCCGGCATACCCCTTCGTGATACATGAACTTCCACTGGACATTAATAAAAACAAAAAGAAAAAGGTGTACAATTACAAATGAATAATTATGTGCGTTGCCGTGTGGTGCCGAATGCCACCACCCCATTTCATCCTGTGGGTGCCGTAAAAGTCGACTAAGGGATTAACCGGAGGAAGGGCAGCAGCGTCCTTCGAGTACATTAACAACTCAACTGCGATCGCCAACCCGTCTGCCAAGCGTGGCGATTATGGCAAGACCCCCAATGAGCACACAACACACCCATGTCGGTCGTTGTGGTTACCTTTGGGGGAGGCCTGTGTCCAGCAGTGGACTTCATTCGGCCGAAATAATAAAAAAAAAAATTATTATGTGCGCATAATCCCGGTAGTTTGTATTAACTCTCATAAACAGATATGAAACGAAATCAGTAGCAAATTGTATACAAAAATCAAGTCAGTATCATTTATTCATATCGTAAAGGATGTGAACTATTTAGATAGATGCATACAAGTTGCGCAGTTGCGCGTACCTACTTCATATTTTATTGAAAAATGTATGAACTTCGGAACGCTCTACTACAGCAGTGGGCCTTGTACGGGCTGATATGATGATGAAAGTACTTAGGAAGAGCCGATGTCCTGCTAGAATTGAAGAATTATGCAGATATCCTGCTAGAATTGAAGAATTATGCAGTTTATCTTGTGGTCTTTCGGTACATAACTGGCCTTTTAGTCGACCTTTTAAATTCGAAATGTAACAATTTGACTTCGATTTGTGTGGCCTTTCTGACGTGGTCACAAGCCTAGCTGCTGAGCGTGAAGTCATGAGTTCGATTCCCAGATCAGAAATAGAGTGATTGAGTTATTCAGTATTCAGTACCATCATCATCATTTCAGCCGAAAAAAGAAGTCCACTGCTGGAAATAGGCCTCTCCCAAAGATCACCACAACCACCAGTTTGGGTCTGTGTTGTGTGCTCGATGGGCGGTTTTGTCATAATCGCCACGCTTGGCAAGCGGGTTGGCGATTGCAGTTGTAACTTGTAAGTTGTTAATGTACTCGAAGGACGCTGCTGCCCATCGTCTGACTAGGATTAATCCCTTAGTCGCTTTTTGTGACAGTATATTATTATTCAGTATATTTATTGCATATTATACTATTCAAACTTCTTCAGCCGTCTATTTCAATAGCCTTTATATTAATTAAACTCTCTATAGCACGAGGATAAGATGGTTGATTTGATATGAAACCCCATTTCGAATCCCCTTTGTAAGAGCAGAGCCATAGTTATCGTTATATTGTGTATATTGCGTGTCAATGCACCGATTCACCCGCATTATTGATCCTTCATTAACTATCCCTGATCACATAATATGAGAATGCAAGGGTGAATATAAATGTTCTATTATAATGAGGTCGGCATCCCGGCGTCCTGGCTAACCACTTTATTTACTCACTGGAATCATCATCATTATCATCATGCTAAAATATTAGGCAAGACGTAAAAGCATGACTAAAATACGAACTTAAAAAAACATGATGGTCGTTTACGAACTCGTTTCTTAAGCACTGGACTGTAGTTTTAAAACCGGACACGTATCAATGACTGCGTGGTGTCCGGATTAAGAATATAGTACTACTCTATCTCCTCCCATGGATGTCCTAAAAGGCGATTAAGCGACGATAAACCAAAGGCGTGGGCAGCGTCCCTTCTGTGCAGCAACAGCTGCCATCTGCGCTCACCAATCCGCCTGCCAAGCATGGTGAGTACTGGCAAATTCTCCCCAAATTTACGACACAACTGTGGAAATCTATGGGAGAGGTATTAAATCGCAATGGACGCCCTTTGTATTGTTATGATGATGATAATTATACGGAGACTTAAAACGATACATGAGAAATATACTGGTTAAAAACCCTTGGGTACTCTAATCCTTCTGGGTATATAGTGTGTCTGTATATCTCAAAATCCAATGAACTAACTTGTTAAGAACCACATCATTATTTTAGGTAATTATAATTAAATTAAATATAATAATATATAATCATATAATATCAATATATGTAAGTAATATGACTTGAAGATAAATATCATATGTGCTCATGTCGTATGTAAAGAAAGAAAGAAAGAAAATGTATTTATTAGCACAAATAATTAAATAGGCAAACAAAAACATAACAATAAAATAGATGTGTTGAGGAAAACAGTTTTTTTTTTATAAACCTAGATTTCTCCTGTGTCGTAGGTGCGTTTTACAGACATGAATTCCACATACACCCAGAAACGGAACCACTACCTGCAGATCATACAAATATTTGTTCCGTGCGGGAATTGAACGCACGCCCCGGAGTGCAGCAGCCTACTGTATCAACCATTGCACCAACCAGCATGATCTAATATAATAATAAATATTATTATAATATTAATGTCTTAGGTTTCGCGATTATTACACATTATAATAAAACACTTTTAAACGGATTCTATCGCGTATATTGGATAGGATGACTTCCTGCGACTATCCTGCGACCACGAATGCTGCAAAGTATTCGAAACGTCAGGAAAAACAAAAATCTAAAATGTACGCGATAGAATCCGTTTAAAAGTATTTTACTATAATATTACATTAGTCCCTAGAGTAATAAATACTATAAATACGAAAGTGTGTTTGTTGGTTTGTCCTTCTTTCACGCAGCAACGGCGCGATGGTTTGACGTGATTTCTTGCATAAATATAGCTTATGGGCCGGAGCGTGACATAAGAACATAATTCATATACTTTAACCTGGGGAACCGGGGAAGGGCGAAGGGGTGTGCCGGACTCATACCGGCTAAAACCACTGGAGCGGTCATCTTTGGCACCTAAGGGGATCTGTAGGTCCTCGTAAGATCACACAAGCGCCACCCATTAGTGCCACGCACATCTCGGAGGGGATGACTGTAAAGCGGTCACTCTCTCTAGCGGAGGTAACGTGACTGTAAAAAGGCCGCCTTCCAGGCACTTCTCGGGGAGGATTGTAAAGGATCCCCCCATGTCTCGCTGTGCGCTGTGCTGTGGACACGGCGGCACGTGACCACGTGCGCCCCCCTTCGGTGCCGAAGATGACCGCTCCAGTAGTTTTAGCCCTTAGGAGTCTGGCATACCCCTTCACCCTTCCCCGGGGCGAAAGAAGTTCTTCATTTCGGCCGAATAAAGTCCACTGCTGGATACAGGCCTCCCTCAAAGATCACCAGAACGACCGATATCGGTGTGTTGTGTGCTCATTGGGGGGTTTTGCCATAATCGCCACTCTTAAGGAAGTTCCATGTAGACATTCCAGTGGACACCAAGAAAAAGTAATAAAAAAAGGACTTGAAATGGCGAGGGCTTCAGGGGTCTCGGTTGGGCAGATAGCGAATCTGTCTTCTTTTATTCAGAGTGAGTGAAAAAGAGACTAGCGCACCTACTACCGCAAAACTCTACCAGTGATCTAGAGAGTCACACCAAGTACAAACTTGTGGGAAAACGTAAAATATTCAGCATGGCAAAGAATGAGAATGCACCTCTACAATGACGTAGATAAGGGATATTACGCACATACGATATTGCTATCCCGCAGAGTTAATTGATTCTATAGAGTTGTCGTATACGCTCCAATTAAAATTAGGCGTACCGATCATATCTACTTAGGCGAAATATGGATGCGCCGCGGTTATGTAATTGGTCGAGACTTCGGACCACACAATTTGGCACAGCATAATCGGTGGCACTATTCTACTAGAAGTAGGAAAGGGGAAAAGTCTGTCATGTCTGTCGTCTGTCGAAGGACTGAGGGTCGATGGAGCAGACGAGTCCTAGAGTGGAGACTGCGTATGGGCAAATATAGCGGACAACTTGAAGAATGTTGCTGGGTCCAACTGGATGCGGAATGCTGAAGACCGGGTGTTGTAGCAGACGCTGAGAGAGGCTTATGTTCAGCATTGGACCGATATAGGTTAAAGGTGAAAGTGTAATCATCTCTTGGATCCCTATATCCCACTAACCTCTCCGTACAATTTAAAAGATTAGTTTCTTTTCTTACTTAATTTGCGATTACCATTAACAAAGCGCAAGGGCAAAAATTGCCGGTAGCAAAGGTGCAATTGGAAAATAAAAAATAAAAATGTTTATACAGTAGAGTCCTAAAATAATGCTCCGTCCTGTGTCCATAATATAGAATGGCATCCTAATAATAGGGTTTACCTATGAAATTTTCGTTCTGCAAGACTGGCCATTTCAAATAATAATACTTTTGTTCGGCTGTGAATTCTAATTTCAAATTTATTTTATTTTATAAACATGGTTTTCATTATTCAAAATCTGTCTTATGTGTATTGATTAGTGTCATTCTTTCATCACGTTTGAATCTCATGAACGTCATGGATACGTTGAAAATACGAGTAATTATGGAATATGAGTACCGTAGTGGCAGTAACGCGGCTCAAGCGGCATGCAACATCAACGACGTTTACGGAACGAACGCTACAAACGAAAGCACAACCAGGTTTGCCTGCTTACGTTCTGGAAATTTCGATTTAAAAAATTAACCCCGTAGTCATCCGAAAACTTTAGTCGACAATGACAAATTAAAGCAATTATGGAAGCTGATGATACTCAATCTACAGGTTTCGACGTTAGTATCAAAATAATATTGGTCCATTTGCGTCAAATTGGTAAGGTAAAGCTTGACAAATGGGTGCCCCACGAACCTTAGAGACCTTACTGAGGGAAAGTTTAAAGCCCATATTAAACAGATCCTAATTAAAAAAGCTTATTATAGGGCTAATGACTATGTTGACGACAGAGATGTCTGGTATTGATTCTTTCTGCACATGTGGCTTCCCTGGAACCTTATTGATGAAATATGGATTTATCTAATAACAAATCAAAATTTTATAGTGATAGTAATTATTTTTCCAATATATTAGCTTTTGATATATATTGTCTATATAATATATACTTTGACATATTAATTTTACTGACATATTCAATATGACATTTAAAGCTCTGGCGTTTAAAATGCCTTTCATTTTATATAATTTAGTTTCTTCTACATTTTGTAAATGTGTGAACTTCGTCGACTTTATTAGTGCTATACATTAATTGTTATCAGCTTTCTATTGTGTTAGAGGCAATTGTCTGTTTTGTTATTGTGTGTATTTTACATTTAATTAGTCTACTTTGTTCGCACATACCTAGCTTATTACCATGTAATAACAAAATTGTAGTATAACTTTTTTTGAAAAGAGTATATCCATGGAGTTTCTTGCCGGCTCTTCTCCATAGGACCGACTTTTCCGAACCGTGCACTTAGCTTGACTTTTCGTAAGAGCCTATTAGGGCCTATATGAAATAAAAAAAATTGAGTTTGAGTTTGAGAGTTTGAACTTAACGATCATCAGCGCAACGTGCGCGTCGAAGCCTGCCTTGCGTTTCTCAACAGGTACAAAAACGAAGGAATTTTGAACCGCATTGTTACCTGCGACGAAAGATGGATTCTGTTTGACGACGAAAAATGACCCCTAGAAAAGTGGTGCTCACTGTTTGGTACTTCTTACTAAACGGGATTAGCATTACTGCAGATGTATACTATGAAGAATTGAACACTAGGATCTATTCGATCTATGATCGAGCTTTGATCAATGGCTCGTCCCCGCTGCTCCTGCACGACAACGCGTTACCCCATACTGCTCAACAGACGGTCTCCAAACTATAAGAGCTGGGGTTGGAAGTTGGCGGGAAAAAAATACCTACCCGAGATGCAGTACAAAATGCCTTCGAAGAGTTTGTCGCCTCCCGTTAATTTGGTTTCTTCGAGAAAGACATCGATAAACTGCCACTGCGTTGGCAAAGATGCATCGATTGCATGGGTGATTTCTTTGATTAAAAATGTAGGAAAAATAACTATATTTCGTACAAAACGGCAATTTCATAGGTAAAGACCTATTATGATGTTCTGTACTCTGTCGAGGACTGGTGCTGTATTGACAAAAACAACGTTATTTTTCCTTAGAACTACGTGAGGGAAGGATAAAAGCTAGTAAAAATATAATTATCAATAGGCATTATGTAATAATAGAAAGGCTATACATGCACATAAGTTTTGGCTTTTCTCGAGAGCCTCATAGGGCCTAAATGAAATAAAAACATTGAATTTGAATATAAAACGCTGGATATCGAATTATTGAAAGCTAAAATATTAAATGCACCCAAGACACAAGAGAAATCTTAGTGTGGGGGCAATGGTACAAAAAAATTAAAATCTCTGCAGCAGTGCCACATTAACTATCCGTAGATCGAAGTGTTAAAGTGCTTATACAGAAACGCCACCATGTCGGTCCGAGTACATGAACAGAGCACGGGGGCAATTCCACTACAGAGAGGTGTAAGACAGGGGGACGTCATTTCCCCGAAACTGTTCACCGCTGCAATGGAGGATGCCTTCAAGCTGATAGAGTGGAAAGGATTCGGCATTGATGTCAATGGTGAGTATATCACTCACCTTAGATTTACCGACGACATCGTATTCATAGCAGAATCGCTGAAAAAGCTCAAGACAATGCTCAATGATCTTAACAGAGTTTTCCAACAGAAGGGCCTTAAACTAGACATGGGCAAGAAGAGAGTCATGTCATATGCCCATGTCGTGCCCATCCCAATAACCGTTGGGAACTTTAAAATATAATTACTTCTCGATGTGGCTGACGTGAAAGTCTACATGGGAAAAACCATCCAATTAGGAAGGTCTTCGAGAAAGAGTTCAATCGTCGTATTAGGCTCGGCTAGGCAGCGTTCGGGTATCCTCGGAACGTCTTTTCAATGCCTCAAGACAATAGTCTTTAACCAGTGTGTGTTATCAGTGTGGACATATGGCACGAAGACGTGGTCACTCACTATCAGCCTCCTAAGAAAGGTCAAGGTGCAAGTGAGCTATGGAGAGAGCTATGCTTGGTATTTATTTACGAGATCGAATAAAAAATGAGGAGATCCATAGAAGAACTAGAGTTGCCGACTAAGCTGAAAGGATTAATAAACTGGATGGGGCACATGACTCGTAGAACTGATGTCCATTGGGGCAAAAAGGTTCTTCAGTGGACACCGCGTACTGGAAAACGCAGCATGGGACCTCAACTGCAATCATTGGATGCAGGCGGCACACAGTAACCGGTCGGTATGAAAATCTATGGGGGAGGCCTTTCTTCAGCAATGGACGTCCTTTGGCTGATACGATTATGTATATATGTTTATTTATTTTCTAGTGTTTGTTTTAATTGTGACAGTCATAGCTCTTGAACGTCATCGTGGTATTTCTGATATTCGACCTAAGATTAGACCGAGCAACATCCTTTTTAATCCGCACCACACACCATCATAACCATAAACGATATTAATACATTATTATTAGTTTATTCCTATTATTATATTAGTATTTATGTATTCTGCCAGCAATTTACATATTGCATGTATTATTGCATACTGTATGTTTTCATATAAATGGTATTTTGTTTTTGATTTATGTACTCTGATTTATTTATTATGGAAGTAGTTAGTATTGAGCTATCTTAATAAATTTATTTTCTTCCTTTCCTTGCTGTTTTCAAGAATAATCTAAGAAAATAACAGCATTGTGACAAGGTTTTCATTTAATATACAAAGCAGATGCTATTTGGGTCACCAGCAGACTGAACCGAAGATTAATTGGCTTAATGAGTATAGCATACACTCGTCCACTGTGCGGTTATAAAAATTATCATTATAGTTATTTGAGTATGAACCGCGTTATATAAATCAACTTTCTTTGTCATTTACAATGTCTGTTCATATGGGGACATGACATTGTAAAGATATAGATAAAGTTAGGAGTCGATTCTGTTTCGATTATATGGTGCTGTTTACGAAAAACAATGCCCCATTATATTGCCTGCTAAAATAACTTCTGTAATTTTAGATAAACATATCACAAACTTCCTTGAGATGGAAAAGTAAAAAAAAGACGATTATCTTGCGCAGATAGTGACGCGGGAAAAATTATTTGTTACAATTCGTTTTAAATACAGAGCTATGAGAGTATATTACTTACACGTAGCAGGCAAATACGACAACTGCTGCGGCTGAAAATGTCGTTATTGCAAATGATACATAACAGTAATATATTAATTAACAGGTGAACGTAAAATATCAATGGTGACATAGTGGCTAAACACAAGCCTAAATTAAAATATCACATAAATCAAAGCACATATTTTTGATGAACTTTGACCGGGTAGGTTTTGGAACTCAACACATTAAATGATGGATGTTCAGCATATTCAATGACAAATTTACTGACTAAACTTTAATGGATAAAAAGCCTGATTAATAAAAACAACCAATGGTTTTAGGTCACATTTGCCTTTATAGCGTGTTTGGTAAACTAAGCAAGAGGCCTTAAAAGAATTAATCAATAGTTAGCACATTTTTACTTAATTAGAATATTCTTTAAATAATTTACATACTTTAAAACTAATAAAAAGTTGTAAAACATTATCCTAGTCTATTTGTTTCATTTTTTTACTCACAGGAAACAGCTCAAAACCACATGAAACTAACACACACTAGTTCACAAAAGTACCAGGCTATCAGAAGAGTAACGGAGCGTAGAGCACATGTGACGCGCGGTACAGTTAGGACGCGACTGGATACGGGACAGATGGGACTTGTTTAGATAAAAATATCGATAAGTAAGTAAGGGTTGTAACTTTGAACAGGATTTTAGAGCATTTTTTAGGCAACTGGGATATCGATAAGTGTGGCAATGAAAACAAAAGAAAGCTAATTCATGTAATAAAAATACTTCAAAATTTTGTTCTGATTTAGTCGTAAATTTAGTGTGGTGCCGGCTCAGAATGCCACCACCCCATCTCCTCCCATGGGTGTCGTAAAAGTCGACTAAGGGATTACCCGGAGGATGGGCAGCAGCGTCCTTCGAGTACATTAACAACTCAACTGCGATCGCCAACCCGTCTGCCAAGCGTGGCGATTATGGCAAAACCCCCCAATCAGCCCACAACACATCCATATCGGTCGTTGTGGACATCTTTGGGGGAGGCCTGTGTCCAGCAGTGGACTTCATTCGGCCGAAATGATGATAGTCGTAAATGTCACTTAAGGTATTCTCCTAAACTAATAAACAACGTCAAACGTAAATGTAAGCTGACATTGAGAGATATGAGATATGATAGAGAGAGATGAATAATAGATCGAACTTTGGTTGAATCCAAAACGGTATTCTGAACTGATACAGGTATGTAATAACATTAGTATTTTTGTCCATAAGTAGAAGTAAAAACTGAGACTAGATTAAAATACTGAAATCGGACTTAACTTTATGGGTAGCACACCATACCAATTTTTTGTCAATTCATAATTTAATATCAGTTCAAGTAACTTTCAACTGGTACTTAACTATCAGTCATAGTTTAAATTAAATACCAGAATTGGCATTAATTACTGACGATTACTGGGAGTCTTTCGATGAGAGCGACATGTAACCGCTCGTTGTGGAAATCTATGGGGGAGGCCTTTGTTCAGCTGTGCACGTCCTTTGGCTGATACGATGACGAGAACCACCTGGAATTAAACAAATAGGATAAAAACGAAACGAAATGAAACGCTTGGGTCATGGGGTCCGAGTGCACGTCATTTTTTTTAAAGATATATCTAGACGGTTGGTCGACACTTCGCGTGATCTGGCTGGCCTTTTCTTTGGCCAAAGAATAAGCATTGCCATTCAACGTGGCAATGCTGCCAGCCTTCTAGGAACATTATCAGCTGACAGCGATGAGGAGGTATTCTTTGACGTCTAAGTACATATTATTCTTTTATATATATACTATATACATAGTTATTTTTTTAATGTTTAGTGTAATCATAAATAGTGTGTATATGTAAATATAAAGTTTTAATGTGTATAAAAGTATAGATATTAATTTAAATCTTATTTGTAATGTCCACATATTTATATCTAATAAAATTTACAATATTAAAAAAAAAACAAAAAGGATTAAGTATTCAGAATTATTTTTTTGGAATAAAATATGTCCTTACTCTTGTTATTTATTTGTATAATGATAACAATATTTTTATGGATGTAAAACCATTTACAGGCTCTTAAGATGAATTTAATTACCGTGTTCCAATTATTATAGATTTCCTATAAGGAAGAACCAGCAAGAAATACCATGAATGCTCCTTGTAAATCATAATAATTATGTTGCACTATTTACGGCTAAGTTCAACATTGTTCTCGAAATGAAAGTTATGTGAGGAGAACGCAGGTGCTCCTACCTGCTAAACATAAAAAAAAGATACATTTGACTTCTGGAATTTTATTTGTAATCCGTTTTCCACTGTATTATTATTGACATACTTATTTGTTCTGACATTTCATTCAATTAGGCCATAACATTACTACTTGAGTCTATAATTTTAAAACGATATTTTTATTTAGTGACTCCTGTATAGTTCACGTAATAGTTAATTGGAATCTTATATATACCAACAAGTAACTATTTAAGTATTGTATGCCTTAAGGCGGAATATAATATGAGACACTAATAATTTACCGGATAATAAGATATTTAATAATTTAATTATAGTTTAACATCATTTTGTAATACCTATGTTCGCAATATCTTCATTTGAAGTTGAATGACGCTTGCATCAGCGTCGCTCAGCTCAACCATATTGTAGGGAAACTCAGCGACTCATTTCATGACGCAACCATCAGAAGGACAAAATGAATTACAGAAAATAAATAAACCCACATGGTTCTCGTACTTACAGTATCAAATCTATAGATAAAGTGAATATAAAAACAAGTAATGAATGTAATCAAATATAGAATAATCAAGTGCCATGAATACAGATTAATATAATCCATTATAGGAAATGATAACGTGATTAATTAAAGCCCCGGCTAGAGGCCATTTCGGCTTCGCCAGTATGTTCGGTTAAGCAGCAACGGCTCCCTGGACTTTTTTTGTCACGGGTAATTTTTTATGGACCAGCTCCACCCTGGGTAGGACCGGCGAGGCATGCTGGGTCTTACCGGCTAAAACCCCACGGCGTTTCTCCTACTTACCTATGGCTGGGGTCGGGGTAATGTCTGTTGGACATTGGGCCGCGTCTCTGTGCGACCTGGCCAGCCGCATATTCCTTCAGAGAGGCGCGCGCAGAACATATCGTGCCGTCGTCTCTGGCCTGATTCTGTACGAAGGATTGCCTCAGGTACGTCACTCGCAGGCTTCATCTCATGGAGGCGATCGGTCAGTACCTATGACAACGCCCAGTGCATTTTTTGCGACGGTGAAGATAGGTGGTCTTGTCTCTAGTCCGCAACCTCCTTTCCACATAAGATCCACATAAAAAATATGTCCTTTATAGATTCGGTTTAGTGTTGAATAGAATTGAACGAAGCAAATGGATTAGTATGTATATACCTACACAGTTGGGGCTGATTTTGTTAGTTTCAATAATATTATGTAGAACAACATTGTTGGTTTAGTTAGTTATTACAATAACTATCTACAAAGACTTGTTTTACTTTAAAAATCAAAACCAGAAGAACATTTGCCAATCCAAATAATATTTCAAGTGCCAGCCGAAATAAAACTCATTTTCGTTGCAATAAGACAGTGAAGTACCAAGACTACATATAATATAAAATATGTTTGGCTTCAAGATTCAATAAGACCGAGGGCGTGTAATGGAAGTGAGCGCAAGCGGAAGTCAACATTAGCAGATGGCTATAAAAGCCCTCTCTATACAAGCAAATACTTACATACAAGTAAGTTCCGACTACCTAAATGTTAGGAATAAGGCGTAGGCTAGCTTTTCTTCACAAAAAACAAAGATAGTAGAAATGAGAATTAAGGATAATAGGTTGGTGTACAGACTTAATTGCATGAAAAATTCTCTTCCAATCAAGCTTTGGGTTAAAAAGGAGCGAAACGAAACAAATACATATTTTTTTATGTAGAAGTAGTTAGGTATCAGAATTAATATATTAATTCAATTATAATATAATATTCGCGATTATTACACATTATAATAAAACACTTTTAAACGGATTCTATCGCGTATATATTAGATTTTTGCCTGACGTTTCGAATACTTTGCAGCATTCGTGGTCGCAGGATGACTAAGGTCACAGGCGTCGTTACAGATTTTAAAAAGTCATTTTATTTTATCTATCGTACAATTTTAATTTTAAAAAAATAGTTTCAATACACGCAGTAATCACTCACAGTGTCTTGATGTTTCTTAGTGCGGTATCTTGTTTGGGACTTTATTATTTTAATAACTGGATTCCAAACAGGTGGTACCTGCCAACCATCTTCTCTATTAAAATTAGGATGTTTTTTAATTTCAATGCAAAGTATTCGAAACGTCAGGAAAATCAAAAATCTAAAATATACGCGATAGAATCCGTTTAAAAGTGTTTTATTATAATATAATAATTATGTACTTGGAATCGATAACACTCCAAAGAAGAAGAATCGAATAACATTGGGTAGAGTAGACACGTAAATATGTACATATTTTGAATGTTTGAAATTCTTTTCAAGGTGTATGTACACCCGGCTACTATACATTTCCAATTGAGGCTGATCTCGCACTGTATAAGCTTTCCGTACATTAAGAGATCAGCTTCTATTGGAATTATTCAGCTTGTTAAGTAGTCGTGTGTACAAGGGTTACAGTAAAGTTTAGTTTCGATGCATGCAGTAATCATTTACAGTGTCTTGATGTTTTTAGTACGGTATGTTGTTTGGGACTTTACTATTTTAATAGCTGGATTCCAAGCAGGTGGTACCTACCAATCTTCTTCTCTATTATAATTGGGATGATTTCTTATTCCAATAGTCTCACGAAACATTCCAGGTACATATCGATTCTCTTTCGCGGGGACTTGAGGTTGATCAAAAAAAAGTAAATGGTTAGGTTTTCCTAAGGCATGTTCACACACTGCAGACTTTATGGAGCGTCTATTTTTGGCTGACAAAGTAACAGCAATCCTTCACCTATGTGCCACACTTTCCACAAAGTATTGGGAGTATTTTTGCTGGATGTTGTGCCAGTTTGTAAGTTGGTGTATCAATCTGGCTTAACAATGGTCGTAGGGGAACATTGCTTTTGTGAATCTTCGGATAACTATACAGCCTTGGTGGTTTTGCGCAGGATGGAATTAGCAAAAGTCCGGCAAAAGCTCTTGAATTTTCTGATTGTAATCGGACGTGTCCATTATAAACATTGCATTACCCTTTTTTAAATTGGAACAAGCCCGCCACACATTCCCAACCACTGCAACTCCTGTAAGCCAGGATCTATGGCGACCACCAAAAAGAACACCGGCCAATTGACCGACCAAGACAAAACTTGGTGTGTCCCAGAGAAATGAATAACAGTCTTGGAACCCGCAACGACATTAATCAGAAAAGAAAAAGGAGGAGTAGGAAAGAATAAACGTTCCAGTTCCCTCCGTAGCAAGCAGGAGACAGAGAAAATACTATAGGCAATAGGCCCAAGCACCACGGGTACAAAAATGTTTATAAATATTTAATTACGGGTCCTATGTTGTGAGCTATTGTGACTGATTTCAATAGTAGGTATGGCAAAATCGCCTGAACGCACGGAAATTCGTCCTAGTTGCCACAAGGTCTGTATACTAAACAACTCCGGATGTAACTTGCAAACTGTCAAACATAACATTGCGTTCATCTTGTCAAAGAACACTCTCCCACAGAATATGATGTGCAGACTGTTCATACTCACAGCCGGTGTTGAACATTTGCAGAATGGTGAGGCAACAAGCTTGAAGCTAAATAATTTACTCTTAAAGTTACCATGACCGGTGAGAAATTGAGCCACGCAATGATCAACCACCAACCATGCACTTACCAGCCGTTCACGAACGAATGGAAAGAACTGGTATAGGTGACGGGCTCTTAATGGATTTGTCCCACCTGCATTGCCATTCGGCCGAGAGTTCTTCCCAAACTGTGGTTTAAACAATCTGCAGATCCTTATTTTTTTATTTTTTTATTGGTGCCCAGTGGAAATTCTTCATGAACTTCCTTCGCCCCGGGGAAGGGCGAAGGGGTATGTCGGACTCCTACCGGCTAAAACCACTGGAGCGGTCATCTTCGGCACCTAAGGGAGGCTCCAGGTCCTCGTATGATCACACTAGAGCCGCCCACTGGTGCCACGCCTATAGGCGCATCCCTGAGAGGGTGACTGTAAAGCGGTCACCCCCCCGGGGGGATTGTAAAGGATCCCCCAAAGCGTCCCACGGCAGCGCGTGACCACATGCGTGCTACCGTCTTCTCTTGGGTCGCTCGGTGTAGGCACGCAGATTCCCCAATCTACGCACCCGCGAACCCAGAGGTCCCCTGCCTCACAGCAGCGGCAGGGGTTTCAGGCGTGTGGGAATTAGGCGCCAGGGCGGTTCTTATCCCGGCGCTGTCTCCTCCTTCTTCGAGCGGAGTCGGCCCTCTCCCGATCCCGCTCTGCGGTCTCCTTCTGGACCATGACGCTCTCACAGAAGGAGACCACTGCATTCCAGTTTTCGTGCTCTGCCAACATAGGCGACACTACTGCTGGCAGAGAGAGATCTTGCCCGATCCGATCGACCAGGATCCGCCGCTCGGAATCTGCAGATCCTAACACGATCGCGTTGTAGTAGAAATTCCGCGTCCATGTTTTCTCGGGTTGAGTAGTACATGGCGTCGCTGTATCTCAAGATCGACTGGCGAAACACCTGCTAGCACAGGCAGAGCTTCAGTACTTACTGTCCTAGATGCCTTGCACAAGAATATCTTTGGAGCAGTTTACGTCGTACCGCGCTGATAGTAGCCCTATCGGCCCATACAGGTGAACCATAGCATATACAATCCAAGTAAGTAGACCCGTAAGACCCCATGTAGCTGTCAATATTCTTGTCAGGGCATAAAAGTTTCTCTTAGCTTTTTCATCTACAGATCTAATGTGTTCAACGAATGAAATTTTCTCTCTAATGCAAGACCGGGGTAGCACACTGACTCCTTTCTTTTTACGGTAACATTATTGAATTTAATGCTCGGTGTTGTCTTAAGATTGCCTTTTAAAATTAGTTGAAAGGTTTTTTGTGGTGCAAACATTAAGCAGTTTCGTTCGCCCCACCTAGAGAACGTACACAAGTATCCACCAATTTTTCAAGGCCCGCCCTTGTACTTGACTGAATAAGCTGAATGCCGTCGTCTGCGTAGCCAGTCAATGAACAGCCGGATGACAATGGAATCGCTAGAAAATCATCAAAACCCATGTTCCATAGATAACATAGATAAGGACTAATAACGGATCCTTGAGGACATCCCATCGTGAGTTCCTTCGACACAGCGTGATGACCAAGTTTAAGTTTTGCAGATCCGTGTGCAAAATATGAGTAAACGAGGGTGTAGATGTTTCTGAAGCAACCGCGGGCGTTCATTTTAAGTAGTAGCATTGGCCACCAAGCGTTGTCGAAGGCACCAGAGATATCAAGAAAGATGCCTATCACGTACTTATTTTCAGATGAATTTACTACTTTCCTGACAGAGATTGCTGCGTCAACAATAGATTTTCCTATTGCGAAGCCGAATTGGTTGTTATGAAATTTCGATCCATCTGGCAGCAAACGTGGAACTATAAGGCGCTCGTGAAGTTTACCTAAAGATGGTAGTAAAGTTATAGGTCTGTACGATTTAGGATCATCCGGCTTGTCACCGCTTTTTGGTATTATGCGTATAAAACCGGAACGCCATATACGAGGGAAAATGCCTTCAGCAATACAGTGCCTAAGAGCGGTCAATATAGAGTCACCGGATGTTTTACAAGCTTCTTTAATCATTCTATTAGATATTTTATCTTCCCCAGATGCTTTATTAAGTGGTAGTTTATTGACAATGTTTATGAATTCGTTAGTGGATGGAAGGTCGGACACTGGGGATACCGGTGGCTCAGCAGCCCACGATCTGATCTGTTGATGATACACGTTATGATTTTCAGGTAGATCATCAGGTATAAGACTATTGAGAAGAGCCTCCGTGGTCTCTTCAATACCAGTGGTATACATATTGTTAATTTTAATGTTTCGGATATAAGCAAGATCGACAGATCTGTTGGCTTTAAACTCATGGTACAGAGGAGACCACGGGCTCTCTCTATCGAGTGTTTCCACTATTTTGTGTAAAAGATTGCCCTTCGATTTTGCTACCGCTGCTCTATAACTAGATCTGGCAATTCTGAATTAATTTAGAGTTACAGTGAATGTATCTCCCGTGACTTTTTTAAGTTTATTAAGTTTTTTGCGCGCCTTGCGAAAACGTTTACGTTCTTCAGTTAAGTATCTATTCCACCAATCACATCTACGAGTATTGGTTATTAATTCTCGACCTACGACAATGTCAGCACAGTATGTAAATGTGTCTGACACTATTTAAGCACTTTCTTCTGCTGACAGCCCGTTACGAGTGAAGTCTCTGGCATGAGACGCAAAAAGTGAGCTGAAGAAATCCCAGTTCGCCCTTTTAGATTTGTATCTTGTGCATTACCCCGTTGTCGGCACGCAAGATACTTATTACGAGAAAGATTCGCAGTGTGTTACCTCGACGTAACACTGTTGATATATCTTGACGAATCGCCTCCAAATATTTTTACGTGAAATATGATTTGAAATTTAGGCCGCTAGCACACAGAAAATCCCTCATTAAGTGTGGAACTTATGGAACTTCAAGAACTGTCTGATCAAAAAACAACTTGAAAAAGAAGATTTGGACGCGAATGAAGAAAATGCGGCCACGAATGCTGCAAAGTATTCGAAAAGTCAGAAAAATCTATAACATACGCTATGAAACCCTTTTAAAAGTGTTTTATTATAATGTGTAATAATCGCATCGACATTAGCTAGTGATTAGTTTTATTTTTATCTTCCCATGATGAGCATAAAAAAACAAGGGCGCCGCGGCGTCATATTGGCGGGCAAGGGGCCTAGTTGTTTACGAAAACTACTGAATATTGCTCTCGCGAGACTGAAACCAGTCAAGTTTTTAATAGGGGACTATGACGAGTGAAATAGTTGTGTAGGTGCTTAAAGTTCTAGTAGTTCTGTGTTATTAAAAGGTGCCCTATTTATTTTTCATAGATTGAATCACTAGATGAAATTCCATAGGAGAAGCGGCCAGCATGCTTACTATCACTTATGCAACCGCTGTTTCACAACTTTCGTTCATACCTATGCTTATATTATACATTCGTGTAGATTCTAGCTGATCTGGAGATTTCGACGGTGAATGCGGATCAGGAAGAAATGAGGAATACGCGAATAATACATTTCATTGTAATGAATGAAGCCAACGCACAGTTTCTTCTTCAATGCTCGCTAATTCCTACTGTGAGAACTTCCACAGCCTCGAGATACTGTCACTGTCGCACAAATGTATACGCAAGACGTAGGTAGGTAGGCCTGTGCAAAGGTAGTCTACGAATTACCGCTGCAAATAGGGCAACGAGAACCCAAACTCGATCAAGTAACCCACCCTTTCATTGCATTCCCCTCACCCGTCAGACGTCACAAACGAAATAACCGTCAAGCGTCGAGGTAAACGCACAGACACGCGAGCATTTTATCGCCGTGCGTTTGAACTAAGATTTCACAATATTTTAATATGGAACATATATGAAGAGGTTACCTTAAAATGACCGCAAGGACATTATCTATCCGATTATATAACTTTTATTTCAATCGGCTGAAAAACAAAATTGCTAAAAATTACGATTGCCCATACTTTAGGAACGTTTTCACTTTATTTTGAAGAAAAATCGTTACAGCTCGTTATGTATTGCATAAGCACACTATAAAAAATGTTGTATACAATATTTGTTATATTATTTACAAGAATAAATCATTAAAATACATTAATGTATGTAGTATAATTTTATATAAATAATTTAAATCAGCCCCGCGGTGGTGGTGTCGTATTACCTACTTGCGTTTAACCTGAGATCTCTCAACATTTTAATATGGAACATATATGAAGAGGTTACCTTAAAATGATCGCAAGAACATTATCTATCCGATTATATAACTTTTATATCAATCGGCTGAAATACAAAATTGCTAAAAATTGCGACTGCCCATACTTTAGGAACTTTTTCACTATATTTTGAAGAAAAATCGTTATATCTCATTATGTAACGCATCAAGACACAATAAAAAATATTATATACAATATTTGTTATATTATTTACAAGATTAAATCATTAAAATACATGTATATAAGTAATTAATATTTTACATAAATAACATAAATAAGACTCGCGGCGGGGCGTCGTATTATATACTGTTTACCTACTGCCGTTGACCTATGTAAGTAGATAAATTACTGTGGAACCTATATGAAGTGGTTACTGATAAATAATCGTAAAGATACTCCCTATCTGATTATCTAATTTTCATATCATTTAAATGTATATAAAAATTATAAAAAATAGTTCTAGGAAGTACTCACGATCCGGAGCACGCGTCGTCCAAATATACCTATACACTTGAAACTATTCAACTGTTTTACAATGTCAACACTATACCACAAGCTACACAATATTCCACTTAAACTCAATAATTCATTATCATTCTAGTTGTTATAACAATAAAACAACAACACAATGAAAACGCACAATACATTGTTCGAAAATTTCACCAACGACTGACTTTTAAAAATTCTGACACAAAAACCTAACCTTTTTCTTGCTGTGAATATAGACTATATAAGTGGTTTTTTTTTTTCTTTAAATGTTCAGAGTATCAAATACGATCTATCTGTAGCATTTCTGCCAGTATCGGGCTTTAAACGGAGACAAGTCCTTTCATCCGCCGATTGGAAAACGACGAGCTAATGATTTTTTATAATATCCGGATGGCGGATGGCGACTCGCGAAGGGAGCAGCATATTTAACTACAAAATGGTACTAGGCTTTCATGAAATGTAAGAGATGACGCCAATACTGAACGGTACATCGGCGTCACAGTGTCGGCGTCATCCGCCCCTATCTAACAAGTGTTTACTGACACGCTAATGTTATCAGCGGGGGGGACTGTTTGCTGGGGGATGCGATGTTTATTTTGTTACAGCCGGTGCCCTATACGTTGCGCACTTTGGTACGTTTCACTTATTGCTTGGAGATGAAAGAAAACAATG
The DNA here is from genome assembly GCA_947459985.1 of Diloba caeruleocephala. Lineage (NCBI taxonomy): Eukaryota > Metazoa > Arthropoda > Insecta > Lepidoptera > Noctuidae > Diloba > Diloba caeruleocephala. The sequence goes on along the minus strand of OX381612.1, from coordinate 26,576,531 downwards.
TGCACATTAACATTATATGAATTTATTACAGTTCATTGTAGGAAAATTATAATGAATTACAATTATTACATGCGCATTATTATTATTATTATACGCATGTAATAATTTTCGATGAAAGTCTTTAACCAAATATTTATGCAACGCAACCATAACCTATAATACGTACATGTTGGGTACATAATATATTATATATTTATAATGCATTGTCTAAGACATCCATCAAAGTAATTCTTCGAAACGGGCAATATTGTATAAACTTGTGAAGTAAGAGCAATAAACAAATCGTGGTAAACAAGGAAAATTAAACTACAAAAATATGCATACCGCGACAAAAGTACCAGGCACCCAAAAACTGTAAGAGATTGATTAATCTACTCACCAAAATATAACAATATCTAAAGAAGTTCTGAGGTACTAGGCAACAAAGAAGTATAGGAGTTTAAAATATGCACATAGTTACGTAACCAAAATACAATATCGAAACAATTTCTGAAGTACTAGGCACCCATGAACAGTAAGAGGTTATGTTACTGTACACTATCTGGATACCACTGAGCGCGGGTAGCGGATGCGAGGTGGCCCTACCTTTAGCTAATAATAATAACATCGCAGGGGTGTGGTGTTTAGTAAGGGTGTAACTTCTTACAACTTTCAGAGCATTACTATTAATAAAAATAAAAATTACAGATATTCGTGTTGCAAATTTTGCTACCAATATAAGCAAGCATAATCAAATTATTGCGAGACTCGATTGCCTCTGTTGAATGATAATTCTGTCGAAGTCCATAAAAAACGCGCAAGCACCCAACAAGTAAAACGTTCGTGTTATAATATCTCAAATAAAAATAAATCTTATTTATTTTACTTAGCAATCTATGTGAATTGATAAATTACAATGATAAAAATCAGAAAGCCAGTGAAAGTATTACATAGCTAAGTAAAAAGAAATATATTAATAATAAATTGTTTCTTTCTTTCTTTCTTTTTATACGTATAATAATAATTATTATGTGAATTTATTTGTTTTAACGACAGTAAAATGCACAAAATGATGTGTTTCTTTTGGTTCGTTTAATCGGTACCAGTATTACTAGGCTAACAGAGATGATAAGAAGCATACTATTTATGTGTGGCCGACAAGTGACCTTACGGCCGTAATTAATAATAATCAACCTCATCCGAAATCTTTGGATTTGGGGTTGAGCAAGGGTTGAGCATTTGTCCGTTTTTTTGTATTAAATGTGCCCTTAACACAAAAACCGATCAAGTCCAAAATCTCATGTTTAAAGATTTTGGGATAGATTGATTACTATTAGTTTCGGCCGTTAGTAAAAATATGCGCGTTTTGAGGCTTATTTCTCATCGAAATTATAATATTTGCATTTATTTAGATACTATGTCGATATCCTATTTCATTAGTAAATGATACAAGCACTGAGTTAATTATGAATTTAAACAAACATTACAATTTGTTCAATACTAATAGGATCAAAAGTACTAGGATATCAGAAATTGTAATACGTTATCTTTAAGACATTAAGAAATGTAAAATCTACTAATCGTCGGGTTGGCTTGCGGTAAATGATTGATCGATTTTTCATTAACACAACTTACCTTTTTTTTAACGTGGAGCAATCCTCTTGGACTTCCTCCGCCTTGGGAAGGGCGGAGGGGCATGCCGGGCTCAAACCGGCTATAACCCCACGGTGTCCTTCTTCTTACCTTTAGCCGGGGGTGAGGTGTACACTATATCTGCATTAAACCGCGCCCCCGGCATGTACCGTCAATGATTGACCGGTCCCTTCTTTGTGCGACCTTGTTGGCCGCACCTGTCCTTCAGAGACGCGCGCGGAACACGCGCGCCGCCATCTCGGGCCTGTGTCTGCCTCTGCCGCCTCCTTTGCTCCTTTGCATCACTTCCTCGCAAAAGGAGGCGACGGCATCCCACGCGCTCTCGCTCCGGACGATGGACTGAACCACGGCCGGAAGCGAGAGACTTCTTCGACCGCCGCGACGAGGTCACGGCGCTGCGCTGCCCAAGCTGGGCACTCCTCCAACGTGTGCTGCGCCGTGTCCTCCGGGCAGTCTCCGCAGTGATGACAGCCGGGCATCTCTTCTCGGCCTATTCGATGCAGGTACTTCCCGAAACACCCATGGTTCGAGAGTACCTGCGTCATCCGGTAGGTGAGGGCGCCATGCCACCTCTCCAGCCATTCCTCCATAACTGGTCTAACCGCCGCTGTTGCGGCGTGCCCTGCAGTGGGAACACAAATTACCTACCTACGTATCTATGTTTTTGAAGTGAAACTTCTTTTGGGACGGTGTGAATTGGATTTTATGAAACGAAAATGTGTAACGAAAGAGAGACAACTATAAATGTATTTACAGGGTTTAGGCTCTGAGAGAATGAGATAAAACACGTTTCTATATAGTTTCGCTATTCCCTATTCTCGATAAATAGCGCTCTGTCCTAAGATGTTTTTATGCTCTGTCTGTTTACCACCTCTATAATATTCATCTCATTCTCTTACAAATTAACCAAAATACAAAGTTTCACTTCTACCGCGTGTGAACTCACACGTTTTCATCAATTCTTTGTCTGTAGAATTAATTATTCAACCATAGATAATATAAAAATACGTAGGTGCAAGAACCGCCTTTCGAATCTATTCAAATTTAATCAGAGGGACCAGGCGGTAAGGAAACTAAAGAAGCTTCGTGCCGTCACTTTTTTGACGGAATTTGTTGGGGATAGCCCACGTGTTCGGACTTTCGCAGTACAAAATGACATGCTAATACAAATACTACGGCTGCAAGTTTTTGGGGGTCTAATGAGTTATTTATTTTAAAGGAGTAAAGGGAATGCATCTTCTTATTTTATTTGGCAATAGACTACTCGTTCTTCTCTTCAGATACATTTGCATAATGGTTACAGGTATGTTGTGAGTCTATTTGCATCTTTGACATTTTTTGCTTTATCTGCTGTTTACTGGTGGTCTCTTTTTAAATTAATTAATGTTATTCTTATGTTAATCTAATGTGTTAACTCATTGACGGCCGAATACTCAAACACGAGACACAATTAAAAATCTATTGTGTTTACACGGCTGCCGGCAATTGACGCACACTTATATAATATGTTTTAATAATTTAAAATCAAGTTTACATTTTTTTATAACTGAGTGTGTTTATTCATCACCATCATCTCAACCGTAAAAACGTCCATTGCTGGACAGAAGCCTCCCCAAAAGATTGCCAGAACGACCGGTATGGGTTTGTGTTGTGTGCTCATTGGGGGATATTGCCATAGTCGTCACGCTTGGCAGACGGGTTGGCGATCTCAGTTCGCTATAAATATACTCGAAGGACGCTGCTGGTCATCCTCCGGCTAATCCCATAATCACCTTTTACGACACCCACGGGATGAGATGGGGTGGTGGTATTCTTGTTTATTGCTTAATTATAATAATGCATACACAAATATTCATTCTCTTGCTTTTTTCATTTTACTATATCTCAGCGAATGGCTCCACAAAGAAAAAAGAAAAGAGTGATAGGTAGTTATTATAGTACTCACTTGGATTATTCAACTAAAGTTATTTTGAACCTAAACCCTAACTATAAACAGTTTCAATCTGTCTATGATTATTTGATCTCCCATTATAATTGCTCGTATGATAATCTCGCCTTACAATAAATGTATTTAAGGTTTTGAGTGTACTTAAGGTCATTTGTGTAAAACCCTTACTTTCCGAACTCTTTCAATGCAACATCATCTTTTTTAAATCCTAAAAGTACTTAGTAACGTCGTTAAGCTATGCACTACTATAATATATACACAAACATACTAGATGTTTGTGTATATATTATTGTCAAGAAAACGAAATACAGTACTAGACAGTGATGTCACGCAAAGTGATCTTGTTTATAATTCCCTAACTAGATGGCGTTGTACAAAGACGTCGCAAAGCTGAACGCCGGTGTTAAGATTTTCCGCCGTTGAATCAGGCTCGCACCGCACTGTGATGAACTCATACTTACCTGGCGTAGGGGACACCGTGATCATGAAGGCGGTTCCCCCAGGGCGAGGCCTTCCCATTGCACTGCGGCTGGGTTTGACCCCTGCGATTATCCCTAATGTGGATAACTCGGACGCGTAATTTTTGTTAGTGGGGACTGCGTACTAAGCATGTGTCGTTCGTTCAATTTTAGAGATCCAGATCAATATTGACCCTTTGATAAAATGAACCGGTTCGTACGACCCGTTCAATCGAACGAATACCCGATTGACGGGCTGAAGATCCGTACCTACTTGGTTCACTCACGAGCCAAGCACCTAGCTCATATTTAAAACAATCAGTAGGTCGTCTTAGCGTTTCTCTGATCAGATGCACTAAAACACAAGATTTTTTAACATATTACATATCTAATAATTTTAATATAAAACACAACATAAGTACGTACAGTAGACAATCCTATCATGATTATTTTCAATGTAGGTTAATATAACCCTGCAAATTTGTCATTAACAGACAATAAACCCGTACTTTTTTGCGTTCACCATGGACTAGCAAGATAGTAAAAATATACTTAATACGTAATAACGTAACGTAGGTCACCAGTACCCCTAGTACGAGTTTCTTTTCTCGATCGAAACGTAATAGTAAACTACATAGTTACTGCATTCGGCGCCCCGATTGGCTGAAGAGTTTGGTGCGGGCCAATCGCAGCGCCGAACGCGGTAACTATGTAGTTTACTATTACGTTTTGATCGTGAAAAGAAACTCGTACTAGGGGTACTGATCTCTTAAAGATTGGTTAAATTTAAACATAAATTGGATGAATTTGAAAGAGCTGTTACAGTTCGTTCATATCATAAACAAATCAAATCTTCGGAGCTTGCTCAGTACGATATTATACTTTAATACTCAGTTAATAGAGCTTAAATGTAATGCTTTGCAATAATGTGTGTGAATGAGTAAACATTGCAGCTTTTTGCAATTATAGACATTAAGTTCTTCAATATATGGCAGATTTTTTTATACTCTTCGTTCGTTCATTTATTATTAAAATTACGCGCCGTTCGCTCAAGCGGAGATCGATTGAACGGGTTATTCGTTTCGTTGGGACCCGATCGTTCGCGAAGTGTTTGCGACCCGGATCATTTGATTCGGTCGTTCGCGAACGACACATAGCTACTGCGTACGCGCCGTCCCCCTCATATAATAACCGTACTATCCTCATGGTCATTATTGTTTCCTTGTGAAAGTGTTCCTGGATGAGACATAGCTGGACATGGAAAGTAGCCATGTGTCGTTCGTTCAATTTTAGAGATCCAGATCAATACTGACCCGTTGAGAAAATGAACCGGTTCGTACGACCCGTTCAATCGAACGAAAGCCCGATTGACGCGCGGAAGATCCGTACCTACTTGGTTCACTCACGAACCAAGCACCTAGCTCATATTTAAATCAATCAGTAGGTCGTCTCAGCGGTTCTCTGATCAGATGCACTAAAAAACAAGATTTTTTAACATATATATCTAATAATTTTAATATAAATCACAACATAAGTACGTACCTCTCCCTCGCACTGTCCGCGCGACAACACGTATTCTTTCTGTGCTCGCATATTTAAATCGCTAATCATTGTAAAACATAATTATTCTACCGAAAAACCTACACCGTTTTGTAGCTAAGTGTACAGGCTACTACTACGAGGTATACGAGTACATCATATGAAGATTAGCACTTGCAAAAATTCTAATTCTACGACTGCGTGGCGCGTGAGTCATATATTCAACAAACTAACAAAGTGACAAAGTGACGTACCGCGGTCAGCGACCGGCCTTTGTTCGTCACATCGTAGTTTGAAAGAAACGATCGGCTGCACTCGGCCGTTGCTCGGGACTGCGAAGATAACCGAACGCACGCAGCGACATCAACGCTGACTTCGCCTACTCCGGCGCACAACAACAAAGTTGGTAGGGTAATTGCTTGTGATTTCGCGCTCACATTCCTGCTCGGCGCTCGCGCATTCAACTTAAGTAATTACTACGAGGTGATTTACAACGGATTGAAATGTCTGTGCAGGGGGATGCCAAAATTTTACCGCTAACTACTAACCTTCACGCAACGCTATCTGATCCCAGTCTTAACTTACCATCACAAGATACTTTTGTTAATTTGGGCCGTAGAACACGACGCAGACTCGGCGAAGACTCGTATGAGCAAATGGAATCGGATGAGAACTCACTCCTTTCGGAGATTACGAAATTATTTACTGAATTTGAACGTAAACAAAGCAAAAAATTCGAAAATCTTAATTGTACTATTACCGGCATAGTGAAACAAAATACGAAAATACAAGATTCTATTGCTTTTCTCTCTAAAAAATATGATGATCTGCTAGACCGTTTAAATTCGACCGAACGAGAAAACTGCACCCTTAAGAAGCAGATAAGTTCCCTAGAAGTTAAAATGGATTATTTAGAACGGAACTCGCGCACCGCTATGATTGAGATAAATAATCTGCCCACTTCTGGGTCAGAAAATAAGGAATCTTTAACCGATAAACTATGCAAGATCGGTAATGTGATTAACGAAACTATACAAGCCGCTGACGTTAAAAATATCTATAGACTGAAACCAAAAAAAGACTCACGGGCTATCAGCACCATTGTAGCAGAGTTTAATTCCGATTCACAGAAAGAACAGGTGCTTCGAGCCTCAAAGTTGTATAACAAACAGAATGCTAACTCTAAATTATCGACTGCTAGCATCCATCTTCCAGGCCCTCCAATGCCTATCTACATCTCTGAATCCCTGACATCCTACGGCAAACACATCCATTACCTGGGTCGCAAGCTTCAAAAAGAAGGAAAGTGTGATAACTGTTGGTCGAGCTACGGTAAGATTTATGTAAAGAAAACATCCGATTCGGCTCCGTTCTGTATCAATTCTGAAAATGATTTGTATAAATTAATGGCCTCTACTAAGTGACTAGGTCACCTATTATGTTTGATGTCTTTTGCATGTATTCATTATTTTATAGCTGTTAATACTCACTCATACGTAACTCAACTAACACCATACGTCCCACGCACACACTCACTAAACACTATCCACCTATTTACCCACACATCACTTGCAATCAGCCGTGCTTACTCCTGCACATTCAACATTTTTATTGTGTACAAAAACGTTACATGTAGTTACGAGTATATTTTACAACCTCATAATTATATCTTAGACTTGCACATTTTGATTGGTACTCATTACTTTAATTTACTACACGGGCTTTTAGTTCTAACGTTATATAATCCCTGCATTAAAATTCGATAATTTGGATGATATCCACACTGATATAGACCAGGTCTCGGTGGCTGATTCTTCAACCTGTATGATAGAGGACTGTAATAGACTTGCTAGATTACACAGAAATGCCTTTACACTACTATGTCAAAATATTAGGAGTATTGCCAAGAATTTCGATGGCCTAACTACACTGATTGAGAGAAGTGGAACGTCGTGGGATTTATTAATTCTAACTGAATGCTGGCTGTTAAATAATCCACACTTACCTGCAATTCATGGGTATACCTCCGCTGCCACCAACACACACAAGACTCAGAACGAAGGCGTTGTGGCATACTTCCGTGGCCATCATCATGTTTCTGTGATGGAACCTTTTGTGCAGGATGCAAACTGCTTATTACTAATAGTCAATAAGGATACCGCAGTTATTGCTTTATACCGACCCCCCGCCATTCGTAATGTAACTGCATTCTTAGACTCACTAAATAAACTTTTAAAAACCCTTTCCTCGTATCAAAATATTATTATGACAGGCGATATCAATATTGATATTACCCCCAGTGGTGACGATTTGCGCTCTACTGATTACCTCACTATGGTTGCCTATCATGGTATGCTACCGGCACATACACTTCCCACGCGACAAAATCGATCATGTATTGACCACCTAATTCTCAAAACAAAAAAACCTGCCTATTGTTATATCGCCGACACCTCCATTACTGATCATGATACAGTTTTGTTCTTCCACGGTTCCAATGATTCCTGTAATATTCCACGTAGGGCTGAAACAATTAAGACTCTTGACTACGCTAAAATTGACTTAAACCTTCGACAGATGGATTTTAGTCCTATATATTGCACCAGTGATATAAACGAAGCCACGAATTACTTTATCAATACCCTAAACACAATCATTAACGCAAACTCAATTTTAAAGTTAGTACCTAATCGTAAAAGGCTAAGAAAACCATGGATGACACCAGGGCTCCTCAAATGTTTACGAAACCGAGATAACTTGCACTTAAAACTAAAGAAATCGCGAGATGATGAAATTCTTAAAACCACATACAAAAGATACCGAAACTATTGCACTATTATTCTCAAAAAGGCTAAACGCAAGTACAATAAGACCCAAATAAAAAAATCACAAAATAATAGTAAGAAGCTTTGGCAAGCCATAAAAACGATTACCCATACGGAAAAACATAAATCCCGCGCAGACAACCTCCTCTCATCCGTTGATCCGTTGGGCTCTGTAAACGAGGTCAACTCTTATTTTGCTAATATTGGACCCACGCTAGCTAAGAAAATACATGCCGCTGCCAGCTCACACTTGCAGGTCACTTATTCTGCCATGTATCCACATACCTTCGTCCTGTTAGATACAGATGACACAGAACTGACAAGTTTGATCATGAACCTCAGACGGGACTGCGCAGTGGGTTCAGACAGCATCTCTGCCGCATTTCTTGTAAAATTCAAAGATAGTTTAGTCCCCCCACTCACATTTATATGTAACCTGGCTTTCTCCTCCGGCACTTTCCCAGATGCTTTCAAGTTGGCTATAGTGCATCCCATTCATAAGGGGGGAGACAGCGACAACCCGAACAACTACAGACCTATTTCTATTTTGCCTACAATGTCAAAGCTTCTTGAAAGACTTATGAACAATAGATTAATAGCATACAACATAGCAACGCTGTTCTGGACCTAACTAATGAAGTTATCGGGAAACTAGATTCAAAGCAAAAAGCTATTGGTGTCTTCTTAGATTTGGCGAAGGCGTTCGACACAATCTCTGTCCCCTCACTTATAGATAAACTCGAAGGAATTGGAATTAGAGGCACACAGCTTTCTCTGTTTAGTAGCTACCTTACAGGTAGGCGGCAATGCCTAAAGATTGGTGACTGGATTAGTAATGAGCTTCCCATATCTCACGGTGTGCCCCAGGGCAGTATTGTCGCTCCGACCTTATTCCTTATTTATATAAACGACCTTTGTCATTTAAAGCTTCCAAATGGATCTATCTTTACCTACGCTGATGATACTGCCCTTATATTCTATGGTGCCTCCTGGGAGATTGCTTTCAGGTATGCCCAATTGGGTCTTAATACTGTCACCAATTGGCTGGCCCAAAATCATCTTACTTTGAATGTTGACAAAACCAGTTATCTTAATTTCTCTATATCAGCCTCTAGCAATCTGGCATCTTCCCAGTATTCTCTAACCGCCCATTCCTGTAATATTCCAGCTCAAAGTACATGTAACTGTCCTTACCTAATCCGCAGTAATTCCATCAAATATCTGGGACTGATAATTGATGACCGCCTTTCATTCTACCTTCACATTGAAATGATTACCACCAGACTGCGTAAGTTAATATACGTTTTTAAGAGTCTTCGCCATGTTGCTGACACAAAGGTGCTCAGAATTGTTTATCTGGCGCTCGGCCAATCACTCACCCAATATTCTATAGTCACATGGGGTGGATCGACTAAAACTCATCTTTTAAAGCTGGAACGCGCCCAGAGAGCTCTCTTAAAAGTAGGATGGAAGTTACCCTATCAATTCCCCACCACAGATTTATACAAAACCTGTAATGTTCTTTCTGTACGAAAACTATTCATTTTAAATCTCACCTTAACCACTCACTCAAAAACCCCTTATGAGCCGGCAAAAATAAATACTCTTCGACGCAAACATACTGTATGTCCAGTGACTCAGGTAAGTACCAGTGCAGCCCAGCGTTGTTTCTATTTTCTTGGAAATTTTGTGTATAACAAAATTAATAAGACCCTAAACATATATTCACTGCGTAAAAATGAATGTAAAAGAAGAGTCACTAAGTGGCTTCTTGAATTAAATTACAATCAGACAGAAAGTATCATCCTTCCTCTAAAATAAATTCAACGGGTGACACACATGCTTATACGTGTTAACACCAAAATGGGTATGTTACTCACACAATCACACATGCACAGACACACTCATATATACACAAACGGACACATTTTGTATTAGATTAATTTGTTTTTTTATCACATAGTCACAGAATACTTTTAGTTCTCTTGTATTCTTTTTATATACTTTAGATGCTAAATTAATATAACTATTAGAGGGAGGGAGCCTGGAGATCCGTCATACAGGTCCCGAATCTAGTTCGGACTCCAGCTCTCATAAAGGCATTAACTTATTCAGCATACTTTGTATTAATTTGTTACCATTGTACCTTTTTGAGAGAAATAAAGATGTTTTATGTGTTATGTTATGTACAGTAGACAATCCTATCATGATTTTTTCAATGTAGGTTAATATAACCCTGCAAATTTGTCAATAATAAACCTGTACTTTTTTGTGTTCACCATGGAATAGCAAGATAGTAAAAATATACTTAATACGTAAGAATGTAACGTAGGTCACCAGATATCTTAAAGATTGATTAAATTTAAATATAAACATAATTTGGATGAATTTGAAAGAACTGTTACAGTTCGTTCATATCATAAACAAATCAAATCTTCGGAGCTTGCTCAGTACGATATTATACTTTAACACTCAGTTAATAGAGCTTAATTATAATGATATGCAATAATGTGTGCGAATGAGTAAACATTGCAACGTTTTGCAATTATAGACATTAAGTTCTTCACTATATGGCAGATTTTTTATACTCTTCGTTCGTTCATTTAATATTAAAATCACGCGCCGTTCGCTCAAGCGGAGATCGATTGAACGGGTTATTCTTTTCGTAGGGACCCGATCGTTCGCGAAGTGTTTACGATCCGGATCGTTTGATTCGGTCGTTCGCGAACGACACATCGCTAATGGAAAGTAGTGTTGCTTAAAAATCGACTATCGATCTGTCGATAGGACTAACCCTAAAACATTCATACTATCGATTGGCCTATCGATAGTATCCATATTATCAATAGTATCGATACTATCGATAGTTGAAATTATACAATAGTATCGATAGTATTACATGATTTTTTGACTATCGATAGTATTTACGACCCAGTTCGATAGTATCGACACTATCGATAGTATTGTTGCAAAGCTCTCAATCAATACTATCGATACTATTGATAATATCGATACTATCGATAGGGCAATCTATAGTATGAGTGATTTGGGGTTATATGACACTATCGATTGACTATCGATAGCCTATCGATTTTTTAAGCTACACTAATGGAAAGGTTACTCTTCCTTAATTAATAGGAATAGGAACGAACCTTCACTATATTCAGGAAACATGATCGCGTACGTATTTCAGGATAAACTAGACATAGGATGAACTATGTAGTCCTAGTTCCGCAAGATCACAATTTGACATGATTGTATTGACATGCTCGGAATGGTAGAATTATTGCCACTGTCTACATCCAAACGTCATTTTTGTCTACTCTTCCTCCGTCGACAAGACCGTTGTCTTCGGTATTCATGCTACGCCTACTGATGTCACTTCTTGCGGTGACGTCAGGGGTCGGATCACCTCCTTCCTTCTAAAATGGTGAGGGATGTGATGGCTCATCTTTGCCTCATGCTCGTGAAAGGGTGCTGCTTGCGGTGACTGATCGTCCTGCTAACCATGACTTATTCTACTATGATTTATTACCTCTTAACAACCCAGGCAGATGACGTTATGCTGCTGCACGAATCACCGGTGCGCCCTTAATGACGGATTTATTTATGTACAGGCCTACAATTATTTAAAAAAGAATTTGTAGTGCTTGAGTTTATAACAAAAAAAGGATGTATAAGGACGTGTACTAGCTTATATTATATGTGGCAATAACTTGCCAACCTACAGCAGGTAATGTTTTTGTTGTTCTTGATTTTATATAAGGCATAATTCAATATTAATAATAATATGGCAGACAGAGACGTATTGCTAAGGAAGTAAGGAGTTTGTTGCGCCGTTTTTTCTCCCCAGCTTAAACACTGGTAAGTGGTGAAGGGTGGGCGTTTTGGGGGTTGTCTTATATTATGTAACGTTCAAAAAGTACAATTTCTAGTCTATTTTGAATAAATATAATTTTAAATTTGAACATTGTTTATAAAATCGGCGATTATGGCAAAACCCCCCAAAGATCAACACAACTACCGATATGAATGTGTTGTGGGCTCATTGGGGGGTTTTGCCATAATCGCCACGCATGGCAGACGGGTTGGCGATCGCAGTTGAGTTGTTAATGTACTCGAAGGACGCTGCTGCCCATCCTTCGGCTAATCCCTTAGTCGACTTTTACGACACCCTGATTTGACTTTGATTGATTGATGATTCTGAGCCGCCGAGTGTGGTGCCATACGGCTACATACTGACAAAATAACTAATCAGAAAAAAAATAGTTTAGTTTAGTTTAGAAGTGACGAGCACAAAATGAGATCATTCAGGATTAGTTCTGCGTAGCATTATAATTGTTGTGGGCAGGCGGAATAACTTGCTCATCTCGTCTCTGGTTAGTATAAAAAACTGCTTGCTTATTTCTCCATAGAGCGTAAAAAACAAAATCAGTACAGGCTAACTTGATCTATGATTATAGTGTGTTCAAGACTGAAACGATTTATTTTGGCAAGCCACTACATTTGTGATGTGGCGATGTAATCGAAAACCAGAATAAACACATGTAGTATGTGTAAACAAACATGAAAGATGTTTTTATATAATTACTGTGTCTTTTTTTTACGTAATTGGTAATAATATAAAAAAGTCTGCTATATCAGGTTTCTAAAATATATATATATAATCGGACTACGGTCTTCTTCTGGAGCATGACGCTCTCATAGAAGGAGACCACTGCATTCCAGTTTTTATGCTCTGCCAACATAGCCGACACTACTACGGCATAGAGAGGTCTTGCCCGGTCCGATCGACCAGAATCTGCCGCTCGGCCGCCCACGCAGGACACGCCTCGAGTGTGTGCTGTGAGGTATCCTGGTAACTATCACAATGGTGGCATTGTGCCGTGGCCTCGCGTCCTATCCTGTGCAAGTACGCACCGAAACAACCATGCCCGGTGAACACCGGAGTCAGGCGGTAGGTGAAGCGCTTGCTCCTTCTGAACCATGATAGACAAATACCTATTCAGCAATTTATGAACCCTCTCCACGCGAGTTCAACTCGCACTTGTCCGGTTTTTTAAAGTCAGGTATGTGAATAGGCATATTCACTCTCAAAGTAAGGGCATCTTTTGAGGGAAAATAGACGCTGGCATACTTTGTACACTTTGGCTGCGCGCATAATGAAGTTCGAGCAACAGCACTAATTATAATCAACCATATACAATACATTACATTAAACCTAAAATATCACAAATCTAACGAAATTCGAAGTGCAAGCTTGATCTCAATTGTAATCATGGACTATGAATAAGTCATTAAATTGGAGGGGACGGACAAATTGGTCGTTCCATGTCCGTTCAATTATGACTATTTATAACATAATCTTTAATACTGAACCCGCATGCCGCATGGCGTGGTTTAATGAAATTTAATAACCTATACAGGCTGTGATAAATGTAGCATATACGAGGAATATTTTTAAAATTGGAACGTTTTGTTGTCAATGAGCATCGGACAATTGTTTTTTTTTTTTTATTGAAATGGTATCCATATATCTCACCTTGAAAAATAACGCAAGAAGTATTAAGTTAAACTCTTTGGTTTAATTTGCAGGTTAATCTTAGTATTAAATTGCTGTGAGGAAGTGATGTTTCAAACCTAAAGAAAATGCGAACCCTTTAACAAGAGCCCGTTCCAATGTTTACACACACATGCATCAGCCAGTAAATTTCCACTACCATTAATGATCATTGAGACACACATTCGGCCGCCCAATGATCACTACAATGAGCGATCATAGCCGATATTGCCAGAATCCCCACACGGGTTGGTGATCTCAGTATATTGTAATTGGTACATGGGAGGATGCTGCTGCCCAGGGGTAACCCTTACACCCGTAACCTAATTTATATAATACTTTTATATCTTCGCCTTTTCATTATGAATACTAATTGAGTGCGAAGTCACCCAAAATATGGTAAATTTTACATTTTACGTCTCTGTTTGTTTCATAGTTTTAGTTGTGAAAATAATAACACGAGGTATTTTCTTTCAGTTCAAAGAAATTACCACTTCTTCGGACAGATGATTAATTGTAGCTCGTATTTTGTAGGTTTACTTTTTCATGGATATAACTATCAAATTATTTTTCACTGTACAGCAGTGAAAAAGAATATCCATAGCAATTGAAAAGAAAAAATCCGAGTAATCAACAAACAACCTAATAACCGTTATTAGTTTGACGTTTTGTGTTGATTTGTCACACTATGCGTAGCGTAAAGTAGCTAGCGAGCTACTTTATGTGTGCGTTCATTATAATGAGCGCATAGTGTCGTTCGTCCCTCAAGTGTTGTTTATGATTAAGGTTTCTGTACCCTGTGCGTTCGAGCGCACTGTAAGACCTCATAGTATTGTTTGTGAATACGGGTGTGAGTCTTTAACGGCACACATGGGTGGAGCGTGGTCGTCTAATCTTTGCCTGGAACCACACGGTTTGAGACTAGCAATGTTTAAAAAACAAAATGTATATTATTTTTGTTTTATTATTATTATATCACAATAAAATCTCAAGTTAGTTTATGCTATTTACAAAAATATATAAATTTATTATAATCTAGACTTTCTAAAAATGAATATATTATTTTTAAATTATAATGAACCATGGGACACATTTATTTAAAATATTTAACGTTAATTCACAATATTAGACACATCATTATTAAATCTTAATGTATTCAAAAACAAAAAATGTTTATGTATTCAGGAAAACACTTGTCGTTGCAAATGAAAATAAATTATTAATAATGTCTTTGTTTTTGTGTGCTTTCGATAATAAATGTATATCATACAAATTTTATAAAACAAAATGTTTTATTACATACAAGTTTTCCGTTGTAATTTACCAAATAGTCTACAATATCTTTACCGCCAACGCACAGCAAAGAAAGTGGTGAGAATAGATGCTACTAGAATTGTAAAAAAACTGGTGACGTCATAGTGCCGATGGGCTGCATTGTAGAAGCCGCCGTACACTTGCAGGCCAGCCGTCTCGATACTGAAATAGAAAATATATTATCGTAAGTATTTAGCTGGATACATACATTTTAGCATGGCATTATAGTATCTAAATTTTATTTATAGAATGAACAAAGAAATTCCGTGGGTTCCGGCAAAGAATGGACTACCCCTCTGCAATCATGGTTGTCGTAAAAGGTGGCTAAGGATACCCAGAAGAAATGAGAAGTCGGGAGACTCTGGGTAGCTAATCCGCCTGCGACACATGATGTCTTTTTTTATTCATCGTGGTTACGAAACGAGCAAGTCATTGACCTGGTCGTAAGCGACATCCCTGCCCATAACAATTGTAATGCTTAGTCCTGCGTCACATCACACAGCGCTTGTCACTTCGAGACATGAAGTTATTTAGTCTCTTATTACCAGTTTCACTAGCTACATCATATCAGCCACAGGACGTCCACTGCTGAACAAAGGCCTCCTCCTTAGATTTCCACAACGAGCGGTCACATGCCGCTCTCATCCAACGACTCCCAGCGACCTTCACCAGGTCGTCTGTCCACCTCGTTGGAGTTCGTCCTACGTTTTCCGGTGCGCGGTCTCCATTCGAGAACCTTTGTGCCCCAACGGCCATCAGTTCTACGAGCAATGTGCTTTGCTCATTGCCACTTCAGTTTACTAATCCTTTCAGCTATGTCGACAACGTTAGTTCTTCTACGGATCTCCTCATTTCTGATTCGATCTCGTAGAGAAATACCAAGCATAGCTCTCTCCATAGCTCGCTGAGTGACCTTGAGTTTTCTTATGAGGCACATTGTGACTGACCACGTCTCAGTTCCATGTCATCACTGGTAACACTAGCTACAGTACTCTTCTAACCGGAGCACAATAATGTCTAAAGTTTAAACACTACTGCTTAGTGGCGAATATCTGGCACAGCGGTGGTACATAACGTGCCTCTTGTAATACCTGTCACAAGTAGACTACAGCATTATCCTTTATGACCCTCTGGCTGATATGATAAGCTGATACCAAGTAAAATTTCTTTCTTTTTATGATAGGACAGAAAGACTTGTTGCTGTGGAGTTTGTTATGGTGAATGGCGGCCGTTTTTGGGGACTGTCTGATATGGTGTTGACGTACATAAAGATTATTTTTTGACGATTAATCGATGTCTCATATCACAGCTCACCTGAACTTGCAATAGTCTCCATCGTAACTCCATCCTAGATACTCTCCAGTTCTCAAGTTTTCACTGCGAAGCCAGTCTTCTAAAGGTCTGAAGTAGTCTCTGAGAGCTTCACCGTTGAGTCTGCCTTCACCGATCGCTTCTTGAAGAACTTGGGTCCAGGGGGCAGAAGAACCTCGCTCCATGATGCGCCTGGAATCAATAGAGTTATGTTAGAATTCATGAATATAATGTTTATTATTATTATATGGTTGCGTAATTGGAGGCGTTAACAGACAGTTCTTTTAAAAAAAAGTTACATCACGTTAGCATTTCTCCTGTGTCGTGGATGCGTTTACAGACACAATATCACGCTCAATGCACCCATACGCGGAACAACTACCTGCAGATCATAAAAATATGTGTTCTGTACAGGAATCGAACCCACAACCCTCTGGCGCAGCAGCCGACTGTATCAGCTACTGCACCAACCGTGCCGCCAAACTCATCCATTGATCGGTAAACAATCTGTGAGCTAGAGGCCACACCAAGCAGATAAACAGGTAAACATTTTATTGATAACTATCTGCCCGCCCCAGCGTCGCACAGGCAGGTACATGCAAACCCGACTGCAGTGCCACCTACCGGGTCCAATTGTGAATCTAAACCATCCAGGGACCCACTCAAATATACACAAAAAAAATCAAAATCGGTATAGATGGTTTTTTAAATAAGATTGTTTAAAATTATACTTCACAAATTCTATTACATACATACTTTCATTCTTTAAAAAACAAATACTTAAAGTGAAAATTAAATTGACTTAAATTATTTGTTTTTGATTTATTTATTCATTCAATTTTTTTTATCAGTAACTGGGTATATCTATATCTTCTTATTATTTATTATTTTAGGTATTATTAATTATTAATAATTTTTATTCAATTTATTTATATTTAGTCTGTAAACTCGAAATTTTTGTATAAGCTGTGTTTACCTATAATTGAGTGTACATTATTATGAATACAAAACACACAATATTACGTGATACATAATATTTGTGTGTTTTGAATTCTTAATTTAAAGTAGTTTATTACTCGTTGGTGATCCTTAATTGAAATAAATAAACAACTCCAACACAAGGTTGGCCACTCACACTCACATGAAAGAAGAAAAAAGAAGATTATATTATGTTCTCATTTTAACGAAGCTAATGGCGCTGTGGCTTAGGGTGAGATTCAGAAACGAGTCTAAGCGTGAACTTACGCTTCCATCTGTCAAAATTAAGAGCGTAAGTAGTGATTGATATATATACATATTACTAACGTAACCTCGATGCTTACAGGTAATTATTAACATTGAAAAGACTCCTTTCGATTTTATGACAGCCTAGTACTTATTGCTAGTTATTAGCCCAGCCCCTATTAAATTTAAGTACGCCTTTGCTTGTTGTTAGAAAATATACATATAAAATACAAGAGTACCCCCTTGATATCATGACAGCCTAGTACCTACGTTTTATTTATTACATTAAATTTTTTATTGATCTAACTGTACCTACCTACTTCTCATAATTTTAAGAATGATAAATAATCATGTTTTGATAATCTATAGAAATAAATAAAATTGAAGTGTCTAGTTGTAATGTCAAAATAACAGCCTTTTACTTAGTGCATATGAAAGTATATACGGCACTCTTAGCAAGAAAACTAAGCAACTGCAGCTAACGACGCCCCCTATATATCTCGGGCTGGGGGAATTTGTCCCAGGTAGATTGGATGGTTTTTGATGGGACTTTCACTGACAGATAGCTGATGTTATAAGGAATAACATAGGCAACTTTTATTTTAGAAAAATAATTAGGTTAGGCGCATAAAAATTAAAACCCATGAATACCTATATACTCTATGTCAAGTGTCTATTAATAAGTACTTTAAATCATTTAAAATTAAGGTCCGTATTACAGAACGATCCTCAAGTCCAATTTGATCTTTAATCACCTGATCACTGTTTAAGCATAGAATCTGTACTTGAGCATCGGCCATATTCCAGAACAGTAATCAATCTAAACTCAGCTGAGACGAGATTCAAATCACGCCTCAAGCACCTATTACTTTGTCTATGCATCAGCCTGTTTTCGATTATGATTTATTTCCATTACCAACTTTGTTCCGATCTGCTCAGAATAAGAAATAATTAAATGTAACTCAAAAACCCTATTAATTAAGAAATCTGAATATTCACAAATTCCTCTTTACATACAAGGTTCATTTTTAAAAGGGTTATTTTACATACTAGGTACCTACGTAAAATATTTTTATATACTTTATCGAGATGAATGTTGTTGAAGTTTAAACTATAAAGGAACGTGTGTTGGCGTTGGCGCCAATTGTCATCGAACGCTTGAATAGATGTTATGTTGATAAATAAATATCGTTTAATTAATTAGATGTACATATTAACATAATAACCTGTAGCGAAATCGTGTTGGCTCCTCCAGAATGTTAAAGAAAAGAAAGTACGTTTTTCACCACATATTGGGGAAACATGAGACAACCTCATTTAAAAAAAATACATTTATATAAGTCCTGTACATTTCATATACATCTGAGAGGAACACTAAAGACCAAACTTCTTTTCGAATGATCGTTAAATAAATCATTGTACTGGCAACTTCTCCAAAAATATCCATTTTGTGATAAATATATACTTCCATTCAATGACATTTTACAGATACGTTAATATATAATATCATTGCAGGGACACTTATAAAAACATCTTAGCTTGTATTCAACAATAATATAACCAAAAATCAATGCGCAAGAAACAACATACATTAAAAACTGTGCTCAAGCGCTATCCGGACCGACCACGCTCACGACCTATTACTGAGTGACGATTTAAAATAAAGCCACGACTCAGTTGAACTACGTTCAATAAATCTATGCTTGAGGGACGTTTTAAAATTAATGCTCAACTCAAAACTAGTTTTAAACTGAGATCAATACTTGAGTTTCGTTCTGTAATACGGACCTACGTTTCTTTATGCCGTGTGGTGCTGGCTCAGAATGCCACCACCCCATTTCATCCCGTGGGTGTCGTAAAAGTCGACTAAGGGATTAACCGGAGGATGGGCAGCAGCGTCCTTCGAGTACATTAACAACTCAACTGCGATCGCCAACCCGTCTGCCAAGCGTGTCGATTATGGCAACCCCCCAATGAGCACACGACACACCCATATGAGTCGTTGTGGTGATCTTTGGGGGAGGCCTGTGTCCAGCAGTGGGCTTCATTCGGCCGAAATGATTAAGTTTAAGAAGTAAGTATCATATAAGAACGAAGGGTCAAAATAATGTATATAGAACTAACTAGTAGGATATTTCCATTAGTTCTATTCTTCTTAACAAGCTGTTGCAATAGAACTAGTGGGAATAAAAGTCTCACTAATTCTATCAACGAACTGTTGAATAGAACTTCTGGAAATGAACCTGATTTAGGTTGCCTAACAAATTTTCATCACCATCATATCAGCCACGAGATGTCCGCTGGTGGACTAAGGCCTCCCCCACAGATTTCCACAAGTGTGTCGTCATTTTAGGGGGGATTTGTTAGAACTCACGACGCTTAGCAGGCGGGTTGGTGAGCGCAATGGCTACAGTATTCTACAGGAGGGAAGTCGCTGCCCATCCCACTCGTTTAGTCCCTTAGTCGTCTTTACGGCCACAGGAGGAGATGGAGTGGTGCTATATTCTTTATCCGGATACCATACGGGTTGATTCATGATTGTAAGATAGTTAATCAATGAATATCAACACAACCTTTAGCAGCGCTACAGGATATAAGCTTAACAAGTTCCATCGCAGTACTCTGTCCTTCCGAACCGGGCCACTGTCACACTGGCCACACGAAAAAGCGTTCCTCTCAGTCGCGGGATGTTATGCTGACACGCTGACAAGTTTTTTTTTCTCACCACAATAATGAAAATGTTATAGTTATGTTCAAATTTACTGTGGGAGACTGGTGCCTAAACTAGCCTGAAGCCTGTATTTCAGGTCACCAGGCCTTCCACCTCAGAAGTCCAGTTTTGATCTTTCATAAACAACTATGCCAAGCGATTTTTTTCCATTTTCATGTTCTTCGTGTATCTGATTCTATCGAGTTGTTTCCTCTTGTTAAAGTTCCCTTGATGAATACTCTCCAATACGTTGATATCACTATATACTGGTTGATTTTGTCCTTTATAACCCAGTTGTCATCTTGCGCACTTTCACTGCAGACAACATCTTGATATAACAATAGACTCGCCGTTCTAGTAAAAAGTGTATATTATGGCTTTGCAACATCCAATATTGACGATTTATCAAAAATTTTAGTAGTATAACCTACAGTCCTAAACCTAGTGCTTATACTATCTATTTATTTATTCAGGTCTTCCCACAGCTAGTGCATTCAATATACTATTTAATTAATATACATATGGTAACCGGCCTACACACTAGCCAATTACGGGCTAACCAACATTTGCCATAATGAGAACATAGATAATATAACAGAAAAAATAACAACTATCTAAAGAATTTTGATTATTTATTGGAATGATTCTATCTTATTTAAACAATAACATTTTTTTTAAATTGAAATAACACATTTTCTCATAACTATAAATAATTAGAATGATTTATTTTTTACAATAATTTAAATTTATTTAATTATAACATAATTTTATTGTTACAGTTTTTTTAAACCCATTATTTATACCATTTTATTTTTACACATTTATATTATATCCATAATCAATTAAGAATTATACTACCTGCTCTGACAATGTAAATATAATGTAATCATCACTGCGTAAGGACCTGTCTTTTAGCACTAAGATATCTGTATATAAATAAATAAACTGTTTCGTGTGAAATCAGAACCATTCTGCTACGTCTACGTAGTCTTATCAGTTTACTTAAACCTACTTGTCTCGCATAACAGCCTTAATCAGGTAAGGTGTCAATCGTTGGTAACGCGCCACAAGGAACCTAAGCTTATATAATTCCTGGCCGTAAGACAATGCTGAACTGGGCTACTGAGTTGTGTAATAAAGTGTAGTAAAGCCTTCCTTGGTTTAGATTATGTGTGCACTGAACCTATTCCGCCTTTTGTTGGTACGTGGATTAATTAGACTTTCCAAAGCATTGTTGTGCGGTTTTCTTTATGCAAGAGTAAAGATCCGTAGAAGAACTAAAGTTGGCTGAAAGGATTAGTAAACTGAAGTGGCAATGGGCGGGGCACATAGCTCGTAGAACTGATGGCCGTTGGGCTAAAAAGGTTCTCGAATGGAGACCGAACACCGGAAAATGCAGCGTGGGACGACCTCTAACGAGGTGGACAGGTGACCTGGTGAAGGTCGCTGGGAGTCATTGAATGGGAGCGTCCGCTCGTTGTGGAAATTCCGCTACAAAAATTACGACATACTGGATGTATCCGGTCGTTGTGAAAATCTATGGGGGAGGCCTTTGTTCAGTAGTGGACATTCCTAGTATGATATGATGATGACAAATTAAAATGTTGCCCGACACTTGTATATCTTCTATAACATGGGTTCACTTTACAGACAAATCGCACACATGCAAAACCCGAAACCCTAAACGACTATTTGTTAACATATCACTATTTGTTCTGTTCGAGAATCGAAATTGTTAACCGTAGTGCAGTAATCATCATTTTGGCCGAATGAAATCCACTGCTGGACACAGGCCTCCCCCAAAGATCACCACAACGACCGATATGGCTGCGTTGTGGGCTCAATGGGGGGTTTGCCATAATCGCCACGCTTGGCAGACGGGTTGGCGATCGCAGTTGAGTTGTTAATCTACTGCCTATCCTCCGGCTAATCCCTTAGTCGACCTTTACGACACCCACGGGAGGAGATGGGGTGGTGGTCGACAAAAAGTGATTTTTGGCGATATGACGAGTAACGATAGAGATGGCAATCAGAAATCAGTGAAAACGGCTTAAAATGTTTACTGAGGAACAACTTAGTTGTCTTTGTTGTCGTTATATCCTAGGCTGAAATATAACCTCGGGGGTCACGGGCGCGCAGATTGGGGGGCTCCGTGCTCATACCGAGTGACCCCCGGGAAGACGGTGGCGCGCACGTGGTCACGTGCCGCCGTGTGCGCAGCACAGCGCACAGCGAGACTAGAGGGGATCCTTTACAGTCCTCCCAGAGAGAAGCCTGGGGGGCGGCCTTTTTACAGCCGCCTGCCCTCCGCTAAAGGGGGTGACCGCTTTACAGTCATCCCCTCCGAAATGTGCCTCAAGGCATGGCACTAATGGGTGGCTCTAGTGTGATCTTACAAGGACCTGAAGCCCCCCTTCGGTGCCGAAGATGACCGCTGCAGTGGTTTTAGCCGGTAGGAGTCCGGCATACCCCTTCGCCCTTCCCCGGGGCGAAGGAATTTTCATGTAGAATTTCCACTGACTTGACACCACTTCTACTTGACACCAATAAAAAAATAAAAATAAAGCCTGAAACATAAGCACAACATTGACAGTTTGAAAGCCCATAGCGATTATGTTTCTAGATTTTTCTTGAACATTTTAGGGTCGGTACAGTCAGGTTATCTGGGTGGCTAGTTGATGATTTGAAAAATAAAATATTCTGGCAACTGTTGTATTGATTTGCCTATGTTGTTTTTAGTTACAGAATGATTCTGTTTCCCTCTGGATAATCCCTTGGCCTTTTACTATCTCCACTATTGGAGTTTTGTGGGCCAGTTCTCTACCAGACCGTACCAGACGGCGGACGATCATAACTAGTTGATAACGGTCAGCCATATTTGGCCAAAACCTAAATTATTACGGCAAGATCTCGCAACACACTCATATTATCTTTTTATGTCAGTATTACTGCAGGAAGCCTCCTAACATGGCCATTTTAAGATTAAACACGACATTAATACATATATGCATAATTATTGCATAAGAAAAACGGTACAAGCGAAATGAATCCGTGTTTCACATTGTGTGGCTTCGTAACTTAGAAATTACTGTAAGGATACCATTTTTTTTTAAACATCACAACGGTACACCATGATGTTCTTGATCGATTATCCCCAAACATCTATTTACTGGTTGAATAACAGCTATGTTATTTGAGCTAACAACTTTGTTTTCGACGCTGACTCCATATGATATTAGATAAATGACGTCCCGCGACACAGGGCATCCTAGTGCGGGGTCTAGGGTTACTTCATTGCACAAAAAAAAAAAAAATGTTATATTACCTTCTAGATAATTTACATGCCTTCGATGTATCTACTTTTTCTGTGCTAAAATATGTCTGTAAAGTTGTCACTCAATAAATAAATAAATAAATTAGTTTAAGCTTTGCCTTGGACGATGATCATAAGGTTGCCTGTCCCCTGGAGCGGAGAGGAGCGGAGAAGAGAACGATGTGCCAGTAGAAAACTAATACTATCACGTCACATCGATGAGCGTAGAAAATATGATGGATACTCATATTTTCTGCGCTCATCGGTGTGACGTATGTGTGTGTGTGTGGCCAGTTCAGTAGAGTGTTAGCCTTCGGATTCTCCTTTTCAGATATCACTAAACTTAGGCCTCCCTTCGTTTTTGCCATCCATGTGCCACATGACACAGCATCTGACACATGTAAGACCTCAAATTTTAACTAGATCGTCGACCCATCTCACCCTGCGGACGACCCGCGCTCAATTTTCCGTCTCAGGGCCACCATTTACGTGTTACCCTACTACCATCGTCACCTGGCCTAGCCATGTGTCCTGCTCCACTCCACTTGAGTTCTTCTAATCGTTCGTCTACGTCTTGGATTTTCATACGTTTATGAAATTTAACTCACAGACTCGATCTTGGAGTTTGATGATGTACGTGGCGCGTAATACTCGTACGCGTAATTGCTAATACTCACCACGCTTGCCAGGCGGGTTGGTGAGGACAGTATAGCTACTGTTCCACAGAGGGGACGCTGCTGCCCATCCCTCTGCTAAGAGTCCCTTAGTTGTCTTTTACGATATCCACGGGAGGAGATGGATTGGTCTTATATTCTTAATCCGGATAACGCTCGCTCAGCTTGCTGGAATTGACTTCGCGGTTCTTAATCTCGTAAGCCAATTTTTGAGTCAGAAACATGACTTGAGGTCAAAATGACCCCCGTGCATTTACCTGTCCGGGAGCCCTCTAATCACATTTATGTATGTGTCTAAATTTACATTAAAACAAACGAAGAATTCCATACTTCGATTGACACCATAATTTATGCGTAAAATATAATGGTTTATCGATGAAAACTTATATTACCGTGTTATTTATGTAATATTAATTTATTGGTGTCTATAAAACTACGGAGATAGCTGTTTTCAAAATAGTATAAGCGGGTGTCGTCGAAGGTTGTATTTCGTCCTTGATGCGATTAAGTAAGTTTAAAATAGGCAGCAGAAGAGTTACATAATGTCATGACTGATCGATTAAGTAAGTCTTTTTACTTAGATAATCCATGTGTTCAGGTTCTTAACGAAATGTAAACAAACTCAATACTTTATTTACATTAAGTTAAATAAAATATCTTAACAAACCCATTTTTTTTTAATGGTGTCCAGTGGAAATTGTTCATGAACATGAAGGGCGAAGGGGTATGCCGGACTCCTACCGGCTAAAACACTGGAGCGGTTATCTTCGGCACCTAAGGGAGGCTCCAGGTCCTCGTATGATGACACTAGATCTTATCAAACCCTACTACGTTCTCTTCAAATAACTTCTGTGTGTGGAGATCTATTAACCAAGATAAATAGCGATAATAAAAATGGGTAGTTTGTTTGCATTTAGTTGATAAGCTAAACGAATCGATTATAGGGACAGATGCGGCTGGCAGCCTTTTATCCAGGATATATTATAGTGTGTCCGTGTGGTGTCCGGATTAAGAATTTAGTACCACTCCATCTCCTCCCGTGGATGTCGTAAAAGGCGATTGAGGGATTTTAAACCAGAGGGATGGGCAGCAGCGTCCCTTCTGTGGGAGAGGAGCCATTCTGCGCTCACTAACCCGCCTGCCGAGCGTGGTGAGTACTGGTAAAGTCCCTCCAATATGATGACACAGTTGTGGAAATCTCTGGGGGAGGCCTTTGGTCAGCAGTGGACATTTATGAACGATTTGATGATGATGATGATGATGATATTATAGTATAGTTAAGTTATTAGTACGCAGAGCATAGAACTTTGGATTATCACCATCAGGCCAGGTGATTACGAGTATTATGACAATGTCACATAAGCAGGGTTTTATTTTGTTTTTAGGAATTAGTGTTTTTTTTTATTGGTGCCCAGTGTAAATTCTACATGGAACTTCCTCCACCCCGGGGAAGGGTGAAGAGGTATGCCGGACTCCTACCGGATAAAACCACTGGAGCGGTCATCTTCAGCAGTGAAGGGGGACTCCAGGTCCTCGTAATATCACACTAGAGCCGCATATTGGTGCCACGCCTATAGGCACATCTCTGAGAGGGTGACTGTAAAGCGGTCACCCACCCGGGGGGATTGTAAAGGATCCCCGAAGCATCCCTGTGCGCTGTGCTATGTGCACACGGCAGCGCGTGACCATATGCGCGCCACCGTCTTCCCGGACTAAGAATTTACCTAGTCAGTTCAGTAGGAAACTAAAATTGCTATTAAAATAAAAATGTAATTGTGAACATAAATGTGTTATGTAAACATGTTATGAATTGTCCTAATTTGTATATTTGTAAATGATAATTAATTCTATAATATTAGTTAAAAACGTACTTAGAATATTAATTACGAGACGTTTTATTTTGTTGGTTTGAAATTTGCACGTCGCATTGTATTAAAATGTACCTGGCACTGTACAATATAAATCACTATTTTATCTTTAATGTAACCTACATTTCATGCAAATAAATTATTCTTACTCTTACTCTTAGCCACCAACCACACGAAAAGAAGAAGAAGAATCTGTTAACCTGGATTTCTATATTTTTTTTAACACTTCAAGTTTCGTAAATCTGTCCGTAAACGTCCACTGCTGAACAATGCCAATATTACCCTAATTATTACGCTTGGCAGGCGGATTGGTGATCGTATTATGTTGTTATTAGCACTCGGGAGGATGCTGCTGCCCATTTTCTTTATATCAACCCTAACTGGCCTTTTAAGACATCCATAGGCAGAGAGCAGTGGTATATTCTTCTCAGGGAACCACACGCAACAGGGAATAGACACGAACTTATGTTTTGCAATATTTAACAAGCACCCATCAAATTCAATGCCGCAGTGAAAGTAGCTTAACCTAAATTACCTAACGGTAGGTACTAAACCCAGTTATAGCATGATTCAATAAGATTCTCACAACGCAACAGCAGCGGCAACTGTACTGATTTAAATCTGCATGCGATTACATAAATGTCCAGTCTATGGGATAAAATGTAGACTATGCGACTGGGGAGCTAAAATGGCGCTTGCCGAAATTAATTGTTAGTGAAAGTATTTTTTGATTTTACCATCCTACACTCCAGGAAATGTGAAATAATACTGATTCTTTTAATAATAACAATAATATATTTATTTATTGTGACTACAAATGCCCGTATACTAAAGATTAGTTTATGGTATCAACAAATAAAATAAAGTAAGTAAAAAACAAAACGACAATGACAAACGAGGTTATCCCTGTCGCACTAAAACATCTCTAAAGCTTTTAATGTCATTATCTGCACAAGTGATGAATGTGGAAGCAGCCAACCGGAAATCGATGCATGTGGCGCTATGTCACAATACTTGCCTATCTTTATTGAAAAAAGTGAGGTACAATATAAGAACTAAAACTATTCTTCTGTATATTTTTATTAACTCCTTTACATTTATTTTTGTTTGCGACGTAATCCAAACTGTTTCTACCATCGCTCTCATAAATATTTCCGCGAAAGGGATTCGGTGTATTTTTTTATGCGTGGAGCCGTTAGTACCTACTTGCTTTATATTTTTTATGAGTGAACGGCAAGGGTTCGTGATAAACAGTTTACGTTTATTTGAAAAACGTACCCCGTTTTCCTGAATCACAAAGTGCTTTACACAATATTACAGTTTTAAATATTAAAAGCTATTTGCTAGATTTATTTGGTATCGCTTTTTCGTGAGCATATTTTGAGCTTTATATGTTGTAATATCTACTCTTAATAACACCAACCATAAGCAGAAATTGTAAAGGTTTTTCCTCTGAAAACATTAAAAGGGCATCACTCATCCTTCGGCCGAATGAAGTCCACTGCTGGATATAGGCCTCCCGCATATATCACCACGACGACCGATATGGGTGTGTTGTGGGCTCATTGGGGGTTTTGCCATAATCGCCACGCTTGGTAGACGGGTTGGCGATCGCAGTTGAGTTGTTAATGTAGGTACTCGAAGGACGCTGCTGCCCATCCTCCGGCTAATAATCCCTTAGTCGACTTTTACGACACCAATAGGAGGAGATGGGGTGGTGGCATTCTGAGCCGGCATTACACGGTATCTACACCTTATAACACCAAACAGAAGCAGAAATTGTAAAAGTATTACCTCTGAAAACATTAAAAGGGCATCACTACTAAAGTTAAAAATATCTCATCATCATCATCATTTCGACCAAATGAAGTCCACTGCTGGACACAGGCCTCCCCCAAAGATCACCACAACGAACGATATGGATTTGTTGTGGGCTCATTGGGGGGTTTTGCCATAATCGCCACGCTAGGCAGGCGGGTTGGCGATCGCAGTTGAGTTGTTAATGTAGGTACTCGAAGGACGCTGCTGCCCATCCTCCGGCTAATAATCCCTTAGTCGACTTTTACGACACCAATAGGAGGAGATGGGGTGGTGGCATTCTGAGCCGGCACCACACGACAACAAAGTAAAAAGATCTGATACTAAGCAATTCTAGTTTTGCTGTCATGTAATGTCGTATGAGCGACGTCACATTAAAAGCAGTGATTGATGCGCATGCCCCACCATACCGAGGTTTAGTTAATGAAAACAATTAACAGGAAGTTAAAAGAACTTCCAGACTAATTCTCGCGTTGTAAAATTTATTCTAGGAATCTATTTTATAAGAAGCCAATAGGGAATTACATCATATAAGCGAGTTATAGCATCTTCCTATATTAGTAGTACGATATTACGAAAACCAGGGGCTTTTTTTTCAGTATCTGCTAATCGATAGTATTACAAACTACGAGTAAACACAGTAATAATCGAAGTTGTTTGCTTCATGACGTACTTTCTATATTCAGTTGGGAACACATGACAGTTTTATTTAAGTAAACATGCAAAAACTTTCAGGTCGAATGTTTTTAATTTTCTACACTAAGAAAATAAAAAGTAAATCAATTTGAAGGGTTTTATCATTCGTAAGTACGAAGGACATTTTAGACGCCCAATGCTTAGGTCCAGTGCGGTTTTCGCAACCATTCCGACCCATATGCCCAGGCTTCCTATACTAAGGTCTGTATAGTGGTAATTAGGGCAGCGGTGAAGTCACGACTACGAATTACAATAGAGCTTTGCATCAGCGTTTCGTGTACGCTGTAAAATATTATGTTTGATGAACAAGTTTTGTTGCCGACTGTGGTGTTATGTGCTGGAATTTGATTATTTTTATAGATTGCTGTAACATTTTTGCAAGCATAATGATGTGGTTGAATATGGAGGATGTTTATGGGACTATAAGCGATGCAAGAGACCTGAGTAAAGGGTTCTGAGTATTGAGTCCCTTTATTTTACTGACCGATATAGGTTATTTAATTATATTAAATTTTTTAAGAAGATTAAGAATATTGTAGCACCAGTCCATCTCATCCCGTGGATGTTGTAAGAGCTCACTGAGGGACTTTAAACCAGAGTGATAGGTAGCCATACTGCCCTCACCAACCCGCCTGCCAAGCGTGGTGAGTACTGGCAAATTCCGCCCAAAATTACGATACAATTGTGGAAATCTATGGGGGGGCTTTGTTCAGCAGAGGACGTTCATTGGCTGATATATACTAGTAATATATGATAGGTTAAAATATTATACTCGCACATTATTGTTTCACAAATACACAATTCAGGCCGTAAACGTCCACTGTTGAACATGGGCCATCCAATGGTCACTGCAATGACCTGTGGGGATAATGTCGTAATCACCACGCTTGGCAAGCGGACTGGTGATCGCAGTTTGTTGTATTAGCACTTGGGAAGATGCTGCGGCCCGTTCTGTTGGTATGAATTCCATGGGTGGAGAGGGGGTGTCTATTCTTTGCCGGGTACCGAGAAGAGGTAAATAATAAAAAATGTTTCAAATTAGGCGATATGCCAATTGAGCTCTACAATATGGTTGAGCTAAGCGATGCTGATGCATGCGTCATGCTCGTGAACGGGTGCCGTCTGTTGGGACTGGCCGAGCATTAACTGCCATGGCAAATGTTAATTATATTACATTAGTATATTTATACATTGACCTACATAATGCTTGTTATATGTTTTACCATAATTTGTATCAATCAACATTGTAGTCTCAATTATTTTAAAAGAATATCCATGGAGTTTCTTGCCGGCTCTTCTCCATAGATCAACTATTTGAAACCGTGCAACTTAGATTCTGACGTTTCATAAGTGCCAATATTTGGTTCATTTGAAAAAAAAAAAAATTGACTTTGACTTCGAGCTACAGCAGTAAAAGTACGCCAAATTCAAATCTTGAAAACGTTGCCTATTATTGGCCGTCATAGTGCGTGACTTTGTCGAGGACCATTGAAATTAATGAAATAATCATTTATTCAAAATAGACTTTAGTCTATTTTGAATATATCTATTTTGAAATAATTTATTATTAGTTCTTTTTGTACGTCAACATTAGACAGCACCCATTAAGCCCACCCTTCACCGCTTCCTAGTGTTTAAGCTGGGGAGAAGAACCGGCGCAACAAATTCCCCAGCAACACGTTAGTCTGTCATATACAATATTTATACATACATGATCACAAAATTTTAAAAATTTCAACTGTACTAAAATGCACTTATATGTCAAAAATGTATGTAAGTTAAATGTCACAAATATAAATAAAACGTAAGAATACTAATGTAAATCACATGTCAAAAACTGTATAAATTCAATGTCAATAAAAAGAGTATGAAATAACAGATATCAGTTTATGAAAAAAAAGTTAAAAAAAACTTGCACCTTCATCTCGATGTTTCCACTTACAGACATTGTACTCGCACCCACATTCGAACTCGTACACGCATTGTACCGCACATACTGGTGATAGCTTAGTGGTTGATCGCTTTCCTTCTATACTAGAGGATCTGAGTTCGATCCCGGCTCACCTCTGACTTTTCGGATTCATGAGCTAATCAGAATTTGATTATCACTTGCGTTAACGGTGAAGTCGCAAGTGAACGGCGCCGTGTGGTGCCGGCTCAGAATACCACCACCCCATCACCTCCCGTGGGTGTCGTAAAAGTCGACTAAGGGATTAGCTGGAGGGTGGGCAGCAGCATCCTTCGAGTACATTAACAACTCAACTCCCGATTGCCAACCAGTCTACCAAGCGAGGCTATTATCATTCGTATGTGTATGTAACCAAATGTAACATAATAAAGAAAACAATAATTTTTAATATATTGCTTGCATATTTGTATACGATTCCTTCCTTGATCCCCGAACAACACGACAATTTAACAAAGTTTCACTTATGCGATCGAATCTCAACTGATGTTATAAAACGGCTATTTTTTCCGGATGGCCCAAATTGATCCTGTCGAGGTGGCGCGGTTACGCCCCCGTACCACTTCTCGTTATTTCCTATTTCTGTGGTCATAACCGAACACATTTCTAGCGAGCACACGACGTTCGTCTTTATAGACCAAGTACAAAAGATAGTGTTTAAGTAAAATTATGTAAGCGTTACAATATCGATAGACAGCTCTATCGACAACTTGTGAACACGTCTCGCTTGTTGAAACTAGAGCCGTTAGATTTACTAGGCCATCATACGGTAGTGAGATATCATGTTACGGCATCCGTCACACTGTCATGGCAAATAAATAACTATGGCTAAGAACAGCACCAACCCATCCCGTGGGTGTTGTAAAAGGAGACTATGGGGTTAGCTGGAGGATAGGCAGCAGCGTAATTGGAGTACATTAACAACTCAACTGACATCGCAAAACACTTTTTTTAAATGTTGCCCCACACTGGGATTCCTCCTTTGTCGTGGGTGCGTTTACAAACACAAATTCCACACACAATACACCCAGACCCGGAACAACTACCTGTAGATTGTACAAATACTTGTTCCGTGTGGGAACCGAACCCACAACCCGGAGCGCGGCAGCCGACTGTATCAGCCACTGCACCAACCGTGCCGTC
This sequence comes from Diloba caeruleocephala, assembly GCA_947459985.1. Lineage (NCBI taxonomy): Eukaryota > Metazoa > Arthropoda > Insecta > Lepidoptera > Noctuidae > Diloba > Diloba caeruleocephala. The sequence goes on along the minus strand of OX381612.1, from coordinate 26,544,532 downwards.
AATGTTATGTTGACGTGGACATTGACACAATAACTGGGGGGCGATTCTACTAACAAAAATGTTCCAAAATCGCAATCGAACCGCAGCTGAATCACGCCTGTAAAGCGTTTTCTTATTCTACTAACTAACAACGATCCAGCTGCGATTACGTTTTAGTTAAAGCCAACGATCGATCGAAACAGGCTCAAGTTCTTTCTGTAGTAGATAAGTACGTACTCGCTGTGGAATTGGGTGTCTCAAAGGCCACAGCTCACCAAATGCTACAGATAGCGGAGACGCTGATTTTCAGCTGAAGCCAAGAAACGGCTTGAAGTATCGGCACTATACTGTATATACTGGATTAGTTCCGATACATCTTTCGTGGGGGGCAAAGGAGGAAGGTTGTTTAGTTCACTCTTTAATGTAATTGTATGAGCAAGAAAAACTCCTGTTCGCTGAATGCAGATCTCTAGAGCTACCAATAATATAGTGGTGCGACTTGGAAGCCCCAGTAAGATTAATAAATGAAGAAAGTACAAAAGCTTAGCTATTTATTGATTGAATTGCCAATGCCGGCAATTTTTTCCAAAATTAGTTTTACGCCATAAATTCAACAGTATAACAATATTAACGAATAAAATTTAATAATGCGACCCGCATTCGTCTCGTCAAGTGGTCACATCCGTGCGGAGACGCGCAATTGTCTGCACTATGCTTTATTTTACGCATATTACGTCGCACAGCCAATCGACTTTGAATCCTAACTTAAGACTCTTAGTGGTGAAATTCGACTGAAAATGTAGATTGCTTGTTTGGATGTTGAGTTACAAATAAAATTGAACTCTATTTCAAAGAGATACAGTTGGTAAAATAGAATCAGACGTAAATTAAATTGTTAAAAATGTTAACGCAAAGAGTTTTAGACCGTATCTCAAAGTAGCTAGGTCGATCTAGCTTTGGAAGAAATATTTGTAGGTAATTAGTGATATGAGTAAATTAAATTTTATTGATATTAAAATGCATTTTCTGTCACACATTTTTGGATGTTGCAACTCGTTACCAAGGGCGTATTATTATTATGTTCTTAGTGACATGTAATGGCATAGATGTATCAGCTATTTTCAGTTTGTTTGTCAATGGATGTTTCCATTTGTTTTGTGTTATTTCACCTTCACTATGCTTCCAATAGGTAAGTATTATAATGTGACGCGTTATCTATCAATCATCAATTCGGCCGAATGAAGTCCACTGCAGGACACAGGCCTCCCCCAAAGATCACCACAACGACCGAAACGGCGAACGGTGTGCGTTATGGGCTCATTGGGGGGTTTTGCCATAATCGCCACGCTTGGCAGACGGGTTGGCGATCGCAGTTGAGTTGTTAATGTACTCGAAGGACGCTGCTGCCCATCCTCCGGCTAATCCCTTAGTCGACTCTTACGACACCCACAGGAGGAGATGGGGTGGTGGTATTCGGGTGGTGCCGGCTCCGCCGTGTGCACCACACGGCGCGTTATCTATGAACTAACTTTATTTTCTTTTTTTCAAAGGCGACTGGCAATCGCTTAGACAACGCTAGGCCCCGAATTGTGTTGGTCGTTACATTTAAGATATTCGTATGATGTGATAGAATATTTCATTAGTATTTAATTACACTTTTTTATTCTCAATTACTTTTAAGTAAATCCTCGTTTTTGTGACAGTGAGATTAAGTACGGCGGTATGATCCAACAGCTACTATCGTTTATTTTATCACATAAATCTTATAGGTATACATCGATACGTGTATTTAAGGAATTGTTCGCAATATTCTAGACAAATCGGTATCCAAGAGAACATTTTTTACATATTTGGCCCAAGGCCATAGACAAGTATGCGTTCCATTGAAATGTCACTAGTTTATCCATGTTCTCTTCTTATTATTTGCACTTTTTGTTTTAATTGTAAATCTCAAAGATAAATAGCGAAACAACATATAAAATTTGATTCTTGTTTTTAGTTAAGCTTTCATTTCTGTAACAGATCAGGCCCAAAACCACCCATGTCCTTTAATTAAAGCATCATAAAATATGAACGTCTGGTCGATGAGTGCGTAAGTATGACTAATGTGACTATAAAGTCAGAAACATATTTTTTTCAAAACACTGAACGCGCTAGACTAGACTTTTTAAGGCTCAAAACATTATCCTAATGCTAGCTGTACAATATACAACACGTACGTATTCATATACCTATTTTTAATACTTTTCGGAACAGTTATTTTTAGGAACAAAATTTTTTTTTGGTTTTGCTGTTACACAATCAATAATCATTAACAGAGCAATATGGGTTCTCAGGGTCACAATAACGATGTCTTATCTATAGTGCTATAGCAAAAGAAAAAAACGGTGTCAGTACATATTCGCATTATAACAGTTTATCGGTAAGTCTGTTGGAACATAATCATTGTCGGCACGGTAATCGGTGCAGTTTCCAAGCGATTGGCTGCCTGTGCTACGTGTCGCGGGTTCGATCCCCGCACCGAGCTAATACTGCGTGGCTATTCTATAAGAACTTCAGACTAAACTTTAAAAGAAACAGAATACCAATATTTTGTTAATTCATAATTCAATCTCAGTTCGGTCAACTTGCAATCATTGTGTAAATTAATTACGAGAATTGGCTCACTGTTTAAAAATTGCCGTGTGGTACCGGCTCAGAATGCTACCACCCAATCTCCTCCCATGGGTGTCGTAAAAGTCGACTAAGGGATTAGCCGGAGGATGGGCAGCAGCGTCCTTCGAGTACATTAACAACTCAACTGCGATCGCCAACCCGTCTGCCAAGCGTGGCAATTATGGCAAAAGCCCCCAATGAGCACACAATACATCCATATCGGTCGTTGTGGTGATCTTTGGGGGAGGCCTGTGTCCAGCAGTGGACTTCATTCAGCCGACATGATGATGATGATGATGTTTAAAAATATTAAACTCACAACCGCAGTCGCTGAATTCCACTAGTTTTATAGATCATACCGTGTAATTCAAATGCAACCGCTATGGTCAAGGTCATTCCACTTCACGCTTAAGATTTATATCTTCGGCTTATGTAAAATTTAAATTTATTGATTACAATCGGTTTTTATTGTAAGTGACGCAATATCTGTTTATCGCATTGTTTACACTTAGACAAGATAACTGATCATGTTAATAAAAGTAAAGGTTTTGATTTTTGAAGACGTTTGATGCGAGTAAAATTGGAAGCAGTCATCCAGAATCTGACAGTGTGAAGTTGTCTGCCAAAGATAATTAAGAGTGCATTTTTAAAAATATTTCACTCGTTTCATGATCATCATAATATCAGCCGAAGGACGTCCACTGCTGAACAAAGGCCTCCCCAACAGATTTTTACAACGACCGTTACACGCCGCCCGCATCCAACGACTCCCAGCGACCTTTACCTTGACTCGTTTATATGATTATAAATATTTTGATATGTTGTATTGTATTAATATAATTGTCATTTAAATTCAATTATGTTCTTTATTCAAACTTTATTAATTGTATCAAATATCATTTCCACCATTCTATCGTTTTACGTAAACTATTCTATTTTAAGTTATTCTAAAGAATTTCTTTCAAAATTTTGTAAATCTATCTATAGGGAGGCCTTTGTTCAGCAGTGGACCATACCATTGGCTGATAAGAAGTATGACTTCTAACGTCAACACATAAGTAAACACACGGTATTTTCACATATTTTTTATTGCGTTCTCTGCTATGGACAGACTAAGGGTGAGATTCAGAAATGCACTACTTACGCCCCTAATTTTGACAGATGGAAGCGTAAGTTCAAGCTTAGACTCGTTTTGAATCTCACCCAAAGACCTCCTCTCGTGGATATCGTAAAAGGCGACTAAGGAACTATAAACTAAGAGGGAACTAACAGCGCCATTTCTGTGGAAAAGCAGCCAGTGTAAGCGCAGCGAGTTCCGAAAATTCCCCCCAAAATGATGACACCATTGTGGAAGTCTATGGCTAAGGCCTCCCGCCTTCCTTCAGCAGTGGACGTCCTTTGGCTGATATGATGTTGTGATTTTTTTGCCGACGAAGATGTTAGTCTTTAAATATCAGTTCTTAAAGATCTATAGACGTTTATATTTTACCATTTTTGACGGCACGGTTGGTGCAGTGGCTGGTACAGTCGGCTGCTGCGCTCCGGGTCGTGGGTTCAATTCCCGCACGGAAGAAATATTTGTATGACCTGCAGGTAGTTGTTCCGGGTCTAGGTGTATTGTGTGTGGAATTCATGTCTGTAAACGCACTCACGACACAGGAGAAATCCTAGTGGGGGTAGTGTTTTAAAATAAAAATACGGGTTGCACTCCGGGAGTGCCGACAGAAGTGAAAACTTATTTTTTTATTTATCTAGACGCGTTCGCGGTCTGCTATATGTACATGCATATATGCACACACTATAGCTGCGTCTCGTAATGGAGTCGCGAGTCCAGAGATTTTATTTCATCTAAAAATATGCGTACCGCGCTAAAAGTGTTCACTTAAAAAAAAAAATTGAACCTCCAATCAGCAGCAGGATTAATTAATGAACGGATTCAACCTTTGTGTTTTGTGAAGTTACTTACAGATATTTCTATTAGCAGGAATCAGACGGAACCACGGGGAGTTTACACAAGACAGCGCCACAGTACTTCATAGACTGTTGATCGCAATTGGATCGCCTTAGATATTCTTTGAAGACATGGGAATGCTAACTTTCTTAAGCTAAAGTACTTATCATTTCTGCATTTCATTGTAACTTGATATTTTTTAGATAATTAATGATATCAAAATAACTGGTCTGTTTCAATTAGATATAGGTACTTACGTCAAAATCCTTCCAGCTACAGGGTTTCTGTAGATGTCACATTTGTGTAGCGGTCTTGATGGGTCACCGGGTATGAACTGGCCGGTCCGTTCGCACAACGACCGGTGTATCTGGAACTGCAGCACTGTGCTAACGAAGTATCTGGGGACAATTCAAATTGGTTTGTTTAGATTTATTGATTTCTTGGTTGACCAATGTTTCGTGTAGATCCCGGCAAAGAATAGACTACCCCTACATACCGAGTGTGTCATAAAATGAGTAAGGGTTGGTATCAAGAAGATGGGTAGCAGCATCCTCCAGTGTGCGCAGTATACCGCTTCATAGTCCCTCTAAGATGTGCCTATAGGCGTGGCACCAGTGGGCGGCTCTTGTGTGATCATATGAGGACCTGGAGCCCTGCGGAAGATGACCGCCTGCATTGATTTTAGCCGGTAGGAGGCCGGGTTCCCCTTCACCCTTCCCTGGACGGATATGCGGCTCCCGTATATATATGGCGATTACCAATCCTTCTGCGAAGCGTAGTGATTATGGCAATATACCTTATGACAGGTGTGGTGTGGTATCCAGATTAGGAATATAGCACCACCCGTGGATGTCGTAATATACGACTAAGGGACCCTGGACCAGATGAATGGGCAGCAGCAACAGCAGACTTACTGCGCTCACCAACCCACCTGCCAAGCGCGGTGAGTACTGGAAAATTCCTCCCATCATGACACACGGCATATAATCGGTCGTGTATGAGGCAGATGTGATTATGAAGACGTTGTGACAGCTCATTTTAGTGATCGCTCGGAGCCCATTTGAATCAGTGAATGTTTACGGGTTAATGTCTTATTATCGTCATCATCATATTGGCTAAAGGACACCCACTGCTGAACAAAAGCCTCCCCTTTACATTCCCACAATAATGTCATCATTTTGAGGGTGTAGCACTGAAGCTAGTTAAATTCATCATTTCGGCCTGATGAAGTCCACTGCTGGACACAGGCCTCCCCTGAGATCACTACAACGACCGATATGGGTGTGTAGTGGGCTTATTGGGGGGCTTTGCCATAATAGCCACGCTTGGCAGACGGGTTGGCGATCGCAGTTGAGTTGTTAATGTACTCGAAGGACGCTGCTGCCCATCCTCCAGCTAATCCCTTAGTCGACTTTTACGACACCCACGAGAGGAGATAGGGTGGTGGCATTCCGAGCCGGCACCACAATGCATAAATAAATTACTGGGCATTAAAGCATAAATTATTAATAGTAGGGCGACGTGCGCAATGAGCAATATTTTTTTCTAAATGGTAAATAATTCGCTTTTCCACCATCATAACTAGGTAGGCTTATTGGCCGAGGAGTACCTACGCTAGGCTGACTAAATAAGCAGACATATTATGACATCTGACATAATAATATTCCGTGATCAGTGTGACAACTAATCATAAGTATTCAAATATGTATATAACATTCTCATGGGAACCGAGTACGGACATTACGTAAATCATGATAATTTACTTTGATATAATAATACCGGGTCAGTGAATTAATACATAAATGACAAGTAAGCAGCCGTTTCGGCGAATCGACGGTGAAGTGGCACTTGTATGTGCAAAAATCTGGTTTTACAGTAGATGAAAGAAATGATTATGTTCCGTAATCTCGTCCTCATTTAGTACTATGTAGTTTGCACCTTGCACAACTCACTGCATCACAATTTTAAAGATGAACACTTTCATCAAAAATTTTAATATAGTCTGTGGTTCCTACGCGCTCTTTCGCTATCTGTAATGTACATGTCATTGTACTTTTTTGTGCTGCTCGCTGTATACGCAACTCAAGAAAATCTTCCAATTATCCTCCTTTTTCTTCAAAAATGGGGAAACACTGGCGAAGGAGTAAGGATGAAGCAATAGAAAAGCTAAATAATCGATTGTGGGAGCCCAAAAAAAGTGGGAGTCTACACGACCGTATCGGTAAGTTACTAACTACATGTTTCACAGGAGATGGATCCGCAGTGTCGCAGCAATATACACTATATGCACGTAAATCTAAACGACACCACCAATAGAGCTTTCACGAGAGGTCAGCCGGTGGGGGTTATTCGTTTACAAGGAAGAAGACAGGTCAACGGTGCAAGTTTATAGTGCCTTATTTTAAAAATAAACGACACCACCAATAGAGCTTTCACGAGAGGTCAGCCGGTGGGGGTTATTCGTTTACAAGGAAGAGCACAGGTCAACAGTGCCTTAATTTAAAAATAAACGACACCACCAATAGAGCTTTCACGAGAGGTCAGCCGGTGGGGGTTATTCGTTTACAAGGAAGAGCACAGGTCAACAGTGCCTTAATTTAAAAATAAACGACACCACCAATAGAGCTTTCACGAGAGGTCAGCCGGTGGGGGTTATTCGTTTACAAGGAAGAGCACAGGTCAACAGTGCCTTAATTTAAAAATAAACGACACCACCAATAGAGCTTTCACGAGAGGTCAGCCGGTGGGGGTTATTCGTTTACAAGGAAGAGCACAGGTCAACAGTGCCTTAATTTAAAAATAAACGACACCACCAATAGAGCTTTCACGAGAGGTAAGCCGGTGCAGTATTCGTTTACAAGCGAAGAACGAGAGAGCTTCCACGAGAGGCTAGCCAGTTAAGTATCTTTTATTAGCAAGATAAAACGCTGTTTGATGCATCCTTAGAGCTTTCACGAGGGGTTAGCCTTGGATTTGCAGTCAGGAGCTTAGATGATTACGAAGACCTCTTTAGTCGAAGCCGAGGTAGTTTACCACACGGACAAGGACAATGTTTTTCATTACTATTACATCATTGAGCGGAGCTGATGCAGTCAAGCTCTAATGAACCAGGTGCAAACACGTTTTCCGTCACCTATCATAAGTGGCTACAAATATAGTGTCTCACCTAGTGATGAAATCAGATTAAAGAAAGGAGGGGGCCAGGCTTGCAAAAATAGTGCTCACCTCTGAGATAATTCAGTAGGAATAACACGCAATATAAAAAAAAAAAAAAAAAACACGACTAATCATGCAGAATGGCCATAAGAAACTAGATTCACTATAATCAAGAAACATGGCCCTATAAATAAAGCATACAAGCATTTATGCAAAAGTCAAATCAATGCTATTATGAGACACTTAGTACTATCTCAACCCTTGAAAAGATTTTCAACAACATGATTGTAAACAATGAGATGAAAATCACATTTCGGATTCAACTGGATTGCTATGCAACTTATTGTATGAAGTTATAGCCTGCACATCATTGATAAATTGATATCAGAGAAGCCTGCAATCTCATAATACCTGTTTGGGGACAAACTATAGGATAAAGTAAATACCATTAAAGCTGTTCAAAATCTGGGTGAGAATGAAAGAATACTCCCAGTGAAGGTAAGTACCTATCAGAATCCCCTAAAACTTGAAACTAAAAGGGGGAGCACAACAGCTATAAATGTCTTTCCAAGCGGGCAAAACCATGTCGAGTCCAACAACATACTATGTGAATAAATTGTTGGTGTTTTTCGTGATATTCTGGCGGAGACACCACTCAGGGATAGTTGCTGAGGCCCTAACCTGGATCCTGATCAATGATGAATAAGGTACATACCAATCAACTGAAATACTTTTCCTACTACTGCGATACTAGGTATCACTAAAAGTCATACCATACACAAATGGTTAAAAGGTTATACTATACCTTTCACTAATGTTCCTGTACAAACTACTGCTCCATTAAATAACCAGGTTACTCAGAAACTGAGTAAATTTTTATCAAAATGAGAAAAGATTTTAAAAGTTGTTGCAACAAATTTCTTGTATGATTTAAAAAAATGCATATTGTACTGTCAATAAGGGAATCTGATAGGAAACACTCATGTTCCCTATTTCCAGATTATTTGTATGAATTTACATGCCATCCCTTCAGGCTTAGTACAGCACCATATGATTTTACCTAGATCATGAAACCGCTAATTTTTACATGAGATCATTGCATCGGTTATTAATAATAATTCTTGTCTTACTGACTCCTATGAAAAGTGTAAACTAAATGTGTCCACCAACCAAAATTTCTTAGAAAATCTTGGTGTTTTCATATCAAAGAAAATATGCCTAAATGCTAAACAAAAATAGCAGAATTTGGGACCCATATTAGATTCCATGCAATTTTTTCTATCTTGCTCTCCCAGAAGAAGATAATATTTTATTTCTAAATTCTAGAGAAACCATAAACGGGTACAAAATAATAATTATCTCAACCAAAAGGTGTCCTTGTTTCAACATAGCTTAACATTGTGCATGGCCCAGCTATAGAATACATTTGACTTTATACCTACCAATGTCATGGAAAAATCTTACAACAGTAGCCCTGAAAAAGTAATAGTGCAATCTTATGTATATAGGATACATTTGCACATACTTAAATGGTGGCCTCCTATATTGAAAGGAATTAAAACTAAATGAATTAACCTACACTTATATGCACAGAAACCAGTTGCTTCTGAAATAAAACAAGGTAATATTTCACTTGGAATAGATAAGAACCATAACCTATATTAATAAGATATGGGCACACACTTCAATGGCAAAGAAGCTGTTGGTAGTTTTGTAGTGGTTTGGAACAGGCATGTTCGACAGCACACCTGCGCACTTAATGATGTATATCGTAGCTTTCAATTCATTTTATGCACTGTCTAATATGTTCTTTGCCGAATAAATGTTTTCTATTTCTATTTCTATTCTATATTATATGTGTAGAATGCCATTGCTAATAAAGAATGAAGGTGTTTCATTCGGAAATTGAAATGGAACTATGTGGCCGTAGCCTTTGAACCACTTATAGCTAATCTTGGTGAACGATAGAATCATGTTTGCAAATGGATGTATTGCTAATTGCATCAACTATGTATCATGGGTTCCTGACCTAGATACACCATAGATGCCTCTACTCTTGAATGGCATGGGACATTCTTCTGTGTTCCCTCCATTTGCACTCATAAGTAGATTTTTATTTTTTCGGAAAATAAAAACAGAGCATTGTAATTATATATATATATGGGTGTATAGTAAGATATATGTATATATATATATATATATGTATATATATATATATATAATAAAAATTAAAAGATGTGTATATACATACAATATACTGCGACCTAGTCGTGACTTACTGTCGTATCCTTCCAGGGAATCACAATCCTTTACACAGGATTCTAACACTGATTGCCACCACATTTTCAGGAGAGCGCGTTTCTAAGAAGTATACCATCCTCTTCAATGGACAAAATGTTAGCTTCGTTATAGAACAAAACAGGATGGCAATATTAATCTGCAATAATCAGTGAATCCCCAACTGTAAAAGTTATGATGTGCATCCCCTGGTTATATTATTCTTAGCATCTAAGTTTAATTAATAATTAAAGTTTTTCCTATAGCTCACTCAACACTGAGGTCAACAATTTTTATTTTCATTTTTCTCTTCCTACTCTTAGGATCGCACTTGAGTAGAGGTAAGAGAAGAACAAAGTTCTTTAAGCAAATATTTAAAGGTAGGGCAACAAACCCTAAGTATTATGTTGTATGTGACTTTAACATTAAGAATAATTATTGTTGAATATGTTTCCCAATGAAAGCCTGTGTGGAATTACCCAAACACAGGATCAAACCTTGTTGCTGATTTGTATAGATAAAATTACCGTTAAAGTAGATAATATCAACATAAAAATTACAAAATGGTTAAAACATCTAGCTTTTGTTGATCTTAACCTTTTTAATACTAGCATTTCTTACCAAGTATTTTAAAGATAATTGCCATTAATATTTGTCCTGCAACAACCTTACTTTGTTATTTAGATGTTAATAAAATAAAGGACGAACTGTAATACATAATTATTACATTAAGGAAGCCTTATTACGGCGCCTCCACCGCATCTATTAAGCAGATGGTTGAAGTAAGTTTTTAACTAATAATGGATTGGATACTAGTAAATCTACAGCATACTACACAAAAACAAGAAACGCCTCAAATTGGCTTGGTTTTGCAAGAGGCCAAATGTTTATTTATGATCCCAATGGCTCAAGCTATGTGTTCTATATGGATATTTCTTAAATAAATAATAAACACAAACTAAAATAAGAACCAACTTATGTGATGAATAAGTATTATAAGTACACCATATAATCATATAAATTAGAAATGCAAAGAATTGCACTTTTGGGAGTACGGCAGTGCTTCCGCCAAGTTTATTTTTATATGAATAATGCGAAACGTATTTTTTTATACCTGTTCATCTACTATAAGTCTTAGAGGACACAAGACTGAGGTTCATAAATAATTATAATAAATTGTAATAATGTTTATTAACGAATAAACAAGGTTGATTATTAACACAACTTTCTTCTTTGAACATCTACATAGTACTAAATGAGGACGAGATTACGGAACATAATTACAAAGATCGGACTAACTTACCTAGTGACGTCCGATCCTCAATTATGTGAAGTAATCTCGTCCTCATCGAGTCCCAACCCATCCCAAATAAATCTAGAATTCTATAAAATTGCAATCTAGATCCCTGCTGAAAGTTGTGTTCTTAAGCTTTGAATTAATGACATGTACATTACAGATAGCGAAAGAGCGCGTAGGAACCACAGACTATATTAAAATTTTTGATGAAAGTGTTCATCTTTAAAATTGTGATGCAGTGAGTTGTGCAAGGTGCAAACTACATAGTACTAAATGAGGACGAGATTACTTCACATAATTGAGGATCGGACGTCACTAGGTAAGTTAGTCCGATCTTTGTAATTATTTACTTCAGATAATGGTTTGTATTGATCTAATAATTTATTTATATACTAGCATTTTCTTCATTATCTATCTATAGCCAGATGACTTAGATGAAAAAAATTGCCAAAAAACCAAAAAAAACTGTTTGTCTGATCGCTTCCAAACTTTACAGGATCACCCGCTGGGCTAATTTGAAGATTGCCTGAAAATTTTCATCAAAATCCGTCCGGCCGTTTTGGAGTCCATAGGGAAAATACATACACACATCGATTTTTATATAGATGGATTTACAATGATATAGTCATGAATATGCTAGAACAAAACAATTTTAAACTATATTATAATATGTCTGTTTTTCCAGACGTTTCCAATGCTTTGCAGCATTCGTGGTCTCAGGGTGAATTAGGTGATAGGCGTCGTTACAGATTCAAAAAGTTATTTTATAATTGTAATTAAAAGTTATTTTGATGCAGTCAGTAATCACTCTCAGTGTCTTGATGTTTTTAGTGTGGTGTTTAGTTTAGGACTTCATGATTTTAATAACAGGACTCCAAACTGGCGGCACCTTCTCTATTAAAATAATAATGTTTTTTTTTTTTTTCGAAACGAAGAAAATGGGTGTGTTTGTGACAAATAATATATAATATTTAAATATGGCGTAGGTCATTCATTACGCAGTCGGGTTTTTTATTGTTAATCGCGTTTTACTTGTTTCAAGTGTATGAATGGTATTTTGACAACTAAAGCAAGAAGTGAAAGATTGCCAAAATGACAGGAGTTATTGACACTGCAGCATCGATTTACAAGTAAATAGGCCAAAGGAAATGGGGAGCTAGAATTTATCGATTTGTCTAGAATCTACTTCATGCTCATGAATTTATATAAATAAGATGTCGTTTATATATGTGCACTGAGCGTTAAATCCGTGTGGTGTCCGGATTAAGAATATAGCACCACTCCATCTCCTCCCGTGGAGGTCGTAAAAGGCGACTAAGGGAATCTAAACCAAAGGGATGGGCAGCAGCATCCCTTCTGTGAAACGGTAGCCATACTGCGCTCACCAACCCGCCTGCCAAGCGTGGTGAGTATTGGCAAATACCCCCCAAAATGATGACACAGTTGTGAAAATCTATGGGGGAGGTCTTTGTTCAGCAGTGGACGTATAAATGGCCGATATGATGAGCGTTAAATGGTCGATTATTTTAGTTAGCAAGGATTTCATAGGGCCAATTCTCGTAATTTCAAAATGTTCAAAATATAGTTCCGATCTAGTCTCAGTGTCATAAATATCACAAATGGTATTCTCGTAAACTAACAAACAACGTCAAATGATGACATTAGTTTAATTCACTCTTGTTTTTAGAGTTCCGTACGTCCAAATGAAAAAACGGCGGATACCTAATAGGCTCACTCGTGTGTATGTCTGTCTGTCCGTCTGTCACATTCAATTTGCTCTGAATATACTGGACCAATTATGTTAAAATTTGAAACACATCTGAAGTTTTGCGACCCAAAAATGAACGTGTAACGAAATTAAATGAATATTGAATACGATATGAAACTACTAAGCTATTTCTAGATCAGGAAAACCTATTAGAAGTCAATGGTATTGAAATAATATGGTAAATCTATTATTCTGCATACAAACTTACATTTGCAGTTGGAATGTATCGGAGAACATGTTTTTCAACTACAAAGTTAAGTTTGTTCTTGCGACAAATGATTGGTACAAGACAAAATTCAACAATAAACCAAATACTCAGCAATTTTCCTCTACAGACTAGTACCATACTTTTTATAGTTACCACAAAAAACGTTTGGGCTATATTAAAAAAAAAAACATGGTAAGTAACATATTCATCGTACGGAACTCCACGCGAGTTCAACTTGCACTTGTCCGGTTTTCAAGCCCACAGACCAGTTTCAATGCAACAAAAAACACCTTACAGCAATAGACCTGTCAGATTAAATACTAAGTAGGTACAGGTATTTGAAGCAACAAGTCCTAAAAATGCACCTACATACATTCATAAAAAGGTGTCAATCATCACAATTACATAAACTAGATATCGTAATCAGTCCATTAAAACTAATAGCTATTACAGATAATTAGCGAACGAAATCATTTCTCTGGTTCAATAAGTGCGTGCGATTGGTATGTTAAGAAATTGGCCCAGTTTGCATGTTAGAATTGTTTCGAAACGTTATGGCTGCTATATCGCGTGTTTTTGTAATAGTAGCATCGGTGGTCAATAAAATGATGCATGACGTGTAAAATAATGATAAGTATATAAATTATTTTGATGCGATGCGATTTAAATATGAAATTATTATTCCGTCATGCTTAAGTGTCAAAGTGGGAAGAATAATGTTGCTTACTCATTCTTCCCCAATTATTCGTACCAATACAAAAAAGTATACGCTAAAGATACATTGAAAAAACTAAATTGAACTATCTGTGTATTTTCTGATGGTATCTCTCGAATCTAAAAGCTAATTATCACTGCATTAATAAAGTGATTTAATGAAATGAATATTGCTCATTAACACGCTATGAGATTATTATCATAATGTTTTTCGTAAGAGGTACTAATTCGCAATTGTTTCTCTGCAGAGTTGAATTTGATGAAGTAAGTACATTAATAGAGGCCTCGCATAATTTTGTGTACACTGCTCTCTGCGTAATTTCAACTGATAGTTTATCAGCGTCGTCTCGAGGACCACAATAACGCATTTGTAACAGACCGTGGGGTAAATTAAAACTCCGTTTCACAATAATTCTGGTGTATTTTAGGGCAGTTTCCACCTTGAAGTACTAGTTTACAAAAGTGATAGGTACTTCATAATCCAAGATCTACAGCTATTACCAAAAATATTGGAAGAAAAGAGATATGCCATGTAGATCAAAATGTATGCGAGCCTAGAAATCCATTTTCCCACTACCATTCTTCATAAAAGCACACTAATGCACTCAGTTACAAGGTCTCATCCAATGAACTGAATAAACACAACATTATAATTGGCTTCTCATACTAAAACACACCCCGACTTTGTAGGTAGCCAATCATACCGAGCGTACAGACCGCAAACGACAGCTGTACCACGAAACGCGTAAGTTTATTGGGAGTGCTATTCGCTGTTCTATTCACTGCGTTTGTTATTCACCGATTGCTAGTTAAAAGTGGTAGATAAGAAGCATTGTACTTTGTAGAAAAATAATAATGTCGTGCTGCTCCATCAATCCAAATGTAACATAATAAAGAAAACAATAATTTTTAATGTATTCTTTTTATAGACAAATACAAGAAAGTTCCTTCACTTGCATATTGTATATGATTCCTTCCTTGATAAAGTTATTATTTTTAGCTTCGGTTTTTGCATGTTATCCCCGAACAACACGACAATTTAACAAAGTTTCACTTCCGCGATCGAATCTCAAGTGATGTTATAAAACGGCCAGTTTTTCCGGATGGCTCAAATTGATCCAGTCGCAGTGGCGCGGTTACGCCCCCGTACCACTTCTCGCTTATTTCCTATTTCTGTGGCTATTACGAACAAATTCTAAACAATAGGTTTTTTTAAGGACCATATTAACCAAGTCCTTCTTTTTCTTTTTTTATTGGGCCCAATAGAAATTCTTCATGAACTTCCTCCACTCTGGGGAAAGGCGAAGGGGCATGCCGGACTCCTGGCTAACACCACTGGGGCGGTCATCTTCGGCACCTATGCGGGGCTCTAGGACCTCGAATGATCACACTAGAGCCTAACCTAACCGGTGCAGCTGTAAGCCAGATCTATAATGGCAATGATCAAAATATAATCTCCAGATTAGTTATCAATTTCATTTACAACGGCTTTAAAAACGAAACTAATTCAACGTTCCGTCTATATAACTGTCTTTCTTTTATTGAAAATACTAAATTAAATGCCGTGTGGTGCCGGCTCAGAATGCCACCACCCCATCTCCTCCTCCTGGGTGTCGTAAAAGTCGACTAAGGAATTAGCCGGAGGATGGGCAGCAGCGTCCTTCGAGTACACTAACAACTCAACTGCGATCGCCAACCCGTCTGCCAAGCGTGGCGATTATGGCAAAACCCCCCAATGAGCACACAACATACCGATGTCGGTCGTTGTGGTGATCTTTGGGGGAGGCCTGTGTCCAGCAGTGGATTTCATTCGGCCGAAATGATGATGACTAAATTAAAACAAAACGGTGATTACACTAATTAGTAACTAAGTAAGAGCTAAGTACCTATTTTATTGGCTGTTATAATACTAATACCTATAAAAATGTTTTGTAGCAACATTTTATACGCCAAGGTGAAAAATAATGACTAATAATTATAAGGATCCAGTTGAAATAAAACCAGTGGTTCTACTTCAGAGATAATAACTCTAATTTATTGGATGTCCGTGCTTAGATCAACATGTAATATGTTTTATTGAGATACTTTTGAAATTGCTTTGTTTTCTTTTGCATTATTTATTCTACTAAAGTGTTGCACTTTGGTCATTATAAAGTAGCAAGATGAGTTTTTTCAAATGCTAGCTGCGGTCGCGGTTTCACCCGCCGTTTAATTCAAAAGAAATTGGATAGTTTATAAATCATTAAGAGCACTTCGGCATAAACACTTGACATAAGAGTATATATATATTGGATTTCAAGGGTTTTATTTTTTTGCGCGGAACCCTAATGATTTTTCTAAAATAAAAGTAGCCTAAGTTATTCCTTATGACATTAGCTATCTGCCAGTGAGAGTCCTGTAAAAAACGCGTGCCCGCCGTTGTGGAGATTAGCGGGAACAAACAGACAGAAAGACCGACAGACAGACAAAAAAATATAATATCAGTTTTTTGTTGTAGGCACCGTATATTACTTTTATATATATGTATTTAGTAAAAAACTGTTATTTCGACATTACAAACATACACTTCAATTTTATATATTTGGATAGAAAAAATACCTCTGACGTCATTTTATTTAAACACCAAATCAGGTTAAGTTTTTCTTCCCAAACGCTATGCTTATGGTTTTGGTTGAAAGGTCCTGGAACATTGCAAGTGGCGACACATCACAATAAAAATAGACTTTTGCAGTTTGCAAATGGGTGTCCCTAGTAGCTTAGCTCCTAAGGGCACTACAACTTTCTTCAAATAACCTGTATTGTTGATGAAGAGATGCGTTGGATTTTTTATCTATACCTTAAAATATATTAAATAACTGATCGAACTCGAACTATCCCTCAGCCCGAGACATATAGGGGCATCCTTAGCTGCTGTTGCTTAGTTTATAATTTAATTTACGCCTGGCTGGAGGCCTTTTCGGCTTCGCCAGATTGCCCGGTAAAGCAGCGATATCTCACAAAACCGGATGCAAGAAGCCAACTTTTTTTTGTCTATGATGTTTTTATTTACTCAGTAAGGACGTCAAACCTTGATGTATAAAAGGATATCTATAACATTTACTTTTATAAATTATTTCCGTGTGCAATATTTATAATTTAATTAATTTAATTAAATGGTTGCCTATCCGTCAGCGTAGAAAACTAAGGGCATTGACAACCTTGTTTTCCTTTCTTGATTATCCCACATCCCCTACTTACCTTACTTCTCATTTTCAGTATATTTGCTCTAATCATGACAAAAATCTTCGTTCCTCACATAATCGTATCTTGAAATGTCCGTCTCACCGTTCGTATTTTATACACTCTTCTTTCTTTGTCCAATCTATTCTTCTTTGGAATTCGCTACCTCTTGAAATCAGGATGGCTACCAGTCGCTACTCTTTTAAAAATGAACCTATATACCTCCTCAATTCTTTGGCAGAAACATCTCTATTTTAGTAATTCCTACAAAAATATATTTATATATGTATATTTTGTTATTGTATGGTTTTAATATTACACGTGTACGTATATTTATATATGTATATATTTACATTACGTCAACGATAAACGTCTTGCATATATTTTCTTTCGTTATTTAACTACTCACAGCTACACTGTCTGTGCACTTACCATGTATTTTATTTTTCTCTGCATCACCCTAAGGTCGACTGGTAGATAATGCCTAATGGCATTAAGTCCGCCTTTGTACAGTTTTAGTGTATAAAGTATTAAATAAATAAATATTTGAATCCATCTATTAAGTTAAGTATCCGTTACTTCATAATTTTGCAACACCTGTTACTGCATATGAGCTATTAATTAGTACGAATGATTTAACTCCTTGGTATGACAGCAAAGAGTTATTGATTGTAATGCGTGTGATGTAATGTGGCGTGTGGTCTCAGTGACAGCGAGTTGAACGGTATTATGGTCGCAGTTTATTACAATCATCGTTTTATGTGTTACGATTCAGGAAGAACAAAGAAAATAAGTTTATTAGGCAACACAATACCACATAGAACACGAAAAACATCATATAAGCGAAGATTATTAAAACATAACATAACATTGCGTAGCACGCGTGTACGCAGAGATTACATACGACAAACTACATCATTTGTTTGTCCGTTGCAGTTTGTTTTAGACTTTATTTTGGAGGGCAACCGAATTATTGTCAAAAATCTTCGTTCCTTACATAAACATCTCTTGTAATGTCCCTCTCACCGTTCTGAGTTTTTGCACTCTTCTTTCTTTGTATAATCTATTCATCTATAGAATGGGCTACCTCTTGCTGAAAGTCTACCAGCCGCTTCTCTTTTAAAAGTAAACTAGGTAAATATTCTCAATTCTTTGGCAGAATTTTCTCTACTATTAATCCTTTCTAGTCCAGTATTGATATGGTATCATTTTAAAAACATTTCACCATACTAGGATTTCTCCTGTGTCGTGGGTGCGCTTACAGACATAAATTCCACACACTATACACCCAGACCCAGACAACTACCTGCAGATGGTAAAAATATTTGTTCCGTGCGGGAATCGAACCCGCGACCCAGAGTGCAGCAGCCGACTGTGTCAGCCATTGCACCAACCGTGCCGTCAATATGTATATATTATTATAGATGTACTTACGTATATTTATATTTAGTTAATAATTTGAAACGTCTTACGTAGGCAATTGCAATTGCAGGTAATTGCCTTTCGTCATTTTACTGCTCACAGTTACACCGTTTGTGCACCTACAATGTTTGGTCTCTGCATCACCCTATGTAAATTTGATTGGTAGATAACACCTAATAACATTTAGTCCGCCTCTTTACGATTTTAGTGCATAAAGTATTAAATAAATGAATAAACTATTCAGTGTGACGACACCTCAGGCCACCCTGTAACTACAACTTACAGCGACATCTACTGGCCATATTAAGTGTATCTCTATGATAACGTCACAGAATCCTGAAGCACAGCGTTGTCAGCATTATGGAGAAATGAGAAAAAAGGTGTGGTGTTCCTCTGTTGACAAGTGGGGAGTATCTATTGTTGTGTCATCACATTCAGCTTGCTGATTTAGATGGTAATTCCATTTACTTCAGTTCTTTCCAGTATTTGAATAGCCAATATCATACATTTAACTTTAGCTTCTTTTCTCTGGCAATTGCAGATTATCATTTTATCCAAGAGAGCATCTAGGTTGCTGAAGTCACCAGTTACCAGTCTCTCGTCAGGGTATTTCAGCTTGCTAATTCAGATAGCAAAGTTGATCCATGACTCCAGTTCTTTCATGTACTTGAAAAATACTGACTATATGTGCATGAAGTTACTGTAAATTTGTTCTACATTATCGCTTATACTCGGGAAGAACCTCAAACATCAAAGTGATTTCAAATTAGCCTGCTGAAGCGCTATGGCAGTTAATTATATAAATTAATAAGCCTCGGAACTAGTTTACTCTTCAATATTGGATTGATGAACATGTTCACGCTTGCCTGCGCTATAAGGTGAGTAGAGTTCCAGCTGTCTTCACTGTTAGTTGATATATGAGTTGTCATAATTACGTGCATTGATGATTAAGAGGTAAATAAATATCATATTGAGCAATTTGTAAGTTATCAGATTATTTTCAGTTGATATCATCATCGTCATCATGTGCAGCCCATCTCGTCCCATTGCTAGGCATAGATCTTTATTACATTTTTTTTGTCCAGTGGAAATTCCACATGATTTTCCTTCGCCCCGGGGAAGGGCGAAGGGGTATGCCGGACTCCTACCGGCTAAAACCACTGGAGCGGTCATCTTCGGCACCGAAGAGATGCTCCAGGTCCTCGTGATATCACACTAGGCACATCTCGGAGGGGAAGGTAGGCATAGACCTACTTTCGTTTATGCCATCCATGCCTATGTTGTGCCTATCTAGCCCAGCTGGTATGGCGATATAATTTCCGTGTGCCTGTAATTTTACTGTCAATTTTTTTTGTAAAACATTCCCATATTATGATTTCCCCTGTGTGTTCCCGTTGGTACAGTTTACAGATATAAATCTCATTATGCAAACACCCAGACTGGGAACATTTATCTTTAGACTATACAAAGAGTTGTTTCGTGTGGGAATACTTATTTATTGTTGCATAGACAGATATATTTAACAAAAAAGTTATATAAGAATGAACGCGCACGACGCAGAACTATCGATCTGCCAGGTTTAGCTGCTCTTGCCGCTGTCAAGATTTGGATGGTTGACCATTCATCCCACATCAATAGTCGTCCATGCTTTAGTCCCGGTTATCATATAGATATCTCTGATTATAGGAAGTTAGAAACCCAAAGTTGTGATAACCGGCTAAAGGGGAATGCCCATTTTAGGCCAAGTACGCCCAACAATTTAATTATAACAATAAAAAAATCTTACGTTTTTTATTTATTTACTGGGGTATTCGTATATCAAAACAAGTCCGCACTAAAATAAGTACTGAAAAGATAAATTGATCGTACTTCCTTCTTGGATGGCATAAGCTATGTTGGCAATTTCTAAATTAAATATCGATCATTTGATCACTCCGGGCCGAAGTCTTTATGGGAAGTGGGTATTTCCATTTAAGGATATCCGTATCCATCCCCCAGTAACTGGGTTGCAGATGTCAGGACCCAGTCCAGTGATTGCCATCCAAAAAATACTATTTTACAGGTAGTCCTGTAAAATAGTGGTATTTAAACGTATCTCGTGAGTCTGGAAGTAAACCCTAATATCGTTTGGAAAAGACTGGGAAGAAGAACAAGGACAGTAAAAGACCCGGTTATTTTATTTAGTAATCTTAATACAAAGGATTAAATACTTATTATTGTAGGCACCTTCAACCTTTACAATTTAAAATGAAAATGTATTTCCGATAACCAAACCAAAGCCGCGGGCAACTACTATAGCAAAACGTAACAGACCCAATTATTTGTTACGTACACTTGATTTGTTGGGATGTCAGCAGAGAATGTGGTCGTACAGGATCCGCGCATAAACATTGCGTTTTACATAACACAAAAAAGGGACAGAAGGTTCATACGGTGTTTATACATAGAATGGACAATGTAGATCAGATTATTTGCGAGAAATTAGATTTGCCGTGTTACAATATACCGTACGGTACCCTCGTGCGATCCGTATAGACACTGCGATACCGATCGTGAAGTTTGGCTCTGCAGCGCTGGATGCCTGTCAATCGAATTGACCATACAGGTACCCCGTAGCGAGCTTACTCTCTCGGGCCCCCGAGATAGGACAGCAGCTGGTGTAGAGCACATATTACCCTCTCGATCCGGAGGACATGGCACCCAATGTTCTTTTTCTAGCCCCAACGACTGTCCAGAATGAGCTCAAGGTACTTCATCTCTGGGCCAAGGTATTGGAACTCAATTTTAATCATTGTAGCGATAATTTGAGTGGGAATGAAAAGTTGGCCTGCTGTGCCTTTGTGTTTTGTATTAAGTCACACACACGCAGACGTTTGTAAGCGTCCAGTGCTTTACATGGCCACACTATTCTTACCTAACAGGGAAGCCAACGCAAACTTGAGCTAAGCTATGAGAGAAACGAGCCAATTAGACAGGTTGACACACGTAGAGACGTTTTAAATAGGTTTCTATTTTAATTCATTCTGATTGAAAATAATTGTTTATATAAAATAAAAATATCAACGCACTTTAGACTGGTGTGTGATTTATTGTGATTATGAGTATTAAATACTCGGATATGAGACAGATATGTGGTGCCGGCTCAGAATACCACCACCCCATCTCCTCCCGTGGGTGTCATAAAAGTCGACTAAGGGATTAGCCGGAGGATGGGCAGCAGCGTCCTTCGAAACTTCTAAACTGCGATCGCCAACCCGTCTGCCAAGCGTGGCGATTATGGCGAAACCCCCCAATGAGCCCACAACACACCCATATCGGTCATTGTGGTGTACTTTGGGGGAGGCCTGTGTCCAGCAGTGGACTTCATTCGGCCGAAATGATGATGAGACAATGTAACAAAGTTATACTTGCAAAGTGTAATTTCCGTACTGGAACAAATATTTATTGTTTAGTTTACAAATTCCAAACCATTTTGTTTGCTAATATATACACTAATATATATTTACGCTCATCACGGACTCACTGACGGTTTTCCGGACGGACTCACTGACGAACTCACTGACTGACTCACTGACAGAATCACTGACTGACTTTATCACACTGTAAGATATTTATCCTTTTGATGGTTCATTTTTTACTTTTTGAACGGCTGCCTTTGGCGCCTTATGACTCACTAGTACTGTATACTATTTTTGGAATCATACTCGTAGGAATTCCAAATACTTAGCGTAGAATAGAATTATTTATTATTTAGGTCTTAGCACACACTTGTACGTCATAATGAAACAAAGGACACATTTAGTTACATGACAACCTCTGAGAAGAAATGCAAAATAAACACAGGGATTATCTTTTTTGATTTTCAAAATTCCTTTCTTTTGTATTTTACATATCAAATTTCAATGTGACAAGACATTTCTAAGCTGCTAAATAATACAATGAATTCTAGAGGTACATTGGGATTTCATAGAAGCTACCGTGTCGTCGACTTCCTTGTCAGACTAAAGTCCAAAACTTCAAACTTCATCATTTTGGCCGAATAAAGTCTACTGCTGGACACAGGCCTCCCCCAAAGATCACTACAACGACCGATATGGCTGTGTTGTGTGTTCACTTGGCAGATGGGTTGGCGATCGCAGTTGAATTGTTAATGTATTCGAAGGACGCTGTTGCCCATCCTACGGCTAATCCCTTAGTCACCTTTTACGACACCCACGGGATGAGATGGGTTGGTGCTATTAAAATAATTAGATGCTATAAAATTATTTAAAAAAACGGAATTAATGAACCTGTCGTTTGCAATTCGTGTGGTAAAACGTATAAAAATTGCGAAACTGCTACTTAGTTTTCCGACTGTTGTTAATAAATAATATATATTTTGGGAATACAATAACATTTAAAAGATTAAGAAGTGAAATATACTGTACGAGCCAATAATGCTCATACAGCGGATTGCCTTTATGCGTTCATAATCAATAATTTTAGTCATTAGTGATATATAAATATATCACGTATACAACGATTTGAGTAGTAATCAAAACTCCGTTACGCGCTAATGTATAAAGTCCAACTCAGACTACTAAACATACGCGTAGACGTAAAACAATTGAGATAATAAACTCATAAACTTAATAGTGTATGTGGTGTGATTTATTTACCTACAACAACTATCTACAACTGGAGTATCGTCAACGGCGAAAACCCCTACATCAAGTGGTCCTTCGAGCCTCCAAGGTAACATAGTGACTTGTATTTTTGGCGGGAGCGAATCGGTTCTACTGGCCTCCCACAAGCGGGTCTCACCAGTTGAATTGAGACAGAGCGCATAAACCGTCATATAAGTGCAAGAAGCAGGATACCTTGAAACGAACAAGCGGAGATAACGTCTACTGCTACATCAAGTCCTTAATTGGAAACCAACGTTCATACACAAGAAACTTACAACAGCTGTAAAAAAAAAAAAAAAAAATGTTAGATAACAACCAATTTCTGGAACTTATAAGCAAGCAACAATGCAGCTATGAGGAAATTAAAGCACTTCAATCAAACTATAAAAAGGATTCTGTGAGCAGAAAAACCATAGAATACCTTAACAAACGCATCAAAGCGCTACAATCCCTCTGGGATGAATTTGTAGCGAATCATGAGATCTTGAAGAAGTATGAATCAGTCAAAAAAGATCATGATTACTTCAAAGCGAACATCTTTGACATAACAAAAAGAATGTTTGACGTAACAAAACAGTCCATGACTCAACTAAGAGCCGAGATGTTAGTTGCGCCTGGATTTTCGGGTTCACCAAAACCAAAAATATCGGAAACTAGTGAAACACCGCAATTCGATACAAGCGAAGTGCAACAATATATGGGAGATGAAACGGACAAGCAGTTATCAACGCCGTTACGTCATCAAATGTGCAACTTCAATGCCTTAGAGCGAGTAGTTTCCAAAATCCATCTGGATGATTTGAAAGAGAAATGGCAACTTCAAGATCAACTAAGAACAATACAATCCAAGTGGGAACCTATCGATAAGATCCATTGGGAAATAAGCTACTTACAGCAAGGGAATGACAAGGATTATGAAGCTAAATTCGATCCTTGGGAGCAAGTCTACGACAAGCTTAAGGAAGATTTAAATAGAAAAATCTTTGAAACTTCTCATTACGAAAAGTCAACACCGCGAATGGAATTACCAGAGTTCAATGGATCTTACAACAATTGGGTTTCTTTTAGAGATTTATTCTATGAGATGATTCACAACAATCCAACGCTAAACAAAACGCAGAAAATGAAGTTTTTAAAATCGAAATTGAAAGGAGAAGCGGAAAAACTAATCAAACATCTACCAGTGAGTGCTGAAAACTATGACTCATGCCTGGAAATTATCCAGCATCGTTACGACAACAAACGGTTACTTTTCACCTCATACATAGAGATGCTTCTTAATCAATCTTTCATCGATAAAATAAGCTCAACTAACTTGAAAAGGTTTCACGATACTACGAAAGAGTGTTTAAATGCACTGAAGAACATAGACATTAATATTCCTGTATGGGGTCCACTTATAGTTCATTTACTATCTGCGAAACTGGATGACGTCACTTACGGTGACTACATAGAAAATATGAAACAATCAAGAGAGCTACCAGACTTAGATGAGTTTATGGAGTTTTTAGAATTGAGGTTCATGACATTAGAAACAGCTCGAAACAAGAAGAGTCAGAAACAAAATTATTCTACGAATAACCAATATAAAAATTATAACAAGTCAACGAACTTTAAAGACGCAGAAAAGTGCACAAAAACCTGTCATACTTCACTTCAAAAATGCCCTCTTTGCAAAAATGATCACCCGCTGAGGCAGTGTTCTACATTTTTGAGCATGGATGTCGCAACGCGTAACCAAACTACAAGTAAATTGAACGTTTGCAAAAATTGTTTGTTTAGTCACGGTGGAGAGAAATGCAACTCAAAGAAGAGATGCCACACGTGTAACTTTAAACATCATTCCCTTCTTCATGATGGTAATCTGAGAGGACAACAATCACGAACAGTTAACTCAACGGTAACTGAGCGAACATCTAATCACATTAACGGGGAAACAGAGATACTTTTAACGACTCTTCAACTTAAGGTCAAGAACAGAGAAGGAGAGTACGTTATCCTTCGGGCGTTACTAGATCAAGGCTCTCAAGTAACCTTGATCACAGAGAACGCTGCTCAACGATTAAACTTACCGCGATACAATATGAGGGCCGCTGTCACTGGCGTGGGCACCATAATGGGCACGAGTAAAGGGATGATGAAGCTAGAATGTGGATCTATCCACTCCGTTTATACATTCCAAACCGAAGCATTAGTAATGCGGAAACTTGTCAACAATCTGCCGAACTCTAACATTAACACGAAGAATTGGACCTATCTTGATAACATCAAATTAGCTGATCCTGGCTTCAACACCTCTGGGCCCATCGATCTACTACTAGGAGCTGATATTTACTCTAATGTAATCCTAGAGGGAGTAATCAAACATAGCCCTAACTCACCGGTAGCGCAACAGACTAAGTTAGGATGGATTCTATGCGGGGCTACAAAGCAATTTAACTGTCTTATTACTCTAACAGAGCTAGACAGCTTATCAAGATTCTGGGAGGCAGAAGAAATTCCTTCGGAGCCCGAATCTACAACAGGCGACGAATACTGTGAGAAATACTACACAGAAACAACGGAACGATTAAGCGACGGGCGATATGTCGTAAAAATGCCAATGAAGGCTAACTATGATAAAAACCTCGGCAGTTCGAAACCTCAAGCCATCGCACAGTTTCTTCAATTAGAAAAAAAGATGGCGAAACAAGAACACTTCGCTGAACTATACAAACAATTTATAGGCGACTACATCAAATTAGGTCACATGAAACCAGTTCCGAAATCCGAAAGTCGACTACAAGCATTCCTACCACACCACGGCGTGTTAAGGGAGAGCTCGGCAACAACTAAATTGCGAGCTGTTTTTAATGCATCAATGAAGACAGAATCCGGATACAGCCTAAACGACTTGATGGAAAAGGGACCTAATTTACAAAAGGACATTTTATCTCTGATAATTAAATGGCGAAGTTATAAATATGTGCTGACGGGTGATATAGAGAAAATGTTTCGTCAATTAGTTCTTCATCAAGATCAACAATGTCTTCAAAAAATAATTTGGAGAGAATCCGCGAGTCAACCACTTAGAGAGATGCAACTGTGTACCCTTACATACGGCACCAAGGCCGCACCATTCATTGCGATGCGCACTCTGCAGCAACTAGCCAAGGATGAAGGCAACACCTTCCCTTTAGCCCAAAAGGCGCTCCAAAATGAATGTTATATGGATGACGTCATCACAGGGCACCATACCATCGAGACAACAAAGTTATTGCAAAAGGAGCTCTACGAGTTACTTAAGAGAGGTGGTTTTATCTTGCGGAAATGGGCTACTAATGAACAATCTATTCTCAAAGAACTACAAGAGAAAGAGAAAAGTCACGCGGACAACTACAACTTCAAACAACAAGAGTTCAGCAAAACACTCGGACTCGCATGGGATGACGCAAGCGACACGTTCCATTTTATTAGCGAAGCGCCTAACAACAACAAAAATGCCCCGTATACAAAACGCAGGCTATTATCTGAAATAAGCAAGATCTACGATCCTCTAGGTTGGTTAGCCCCAATGACCATCCAAGCAAAACTTATCTTTCAAAAACTATGGAGTGAAAACTGGCAGCACATTGACTGGGACGAAAATGTGCCCGATAATATACAAAGAGAATGGATAAAAATGAAATCCGATTTACCGAATATAAACAACATAAGTTTACCAAGATGGATCAAAAACGAAAACAACAAAAGGATTGTATTGCAAGGGTTCTGTGACGCGAGCGAGCAAGCCTACGCATGCGTAATCTACAGCCGAACAATAACGCCGACCGGCGCCTACGAAATTACTCTACTCGCCGCGAAAACTAAAGTGGCACCAATGAAAAAGAAAATTACTATACCAAAGTTAGAATTATGTGCCGCAGTTTTACTAGCTAAACTTCTAGAGAAGATTACTAAGGTCCTTGCAGAATATGATCTAAGAAAATCCTGCTGGACCGACTCTAAAGTAGTCTTAGCATGGCTTCAGGGAAGTCAAGCTAAATACGAAAAATATATAACGAACAGAACAACACAAATAACAAACATCGTGCCAGTTATAAACTGGGGTTACGTGAAGAGTATCGAAAACCCCGCGGACTGTGCAACAAGAGGACTATCACCATCGAAACTGGCTAACTTTTCTCTGTGGTGGGAAGGACCTCACTGGCTTAAAGAAAAAGAAAAACAATCTCCTACACCATCGGAAACATATTCTACAAAAGAGGGTTTTCTAACAAACTGTTACACTACTAAAAGTACAGAACCCATACCGATTACAAATGAATTAATTAATTTATTACTTGAGCGACATAGCAACATGGATCGTATTACGAGAATACTCGCCTGGATAATACGTTTCGCCGATGCGATACGAAACAAAAGGAGGTCGAATGAGTGCAATGAACTAAAATTGAATGAAATACATAATGCTTTGTGTATAATTATAAAATCAATGCAAGAAAACTATTTTGCAAGTGAGATAAAATCACTCATTAAAAGCGAGATACTTCCTAAAAAGAGCACCATTTTGAAACTCAACCCATTTTTGGATTCGGAAGGAATACTACGCGTTGGAGGCCGCCTAAAACATTCAAACTTGCCAGATGAAACTAAACATGCCATTCTTATCCCTGGAGAGGGGCGACTGACTCAACTAATAATAGAAAATGCGCATCAACGAACATTGCACGGTGGAGCAAGATTAACGCTAGCTTACACTAGAAGCTAGTATTGGATCATCAGCGGTAACCGAACCGTCAAGAAGATATTGCGACAATGCATCCGATGCCGTCGTTACGCACCAACTCGAATGGAACAACTAATGGGCAACCTTCCTAAAGAAAGGATCACTCCGTCTAGGCCATTTTCACATACAGGTGTTGACTTCACAGGTCATGTGGATGTGAAGATAAACAAAGGCCGCGGGATAAAAACCTGTAAAGGTTACATAGCCATATTCATATGTATGTGTACAAAGGCCGTACATATTGAACTGGTTTCGGATTTGTCCACGCAAACTTTTATCGCAGCACTGAAGAGAATGTGCGCTAGGAGAGGTACTCCAAAACATATTTATTCCGACAATGGCACAAACTTTGTCGGAGCGGCAAAAGTATTAAAGGAAGAATTCTTATTATATAGAACAATGTTATCTTCAGAGTTCTTTAAGGAAATCAACAAGCTCCAAATCGAGTGGCATTTCAATGCTCCATCCTGGCCTTCAGCCGGAGGCTTATGGGAAGCCGCTGTACGCTCCATGAAGGCCCACATGAAACGAGTAATCGGACAACAGAAGCTAACTTACGAACAATTCGCAACGCTTCTTACCCAAATCGAAGCGTGCTTGAACAGCAGACCGCTAAGCCCGCTATCAGAAGACGTGGAAGACCTGGATTACCTTACGCCCGGTCACTTCCTCACGGGAGGTCCGACTCTCTCGTTACCACTCATTGAACCTGAAAGCTTGAAATCGATAGACATCAGAAACAACTGGAAACTAATTGAACTCATGCGCCGACACTATTGGGATCGCTGGTCAAAAGAGTATCTCCATTTACTACAAAACCGGAACAAGTGGCAACAAACAAAAGAAAACATAAAGAGGGGACAACTAGTACTCGTCAAGGAAAGTAATCTACCTCCAGGCAAGTGGGCTATGGGCCGCATTGTGGAATTGCACCCAGGCAGCGACAACTTAGTTCGAGTCGTCACGCTTAAGACCCAAAATGGAATACTGACAAGACCCATAGCTAAACTCGCCCCGCTACCTTTAAATGAGGCATGGGAGAGTACTGAATCACTGAAAGCGAGTCCTGAAAGTGAGAACGGCAAGAGAAATAAAGAAACTTCTAAAACCAAGAAGAAAGTTAACAGCTTGATGATGATGCTGCTTGTAGCATTCACAACACTGTCCTACGGACTAGCGATACCCCTGGAACATTATAAAACAACAAGATTAACTGACAACCAACCAGTCTACTTTGACCCTATCGGAAATATTCAACTTATACACGATGAGTGGAAACTTCTGGTATACTATAACCTGACTACATTCTGGCAAAGCACAACAAAAGTTGAGAAATTCGTGAATCACTTGGGTCAAATATGCAACACGATGCCTAACGAGTTATGTCACTCTACGATACAACAGCTAAAATTCGAAATGAATCAGCTAAACGAATATAACAAATTGTTACTGTCTCAACATCAACAACGAAAGCGTCGCGGCTACGTCAACGGCGTAGGGAACCTCGCACGAGCCCTCTTTGGTGTCCTTGACAGCGATTTTGCCGAAAAATACGCTCAGGACATACAAAAAATCAAAACAAACGAGCAATATTTACTACGATTGATAAGAAACCAAACGCTTATTATAGAGGCAGAAAATAATATGATTATGAAAAATGAAGACTTTGTAAAAACGCAACTGCAAACAATTCAGCAATTTATGAATGAAACGAAACATAATACGGCCGTGCTAGAAAACAGATTTCAAGTTATGAAAACTATGAACGACGTTAACGCTGGAGCATTAACAGCCAGCTTACTACTCTCTGTATTAAGAAGAAATCAGCAGATGCTACTAGACGCATTGACAGATGTCTACAGAGGAAATCTCGACATGAAATTATTCACACCCGAGCAACTGTCGGAGCAACTCAATTACATTGCTGGCATTATATCGAAAAGATTAACGTTACCTATTAAAGATAACAATAGAATGAACATACAAAACATTTATAAACTTATTTACGTTAAAGCCCGGCTCACCGAACAATACCTACTTTTCGAACTGCATATCCCGTTACTAAGTGATGACGAGTATACATTATATCGCAATATTCCTATAACTAGACAGTGCAGCACGCCTAAACAATGTCAGGGGATTGCGATAACGACAAAGTACATTGGAGCGAACTTCATAAAAAATACCTATATACAAATGGAAGAGACGGATCTTGATCAATGTACAACTATGGCGGCGGACAACTATATTTGCCACGCCTATACACCTATACATAACTTACATGGAGCCACAGCATCCTGCGAAGCTAAAATACTAAGCCAAAATGTAAACATCACATGTGATTGGATACGACAAAAATGCTCGGACCAATGGATCAAATTACAGAGACTTAACATATGGCTGTATAATTGCATAAATGTGTGTGCAACCCGTATAGTGTGCGAGAATCGTATTACAACTACAATGCTAACAAAAGCGGGCCTCCTTAGCCTAGGTCAGGATTGTGTAATACAACATAATGACGCTACAATATACTCACATAACGTTTTTAGTAGCAAAGTAAACATCGGAATTACTTTGGAAATACCTACTATTGACTCACCAAATGATATGTGGAATACGTACAAAAATACAAGTATTTTACTACATAAACTCGACTTATCCGAGGAGCATAAATTGCTAGATAAGCAGATAACCGCACAGAAGGGACAAGAAAGTCTACCTAACGACTTGAGCATCCACGACATCGGCAACTATACGATAAGTACTTTTCTGGTGGGAGGATTTGCCATTGCAATCATTATATGGCGAGTAAGAAGATATATTTCCGCGTGTAAGAGCAATGCCCCCCCTATAAAACATACTTCAACAAAGACTCAAGATAGAACAGAAAATATAGAACTAGAGGACACTGCTACCTACGCTAGAATAGGAGACGGACGTTCAAAGAGAATTCTTCAGCAGCAAACAGCAGAGGAAACAAAATTCAAACTTTGATTATTTATGTTATATTTATACTTTTTGCTTACCGTGTGTTACTGTGTTTATGCTTTGATATTTTTATAACATTTTGTAATGCGAGTTTGGTGATCTGAGTATCTATGTATATCTTTCCCTCGGGAGCATGTACGAGCCAATAATGCTCATACAGCGGATTGCCTTTATGCGTTCATAATCAATAATTTTAGTCATTAGTGATATATAAATATATCACGTATACAACGATTTGAGTAGTAATCAAAACTCCGTTACGCGCTAATGTATAAAGTCCAACTCAGACTACTAAACATACGCGTAGACGTAAAACAATTGAGATAATAAACTCATAAACTTAATAGTGTATGTGGTGTGATTTATTTACCTACAACAACTATCTACAACTGGAGTATCGTCAACGGCGAAAACCCCTACATATACCGATATTTTTTTCTCGACATATATCGATACTGTTCATAAGTATCGATACGATATATATAGATATCTTTTTTCATTTTTCCATGCCTAAATCAGATACTTAACAAAAGCTGAGCCACATAATTTAAGCTCATACCATACAAGTACAAAATCTTGCTCCACAGAAATGAGAATTGCGTAAAATTATCGTAACAACATTTAAATAAGATTAATCATGTGTTGTAGGTCAATAAGCAAGAGTACGCATCGATAGTGTAGGTAGTGTGTCGATATTTTATGAGGCTAACTGATGAGTAATGACTAATGACGAAAGAGTTAATTATACAGCATCAGGTGATGATTATTAGTAAAAAGTGTATTTGGATTTTATTGGTATTGTAAAATTGATTGGCGTTGCGAGTTGTGGTGGGCGGCAGAATTTGTGTACGCATAGCACAGCACACAGCTTCGGGGGATCTTTACAATCCCCCCAGGGGGTGACCGCTTTACACTCACCAGATGTGCCTATTGACGTGGCACCAGTGGCTCTAGTGTGATGAGACGAGGACCTGGAGCCCCCTTAGGTGCCGAAGATGACCGCCCCAGTGGTTTTAGCCGGTAGGAGTCCGGCATGCCCCCCCGTCCTTCCCCGCGGTAAGGTAGTTCATGTAAAATTTCCACTGGGCCCAAAAAACAAACAAAAAAAGCGGCAGTATTTAGAATAGCCGACACTTGAGTGGCTACCTCCCCCGACCTTCATCTGCGCATAAGTAATTAACTAATGTTATTTAAATTTAAATAAGTGCCCTTCTCACCGGAACACAGTAATGTTTGAAGTTTAAACTACTGCTGGGTGGCAGAATATCTGGCACTGTGGTGGCTTTTTTTGTTTGTGTCCAGTGGAAAATCTTCATGAACTTCTTTCGCTCCGGGAAAGGGCGAAGGGGTAAGGTCCTCGGTAAGATCACACTAGAGCCGCCAATTGGTGCTACGCCTATAGGCACATCTCGGAGGGGATGACTGTAAGGCGGTCACCCCCTCTAGCAGAGGGCAGGCGGCTGTCAAAAGGCCTCTCCCCAGGCACTTCTCGGGGAGGATTGTAAAGGATGCGCTGTGCTGCGCACACGGCGGCACGTGCCCACGTGCTTGCCACTGTCTTCGTGGGGGTCGCTCGTCATGAGCAAGCAGATTCCCCAAACTGCGCGCCCGCGACCCCCGAGGCCCATCACCATGGTCAAACCTATCTAGCCGGCCTATTGCATTAAGATACATACCACCCGTAGAAAAATGTCATCCATCCAAACCCTGAGTATAGAAAGCGTGGCTCAACCTCACAGATCAACCGTTCCGCGAGGTAGCCATTTAGCACCTGGTATATTGCTGTGCCGTGTGGTGCCGACCACAAATAGCACCAACCCATCTCATCCATTGGGTCGTAAAAGGCGACTATGGGATTAGCCGGAGGATGGGCTTCAGCGTCCTTCGAGTACATAAACAAGCGTGGCGATTGTGCAAAGACCCCCTAGGGGCACACAACACACCCTGACCGGTCGTTGTGGCGATAGAGCCATGTCCAACAGGGACTTTATTCAGCTGAAATGATGATATTGCTGTTTATGTTTCAATTAATATTTATAAATGTATGTATATTATCTATTATATTTCTTCTTCGGCATAAATTACTCACCTGCAATAAAGTAAATAAACCACATGTCATTGCAAACCAAAGGAATAAATGTCAATAAAATTAATTTATCTACTCACGCAATATCGACAACCAGTTGTCAAATAACGAGGGCAATCAGAATCATCTGTATTGCGTTATGTACATATATAAGTTATACGTGTCAATTTTTTACTAGCGGAATCATAATTGACCTCGAATTAAAACTTGATCTTAGAAGTATACTGAGATGTTCCAATAATACTACGTCATGAATGTTTGCGAAATTTTTGACAACCCTATAATGACGAGTGTAGGCAGCAGTTATACAACAGTAAACCTACTATGTGTTTTTGTGTCAAATTACTTAATTTATTTAACCCGGGTCATACGCCGTGTACTTCTCGGGGAAGAGCGGAGTGGCATACCGGACTTCTACCTGCTGTAACAACCTAGGTGCTAATCTTCGGCACCAGACGGAGGCTCCAGAAACTCGAATAATCTCCATCTAAAGCCGCCCCCTGGTGCCACGCCTTTAGGCAAATGTTGGAGGGAATGACTGTAAAGTAGTCGCCCTATCTAGTGGGGGAGATAACTGGAAAGAGGCTGCCTAGCCAGCAACATCTTGGGGGGGATTATAAAGGATCCCTCGGAAGCGTCGCTGTGCGCTGTGTGTTGAATTTTAACTACGCTGCGTCGGAAACGTCCGTTTTTCAGTGGTCATAGACATTACTTAGAAAAAAGAAGAAAATATCATCGCTTTCCAAACTACGTTTTGGGCGTGACACCATCTCTGAGACCGATTGCATAAAGCTGAAACTAGGTAAGGGGGCTTGAGCACGTGTCTAACTGAGTACTTCGAATTCGGACCGTAAGTACTTAGTTGTTTTACTGCAATATATCTACCTATGGCAATACCTAGCTTCGGGGTATGTTTAGGGTTGCCGGAACGGAAAACCGAAATACCTGGACAAAATGTGGGTATTTCGGTGTTGTTGTCTGGAGAAATGAATATTATAAAGCGCAGTCTGACTTTATATTTTTTTAATTGCGTTTGGATCCTATGAATATGAATAATTGAAATTTCAACATTTT
This sequence comes from Diloba caeruleocephala, assembly GCA_947459985.1. NCBI lineage: Eukaryota > Metazoa > Arthropoda > Insecta > Lepidoptera > Noctuidae > Diloba > Diloba caeruleocephala. The sequence continues at coordinate 26,510,300 of OX381612.1, read as the reverse complement.
ACTTCCATAAAACTTTACGATAAGACAACCAACGGAAGATATTGTATTTTTTCAGGAGTCTGGTCGTCATATGAAATGTCGAGAGAATCTAGATGAATGCCAACAATCATCTGGTAACCCCAGGTAGAATCTGCGTGCCCACACCGAGCGACCCACGAGAAGACGGTGGCGCCCATGTGGTCACGGGCTGCCGTGTGCGCATAGCACAACGCACAGGAACGCTTCCAGGGATCCTTTACAATCCCCCCGGGGGATGACCGCTTTACAGTCACCCTCTCCCAGATGTGCCGTGCGTATAGGCGTGCACCAGTGGGCAGCTCTAGTGTGATCATGCGAGGACCTGGAGCCTTAGGTGCCGAAAATGACCACCTCAGTGGTTTTAGTCGGTAGGAGTCCAACATGCCCCTTCGACCTTCCCCGGTTCGGAGGAAATTCATGTAGAATTCCCACTGGTTCCACCAAAGGCCTTCTGGCCTAGGTTGTCTGTTGACCTGGGGAGTCTGTTTCTATACATTTGTAAGTGTGGATGCTTAACCGGTCGTTTGGTTGCTAGTGGCATTTAACCTGTTTTTAAGTAAATCTATGGAGGAGGCCGTTGAACACTGTAATAACAAAATTGTAATATAACTTTTTTTGAAAAGAGTATACCTATGGAGTTTCTTGCCGGCTCTTCTCCATTGGACCGACTTTTCCGAACTGTTGAAACTGTTGACTTTTCGTAAGAGCCTATCAGGGCCTATATGAAATTTAAAAAAAATATAATTTCGGCTGATTTTGCGATGATGATTTTATTTTTCGCTCAATATAATTTTATCCTCAGCCAAGTGTGGTTAATCTATCTTTACGTTCTGCGTGCCGAGTAGTAGGTGATAAAAAAACAAGACTGATTCTTGAACAGATGACATTTGTACAAACAAAACAACGGATGGGGTCGGGATGCTTCAAAGAGTCTATGACATTTTGGACAACTGACGACTTGCTCCATTTTCCTGTGAAATGAAACGTTAAAAAAAAAAAAAATACCTACTTCAAAAACCCTTCACGATATAAAAATATTAAACTGAGAGGAATCGAAACTATAAAGACATCATCTAGATAAGCGCAGTCAAATTAACCTGTTTATTGAAGCTGGTTAAAAACTACTCAATAACATGTAATGAAATTTATATGGGACCAATTCGAAAGCATTTTGCATCAGTTAAAATTGCTAAATTCGGTCTACAAATCTCGGAGGAATCGGTGCACATACATAAAAAAAAATACGCATCGAGTTGAGAACCTCCTTCTTTTTGAAGTCGGTTAACAATATTAATTTAATTTAGTTAGCCGGCTCAGAATACCGCCACCCTATCTCCTCCTGTGGGTGTCGTAAAAGTCGACTAAGGATAAGCCAAACCATCCTGGGCAGCAGCGTCCTTTGAGTACATTAACAACTCAACTGCGATCGCCAACCCGTTTGCCAAGCGTGGCGATTATGGCAAAACCCCACAATGAGCCCACAACACACCCATATCGGTCGTTGTGGTGATCATTTGGGGAGGCCTGTGTCCAGCAGTGGACTTCATTCGGCCGAAATGATAACAAATGAAGGAGACATGGTAAAAGCAGATTGCTTGTATCTTGGCAAAAAAAAATTTGTTAGTCTTCTCGTACACATCTGAGAAATGGGGCTGCTTAACCGGTCGCCTAAAAATATTATAACTACGATATTTGTTAGCTTGCTTTTGCATGTACCAAGTAGTGACAGCTTAACCCTCTCTACGCGGTGTCTTCCGTAATGAATCTCCAAATGTTATTCAACCCTACTTGCTTCACAACTGGGAAAGCAGTAAAAACTGTTACGTAATTCAAATGACGGAAAACTCGCATTGCGCAATTCGCACGAGATGGCGCGTAATACTAGCAAATTCTTGTCGTTTGTATACCTCTGGTTCCTATTCCAACGGCGAGCTATAGGCGATTGACAAAATGGGAGACTTTGCTCGAATCTACCTTACTTTAGTCCGTGTGGTGTCCGGATTAAAAATATAGCACCATAGTGTTAAAACTTTGAAATAAATATATTTGAGACTCCCACAACGAGCCCTTTATTACACGGTATAGTATGCAAAACTTTATCCATAAATTATCTATATTGCTCCCCGAAAGGGTACACCCGGCAGCGTGTGACTAGAAATAGAGTTCACTATTTTCGTAGGACACTATATATTTAGGCCCAAGTTCACGATTGTTATTAGAATCATTAATTGTTAGTGTAATTGGCCCGATAATAATGCAATATGTAAATTATTAAATTATGAACAATTCTTCAATTAAACATAGTGCGGGAAATTTCATATTTATGTAGATGAAAAATCTCGATGTTTTAAATATTATGCACCAACCGGAGTTTGAATAACGATTCCCACATTGGTAAAATCAAAGCATTGACTAGCTACCGTGTTTTATCATTCGGTTAGCATTAAAGAACAAACAAGTTCATGCTGAACGATTTTTTATTTGTTAACGTTCTTTGATCTAGTTTTCCTTGGAAAATCTCTATCCACCATAAAATATCTACCGAAATCGTAAATACTTCGATTGTATTTCAATAGTTTTGGATTAAACCGTAGAAGTTATTCATACGCTCTTGACACGGCGAGGTCGCGACCTCACGAATGAAAATCACGCACGAAATTAATTATATGAAAAAGTAAATCCAGTAGGTTTCCAGAACAGTTCAAATATAACTACGCAACAATTATGTAAAAATGTGTTAAGTTTGATTATAATCATTTATAATAAGATATAAATTAATGACGGTTGCTTCAAGCATCGGCTAACGTATACCTATATGATCGTTGAACTGCCGTGAGTAGAAATTAGAAGAGACGACATATTTTACCACTTATGTTTAGTGTTACTATATATCATTCTGTTTGTACATAGTATCACATGATGTTTATAAAATAAAATTAATGTACAAAAGCGAGCTTAAATCAACATTGAGTTATTTACAAGTGGATTGACAAACTCCACAAGCATCCGGATTTATTGAGGAGTTACTCAATTTCGTCAATAAAGGAGACATCAGCATAATCTAGAAGTGGCAAAAGTAAAGAGTGAGTAAGAGTTATTTAAGTCAGAAAAGGCAGGAATTGTTTGAGGGACTGTAACGAACAATATACCTCCTGGTTACTTCTGTAATGTGGATATTTCAACAGAGCTTAGAGTCCAGACAAACACCTACATTCTTAGCAAGTCTGCAAAAGGCTATAATTAACACAATCATACTCCACTCGAGGAAGATACCTGTGATCCAAGAGAGTGAATATGTGTCTGCTGCCTATGATGTAAGCTTGAGATTTACTTAATAAAGCAACAGGGTTAGTCCATTATTTTATTTTTTTGTATTTAGTTAAAGTCATTATTCATGGCTTCTGGAAGCTCTCCGGCGTGGAAGTGGCGATAAAGCTGCAAGTCTGCATAGGGATGAAAGTAAAAAAATATGACTTCCGTCATAGCGTTAATATAAACAGAGAAGAGGAGAGAGAACGCCACCCTCTGGACAACCACGGTGAGATCACACCACTCAAAAGTGGCCTCCTCGGAACGAACCAACTGCGAGTGACCCCGAAGATACGAGTTCAACCAGGCAATCACAGAACAAGATAAGTTTAGATGAGAGAGAAATCCTAAAAAAAGTCATGATTTACTGAATTAAAAGCAATGCTAAAGTCCAATAGCATTCAATGTTATCTGTAGCTTTATATGGTGTCCGTCTGCTGTTATATTATTATAGCCAGCGCGCAAGCCAGATTGGTTTGAAACTACAAGAATTTTAGGTGCTTGATGTACCCTTTAGCGAAGTTTAACTTTTTTTTATTGTTCTCTGTGCACATTCGTCATGAACTTCCTCCGCATCTCCCTCCTGATACTCCTACATAAGTAGACTACTGCAGTCCAGTTTTCGTGCTCTGCCAACATAGCCGACACTTCTGTTAGCAGAGGGAGATCCTGCGGATCCGATCGAACAGGATCCACCACACGACCGCCCACGCAGGGCACACCTCGAGCGTTGTTCTGTACGGTATGCTGGCCACTATCACAATGTCGGCATTGTGTAGGTGACGCACTCACTCCTTTTGAGTCAAGCTCCAAAGAGCGGTAGGATAGCCTCGTCGAAACGCTTGGTTGCAAACTGCATCCGCAGGCGGTGTCGTCACTTACGAAGTGCGCGCCGCTGAGCTAGCCGCCTCAGCCTGTCGAACGCCCCTGGAGGCGCGCCTTCACCGCCTTGGCGGAAGGAGTGTCTCTAATCGTACACCCACGCATCCGTCTTCGCTAGGATGTCGAAAGCTGGAAAACGCACCAGGAGAGATTCTGCCTTGTAGGACACTGTTCGGCATCCTCGTGTGATCCGTTTAGCCCCAACGACTTCGAAGCTCCAACGGCTGTCCAGCATGAGCCCCAGGCACTTCATGTAACGGTTACCAACGCGTATCCATAAACTGGGTGGCTCTCTGCTCCAATAGCGAAGTTTACCTACCCGTCTCTGGTCTAGTGGTCAGATGCGTGCCTGCCAAGTGTGACATTACGAATGTGATACCCAAGTCATGCACAGCGTCGTTGAGTTTTACTGACAATAAATCCCGATAACGCCATGTTAAACAGAGTTCAATATGAAGGATTCAACTGGGGCGGTATTACAGTCCTGCCTATCTTACCCACCATAATAACTATGCATAAGCAAGCATAGGTATTATCTACACATGCGGAAGAAGGAGGAGACGGCGACGGGGTAACAACCGCCCTGACGCCTAATTCCCATACACCTAAAACCCCCTACCGTTGCTATAAGGGGACCTCTGGGTTTGCGGGTGCATAGATTGGGGAATCTACGTGCCCACACCGAGCAACCCAAGAGAAGACGGCAGCATGCATGTGGTCACGCACTGCCGTGGGACGCTTTGGGGGATCCTTTACAATCCTCCAGGGGGTGACCGCTTTACAGTCACCCTCTCCGAGATAAGCCTATAGGCGTGGCACCACTAGAGCCGCCCTCTAGTGTGATCATACGAGGCCCTGGAGCCTCCCTTAGGTGCCGAAGATGACCGCTCCAGTGGTTTTAGCCGGTAGGAGTCCGGCATACCCCTTCGCTCTTCCCCGGGGTGAAGGAAGTTCATGAAGCATTTCCACTGGGCACCAATAAAAAAAACAAGGTATTGTCTACACATACAGCCAGTGAATTTATTGGGCACGTAAATTTTCCAGTTCTTGGAAATAACCAAATCCTTCGAGAACATACTCACGTGATATTCATATCCATAATCGTGTTACCGCCATGTCACAAGCAATATAAAATAAACGCACAACATAATTTCCCAAGACGTAGTAGTAATTTTAGAGATGAAATGGTTAGTTTGCAAGGTCGGTGAAATTGTATAAGAGTAGCATATTAAAGTATTACACGAGGTCTTGCATCGCGATATGTATTACATAAACACTTGTCAGTCTAAAAAAACGGAGAATCCAAAGCAGTTATAAGAAACTATTGCACAGAAGCGTTGGCATTTGTTTCCCAAGATTCTTTTTTGTGTTAGTATTCTAGTCTTTTATTTATTTTATTCAAATCAAATTTATTGCAAACGCGTTACGAAGACACGTTGCAAAAGTTATTTGATCTAGATTTAATGTAAATAATATGATCTTAGCTAATTTGCTAAGGCGCAATCAATTCGAACTAAATTCAAATGAAAAAATTGTATATTTAAACTTGACTAAAAATATTACTTTTTGAAGGTCAGCAAAATATGAGACAGCCCCCATATTTTTTTTATTTTTTTTTATTTTTAAAAAAACGTTGCCCCACACTAGGATTTCTCCTGTGTCGTGGGTGCGTTTACAGACACAAATCCCACACACAATCCACCCAGACCCGGAACAACTACCTGCAGATCGTACAAATATTTGTTCCGTGCGGGAATCGAACCCACGACCCGGTGCGCAGCGGCCGACTGTATCAGCCACTGCACCAACCGTGCTGTCATGATCTATGACACCGCTGAAAAGCACCCGGCCTAAGAACACATTTGATGCGATTTTTTTCATTCCTTCTCCTGGTTGGTTCATTAGAAGATGAAGATGAAATTAAAATGAAAGCCTTTTTCATAAACTTATTGTGAGAAACTTCACAACGTCTTTTCGTCAACAATACCGTATAGCCTCAAGACGAAAGTCTTTAACCAGTGTGTGTTACCAGTGATGACATATGGAACAGAGACGTGGTCACTCACAATGGGCCTCATAAGAAAGCTCGAGGTCACTCAGCGAGCTATGGAAAGAGCTATGCTTGGTATTTCTCTACGAGATCGAATCAGAAATAAGGGGATCCGTAGAAGAACTAAAGTTGTCGACATAGCTGAAAGGATTAGTAAACTGAAGTGGCAATGGGCAGGGCACATTGCTCGTAGAACTGATGGCCGTTGGGGCACAAAGGTTCTCGAATGGAGACCGCACACCGGAAAACGCAGCGTGGGACGACCTCCAACGAGGTGGACCTGGTGAAGGTCGCTGGGAGTCGTTGGATGAGGGCGGCATGTAACCGCTCGTTGTGGAAATCTGAGGGGGAGGCCTTTGTTCAACAGTGGACGTCCTGTGGTTATATGATGATTGTGAGGTCAGCTTCCAGTGTCGCCGGGTGTGATAATAATAATAAAAAAGTGATATTATGTATAAGTAGGTACTAGTTTCCACCCGCAGCGTCACTCGCATGAATGTCATTACACACAAAACCCATTGAAAAAAGCACTTTCAGTCCCTTCAACGCTTCGTAGTGTTTAAGCTGGAGAGAAGAAACAGCGCAACGAACTTCCTAGCAACACGTCTCTGAGTGTCATGTTATTTCTTAACAACATATATTCAAAGAACAACAAAAGCGTTACCTGCACTTGGTTCGTATGTCATAGCCACATAATATCAGCTAGCAAACATCCTTGCTACATTTGAACAATATAAATATTTAAAAAGAAACTAGCTCATACACATACATTTCATTTAAAAACTAGCTTTTGCCCGCGGCTTCGCACGTGTGGAATTATATCTATACTGTTTGTATTTTGCATTGTATATGTATTAACTGTATTACTGTATCGTTTAAATTTTGTCGGTCCGATAAATCGGACGCGAATTCCAGGAGCACAGTCGAGTCGAGTGGAGAGCAGTCGAATTATTCGATTACAATCGAATAACAATCTGTATTAATCGGTTGTTGCTTGATTGTTTTTATCGCTGTGATGACCTTACCACGTTGACGGACAAGCATTTTTCATTCAAATGTTCATTTTCATTTGATTGTTATTCGGCGACGATGAATAAATCGACAATCGAATAAAAACATACGAATTTCGAGTACTCGATTGCACAAAAGTCGTTTTAATGGATTGTTTTTTCGCTATATAAACTATCGCTAGACTAAACCATACCAAATTAACAAGGAAATAAATAATATCAGATTCTTTAGAAACCATTGAGTTTGATTAGTTCAAGGCTACTTGTTGATTAACGAAATATTTACGTAATATTAGGAACAAATATGTGTTTTGACACCTGAGTTAACGATGTGAGAGAACTTTGAATATGAATTTACCTAATGGTTTATTTCTTGTTAAATTGTTGCTTAACATTTTTTGGTGACAAGGAATTATTGTTTCATCTTTTCACGCACTGATAATCAAGGAACACCGTAATCTCTTGCAGGTAATGCCATAATAATCATATTTGTCCTCTGCTGAACAAAGGCCTCCCCCATAGATTTCCACAATGACCGATTACATGCCGTCCACTTCCAACGACTTCAAGCTCCCTTACCAGGTCGTTTATATATATTGTTTGAGGGCTACCCACGCTGCGTTTTCCGGTGGGAGTTTTACACTCGAGAACCTTCCTGCCCCGCCCATTGCCGCTCCAGCATCCGGCATCTTCAGTTCTTCTACGGTTCTCCTCATTTCTAATTCCATCGCGTGGAGAAATATAAAGTATAGCTCTTTCTATAGCTCGTTGAATGACCTTGAGATTTGTTTTGGGGCCTATAGTGAGTGACCACGTTTCTGCGCCATATGTCAACGCTGGTAACACACTGGTTAAAGACTTTCGTTTAGAGGAACTGTGCTATTGCTAGCGAAAAGCGAAGTTTCCCGCACGCTGCCCAGCCGAAGTCGGGTTTGGTAGACCTCTTTTTCGAAGTTGAACTTTCCTAAATGGACGATTTGTTTTGTTTTGCAGTAATGGAATAGCTCTAGTAATTTTCCAATACTAACGAAATATTTTTGGCGTAGCCTTTTTTTATTGTTGTCCAGTGGAAAGTCCGTGTGGTGACCGGATTAAGAATATAGCACCACTCCATCTCATCCCGTGGATGTCGTAAAAGGCGACTAAGGGAATCTAAACCAGAGGGATGGGCAGCAGCGTCCCTTCTGTGAAACAGTAGCCATACTGCGCTCACCAAACCGCTTGCCAAGCGTGGTGAGTATTGGCAAGTTCCCCCCAAAATGATGATACAATTGTGGAAGTCTATGGGGGAGGCCTTTGTTCAGCAGTGGACGTATAAATGGCTGATATGACAGTGGAAATTCTACATGGAACTTCCTTCGCTCCGGGGAAGGGCGAAGAGGCATGCCGGACTTCTACCGGCTAAAACCACTGGAGCGGTCAACAAAGGGGGGCTCCAGGTCCTCGTAAGATCACACTAGAGCCACCCATTGGTACCACGCCTTTAGGACTCGGAGAGGATGACTGTAAAGCGGTAACCCCCCAGTTACTTCTCGGGGAGGATTGTAAAGGATGCCCCCAAGTCTCTGTGCTGTGCGCTCTGCTGCGCACACGGTGGCACGTGAACACGTGCGCGCCACCGTCTTCTCGGGGGTCACTCGGTGTGAGCACGCAGACTCCCCAATCTGCGCGCTCGTGAGCCCTTGAGGGCCCCCACTATGAACTGACGGCAGGGGGCTCAGGCGTGTTGGACCTGGGCGCCGGGGTGGTTGTTACCTCGGCGCCGTCTCGTCCTTCTCCGTGCGGGATCAGCCCTCTCCCGATCCCGCTCTATTTTGGCGTAGCTTAGGCCTTGTGTTTTCTGGTCAACAATAAGCCACGCAGCGTGGGACGACCTCCAACGAGGCGGACAGAGGAATAGTGAACTTAAGGGGAACAGCAGTAACCACAGAGCTTGACAAAATTCTACGAAAACTCCTCATATTAAATAAGCATAATCATAAGAATTTATTGATGATCTCCTACTGCAAGTGTCCGGCTCTTCAGTGCCTAATACTCTGGCGCCAAGCAGTAGTGTTTAAACTTTTAATATTACTGTGTTTCAGCTTAAAGGGCACTGTAACCAGTGAAATTACTGGGAATAAAATAATTACTCGAGGTGACGAGCGCTGTGTGATGCTACGCAGGACAAATTCTGGGTAGCATGACAATAGCTGATCTCATGGAGTGATATAAACACTATCACAATGGAAATCATAGCTCACAAAAAAAATACGCATCGAATTGAGAACCTCCTCTTTTTTGAAGTCGGATAAAAATATGGCGAAACTCACACATTTCGAATGACACACTGATCTCAAACGCGTACAACGATTTGTCAGTTATTATTACACTTTCCATATATGTAGCAAAAGTGTAAATGTTGTGTCGTCTTGTTTATGTAATGGCAAGTAACGTTACTGTTAACTGCGTAACGAGGCGCGGTCAGAAACCGGTCTTGAGTCGGTACGGTATCGCAAGAGATGCTGACGGTTTTAAGCTATTGTAATGATTTCGATATAAAATTCATCAATAGGCGGCCATACATTTAAAATGATGAAATCCGTAAAAGAACTAAAGTTGCCCACATAGCTGAAAGGTGCAGTGGAAATGGGCGAGGCACACAGCTCTTAGAATGGATGGCCGTTGGGGCCGAAAGGTTCTCGAGTGGAGACCACGCACTGGAAAACTCAGTGTGGGATGACCTCCAACGAAATAGACGACTTGACGCTAGGTGTCGCTGGATGCGGGTGGCATTTACCCGGTCATTGTGGAAATCTATAGGGGAGGCATTTGTTCTGCGGTGGACATCCTTCGATTGATATAATGGTGATCCATTTGAGTTTAAAGTATTGAGCTTAGTGTTAGTAGAGTCGTGGAAGCCATCCTACCGCTCTTTGGAGCCTGGCTCAGAAAGAACGAGCGCATCACCTACCGTCTGACGCAGGTGCTCACCGGGCACGGTGGTTTCGGTGCGTACCTGCACAGAATAGGACGTGAGGCATTGTGATAGCGACCAGGACACCGCACAGCACACGCTCGAGGCGTGCCCTGCGTGGGCCTCTGAGCGGCGAATCCTGGTCGATCGGATCAGGCAAGATCTCTATCTGCTAGCAGTAGTGTCTGTTATGTTGGCAGAGCACGAAAACTGGAATGCAGTGGTCTCCTTCTGTGAGAGCGTCATGCTCCAGAAGGAGACCACAGAGCGGCATCGGGAGAGGGCCGATCCCGCTCGAAGAAGGAGACGTCGCCGGGGTAACAACCACCCTGGCACCTGATTCCCATACGCCTGAAACCCCCTGCCGCTGCTATAAGGCGGGGACCTCTGGGTTCGCGGGTGCGTAGATTGGGGAATCTGCGTGCCCACACCAAGCGCCCCAAGTGAAGATGGTAGCACGCACGTGGCCACGCGCTGCCGTGGGGCGCTTTGGGGGATCCTTTACAATCCCGCCGGGAGGGTGACCGCTTTACAGTCACCCTCTCCGAGATGTGCCTATAGGCGTAGCATCAGTGGGTAGTTCTAGTATGATCATGTGAGAACTTGGCACCTAAGGGAGGCTCCCTTAGGTGCCGAAGATGACCGCAAAGCAAGGGGACGCTCATGTATATTATCACTATGCGGTCACCCATCCGTACACTGACCGCGCCAAGCGTTGCTTAGCCTCACTGATCGTTTACCGATCAGTGAGTGTAACTGATATAATTATTTTATTATTGTGGTATGTTCCATCTTTACATAATATTTTTTTTTGTATACCAATGTTTACCATCATTTGTATCAACATTGTAATCTCAATTATTTTAAAAGGGGACCCATGGAGTTACATGCCGCTGCTCTTCTCCATAGGATCAAAAAATTCCATTCTACATGTATTAACATATTTTATAAGTGCCAGTTAATTTGAAATAAACATCTTTGACTAAGAGTCCGGCGGCACGCACCTTCGCCTTCCCCAGGGAGGAGAAAGTCGATATTTCTTCATTAGAAAAGATTATACGAACGAATCTTAAAATTCTATCGCATGCAGTCCCTAGTTTAGCATCTTAAGCTTAGCAATTGCTAGAGGCACGACGTTAGTGCCAATTTATCTATACATCTATACAAATAAACAAAATTGAAGTGTCTGTTTGTAATGTCAAAATAACAGCTTTTTACTAAATACATATGAAAGTATATACAGAGCATATAACAAAAAATGCATTTTAATTTTTTTTGTCTGTCTGTGTGTTTGTTCCGGGTAATCTCCGAAACGGCTGGACCGATTTTGACGAGTCTTTCACTGGCAGATAGCTGATGTTATAAGGAATAACTTAGGCTACTTTTATTTAAAAAAAATAATTAGATGTCCGCGCAAAAAAATAAAAACCCTTGAAATTCAACATATATATTCTATGTCAAGTGCCTATGTCATCATTTCGGCCGAATGAAGTCTACTGCTGGACACAGGCCTCCCCCAAAGATCACCACAACGACCGATATGGGTGTGTTGTGGGCTCATTGGGGGGTTTTGCCATAACCGCCACGCTTGGCAGACGGGTCGGCCTATGTCGAAGTACTCTAAATGTATTTTTAAATTAAACGCGGGTGAAATCGCGGGTCCCAGCTAGTATGCAATACATTTCTAATAAGTTATGTGTCCTGCCGATGATTCAACATTGTACGAGTTTCATTTTATTCTTATATAACATCAGATTACATATTTATTTTTAAAATAATTATTTTCTACGTTTCGGAGACTTCTTTGGCCCGCTTTTATTAATATATTCCAAGATTTTAAGTGATTATTTGCAATGCAAATATAGATTGAATTTATTTGCGTTTTAATTTAAGCTTTTTAGGGTTCTGAACATTCGAAGGAAAAAACGGCGTAACCCTTATAGGACCATTCTCTGTCTGTCTGTCCGTCTGTCACAGCCAATTTGCTCCGAATCTACTGGAACGATTACGTTGAAATGTCGTACACATATTTACGTTACGTTATTTAAGTGAATTTTGAACATGGGGGTCACTTTTGGGGGTGAAATAGAAAATTTTAGAATAAAGTTCTGCAAACTATATCGTGTAATGGAAGGGCTTGTTGTGAGGATCTGAATATCATAATTTTAAAATAAAAAGATTTAAAGTAATTTAAGAAAATAGGCGAAAATTTACCAAAAATTTAAAGGGGGGGTTTTACCAAAAACCTTTATCTCCGCAACTACTAAGCCTATAATTTTGATAACAAAATATTTCATTGTTCTTTACATATAGATTACAGGAAAACCTATAAGACGGCTATAGTCTTAAAATAACATGGTTAGTCTTACAATATTATGCGGACAAAAATTTGCAATTGGAATGTACAGGAGAACATGTTGTTAAGTTTGTTCAACAATATACAATATATTCAGCAATTTCGGAACCCTCTCGACGCGAGATCAACACGCACTTGTCCGGCTTTTTAAAATAAACTTGCTACTTATAATACCTTACACAATGTTTTCGGCCATTAACATTATTTAATGTTAGTTTTACATGTTTCCCTGAAACGTTTTTGGTTGCGCCACAAAGCTAATAGGCACAAAATTCTAAATTATTAATTATTATTCCGTGTTGCAAGTATTTTGATATAGATAAGGTTGTATTTTAAAAGCGTGTTATAACCTTCGGCGCATCCCATAATCACCATATCAGCCACAGGACGTCCACTGCTGAACAAAGACCTCCCCCTCAGATTTCTACAACGACTTATAATTAAGCCTCCAGCCAGGCTAAATTAATATTAAAACTAAGCAACTTGCGCTAAGGGCGCCCCCTGCGGGACATGGACCTCGGCTTAGGGCGTTGCTGGGTATAACAAGGACAGCTGGATCGGTATTATTTATAATGTATTAGGGGACATTTAAAACTAAAGGCTCGCCACGTGAGATGGAAGGGGAGGGGGGGGGGGAGGGGAGAGAAGTACTACGAGGGCGGTAAAACGGCTGGGTTTTCAGTGAATGAGACAATGCGAGTCTCTGTATGTGATTTTATCGTCTGGGTCGACCATAACGTGCCTCGGGCGGCGTACTCTACTAATACGGGAGAGTTGGTAATTGGGGACTGATACTACAAGGGGAGTTGAGGGCAGGGCAGGCAGGGCAGAATCGAAATAGCGTTTGCACACTCGTTTCATAAATTGCCTGATGGTCGGCAAGTTAAGATCGAAATGGAGTAGAAATGCCTATCAGTATTCAAAAGGAATTTTATAGATCCTGAGAAAAAATAAATAAGAGTCCTTCTTCTCATGTTTATGTTTGTTGTTTACATACATCCATCTCACATGCACAGAGGCTTTTCTGAAAATACAAAAGGGGCTTTTCTTAATTCACCACGGCCACATCAATCCTGTCACGTAGGTACCCAGCGCGATAACCCGCGGTCCCGCAGCGCGTTCCATACGGCCATAAAATATCATTTATGTGTTATGTATCACATCACCCGACCGTTTTACCGCCCTCGCCGCCGAGGATGCCCGCCTCACCGACTTGGCGGAGGCCTATCGCCGCGTCACCTTTCCGTTCAAGTTAGCCCTTCTCCCTCCCGTCTCTTGCTCGCGCCGGCCCGTGCCGAGCCTGTAGCTTTAAATGTCCCCTAATACAATTTAAATAATACCAATCCAGCTGTCCCCAAAAACAATAGCTTGTTATCCCCAGCAACGCCCTAAGCCGAGGTCCGTGTCCCGCAGGGGGCGCCCTTAGCGAAAGTTGCTTAGTTTTTAATATTAAATTTAAGCCTGGCTGAAGGCCTATTTTGGCTTCACCAGAAATGACCGGTTAAGCAACCACATTTCCCAGAAATGTATACGAAGAAGCACAACAAAAAAAAGGTATTACATCAGTACGAATGGCAGTATGAAATCCCATCATCATGTGTCTTTTGGCCGGAATCCATTTTTTTTGTGCTCTTAAGAGGTCAAACAAGCTGTAGAGCTTGATAAAAATTATGAACATGAGTAGTTGTTACATAATATGTTGTAATGTTTTAGGATTTCGCGAGTATTACACATTATAATAAAACACTTAAACGGATTCTATCGCGTATAATTTAGATATTTGATTTCCTGACGTTTGAAACACTTTGTAGCGTTCGTGGTCGCAGGATGACTAAGGTGACAGGCGTCGTTACAGATTTTTTAAATTTATTTTCTCTTATCTATTAAGGTACCTTAGTGGTGAATCTCACCACCATCCTTGTCAGTTAGCTACCGTGGCTAAATCTTTGTTACAGAGAGCACACGGCATCTGCGACCCCGGCAAGGGAACTTCACCATGTGAAGGAAGTTCTCCAACGTAACAATTTGAGAGCGCCATATCCCCGTCGCAGAAGCCTCCCGAAACCCACCACAGTTGATCGACGACCTGCAGTTTTACCATTCATTAAGGGAGTCACCGACAGAATTGGTCATATCTTGAAGCGTGCTTCCATAAAAACGTACTTCAAGCCGCATAAGAAGATCAGACAACTTCTCAAACCGGTGAAGTGTCACATTCCTTTACAAAATGCAGGGGTCTACAAGATTGACTGTGAGTAATATGTTGGTACGAGGGATGCAACGATTACAACTTTTAGGAATACGATATTCGGCGAATACAAATACGAATAGCTGGACGTAGTCATCATTTCAGCCGAATGAAGTCCACTGCTGGACACAGGCCTCCCCCAAAGATCACCACAACGATCGATATGGATGTGTTGTGGGCTCATTGGGGGGTTTTGCCATAATCGCCACGCTTGGCAGACGGGTTGGCGATCGCAGTTGATTTGTTAATGTAATCGAAGGAAGCTGCTGCCCATCCTCCGGCTAATCCCATAGTCGACTTTTACGACACCCACGGGAGGAAATGGGGTGGTGGTATTCTGAACCGGCACCACACGGCACATAGTACGTAGCTGAAATTAGTCACATGCAATGAAACAGGCTAGACAATATAAATACAAGCAAATAATTAATATTCTTGCCAAGATTGTTTATCTACGATTCTCTTCCGTTGTTTATCCAGACAGATGGACCAGTAGAGCTATTCTAAACGTGTGAAAACTTTCTGTGTGGTACCCTCAACATGTTCTCAACAATAAAATGGAATATCTTCGTAAACTTAGACGAAGTTCACTGCAGTTCCTGAGAGTAAAGTTTGGCCCTAAACCTTGTACATACAGTTCAGGCAATGCGTACATTAAGTACTATGACATTTGCGGGCGTGTCAGCCTTGATTGTTGACATATCCCGCCGCTTATGAGGTCATTGACATTTATGTTATTGCACTTTCATTTATTTAAGTTCTCTTTTATTTATTTTAAAGATTGTTTTGTTTATGGACTGGGTAAAACTACAAATGTTATCAAATTAAAAAGGCACTACTTGGCGTGTTTTATAGGTAAATACGAGGTCCCACGAAATATTTCGTGTGTCTCGTATGAACGGTTTCAATCTCACGTGAACCTGTTTTCCTTGAAAATCTTTGTACTATACGGGAATCGAAGCGAGCTTTGATTACCTTATAGAACAAAGATTTTGGACCTTTGGCCGCTGCACCTACAAAGAACTTTTGGAGCATACCAATACCTCATTTACGCTCAGCTCACGTCTGGGGCTGTGAGCAAGAGAGTGGGCAGGAAAGTGGGCTGGACCGATGCCGACGCCCATAGGAAGTGATCTGTTTACATACAGGCTCTGCATACTTCTCTGCTTACTGCCGCAAACTTGATGTAGATACAGTGTAAACGGCAGTGTATGACGGCACGTTTGGTGCAGTGGCTGATACAGTCGGCTGCTGCGCTCCGGGTTCCGGATTCGATTCCAGCACGGAACAAATATTGTAAACGCACCCACGACACATGAGAAATCCTAGTGTGGGGACAACGTTTTTTTATATATAGGGTCTTACTTTAATAATGGAAAATATTTTAAAGCTAGACTCTATGAATGGTATAGAATTCATTTCAAATATCAAGTATCGGGTTTACTGATAGTAAATAAGTTAATATTTAAATACTCGACCAGCGAAACATTTACTGACTCTATATTATTTTATAAAATAAAGGTTGATGTTATGTTTTTCTTTTTTGCTAAATCACATCATTACAACCTATAGATTTACCTCCTAAAATATTTTCCATTAATAAAGTAAGACCTTATATATATATATATATATAAGGTAACCCATTTTGGAGTAAACAGGGAGAGGCCGCATTTTAATGGATACTCCATAGGGGTGTTTCTAATATACTTTCGATCAGTATTCCTATTTTAAATCGCGCTACATATATTATGCAGAGTATAATAATACACATGTTATAATGTAGTAGAATAAAAACCAATCAAACGTAATTAAGGTCAATATCTTTCATCTTACTCACAACGGATGTGTATTATCTGTTGATCAGTTTTGCGAATATCCGTTGGGGCAGTCACGCGAGGACAAACATTACGTATACAGATCAGCGTGGCTGCATTTCTATTTCAAATCTCTATTTTCACATTGTTTTTACTACTTTTCACTGCGGTTTCAGAAGTGAATTTACTTCACTAGCAAAATCGCTTCTGAATCCGCAGTAAAATCTCTAATTTCATTTTGTTTTTACTCCATTTCACTGCGGACCCAGAAGTTAATTTGCCAATGAGTTCTTACAGAATAGCACTGCAGGTTGTATGCGCATATTAATAATTCTTCCTAGGCTGTACTAGATCGATGTAAACAGAAAAATTGCTAAGTGATTAAAATACCTAATATCGCTAACGATTTCATATGTACTCTAATGGTGGCTTCCCACGGGGCGTGATTTACGAGCCTCAGGCCAGCTTAGGCTAAAGCGCCGCATATCATCATCATATCAGCGAAATTACGTCCACTGCTGAATACAGCCCTCTATAGATTTCAACAATTTTGTCGTCATTTTGGAGAGAATTTATCAGTACTCACCACGCTTAGCAGGCTATTTGGTGAACGCACAATGGCTGCAGTTCCATAGAAGAAACACTGCTTCATCGCTCTGGTTTTGAGTCCCAGACGGAGCCACTCAGCTCAAATAGCATTATGCGGTCACCCATCCATATACTGACCGCACCATGCGTTGCTTAACCTCACATATCGTTTACCGATTATTTAGTGCAACTTTCTATGAGCGTCTTAATGATGAATGAACGAATGGTAAGTGAATCCTTAATGTGTAAAGAATTGTCACCCATGCGAGGCACCGCTACGCCATCGCCATTTTGTCATGAGTCCCGAGTTTGTTCTAATCGTAGAGCTAATTGCTGTTAAAAAACAAACAAATATCAACTTCCTTCTAGTTCGCAGTTTGTTCGTGATTAATTGAGCGTGATTGCCTTATCCTGGCGATATCTCGTGATCTATACATGAATGAAGTTTTAATTATTAAGTGTTGTTGCAATATGTCATAATGGTTGCGATGTATTAAGCTAGCTTGTTGGAGGAGTTAAATTCAAACGCTTGGCTCCTGTAGTTCCATTCTAGAAGACGGTGTCTTTCGTTTGGTTAATGGACAACCTTATAAAAATTACCCGTGTGGTGCCGGCTCAGAATACCACCACCCCATCTCCTCTCGTGGGTGTCGTAAAAGTCGACTAACAGATTAGCCGGAGAATGGGCAGCAGCGTCCTTCGAGTAAATTAACAACTCAACTGCGATCGCCAACCCGTCTGCCAAGCGTGGCGATTATGGCAAAATCCCCCAATGAGCCCACAACACACCCAATATCGGTCATTGTGGTGATTTTTGGGGGAGGCCTGTGTCCAGCAGTGGACTTCATTCGGCCGAAACGATTATAAAAATGGCCTAATCTTGTAGAGACAAAGGAGTTTTAAAGTCATAATCTTTATACTTTTACCAAGTCCACAGGTTGAACGGGAGTGGCCTGAGCCAGGATCCACACAGCCAGTTTAATCAGGCTTTCCTTTCTTCCTTTCGGTACTTTGCCCTTCCATTAAACATTGTTATTAATTGTAATTTGCTTCTGTTCCAATATAAACGATATTTATCACTATTATTAAAAGCCGGCCCTAATGTCATATCCACTACATTCACAACTCGTGTTGGTTGCAGCTACCGGAACTTGTAGCCGGACCCGTTTGAAGGGCGCGCGATCGCCACTCTCCACCTCGACGAACTGCGTACTAACATACTGCATTTTTTCATACAGAACTGCAATTTTCAATGTTTAAGAACAGTTAATTTTCGATTGACTTAAAAAAGGAAGTGGTTCTCAATTCAATAAGTATTTTTTTTATGTATGTACACCGATTGCTCCGAGATTTATCCATGGAGTTTCTTGCCGGCTCTTCTCCATAGGACCGACTTTTCCGAACCGTGCACTTAGCTTGACTTTTCGTAAGAGCCTATTAGGGCCTATATGAAATAAAAAAAATTGAGTTTGAGTTTGAGTTTTAATTTGTAGACCGATTTGAGCAATTCTTTATTTGAACTGATGCAGAATGCTTTCGAGTTGATTCCATATAAATTTCATTACATTTGATTGAGTAGTTTTTTAACCAGCTTCAGTAAACAGATTAATTTGACTGCGCTTATCTAGATGATGTCTTAATAGTTTCGATTCCTTTCAGATCGGAGAACCGATTGGAGTAATTCTTATTTTTAGTGTTCATTCTTACATTTATTAACACTAAAAAGAAACAAATAAACCTTTTTAAAAAAAATACTGACTTCAAAAACCCTACACGATAAAAAAATATAAAAACCACTGAAAAGGAAAAAGAACTTTATTTATGAAGTCGGGCTATTTATGCCCCAACCATGGTTCATGCAGACTAACGAGAAGTTGTATTTTATACCTGGCCACGCAGCGGACTATTATTAATTACTTTTCTAATTTTTTCTCTGATTTCTGGTTCATATTTGATGCGCAATAAAATATTAAAGATACAATGTGTCGTTTTTATTACCAAGGACTTCTAATTATGTTTTTTATGTTTACGGATTCCTTAAAAGTATGATTATTTAATTATAACTCGGATGGCTTAGTTTTTACAATTGAATCCAGTTCATGTTTATTCAACAAAAAAATCTCTGCCTATAAACCAGGGAAATACTATATGAACAAATAGGTTCAGAGGGCCAATTCTCGTAATTTAAAAATGTTCAAAGTATAGCCGATCTAGTCTCAGTGTCATAAATGTCACAAATAGTATTCTCCTAAACTAACAAACAACGTCAAACGTGAACTTACACTGTGATGAGATCGAAAACGGGTCGAAAGTTGATCGAAGTGAAACGGTATTCTGCTAACATTTCGAACTGTCACATGTACTAAATTTTAATTAAATTAACGTCAAAATTGAGATTGAAATGAGACTAGATCAAGATTATACTGAAATCTGACTGAACTTTAAGAGTAGCAGAATAGCGTTTTTCGATCAATTCATAATTTAATCTCAGTTCGGGCAAGTTTCGATCACAGTGTAAATTAATTACGAGAATTGGCCCAAGGACAAAGGACGTCCACTGCTGAACAAAAGCTTCCCCATAGATTTCCACAATTGTGTCATAATTATGAGGGAATATGGCCAGTACTTATAACGCCTGGTAGGCAGATTGGTGAGCGCAGTATAGCTACTGTTCTGCAGAAGGGACGATGCTGCCCACCCCTCTGGTTAGAGTCTGGTTGGGGCTTTGAAGAGCACTTCGCGCGCCTCGTCCCCCGAGTCGAGAGGGTAGTGGGTGCATTACACCGGGTGCTGCCCAATCTCGGGGGACCGAGCGAGGAAGTTCGCCGTCTCTATGGGGGCGTCGTGCGGTCTGTGGCCCTCTACGGGGCGCCTGTATGGTCATCCCGGCTGTCAGGCGTCCAGCGCTGCAGAAACAAACTTCACAGTCTGCAGCGCAGAGTGGCTATACGGATCGCACGGGGATACAGGACAGTGTCCTAAGAGGCGGCGACTCTCCTGGCACGCTTTCCGCCTTTGGACATCCAGGCGGAGATGGATGCGTGGGTCTACGACCAGACACGCTCTCTCCGCCAAAGTGGGGAAGGCGTGCCTTCAGGGGCGTTCGACAGACTGAGGCGGCTGGCTCGACGGCGCGCACTCGAGATGTGGCGTCATCGCCTACGGTTGCAGTTCGCGACCAAGCGCGTCGTTGAGGCCATCCTGCCGCTCTTCGGAGCCTGGCTCCAAAGGAGCGAGCGCGTCACCTACCGTCTGACGCAGGTGTTCACCGGTCACGGTTGTTTCGGTGCATACCTGCACAGAATAGCACGCGAGGTTACGGCACAGTGCCACCATTGTGGAAGCGACCAGGACACCGCACAGCACACGCTCGAGGAGTGCCCTGCGTGGGCGGCCGAGCGGCGGATCCTGGTCGACCGGATCGGGCAAGATCTCTCTCTGCCGGCAGTAGTGTCGGCTATGTTGGCAGAGCATGAAAATTGGAGTGCAGTGGTCTCCTTCTGCGAGAGCGTCATGTTGCAGAAGGAGACTGCAGAGCGGGATCGGGAGAGGGCTGATCCCGCACGGAGAAGGACGAGACGGCGCCAGGGCAACAACCGTCCCGGCTCCCAAGTCCAACACGCCTGAGCCCCCTGCCGTCAATTCATGGTGGGGGGCCACGGGGGTCGCGGGTGCGCAGATTGGGGAGTCTGCGTGCCTACACCGAGCGACCCCCGGGAAGACGGTGGCGCGCACGTGGTCACGTACCGCCGTGTGCGCAGCACAGCGCAAAGCGAGGCTTGGGGGATCCTTTACAATCCTCCCCGAGAAGTGCCTGAGGGGGCCACCTTTTTACAGTCGCCTTCCCTCCGCTAGAGGGGGTGACCGCTTTACAGTCATCCCTTCCGTGATGTGCCTAAAGGCGTGGCACCAATGGGCGGCTCTAGTGTGATCTTACGAGGACCTGGAGCCTCCCTTCGGTGCCGAAGATGACCGCTCCAGTGGTTTTAGCCGGTAGGAGTTCGGCATACCCCTTCGCCCTTCCCCGGGGTGAAGGAAGTTCCATGTAGAATTTCCACTGGACAACAATAAAAAAAAAAAAAAAAAGGTTATAAACGAGAGAAGATGGAGTGGTTATATATTCTGAATCCGGACACCACACGGATTACTTCAATTAGAAGCTATCGAATACAGTCATCAACATTTGGTAAGCTCTAAACCATAATTGGTCACACATTGGTTAAGCCTTTAACCAGTGTGTGTTACCAGTGATGACATATGGAACAGAGACGTGGTCACTCACAATGGGCCTCATAAGAAAGCTCAAGGTTTTTCAGCAAGCTATGGAGAGAGATATGCTTGGTATTTTTCTACCAGATCGAATCAGAAATAAGGAGATCCGTAGAAGAACTACAGAAGTCGACAGACCTGTATGGATTAGTAAACTGAAGTGGCAATGGGCGGGGTACATTGCTCGTAGAACAGATGGCCGTTGGGCCAAAAAAATTCTCGAATGGAGACCGCGCACCGGAAAACGCAGCGTGGGATGACCTACAATGAGGTGGACAGACGACCTGGTGGAGGTCGCTGGTAGTCGCTGGATGAGGGTGTCATGTGACCGCTCGTTGTGGAAATCTAAGGGCCTTTGTTCAGCAGTTGACGTCATGTGGCTGACACGATGATGATGATAAAACCTAAATTGATGCTCCTCTACGTTACGTTTTTACTTTTAGATCACAGTGCCATCAATTATGCGGTCAACGCAAAAGGTAAAGTACTAGTATGTCATCACATTGTCTGATAGCCGCGTCGCAGTGGCGCATGCGACTAATCCAAGCCATACGCAATGTCATGTTGCAAGCGGAACACCGCTTGGGAGAAGGAAACAGCGCGTTAAAATGCCTAAGCATTGCGACAGTGACACTGGTGATTTGAACTGACAATTTAGCTATCGCTTCAATCGCTTTACAGGCTATTAATAACTTCAAGAGATATCATAGACACACACAGATTTACTGGAGCTAGGTCGTTTATTGCAAGAGGCCGGCTAGGTAGGTACCATCGCAGTGCCAGATATTCTACCGCCAAGCAGTAGTGTTTAAGCTTTTGACATTACTGTGCTCCGGTTAGAAGGGCACTGTAGCTAGTTAAATTACTGGGTATAGCAACTGAAAAACGAATGTCTCGTGGTGACGAGCGCAGTGTGGTGCCACGCAGGACTATCTCTGGGTAGCATTACAATTATTATGGGCAGGCGTGACACGCGCATGACATAAAAAATCACACTGCACTTGTTATTAAAAATTTTTAGATCTTCTGAATGGATAGTTTTTCAGTCATTTATATTCTTTTGAATCGACATTTGAAATGACGAGATGAAATTTAATAAGCATTTATCAACCATCGCGAGTGAGCAAAGCAAGTCAGGGCGAAATGTTAACAGGTATTCCTGATTAAGTTGACTTGTTAAACTACTACGAATATTTCCGAACTAAGCAAATACAAGTGTAGTATGCTGTCTGTGTGGTTCCAGCAAAATATAATCTATCCCTCTCTACACATGGGTGTCGTAAGATAAAGATAAGATAAAAATATTGTTATTCATGTAAAACCATTTATAGGCACTTATGAATAGTCAAGACTTTAGTTGCCTCGTTCCAGGGTGTAGATTTCCTATGGAGAAGAACGGGCAAGAAACTCCATGGTTACTCTTTTTACTTCCTCGTGAACGAGTGCCGTCTGTTGGGATTGGTCATCGTAATGCTGTCATGACAATTGAATCAATTTAATACTACTACTAATACTTATGATGTGTCATCACAAGGAGGACAATGCAGGAGGAAAGAGTCTAAACTTCTTAAAAGTCTACACTAAACAAACTTGATTTGAACATTCACCAGAGTTTTTGATTCAATTGTCATGACAGCATTACGATGACCAATCCCAACAGACGGCACTCGTTCACGAGGAAGTTCAGAGGAAGAGCGCTTAATTATGTTTGATTGTATTCAACATTTTATTTGTTGTGATGACACAGTAGTGTAAATCAATGGGGGAGGTTTAAGTTCAGCAGTGGATATCCTTTGGCTGAAATGACGATGATGATGATTAATTTCGGGCGTCTATCGATTCATGTCAGCTCCTTTTCTTTATGAAAAGATACCTTTATCTTGCAGTGGGGTAGTTACAGACTGCTAAATACCTTCTGCATTCAAGAGATGTCGCCAATAGAGAAGAATTGCTTTTACCGAATTTGCCTTGGAATTTTGACATGCATGTTGACTTTGATTCCTCCTTTAATTCATACCGACACACTGTTTTTTGTCAATAACTTTGTTTTAATTATTTTACATTTACTAGATGTTCTCGAGGTAGACTCCCAGAACTTGATAAAAAAGGCAGCGTCATTTTTTATCATTAACGAATCAAGAAGTCATGATGAAAATCAGAGAAAATCTTAAAGTATCCATATAATAATGTCATTATTATATGGATACTTTTAGATTTTCTCTTTCATTTGCTGCATAAACAGAAAGCTCCATGATCTATATATACACACACACACATCAGCCCACAGATGTCCACTGTTGAACATGGGCGTCCCGATGATCACTCCAATGAGTGGTGATAAGGAACGTTACCATAATCACTACGCTTGGCAGGCAGGTTGGTGAGCGCAGTATGGCTACTGTTCCACAACAAGGATGCTACTGCCCATCCCTCTGGTTTAAATTCCCTCCACCGTTTACAACATATTCATGAAGAGATAGAGTGGTGCTTTATTCTTTATCCAGATATTACACGGTTAACTTATATTTATAGGCAAGATTACTTGGCATACTAAAGTTTAATTCACAAAGTGTAGGTCAAAAAAGGTCAAAAAAGTCAAATATTTTTTATTTCAAATAAACCAATTACTGGCACTTATGAAACGTCAGAATTTAAATTGCTCGGTTCCAATTAGTTGATCCTATGGAGAAGAACCGGCAAGAAACTCCATGGATACTCTTTTAAAATAATTGAGGTTACAATATTGAATTATAAAGTTATTACACAAATTTTTAGATATCACATAAATGTTTTGAAAGCTTTATCAACACATTGCTGAAATATACATATAGCAGCTATACAGTACAAAGAGCACCTCACATATAATTGGTTACCAGGGAAGCCACATGTGCAGAAAGTAGCTAACGCCATATATTCCTATCGTCAACATAGTCCCTAACCCTATAGTAGGCATTTTTTATGAGAATTGTTTTAACGTGTGCTTTAAACTTCCCATCTGTGAGATCAGTAATTGCTTTAGGTATCTTGTTATAAAATCGAATACAGTTTCCTAAGAATGAGTTATTGGTTTTTGACAATCTAAATTTAGGAACAACTATTTTATGTTTATTTCTAGTATTTATACAATGAATGTCGCTTTTTATATTAAACATTAGCAGGTTTTTACGGACAAACATAATATTTTCAAAAATGTCTAGTAAAAGTATGGTGTGAATGAAGGACGGCGTGCCGGATGCATTGCGATATATGCCCGATGGCAACCGCTCATAATATACTAGGTTATGTAGTAAGCCTGGGGCTTCAGTCACAGGGTCTTGGGACATTTTACACATGGCTGCTTTTTGCTGCGAACAGTCGCGATACGCTTACAACAGGGTCGAGATGCTTGAGGTATATAGTCGTTGCCTTTTTTTTATTGGTCAGGTGGAAATACCTGCTGTACTTCCTTCGCCCTGGGAAAGGGCGAAGGGACATGCTGGACTCCTACCGGCTAAAACCACTGGAATGATCATCGTCAGCACCGAACGCTCCAGGACCTCGAAAGATCTCCATCTAGAGCCACCCATTGGTGCCCACGCCTTTAGGCATATCTCGGAGGGGATGACTGTAAAGCGTTCATCCCCTCTAGCGGAGGGAAAGCGACTGTAAAGAGGCCACCCCCTCAGGCATCTCTCGAGGGGATGGTAAGATTCCCCCGAAGCCTCACTATGCACTGTGCTGCGCACACAACGGTACGTGACCACGTGCACACCGCTGTCTTCCTGGGTCATTGCCTACCTGTCACATAAACTAATTAGTAAAACCCGTGAAGGAATGGCATTATTGGCAGTTTTGAAGTGAAACTTTTGAGAGGGTGTGAATTGGATTTTATGAAACGAAAGAGAGACGACTATATTTATAGGGTTTAGGCTGTGAGAGAATGAGATAAAACACGTTTCTATATAGTTTCCCTATTCCCTATTAATACCGTGTGGTGCCGGCTACTAAAAGCAGCAACCCATCTCGTCCCCTGGGTGTCGTAAAAGGTGGCTAAGGGATTAGCCGGCGGATGGGCAGCAGCGTCCTTCGAGTACATTAACAACTCAACTGCGATCGCCAACCCGTCTGCCAAGCGTGGCGATTATGGTAATAACCCCATCCCAATGAGTACACAACAGCCTGAGATTGTTCGTTGTAGCGATGATTGGGGGAGGTCTTTGTCCAGCAGTGGACTTTATTTGGCCGAAACGATGATGATGATGATTCCCTATTGTCGATAAATCGCTCTCTCCCTCTCTCTGTTTACCACCTCCATAGTATTCATCTCATTCTCTTACAAATTGACCAAAATACAAAGTTTCACTTCTACCGTGTGTGGACTCACACTCGACAGTTCTTTTCATTGCTATTTAGTAGGGTGACGAGAAAGTCATTCACCTGGTGCTAAGTGTCATGCCTTTTTTTTTTTTTTTTTTTTTTTTTTTTTATTGGTGCCCAGTGGAAATTCATCATGAACTTCCTTCGCCCCGGGGAAGGACGAAGGGGTATGCCGGACTCCTACCGGCTAAAACCACTGGAGCGGTCATCTTCGGCACCTAAGGGAGGCTCCAGGTCCTCGTATGATCACACTAGAGTAAGTGTCATGCCTGCCCATAACAATTGTAATGCTACCGAGGAATAGTCTTGCGTGATACAACACTGTGCTCATGACCTTTAGACAGTTAGTTTCTTATGCCCAGTTATTCACTAGCTACAGTGCCTTTCAAAACGGAATGCGGTATTTTGATGGCAGAAGCTGCGGTACTGCGGTGTTACCTCCTAGCCGGAGTCTTACAATAAGAGACTTTCCAACACTGTGCACCTTCTTTTGATGTCTTTAGTCCACATTTGTAGCGAAACTTACGATACCGAGGCGACAAAACTGTTTGAAATTTCGGCTACAGATTTCAGCGCTACAGTTCTGCTACGGTTGCTACATAGCCGCATCATTCCAAAGGAATCGCGGTGCTTTGTTATTGAAATTATATCCAACTCGAATACTTGACTGACTTGCGACTGTGCTTTACAGACATACAATACAATATGCTATATTGCAGACCAGATAAATTCAGGATATAAATTATTCTTAATGTAAATTCGATAGACTTAAAGTTAATTTGCGCATGGATTCTGTCGCGCGACTGTATCGCTGCAGAAAGTTACCAAGTGTGAAACCCGCTTGGAATTTGAACGAGTAACTGGCTTACCTTGCTCTGTGGTTCTCGGTTACGGCTACGACCGGAAAGGACCCTTTCATTGATGTTGCAAGCAGTGACTAAGGGTTTTAGAATTTGGACAAATACTCAGTATTAATGTCTTCTACAGCGTCCGCTTCAGGGCCCAAGTTTCGTAATTGTATTTAGGTAATATCAAAAACAGTTATGTCCTTTGAAATTAATGGTAATTTTTTTGTGCTGTCAAATCATGTCCGATTTAAAAAATATGCGAACAGCGACATCTTATTAAGTTCCAATTTACTTCCTGAATATTTAATCCTATAATGTTATCCGGTGGAAATAAAATATAGAGCAATTTAAGAAAAAAGCCATAATGATTATGTTAAAAGAAAAATGCTGAAATTATATTTAAGTGCATTCTGTATATTTAACCTTTATGAAAAGATGGTTACATCTTTTAGGTACTTTGTTTATAAAGGTTAAATATACAGAATGCACTTAAATATAATTTCAGCAATTTCTTATCCGTCTTACAATGTTGACACATTCTAAGACGGATAAGATTTTTTTGCAATAATATTTTATAATTGATGCATAAATTAAAAGTTATTTGAGAATTAAAAACACTTTTTGCCGTTTTATTACGAAATGGTACAAAAGTAAAGAACACTGTTGCAGTAATAAAATTGTGAAAAAATTTACTGGTGGAATAGCAACTTTTGTTTATTAATAATTACAAAAACAGGTATGTACTATTTTTTTTATAAATCTATTTTTTGTTTTTTCATCTGATTAGTGGCGAATATTGCCAGAGATCAAGTCGCCCAAAGACCTTACTACTTACTTAACGACTGCCATCTAATGATAACAACCGGGACCATGATTTTACGTGTCCTCCGAAGCGTGGAGAGACTCAGTTCTAATACCACTATGCGGTTACCCATCCACAGACTGACCGCGCCAAGCGTTGCTTAATCTCACTGATCGTTTGCCGATCAGCGAGTGCAACTGGCTATGAGCGTCTTAGTAAAAGTTACGCCTAAATGTTTGTCCCTATGAAAAAAAAAACTATTTTCATGCAGATAAAGCGTGCACCTCACCCCCAGCCACGTTTTCCCAGTAAGTGGAAGGACACCGTGGGGTTTAAGCCCAGTAAGTGTCCGGCATGCTCCTCTGCCCTTAGCAAGGCGGAGGGAGTTAATGAGGATTTCACAACGACAAAGAGTCCGACCGTTTTGTCGTTTTGTTGCTACCTTAGTTGACATTTAAAACAAATGAGTGGCAAAAACAAGTAATGTATTTTTATATCACTATAAAGTGCAGTCGCCGAGAGAATGCGATCCTGACATCTGTTAATTAATTGGTCTAGTTTCTTTTATATTGAAGATTAAGTTTCATATATAATATGATTTTAATGTAGTAACGTCAACACACAATAAAGTTAAATAGGTTAGCGCTAAATTAAATCTTTCATCATCATATCAGCCACAGGACGTCCACTGCTGAACAAAGGCCTCCCCCTTAGATTTCCACAACGAGTGGTCACATGCCGCTCTCATCCAACGACTCCCAGCGACCTCCACCAAGTCGTCTGTCTACCTCATTGGAGGTCGTCCCACGCTGCGCTTTCCGGTGCACGGTCTCCATTCGAGAACCTTTTTGCCCCAACGGCCATCAGTTCTACGAGCTTTGTACTCCGCTCATTGCCACTTCAGTTTACTAATTCTTTCGGCTATGTCGACAACTTTAGTTCTTCTACGGATCTCCTCATTTCTGATTCGATCTCGTAGAGAAATACCAAGCTTAGCTAGCTAGCATAGCAAGCATCTTTAATATAACACAAACTAGACCAATTAACAGATGCCAGGAAAGCAATGTCCCGGCGGCCGCAACGTAGTTAAAAAAAAATCTGCACTTTTTACATTTACAACATTACAGGCACGTGAAAATAAAAACTAGACCTAATGTTCGCACAAACTCGTTTAACCGTATAACTGCCAACATTAAAATAAATGGCTACAATTAATACGTCATATTATGTAAATATACAGAATGTTGCAATGATATGTGAAAAATTATTACATAAAATCTAGCTGAATGCGGAACATTATTTGTTACCTTGAGATTCATTAAATGTAGATTTTACTGTGAATGTTAATTATTGCAGTTATCTGTGCGCCCGCGCTGACTGCGTCCCGCGATAATGTGTGGTGTGATGTTTTTATAAATATACGTACCAAATAAATATATTTCAACGGTCTCACCCGCGTTTAATTTAAAAGAAATTTAGAGTACTTCCACATAGACACTTGACATAGGATATTTATATTGGATTTCAAGGGTTTTATTTTTTTAACCCTAAGTATTTTTCTAAAATAAAAGTAGCCTAAGTTATTCCTTATAATATCAGCTATCTGCCAGTGAAGGTCCCGTCAAAGTCGGTCCAGCCGTTTCGGAGATTACCCGGAACAAACAGACAGACAGACGGACAAACAGGCAGACAAAAAAAATAAAAATTGTGTTTTTGTTATATGTAATTTACATACTTTCATATGCATTTAGTTAAAAACTGTTATTTTGACATTACAAACAGACACTTCAATTTTATTTATTTGTATAGAGTATAGATATCCATTAATTAACAGTACCTATAGGTATACGTTGCTCCATGTGAGGAAGTTCGCCGTCTCTACGGAGGAGTCGTGCGGTCCGTGGTCCTATACGGGGCGCCTGTATGGTCAGCTCGACTATCAGGCGCCCAGCGCTGCAGAACCAAAATTCACGGTCTGCAGCGCAGAGTGGCTATCCGGATCGCACGAGGATACCGAACGGTGTCCTACGAGGCGGCAACTCTCCTGGCGCGTTTTCCGCCTTTTGACATCCTGGCGGAGATGGATGCGTGGGTCTACGATCAGACACGCTCCCTCCGCCAGAGCGGCGAAGGCGCGCCTCCAGGGGCGTTGGACAAGCTGCGGCGGCTAGCTCGGCGGCGCGCACTTGTAAAGTGGCGTCATCGCCTGCGGATGCAGTTTGCAACCAAGCGCGTCGTCGAGGCCGTCCTGCCGCTCTTTGGAGCCTGGCTCAAAAGGAGCGAGCGCGTCACCTACCGCCTGACGCAGGTGCTCACCGGGCACGGTTGTTTCGGCGCGTACCTGCACAGGATAGGACGCGAGGCCACGGCACAATGCCACCATTGTGATAGCGACCAGGACACCGCACAGCACACGCTCGAGGCGTGCCCTGCGTGGGCCGCCGAGCGGCGGATCCTGGTCGATCGGATCGGGCAAGATCTCTCTCTGCCAGCAGTAGTGTCGGCTATGTTGGCAGAGCACGAAAATTGGAATGCAGTGGTCTCCTTCTGTGAGAGCGTCATGCTCCAGAAGGAGACCGCAGAGCGGGATCGGGAGAGGGCCGATCCCGCTCGAAGAAGAAGGAGACGGCGCCGGGGTAACAACCGCCCTGGCGCCTAATTCCGATACGCCTGAAAACCCCTGCCGTTGCTATAAGGTGGGGGACCTCTGGGTTCGCGGGTCCGTAGATTGGGGAATCTGCGTGCCCACACCAAGCGACCCAAGAGAAGACGGTAGCACGCATGTGGTCACGCGCTGCCGTGGGACGCTTTGGGGGATCCTTTACAATCCCCCTGGGGGGGTGACCGCTTTACAGTCACCCTCTCCGAGATGTGCCAAAAGGCGTGGCACCAGTGGGTGGCTCTAGTGTGATCGTACGAGGACCTGGAGCCTCCCTTAGGTGCCAAAGATGACCGCTCCAGTGGTTTTAGCCGGTAGGAGTCCGGCATACCCCTTCGTCCTTCCCCGGGGCGAAGGAAGTTCATGATGAATTTCCACTGGGCACCAATAAAAAAAAAAAAAAAAAAAGGTATACGTTGCTACAAAATTGACGCCCATGCACCGATACACACGAGCTCTTAAAATGGCGAGCTTGGAGCGCCGCGCCCAATTGAGGTGGCGAGGCGGAGTGAGCCGACGAGTCACACGGACGGCCGATAGGCACTTTGCGACGTTTCATAGTAGCCGTTCTTACCCTTAATAGGCGCGCCATTAGATGTTTCAGAACAGAAACGAATTAGCTTTGAATTAGCGACAGCAAGGCGATAGCCCAAGTCACGCAATAGCTTGGGGGAACCTTTACAATCCTCCCCGAAGTGCCTGGGGGCGACCTTTTAACAGTTGCCTTCCGTATGCAAGAGGGGGTGACCACTTTACAGTCATCCCCTCTGAGATGTGCCTAAACGCATGGAACCATGGGCGCATCTAGTGTGATCTTTCGAGGAACTGGAACCCCCGTTTGGTGCCGAAAATGACTGCTCTAGTGGTTTTAGTCGATAGGAGTCCGGCATGCCTTCGCCCTTCCCCGGAGCTAAGGAAATTCACGATGAATTTCCAAAGGAAAAAAAATGTCACGCAATTTGTTGCAAGTTGGCGTTCGCCCATCCACCACAGAATTGTATTTTCACATAGTTCCATGTGATGTTTCAGTCCGGATTAAGAATTTAGCACCACTCCATCTCCTCCCATGGCTGCCTTAAAAGGCGAATAAGGAACTGTAAACCAGAGCCATAGGCAGCAGCGTCCCTTCTTGGAAACGCAGCCATTTTGCCCTCACCAACCCGTCTGCCAAACGTGGTGAGTACTAAAAAATTGGCCCCAAACTGACTACACATGACATACAACCGGACGTTGTGGAAATTTGTGGGGAAGGCCTTTGTTCAGCAGTGGACGTACTTTGGCTGACATAATAGTTGCCAGTGTCGATAGCATAACAGCGGAATTAAAACGAATGCACTTTTTATTGTTAGTCTGTGGTTGTCATAGATAGATGTTGTTTGACAGCAATTACCGCGAGATTATTGTCAGTTGCAAATCGAGAGGGTTAACAAGATCCGCAGTCATTTTAATTGAATCCCGTCCTGTATTTCGGTGTTAATAATACAAATCAGAGAGAAACAAAATCCTAGAGCCGTCTGTACGTCAAAAAGAGACTTCATCCAATTGCACGACCGATGTTTTTGGAACAACGTTCTTTTACGCGGCTTACAGTAGAGTGAACTGCCAGAATCGTCACATAGGGAGAGAGCGTTATACCTGCTCCTTTCCCTGTATTTCTCTTTCTCTCTGTCTCTTTCTAATATATACTATTGTATGTGAGTGTGCGTGCGATCATCCAGATTTGCCCAGCAAGCATTGTGTGCAGTCAGCTGTATAACTTGTTTGTTATTCTACAAAACCGAAATAACTATTTAATTAATAAATATCAAAATGTCTATGTTCTACATCTGCCAGACGTCCCGCGATGGCTCACTTTTTTATTCATTGGGTGTCATTGCAACACTTCACCTGACATTCTTGTCACTTTTACAGGGTTAAGACCATTTTTGTCCAAAAAAATTACCCGGAACCGTTTCTTGTCGGCCCGTGAATTTATATCCTTTCAGTTGTAGATTTATGCCGTTGTTTGACCTCGTTTACATGCGTCATTTATTATTATTTATTGCAACAGGTACAGAATTTGTGACTAATTTAGTTGGTAAATTGAACGAAAGGACAAATAAGGAATAAAAAAAATACATATTATCAACAGCGAGTCAGCCTAACCACTAAGTAGCCACAACAGCGGCATTGGCGACGGCGGAAGTGACGTCAGAAAAAGCAGCCATATCAGACGCCGAGGTGCTGGTATCAATGAAAATAGTATCAGGCGATGCAGGAGATGCTATGGCCTCGGGGGTTGCGGCCGAGTAACCCCCGGGAAGACAGCGATGCGCATGTGGTCACGTGCCACCGTGCGCGCAGCACAGCGCATAGCGAGGCTTGGGGATCCTTTACAATCCTCTCCGAGAAGTGCCTGAGGGGTGGCCTTTTTACAGTCGTCTTCTCTCCGCTAGAGGGGGTGACACTGACACTTTACGACCCCGCGTGTCGTCCCGTCCGTGATGTGACTAAAGGCGTAGCACCAATGGGTGGCTCTAGTGTGATCTTACGAGGACCTGGAGCCCCGTCAGTGCCGAAGATTACCGATCCAGTGGTTTTAGCCAGTAGGAGTCACCTAGGCACACACATTCGCCCTTCCCCGGGGTGTAGGAAGTTCCATATAGAATTTCCACTGGACACCAATAAAAAAAGGAGATGCTATGGCACCCGAAGAGGCGGAAATATTAGATAACTCGTCAGCACTGCAGGTGGTTCCAGTGAAACCGATGACTGTTCAACAGCGGATGTATTGTAAAGGGTTTGATGGCATTGTTAGCGCAATATTTAATCGACTAATCGCGCCGAATATTGCTCAATCCCATCTCCTCCCGTGGGTGTCGTAAAAGTCGACTAAGGGATTAGCCGGAGGATGGGCAGCAGCGTCCTTCGAGTATATAATCAAATCAACTGTGATCGCCAATCTGTCGGCCTAGCGCGGCGATTATGGCAAAACCCCCCAATGAGCCCACAAAACACCCATATCGGTCATTGTGGTGATTTTTCGGAGGAGGCCTGTGTCCAGCAGTGGACTTCATTCGCCGAAATGATTGCTCAACCTTATCGACCGTTTGCCGACCAGTGAGTGCAAATAGCTATCTGCGCCTTGGATCATTGGAATGATGATGATTTTTTGATTTTGATTCGAAGTTAACGATTTATTTCACCATAATTTGCCTAAAAACGTCCACTCCTGGACAGAAGCCTCCCCCAAAGATCGCCACAAAGACAGATCTGGATCTAGCGTGCTTATCGGAGGGTTTTGTCATAATTGGCAAGGTTGGCAGACGGCTTGGCAATCCTAGTTAAGTTGTTACTGTACTCGAAGGATGCTGCTGCCCATCCTCCGGCTAATCCCATAGTCGCCTTTTACGACACCCACGGGATGAGATGGGTTGGTGGTTGGTAGCCGGCACCACACTGTTAATTATGATACCTATAATACGTAAATTAAGTATTTCACTTATACTTTAAATTTTCAATTGCTTTTTTAAATAATAAATAAATATATACACATACCAAAACCAACTCCAAAGAAGAAATTTTATACTTACGATACTCTTCTTTTTGAAGAATTTTGAGTATTAAAGCTGACTTACCTATAACAAAAACAGTTAAATCAGTTAACAAGTTAGTTGCGGGGTGATTAGCATTTCGTCTGTGTCGTGGATACAGTTTACAGACAAATCTCACATGCACAAATACTGAAACTCGAAACGACTATCTGTAGATCATACAAACATTTGTTTCGAGCAGGGATCGAACCGGCGACACGTAGTCATATCAGCCATTTATACGTCCACTGCTGAACAAAGGCCTCCCCCAAAGATTTCCACAATTGTGTCGTCATTTTGGGGGGTATTTGCCAATACTCACCACGTATGGCAGGCGGGTTGGTGAGCGCAGTATGGGTACTGTTCCACAGAAGGGACGCTGCTGCCCGTCCCTCAGGTTTAGAGTCCCTTAGTCAGCTTTTACGACATCCAACGGGAGGAGATGGAGTAGTACTGTATTCTTAATCCAGACACCACACGTAGTGCTGATAGCCAATCGCTTGGCCACTTCGCCAACCATGCCGTCATGTAGATGGTAAGTCAAAGTCCATAGAAACTAAAGTCAAATTGAAACGAAATCTATCCATATATTACTAGTCCTGACTGACTGATTGATTCATCAACGCAGAGCCTAAACCGCTGGGGCTACAAACTAGAAATTTTGGCAGTTGATACGTTTAATAACGTAAGCATCCACTAAGGAATTTAAAAAATTCAACCCCTATATAATAGGGTTTGAATGGTTGTATGAAACTCCGCCATTTTATAAGTTAGATGTATGAAAATTGGTATTAGACTTTTTGGTTCAAAATAAAGAAATGTGTTTCAGTGTTTTTAATCAATTGTACCCTTGAGGGGGTAAAAGAGGGGGAAATTTTGTATGGAGTATCCGTTATTTTTTAAGTTAGATCTATGAAAACATCACAATTCGCATACTCAGTGAAAAAACTGGATATCAATATTTCTGCATTTTTGGAAAATCAACCTTTAAGGGAGTAAAATAGGGGATGACGGTTTGTATAAAATTGGTCAGACACGTAGATAGATCCATAGAAAAAAACACCTTCTCAGGTTCTCAGTTAGGGTAGTCGTAATTCAGAAGTTTTAGAAACCTTTGGAAGGATAAAATGGGGATGAAAGTTTAACTCATTATCTGTCACAAAGCCAGACATAATTAAACATATATTGTGTCTCGCGGCTGCCGGCAATTAACAGATTAGAGGTTATATGAAAATCCGTCATTTTATGAAAACTGGTGTTTAACTTTTTGGTTAAAAATAAAGAAGTAGGTGTTTTCGTTTGCCGTGTGGTGCCGGCTCAGAATGCCACCACCCCATCTCCTCCCATGGGTGTCGTAAAAGTCGACTAAGGGATTAGCCGGAGGATGGGCAGCAGCGTCCTTCGAGTACATTAACAACTCAACTGCGATCGCCAACCCGCATGCCAAGCGTGGCGATTATGGCAAAACCCCCCAATGAGCCCACAACACATCCATATCGGTGGTTGTGGTGATCTTTCGGGGAGGCCTGTGTCCAGCAGTGGACTTCATTCGGCCGAAATGAGGTGTTTTCGTAAATTCTACCCTTACAAGTACAAGAGGGGATGCCATTTCGTATGGAATATTCGTAATTCTTACAGAAAACCGACTTATGGCTGCCCGACCAAGAAATCGAACTCTGGATCTCACGTTGAGCAGCTGTGCTGTATTACTGGATTCGCTCATCTATGCTAATAGTATAAAGAGATTGATTGTTTGTATGTACGGGGTAATCTCTGGAATTGCTGAACGTGGCCTCTTTACACTTTTTACCTCGCGTCTTCCCTTCACTAGAGGGGGTGACGGCCTTACAGTCATCCCCTCCGAGATGTGCCTAAAGGTGTGGCACCAATGGGTGACCCTAGATTGCGATTATTCGAGTTCCTGGAGCCTCCCTTCTGTGCCGAAAATGATCACTCCGGTGGTTTTAGACGGTGGGAGTCCGGCATACTCCTCCGCCCTTCCCCAGGGCGGAGGTATTACATGATGTGTTTTCACCAGATCAATAAAATAAAGTTTTGTCCGGTTATACCTCAGAGGCTACGGCTACGGGCTAATTCACTGCAAAATGTCGAGACAACGGCATGTATCCGGTCGTTTGGGGTAGGTATTTATGCTGCAGTGGATGTCTTTCAGCTGAAATAATTATAATGATGATGATGATAAGAGGTCCTATAATAGTCACTTCCTGTTAAATACTGATATTCAGCATTATTTGTATAGATTAGAAGTGGTATGCTAATGATATTTCCGTATATTTTGATTGACATTTCTATTCCAAGGCAGACGTGGATTAACATAGATAGACAAGGCAGTTTTTCTATGGCTAGGCTCAATTATCTCAGTTAAGGCGAGTTACTTTATCAAATGAAGAAATTCGACATTAGCTAATACGGCTAGCTGCCAGTAAAGGTTCTTGGAAGTGGCCTAATCTGATACTGGTAAATGATAGTGGCATAGATGACTGAGAGATGGGAGAATCTGCCAGTAGATTGTATAAATAATTTACCAATCTTATTTAAATTATGGGTGGAGTACATAGCTCGCAGACCTGACAGCGGGGCAGAAAGGCTCTCGAGTAGAGACCAGGCACTGGAAAACTTCTGGGACGGTGAGATGGGCAGACGACTCGCAAATGGAGCTGGTATATGCTATATGCACCGTGTGGTGCCGGCTCAGAATGCCACCACCCCATCTCCTCCCGTGGGTGTCGTAAAAGTCGACTAAGGGATTGGCCGGAGGATGGGCAGCAGCGTCCTTCGAGTACATTAACAACTCAACTGCGATCGCCAACCCGCCTGCCAAGCGTGGCGATTATGGCAAAACTCCCCAATGAGCCAACATCACATCCATATCGGTCGTTGTGGTGATCTTTGGGGGAGGCCTGTGTCCAGCAGTGGACTTCATTCGGCCGTTAGATTAGATATGCTAGATGCGGGTGGCCTGTAACTGGTTGATGTGAAAAGGGTAGAACTTTGTGCAGCAGTGGACAACTGGACGTCCTTTGGCTGGTATGATGATTCAAATCAAACTGGATTGTTAAAAATAGTGCTTTAAGTTGAAGTGAAAGTTCATCATCATCATCATTTCAGCCGAATTAAGTCCACTGCTGGACACAAGCCTCCCCCAAAGATCGCAACAGCGACCGGTCTGGGTGTGCTGTCTGCTCATTAGGGGGTTTCGCCATAATCGCCACGCTTGGCAGGCGGGTTGGCGACCGTAGTTGAGTTGTAATGCTCGAAGTCTGCCATCCTTCGGTTCAAAGTCAAAGTTTTTTATTTCAAATGAACCAAATATTGGCACTTATGAAACGTCAGAATCTAAGTTGCACGGTTCCAAATAGTTGATCTCGTGGAGAAGAGCCGGCAAGAAACTCCATGGATACTCTTTTAAAATAATTAAGATTACAATGTTGATTGATACAAATTATTGTAAAACATATACCGAGAAAAATGTAGGACAATGTGTAAAGATGGAACATACCACAATAATATTATAATAATAAATTATTTGCCGTGGCAGTTAACGGCTGACCAGTCCCAACAGACGGCACCCGTTCACGAGCATGACGCATGCATCAGCATCGCTCAGCTCAACCATATTGTAGGGAACCGAACGACCCGATACACAACGCCACCGCCAGCAAGACATTTTAGTGAGTATGACAGACCAATACAGCCAGGCAAAAGACAATCAATATTAGTACTAAAAATAACATTGATGGCTACATGATTCTCACACATTTACAGTTTCGTATGAATATCATAATATAATGTTACAAGAACAATATTAACAATAACTAATAGTCAATGTCATAATATTAAATTTAAGAAAATAACATTAATGGAAATGAAATTTTAAATGAATTTGTTCAAGATAATGTCAAGTTATTGAATATAAGTAAATAACAGAAAAAATTATGTAATTTCAACTGAGTCCCAGGTTAATCCCATAGTCGCCTTTTACGACATTCAAGGGATCAGGTGGGTTGGTGCTATTCGTAGCCGGCACCACACGGCATGCGGACAAGGAAGTGAAAGTTATAGAAAAAAATTGCTAACATATGTAAATATGCCAATATAGCCAAGTTTCGCTTATAAAGTTTTCCTTATCAGTATTATAATAAAAACAAAATTGACTCGCGATAGCAGTTCTCCTTTCCTGTTTCTAAAGTCGACCTCTGTCATATAATGCGAGGTTAGGTAATATTCGAGAAATAGTAACAAAACACTCTATGGACTCTACACTCTATAACAAATAGGATATGACATTGACAACGGAAAAACCGTTTAGATAAAACAAAAAGACAATGTATAGGTCATCTTGTGATTTTAAACTTATTTGTTTATTGATACATATCAGAAAGTGGATACCGTGCCCTGCTCATGTTAATTGTAGTTTTCATTTACAGGTAAAACAAGACAGAATTTCCGCAGAATGATAAAGTGCTATATGTATTTTTTCCTAACAGGTCTCATCATATCAGCCAAAGGACGTCCACTGCTGAACAAAGGCCTCCCCCTTAGATTTCCAC
Organism: Diloba caeruleocephala; assembly: GCA_947459985.1. NCBI lineage: Eukaryota > Metazoa > Arthropoda > Insecta > Lepidoptera > Noctuidae > Diloba > Diloba caeruleocephala. The sequence continues at coordinate 26,471,992 of OX381612.1, read as the reverse complement.
AACGAGCAGTTACATGCCGCTCTCATCCAACGACTTCCAGCGACCTTCACCAGGTCGTCTGTCCACCTCGTTGGAGGTCGTCCCACGCTGCGTTTTCCGGTGCACGGTCTCCATTCGAGAACATTTTTGCCCCAAAGGCGATCAGTTCTACGAGCTATGTGCCTCGCTCATTGCCACTTCAGTTTACTAATCCTTTCGGCTATGTCGACAATTTTAGGTCTTCTACGGATCTCCTCATTTCTGATTCGATCTCGTAGAGAAACACCAACCGTGCTCTCTCCATAGCTCGCTGAGTGACCTTGATCTTTCTTATGAGGCCCATTGTGAGTGACCACGTCTCTGTTCCATATGTCATCACTAGTAACACACACTGGTGCCTGGCCCATTGTCACTTCAGTTTACTAATCCTTTGACCTATGCTATGATAAGATGCTAATTATTCAGTTCGTGATATGAATACTGAGGAATATGTTTCAATTCATCATCAACACATCACATCACCCATTTATACGTCCACTGCTGGAAAAAGGCCTCCCCCATGTATTTCCACAATTGTGTCTTCATTTTGGGGGGTATTTGCCGATATTCCCCACGCTTGGCAGGCGAGTTTGTGAGCGCAGTGTGGTTACTGTTCCACAGAAGGGACGCTGCTGCCCATCCCCCTAGCTTAGAGGTCCGTAGTCGTCTCTGACGACATCCACGGGAGGAGTTGGAGATGTGCTTTATTCTTAATCCGGGCACCACACGGATAATTTTAATTATATTATTTGAATTTATCAGCACGACACAAGTTTTTTACTTTGACACTCTTTTTTATATGTAGGATGGATATTACACGCGCGCACACAATCACACGCACGCACACACACGGGTCATTGAAGATATTGCCATAATCAACACACTTGGTAAGCGGATTGGTGATCGCAGTATGTTGTTATTATGACACGGGAAGATACTGCTGACTATCTCCTTGATATCGACCCTTAATCAGGTTCTACGAGACCCATGGGTGGAGAGGGATGGTGAATTCTTTGTCGGCAACCACACGGTCATATGGACTAAGGACGAAGGACGCTGCTACCCATCCTGCGACTATGACCATAGTCGCCTTTTACGACACCCACGGGATGAGATGGGGTGGCGGTACTCTTAGCCGGCACCACACGTTATATGGACATTAAAATCTATTTTATAAATAAAGACGATGGAGGCTAGTATTTCGCCTGTATAGATACAGCTTACGGACATAAATCTCACATACACTAACTGCCAGACCCGATAAACTATCTGTAGGCTATTCAAATAGTTAAGTGGGGTTCGTTAAACAATCGGGTCGATGCCTTTTTTTTATTGATGTCCAGTGGAGATTCTACATGGAACTTCCTTCACCCCGGAGAAGGGCGAAGGGGTATGTCGGACTCCTACCGGCTAAAATCACTGGAGCGATCATCTTCGGCACCGGAGAGGGGCTCCAGGTCCTCGTAAGATCTCACTAGAGCCGGCCATTGGTGCCACGCCTTTAGGCACATCACGTAGGGGATGACTGTAAAGCGGTCACCCCCTCTAGCGGAGGGAAGGCGACTGTGAAAAGGTCCCCCCCCCAGGCACTTCTCGGGGAGGATTGTGAAGGATCCCCTCAAGCCTAGCTTTGCGTTGTGCTGTGAGCACACAGACTCCCCAATCAGCGCACCCGCGACCCCCGAGCGGGCGTCTGCCGGGCGTGCGGTTTAATGCTGACCAAGCCGGTGACTAACCCCCTGCCAGAGGTAAGTGGCAGGACACCGTGGCGTTTTAGCCGATAAGAGTCCAGTATGGTATAAGTACACGAGGTTTAACCCACGATAACATTGAAACTACTTACAAATAGTTGTTCCACGAGGAACAAACCAGTGGAACAAAACCCTTAGTTAGCCAAACTCTTAGTCAATGCGTCAACCCTCATATATATAGATTTTTTTCAACGTGACTTGGCAATTAATTGTTCATCTAATTTCTGCCCTCATTACGTATAAAATAATATATTCTATAATTCATTGATCACTCCAAGTTAAAGACCTTCAAAATCTCATTACTGGTATTTCGAAAAGCTCTCGATTTCATTTGTAACATGATAGATGATGATCATTCGATACACTGAGACCATTAAACGGATACAGATCATTATGAAATAATAAACATTCATTTCCATTTGGAGGACGTGGGAGGCTTATAGATTTACTGTCAGATATATATCAGAAACATGATAGTATTACAGGTGGAATGAATCAATAATTACTTTGAGGTAATGTTATGTACATTATCATCGTCATCATTTCAGCCGAAAAGCGTACACTGCTAGAAATAGGTCTACGACTGAGATCGCCACACGGACTTTATCATCAGGCTAGCCATTTCCCTACAATGTTGAGGTCAATGTCAAGCCTAAATTGAATATCTGTTTTTCACATAAAGTGACCTTCCGCTTCATTCAGTATGGTGTCCAGATTAACAATATAGCACCACTCCATCTGCTCCCATGGATATCGTAAAAGTCGGCTCAGGGACTCTATACCAGAGGGATGAGCAGCAGCGTTCCCGCTGCACAGCAGCCATACTGCGCTCACCAACCCACGTGCCAAGCGTGGTGGGTACTGCTGAATTCCCCTGAAAATGACGACACCATTATGTAAATCTATGGACGAGGCCTTTGTTCAGCAAAGGATGTCCTTTGGCGGGCATGGATGGTTGGATGGATTACCATCTCTGTAATCCAATTCCTAATAAATAAATGTGTAACGTAAATATGGGCCGAAACGGCGCGGTTCATTTTTCAGCTTTCATTTCGCAAGCTGCAAGTGACTGAAATACGTCACGGTCTTCCAAGGCCCCGTCTACGCACAGCCGAAGAAGGACAGCTATGTATTGAAGCTGTCGCGGTTGAAGTCGAACTATACTACGAATTTCAAGTCTTACATTCTCCAGATTGCCGCAAAGCATAAGTCCGTCTTCCTTAGCGCCAGACCAAGCACGACTAAATATCGATAGCACAGTACCGAGATTCTGCCTGTCATTAATGACTTATTTGACGGTGGACCAGAGCTTGTAGATTGGCTCGCTTGACCGGGGAAGTAGCACGCGGTCATAGAATGCCGGCGTGAAGTAGCAACATTGCTGAGTTTCGTACAGCGAGTGACGAATATCGGCTCAACCTCCAACAATGAGGCAGACATATGAGGTATATCAAGAAGACATACATATATCAAGAAAATAGTGTATGTCTGCCATTTAGGTTGGAATATCAGGAACTCCACAGTTGTTGCGGATGATAATGCGGATAAAGATATGTACATACGCAAAGCATTATCCGATAGAAGAATATGAAGACCTTGCACTCTTACATTTATTCTCCAAAACAAAGCAAATACTGCACTAAGATTTAAAATTGATGTTACATAATAATTTGCATGGTAATCTGGGAAAACGCTGGCCCACTTTGTGAAGGTGATATAAAAACAATAGCCTCAATTTCATTTTGTTATCCGTATGAAGCAGAGTTTCCCATATTAATTGCTTTTGTTGGTAATATGATTGATCGGTCAATTTGGCCTAATATTATGCTAGACATTTAGCTTAATCATTTCTGTGAAGATATATATTTTAAGGATTTTCACACTCATGACTCATTCATTGCCACGTTTGGCTCATTATATCAGTCGCAAGTGAAGCTGCTAACTGCGTAGTCCATATTTTCTTTCAAAGTCAAATATTTTTATTTCAAATAAACCAAATATTGGCATTTATGAAACGCCAGAGTCTAAGTCTAAGTTTAAGTTTCCCAGGTCATATAATTTTAATATTTAGATATGATTTCTACATTGAAATTACTTAATATACTTGAAGTTCGTTATTGTAGTAATGCCAATTTCCGATAATCAGAGAGATGGAAACCAAAGCGATGATAATTTTAGCGTCTCAATCACTTCTTTGTCTTTTTCTTTGTCGCTCGTCCAGTCTTCATAAATATCCATTCTCATGTTTACAAAATTTATTAACAAGTGAGTTTGGTTTTTAGTTCCAACATAAGTTTTAGTGAAGGGCCTATCCCTTCACTATATGAATCTTCACTTCTGGAATATAGACTTACTAAAGACTAAAATACTTACGCGGTTTGAATTGCTTAATTTTTGAAACCTGACTTACTTGGATTATTGGAGGATGGGAAACGTCGAGATTGATTTTGTGGAATTAGTCGGTCATAATTGTATAGCATACATTCCTCCAAACTAGTTTATGGACGCACTCAATTAATTCGCCTCTTCATTTCGAAATGTTTACACATCTCATCAATAACTTATCATTTAGTGTTATACTGACCTGTTTCAAAAACTAGTTGACCAAGATCTTGAGTGTCTTAATTATGGTGATTAGACCATCCTTCTGTTAAGCAATGCTGTAGTATCAGTACAAGGTCATTATCATCACATCAAGGTTCATCAAATTCTCGTCATATTCTCTAGAGAATTCATGTAAGGGTACATGAATTCTCCGGGGAATATTACGAGAATCGCCAAGACTGATAAATAGATTCGTAATCGCAGTAGGATATTTTTGCGAATAACAGGACTACTGTAACTATTTCTAAAAGAAGGAACAATATAGGATATACTGTTGGAAAATTGTTAACTTAGCGTCAAAACCCGTCATACCCTAGAGTGGGTGACTTTTACGGCGTCATATTCTGCAGTGATTGCCTTTGTTTCTACAACCAAGGCCTCGAACATAATTTCATATATATGTGAACGTATGTGACCTGGTTTTGCCTGCTCGGATGATGTATTAGGCGCCAGTTCTATTCACTAATTGTTTTAAAACTAATTCAATTTTGGTATGTGTATTTTATTGAATGTGTGTGTTATTATATATTACACACTGGTGTGCATGTTGTATATTTTGCTCTTTGTTTGTTCATAAACTGTGCAATTTTATACTCTTAAATTATACCGTAAACGACCTCTTGTACTTTCTATAGCAGTCACCCCCTCTAACGGAGGGGAGGCTCTGTGTACGCTGGGCTGCGAGACCTCCGAGACCTCCCAAATGACGACAGGCGCCATGTAACCGGTCGTTACGACGTCGTCGACGGCAGGCCTTTGATCAGCAGTGGACGTCTTTTGGCCGATATGATCAGGGCTTTGATTGTTTGACATTCCTATCATATAAAAAATGGATTCGTTCAACGATGGAAGGCCAACCCTATATTATAAGTATTTTTCCGTGTGGTGTTCGGATTAAGAATATAACACCACTCTATCTCCTCCCAAGGATATCGTAAAAGGCGACTAAGGGACTCTCAAACAGAGGCCTGAGCAGCAGCGTCCCTTCTGTGAAATAGTAGCCATACTGCGCTCACCAATCCGCCTGCCAAGTGCGGTGAGTACTAACTAGCAAGCTCCCCCCCAAAATGATGACACAACTGTGATAATCTATGTGGAGACTTTTGTCCAGCAAAGGACGTTCCTTAGATGTCACGATGATATGAAACAGCTGTCATTGACCTCTGTAACTCAACTATTGCAAGATATCGCAGCTATGTAATGCATTATGACCATTATCCTCAGAAAATCATTATTTAACTCCTGACCTACAAGTGAACAACAAATAAAAATTCACAACAAACTGAAATGCAACCAAACAATGACATTTAACAGTACTCTACGATATTACGAGCAAAAGACAAGGTTAACCGATTAAATCTTGAACTTGAGTGTAACCTTTCTAATCTTTGGTTCTGTTACATTAACCCAAAGCTAGTCGTTAAAAGGTTGAAATCAGGAAACGGCCACTATGATTTTGCCGTGAAGTTATTTTACGATTTAAATATGTTTTAACCTAATTTGGTAGGAAGTGGTTCGGTAAGATTGGACTGAAATGTTTTGATATGAGTCATGCATGTTAACCTTATGAATATAGCACCACTCCATCTCCTCACGTGGATGTCGTAAAAGCCGACTAACGGCCTTAACTAACAAGCAAACTAACCGAAAATCTTTAGATTTAAGATTTTGATCTTGAACCATTTTTGTTTTAAGTTCACATTTACCACAAAAACTGACAAATCCTCAATCCCATTTCCAAGAATTTTGGATAAAACAGTTTTTTTTTTAGGAAATTGATTATTAATTTTGGTGGCTAGGAAACCAAGGGATGGTAAGGGGTGGTCAGCACCATCTCTACTGTGGAATAGCAGCTGTTCTGCGCTCATCAACCTACCAAGCGTGGTGAGTAATGCCAAATTTCCCCAAAATTATGACACGCGGTATGAACCTGCCATCTATGAGGGAGGCCTTTGTTTAACAGTGGACATCTGTTAGCTAATATGATGATGTCAGCCTTGTAAGGGAAATGAATCGATTTTTAGCTGTAATGGCTTACTTCAATATAAGGGGCATAATGGCTAGGAAGTAGATTTACTAAAACATATTACAGATATATGCTACTGTAAAAGCTTTTCTTGGTCGGACAAATAATCGTAATATAGCTGGTATTATAAATAAACACAACAATATCATCCTGTAAGTGTTCCGTGCAAAGTGAGGCCTTAGCCTCTTCTCATAAAAATAAGGAATGAGCTGATCAGTGGATCAGAACGCTTGGCTCACTGGGTGTGCGTGATTTCAGACCATTGGATCCAGTGCATTCAATAAAACGAATTCAACTTTGTTTTGACTATTTTCTTGAATTTGTGTGTTACCAACCCAACTACCAATTGTTTATTTCGATGGGAACATTAGGTTTTCTCCTGCACCTCCGGGAAGATGGCGGGCGTCCGTGGTCACGTGTCACCGTGTGCGCAGAACAGCGCACAGTGAGGTTTGGCTCCTTTACAATCCTGCCCGAGAAGTGGCCGGGGGTGATCTTTTACAGTCGCCTTCCCTATGCTAGAGGTGCCCATGGTAACCACTTTACAGTCATCCCCTCCGAATGTGACTAAAGGTGAGGCACCATGCGCGGCCCTATTGTGATCTTATAAGGACCTAGAGTCCCCCTTCGGTGCTGAAGATGACCGCTCTAGTGGTTTTAGCTGGTAGTAGTCCGGGATGCCCCTTCGCCCTTCCCCGGGGTATACAAATATTCGTTCCATGCCGGGACCGCGACCCATTACTCAGAAAATCAATCACAATTATAATCTCATTTGTACGTATATTATTTAATTTTTATCAGTTAACTTTGTATAACCATATAACACCTTTTTTATTGGTCTCCAGTGAAAATTCTTCATGAACTTCCTTCGCCCCGGGGAGGAACGAAGGGGCATGCCGGACTCCTACCGGCTTAAACCACTGGCGCGGTCATCTTCAGCACCTAAAGGGGGCTCCAGGTCCTCGTATGATCATACTGGTTTTTTTTTTTTAGAAAAACGTTGCCCCACACTAGGATTTCTCCTGTGTCGTGGGTGCGTTTTACAGACATAAATCCCACATACAATACACCCAGACCCGGAACAACTACCTGCAGATCATACAAATATTTGTTCCGTGTGGGAATCGAACCCACGACCCGGAGCGCAGCAGCCGACTGTATCAGCCACTGCACCAACCGTGCCACGCCTATGGGCACATCTCTAAGAGGGTGACTGTAAAGCGCTCAGTGCCCTGGGGGGATTGTAAAGGATCTTCCGATGCGTCCGTGTGCGTTGTGCTATGCGCACACGGCAGCGCATGACCACATGCGCTCTACCATCTTCTCGTGGGTCGCTTGGTGTGGGTACGCAGATTCCCCAATCTGCGCACCCGCGAACCCGGAGGCACCCCCGCCTTATATCGGCGGCAGGGGGTTTCAGGCATATGGGAATTAACAACCGCCTTGGCGCCATCTCCTCTTTCTTCGAGCAGGATCGGCTCTCTCCCGGTCCCGCTCTGCGGTCGCCTTCTGGAGCATGACGCTCTCACAGAAGGAGACCACTGCATTCCAGTTTTCGTGCTCTGCCAATATAGCCGACACTATTGCTGGCAGAGAGAGATCTTGCCCGAGAGCAATAAGAGACTTAGCACCAGAAAATTCTAATAAAATAAATAATAAAATGAACATGCCACATTTTGAAATATTAAAAATATTCGTTTTCCTGCCACGCCTCTTTTAAAGAACTCCATGCTGTGGTTACCTGGGCAACCCTAGGGGTTACTTCACAACCTGAAGAAGCCCCTCTAAAGAGTCCATTTAGCTTATACTACTCACAACACTTTGGTAAACTACGACGTTCCAATCGGACAATGATGTATGGTATCTACTAACTACACTAGTTACGCCACAAAACAAACAAACGTGTAAACAAATTATTTGTTTGGCCACGTATTTTTAACATGTCTCGTTCAATGTACCATATTTAAAGGTAAATTCGTTCGAGTTCAAGGTCGACAGAGACCGGAACCGGTCGGAGTATAGGCATGGAGCTGCGGTCCCATTCTTTTACAAAAGGTCTTGTTTTTGTTGCATATGTGGTTTGACGTAAAAACACGTCGTGGTTAAAGTAAAAACCCAAAGATGAACATGGAAGAGGAAAGGTAAAGGTTGAGAGGTTTCAAATCATTCAATTAAGGTCATTTCAAAATTTTTCCTTGTGTTGAGTTTCCTTCAATTTTTGTTTGAGGAAAATAATAAGTTTATCTGTGATCTTAGAAATATTTGCGTTTATTATATTAGAATTGTTATTTGTATAATCAGAATAATAATAGAAACGGATGTGCATCATAAATAAACATTTAAATGTATAGATTATTATTTCTTACTGTCTGTATTAACTTGTGCTAGTATTAGGTATGTAAACACGTTTCCATCTTGACATTTCAAAATACGATACTATTCAGTAAGCATAATTAATAACATTTACATTAATAAATTGATGTAAATTATCTTATGCTAATTAGATTTAAGTTCAAGCTTGTTAGGTACTTTTCATTTTATTACTATATCTTAGGAAATTTGTTTCTAAAGAAGTGCACTAAAAGAGAATGATCCATTGAGGAGGTGAGACTATCATTAAAAAAAATCGGGTTGCACTCCGGGAGTGCCGAGTGGAGTGAAAACTTTTGTATTTTTATTTATCTAGACGCGTTCGCGGTCTGCTATATATACATATATATATATATGCACACACTATAGCTGCGTCTCGTTACGGTGTCGCGAGTCCAGAGATTTTATCTCATCTAAAAATATGCGTACCGCGCTAAAATAAGTTTTCACTTCAATAACAACTGTAATCTTGAAAAATGTATGTATGTTTTTATCTTCAACAACATAAAGACAAAACACATTACCTTTACAACGTTTATTAATCTCCTGCTACCTTTAGTAAGTACTGCTACGTAATGATAAAACAGTACACCCAGACTCCTAGCCTACGATATGATTGTACTGTACGCTTGATCAACTCTATCGACTTGAGCCTTTCCAATATTCCGTATAATTATAGATACCTGTGTACTTGAATGTACACTAAGTATTGTGGCATTGTTAATCGATTGATTTTCATCCAGTAATCAATAGCGGAACGGTTTAGAACCGTATATAGAATTGCATACGATTTATTTTAAGACTATTTAAGGTTGCATTTTTTACTGTTTTTAGATTATAATGTTGTTAGTGGACAGAAAGCACTGCTTTATCTATTTAGGAATACTTTTATATGCATTGGTGGTACACAAGGTGGACTTAATAATATAAGACATTCTAGTCAACCAATGAAGGCGCATCTAAAACGGTACATACATAATTATGATTATGTTCTTTTTTCGAAGAGTTGTTAACGACCAGTGATAATAATGAATTTTAATTTCCATAAAGTCAGCTTTAAGGAGTTTGATACTACATTTCTACCACGTTAAACGATTGATCTGCGAAGTTAAGCTGCGCTTGCCGCGGTCAAGCTTTGGTTGGATGACCATTGTTTCCGTTTCGTAGCTTCCCTTTTATTATATAAATAAATGAAAATAAAGATTTTTGGGATAACGTAAGGCAGACATTTTATTTTATTTATTTCATAAGGCACATCAACAATTTACATATGTAAAGTTTATATAGCTTATTACAATAACAAATTCCTATATGTATACCTATTATAGATGTACACAATATTTGCAAATATGATCGAATTAAATTATAAAAATATAATCATTTAAATATTGTATGATTGTGAATTATGTCTTATATGTAATATATAATTAATAACAATGATGACAATTAATAAATAGAACATTGTTAATACATTTTGAACACAGTAAATTAAATTGATTTGTGAAAACGACACTAAATTTGATTTTGATTTATAGATAATTTCTGAAATGATAATCAGTCATGATGATATAACAATATACAATACAAAGAAATGTATCAATTAATGACAATTAACAATATTTTTATGCATGTGTCTCCCGACTGCTCCAAAGAGGCCTTCAGTAGAATTTACTAGACAACTGGTGCCCAGCGCTGGTTTTAAACTGCTGCCTATTTACTTATGACAGACTGTTGATAAAGGATTTATGATTCTTAGATATGCAAAACAAAATATGAATATAAACACGTAGCTAATTTAGCAGCCAATAGTCTCACAAATCACAAAGGGCTACTCACGAAGGCAATTTAGATGTAATATGGCAGTTATTGAATAATGGAAGTGATTGGAAATACTGGTAAATTTGTAAGGTCAAAAATGGTATCAAAATAACCACGATATTAATACTGGGTCAAGATTCAGAGCTGATTATATTCAATTGGGAATGTACTTCCTTATATGAGATAAACGAAAAATTGTTCTGTTTAATTTTAATAAGTTTTCTCATGGCAATATTAGGAGTGAAACAAGTATTACCGCCTGCCGCTACGAATAGCACCAACCCATCTCATTCCGTAGGCATCGTAAAAGGCGACTGTGGGATTAGCTGGAGGATGGGCAGCAGCGTCCTTAGAGTACATTATCAACTCAACTGCGATCGCCAACCCGCCTGCCAAGCGTGGCGATTATGGCAAAACCACCCTATGAGCACACAACATACCCTGACCGGTCGTCGTGGCGATCTTTGAGAGAGGCCTGCGTCCAGCATTGGGCTTTATTCGGCTGAAACGACGAACGACAAATGTAGGAGAAAATAGTCTAAACTTCTTAAAAACTGTACTAAAAAATTCTGATTGTAATGTAAATGTGAAGTTTCGATTACATTGTCATGGCAGTATTTGGCTATATTGTACGGAAACTAAGCGACCCTCTTTCCACCATCAGTAGAATACTGACATCGTCAGAGGCACCCTCCCGGAGTTAATATGGTGGTAATTATGGCAATATCCCCTATAAGCGGTCACTGCAGTGATCATTGGGAGGCCTTTGTACAGCAGTGGACGTTTACAGGGTGATATGTGTGATATATGTGGACGTTCCTTCATACTTCAACGCAGACGTTGCACTTTACATCAGCCAAAGTAAGTCCACTGCTGAACAAAAGCCTCCCCATAGATTTCCACGATGGTTTTATCATTTTGAGGGGAATTTGCCGATATTCACAAAGATTGGCAGGCGGGTTGGTGAGCGCAGTGTGGCTACTGTTCCACAGAAGGGACGCTGCTGGCCATCCCTCTGATATGGACTCCTACAGTTGCCTTTTACGACATCCACAGGAGGAGATGCAAGGGTGCTTTATTCTTAATCCGGAAAACACACGGACGTTATATTTATTTTTCATCATTTCAGCCGAATGAAGTCCACTGCTGGACACAGGCCTCTCCCAAAGATCACCACGATGACCGATATGGGTGTGTTGTGTGCTCATTAGGGGGTTTCTCCATCATCGCCACGCTTGGCAGACGGGTTGGCGGTCGCAGTTGAGTTGTTACTCGAAGGATGCTGCTGCCCATACTTGGGCTAATCCCTTAGTCGGCTTTTACGATACCCACGGGAGGAGATGGGGTGGTGGCATTCTAAGCCGGCACCACACGGCAATTATTTTTACATAAGATCGTATATTACTCTAGTGTAATGTTTCAACGACAGATAACTAGACTCATTAGTAAGTACAGATGTAATGGATGTTAGTCGATTTTGGAAACTATAATTACCTACTATAATAATAATTGAAACAACCTCAGTAGTCATGTTTTTATTTGATTCCACATTGCTTTTGATTAATTAAGGTGTTAACCTGAATAAGTCAAAGCACTACGAAATATGGCTTTAATAACATAATTTGATCTAATTGCCGGCACATCAAATATTCTCATTTATTTTGATTTTAACATCCTGTACATAACATTTTGATTAAGAAATATCCTTAAACAAAATAACATTTGATTTCCGTTATGAATCAACATCGCGATATATCCTTTCGAACGCTATACGAGTCGTTTATAAAAATTAGTGAGAATGTCGATACTAATCGGTGTGAGAATCGATTTTATTTCCGCGTGGGTGGCGATAAATATCACATTTTGTTACAATCAAGGACTCGATACCTTTTCAATATTTTATCAATAAAAATGTTTCCCGTACAATTATCGCATAGGGTTTTATGAATTATTAAGTTTAATTAACGGCACGGTCCGTGTCGTGTCTGGATTAAACATATAGCACCACCCCATCTCCTTCCGTGGATGTCGTAATAGGCGACTCAAGGACGCTAAACCAGAGGGATGGGGAGCAGCTCTTCTGTGGAATAGTAGCCATACTGCGCTCTCCAACCCGCCTGCCAAGCATGGTGAGTACTGGCAATTACCGACACAATTGTGGAAATCTATGGGGGAGGCTTTTGATCAGCAGTGGACGTGTAAGTGGTTGATGTGATGATGATGATGATGTCGACACGGTTGGCGCAGTGGGTAACCGATTGGCTTTCTATGCTTCGTTTTACGAGTTCGATCCCCGCACAGAACAAATATTTGTAAGATGTACAGAGAGTTGTTTCGGGTCTGGGTGTTTGTGCATGCCAGGTGCACATCTGTAAACTGTACCAACGACACAAGAGAAATGCTAGTGTGGGGCAACGTATGGATCACCCACGTGATGAGATGGGGTGGTGCTATTCTTAGCTGGCATCACACGGCACGAGAAATATACGCTGAGACGAAAGAAATAAGACGTGCTCAATCGCTGCCAGTATTTAAGAGACTAGTAAGGGAACATTACATGTCGTTAAAGTCATAAATTGTGATTACTTCGCCTTTATTCTGCTCTATTTTTCTTTTTACTACTAAATTATCAGTTGGTTTAATTATATTTTCAGATATATATCATATATATCGCTGTATTATTTATATATGTTTAATGTATATATGTATGTTTATATATATAACTATATAATCTTCAGTATTTATTTAGAATTGTTTTGTTTAGTTACATTGTTGTGCATTTTTGTGTGCACCATCGACTGACCAATTTTTGTCCAATTCAGATTTTTCCATCCTAAGGTTTCCTGGAAGAAATCGCCGAGTGCGATAAGGCCGCCCATTGTACTCTATATACTAGGCCGTACTGTTTTTATTTTTTGTATAGTAATTGGTGTACAATAAAGAGTTTAATAAATAATTACGCTGTAAATATCCAAGGTAGTTCAAAATATAGACCGTCTGCTACCCCCTTAAGCTGTATATCCTTATTTTTCACCTTTATATTGAAACATCATATTAGCCAAAAGACCACTGCTCAACAAAACTGTCCCCATAGATAACCGGTTACACGCCCGTGTCATAATTTTGGGAGGAATTTGCCGATACTCACCACGGTTGGCAGACGGTTAGTGAGCTCAAAATGGCTGCTACAAAAAGATCTCTGCTGCCATTTTAGAGTCCCGTAGTCAACTTTTACGACGCCCTAGGGAGGAGATCATCATTTCGGACGAATGAAGTCCACTGCTGGACACAGGCCTCCCCCAAGGATGTCCACAACGACCGATATAAATGTGTTGTGGGCTCATTGGGGAGTTTTGCCATAATCGCCACGCTTGGCAGACGGGTTGGCGATCGCAGTTGAGTTGTTAATGTACTCGAAGGACGCTGCTGCCCATCCTCTGGCTAATCCCTTAGTCGACTTTTACGACACCCATGAGAGGAGATGGGGTGGTGGCATTCTGAGCCGGCACCACACGGCATTTTTGTAGGTAATCATTAAAAAATATATAATTGGTTTTCAAGCACTAAAATTAATTATTTTGTCACTATTATACTACGATAATATACACAAATAAAGAACACACGGCTACCGTAATAACAACTTGTTGTACACACGGCAACACATCACGCTTTACATATGTAATTTAAGCTAATCTCTTATCGTAATGAAGCCTATATATATATAATGTCTTAAATTTTATTTTTGTTCTTTAGGTTATAGATTTGATTTGTTTTTTAAAAGAAGTAGCGTAACATATAAGCGTTTTGGTCCACACTGTAAGCTTGTATTGTTTGAAATAAATAAATAAATACGATGAGAGATCAGATTATACTGGAAATGTATAGCTTAATATCTAGCCTTCCGAACAACCTGCCTCTTAAAATAAAGTTTACTGGTTCTGTAGAACGTATACATATATATATATATATATATATATATATATATATATATATATATATATTTAAACATTGCCCCACTCTAGTATTTCTCCTGTGTCGTGGGTGCGTTTACAGACACAATACACCCAGACCCGGAATAACTACCTGCAGATCATACAAATATTTGTTCCGTGCGGTAATCGAACCCACGACCCGGAGCGCAGCAGCCGACTGTATCAGCCACTGCACCAACCGTGCCGTCAAGCCTAGCCGGCCTCTTGCTATAAGAGACATACCACCAGCAATGAAAAGAAACAAGATGGATATATTGTGTATTGATGTTGTCTGCAGTGAGAGGGCCTGATAAAGTTATATCAACGTACTGGAGAGTATTCATCAAGAGGATTTTAACAAGAGGAAACAACTTGATACAATCAGATGAAGAACAAGAAAATGGAAAAATTTCGCTTGGCACAGTCTATGAAAGAGCAAAATTGGATTTCTGGGGTGGCAGGCTTGGTCACCTGCGATACAGGCTTCAGCCTAGTTCAGGCACCAGTCTCCCATAGTAAATTTATATAATACTAGAACTTTATCATTATTGAGGTGAGAAATAAATAAATAAAAAATAAAATAATTTTTTACTGTATTATTAAAGAAATAAGATATATATCCAAAAAGTCCTAAGAACAACAGAGACCTTGAACACTTGTAGTAAGTAATCTATTACTCGTACTATGATATTCATCTGGGTCACGGTCTAACTATATGTAAACATAAAGTTATACATAATATCGTTGGGAGTCTTTGGATGCTTGCGGCATGGGACTGCTCGTTGTGGAAATCTATGGGAGACGCCTTTGTTCAGCAGTGGACATCCTTTGGCTAATATTGCGATGATGATCATGTATCCAAAGGACTATTTCAGATTTCTCCGCTCGGAAAAATATGACACGGCCGTATATCCCGTTGCCACAAGAAAAAGATACGAGGAATTAAAAAGAAAACAGTAATAAACACATCACATCACATCGGCCCATGCATGTCCACTGCTGGACATAGGCCTCCCAATGACAATTGCCATAATCACCATGCTTGGCAGGCGGATTCGTGATCGCAGTAAGTTGTTATTAGCACAGGGGAGGATGACTGCTGCCCATCCTCTTGATCTCAAACCTTAGTCACATTTCACAACACCCATGACTGAAGAGGGTTGGTCTATTCTTTGCCAGGAACCACACGGAAGTTCAATCAATTAATGTCACCCAAAGGACGTCCACTGCTGAACAAAGGCCTCCCTGATCATCATTTCGGCAGTGGTTGATACAGTCGACTGCTGCGCTCCGGGTTGCGGGTTCGATTCCCGCACGGAACAGATATTTGTATGATCTGCAGGTAGTTGTTCCGGGTCTGGGTGTATTGTGTGTGAAATGTATGTCTGTAAACGCACCCACGACACAGGAGAAATACTAGTGTGGGCAACTTTAAAAAAAAAGCATGAAGTCCACTGCTGGACACAGGCCTCCCCCAAAGATCACCACAGTGTGTTGTGAGCTCATTGGGGGGGTTTTGCCATAATCGCTACGCTTGGCAGACGGGTTGGCGATCGCAGTTGAGTTGTTAATGTATTCGAAGGATGCTGCTGCCCATCCTCCTGCTAATCCCTTAGTCGACTTTTACAACACCCACGAGAGGAAAAGGGGTGATGGTATTCTGAACCGGCACCACACGGCATAAGATAATATCCACAATTGTATCTTCATTTTGGGTGGACTTGCCCACCACGCTTGGCAGGCGGGTTGGGAGATCAGTATGGCTGCTATTCCACAGACGGCACGCTGTTGCCCATCCCTCTGGTTTAGAGTCCCTCAGTCGTTTTAACGACTTTCACGGCAGGAGATGGAGTGGTTCTATGTTATCAATCCGGACAACACACGGAGTCAATCCAATAGATTCTATTTATAAAAAATATAGCTTAATTAACAGTAATTAAAAAATAGATTCCGGCTCAGATTGCCGTGTGGTGCCGGCTCAGAATACCACCACCCCATCTCCTCCCGTGGGTGTCGTAGAAGTCGACTAAGGGATTAGCCGGAGGATGGGCAGCAGCGTCCTTCGAGTATATTAACAACTCAACTGCGATCGCCAACCCGCCTGCCAAGCGTGGCGATTATGGCAACACCCCCCAATGTGCCCACAACACACCCATATCGGTCGTTGTGGTTATCTTTGGGGGAGGCCTGTATCCAGCAGTGGACTTCATTCGGCCGAAATGATGATGATGAAAAAATAGATTGGCGTTTGATAGACCTCTTAATAAAGACTGAGATTTTTATCAACGATAGAACCTGTATTTAACTTTAACATATGCTACGGTTATTTTGGAAATTTTTAATACCGATCCAGCTGTCCCCAAACCAATAGCTTGTTATACCTAGCAACGCCCTTAGCCGAGGTCCGTGTCCCGCAGGGCCGCCCTTAGCGAAAATTGCTTAGTTTTTAATATTAAATTCAAGCCTGGCTGGAGGCCTCTTTTGGTTTCGCCAGCAAATGACAGGTTAAGCAACTACATTTCCCTGAAATGTATGCGAGATGCCCAACAAAAAAAAAAGGTTATTTTTTTACATTTTGAATTGAAACTATCGTTGACTGGTAAAAACCTAACCGAGTACCTAACTATTACACACTTTACTGTCATCGAAATATATGTCATCCGGATAGAAAAATAAAATACCACCACTTCGTCTCTCGTGGATAACGTAAAAGTTAACTAAGGACCTCTAGAGGGATGGGCAGGAGCGTCCCTTCTGTGGAACTGTAGCCATACTGCACTCACCAACCCCTCTGCGTAATGTGGCGAGTACTGACAAATTCCACCACAAAATGATACCATTGTGGAAGTTTATGATGTTTATGTGTCGATTACCATTTAAAGATATTTTTTTTTTTCATCATTTCGGCCGAATGAAATCCACTGCTGGACACAGGCCTCCCCCAAAGATCACCACAACGACCGATATGGTGTGTTGTGTGCTCATCGGGGGGTCTTTCCATAATCGCCACGCTTGGAAGACGGGTTGGCGATCGCAGTTGAGTTGTTAATGTACTCGAAGGACGCTGCTGCCCATCCTCCGGTTAATCCCTTAGTCGACTTTTACGACACCCACGGGGTGAAATGGGGTGGTGGCATTCTGAGCCGGCACCACACGGCAAAATAATAAAAATAATAAAACTGATAAATACTAGGTACTTAGAGTAATATATTTTACCATGACTCTTGACTAAAGTTGTATGAAATGTAAGTAAAACCAATGTAAAGAATACGTGATAGGCTTATTAAAATAATACTATATCATCACAGCCTGACATAACTTACCCGGGAATTGAACCTAGTTACGACACGGTCTACTGATAATTATGTAAGAGATAAGTATCAAAGACTACGCACTAATGTTTAGATAAATATTTATACCTAAAATCCAATTTAGAATATGTTATTAGATAATATATAACATTTAGTATTAGGTTATTTATATTTTTGTATATCCTTATAATAAATGTCGACGATCAAAAACCAAAACGATTGTATACTGGCACTCTAAAAGCGTACATATACATTTTTTTTTTGGATGTTACCTTTCATTATATGATCTACATTTTAAAATCTACACTCGACAAAATCATTGAAGACTTTGTTTTATAACAAGACATTTTCATTTCGATTTCGCCCACTTTGTTAACTTAATCAACCATTAACTGGACCAATGAGAAGGATATGAACTAATATCATTAATTGTTGAACACCGACTTATTTTACGATCTAAACTATTAGGCATCGCATACTAAAATTACGGACGACGTCGTAATCTATGTACAGGATGCCAACAAGTATTAAATATCAACAGGAAACACTAATATTTACTTCAAGACACGCCATTGCAAAATACACCTTTTAATCTAAATACGCAGATAACTAAAATTCTTATTTTACACACGAACTAATAATTTTTAGTAATCGAACGATATTAATATTTATGAGAAAAAAATAGAGTAATCAGAGCGAAGAATTAATTGAATTATTTTTTCCAATTCCGAACGCGCGGCGCGTCTGACTTCTGTCCGACGGCCAGCCGAATACGAAGGACTTGGTACACAAAAAGCCTATTCCCGCTAGGGGGGCAATGGCGAAAGTATCGCCAAATAACCACCTATAAAAACACACAGCACATTGAACACAGTATCCAGTTCGATTCCCGACACCAACCACCGTTGAAGAGGCATTATGAAAACAACGGTGAGTGCGTGAGTGCAGTGTAGTGCAAGTGATGGCTTCAAAAAAGTGAACAAGTGTGTCCCGTTGTGTTCAGTGAAAATAGTGATATGTGAGGCCTGTTATACCATTGTTTGATACGGTCTAAATAAAATTAGCGACTTTTTTTAGTTTTTGAACCAATGTTTTAACTCTGTACTAGACTGTTTTAATTTTTGTTTGAACAATGGTGAAACAGGTTCTATATCCAAATGCGAAAAGCGGGATGTAGCACACTTTTTTGAAGTCAACATTTTGCAAATACCTACCCGAGTTTTAATAGACGGGTTATTAGATTTGATATAAACTTTAATCTTTACGAATACCACGATATATTTAGGAAAACAATCATCATTTACCATACACAGCTCATCGAAAAAATTGATGCGTATTTCAGATAATAATAATACAACAAAACCGGAAAATAGCAATCTCTAAATACGGTATTTAGCTGTCTAATTTAAAAGCGATTTCCATTTAAACTACATCACTCTTACGTTAATGAAATATAAATCTCATCATCTAACATAACATTGATACTTTCTGAGTCATGAAATATATACAACTTTAAGTTGCTATAATTAAGCCAGGTAAATTATTACCTGCTTTTACTCATAGGGCAGTCTTCTCGCATATTGCGTCACAATAGAGAATTCACTCTCGATCAAGACTAACAGGTTTCAGTCCAGTCCAACAAGGAAGAGAGTCCAGGAAGGCGTAATTCAATGCAATACCAGCAAATGCGTGAATTGCATAAAGACACCCGAGTAA
Source organism: Diloba caeruleocephala (assembly GCA_947459985.1). Taxonomy (NCBI): domain Eukaryota; kingdom Metazoa; phylum Arthropoda; class Insecta; order Lepidoptera; family Noctuidae; genus Diloba; species Diloba caeruleocephala. Next base: position 26,452,407 of record OX381612.1, on the reverse strand, counting down.
ATAAAGGACAAAAAACAAAACTCGTTATGACAAAAACCACAATAAAAAAAAGTTTGCTAGAATATTGTCATATGTAAAGATAAAACAAATACTGAAATGCATCAAGTTTTTTAAAAATTAAAAAGCAGGGTAAGGCACATACATATTAAAAAGTAATGCCGTTAGAAATGAAGAGGGATTCATCTTTGATTAATATTGGCATTAGTGTTAGATTGTAACACTAGATAAAATAAAGTAAATTGTAGAATTTAATTGCTAATGAATTTGCAATGATAACAAAACAAGATATGTTTCATGATAGATATTAATATTAACGTAGCGGTCAATTAGTCGCGGCCGCATCGCATGACACAACTATCGGGTAAACGAGAAAACGAGTCGAAAATATGATGAGTTATCTCAACAATTAGTACGATCAGGATTCATTCATCATCATCATCATTTCGGCCGAATGAAGTCCACTGCTGGACACAGGCCTCACCCAAAGATCACCACAACCACCGATATGGATGTGTTGTGGGCTCATTGGGGGGTTTTGCCATAATAGGAGAAGATAGGGTGGTGGTATTCTGAGCCGGCACCACACGGCATAGTGGATAGTTACCGTAATTTGATGTTAATGTAATAATTATATCTTGCTAACCAACAGAGCTTAATATCAAGATCCTCAGTAAATTGCTTTCCGCTCACAACAAAACTAAACTAGTGAACATCGGAAACGTATCAATTAACGTTTCGCTAAAGTTGCAGTTAGGTAAGTATCTGCGACCCATTTCCTAAGTTGCGTAAACACCATAAGAAGTAATACTATCCCACGAGGCACAAGCCGAGGTTCGAGGTACGAGGCAGCCCGATCTCCGTTCGACCTCGTTCTCTTTTCTTACTGATTAGCATCTTTTCGGGCAAACAATGCAATTGAAATGTCAGGTCCAATTTTCAACTATGGTTTTAGTATTGAGCCGCGAATTCACGTTCATATTGATAGATTTTGAGAAATCTGTAAATAAATATTTAGATGATAATAATTGTTATTATCATATATATTTGACTGCAATTTTCTTTCTAATAAAACGTTATTCATTCAAAATGAAGAAATGCAATTTATTGCACATCTGTCGAATCTGTGTCGTATTACTCAAATGGCAATCTAAATACAAAAAGAAATCTAAGTAATTAAAATGTGCTGTTTATATACAATGTGATTTCACTGCTACCACGTGCCAAAGGGGTCAATATTACAACTTTGAAAGTGCATTGTGATGTCACATGATGTCAGTTAGATGCGTTTGAAACTGCAGATGGACATTTCACAGCATTTGTGATACTTTTTTCGAGTTTGTGCGCTGTAGTAAGATTTTATCAGCCAGTTACAATGACGCGATCGTGAGAGCTATGATGTAGATTATGTCGTCGCAGTGATATGTTCTTGCGAACTGCTTGGGTTTTGTAATATTAGATGTGTAAGTAAACATATCTGGCAGTAAAGATATTCATTTCGCGAAATATACGAACATTGTATTAAATGTCTCGGATATGCTTTGTTCAAATATAATAAATAGCCGTTACAAAACGTTAAAGATTTATTCCCGTATGCAATATGTTTTAATCTTTCATATGTTTTAAAGTCGTATTTTTTTCTTGCCGGCTCTCGTCTATAGGATCAACGCGGAATTCAACGGAAACTATTTAAATTTGAATAATGGATTGAATAAATGTTTTTTAAATAAAATAATACAAATCTTTCCATGAAGTAAATTTTAATTACAATTACGAACGACGCAAACATTAATTAATGTCTCCGGAAAATTCGCACAAATTGCACCAATGTTTTAAACAAAATGTATAACAATGCAAGGCCAGGTTAAGCCCTTAAAACACTGTCGCAAAATTGCGTAAGAAAATCAAAATTGCTGGGAAATTCTTAAACAAAGAATTCTCGATTGAGGCTACATTGCGCCAGAGTAGCTTTACTTAGGTATTTGTGACAGACGATTATAGAGCGGTTATAGAGCCGTTTGTATGTAGTGTGATATTATTTAAATTACTATTGCATAGGATAAGAGCAATATTTCTTAACTTCTCGGTAGGTTGGTATATTTTTGTTGGATGTAATATTGGAATTAGAATATTAAAACGGAAGCTTTTGGTTAAAGTAGTCCCCAATTAAGGACTACTGATAAATATGGATGATAAAGCCTACATTCCGAATATGACGCTACAGTTATTAATAAAATTACCTTGTTTATTTACAAATCGTAGAGATCAGGAAAAAGTCGTTTGCCTAAAATATACAGATAACCTACCTAATTAGCACACAAATTGACTTCAAATCGTTATTTCTCATTAGATTTTCATTTGGAAAGAAAAACTTGTGCACCACTATGCTATTTTTAATACTAGCCGGTGACTTTGCTGATTTTTAAGAACGATAACTAAGGCCACTGTGTTGCTCTCTAGCTTTCAACAGAATAAATCAACGGGACATTACACCGGGTGATGTTTCGTCAATCATAATTATTATCCGGGTATTTGCAAATTGTTCGAGTGACAGCCATACTCTATTTACACACGTTATACTATGAATCAGTTGTGACCTTAATTGTATAATGTAGTATTAGTAAGCTTGGATTATTTTAATGTTCACATTTGCGAAAGTTGGTAACTTATATAATGAGTAACACAAGAGTAAATAGGATTAAATTTGCCAATGAATCATGTGCGTTAAGGATCTGGCAATTTATTTTACACAGATATTTTAATTGCCGAGATTATATTGTACTTATTTTGATTTATATCAAGTGCTTACAACGCTCTTAGAGTAAGTTAATCCAAGAGCCATTTAGTTGTTGTTATGAATTAAATATAAATACATTTTCTAATGTTAGTTATTAATGATAGTGATTTCCATGTCACCCGGTTGCAAATTTACAAGAACGGTTACACAACCTTGATAAACTATTTGCATCGTTGTAGTGAATATTTACCGATCGACAACGATACGTTAACTAACGTTATATAACTATGTATTGACACGTTTCGCTTAGATGCTTCCAGTGCGATTACACGATTATGAATTAATGAGGTCTTTTTTGGCGAAATATTAATAGTGTTAAGTCATCGACTTGATTTATTAAGGTTTTTACGCGGCTATTATTACGTATAATTTATGCATATGAACTAGATTTACAATCCGTATAAGGATTACTAGCGCTTAGCAGTTTAGAGCAACTGACATTTGAATTGTGGTTTTCTAGATTCTTATATTTTATTTCATTCAATTATGATTCTAAATTACATAGCTTTATTGACATTGAAATATCAAGTTCAAATGTCAACATAACTTGATTGGTACCAGGTAAAAGTGAATTAGAGTTTTATTTATAAATCTATGGAAATTATCGAAACTTAGCCTGTTATTTTAATGACTACTAACGCATAAATATCATTTCAATAAATAATTTTATTACGTCACTCATATTAATATATATGTAATTAAAAACCTTATTAATTTTTAAACGAGTCAATATGGGCGTGCCAGAGTCAATTAATTTAATGTATGTTTCCACCGCATCGGTTGCATTCACTTCTTTCGACATTGATATTTTTAACTCGCTAGGAAATCCGTCGTCGAAGTATTAATTTCCTGAGTTTTTCAACGAATTCTTCTGCACACTCGAGTGGGCTTAGCTCAGTTAATTGCCTATTTACACAATGATATAGTGGCACAAATTACAGCATACATTACAGAACTACTATTAAATTATAAAATTAAGATTTTGCAACTACTAGAACGGTGGTCTACATCCAAAATGTATGTTAGGTTATGCTATGAAAAACTTTTCAAAGTCTTATCATTTTTCTTTGTTTCTAGTTCTGCTTAGTTTTCCTGCTGGTAGCGGCCGCAGCTGCCAGTGAGAAGAAGACGACAGAAAACAAAGCGGAGCCATTGGAAAAGAAGTTGGACAAACGAGGTCTCTTGAACCTCGGCTATGGCTACGGCATGCATAACCTAGACATCGGCTACATCGGAAGCGGACACAGTCTTGGCGGAGTCTACAACTTCGTCGATGACCATGCTTACGACGGCTATGGAATTAATCTCGGCCAGCACTCCGACGTCACGAAAACGATTACTATCGTGAAAGGCGTCCCCTACGCTGTGCCCGTCGAGAAACACATCCCCTACCCCGTCGAGAGACACGTGCCCTACCCCGTCAAAGTGCCCGTGCTCCAGCCCTATGAGGTCGTCAAACACGTGCCTGTTCACGTGAAAGAGTACGTCAAAGTTCCAGTCCATGTGCCCGCGCCTTACCCGGTTGAGAAGAAGGTACCTTATCCCGTCCACGTTCCCGTCGACAGGCCCTATCCCGTCAAGGTTCTCGTCCCTCAGCCCTACGCCGTTGAAAAGCATGTCCCCTACCCCGTCAAGGTTCACGTGCCCCAGCCCTACCCCGTGGAGAAACACGTGCCATACCCGGTCGAAGTTAAGGTCCCCTACCCTCAGCCGTACCCGGTAATCAAGCACGTTGGTGTCCCCGTTAAGGTGCCCGTTGACAGACCCTACCCCGTACACGTACCTGCTCCCTACCCCGTCGAGAAGCCCGTCCCGGTCGCTTACCCCGTTGAGAAGCCCGTGCCCTACCCCGTTCAAGTGCCTGTCGACAGGCCTTACCCCGTCCATGTTGAGAAGCCTTACCCAGTGCCCGTGAAGGTGCCCTACCCAGAGCCTTACCCTGTCTATAAGCACGTCCCATACCCAGTAGAAAAGCCCGTGCCCTACCCCGTCAAAGTGCCCGTTGACAGGCCGTACCCCGTCCATGTTGAGAAGCCTTACCCTGTCGAAGTAGAGAAGCCCTACCCAGTCCCCGTCAAGGTCCCAGTCCTCGTTAGAGAGCACGACCATGACCACTCTAGCCACTTGAGCTATGGAGGCTCCTACTACAGCCATTAGAATAATAATACTAGCTTTAATATAAAGTTTTCATCCCCAAAGCGATCATTGAAAAATAATTTATAAATCTCGCCTAGTAATGGCCGGGACACCAGCAAAAAGAAAACACATCTATTTTTATATATTTATATGTAATTTCATGTATGTATGAGCGTACGTGTACGTAGTGATATAAAGGTTACCATTTTAGGTTAAGATGAATGTAAAAAAGTATGAAAAAATTAAACAATTAATTATGTTACTTCAAATTGTTTTTATCACCCAAAAACTGACCCTCCTACGAGTATTCGCGACTGATTACAGACGGGGTTGGCAACTATGTACAGGCTGTTTTTTTTATTCTACAGAAGTGTCGGTGAGTTCAATTTTCTCCGCCAGTTTGGTTGTCGTTAGAATCAGTCTTCATCGAACTCAACTGGACGGCCAGAACGAGGTGCAACTTTGACCACATTTCTATTTTTGAACTTGCTATACCAATCACAAACGGTTTTTTCAGTTATTCATTTCAGCACCCTCTCCATACACAGCACATATGTCGCGAGCAGGTACCTGCTCAGCAGGCAACCTTATTACTTTAAAAAAAATACGGGTTGCACTCCGGGAGTGCCGACAGAAGTGAAAACTTATTCGCGTTCGCGGTCTGCTATACACCATAGCTGCGTCTCGTAACGGTGTTGCGAGTCCGAGATGTGTAAAAATATGCGTACCGCGCTAAAAGAAGTTTTCACTTCAATAATAACATCAGCTTGTAACTGTCCCACTGCTGGGCAAAGACATTGAAATCGTAACATTGGTTTATGCCAAGTATTGAACCCGTAAATAAGTGATTAAAAAGAAATTCCATACACGCCCGGCTATCACGAGCAAGCTACAAATATACCCACATTATAATATTGCTTTTATATCTCAACAGTTTGAAAGTCACAAATATTTTTAGCAATAAAGTAGATAAGGCAAAGACAGAAAATCAAATTAATAAAAATTAAAACTGGTACAATAAAAATTACTTCAAGTTTCCGTTATTTTTTACTTTTAAGGACAACAGCCATTTTATGTAGTTTCCTTTTATAAATATAGATAAACACTTGTGTTTATAAGTTCGGCCTCCAAAGAACGTAGGCCTTTTAAATTTTGTTGTGGCAATAATCGATCGATTGAGGAAATGAATAAATGCAGTGTGAGGTGTAACTAAACATTCATAAAGGCTGACCTTCGTTTACCAGCTACTTACTTGTATAATATTATTTTATTTTACTTGCGATCTTAGCCAGCATTCCCTGATCGGTAAACGATTAAGGATTGCTCAGCGCGGTTAGTCTATAGATGGGTGAACGCATAGTCGTTTTCGTGTGGTGTCCGGATTAAGAATACAGCACTACTCCATGATACATGCCGTGTGGTGCCGGCTCAGAATGCCACCAACCCATCTCCTCCCATGGGTGTCGTAAAAGTCGACTAAGGGATTAGCCGGAGAATGGGCAGCAGCGCCCTTCGAGTACATTAACAACTCAACTACGATCGCCAACCCGCCTGCCAAGCGTGGCGATTATGGCAAAACCCCCCAATGAGCCCACAACACATCCATATCGGTGGTTGTGGTGATCTTTGGGGGAGGCCTGTGTCCAGCAGTGGACTTCATTCGGCCGAAATGATGACTACTCCATCTCCTCCCGTTAGATGTCGTAAAAGCCGACTAAGGGACTCTAAACCTGACGGACGGGCAGGAGCGTCTCTTCTGTGGAACAGTACATATACTGCACTCACCAACCCGCCTGCCAAAGCCCTGCTGAGTATTTGCAAATACCCCCCAAAATGACGACACAATTGTGGAAATCTTTGGGGGAGGCCTTTGTTCAGCAGTGGACGTATAAATGGCTGATATGATGATGATATTAGTATTTGAGCTGAGCGTCTCCATGTTTCGGAGGGCATATAAAATTGTTGATCCTAGTTATTGTCATTATACAGCAGCTGTTAATCTAAATTGTAAGGTTGGACATTGGCCAAACCACAGAAAGAAATTTGCGACTGCTACGCACCATTATCCTAGACCTAGAGCAATCTCGAAAGATATAGACTTATGAAAGTATACGAAAAATTTAACTTACGGGACATTTTTAGGGTTCCGAATGTCCGAAGGAAAAAACGGCGGAACCCTTATAGGATCACTAGTGTGTCTGTCTGTCTGTCTGTCTGTCCATATGTCACAGCCAATTTTCTCCGAATCTACTGGACCGATTAAGTTGTGTACACATATTCTGCAACCCAAACACGTACGTGTAACGAAAATAAATGAATTTTGAATATTAGGGTCACTTTTGGGCAACATGGGCATTGGAGGGGCTTGTTGTGGTGGTCATAAATGTATTTATTTTATAATTATGTATAGTTTTAAAGTTATTAAGAAAGTAGACAATAAAGTACCATTCCCTCCTACTGAGCCTAAATCTTAATCAAATATAAATAATGGCTCTTTAACTATGGATTACAGGAAAGCCTTTAAGAAATGGTCTTATTTCTTCTATTATGTCTTCAATATTGTGCGTACAAACTTACGTTTGCGGTTGGAATGTAAGGGGAAACATGTTTTCAACTTCGATGTTAAGTTTGTTCTTGGGATAAATTATTGGTACAAGACCGAATTCAACAATATATTCAGCAATTTCGGAACCCTATACACGCGAGTTCAACTCACACTTGTCCGGTTTTTATTATATTCATGAATGTCATATCCGGTTTTATTGTATTCAGTCTTACTTTAAAAGAGAATGCTCGTTTCGGGATTGGATTTGTATTTAATTATGTCGTTTTGGAGCATTTAACCTTTTTCATATGTCACTTCGAAAATAAATACAGGCTTTAAAGCTCAAACTTTTACCAAGTCGACAGTCACCGTGGTCGCTCGTTACGTGAGAATCGCTTTACGTAAGATGGCTAAGGTTAACAAAAGTGGAGTAACCCGACCATATATTTTATTTACTGACCTTGTTATTACTTAAAATAATTGACACACTTATTATTATTGTACCGTGGAATTTAATTCGGCCAAGTGCATGTCAGTTTCTACATTGCGTTGACGTAATTGGACGTATACAGCATCAAATTTGTATTGTTTTACAATCGTAATTCATCATTTCGGCCGAATAAAGTCCACTGCCGGCCACAGGCCTCCCCCAAAGATCACTACAACGGCTGATATGGGTGTGTTGTGTGTTCATTGGGGAGTTTTACCATAATCGCTACGCTTGGCAGACGGGTTGGCGATCGCAGTTGGGTTGTTAATATACTCGCAGGACGCTGCTGCTCATCCTCCAGCTAATCCCGTAGTCGCCTTTTACGACACCCACAGGATGAGAAGGGGTGGTGTTATTATTAAATATACATATCCAAAAACGGTACCGAAATCAAATTGAAATTATAGGTTGGCCAATAAAATAATGACTTCATCTAATATTGTAAACGCGATGACTTTACTAATTGGGTTATTATTAATCACAAAGAAAAAATACTGCTACAGTAGGTTATGGTGCAAACACTACACACGAAATACTTTCAGACATAAATAAATATTAATTTTTGAGCTTCATCATATCAGCCACAGGACGTCCACTGCTGAACAAAGGCCTCCCCCTTAGATTTCCACAACGAGCGGTCACATGCCGCTCTCGTCCAATGACTCCCAGCGACCCTCACCAGCGACTCTCGTCCGTCCACCTTACCCTAAATTTATTGGGACAAAATATAATACAGCCAGTCCTTTTTAAATTATGTGTCTAATAAACGGTGCTGTTTTATATTTTAGCTGTCCAGAAAATAATTACGCAAAAATGTACCGACTGTAGTTCGAGCAGTGAATTGAAGAAACTTTTTAAGCTTATAAGCTCATCTCTCATCCGTCTCTCAGTACCCGCATATGCATTTTTCACTCATTCCCAAATCGATACAGAGAATATCTGAAGTTAAGTCAAAATATTTGTATGACAATTTTTTAAATTACATTATTGTATATTTCTCTGTAAGTCTTAAACCATAAACGAAACCTGTGGGTGCAATTCTTTAAGCTCAAACATCCAAACATCCTTGAATACAGAATCGAAATAACGGTGTAAAACCAATTTGGTATACGCTAAGACACGATTAAAGCTATTCAAGGACACGTTGCAGACGGTAAGCCATGGGGACGAGTCTTAGGAAATACCAAATTGGGTTGTCACCGTTGTTTCAATTCTGTATTCAAGGACGTATGGATGTTTCATCATTTTCGGCCGAATGAAGTCCACTGCTGGACACAGGCCTCCCCCAAAGATCACCACAACCACCGATATGGATGTGTTGTGGGCTCATTGGGGGGTTTTGCCATAATCGCCACGCTTGGCAGGCGGGTTGGCGATCGCAGTTGAGTTGTTAATGTACTCGAAGGACACTGCTGCCCATCCTCCGGCTAATCCCTTAGTCAACTTTTACGACACCCATGGGAGGAGATGGGGTGGTGGCATTCTGAGCCGGCACCACACGGCTGTGTGACCTTAGGGAATTGCACCCCAGTTTCTCAGTCGTTGGTCGTTGCACATCTAACTGCAAGTTATATGTTTAAGTGCATGTACATCTGTATTAAACTGTTAGTACACGACACAAAGCATTCTTTGTCCCATTGTTGCTGACATGCTCACACGCAGTCGTACACACGGGGCCTAAAAAACTTGCACACAATAGAATAAAAACTATTTGATAATTACATTTGAATATTTAACAGATTTTTAATTGATCATCTCGATTAGTGTCGGATGTTATTATAGATATTAATAATGGTTAATAAATTTGATTGAGATGGTAATTGGTAATGAAAAAGCATGATCATTAATTCTAGTTCCAAATAATATAAGTTAATAATGTTATGCTATTTGATTTATCTAAGATCCGATGATTTTGCATTCATCATCATCATAATATCAGCTTTCGACGACACGGTTTGTGCCTTTAAATCACATCCACGGGAGCAGATGGAGTAGTCATATCGGCCATTTATACGTCCACTGCTGAACAAAGGCCTCCCCATAGATTTCACAACTGTGTCTTCATTTTGGGAGGTATTTGCCAATACTCACCACGCTTGGCAGGCGGGTTGGTGAGCGCAGTATGGCTACCGCTTCACAGAAGGGACGCTGCTCCCCACCCCTCTGGTTTAGATTCCCTTAGTCGCCTTTTACGACATCCACGGGAGGAAATGGAGTGATGCTATATTCTTAATCCGGACACCACAGGAATGATAATAAATTCAATGCTAATGTAATTAACTGGATTATAGTCGGTTTTGTAAGAATAAGATCATGCAATAGATGTATATAATTTCTTTCAGATTGACTCACTGGTATTTTAACAAACAAGGAAATGAATATTCATTTTAAAATAACTCATCAGATTTTCTGATTGTTTTATGAAATACGAGCGGGGACCCGCGGGCGGCGCGTTTAATTTAAAAGAAAGTGGATTATTTATATATAATTTAGAGTACTTCGGCATACATACTTACATTGAGTATGTGTATATATTGGATTTCATGAGTTTGAATTGTTTGTGCGGAACACAAATTATTTTTCTAACATAAAAGTATTCTAATGTAATTCCTTATAACATCAGCTATCGGACAGTGAAAGTCGCATATAAATTGGTCCAGCCATTTTTGAGATTAGCGGAAACAGACAGACAGACAAAAAAAGACTTTTCGTTATAGGTACCGTATATACTTTCATATGCATTTAATAAAAAGCTGTTATTTTGTCATTACAAACAGACACTTAAATTTTATTTATTTGTAGATATGTATAGATATAGATGAGTTACAAAATACGCAAAATACAAAATAAGCAATGGCTTAATGAGTTGAGAGTGTAACTATAATTGCTGCCGTGCAAAAATTACAGTGTATACCTCGCATTGTCCGCCACTTTACCGAGTGTTCGCAAGTTCCTTGAGAAAAGCTTTAATTCGCAGTTTTCATTGCGAAAGAGGTCGACACAAGAACGTTATGAAAATGAAGGCGAACTGTTGTATGGACAATTACTTAAATTGGGTCAAACGACCTGTCTTAAAAACGTTGAATTGCATAAACCCCTTATGCAATTCAACGTTTTTCGATGGAGGTGGTTTTTACCACCTTTTTATTAACTCGTTTACTTGTCTGACTGCTTGTCAGTTCCGTACAAAAAGACTTGGAACTTTAGACACGGCTGAGAACTGGATGGTAATGCAATATTAACTAAAAACCAGCAAATAATTATTTAAATATTTTTTTATATACTTGCCACGTTTTTAAAGCGGACTAAAAAGTATAAATTTATATCTTAGCCCCATAAGATTTGAAACGAAAATATTCATGCATCAATGTTTTCAATGAAAATTTTGTAAGACGTAATTACTCTAACCAAGGGCGTAGCAATGTTTTTTTCAGGGAGGGATCTAATTTAACCCTGTGATGCACACCGATATTCGTTTATTTAAGTGATTAAATATTATTCTGGGGTGCCCCTTTTATGAGAATTATGGATTGTTTAAATAATTTAAAGTTTTGAACTGCCCACGTCTGAGAATTATGTCATCGTACCATTCATAGTTTACACATTCAACGCCAAGGTATTAATTTACATCTTTCTATACACGCTATGGCAGACAATGCCGGGCGGCACTATTATGTTTCGTTCAGGCATAGGTGGCATCGTCAGAGCAATGTTGACGGCATGATTGGCGTAGGTGCTAAGCAATGTGCTTCCTGAGCGATGTGTCACGGGTTCAATTCCTGCACGGAACAAATATTTGTAGGTCTGCAGATTGTTTTGCTGGCGTCAGCTTAGTCTGTTACGCTGATGACACTCTTGTGTTGGCCAGCGGGGAGTCCTTCGAGGGAACCATCCGGCTTGCCGAGCAAGCGGTGGCAATTGTCGTGGCCAAAATCCACGCTCTGGGTCTGCAGATAGCGCCTCACAAAACCGAGGCGCTATGGTTCCACAAACTGCCGCGGAGCAGAGAACCACCCAGTTCGTGGATACGCGTTGGTGACGCGCAAATCAGGGTGGGCCAGTACATGAAGTACCTGGGGCTCACCCTGGACAGTCGTTGGGGCTTCGAAGAGCACTTCGCGCGCCTCGTCCCCCGAGTCGAGAGGGTAGTGGGTGCATTATACCGGGTGCTGCCCAATCTCGGGGGACCGAGTGAGGAAGTCCGCCGTCTCTACGGGGGCGTCGTGCGGTCCGTGGCTCTCTACGGGGCGCCTGTATGGTCATCCCGGCTGTCAGGCGTCCAGCGCTGCAGAAACAAACTTCACAGTCTTCAGCGCAGAGTGGCCATACGGATCGCACGGGGATACAGGACAGTTTCCTACGAGGCGGCAACTCTCCTGGCACGCTTTCCGCCTTTCGATATCCAGGCGGAGACGGATGCGTGGGTCTACGACCAGACACGCTCCCTCCGCCAAAGTGGGGAAGGCGTGCCTTCAGGGGCGTTCGATAGACTTAGGCGGCTGGCTCGACGGCGCGCACTCGAGATGTGGCGACATCGCCTACGGTCGCAGTTCATGACCAAGCGCGTCGTCGAGGCCATCCTGCCGCTCTTCGGAGCCTGGCTCAGAAGGAGCGAGCGCGTCACCTACCGTCTGACGCAGGTATTCACCGGTCACGGTTGTTTCGGTGCATACCTGCACAGAATAGGACGCGAGATTACGGCACAGTGCCACCATTGTGATAGCGACCAGGACACCGCACAGCACACGCTCGAGGCGTGCCCTGCGTGGGCCGCCGAGCGGCGGATCCTGGTCGATCGGATCGGGCAAGATCTCTCTCTGACGGCAGTAGTGTCGGCTATGTTCGCAGAGCACGAAAATTGGAGTGCAGTGGTCTCCTTCTGCGAGAGCGTCATGCTGCAGAAGGAGACTGCAGAGCGGGATCGGGAGAGGGCCGATCCCGCACGGAGAAGGACGAGACGGCGCCGGGGCAACAACCGTCCCGGCTCCCAAGTCCAACACGCCTGAGCCCCCTGCCGTCAATTCATGGTGGGGGGCCTCGGGGGTCGCGGGTGCGCAGATTGGGGAGTCTGCGTGCTCACACGGAGTGACCCCCGGGAAGACGGTGGCGCGCACGTGGTCACGTGCCGCCGTGTGCGCAGCACAGCGCAAAGCGAGGCTTGGGGGGATCCTTTACAATCCTCCCCGAGAAGTGCCTGGGGGGCGACCTTTTTACAGTCGCCTTCCCTCCGCCAGAGGGGGTGACCGCTTTACATTCACCCCTTCCAAGATGTGCCTAAAGGCGTGGCACCAATGGGCGGCTCTAGTGTGATCTTACGAGGACCTGGAGCCCCCCTTCGGTGCTGAAGATGACCGCTCCAGTGGTTTTAGCCGGTAGGAGTCCGGCACACCCCTTCGCCCTTCCCCGGGGTGAAGGAAGTTCCATGTAGAATTTCCACTGGACATTTGTCTGAAAACCCATAATATATAGGTACGTAATACTAGAGATATCACTACAAAAACATTTCAGCATTTATCCCTACTTCAATATTTCAGTGGTGCCATTTTCAATCATCGTCACCGAAATTGCATTATTATTTTTAATTACATTACACTCAAAAAAATCTTATACCGTTCACATAACTGTGCTCAATCAGAGGGCCAATTCTCGTAATTAATTGACACTATGACTGAAACTTGACCGAACTGAGATTAAATTATGAATTGACCGAAAAAATGGTATTCTGCTACTCAAGTGTTAAGTTCAGTAGGATTTCAGTATAATCTCGATCTAATCTCATTTCGATCTCAATTTTGACGTTAATTTAATGAAAATTTTGTACTTGTGATAGTTCGAAATTTTAGCAGAGTACCTACTGTTTTGACTTCGATCAACTTTCGATCCATTTTCGATCTCATCGCAGTGTAAGTTCACGTTTGACGTTGTTTGTTAGTTTAGGAGAATACCATTTGTGACACTTTTGATACTGAAACTAGATCGGAACTATATTTTGAACATTTTTAAATTACGAGAATTGGCCTTCTGTTGAGAAGCTAGGTAATTACTTTTCTATACACAGCGCCATCTATAACGGCTGTGTGTAAACGATAAATTGATAATACATTCTCGACAACCTAAGGTTTAGAAAGTATGGGTGACTGATTGCTTTACAAGTTAGTAGTACATTATGTGGCCGAGAGACAGCGCTGCAGTCGCCTCTAGTAAATTAAAGGACAGGTAGTCACACTGCCTTTCTTTTCATTTATTTATCTCAGCACAACTTTCATTAGAAGATAATTCCAAGACGTTAGTGTGGTCCTAATTGAAAATTTCGTCAAAAATTTGTAACATATGCCAAAATGCCCTTAAAAGTCAGTTCTTCCATTCTGTAAAAACAATTCAGCAATAAACGAAAAAACCGTACAACGTTGCCGACATTTATTGTAGAATATTTTAAAATTTGTGAAATATTTTTTGAATAATTAAAGACAACACCGAACGAAGTTGTAGTTATAGGTCCATGATATTGGCGAAACTGTGGAAGATACTCCACAGACGCCATAATCTAAGAGTTTGAGTTCTACAATATCGGCAATGGAAACGCAAGTAATTTTTTAAACCAAAAAAAAGTATAATAATAAGAACCCCCGAGCACCAGGACACCTTTATAACTTGGAATGGTCGTTTGAGTTCTTTCTGCATAATTCTGCATGCACGTGTCGTATCCGGCCATTATTAGAGATAAAACCAACCCACCTGCCAATCGTGGCGATTATGGAAAAGCCCCCAAGAAACACACCGATATCGGTCGTTGTGGTGATCTTTGAGGGAGGCCTGTGCCCAGCAGTGGACTTTATTCAGCCGAAATGAGATCGTCAACACCCACATACAGCCTTATAGAGTAATTAAAACTTTTCGCTTCGCCGTTACATTACATACTACCGTGAAAGGTATTACAACAAAATAAAAACAAGATATATGTAGGTACGTATATATTTTTTACTAGTAGTATGGTTGTGCAAACCAACAATGTGTGAGTGCAATAATTTATTAATGTGTGTGCTTAACACTTGATATATAATAATAACAGTGGACGGTCTGACGCAACATGTTACGCCATCTTGGAACAAAAATTGAATTAAGTTTTAGGGTTCCGTACGTCCGAATACAAAACGGTGGAACCGTTACAGGATTACTCGTATGACTGTCTGTCTGTCCGTCTGTCACAACTAATTTGCTCTGAATACTACTGGAATGATTAAGTTGTAATTTGATACACCTATGAGTTTCTAGTACCCAAACACGAACATATCAAATAGAAGGACTTATTATGAGAGTCTCCAATATATTAAAATAGTTTTAAAATTATTATTACGAAAACAGAAGAAAATTTACTATTGGCATTATAGCTGAAACTACTGATCTTCAATTTAAAAACAAAACTGAAAATAGTTATTTGCTTAGAGATTACAGGAAAATCTATAAGAAGAATTAAATGATTGCTACAAGACGGAATTTCATTATATATATTCAGCAATTCCACTCTACAATCCATACATACTTTTAGTTACCACAAACAAATTTGGGTCGGATTAAAAAAAACATGGTAGATAACATATTCATCGTACGGAACCCTCTCCACGCGAGTTCAACTCCCAGTTGCCCGGTTTTTTCAATAGTTGAGACACTCCTATTTCTTATATTTTTGTTTTGTTTTGCACTGATGTAAGTACATATTTTGTGTGGTGGACATGCGTATGTAGATTAGGTATTAAAATGTAATTTATTCGGTGAAAAGTTGTTACTGGTTTGAATAATTTACTATTTTAACATCGTGTGCCGTGTGATGCCGGCTATGAATAGCACCACCTCATCTCATCCCGTGGGTGTCGTAAAAGGTGACTACGGGATTAACCGGAGGATTGACAGCAGCGTCCTTCGGGTACATTTAAAACTCAACTGGGATTGACAACCCGCCTGCCATCATTGGCCACCACGGCAAAACCCTCCAATGAGCACACAACATTTATGTTTCAGATTACCCAGACAGGTCATCTTTGAGGAAGGCGTATGTCCAGCAGTGGACGTTTTTCGTCTTAGATGGTGATGATTTTTCTCCTCGATGTTATAAGCCATACACGGCTTAACTGGCTCGCATTCCCCGACGCGATCCTTGTTCAAGTCAGTCCGTACTGAACCAGTAGCCTTTTTTTTATTGGTGCCCAGTGGAAATTCATCATGAACTTCCTTCGCCCCGGGGAAGGACGAAGGGGTATGCCGGACTCCTACCGGCTAAAACCACTGGAGCGGTCATCGTCGGCACCTAAGGGAGGCTCCAGGTCCTCGTATGATCACACTAGAGCCACCCACTGGTGCCACGCCTATTGGCACATCTCAGAGAGGGTGACTGTAAAGCGGTCACCCCCCCAGGGGGATTGTAAAGGATCCCTCAAAGCGTACCACGGCAGCGCGTGACCACATGCGTGCTACCGTCTTCTCTTGGGTCGCTTGGTGTGGGCACGCAGATTCCCCAATCTACGCACCCGCGAACCCAGAGGTCCCCCACCTTATAGCAACGGCAGGGGTTTTCAGGCGTATCGGAATTAGGCGCCAGGGCGGTTGTTACCCCGGCGCCGTCTCCTTCTTCTTTGAGCGGGATCGGCCCTCTCCCGATCCCGCTCTGCGGTCTTCTTCTGGAGCATGGCGCTCTCACAGAAGGAGACCACTGCATTCCAGTTTTCGTGCTCTGCCAACATAGCCGACACTACTGCTGGCAGAGAGAGATCTTGCCCGATCCGATCGACCAAGATCCGCCGCTCGGGAACCATTAGCCTGATACATTAAACTTGGCTAGGCTCGTTAGCTTTCTTAAATGGTTAAGAATTTCTGAAATGATCTTTAAAAAAAACCTTTCAAAGCAGACAATATAGGTGACGTTGTAATAAAAAAATGTATGTTATGTGTTGCAGTTTTTTGGATATTCTTTGATATCAATCTTAATTTTATGTGTATATTTTGATATATTTATGAGTGTTTCAGAATATCGACGGTTAGATATTTATACAATTTGTAAGTATAATGAGTTGATTACGCAATGATATGTTATAAATTGATACTATAATTATGTTCGGAACGTTTATTTTAATAGTACTTTATTGTACATCAAAATATAAGACGCTCATATCCAGTTGCCCTCACTGATTGGTAAACGATCGGTGAGGTTAAGCAGTGCTCGGCGCGGTCAGCCTACAGATGGGTGACGGCATAGTGGAATTTGAAGTGAGCGCTTCCATACTTCGGAGGTTGTTGTCGTTAGAGGGCAGTTAAGCTAAGTCGAAGGTCTTTGAGTAGCTTAAACAACTCTGACTCAAGGTTGGCTACTTACTAAACGAAAAAGGAAAGAAAAGAAAGAATAAAATATCAATTTGCATTAATAATATAGCACCACTCAATCTCCTCCCGTGGGTGACTAAGGGACGTTAAACCAGATCGGCATCAGCGTTCCTTCCGTGGTATGGTGTTCCACAACACTAGCCATACTGCATTCACCAACCCGCCTGCCAAACGGGATGAGTATAGGCAAATTCTCCCCAAAATGACGATACAAATTGTGCTAATCTATGGTTGAGGCCTTGTTTCAGCAGTGGACGCCCTTTGGCTGATGTGTTGACTATGCTTTGAAGTTGGCACACACACATTGGCGCAGTACGAGCAAGTATTTCTAATAGTTACTGTGCGTATAATAACCAGTTTTTTTTTTTTTATACTTTGCCCCACATTAGCATTTCTCCTGTGTCGTGGGTGCGTTTACAGACATGAATTTCACACACAATACACCCAGACCCGGAACAACTACCTGCAGATCATACAAATATTTGTTCCGTGCGGGAATCGAACCCACGACCCGGAGCGCAGCAGTCGACTGTATCAGCCACTGCACCAACCGTGCTGTCATTATACGTATTACAGTAATGTCTATAAAGTCGGTGGCATTAGAATATCTCAGTAGTAGTCGTCATATCGGCCATTTATACGTCCACTATATTTACACTTAAACAATAACAATATATATTATTTATTACTATTAACATAAATTACGTATTTTAATTAAGTTTATAACTGTTAAGATTAGCATTAGTTTCAATGTTTTTATGATTAGGATACTTTATGGTTTAGGTAACACTAGACGACGTCAATACGTCACACGTATAAGGATGTCGCAGAATACCAGCGCAGTGGTTTTACATCCATGTGACGCCACTGCATTAAGCTGAGCGATATACCTATTTCTGTTTGTACGGACGGGACGCACACTTTTGGATTGTAATTGATTTTTATCTCATAAAACTTTTATTGTTTGGCTATGCGTTATGTCCGTGTCAGATAAGAAATAAATAATTTTTCTTTCTTTCTTTCTTTCTTTCTTTCTTTCACTACTGAACAAAGGCCTTCTCCATAGATTTTCACAACTGTGTCATCATTTTGGGGGGCATTTGCCAATACTCGCCACGCTTGGCAGGCGGGTTGGTGAGCGCAGTATGGCTTTAGATTCCCTTAGTCGCCTTTTACGACATCCACGGAAGCAGATGGAGTGGTTCTATATTCTTAATCCGGACACCACAAGGAACGTAGTAACTTTGTATATTTATTATAATAAAACTTTTCAACGGATTACATCGCGTTTATTACAGACTGTTTTTCCTGACGTCTCGAATACTGCAGTGTTCGTGGTCGCGGTATGACTAAGATGACAAGCGTCGTTACAGATTTAAAAAGTTATTTTTACTACCGTACTACATAATGTAATCAAAGATTATTTCGATGCATGCAGTTCACAGTGTCTTGATGTTTTTAGTGTGGTTTGAAGTTTGGGACTTTTTTTTAAATAACAGGATCCCGAAGTGTTGGTATCTGCCAACCATTTTCTCTACTATTATTACAATATTTTTTTTGATTTCGGACGAATGAAGTTCACTGCTGGACACAGGCCTCCCCAAAGATCACCACAACGAGCGATATGGGTGCGTTGTGGGCTCATGGGGGGTTTTGCCATAATCGCCACGCTTGGCGGAAGGGTTGGCGATCGCATTTGAGTTGTTGATGTACTCGAACGACGCTGCTATCCATGTTCCGGCTAATCCCTTAGTCGACTCTTACGACACCCATGGGATGAGATGGGGTGGTGATATTCTGAGCCGGCACCACACGGCAAAGCCACCAACCACGGCGGTCTATTATTATAATAAGTAATAATCGCGAAAAACTAAGACATGTATATTTATTTATACATGTAACTTTCTCTTCGCGTTACAACGTTCGATTTATTTGAGGGCTACGTAATCCTTTATTGAAATCGTCCTGTATAGAAACATCAGAAGGAATCCGGGATGGAATCTCAAATTGCTAACACACAGTGAACAAGCGTGGTGATTAATCCTCGTTTCTTTTGCCCAGCAGTGGGATAGTTTAGGCTGATATTATTGCAGCCAGCGGCACGTTTGGTGCAGTGGCTAAGCACTTGGCTTTCTGAGCTAGGCGTCGCGAATTCGATCCCCGCACGGAACAAATATTTGTATGTTAACAGGTAGTTCTTTCAGGTATGCGTGTCTGTTCGTGTGTGTTTTTGTCTGTGAACTGTGCCCACGGCACAGGAGAAATCTTAGTGTGGGACAAGCATTTAAAAAAAAAATGAAGCCTACGGTAGCCGATTGGTTGAACGCTTGCCTTCCATACAGGAGGGTCTAAGTTCGATCCCAACCTGCATGTGTGTATTTTCGGGTTCACTATCACTTGCGTTAAGGGTGAAGGAAAACATCGTGAGGAAACCTGCAGGCCTGAGGTGACTTCAAAATGTTTTCATTGGTGTGTGTAGTCTGCCAAGCCGCACTAGCCCGGCGTGGTTGACTAAGGCTTAACCTTTCTCATCGTGAGAAAAGTCCCGTGCCCAGCAGCGGGACAGTAAAGGGCTTATTATGTAACATTCCAGCAAAACAATATCAACGATTATCTACAAACCGAATAAAACTGCTACAACTATAAATTAAATACCTCATCATTTCGGCCGAATGAAATCCACTGCTGGACACAGGCCTCCCCCAAAGATCACCACAACGGCCGATATGGTGTGTTGTGTGCTCATTGGGGGGTCTTGCCATAATCGCCACGCTTGGCAGGCGGGTTGGCGATCGCAGTTGAGTTGTTAATGTACTCGAAGGACGCTGCTGCCCATCCTCCGGTTAATCCCTTAGTCGACTTTTACAACACCCACGGGATGAAATGGGGTGGTGGCATTCTGAGCCGGCACCACACGGCAATTAAATACCTATTAACTACTATATATGTATAAACACGGAGGATACTAATATTAACACAGTAAAAATATGTATCCATTAATTCTTCGGCACTTAACGACCGATTCAAAT
This sequence comes from Diloba caeruleocephala, assembly GCA_947459985.1. Classification (NCBI taxonomy): domain Eukaryota; kingdom Metazoa; phylum Arthropoda; class Insecta; order Lepidoptera; family Noctuidae; genus Diloba; species Diloba caeruleocephala. The sequence continues at coordinate 26,432,041 of OX381612.1, read as the reverse complement.
GCACACTAATGGCCTTAACACGAAACACTAATATCCAATTCATTTATTTATTTCTAGGGTTGGCAAGAGTAGAAAGATGATGGTCGCTTACCGATCGTAATTAGTTAATACTACGATTCGTACATCTAATACCGATTATTAATATGTAACTTAGAAATTTTCTCTCCATTGCCTAGTGCACTAGACGTAGACTGCTATTTATACAAAGTGTGTCAGAAAGGGGTACAAAGCTGCTGAGGAAAACTTTCACGGCCAAAGCATACGCCATACTTTTATTATCAGCGATCGCTTTTCGGATACTTGATGCTGCAATTGACTCTTAACTCTGCACATTTGATCGTTAGTGTCGGAAGCTAGACGCAGCAACTGTGTGACCCACAGGAGAGCGGCGGCGGGCTGATAACGTATAGCGCAGACAGTTTGCGACAGGCGTAAATCGCGCAGACGCTGTTGTCAAACGTCATTTTGGTACATACAAAAACAACATATATATGTACATAAATATATTTAAATATATATATATTTATATACCCACCCCACCGGTGTCGGGAACAGGGTCCAAGCCACCGGTGGTTAGGGCTCCAGAGAGAGGAACCTCCTAACAATACGTGCCGTGTCCAGGAGTACCACTTTCTGTATTAAGCCCTTGATCCAGCTGCCTAACGAGAGCCTCTTAATATCATTATTATTACTATGTCGGACTATCAGTGGACTAAAAATTGCATCCTCGCCTTCCAATTTCAGACAATTTGCTACCGGTGGTTCCCTGGCTGCGCGATAGCTGCTGTCGCTTCTGCTGTAGCTGTTTTTAAATAATCAGGGTGCAAGTCGCTCTCCCACTTGATTCAGCTGCTCACCAGTCGATGCAATCTCAATAAACTCACTCAAACGCACGATTTTGACACCACACTCAAACGCAGTAAGTCACTACAACGCGATGCAGCCGCAAAAACGCTGATGTTAACAGTATCGTGTGTAGTTGTCAACTTTTTTTTATTATTTTTTTATTGGTGCCCAGTGGAAATTCATCATGAACTTCCTTCGCCCCGGGGAAGGACGAAGGGGTATGCCGGTCTCCTACCGGCTAAAACCACTGGAGCGGTCATCTTCGGCACCTAAGGGAGGCTCCAGGTCCTCGTATGATCACACTAGAGCCACCCACTGGTGCCACGCCTATTGGCACATCTCGGAGAGGGTGACTGTAAAGCGGTCACCCCCCCAGGGGGATTGTAAAGGATCCCCCAGTGCGTCCCACGGCAGTGTAGTTGTCACCTAATAAAAATATTTTCAGGCTAGGCTCTATGAATGGTATAGAATCCATTTCAAATGTCAAGTACTTATCGGTTTTACTGATGATAAATATATAAATATTTAAATACTCGACTAGCGAAGATTAACTGACTCTGTATTATTTTATAAAAAAAGATTGATGTCATGTTTTTTTTTTTTTGCTAAAACGCATCATAGCAAACTATAGATTTACCTACTAAAAAAAATCCGTTACTTAAGTAAGACCCTATATAAACATACAATTTTACAATTAAAATAATTGTTATTTATAGTTTGTTTTCTATAATATACAAACCAAATAGTAACAGGCAGCGGCTCAAACTTAATACTACTGAAGATAGGGTTGCCTCAGCGTGTATTTTTATACCATCTTTGAACAGCTATTGATATTTAGGGAAACTATATAAACAATCATCATTATTAGCCAAATGACATCCGCTGCTGAACGAAGAGCTGAGAGGAGATGGAGTGGTGCTATATTACAGACACCACATGGAAAACTACTATCGTATTTTATACTAACTCTGAAATCATTTGAACACAGTCTTTGACTATTAAGATAACTTAGGCAATATAAACTATTTCAAGCATCCACCCGTCTACTTATAACAACACACTGCGATTACAAGCATGGTGCATATGGTGATATGTACGAGTATATGACCCGCTTACTTCACTATAAGAATAAACAATCTGCCCATACGGTTTGCAACAAACGCACCTTTTATAACTTTATAAAAATATATTGGCAACCCTATACCACTATTAATTAAAACACTGTATTATGGATTCAAATCCGTAGCACCATTTCAAATGAAAAAACGAAATAGCAGTAAACAAATTCACACCAGCTTGCATATGTTTGTTAGTAACAAATTTATGAAGCGATTTTACATACGTTTGAGTGAAAGAGCGGTGGAGAATTGTTTGATAAGTTCGGTTTGAAGAGACATGTAACACGTTAAAATGTCATAAGGGTCTCGGCCTACTCAACCGGTTCATACTATGAACGTATCAGGCACGAAAAGAACACGGCAGACATACTACGCCCACAAGAACGTATCAACAACGTATCATACAATGAAATCAAGCTACGGTGTTCGTAGCTGACGGATCGGTTGCGGGGCCTCGGGGGTCACGGGCGCGCAGATTGGGGACTCTGCGTGCTCATACCGAGTGATCCCCGGGAAGACGGTCGCGCACGTGATCACGTGCCACCGTGTGCGCAGCACAGCGTACAGCGAGACTTGGGGGGATCCTTTACAGTCCTCCCCGAGAGGTGCCTGGGGGGCGGCCTTTTTACAGCCGCCTGCCCTCCGCTAGAGGGGGTGACCGCTTTACAGTCATCTCCTCCGAGATGTGCCTAAAGGCGTGGCACCAATGGGCGGCTCCAGTGTGATCTTACGAGGACCTGGAACCCCCTTCGGTGCCGAAGATGACCGCCCAGTGGTTTTAGCCGGTAGGAGTCCGGCATACCCCTTCGCCCTTCCCCGGGGTGAAGGAAGTTCATGAAAAATTTCCACTGGGCACCAATAAAAAAAAAATAAGGTGAGGTGTTGGTTGTTGATGTAACAGTCCAGTAGGCATTATTTCATATTAATTACACAAACAAATATTTTTTGCATGTGCCAATACGGTTATGTTCATGCCGGCTCAGAATGCCACCACCCCATATCATCCCGTGGGTGTCGTAAAAGTCGACTAAAGGATTAACCGGAGGATGGGCAGCAGCGTTCTTCGAGTACATTAACAACTCAACTGCGGTCGCCAACCCGTCTGCCAAGCATGGCGATTATGGCAAGACCCCCCAATGAGCACACAACACACCCATGTCGGTCATTGTGGTGATCTTTAGGAGAGGCCTGTGTCCAGCAGTGGACTTCATTCGGCCGAAATGATGATGATGATGATACGGTGTAATGGGCAGAGTCCTTTAATTGTCTGTTTCATGTATTTTAGTGTAGACCAGTCAATCTTTTAATCTGATCAGTGATTTCTATATCTTGGTAAAGAAAAAGACACGTGTTAATGTTAGAGATGTTTTTTAACAATTACCGTTAGATTTCTCATGTGTTATGGGTACAGTTTACAAACATAAACCTAACATGGCAAACATCCAGACCCGGCCTCAATTATTGTTTTGTGTCAAATTAGAGCGCAAAAAGCTACCATCAAATTGTGGCGTTGAGTTTCTCTAAGTTCGATTTGGGCGGTTTAGAGCGGTGACGTAAATCAGAGTGTCGACTTTTCGAAGCGATCTTCGGCATGACGTGTGGCAGAGCGATTTATCGGACGCCTGAAAGACGCGGTCTCGGCAGCGCAATCCACGGCTCCAGCCGTACGCTGTCAGTATAATCATGAACATCGATGTTATAGAATCGCTTTGGATTCTGTACGACTAAATTTATTTTTAAATACTCTTACCTCACCAATATGACCTGAAACTAGTCTGCCGTGTGTTTTACTATTCGACGTCGCTGTTCAACCGTACGTCATTCCGATAACTGTGTGAGTGCTGCAGAGACGTGCGTCTATGCGACAGCCGTGGGCGACGCTGTGTGCGACTCTACAATTTACGTGCGATACTAAAATCGTGTGTCGTTCCGACCTGTATTACCATTGGAGAACCGCCTTATAATATATTATTTTCTCATTAATATGGAAAGATCTCTAACCTACGTGCTCAAATTTTTTTTAATTAGTAGAAACAAATACCATCTCGTATTAATAAATTATACTGTGATTCGATACACGCATACCGTCGCATGGATTAGTATATACGCAACGCTCAGTTGTCACGATATTTTTTCCCAAGGAAAACTATAACCTTGATCCTTGCCAAAGAACCATGCTATCCAACAGTTAAAACTCTAGTTTTGGAGAAGAACAGTAAAAGCGAGAAAATCATGAATCATTCATAAGTAGTGATCATCATCATCTTTTTAACTGGAAGACGTCAACTGCTAGAAATAGGCCTTCTTCAAAGACCTCCATAACAACCTCCTGTCTACAACATATCTGTAAAAGCAAACGGATTTGTAAAAGACGACAAATGTATAACCCTGAGTTTCTTTCGACATTTCTTCTCAGAGGTTGTTATGTAGCGAAATGCCCGTCGTTTCTGTCTAAAGTTTCAATATCTATACAAATAAATAAAATTGAAGTGTCTGTTTGTAATGTCAAAATCTATACATCTATAGAAATAAATAAAATTGAAGTGTCTGTTTGTATTGTCAAAATAACAGCTTTTTACTAAATGCATATGAAAATATATACGGTACCTATAAAAAAAATATAAATTTTTAACTTTTTTATCTGTCTGTCTGTCGTCTGATTGTTCTCGCTTATCTCCGAAACGGCTGGACTGATTTCTATGAGACTTTCACAGGATGATAGCTGAGGTTATAAGGAATAACGTAGGCTAAAGGTAGTTGTAGTAGTTGGTGAATTTGAGAAAAATAATTAGGGTGCCGCGTAAAAAAATAAAACCTATGAAATCCAATATATATACTCTATGTCAAATGTCTATGCCGAAGTACTCTAAATTATTTATAAATAATCCAATTTCTTTTAAATTAATCGGCGGGTGCAACCGCGGGTCCCAGCTAGTACTGAATAAAAACCTCTGTTAGGACTTAATTACTGAATAAATGATTGTATTATATTCTTCACCAGGCCATAGGTCTACCATGTGGCTCTAGTGTGATCATACGAGGACCTGGAGCCTCCCTTAGGTGCCGAAGATGACCGCTCCAGTGGTTTTAGCCGGTAGGAGTCCGGCATACCCCTTCGCCCTTCCCCGGGGCGAAGGAAGTTCATGAAGAATTTCCACTGGGCACCAATAAAAAAAAAAGTTCTACAATGTGAGGTCTGCCCATACTGCGTCTTCTTGTACGCGATTGCCTCTCGAAACTTTTCGGCCCTATCAATGATCCGATCTGGGAGCAATGACACATAAGACTAGCAATAATTTAATAAGTAATGATCAAATTTCAATCATTGCTTTCAAAAACACTCACGCTTAATATTATACATAACGAAATGATTATGCAGATATCTTGCAAAGCTAACCTAATTCGCATGCACACAGCAAAAAGTATGAAACGTCAACGATTGCTCAAAAGACGAGATGTTAACCGTATCATTGCTCCGCATTTGGACGTGAAATTAAAAAAGAATATGCTGTTCATAAAGTCGCCCATCAACTTGCGTAATGAGAGTTATTATTTTTAAAGCTCAAGTGTTTTGCATGGTTTTGATAAATTGTTTCCACGTTGGATGCAGTTTTGCCTTTTTTGTGAACATTCACATTATCAATTACGACTTTAATTGTAAAGGATACACCTACATAAAACATTTTCTATATCGAATATTTTAGGAACCAGGCGACGTACAATCAAACACGCGTAATATGAGACTGATTATTTTATTTGACGGCAAGAACTACCCTCACAATATAAATCTACATATACACCATTCTTCCCTCTCTGTTTCCTTAGTACTTAATTAATACATAATAATTATTGATACAAAAAGTTTAAACTCAACTAAATCTCCACACTCTTCCCTTTCTGTTTTTCTTCGCAAAAGTTAACCTAATAATTACATACACCATTACATAATTAAAGTACATAACAGAAAACACATCCATATAAAAAAAACTTTAAGTACAAGTGTTTATCATTATCTCGTTTAGTGAAACCAAAAGGTTTAGTCAAACTCAAATCCGTACCTGACTATGGGTTTCCTATGTCTTTTAACCTTAGGAGTAGTATTAAATGAGGGCTGCTTGTTCACTAACTGGGCTTTCGCGTCGAGATTGGATGTCAGTGCGACGCTAGTTCCAGCTGCAGGGGCAACATCCCTCTTGGGGGATGGTGCTCCTGTGGGAGAAATGGAACGCTCGGATCCTATAATCGCAGGCTCGGAATCGCCGTTTTCAGTCTGCTTTGACTGATCCACGAATGTCGACGATGACAAGAAATCGTAGGTATTTAGTGTCTGCGTGTCATCTTTATGCAACTGATCAATGTGTTTTGCGCCTAGATTATTCAGAAATTCCTTGAAATCCTTACTATTGAATGGCGGACCATTGTCCGAAACCAATTCATGTGGCAAGCCAAACTGTCCGAAAAGTTTATGCAGTTTAGAGGAGGTTGATTTTGCCGAAGTGTTCGGCACTCGAAACGCCTCAATCCACTTCGAATGAGCATCGATTACCACCAAATAATAAATGGTATTACCAGCTAAGGTAAGAAAATCCACATGCAGACGATACCAAGGCTCCTGCGGCCACTGGTGCAACGAGGCTGCGGGGGGTGCGGGACGCTCACGTGCACAAGCTTCGCATGCCTTACATTTGCGCTCGATATCCGAATCAATCCCTGGCCAATATACGTAATTCCGGGCTAAGTTTTTGCATTTTACAATGCCTTGATGAGTTTCATGAATTTGACTCAGAATACGTTTCCTCAAACTGTATGGTATAATAACACGATGGCCATATAATACACAGCCCTGCTCAACATTTAGGTACTGCTTAATTTTAAAAAATGATTGCAATTTTGTATCACTGCAATACTGCCAGTTAGTTTTAATAGATGTTATCAAGTCCTGTAATATGTGATCTTTTAGTGTTTCCTTCGCGATCTCTTTGTAATTAATTGGCGCAGATTTTTCAACAAAATGTATGTATGATTCAACACGACTATGCACCTCTTGCTCCGCGATAGGCATTCGTGACAAACTGTCAGCTACACAGTTATGTTTTGAACCTAAGCACTTTATCTTGTAATGGTATGCTCCAAGAATAACAGCCCACCTTTGTAGGCGACTAGCCGCCATCAAAGGTATTCCCTTGTGTTCGCTAAATATCGCCGCTAACGGCTTACAATCTGTTGTTAGGGTGAACTCGCGACCAAAAAGGTAATCATGAAATTTTGTTACGCCAAATGTTACGGCTAGACCTTCGCGACGGATCTGTGCATAATTTTTCTCAGCACTAGATAAAGTACGCGATGCATGCAGCACGGGTCTTTCCCCCCCGTCGGCGCAGCGCTGTGACAGCACGGCCCCCACGCCATAAGGCGATGCGTCACACGACAGGGTCGTCGGCAGGGCCGGGTTGAAATGTGCCAAAACTGGCGCCTGTTTCAAAGTAGCTTTTGCTTTGACGAACGCTTTATCGCAGTCCCCGGTCCACAAAAACGCCTTTTCTTTTTTTAGTAAGTTGTATACGGGGCTCAATAATTTACTTAAATTGTTTAAGAACTTTCCATAATAGTTTATTAACCCAAGGAATGCACGTAATTGCTTTGAATTGATAGGCACCGGAGTGGTTAAAATTGCATCTACTTTCGCTATTTCTGTGTGTAGTCCTTCAGCATCAATGACGTAGCCCAAATATGATATAGATTTTTGAAAGAAACTACATTTCTCAACGGCGACCCTAAGGCCACTATCTGCCAAGATTTTAAAAACAGTTAAAAGTCTTCGCCAGTGATCCAAACAATCGACTCCGCTGACCGTTAAGTCATCTAAATAACATGTTACAAATCGCATTCTAAATAATTTATCCATCATACGTTGGAACTTATTAGGAGCGCATTTAATTCCGAACGGTAATCTGTTGTAACAAAACATACCTTGCATTGTCACTATCGTGCATAACTTCCTGGACGGGGTTTCTAATAAAAATTGTAAATACGAACTACTGAGATCAGTTTTACTAAATAGTTTACCTCCTTGTAACGACGCAAAAATATCCTCAATCTTTGGTATCGGATATTTGTCATCCACCAGAGCCGGATTTAGAGTAGTCTTAAAATCACCACATAAGCGGACCTCACCATTTTTTTTAAGGACAGGTACGACCGGTGTTCCCCACTCACTCCAGTCTACTGGTGTGATGATGTTCTCGCGCTGCAGCCGCTGCAGCTCAGTTTCTACGGCGGGGCGTAGCGCGTGTGGCACGGGACGCGCGCGCCGCCACACCGGGACTGAATCCCCACGCACTTCTAGCGTAATGCGCGCCTTATTAAATGTACCAATACCGTTCTTAAAAACGTCAGGGAATCTCTTAACTAGCTCTTTGTTAATATACTGGCTCGTTGGAACTTCCCACGAGGTTATCTTTAACTCATTAATTTGTGGGAACTGCATACCGAACGCTTTCATCCAATCTCGGCCGAATAACGACGAACAACATTTGTTATTGATAACAATCAAAGATAGATTTCTAATAAGTTTACCGTTAATATCAACTGAACAGACAAACTTACCCTTTGGTTTCACCAATTCACCGTTATACATTTTAAGCGATGACTTATATGGCACCAACTCACAATCTTTAAAATATTTATTATAAGTCGATATCGGAATCACGCTAACGGCGGAACCTGTATCACCTTCCATTGAAATGGGTATGTTATTTATTTTAGTTTTTACAACCCAATGCTCATCGCTGCTAGACTCACAATCACTCAGCTGATAGACCTCGACCGCGCGGTCGAACGAACCTGTCGACTCCCCGTCGGAGTCGCCCACAATCGCATTCTCACTGATATGATGCACACGCTTTTGTTTACGATTACGACACATTTTCGCTATGTGACCTTTAACGCCGCACACGTAACACTCGCTGTCCCGAAACGAACAATGATCGGGATTATGCCACCGATCGCATCGGTGGCATCGTTGCTGCTGGTGTCGCGGCACGTCGTTGCTGCCGCGGCGCTGCACTACTCCCGCGGGCGCGCGTGAGTGGCGCGCGCCGCGCACCGCATGCACCGGCTCCGCGTCGCTGCGGAGCGCGCCGGCGGAGGCACTCGCGTCCTCCGGCTTCGAGTCTCGTACGGCTGCCTCCAGCGACAGCGCCAGTTCCGTGGTTCGACTGTACGTTAATTTGTCGTCCTCTTCAACCAGGATACGTTGACGAATGCGATCGCTCGCCAATCCAAACACAAACTGGTCGCGTAAATTTTCTTTGAGCGCATCTATATCTTTAAACTTGCACGGCTTACTGAGTTTCTTTAGTTCCACTAGGTATTCACTAATCGAATTACCGGCGGCCTGCTTGCATGCTCTAAATATCATTCTTTCGGCAATTTTGGAGCGCTTAGGCGTCAAATGCTCTTCAACGAGCGTAACAATTTCTTCGAAATCGACTTCCTCCGGCTTTTCGGGATAACATAAGTCCACAATCAGATCTAGCGGCTCTGTGCCGACGATTGCCACTAAATATCTCGAAAATGCTTCTTTCTTGATTTCATTTATCTTGAACCACGCCCGCAAACGACTGACGTAAGTCGACCATCGGTCCACGTGTAATTTAAATTCCTTTAAACTACTAAGGTCCGGCGGTGCACTCTTGTCACTCATTATTTTACCGAAATATGTAGAAATACACACAAACACGACACGAACTCGTCGCCAAATAGTCTATATCGAATATTTTAGGAACCAGGCGACGTACAATCAAACACGCGTAATATGAGACTGATTATTTTATTTGACGGCAAGAACTACCCTCACAATATAAATCTACATATACACCAGTTAAGCAATAATGTTCCGTGTGTATGTGTGGCACCATTCCATCTCCGAATAAAGGCTGACGGCACGGTCGGTGCAGTGGCTGATGCAGTCGACTGCTGTGCTCCGGGTCGTGCACAAGTCTGCTCCAAAGATCACCGTAACGACCGGTCTGGTTTGGGGTTGTGTGCTCATTGGGGGATTAGCTTTGATCGCCAAGCTTGGCAGGCGGGTTGGCGATCACAGTTTAGTTGTAGACGATCGCAACTGAGTTGTACTCCAAGGCCACTGTTGCCCCTCCTTGGGCACATCCCATAGTCGCCTTTTACGATACCCACGAGATGAGATGGGGTTGCGGTTTTATTCGCCGGCGCTAGACATATCGATTTCTGTGTTAAGCTTAAGTTTACGTTCCTATTTATGCATTTGCATACATTTATGAGAGACAAAATAGAAAAGTTGTATGTCTCGTTTATCTGATCTATGTCTATAGTTTTTCTTCTACAATAATACTAAGTTCTTGATGATATGAGAAAAAGTGTGTGTACACGCCCCTTATTTTATAAATAGCCACTTGTTACTACTATTATATAACTTGGCAACGAATACTAGTGAAAGAATTATGTAAGTTAGAATAGATAAATTGCTTAGTGTTTAGAGCAAGTTGCAAATGTCATGAATTAAATAGGTTACCCGTAGTTTACGAGTAGTAAGTAGGTATATAATTAATATATCTACATACGTTCACTTGACGTAATTATAATAATTTTTACAAGTTAGTGAGTTTATGAAAGAAAGTCTGCACTTTACTGGTAGTTGGGCGTTTATTACAAGGCTAGGTAGCTAGCACCGCTCGGGGGTCGTGGGCGCGCAGATTGCCAGATATTCTGCCGCCAAGCAGTAGAGTTTACATTATTATTAATATTTTTTATTTATTACATTATAATAAAACAATTTTAAACGGATTCTATCACGTATATTTTATATTTTTGTTTTTCCTGACGTTTCGAATACTTTGCAGCATTCGTGGTCGCAGGATGACTAAAGCGACAGGCGTCATTACAGATTTTAAATGTTTGAATTTCAATTTTCGGGTTGCCACCCGAATAAAAGCTACTACGCTCTGTTTGCCCTATGTATGACAAACCACAATCACAGTCAATCTTGTAGACCCCTGCATCTGTGCATCAGTGTTTAAACTTTAAACATTACTGCGATCCGGTTAGAAGGCTCTCAATGAAATTACTGGTCATCAGAAACTAAATAACGAATGTCTGGAGGTGACGAGCGCAGTTTGGCACCTCGCAGGACCTGTCCTGGGTAGCATTACAATTGTTATGGGCAGGCGTGACGCTTACCACCACGAGAATTACTTGCTCGTCTCTATACTAGATTGTCTAAAAAATACTACATGCATAATGTAATATATCTTTTTTGTACCTCTTTCAATGCATTTCTTCTTTCTTGTATCCCAAAGGTTGAGAGTAGAGAGTAGAGAATGCCATATGGCATTAAGTCCGCCGTTGTACCATCAAGTATAAATAAATAAATAAGAGATCTGTAAAAGTTATTTTTGAATTACGGCACGGTTGGTGCAGTGGTTGATATAGTCGACTGCCGTTCTATTCCCGCACGAAACAAATATTTGTATGATCTGCAGGTAGTTGTTCCGGGTCTGGGTGTATTGTGTGTGGAATTCGCCTCTGTAAACGCACTCACGACACAGGAGAAATGCTAGAGTGGGGCAAGGTATAAAAAAAAGTAAAATTGCATAACTTAAAATCTCAAAAATAAGGATGAGTATGCGACCTTTATAACAAGTTTTGAATTGCGATAAATTGATCAAGTCATACATATCGCGTACCTGCTGACATTATATATTTATTAGAAAGTACTCGAATCTACATAGAGCTTTAAGAGCTATAAATATCGACACAATCAGGGGTTACTTTGGTCTACTCTGTATTGAAAAAAAAATAAGTACAAAGACATTTAAATCGAAACTACTTTTAATAGGTCTTTCCTGGCGTTTCGAACACTTATCAGGGTTACTGATCACAGGATCACTAAGGCGTCAGGCATCTATGGCTCCCCCCAAAACTGAGGGATATAGTTGTTCTCCTTTCTTTCTTTTCATCTCTGATATTCTAGACATGAGACACCGAGGCCCTGCCACAGATTAAAACCCTGGATCCGCCCTTTTACCACCAGTAGAATAGACGGACCGACAGACAGACAACAAAGTGATTTTAAAAAGGTTGGGTTTTTACTCATTGAGGTACGAAACCCCAAAACGATAACAGTTGATAGTTTATCAGCTATTTTTATAGTTTGCTATTTATTATAGTTTCCACCGGATTCCACTCCCTAAGACATCTTCTATGATACCTACGGGATGAGATGGGGTGACCCTATTAGTGAGCGAGGCTACACTGTAAAATAGTATTTGAAAACATAAAATACTTACTTAAAAATGTTAAGATCGGTTGATTAAGATCTCCATCACAGATAACAATTAAACATAATATTTAATTTCACTTTTATATAAGTCTTGTACAAAATACCTGCATTAATTATCTCTGAAGTTTAATTACACAATGGAATAATATTTTTCGATCAGCGCACGTAACGCCCTCTATCCTATGTGGGGCATAATAGCTTTCATAATTATAATGATTCAGTATCAAATTATTGCAAGGCTTGCGTTTATGAGAGGTTGTGGAGTGTAAGTTATAAGCGGGTAGCGGATTCAAATTTAAAAATTGAAATGTCATTTATTTATAATATACAAAAAAATAGTACTTTTTAACCGACTTCAAAAGGAGGAGGTTCTCAATTAGATGGGTTTTTTTTTTTCTGTATGTACACCGAATTACTCTGAGATTTGTAGACTGATTTGAGCAATTCTTTTTTAATAGGAGTAGAATGCTTTCGAATTGGTCCCATATAAATTTCATTACTTACATGTGATTGAGTAGTTTTTTAACAAGCTTCAATAAACATTTAATTGACTGCAATTCTTCTGAGATTACAGAACCGATTTGCGTCGTTCTTATTTTTAGTGTTAAATACTGATACCAAATTGGAAAAAGTTCTTATATTTATTTACACAAAAAAGAAACTAATAAAACTGTGCAGCAAAATTAAATACCGACTTTAAAAGTTTTATTGAAGGTCAACATAATATAAGATAGTCACCAAAACGCCCACCCATCACCACTTCCTAGTGTTTGATCTGGGGAGGAGAAACGGCGGCACAAACCCCCCAGCAACACGTCTCTATTTGTCATGTTATTTTTTATATTGAATACATATATATAAAACTAGCTGTGTGCCGCGGTTTCACCCGCAGTTTAATTTAAAATAAATTGGATTTTAATGGATTTCATGGGTTTTAGTTTTTTTTTTGCGGATCCTTAATTCTTTTTCTTAAATAAAAGTAGCCTAAGTTACGCCTTATAACATCAGCTATCTGTCAGTGAAAGTCTCGTCAAAATCGGTCCCGCTGATTCATAGATTAGCCAGAACAAACAGACAGACAAAAAAAAAATGGTTATTTTGGTATAAGTGCCGTATATCATTTTCTCTGCATTTTGTAAAAAGATGTTATTTTGACATTACAAACAGACACTTCAATTTTATTTATTTGTATAGATTAATGAACATCAGAAGCGTTACCTGTAGTAGGTTGGTATGTTATTGCCACATAATATCAGATGGCACCCATCCTTATACATTTGAATACTAAATGATTATTAAAGAAAACTCAAGCTCTACAGATGATATTAAAAAATAATTGTAGGTCTCTCACCCGCCGACTCGTGCGCAACGTCATCTGCATATGTTGTTTAGAGGTCACGCAACAAGGACCTTAACGCGATTAAACTATTTAGCACAAATGCGACCACGAGTTTCTTCAAAGGCATCTGCATCATTCTTGCTTTTGGCCTGCACGATTATCGTAGAAGCCAAGCGACTGTCTGTCTGCGCTACGGGTCCCGGGTTCGATTTCTACTCGAAATAGCCTACAGGAAGTAGTTCTGGAGCTATCTGTTTGTGCATGTAAGATTTATGCCTATAAATTAAAAAATCAAACAAATTATATTAAAAAATCTTTGAAAATAGGCAATACAACACTGACTGACAAGTAACGGCAATATTTCCGTAAGATTATTATTCACTATCGATGATATTATGAGCGTGTACCCAAACAGAAAGAAAGACAGAAAGAAATTATTTATTTGGTCGAAAACGAGACACACATACAATTAATTACACAGTTACAAAACATAAACAAAAAGAAAGTTGGTATGTGCCTCAATAACCATATTTGTTCCAAATCTACGGGACCGTATAAGTTGAAATTTGGTCCACATATGAATTTCTCCTTGTGCATGGAATCGATTCACAATAAACAGCTTGTTGCTCATAACTTGTACCACAAAGCGCATGTTGCCGCTGGACGTACGTTTTGCTCCACATACGTAATGTGGACATCTTGGCTGCGACATTGCAAAACTCAATTTTTCTTAACGCCAATGCAAGATTAGGAAATGTCTGCACCGTGTAATATGATGTAATTGTAATTGCAAGTAATGACGAGGATTTATTAATTGGAAATACATAACTTAGATGTATACGGTGTTCTTCGAGTTAAGGCCAAGTACATGATCCTATCAGTTTAGATACTTAACAGATTGTATTACGGTGGTTGTGCGACTACAGCGCTGCAAAAATGTGTACGCCACTTTGAATACACAATAACGAATAACTTAGATGTCTCTTCAGTAGTATTCTCATTATCATCATTTCAGCCGAAAAACGTCCACCGCTGGACAGAAGCCTCCCCCAATGATTGCCACAACGACCGGTATAGGTTTGTTGTGTGCTCATTGGAGAGTTTTGCTCTGGCTGATAATTTCTAATTCTGTCACTTTTACTAATTTAATTTTCAAAGTGTGGTGTACCAGCAAACAAATATTCTATGACTCGGTAAACATATAATTTCGATCGAATATTATAATTTATGGAAAAATATCCGAGCTTCATCTAGTTATGCTAAATGCAGAAAGATTTAAAGCTATTTGTAGATCTAGCTGTCTATTTTTGAATGTTGTGAATATTAGATTTCGAAATAAAGCCTTGTCGATTGTATCTATACATTCTTTGTGCAAATAAATTGTTGCGTGGGAACTTAACAGGTATAATATTCTCAAACCCACAATTGGAACATTGTGATGTAGGCAGACTAATTTAGGATCAATTAATAAGGAGTTCTAACAAATACTAGAAGCTAGTTTACAATGCAAAATAAGGTTTTGGAATCCATTGTCAGGATAATAATAACAAAATGTACAGCCATGGAGTCTCCGGTTAGTGTCCCATTACATTAAATATTAAAATTCTCTGAAAGGCCTCAGCCTGTTCGCCTCATGGGCCCGCGTAATCTTATCAAAAGACTGCTCTCCTTTACAGGGGAGAAGGGAAGGTCTAGATTTCATTCCCAGGTTGTCAAAAGTATTATTAGAATTTCTGCACCAAAATTCAGAATTTGCGGTTCATATTGCGGTGCGGTTATATCGGTAGGACCGGCCCATAATTCGGTCATGACGTAATAAAACGCCGTGTGGTGCCGGCTCAGAATACCACCACCCCATCTCCTCCCGTGGGTGTCGTATAAGTCGACTAAGGGATTAGCCGGAGGATGAGCAGCAGCGTCCTTTGAGTAAATTAAGAACTCAACTGCAATCGCCAACCCGTCTACCAAGCGTGACGATTATGGCAAAACCCCCCCTAATGAGCCCACAATACACCCATATCGGTTATTGTGGAGATCTTTGGGGGAAGCCTGTGTCCAGTGGACTTCATTCAGCCGAAATGAAAAAATGAAATGATTGTAATAAAACGTCTGACAGATGGACATTGGAACTCCTCAACTCCGAGGAAATGTCAAGACGGATGGCATCATGGCATGAATCTAGAGAAAAATTCTGGAGTTAAATGCCCAAAGGGTGATAGCAAACGGACGGCCAATATTTTCGTTAGGGTAAATAATAAGGGCTCCTTAAACCTCACTTCAAAAACCACTGAAAAGATTATAAGAGTCGATGCAACACCGTTACACGATACCCTGTATCATATACGTTACTGGAAATGTATATAAGTCAAGAATTTTATATCACCATCGTCATCAAATTAGCAATGGACGTCCACCGCTGAACAACAGCCTCCCCCATATATTTGCACGACGACTATATGACGTTATATGCCCCTGCATCCAACGACTTCCATTTAATTTAACATTTGAATTATATAAAATACCGAATTGGATTTTTGTGGGTATCGAAAATATATACTCGTATAATACAGGCATTTTAATATGAATAAGCTATAACTGTCACGGTAGGTTAAGGTGCGACTGGGATGAACATTAGGCCACCACAATGCCGCGAACATGTACCTGTACATAGCTTATCATTATCATCAAATAAACCACAGGACGTCCACTGCTGAACAAAGGCCTATCCCTTAGATTTCATCCACAACGAGCGGATACATGTCACCCTCATCCAACTACTCCCAGCGACCTTCACCAGGTCGTCTGTCCACCTCGTTGGAGGTTGTCCCACGTTGAATTTTTCGGTGCGTGGTCAACACTCGAGAACCTTGCCCCAATGGCCATCAGTTCTACGAGCTATGAGCCCGTTGCGCCGCCCGCCCATTGCGACTTTAGTTTACTAATCATTTCAGCTATGTCAGCAACTTTAGTTCTTCTAAGGAGCTCCTCATTTCTGAGGGAACTTTCTTCATATTCGATCTCGTAGAGAAATACCAAGCATAGCTCTCTCCATAGCCCACTTGCCACAATTATATAAAAAAAAAACTTACTTTTATTACTAACATTGAAGCAAATAAATTTAATCAGCTATGTTATCGGAACCGTATTAAAAACGTCATAGGAATTTTGCTTATGTGACATAATATTATGTTTTTGTAATATATTATTGTATTACTACAATTTTTCATAAGTATATGCAGTACCTATATGATTTATTGTTATTAATAATGTATTCATAAAAATATTTTACACGTTTCGTAAACCAGCCTAGGATTTTATACAACTCCGCGGAATTATGTAAAATTCATGAAAAATATACATTTCCAAGAACACAGTTATATATTATAATAGATAAATATATACATATGTGTGCGATTTAGCCACGTGAAGTCAAAGCGAAACTAAAACTAAATTAGCCTTATCGCTTCAGATTTTAATTCTGTGTTTTAAGAGTGTCGGTATTAGTATAGGCGGTTGGTAATTGAATTTAACATGCCTTTATTATTAGCGATGGATGTTGAAATTATACTTTAAGCCATAAATATAAGCGGGCACACAAAGTTTTAGTTTAGTTTGCCGTGTGGTGCCGGCTCAGAATGCCACCACCCCATCTCCTCCCATGTGTGTCGTAAAAGTCGAATAAGGGATTAGCCGGAGGATGGGCAGCAGCGTCCTTCCAGTACATTAACAACTCAACTGCGATCGCCAACCCGCCTGCCAAGCGTGGCGATTATGGCATAACCCCCCAATGAGCCCAAAACACATCCATATCGTTGGTTGTGGTGTTCTTTGGGGGAGGCCTGTGTCCAGCAGTGGACTTCACTCGGCCGAAATGATGACACAAAGTTTGTAATTTTTTTCTTAATTGGCTTAGACCATGTGGTATTTACGATTCGCACTGTGGTTTACTTTTTTACTCCTAATGGATATTTGTTATGCATATTATTTCAGAGATAAGCCACGTATGTACTTTTTATTTCTTAATTTATGATGTTTGTGTGATCACTATCAAAGCTCTATGTGGATTGTGGGAGAAATTGCCTTGATGATGATACTTGGCAGAACAGAAAGGAAACGCTTATAACCCCCTGCCATCGCAATAAGGCCTGGGCCTCTGGGTTCTCGGGTGCGTAGATTGGGAAATCTGCGTGCCCATACCGAGCGATTCACGAGAAGATGGTGGCGCGCATGTGGCCACGTCCCGCCATGTGCGCTGCATAGCACAGCGTGCAAGGATGCTTCGGAGAATTCTTTACAATCCCCCGGGAGGGTGACCGCTTTACAGTCACGATCTCCGAGATGTGCATATAGACCAGTGGGTGGCTCTAGTGTGATTATACGAGGACCTGGAGCCCCCTCAGGTGCCGTAGATGACCACCCCGTTTTAGCCGGTAGGAGTCCAGCATGCCCCTTTGTCCTTCCCCGGGGGAAGAAGTTCATGACGAATTTCCACAGGGATAATTTAAAAAATGCAGGTAAAATGGTTTGCGCAGTATGGCTGCTGTTCCCTCTGGTTAAAGGTAAAGATAAAAGTTTTTTTTTAACATAGCCATAAAAGTATTGATGTGTAGTCCTTATTCACCAACTTACCTGTAAAGAACTGTTTGGATGTTGTAAAGAAACGGTTAAGTGAACATGACATGCCTCTAGAATATGCAGAGTTACTTGAACACTGCCTTACCAATGGCTACCTATTGTGGGACAATGAGTTTTACCTGCAAACTGACGGTGTAGCCATGGGTTCACCGGTCTCTCCTGTAGTCGCCGATATTTTCATGGAGGACTTTGAGGAGAGAGCACTGATGACAGCCCCGGCTAAACCGAAGATGTTCAAACGGTACGTAGATGACACTTTTACCATCTTGCCTCACAATAGGGTCTCTGCATTCTTAAAACACCTAAATTCAATACATAGTAAAATTCAGTTTACTATGGAATTGGAGGATAACAAATCCTTAGCCTTTCTTGACATACTTCTCGTCCATAATCCAGATCATTCTGTTAGTCACACTGTGTATAGAATGCCTACCCATACAGATAGGTACCTTAACGGTGAATCTCATCACCACCCTTGTCAGTTAGCTACTGTGGCCAAATCTTTGTTGCAGAGAGCACATGGCATCTGTGACGCCGACCATTTGGCAGGGAAACTTAACCATGTGAAGCAAGTTCTTAAAAATAACAATTTGAAAGCTCCACATCCCCGTCGCAGAAGCCGCCCGAAACCCACCACGGTTGATCGACCCCATATATTAAGGGAGTCACCGACAAAATTGGTCACATCTTGAAGCGTGCTTCTATAAAAACCTACTTCAAGCCGCATAAGAAGATCAGCCAACTTTTAAAACCGGTGAAATGTCACATACCTTTACAAGATGCAGGGGTCTACAAGATTGACTGTGATTGTGGCTTGTCATACATAGGGCAAACAAAGCGTAGCATAGCCACCCGAATAAACGAACATATAGCTGACGTCAAGCATAGACGCTCCACAAAGTCTGCAGTGTGTGAACATGCCTTAGGCAAACCCAACCACTATCTTCGTTTTGATCAACCTCAAGTCCTCGCGAAAGAGAACCGATATGTACCAAGAATGTTTCGTGAGGCTATTGAAATTAAAAAACATCCTAATTTTAATAGAGAAGATGGTTGGCAGGTACCACCTGTTTGGAATCCAGTTATTAAAATAATAAAGTCCCAAACAACATACCGCACTAAAAAACATCAAGACACTGTGAGTGATTACTGCGTGCATCGAAACTAATTTTTTGATTAAAATTGTACGGTAGATAAAATAAAATAACTTTTTAAAAATCTGTAATGACGCCTGTCACCTTAGTCATCCTGCGACCACGAATGCTGCAAAGTATTCGAAACGTCAGGAAAAACAAAATCTATAATATACGCGATCTAATCCGTTTAAAAATTGTTTTATTATAACATAAAAGTACAGTCAAACAGACCTGTTCTTATATGTATACTTTCTGTAGGACGTTAGAAATCGTTTAATTTTATCTTTCTTACAGAAAGTGCTATTGACAGGACATGCGCTCGTCTATATGGTACCGATAGCTACTGTCTCTACGAGACATGTCAGTGCTACGGCGTAGCTTAAAGATTGAAAACCTTCCATTTTAGCCTACAGTATTATGGCAAAACAAGGGGTGAAAGGTTCTATGTTTTTATAGCGGTATTTGGAAAAATAAAAGCCGATTTCGAATATTTTAATCCAAAAATGTCACTTAAAATAAATAGCTGTTCACCGCTCGATATGATAAAAATAATACATAATGAAGATTTTTATTTTTTCGACGTTTTTTTTATTTTGTGATAGTCTCTTAACAAGTATTTTTATAAAATTTTATTTATCAATATTAATATTTTTAGACGGTCGTGTCTCTTGTGCAATGCAATGACGATTATGCAAATAAATTATTACGTGGTCGGCCATGTTTCCATCATAAGGCAATCATATAAATATGTGGCGATATGTGTCGTTCAAGTTTACGCTCGTTTGCTAAATATTTAGTATACATAATCTAATAAAATGTTGTCATTATTTCGGCCGAATGAAGTCCACTGCTGGACACAGGCCTCCCCCAAAGATCACCACAACGACCGATATTGGTGTGTTGTGTGCTCATTGGGGGGTCTTGCCATAATCGCTACGCTTGGCAGACGGGTTCGCGATCGCAGTTGAGTTGTTAATGTACTCGAAGGACGCTGCTGCCCATCCTCCGGTTAATACCTCCCCCACGGGATGAAATGGGGTGGTGGCATTCTGAGCCGGCACCACACACCGTAGTTGTAAAAACAATATATTAAGTTCATTCTATTACAAATAAATACACAATTTAACAACGCACGCATACATACTATACAAAGGTAATATAATAGCACACTCATACAACATGTTGCAACAAATTACGCAACTGATCTCAATATAATTAAACAACATAATCCTAATAAAAATAAAAGAATTTAAAAGAACAATAAGGACCTTGGAATGACAATCGCTTCACGAAAAGCGTTCGGTGAGAAACGTTTGCGAAATAACACTCGAGTCGGTCAGATCTAAGCTGTTCACGCACTATAGAGAAAAAACGCTGCGGTTGGAAGGCCTCAGCGTTTCAAACGCATGTATAAACTCTTGGTATATTATATTATTTGAACTCAGTGTATATCTGTAGTATCTGTAAAACAATTTACAACAGTTATATGAGGGAATAAAGCCTCAAAAACTCGTGTAAAGTCAATCTCATAATGTTGTAAATGTTAGTTTTCTTTTTTTTTCTTGGGCATCTGGAGATATCTGATCTTAGCTGTATAATGAAGCTAACTGGCGAAGCCAAAACAAGCCTCCAGCCAGGCTTATATAAACCAGTCTACTCATAACCACGGACGCTGCAGGGTTCGAAACGACGAAGATTAGTACTTTATTTTATATATTTATCGGGCATGCGTTTATGTTCCACTATATATATGTTATGGACAAATCGAAAAAGTAGAACATAAAACATTATTATATTTTATAATTCATATATTTGTGCAATAATAATACAATATTATTATGTTCTAGGGTTATACGTTCACGGACGGATCCCTTAACATTGCCCCTCGGGGGGCCACTTTACTGTCACTCCCTCTGAGATGTGCCTCTAGGCGTGGCTGAAGAATTTCGATTGGGCATCAATAAAAAAAATAAAAAACGGACGATATTGAATGGCTTATTTTTGTCAAAATTATAGGACAGGAACTAATTATAGTTTATTGTTAATAAAGTTAATTAACATCTTAAAATAATACAATGACGTACAATCAAATGCAAAATACTACCAAAATAATGGGACTATAAATTCTTATCTTTCAAACGTATATTCAAACGAATATTAGACATGGGAACCGTGTAAATGCTCATTTTAGTAACTTATAACACCGTACAAAAGAGTACAATTCACACATATTTCAGTAATGAGGTTATTAACATTGGAAATAGTAATATAAACGCCTGAAAAATCGGACAAGTGCGAGTTGAACTCACGTAGAGAGGGTTCCGAAATTGCTGATATTGTCTATTGTTGGATTCGGTCTTGTACCAATAACTTATCCCAAGACCAAATTCAACATCGTAGTTGAAAAACATGTTATCCCATACATGCCAACCGGGAACGTAAGTTTGTACGCACAACATTGAAAGATTTACCATGTTATTTCAAGACGATAGACTACTTATAGGTTTTCCTATAATCTATAGGTAAAGAGCTATAACCTACATTTTTTTCAGAATTTTAGGCTCAGTAGTTTTGGAGATAAGGGGAGGGGGGGTCAATGAACAATTTCGTCTATTTTCTTAAATAACTTTGAAACTATATGTTTTAAAATAATAAAATAAATACATTTATACATTCAAAATTCATTTATTTACGTTACACGTACGTGTTTTGGTCGCAGAAATCCATACGTGTACCAAATTTAAACTTAATCAGTCTAGTAGATTCGGAGCACATTGGCTGTGACAGACGGACAGATAGACAGACACACGAGTGATCCTGTAAGGATTCCGGCCATTTTTTCGTTCGGAACCCTAAAAATTAAATACCGGTAACAATCATTATACAAATACCTTATATGAGGAAGTAAAGCCTAGTCAGCATACAATAAAATCTTATAACAATAGACTATTAGTGTTAAACAAATAGTTTCCGTCAAATTAATAAATCAATGACTTAATTTTTTTTAATTTTCATTTATTTTATATTTCAGACTAAAGTCCAATAATGTTAGTATACAAACATTCACCTAAAAACCTAATGTTAGTACTTACTCTAGAACCACCTAATTTTCAGCGAATACTCAAACGCCACTCAACGCTAAGTCTCAACCATTCGAGAAACCTGTTTTTGGTACAAAACCGGGAGGCTCAAACTGTTTAAGCGGGGACCCAACGCCAAATGGCGTCCGAGTATAAGCCATCAGCGGCAGAACTTAACAATTCATTCATTTAATTGACAGTCATCAAAGAATGACTGAGGTAGCAGTAGAACTTAACAACTGGTCGAGAATTTGAAAATCAATTGAAACGTACGACGTTGTTGACATATTTTTGTAGATTTTTTTCAATTTTATAAATATTTTACGAATATGTAAAGATTGATTAGTCTGAACACCGTACAAAGTTGCCTTATAATACATGACAGTGGCAAAATTGTGGAAGATACTCTACAGAAGCCATAACCTTAGAGAAGAAGAAGCATATTTTTAAGTATATTCTTCATTTTTAAGAAATATTTTATGAATATGTAAAGATTGATTAATCTGAACACTGTACATAGTTGCCTTATACTTGACATTGGTGAAATTGTGGAAGATACTCTACAGCAGCCATAATCTAAGAGAAGAAGAAGAACTAGTCATTAAATTGAGAAATCCTCATAAAGTGACAATAATAGCGGTAAAGTAGTAAATAAATGTAAATATGTAAATAGCACATACGTACTGCTAACTGTAAACTTTACCCTTGATACAGGACATTTGCAAGGGTGGACTGCGCTTTATTAAAAATAAAAAAGCTCAGTGATGTACAATTTTTGTACATTTTTCTCTGAAAATTCGTAGTGATGTACTACAGGAAACCGATTGTGGTTATATCTGTATCCAAGTGAAAACAAAGACGACTAAGGGACTTAAAGTCCCTTAGTCGTCTTTTACGCCAGAGGGATGGGCAGCATCATCCCTTCTGCGGAACAATAGCTTTAGGTACTGCGCTCACCACAATGACGATACAATTGTGGAAATCTATGGAGGAAGCGTTTGTTCAGCAGTAGACGTACTTTGGCTAACATGATGATGTCTAAATTAATAAAGGGAAATAGAGAAGGAAGATAGAGAAAATGTTGTATGTATATATATGGATTATAAAGCACCCGAAACAAAAAACAAAGTAATTGCCTGTGATGATTGTTTAAGTAGTAATCGGATCATTTAAATGTTTATGAAATTGTGCTTATAAAGTTGATAAGATATTTTGTATATGTATAATAATTATATCGTACAGAAGTACTCTATGGAATTAGAAAGAAAGAAGAAAGAAAGAAAATTTTATTTTTACACAAACAAGGACGCACATAATATAGAAACAATGTATAAAATGTAAAAGTAAAAATTACATGATCAAATTAACAATAAAAAAAAATAAAAAAAATACAAGACTAATTGGCCGTACAGGTTTGTCCTAGCTATATATCAAAGCGCAACGCGGCGGTAGAATGCAAAACATGCAAGCATGCGAGTGTACCGTGCACATTGCACTACCCAGCTAGGACAAAAAGAAAAAAGAAAAATTACAAGTTATTAAAAATAAAAAGCATTATGTTAATATGTTCACTGGTGTTTATCTATGTTACGGGAGCATGTGCGCCACGTCTGTGCAAAAAAAGGGTTGTAGCTCAGCATGAAGCTGCGATTTTGCGACAAGGCAACACCGACAGCGCTGGTTTTCAGTTACATAAATAAATACTTTTACTGAATACAGGTAGTATTCATTTACGAATAAAATAAACAATATTAAGGAAAGAATGTAGTTTATAAGGGTATATTTATTAACCCACACTAGGATTTCTCCGATGTCGTGGGTGCGTTTACAGACATGAATTCCACATAAAATACACCCAGACCCGGAACAAACCTGCAGATCATACAAATATTTGTTCCGTGCGGGAATCGAACCCACGACCCCCGGCGCAGCAGTCGACTGTATCAGCCACTGCACCAACCGTGCCGTCAAGGTTTGAGCTGAGTAGGGCGCAGTCTATCACAGAATCCTTCATCAATCTGTGTCCGGCCGTCCGACCGACAGTCCGGAAGCACGTGTATGTACATAGACGAGCCAAATACAGCATATCATTATGTATAGAGTAGTTACTATACATACGCTGTTATAAATAAAATATTGTGTGGTGCCGGCTCAGAATACCACCACCCCATCTCATCCTATGGGTGTCGTAAGAGTCGACTAAGGATGGAGGATGGGCAGCAGCGTCCTTCGAGTACATTAACAACTCAACTGCGATCGCCAACCCGTCTGGCAAGCGTGGCGATTATGGCAAAACCCCACAATGAAAGAAAGAAAGAAAATATTTATTCAGCCACAACAAGAGAGACAATATATGTATATACAAACAAAAGATAAGTGTAATTGTACAAACAATAAAATAATAAAAAGTATAACAGTTGCGTGTGTCTCGCGGTAGTGCTCAATAGGGTCTAGTTCAGCGTGTGCCAGACGGAAGCCCAGCGCTGGTTTTCGACTATACCCTGTAGTGACTCACGGATATGATACCAGCTTCTGTACCAACACTATAAAAATTATATTTAAAACCAAATAAAACAACGCCAAAGAAAGAAACAAAAATCAACAACAAAATAAAAAATAAGTTACCTGAACAAAATTAAAAATTAAAATAAATAAGTAGGTAAGTACATTAAGGCATTTATAGAGATAAGATAAAGACATACAACACACACATATCGGTTGTTGTGGTGATCTTTGGGGGAGGCCTGTGTCCAGCAGTGGACTTCATTCGGCCGAAATGATGAAATAAAATACAAATGGGATCACGTAAATGATGTCAACTGAACCAACGACATGATCAAGTAATAGGCATTGATATTCACCATTAGATGAGTTCGCGTCGCTGTTTTGAATATTGCGCGCAAACTAGCCGACAAATTAAGGCTAATCACGTTGGATGTGTCATCAATATATGTATGTGGAATAAAGTTATGTATACAGAGCGTGGGCTATTTATGAAACATTGGATCTAGGATATTAGGAGTCTTTATCGTTTAAGTAGAATCATCATCATCATCTCAGCCAAAGGACGTCCATTACTGAACAAAAACCTCCCTCATAGATTAACACAATTGTGTCATCATTTTGGGGGGTATTTGCCAATATTCACTACGCTTGGCAGGTGGGTTGGTGAGCGCAGAATGGCTACTGTTCCACAAAAGGTATGCTGCCGCCCATCTCTCTGGTTTAGAGTCCCTTAGTTGCCTTCCACGGGAGGAGATGGAGAATAATATAGCACCAATATTATTAATCCGGACACCACACAAACAATAGTAGTAAGTAGATAATATTAGCCGCATCTTTCAAAATCCAAAATAATAGTTGTCCATTCAATGCCGTTACAGGTAAAACCTAAGACCAAGTATCTGTAGATGAATAGTATTAAGTATAAACACAAAACCTATTACCACCTCTTACGAGCACCTGCGCAACGTCATATGAAAGAAAGAGATGGCTATAGAGCATTGGTTACAGCAAAATAATCGAATGGCACCACTTCGTACTAAAGTAACAATTCACTTTCTGTCAAAACTGTTAGCGTTGTGTGTTAACCAAATGGTTTCAGGTAAATTTAGCTGTAGGCGCGCAACGCTTCAAGTTGTGCGCGAACGGGTAGTGCCTTCTCTTTTTATCACACGCAATGCTCGCATTTAGATGACAGGTCTTTACAACTGGAAATTTGTTCAAAAGTACTACGTACATAGATAAAACCAACCGAAAATAAATGTCGTTACTTTTTTAATCTGCGACGAATTGAAAGAAAAACACTTTAAATAAATGCAATAAGGAAATTGCATGTATAACTACCGGTCTCTCTATTTTTAGGTAAACATACGGAAAACGGTTTTTTGTTGTGTGCTTAGATAATTAGGTACTTTACAGTATGCACCTAAAGTAAAGCGTTCTTGTTAAACCGTGGTGAGAATCAACATACCAGCCGAAGGATGTCCACTGCTGAACAAAGGCTTCCTCCATAGATTTCCACAATGTCTGGTTATATGCCATCGGCATCCAACGGCTCCCAGCTACATTTACCAGGTCGTCAGTTCATCTCATTGGAGACCATCTCACGCTCGGTATACCGGTGCGAGGTTTCCACTCGAGAACCATTTTGCGACAGCTATAAATTCTGAGACATATGTGCCCTGCAGTACCCTCAGTTTTACGAGTTAAATACCCGTTGTAATACATTAAAAGATTAAAATAGAATATCAAATGTATTGTAAGAAAGAATCCCCACAATAATCCCCTATCAACTTTTAGACGGCACGGTTGGTTCAGTGGCTGATACAGTCGACTGCTGCGCACCGAGTTGTGGGTTCGATTCCCGCATGGAACAAATATTTGTACGATCTGCAGGTAGTTGTTCCGGGTCTGGGTGCGCGTGGGGCAACGTTTTAAAAACAATATTTTTATTTGAACATAAAATGTATCATTGTAAAAAAGAAAATGCATTCCTCAATCATGTTCTACGTTTGTTTTGTTCGCTCAGCGACATAACACATAATGCGTGCATAAGCACTGGTAGCCTGGAAGTTGAACGCTTGACTTGCATACAGGAGGGAGTTCGATGCCCGTGAACGGGTGCCCTCTGTCGGGACTGGTCAGCTTTTAACTGCTATAGCAATCTTATTGTAAGGCAATTAATTATCACTGTGCATAAATGTGTGGTATTTATCCCACACATTGGCATGCATTAACCTCACATAGCTTTTTACGATTACATCTATTAAGTAATAAGACTGTCTACTAGACTAGACTAGACTTATACTTTCATATATTTTAAAAGAGTATATCCATAGAGTTTCTTGTCGGTTCTTCCAAATTCTTCTTCCAACGACTTTGAACCGAAAATTCTGACAATTTGCAAGTGCCAGCATATGGTTTACATGAATAAAAATAAAAATGAATTACTTTGGACTTGGATCCCGGCCTGCACCTCAGACTTTTTGGATTCTTGTGCGGATCAGAATTTGATTATTACTTACATTAACAGCGATAGAAAGGAATCGTGGGGAAACCTGTAACATCTAGGAGGGCTCCAAAATATTCTCCATGGTGTGTGTAGTCCGCCAACCCGCACTATACCAACGCGGTGGAAATAAATCCTGACCTTTCTCATCGTGAGAAACGGTCTGATTATGTAATAATTTCGGCCGAATCAAGTCCACTGCTGGACACAGGCCTCCCTCAAAGACCACCACAACGACCGATATCGGTGTGTTGTGTGCTCTTTGGGGTTTTGCCATAATCGCCACGCTTAGCAGACGGGTTGGCGATCGCAGTTGAGTTGTTAATGTATTCGAAGGACGCTGCTGCCCATCCTCCGTCTAATCCCTTAGTCGCCTTTTACGACACCCACGGGATGAGATGGGTTGGTGCTATTCGTAGCCGGCACCACACGGCCAATGTATTGATTGTGATATATGATTATGTAATGCATTAAACTATTGCAAAGCATTGTCCATATTGTAAAAAACACTAAATTTCTCCTTTTAGCATATTATACAGTAGGTAACTTCTAATGTTACACAGACAGTATTCTACTATCTTTCTTGTGAAAACTGTTAATCTAGCTGTAAGGTTTCGTGAGACATAAAATAAAATAAAATTGAGTTGAAGCTACAAGTTCTTTTTAGTACATTTCAACAGATCAAGGGTACTTGGTCAGTGGCCAGTTGCAAAATGTCAAGTTGCATGTAATACAATTGACGGGCATTTAAAGCCCACAATAAGGCGACTGATCCCATTACTACACAAAACAAGTGTGAGCAGTCAGATCGGGTCATGACAGTAAACATTGTGGCGGCACTTATGAAGCTTTCGCATGTCGTACGACAATTTAAAATATGTAACCTAAAATACTATATCCTTGATATCATGCTCGACTCTTACAAGAATTCGCCTACAGAGTGTATTCCAGTGCCTAAGCGGGAAACTACTAAGACGATATTAAACTCTACTACCACTACATAGAGCTACTACCACTTTTATAAAATCACCGTTTATTATACAACGTAATATAATTATAGAGAAACTTAAAGTAGCTTACCTTGAGTTGATTTAAATGAATAGCATCCTCAATAAAGATTGTGCAAGTCAGACTTCAGTGCAAATAATTGATTAATGCATATAATCTATGTGCAGCGTAAATTTATTATGAAGGCCGTATAGAATATCACTACATACCCACGCCATAGTATACAAATTGAATAATAAAAAAAAATGTTCTATTTTTAAACCGCCCTACGAACTTGACTGCTATCTTTTTGCTTCTTCCTAAAAGGAGGTATAGTCCATAGTCACTATACCAGGCCTTTAATCTGGTGACCACAAAAGTCAAACACCGACGACTCTACTGCCTGTCTCCAGCCCTGGTTTGAGATTTGGGGACCTGATATTAAAAGTGGAATTGCTTACGTGAAAAGGCGGTATGAAAATGTTTAAAGCAAAGCTTTCCAAATTCAAATAAAAAAAAACACGCTAACCATTTACAGACACCTATGAATAGTCAGAATTAAATTGTTGCACGGTTTCAAGTTGTTGGCCCTGTGGAGGAGAGCTGGAATGTAACGGCTTGGACACACTTTTATTAAAAATGTTACATCCACGACAGTTACAATAGAATTAAGTAATGTTAAATGAATATGTATAATCTTCATCAGCAGAAAAAAACAACTCAATATTTATGTAAAATTATTATAGCAATTTATTTAGCTTCTTCTTATTCGTTCTTACTGGTTGGCATCCGTGTGTTATTATGGGCTCCAGCTGAAAATCAGCGCCCGGCATTATGCTGAGTTGGATACCTATTTGATACGGACATGGTACACACCATGAAAATATATAGATTTAAGGTATACACGTTTAAATAATAACATAATTATGTCACATGTATCTGTGGTCAAATAAATATCTTTTATCTTTATCTGTATGAAGTTATCATTTATCAATGATAAATTAGCCATTAAATGTTAGAAACGACCAGCCCAAACTGACGGGACCCGTTAACGAGCACAGTCAAAGTCAAAGTCAAATATTTTTATTTCAAATAAACCAAATATTGGCACTTATGAAACGTCAGAATCTAAGTTGCACGGTTCCAAATAGTTGATCTATGGAGAAGAGCCGGCAAGAAACTCCATAGATACTCTTTTAAAATAATTGAGATTACAATGTTGATTGATACAAATTATGGTAAAACATATAACGAGCATGATGTAGGCAAATTTATATATAAAAAATAAAAAAAAACATACTAATGCAATATAACTATTATTCGCCATGGCAGTTAATGGCTGACCAGTCCCAACAGACGGCACCCGTTCACGAGCATGACGCATGCATCAGCATCGCTTAGCTCAACCATATTGTAGGGAACCGAACGATCCGATACACAACACCACCGCCAGCAAGACATTTTAGTTAGCATGACAGACCGCTACTACCAGGCAAAAGGCAAAGTATAAGTACTAAATATATAACATTAACGGCAACATGATGCTAACACTAACGGCTACTTGATGCTCGCACATTTACAATGTATGAATAATTAATTTAATTTAAATGACGCAGTAAATGCATCAGCGTCACTCAGCACAACCATACTGCAGGGAAGTAAGTGAGGAGGTACTTAAGTTTTCATGAGAACTTATTAAATGCAGTGAAAATCAACAATATAATAATTTATTTAATGTTGTGGCACGCTCATTTTCATAATCTAAATCAATTATAATCACAAAAATAACAGCCAATGAGTCGATATCATCATCATATCAGCCAAAGAACGTCCACTGCTGAGCAAAATCCTCCTCTATAGATTTCCACAAATGTGTCGTCATTTTGGGGGGAATTTGCCAGTACTCACCATGCTTAACAGGCAGGGTGGTGAGCGCATTTTTTTTTTGTTTTTGCAAACAAACAACATTACAAAATACTAAATTATTTTGGCCCCACACTAGGCAAGCCTGTCCTGTGGGTGCCAGGTACAATATAACTTTTAACTTTATAAATGATTTTCCAAACTTGTTCATGGTTCAACTCAATGTCACAGTTATGTACTTCAATCCTAAGACAGATAACATCTCAGGAACAAGATAAGGCCTACTCATACATATTATATTATCTATACTACGCATTAACTAACTTCCGTTCAAAAACAAAGGCTTTACGAAACTCACACACTAATTCAAAAATACGAAACAATAACAAAACATGCGAAGGTCATCACAAAACTTCCAAATCTGAATTATGATTTGTGTTTGTTGTGCATAGAGGATAGGTATTTCGTAAAAAAAAATCGAAAATTTCGTTTTAAGCCAATAAGCAAACGTCATTTACACAATTTTTATTTAAATTTATGGATTTTTTGTTTCGCAACTTTTGATTTAGTGATGAATTTAATTTTCTAGACATTGCAGACATGTCATTGTTAATCCTCGAGAAGGTTGTTATTGCACAAAAAATCAAGGCAAGAACGTTATTAAAAAACCACTTGGAGAAGATAAATTGTTTTTCAATTCCAAAGAGGTTTTCTTTTATATTATGAGGTATAATGTTTTATAAGCCTAACATGTTATACGTCATAAGACTACAATTTCTTATAAAGAAACAAAATCCTATTTTGAATGTTGAAAAGGGAGAAATTGAAATTGTTTTTTTTCTTATCTTTGCCCCACGCTTGTGTTTCTCCTGTGTCATGGGTGCGTTTACAGACATAAGTTCCACACACAATACACCCAGACCCGGAACAAATACCTGCAGATCATACAAATATTTGTTCCGTGCGAGACTGAACCCTTGACCCGGAGTGCAACAGTTGTCTGTATCAGCCACTGCACCAAACGTGTCGTCTATTTTCATTGTCATTAAAGAATTACACCCCCTTTATTAAACCATTTTTCTGTGTCGTGACTACAGTTTATAGACATTTCATTTCACATGCACAAAATCACAGACCCGGAACAACTACCTGAGGATCATATAAATATATGTTCCGTGCGGGATTCGAATAAAATACAGTATGGAAGCCGAAAGTTTTGGGGAGAAGTTAAACTTATAATAAAAATAGGAAAGCCTTATCTCGGAAATAAGTCAAGAGGTCAAAGTCAAAGACAAAGTTTTTTATTTCAAATAAACCAAACACTGGCACTTATGAAATGTCAGAATCTAAGTTGCACGGTTCCAAATAGTTGATCTCGTGGAGAAGAGCCGGGAGGAAACTCCATGGATACTCTTTTAAAATAATTGAGATTACAATGTCGCTTGATACAAATTATTGTAAGACATATACCGAGAAACTGTAGGTTAATGTGTTAAGAAAATTACATTTTTATACATATCAGCCATAATACGTCCACTGCTGAACAAAGGCCTCCCCCATAGATTTCAACAATTGTGTCATCATTTTGGGAGGAATTTGCCAGTACTCACCGCGTTGGCAGGCGGGTTTGTGAGCGCAGTATGGCTAATGTTCCAAAGAAGAGACGCTGCTGCCCATCCCTCTGGTTTAGAATCCCTTAGTCGCCTTTTACGACATCCATGGGAGGAGATGGAGTGGTACAATATTCTTAATCCGGACACCACGCGGATAGAAAATAATATAATAATAATAATTTATTTGCCTTGGCAGTTTAATGCTGACCAGTCCCAACAGACGGCAATCGTTCAGGAGCATGATGCATGCATCCAGCATAGCTTCATTTTAGCCGAAAATCATCCACTACTGGACAGAAGCCTCCCCCAAAAATTGCCACAACGACCGGTGTGGGTTTGCGTTGTGTGCTTATTATGATATTTTACGATAATCGCCACGCTTGGCAGACGGGTTGCCGATCGCAGTAGTGTTATGAATGTACTCGAAGGACGCTGCTGCCCATCCTCCGGCTAATCCTGTAGTCGCCTTTTACGACACCCATGGCATGAGATGGGGTGGTGGTATTCTTAGCCGGCACCACACATCATCGCTTAGCTCAACCATATTGTAGGGAACGACCCGAATACAACGCCATCGTTAGTAAGACATTTTAGGGAGCATGACAGACCAATACAGTCAGGTATAAGACACAATCAATATAAGTACTAAAAATACCATTAATGGCTACACAATGCTAACACATAGGTTACAGCGTTTGCCTTTTAGAGCGCTCAATGTATCGTAAACAACGCGATTGAAACGCTACTTCATTATTGTACTATGATATGATATTATTATGCTACTGCGAGCGATGACCTCTCATCCATTAAATGTAGCGAAACAACAGCTGTTTAGTTTTTATTTACACTGTAGTTTTATGTGAAAATAAATTGTTAAATGCGTTTTTATTCAAAATAGCGTTATGATAGACGAATACAATTACTATAATTATACTGAAATCAGTTAAATACTGGAAAAAAACTGAAAGTACATGAGAAGACCGGAGTTCCAGAATCGTTTTCTTTAGCGATGTAACATACACCCGTTATATTTGTGTACTCGTTATGTCATCAATTCATCATCATCATATCAGCCAAAGGTTGTCCACTGCTAAACAAATGCCTCCTCCATAGATTTTCACAACAATCGGTTACATGCCGTCCGCATCCAACGACTTCCAGTGACCGTTATGTGATTGATATTAATAAATGTTACTAGTGGATTCACAAGTTCATTTTTAGTTTATCATCGCTTCAACTAATTCACCCAACTATGTTTCATCACCATAGCATAACTTGAGATGAGAATCTTTAGAAAAATTATAGCAGCACACCTTGACACCAAACATCTTCTTGTCCACTTATTAAATATCTACAAAAAGTGATCAATCAAAAAAACTGAATAGAATTCATTTTTACCGTCTTTGACGTCGTTTAGTTAATAAATTCTTAATTCTTGATACGACATAACATAGTAAATTGTGCACTTCACATGTGCATCATGTCTTGTGCTCAATATATCGAGATAGAACGGTTGTAATCACCGCGTCCTTACAATTCACGCGCGCCGACTTCTTTCAGACCACGCTCTTTTTGTTGGGTTTCTCGCATACATTTCTGGAAAATGTGGTTGCTTAACCGATCATTTCTGGCGAAGCCAAAAGAGGCTTCCAGCCAGTCAAACCACGCCCCTACGCCGACGTCATTAAGTGAGGTGCCATCGTCAATTTGTTAGTGTTATCGATACTATCGATAGCTAACACGTCAAGTTGTTTGTCAACTAACACTATTCCTTTCTATGTTGATATATTTCTGTGGTTTTCTGCATCACCCTGAGTCGACTGGTAGAAAATGCCTAATGGTATTATGTCCCCAGAGTGTAAACATGGGCTGCTGATATTACAGCGAGCTGTCGCAGGGGATTGGCTATAGCACGATTTAAATCTTTGGTCATCGCAGTATGTTATTAGCACACGAGACGATGGGGCTGCTCATCCTCTTTTCCTCACCTTTTCGGACACCCACCAAGCGAGGGGTGGTCTATTCTTTGCCCGAAACCTATTTATTTAATGGGCTAGTTTTGTGGCACCTAACTTGTATGTGTAATCACACAGAACTACAGCTTGAAGCAGTAACCTGGTGCCAAATCAGGCATAAAATAAAATGTAAAGAACTTATAATGATAAAAGAGCACCTCATCATATCGGCCATTTATATGTCCACTGCTGAACAAAGGCCTCCCCCATAGTTTCAACAACTGTGTCATCATTTTGGGGGGTATTTGCCAATACTCACCACGCTTGGCAAGCAGGTTGGTGAGCGCAGTATGGGTACCGCTTCACAGAAGGGACGCTACTGCCCATCCCTCTGGTTAGATTCCCTTAGTCGCCCTTTACGACATCCACGGGAGGAGACGGAGTGGTGCTATATTCTTAATCCGGACACCACACGGAACCTAACCTAACAAGTTAATAAAAAGGTCGTCTTTTAAGGAAATTATTAATCTTATTAATAGAAGCAGAACAAGACAAGACAGCCTTAATCGCCAAGACTAACTTAACCGTTGGTGCCGGCTACGAATATCACTAACCTACCTCATCCCTTGGGTGTCATAAAAGGCGGCAGACGGCCTTCGAGTCAAACTCAACTGCGATCGCCAATCCGTTTACTACGCGTAGTGGTTATAACAAAACTCTCCAATGAGCACACAGCACACCCGGATCAGTCACTGTGGCAATATTTGATCCCGGGAGGCCTGTGTCCAGCAGTGGACTTAATTCGGCTAAAATGATGTTGATGAAGTTAAACATGAAACATTGGATCTCTTCTCTCGAGATCTCTCGTAGACAATGAGCAAATACCGAAACGCTATCATTACTCTATTGTAATATTAGACCTAAGAAATAAAGATATAATTATGTCAAATGGACACGTCAATGAACGAAACTACAGAGAGTTTATCGATTCAGCATGTCGCAACCCAAGGCCGAATAGTATCTTCTTTCTGTTCATCTGTCCGTGCGTCATAGACTACGTTTACAAATTTTGTAATTATATTGCGTGGTAGCAATGGGCGGCTCTAGAACATTCTTTCTCGAGATCCCGTAACCCCCTCTCAGAGACCGGATTAGTTAAGATCCCGACTTGGTGGTTTGAGTCCGGTCGGTAACAATTCCATCGCCTCTCTCCCTAGGGGAGCTCGATGATGCATGAACATTTTCTGGATAGAAGACAGATAGAGTTTGGACTCATGGACGCACGACTATTAATAGTACTGAGCAGAAACTCAGAAGAAATAAAAAACATGTTAAGGATATTTACGAGATCGAATCAGTAATGAGGAGATCCGTAGAAGAACTAAAGTTGCTGACATAGCTGAAAAGATCAGTAAACTGAAGTGTCAATGGACAGGGCACAATGCTCTTAGAACTAACGGCCGTTGGGGCAAAAAGGTTCTCGAGTGGAGACCGCACACCGGAAAACACAGCGTGGGACGCCCTCCAACGAGGTGAACAGATGACCTGGTGAGGGTCACTGGGAGTCGTTGGATGAGGGCGGCATGTAACAGGTCCTTGGAGAAATCTATGGGGAAGCCTTTGTTTGCCTGACATGATAAAGTATCCCGTTTATAGTTTTAACGATAATGCTACTATAGTATTATTCGAAGCAGACTGCATAGGCTATACTGTAGAGCATGTCAAAAAATAAAGTTTTGAATTTTATAAATGTTTGCGAAATTGTTATATCCATCATAATCGACATGCACAAGCATATCGTGTCGGCCCGGAAACTTCTGGATACGCTGCTTAAGCACTACGTGCTAAACGTGGCATGGTGGTACCAATGTGACTTTTCAATGTCAAATGTAATTGCTTCGATAATTTAAGACACCGCTGACATTAGGTGAAGGCAAACATCTTGAGGGATGTAATATAATGTCTGCTGATTATTATATTTCGTGTACATAAAAACAAAGCTTATAATAAAAACTATCACACAAACTTACGGCCGAATAAAGACCACTGCTGGACACAGGCATCCCCCAAAGATATGGCCGACATGGGTGTGTTGTGTGTTCATTGGGGGGTTTTTCCATACTCGACACGCTTCGCAGGCGGTTTGGCGATCGCAGTTGAGTTGTTAATGTACTCGAAGGACGCTGCTGCCCATCCTCCGGCTAATCCCTCAGTCACCTTTTACGACACCCGCGAGATGAAATGGGGTGGTGCTATTCGTAGACGGCACCACACGGCCATACTTATATACAATACTATTTGAGAGACCCGCTTCAGGTAAGATTGCGGGAGTCTCATCAAAAGTTATACACAAAATATTGTTGTACAAAATGTTAATCTAGATATAATGATCCGAATTACCGACACGCAGTTAGTGAACATGATGATTAATATTTGATCCTCATGTGTATTAGAAGAGGCTTTGTCCTGTTTCTTGTAGTGGCAGAGTTACAGGCTGATACTCATGAAAAGGCTCAGCTTATTCGTTTTAAACTGTCTATCTGAGGGTTCTTGAAAACACCGACCATATAAATGAATGTATCGGAGCTGGATGTCTATCATCTTAATCAAGTACAATCCTGGATGCATGACGGAATACTAAGAGTCCCTTTACAGTCCCAATCTTCGCGTCTGTAGGAGCATCTTGGTAGATTAAAGGGAATCCATGGCGATCAAATTTATTGAATTCAATTCAATTGTACACATCGGCGTTGGTTCACCGATCTAGGACTGGCACATAATCATTTGTAAAGATGCATAGAGCCTACACAGCTAAAAATGTTAAAAACATTGCTAAACCTTTATTGAAATAAAATAAAGGAATTAAACAGTGATTTCATACATTTTTATTCACATAAACAAACAATCAATACTTTTTTAATGCCTATGACCTAGTAATTTTAATTTTAGATTCGTATGCTGAACGTGCGTACAATCTGTTACGGTACAATTACAGTATAATTTACATATATTTGCAGTTTTGTGTTATCTTCAAGGTATTCGATTATTTCTTGTCCAGCTCCGCAAGACCACTATTAGAAATGATTCAAATTTTTCATTTTTTGACTTATTGTCATGCCATCTTATTGTTGCATGTTTTTGTGACATCAATTTATTCAGACTTACTTTTCTGACATTTCCATTTCTATTTTGACATTAGTTTATTATTATAAATTATTTACACCTGAACTTATTATAGATTTTTTTTTAATGTTTTATATGCAACTGGTTTATGGTTTGATATTGACACTTTTAAGAGGTTTAGACTTAACTATGTTTAATGTAGGAACATTGTCTTTATATAACCTGGATTCTCGAGAACATTGTACTCATAAATATTGTAACAAGATTTTAAAAGAGTAACCATGGAGTTTCTTTCCCGTTCTTCTCCATAGGAAATCTACATCTTGGAACGCGGCAACTAAAGTCTTGACGATTCATAAGTGCTATTAATGGTTTAAATGAATAAAAATCTTTTTATCTTTTTTATCTTTTTATCTTTATCTTTGAAAGTAGTGAGCTATTGCGGTGAATAGTAATGATTTTAGACGATGAGGTGTTGATTTCAATCTAACATATATATCTACTCTTCGCTACGAATGATTGACATCTTATATGTTTTATTTGAGATCGTTTTGCGTGGGAGAGCCTCGGTGTAGTCATTTATTGACTACAGCTCAGCAGCAGCAGTAAATGGGCTGGCTCGACCGGGGATGGGCCACGGCGTTATATACCACGGTTCTTATTGGTTCGTCCAATGGAAAAGAGCCGGCGAAAAACTCCATCTATAGTCTTTTTATTATTTACAACGTGTAAACATTAAAAACATTTTTGGTGGCAGACATTGCAATATTACAGTCACGAGATATCTCCTCACTTTCTTTAGTCGAAGGTTAAACTGTCACTACTTGTTCGATGTTAAGATTAAGATGTGTCACAATGTTCTAGAGCACGAATTTAATCTACGGTTTACGTTTTATAGATATAAAGTTGATCAAATATTGTAATCTCAATTATTTTAATCTTTATTTAATTAACAAATTTAAGATTAATTAAACTCGTAACTCATACAATAAATAATAATGAAATCAAAAAATTTAAATAATGTCCACAGTAAATAAAATGCTTCGTCATAAATTAGCCTCAGAAAGAAAAGTACCCTTTACGCTAGCTGCGTTGCCCTGCTGTATCGCGAGCGATATTAGCTGTTCTATCGCCGTTATCCCTCAAGCGGCAGTTTAAATCCTTAATAAAAGATTTGGTTTCTGACCCGCAGCGACCCGTCATCTCGACAGGAAATGTAACGAAATCGTACAATGGCTCTGAGTTTTGGTATTTTGCATGCCCCGCCGAATTTTCAGCTGCTGACGCTGCTGAAATCATTGTTTGGCTAAGCAAACGTATTGAAACAGGTTGCATCCCAGATTATACTGCGACCTTTTTGCCACGGAACCAATGTTAGACCGGATGCCGCAGCGATGGTCGCTTACCGTCACTGCGGCTTAGTCCCACTCAAACTCAAACTCAGTTTTTTTTATTTCATATAGGCCCTAATAGGCTCTTATGAAATGTGAAGTTAAGTGCACGGTTCGGAAAAGTCGGTCCTATGGAGAAGAGCCGGCAAGAAACTCCATGGATATACTCTTTTGGATGGATAGACCACTAGCTCTATCTATCACACTCTGCACATTTGTAGAAGTCAAAGCTCGCTGGATGATGTCCTTCAAAGCGTGGTGCCTAGGGATTCTCCCAGCGCATCGCACGCATCCAAGACCATGGTGTCCGTTAAGGTCCACCTGGATAACGCAAAGCGCGGCGGCTCGTATACCCTGCAACCAAGTCTTAGTGCCATCGCTACCCTGAGGGAATCATTGTCTAGTAATTTTCCCAGATGGCAGTGCGTGTAATCAATTATTTTTAAATGTTCCCATGTTGCCAGCTCTTCTCCACATTGCCGGGGGAGCGGTCCAATGCAGAAAAGCGTAACGTAACTCACCCCCGGCTAGAGGTAAGAAGAAGGACACCGTGGGGTTTTAGCCGGTTTGATCCCGGATGCCCCTCCGCCCTTCCCAAGGCGGAGCACGTACAAGAGGATTTCCCCACGTTAAAAAAAAATAAGCTCTTCTCCACATGATAAACAAATTAGTATCGTGCAGCTTAGATTTTGACGTTTCAAAAGTGCCAGTAACTGATTTAATTTAAAAAAAAACTTTGATTTTGCTTAACATACAACTCTATTTAGTTCTAGAGTTAACTTTGTGGTTACCAATCCACTGCCCAGCATAGTATTTAATACATTATATATTGTACCAAAGTCTGTCCGTGTTGTGTCCGCGTTAAGAATATAGCATCGCTCCATCTCCTCCCGTGGATGTCGTAAAAGGCGACTATAGGACTCTAAACCAGAGGGCTGGGCAGCAGCGTCTCTTCTGTAGAATAGCAGCTACTCTACGCTCATCAGCTCGCCTTCCAAGCTTGCCTCAGTACTGGCAAATTCCCCCAAAATAACAACACAATTCTGGAAATCTTTGGTGAAGCCAATAGATATATGCCTTTATGAGCAGTGATCATTCTTTGCCTGATATGATGAAGTTATATAATGGGTCTGTCATGCTCACAACAATGTCGTGCTGATGGCAGCTGTGGGTATCGGACCATATGGTTGAGCTGATGCATGCACGAGGCTCATAAACTAGACTCTCTGAGATTTCATTGATGGACAAGGTTCGCGAATTTGCGCATGCATGCGAATGCATTCTCCACGTAAGTAAGACATCTAAAACTATCAGTACATACGAATATTTAAAAAGGTCGAACACCTTTTTGTTATCAAAGGAAGAAGCATCAAAAAATATATTTATGGATAGTATCATTTGTGGTGTCCGGATAAAGAAAACAACACTACTCCATCTCCTCCCGTTGGATGTCGTAAAAGCCGACTAAGGGACTCTAAACCTGAGGGACGGACAGCAGCGTCCCTTCTGTGGAACAGTACCCATACTGCGCTCACCAACCCGCCTGCCAAGCGTGGTGAGTATTGGTAAATATCCCCAAAATGACGACATAATCGTGGAAATCCTTGGGGGAGGCCTTTGTTCAGCAGTGGACATATAAATGCCTGATATGATAGTATCACGTAGCGCTTTGAAGTTTTAATCTGCCTGCCCCCAGGGGAAGAATGCGTGATTTATATATATGCAATTCTTTTTCTTCTTCATGCCATGGTCTCAGGAGATCGATGCAATATCAAAATTTGCAAGGGTTTTGTCAAAAGGGTTTTACAGTCTGCCTGACACCAGCCCTAGTGTCGTGGCGTGGGTTTCAAAGTTACCCTGTCGCAGAGTGTCTCGCTCCGTGTTTCCTTCCGGTTAGCTCGACTGGGAGGCTTTTTCCATGGCAGCAAGTAACGGAGTACAGCTGATGTAATTGAATGAAAAGCTAGATATATTGTTACAATATAGGTATATTGTAATTCACAACTTCAACTATCACTTTAAGCTGATGTTTATATTTTTAAAATATAGCTTACTATCATAATTGTTAAAGCTAGTTAAAAATAAGACAGCTGTGTGCCAAACCACTAGCGTTAAGCGTGCTCAATCGAACGATCAAAATATGAAGAACGATTCGACATCACAATAAATTCGAATTTTGATTTGAATTTAGTAAAGAATGAAACATGATGTGGCCAGTGATGGAGATAGACGGTATGAAGTCATGAAAGAGGTTGATTGAAATGGAGATGAAGGATGACTTCGTCACAACCTTAGTCGGATTCTACGACACCCACGGAATTTTATAGGGTTGCGCTATTTATGACCGGAGCTAAACGGTTTCTTTATATACCTATGTAATTAATTATACAGTAATTAGTTGAAACCAAAACGTTGTGATGACTATCTATCGTAACAAACTCTTACTTTCACAGCCTCATGAAAATGCAACCTAACACATATGAAAGTAACTTAATTGCATTATTTAGAATTCACTACATTGAATAAAACACGGGAGATTATTCAAGTAAAACTCCAAGGACCAACATATTCAATATCATATCTCATCAAATAAGAAGACCTTTCAAATAATCAACTCTATGTATCCACCAAACTGCAACATACAACTTAAACATAAACACAGCAACCTTGAGATCGCACAAAGAAAAAGCATTCACAGATCAACATTAGAAGATTACGTTAATTATATTTAAATTATATCATTGCCAGCAAACCGGTCGCAACGAACCTCGTACAGACAGATATAGAGCATTTCGGCTCGCTCAAATCCGAACCCCCTCAAAAGCGAAAGTGTAACATGGTCCTATAGAGTGCCGCCATTTTTTTTCTTCGGTCGGCCGCTCTTGCAGCATATATATAGCGAAGCTACGAACGATCACGCATCATTCGCATTCAGGACTTTGCTGACTTCAGTGCAACCGACTAGTGCAGCATCATGAGGCACATGGTGTGTTCGAAATTTAAAATACTAAAATTAAGAAAAATATTAAAGTGACAGTGTTAACAATAATAAAAGCTCATAGGGCTGTGCAGTGCCTGGATATGCAAAACCTTGTCCTACTTATATTATTTAACGCAACAAGGAAATTGCGTACTTTGTGTGTAGTTGTCTGAGCCGATGTTAACTCGACCACTCGTTAAAACAACAAGCCTCGAAGCGTATTTGCACCAGATAATTAGTCAACTGCAATAATAACTTTCGATTATATTCATCCAATCACATTCGTTCTAGTTTTTGGTATTAATCTTTGCCTTTCTTTAACAGCTAGTGGCCGCCAGTCTGGTGGCTCTCTTGGCCTTCGCTTACGCTGAAGAAGCTGAGAAAGCAGAAAAAGAAGTGGCAGTGACCGATAACAAGGAAGCTGCAGCGGACGACAAGAAGCACGAGAAGAGAGGAGTGTTTGACATTGGATTGGGCTATGGACATGGTGGTCATGGTGGATACGATGGTGGTTTCGGCGGTGGTTTTGATGGCGGCTTTGGTGGCGGCTACGGCGGTGGTTACGGTGGACACGGAGATGTCCACAAAACCATCACTGTAGTCAAGAAAGTCCCTGTCCCCTACCCAGTAGAGAAACAAATTCCCTACCCAGTGGAGAAGAGAGTACACGTGCCTGTTAAAGTACACGTTCCCCAACCCTACCCCGTCGTTAAACACGTTCCTTACCCAGTCAAAGAAATCGTCAAAGTCCCTGTGCATGTACCCCAACCCTACCCAGTTGAGAAGAAGGTGCCCTATCCCGTCCATGTGCCAGTAGACAGGCCCTACCCCGTCAAAGTCTACGTACCTGAGCCCTACCCAGTTGAGAAGAAGGTGCACGTTCCCGTCCATGTCCATGTGCCCGCTCCTTACCCAGTAGAGAAAAAGGTACCCTACCCCGTCAAAGTGCCAGTACATGTGCCCGCTCCCTACCCCGTGTACAAAGAGGTACCCTACCCTGTCAAGGTACCCGTCGACAGGCCTTACCCTGTGCATATTCCCAAACCTGTGCCCTACCCAGTTGAGAAACCAGTGCCCTACCCCGTGGAGAAGCGTGTCCCCTACCCCGTGAAAGTCCACGTCGACCGCCCCGTGCCTGTGCACGTTGAGAAACCCGTGCCCTATCCCGTTAAGGTGCACGTACCAGCTCCCTACCCCGTAGAAAAGCACATCCCATACCCCGTTGAGAAGCACGTGCCATACCCCGTCAAAATCCCCGTCGACAGGCCGTACCCCGTCCACATCGAGAAACACGTGCCCGTCCACATTGAGAAGCCCGTGCCTTACCCAGTGAAGGTAGCAGTTCCCATTGTTATCGGTCACGGACACGGCCACGAGTATGGTCATCATGATAGCTACTAAGGCTGCAGGGAGCAGACTTTTGAATGTGATACATAAATATAAGCTTAGCACTAATACGAACGGGGGACGTGAAATACCCAACAATGGATAGTGGTTGTGCAACCAGATCCAAGGAACTCGTATTCCACGACCCGCGATCAGACGCACTGATCTAAAATACTCTGTTAGTCTACTCTTTTTTGTTATTTTTTTATTAATCGGTTGAAGTTACGTTTGAGTTTATGTACCTGTTATTATAAGACGAAAAAATGATGTTTTTGAATTCTCTTTTATTTTGGATTGAACGAACTGATTGTGAAAATAAATGGCCGAGCCAATTATGATATGTCCGCTGTTTTAATTCGTCCATTGTCCCTGTGTAATTGGGTGTGTCGTTATGGGTCCGTAAGTAAGTTTTACGAAACGCAAAATAATATGACCTACATAGAAGCATCGCAAGCGGATAGCTGCTAGTTACATGTGTGTCGAAACTCGGTACATTTTCACTCTTGACAATAAACACGCGGTACGCGATCTTTGTTTTGCGTAATATTACGCGATATTACGCGAGCGTAATCTCATACAATTACAATTAGCTATAATGTTCTATTACCATCTATTAGCGCACGAGATGTAATAAAAATCATTTTAAATAGCGATCTAACAGACAAAAACTAACAGTTTGTATAAACAGAAATGCATTGCATAAAATTACCGATTCGCCAAGAGTCCATTTATCAGATTGTAGA
The DNA here is from genome assembly GCA_947459985.1 of Diloba caeruleocephala. Taxonomy (NCBI): domain Eukaryota; kingdom Metazoa; phylum Arthropoda; class Insecta; order Lepidoptera; family Noctuidae; genus Diloba; species Diloba caeruleocephala. The sequence continues at coordinate 26,388,517 of OX381612.1, read as the reverse complement.
TTGATTACCAACTTTACGCTGATCTTTCAAAATCACCATATTACTTGATTTACGACGCATGTTTTATGAGCATTAAATATTGCAAAATGTCATTACATTCTGCCGTTGTTTACTGTGCAACTCGCTGCGACAAAATGTACGATCTCTCGACATTTCGAAAGCTAAAACCTCATTTCACGTAAGCTTTATTTTTATACGCTCACTATTGATAGCAATGAAATTATATTATTAAATGCACTTATATGGTTTTATTGCAAGACAATCGAAATTCAATTTGCTTTGCGGTTTTGGTAAGAGGATGTTAAGTAAAATTAAATAGTATTATGAAATGAATGATTGTCATTCAGCACACGTTCAAGTAATTTAAGTTAAATAAGTAGAGCCACTAGTTTATATTCAGGCGGTCCAAATGCAACTTGACTATACGACGTGCATATTCAATGTTTTAAACGTATGTTAAGTAGCTTACGCACTGAGATGGAATTTACAGGAAATCTTTAAGTAATTATTAGGTAAAAACTGTCACTCATATGTGGCGTCTAGGTGTCCCGATCTGCATTCATTGAATTATCAAATTCTCTAAAAAACGATACTTTAACTTTTGCATAAATTGTAAATAATACTGAAATCTTAATTGAGATATTTTTATAATGGACAATATTTATGAGGTATCAAGTTATGAAACCAACTGACTCAAGTAGTGTTTCCATCTGAGAATCAGAAATCCTAGTCTCCTGTGTCGTGTATACAGTTTACCGACATTAATATCACATGCACAAACACGCAGACCCGACACAGCTATCTATAGATAATCCGGGTCGTGAGTTCGATTCCCGCACGGAACAAATATTTGTATGATCTGCAGGTAGTTGTTCCGGGTCTGGGTGTATTGTATGTTGAATTCATATCTGTAAACGCACCCACGACACAGGAGAAATCCTAGAGTGGGGCAATGTTTTATTAAAAACAAAAAAAAAACAAAAAAAAAACAAATTGGTACTGCCACTGCTCCACCGTGCCTCCCTTTGTGGATCTATCATAAGAGAATCAAATGTCTTTGTGGTAACAAGTCCCTAAGGATTAGGAGTTATCATATAATGTTGTAATGTTTTTCCAAACCACCACAACAGCACCTATATAGGCATTAAATATCACACAAACAACCCCTGCGCCTCAGCAAGAATACTGTTACATCAATATCGGTAATTACCAGCGATGGATACATACATCAACTAATTCAATTACTCAACAAAGTTCTCCGCATCCCGTGTTACGATATTGGTATTTGTTACTATTGTACTTCGTGAGTTTATTCTCCAAGAGTTTATAAAGTTCAAAATGTAATAAACATTTTCAATGCCTTAAATAGTTATCAACATGTTGCAGGTATAATTTTCCCCGGTGAAATAGGTGACAGTACACTTTAAAGAAAAAGTAAAAATGGTTATAAAACGCCTTTATCCAAAGAAACCTTGGCCAATTAGCCGAAAACACGCTCCAATGAAGATTTTAGTTATGCAAAATTGAAATTATATTTCACTGACCTTGGAAACTGAATTATGAATAATCAGACATAAATTAATTGTTCCTGGCCTTGCTTATATGTTCGCTATGCATTTGTAATTTTTTTATTGTATTTCTCTATTTATGATAGGTATTAATTATATTTATAATTCTTTAAGAATTATACATGTTAGCTGAATGCATGTATTTGAATAATTAATTAGACCTATTAATTTTCTAATGTAAATTTTAACATTCAAATATAATATATCAACGATTGAAAGGCAAAAGGTGATAAGCGACAACCTTGTGAAATTGTATTAAATTATCGTTTTACGTGTACTTCATATTTTGGAATTAGTTACTACCTAATTTGATTTTCTTGCGTCAAATCATCATCATCATTTCGGCTCAATAAAGTCCACTGCTGGACACAGCCCCCAAAGATCACCACAACGAACGATATGAATGTGTTGTGGGCTCACAGGGGGGGGATTTGCCATAATCGCCACGCTTGGCAGACGGGTTGGCGACCGCAGTTGAATTGTTAATGTACTCGAAGGACGCTGCTGCCCATCCTCCGACTAATCCCTTAGTCGAATTCTACGACACCTACGGGAGGAGATGGGGTGGTGGTATTCTGAGCCGGCACCACACGTCAAATGTTCTAACTCAACTGAACAAATTTTGTCACTCGTTTTTCACACTATTAATAATGAGTTGTTTTAGTTCTTTTAATATTTAAACAATTTCAACAAACAACAGTTTTCCGTAAATGTCTGCTAAACGTGGGAAACTGAATCAAAATAAGACAGGATGTCTCGGTAAAATTTTCAGATGCAAGAGAACTTATCTTACCTGTGGTGTGGTGCCGGCTCAGAATACCGCCACCCCATATCCTCCCGTGGGTGTCTTAAAAGTCGACTAAAGGATTAGCCGGAGGATGGGCAGCAGCGTCGGCTAAGGGACTCTCAACCAGAGGACCATCCCTGCAGCGCCCGTTGTATGTAACAGCACCATTTTTGCGCTCACCAACCCGCCTGCGAAGCGTGGTGAGTACTGGCAAATACTTCACAAAATGACGTTACACTGCATGTAGCAGGTCTTCTATGGGGGAGGCCTTAGTCCAGTAGTGGTTAACTTGTTCAAAATAACTTACTCCCAAGGCTAAATCGTTCATTGTTTTTTTTAACACTCTATAAAGCACTTTTGAATTTAGTTGCGTCACTTAGAGTTATGCTTATAAGATCAAAGTTACAGCATCATAATAGGTTTTATTGAAACCTTTTGAAGTTACCGAAGAGGTTCAATACCCGTTCGTCGAGATGGTGCAACTGCATTCATCATTGTCTGGCATTTAAAGTTTTGACATATTATATACAATTATACATCCTTATAAGTGAAATTAACTCGTCATTCTGTTTGTTTGTGTTTTTTATTTAAAAAACAAAGGCTGGTTATATTCAAATCATTTTACTAGAGCGATTTAAGGCTAGAACCATGTTCACATGCTGATCACATCAGCCTGCGAGCAATCACCGTTGAACATGGAATCCCTGTGACAACTACACTGATTGTTCAAAAACATTCATCATCATCATCATTTCGGCCGAATGAAGTCCACTGCTGGACACAGGCCTCCCCCAAAGATCACCACAAGAACCGATATGGGTGTGTTGTGGGCACATTGGGGGGTTTCGCCATAATCACCACGCTTGTCAGGCGGGTTGGCGATCGCAGTTGAGTTGCTAATGTACTCGAAGGACGCTGCTGCCCATCCTCCGGCTAACCCCTTAGTCGATTTACGACACCCACGGGAGGAGATGGGGTGGTGGTATTCTGAGCCGGCACCACACGGCATTGTGAGAATAAAATTTATGAGCCGATATGAAGAACATGATGACGCATGTTGAGTCATTAGCAGCAGTCTTTGATCGGTAAGTACATAGATAAGTCATGTCAAAGAATTTCTGCGTGTAAAAATTGCCGAGTCAAAGCAGCCAGGCGGAAAGAGCCGACGATACACGAAGCTGGCCGAATAGCATACCCTGACGTGCCATAGGAGCCGTACTTACTCTCGTATAGGCGCGCCATTAAATGGTTCACATACAAAATTGTATTTTTAATGGGAAAGTAAGTTTGTCTGTTAACCTGCCGATGGGATTTGAATGAAATTAACCAGACACGTAACTTGAGACCTTTAGAATATTTTCAAAATACCACCACGCAAATGTTGAAGCGGCAGACGCTAGCGCAGAATATGAGTATTACTTATATGCGTAATATATAATTATATGCTTGTTGGGTTATTACCGTGCCGTGTGGTGCCGGCTCAGAATACCACCACCCCATCTCCTCCCGTGGGTGTCGTAAAAGTCGACTAAGGGATTAGCCAGAAGATGAGCAGCAGCGTCCTTCGAGTACATTAACAACTCCACTGCGATCGCCAACCCGTCTGCCAAGCGTGGCGATTAAGGCAAATCCTCCCAATGAGCCCACAACACACCTATATCGGTCGTTGTGTGATCTTTGGGGGAGGCCTGTGTCTAGCAGTGGACTTCATTCGGCCGAAATGATGAATGATGGATTATTAACCTTAGCATTTCTATAATGTCAACAGTTCACGCCCATTTCGTGGTTAACTTGGTATGAACCAAACCCACATTTCATGATTCCTTTAAGGCGATGAATCACAATCATACCCTTGTGGTGCCGGCTGAGAATACCACCACCCCATCTCATGTGGCGTAAAAGGCGAGTATGAAAATAGCCGGAAGATGGGCAGCAGCATCCTTTGAGTATATTTATAACTCAACTGCGATCGCGAACCTGTCTGCCAAGCGAGGCGATTTTAGCAAAAAAGCATCACCTAACGCCAGTTAGACGGGCCAGCCTATACACACGAGTTCATCTGGCGACTTAGATTCTAAAATATAAGTATTATTTAATACAAAAATATCTCGTGATTCGTGATCGTTGAAAACGCAACCTTGCAATGTCCTTGACTGAACTTGATAGACACTAATACTACCGTGGTAATAATAAGCCTAAGCTGTTTTGCTTAGTATTTAAGTTATCGCCTGTCTGCAGGTCCGTGCTACTTCACCAGTTTATCCATTTAAGCAGTGCAACAGAATATAGCACCACTCCATCTCCTCCCGTGGAGGTCGTAAAAGCCAACTAAGAGTCTCTAACCCAGAGGGATGGGCAGCAGCGTCCTTTCTGTGGAACAGTAGCTATTTTGCGCTCACCAATCCGCCTGCCAAGCGTGGTGAGTACTGGCAAATTCCCCCCAATATGATGAAACAGTTGTGGAAATCTATGGGGGAGGCCTTTGTTTAGTAGTGGACGTTGTATGGTCGATATGATGAAATTTTCTACTTAGAATAATTGTGACTCAATTAATCTGGAAAAATGCAATCATTTTCAGTAACATTCTCTACAAAATTCACAGATAAAGAAGTCTTTCATTGCAAAGATCACACGGCATTGTAGATATTAACAAAAATTCACAAACCATTTTAAGTACCACACAGTTATGGTCGGTCAGTCTGGAATATTGCGAAACGTAACATAAACTGGTTTCAAACAGACGATCAGATAGCCCAGAATTATTGAACTGTTTGCTAATGCAATTTCAAGCCGTCATACATCTGCAATCATGTGTGACTCCTTCCACTATAGAGACCTTACATACTTGAGTAATCAACTTTATTGCTTTATTAAATGCTGCCTCGATTTATCGTTTTACATCGAGCAAAGCGCAGCTTCTTGTACATAGATTGGTATAACGAGACATTTTGTAGAAAATTGATGATTTCATCATCATTTCGGCCGAATGAAGTCCACTGCTGGACACAGGCCTCCCCAAAATATCACCACAACGACTGATATGGGTGTGTTGTGGGCTCATTGGGGGGTTTTGCCATAATCGCCACGCTTGGCAGACGGGTTGGCGATGGCAGTTGAGTTGTTAATGTACTCGAAGGATGCTGCCGCCCATCCTCCGGCTAATCCCTTATTCGACTTTTACGACACCCACGGGAGGAGATGGGATGGTGGCATTCTGAGCCGGCACCACACGGCAATTGATGATTTATGATTTAATAGTAATAAATATACTGAATCATAACAACTTTTACTTGTGGGATTTATGTCTGTAAACTTTATGTGAAACTATAGGATAAATTTGGCTGATGATGATAAGAAACTATAGTATGGGAAAACGCTTTTATAGACTTTATAATAACCATTAATGTGTAATCAAAGTTAAAATGAGCAACACACCGATGTAACGTGACAAAATTGAAATAGCAATGGATTTATAAAAGATTTTTGCAATAATATCTAGAGATTTGTCAAAGCTAGTATGTTTTACCTTTATTATACCAGGGGTGAAGACCTGGTGGCCTGAAACACAGGCCTCGGCTTAGTTTGCCAGTCTCACATAATATTACTGTATTTACTATGGTTACTTTTATATATTGTGGTGAGAAAACATATTAAAATTACTTATTATTACTATATCTCTCTTTTCACGGGTATATATCCCCTGTAAGGGGGAACCCGGTCTTTTGATAGGCTTACGCGGGGACATGGGCCCAACATGAAGATGCCCTTCAGAGAATTTAAATCTAAAATGTAATAGGACATTAACCGGGGACTCTCCATAGCTGCACTATAAAATGAAGTCATGGATTGTCCCCGGTGGTGGAGGACTATTGTATGATATGGAAACTGAAACGATAAGGTCTATTGGAATGGGTATTACTTGGAATAAGAAGACTAACTGGTATTATTATTATTACCTAGATCTGAAAAGAAAACACTGAACCAAACCAATTTACTTACTGGAATTGAAATCCATAGAACTGATTTTGATTAATTGCTTTAATAGTTCAGTTTTAAATAACATGAATTAATATAAATAATATTTGTTATTGATAACAAGTATCAGAATAAAATATTTATAGGTATTTTTTTTAATCCACCTTTATGTAGTAATGTCTTAGGTTTTCGCGATTATTACTCATAATAAAACACTTTTAAACGGATTATATCGCGTATATTATAGATTTTTGTTTTTCCTGACGTTTCGAATGCTTTGCAGCATTCGTGGTCGCAGGATCCCGCACAAACTGCTGCAACAAAAATCTATAATATGCGCGATATAATCCGTTTAAAAGTGTTTCACCTTTATGTAACCAAAAGCCTTGTTAAGATCACGCCTGATAGTTTCTTACTTCTTGATGTTATGACGTATGCAAAACTTATAAGTTACTCACAAGTATGTCCAGTTAAGCACGTGCAATTTCGAGAAAAAGGTATATCGACTTCTGACGTTCTTTTTTATAAATTTTAAGCGTCCTAAGCTGCATGTTCGTTCAAAGTTAACAAACTCCAGGCAATAAGTCTAAAGGTGCCTTTACAGGTAGATAATTAGGCTGTTACTAACCAACATTCCTTCCATTCTATTTGACTGAAACCTTATTACTAGGCTTTCTAGACATTTTATAAATCGGTGGGTGGCTTCTCAAGATCGTCGCTATCGGTTACCTAATAATAACTACATGTTATGTGGCGCCATAAAAGACAGAATAAAGAAATGTGGAGCAGTATCCATTGTGCATTAACAAGATTGTGTTGCGCAACAGAGATGGTCTCAGAATGGTCATATATTTTAGGACTGTGTTAGTACAGCTGTATGTGAGAGTATAATTTAATAAATAAAGAATATGAAAAGGTTTGTCTTCATCAGCCTATATTTATTTCTCACCACAATAACGAAAAAGTTACAGTATGATACAAATTTACTGTGGGAGACTGGTGCCTAAACTAGGTTAAAGCCTGTATTTCAGGTCACCAGGCCTTCCACCCCAGAAGTCCAATTTCATTGTCCTTTCATAAACTGTGTTTTCTCTGTCTCCTGCTTGCTACGGAGGGAAGTGGAACGTATATTCTTTCCTACTCCTCCATTTTCTTTTCTGATTAATTTCGTTGCGGGTTCCAAGACAGTTCTTCATTTCTCTGGGACACACCGACCTTCATTGGTCGGTGTTCTTTTCGGTGGTCGCCATTGTAGATCCTGGATTACAGGAGTTGCAGTGGTTGGGAATGTGTGGCGGGCTTGTCCCAAATTTAAACTGTGCCAAGCGAAAATCTGTAATCCGTGTCTGTTAGTATCTGATTCTATCAAATTGTTTTCTCTTGTAAGGGTTCTCTTGATAAATACTCTCCAATACGTTGCTATAGCTTTATCAGACCCCGATACTGGTTGATTTTGTCCTTTATCCTGTTATCATCTTGCATCCCATGAATGCGCACTTTCACTGCAGACAACATTATGATATAGCAATAAACTCGCTGTTTTAATAAAACGTGTATATTATGGCTTTGATACACCCATTATTGACGATTTATCAAAATTTATTTTTAATTTTTCATATTTTTGTTGCACATTGACACTTGACGTTGACATAAAAAAAAGAATATCGATCCACTGCTGGATGTAGGCCTCTCCCAGCGTCCGCACAACACCCGGTCATCAGATTTCCGCATCCAGCCGGACCCAGCAACCTTTTTCAGGTCGTCCGTCCATCTGGCTGGTGGGCGTCCTACACTACGTTTGCCTGTACGCGGTATCCATTCTAGAACTCGTCTGCTCTATCGGCCATCGTACAAAAAGTTTTGTAAGCAAATAAAATGATTATTTGTTTCACGTTTAGAGAAGCATATGTTTTTAAATTGTTGGTATTAGCAAATACCTGTCCTACTCCAGGACAAAGGCCTCTTCTTATAAACAAAAGCAATGGCTATTTATCTATCATGCTTGCTTGCTGCATGTTGCCGATATCAGACCAAGATCCAAGTTACCTCATCATGTTTTCCTTCCTTTAAAGTCACCATTATAAGAAAGTTTATATGACGTCATAAAAGTCACATTGATACTTGGTACATACCAGATTTTGAAATCACAACCTGATTTTCGAATCACGGGCGCTCTCTGTTCCCCCCACCCCATTAGAGCCGGAGTCCCACAAGGATCCGTGCTAGCCCCACTATTGTTCACACTGTACACCAGTGACCTCCCCAAAAGACCTGCTAATACGACCCAATTAGCACTCTTCGCCGATGACACGGCCATTTTCTACTCTGGTTACGTTCCCGATAGTATAACTAAGATCCTCCAAACCACAGCCAACGTCTACGGTAAATGGTTTAGGAAATGGCGGATCGAAGTTAACCCTATCAAAAGTAAAGCCGTCCTATTTTGCAAATTAGGCGACGACCACCCACGCTTCAGGGAGATCTCGATGCTGGGCCTATCGGTTCCTTGGGAACCGCACGCCAAGTATCTTGGAGTCACCCTAGACAAAAAACTGACCTTCATTCCCCACACAAAGACGGTGCGTGCCCGCGCTGCCTTTGTGCTCAGTTGCCTTCACTATATTCTGAACGCTCGTAGTAAATTATCCCTTAGAAATAAGGTGAGAATTTACACCACATGCATTCGACCCATCATGACCTATGCCAGCCCAGTGTTCGCACACGCTGAATCATACCCACTCCGTAGATTCGAAACCCTCCAAACCCGTTTCATGCGCAAGGCCACCGGAGCGCCTCTGTACATGCGAAACGACCTACTCCATTTCGACCTTAACTTGCCGACCATCAGGCAATTTATGAAACAAGCGTCTAAACGCTATCTCGATTCTGCCCTGTCCCACCCAAATCCCCTTGTGGTATCAGCCGCCGATTACGAACCCTCCCGTATCAGTAGAGTACGCCGCCCGAGGCACGTTCTGGTCGATCCAGACGATAAAATCACGTTAGATCACATGAAGAGACTCGCGTTGTCTCGTTCACTAAACACCCGACCGTTGTACCGCCCTCGCCGCCGAGGATGCCCGCCTCACCGACGTCGCGGAGGCCTATCGCCGCGTCACCTTCCCGTTCAAGTTAGCACTTCTCCCTCCCGTCTCTTGCTCGCGCCGGCCCGTGCCGAGCCTGTAGCTTTAAATGTCCCCTAATACAATTTAAATAATACCGATCCAGCTGTCCCCAAAACAATAGCTTGATATCCCCAGCAACGCCCTAAGCCGAGGTCCGTGTCCCGCAGGGGGCGCCCTTAGCGAAAGTTGCTTAGTTTTTAATATTTAATTTAAGCCTGGCTGGAGGCCTCTTTTGGCTTCGCCAGCAAATGACCAGTTAAGCAACCACATTTCCCAGTAATGTATGCGAGAAATCCAACAAAAAAAAAACAACCTGATTTACTTGTAGACAAAAAATAAAATTAAACTTGTACTCTAGTATTTTTCTTTACTGTTGTGGAAATCCTTAGTGAACTTCCTCCGAGGAAGGTAGATGCGACTCACGGAGGGGTGATTCTAGTTGCTTGAAAATGGTTGAATGGTTGAATGGTGACACTGGAAGTGTAATGAAGTCTTTTACAAAGCTAGATAAACACTGGCTGAAAAATACTAGAAAATGCTATCGGATTTGGTTTACCTTGGTTAAGTGAAGCTCTCTACAATTTTCAAACGGAATTATGATTTCCAGAGACATTTTTCAGTGCCTAAGTTAACGCTCCTTATGACCATATCAGCTGGAAGACTGTTGTACAAAGATTTCCACCACTCGCGACCTTACCATATATCCATTTGCCTATCCATATATAAATTAACATTAATAATAGAGTTAATAGTGATGCCAGCTGATGTTGTATATTCTCCGAGTAGTTATTCTTAAGCGTAGACCACACATCACTAGCTGCTTGTCACTCCACGCAATTCATACTTTGGTCTCCAAGTTATAAATTCATCATTCATTTCGGCTGAATGAAGTCCACTGCTGGACACATGCCTCTGCCAAAGATCACCACAATGACTGATATGGGTGTTGTGGGCTCATTGGGGGGTTTTGCCATAATCGCCACGCTTGGCAGGCGGGTTGGCGATCGTAGTTGAGTTGTTAATGTGTTCGAAGGACGCTGCTGCCCATCCTCCGTCTAATCCCTTAGTCGACTTTTACGACACCCATGGGAGGAGATGGGATGGTGGTATTCTGAGCCGGCACCACACGGCGGTTATAAATTACACCGTACTTAACATTCTAATTCATGCTAACAACTGAATAGACAATTGCCTATTACCGGTGCCACTCAGAAAACTTTACATTTGCTGGTATCATGGATTGTTGTTATTACTAGTATAGGAAAAAAACTAACAAATAAAATAATGTTTGTATCCCAACCATTCTCACCAGATTAAAATTAGCTAAAAGCCTTTGGGCGCACTCAAGTACCCTATCAAAAGACCTCACACTCCTTGCAGATAAGAGGAACCTGGCAATGGAATTTTTCATTTTATTATATTCATTGTTATCCTTTGTATGTGTTTTATAACCACTATTGTCCTGTCGTTAAGGTGCAATGAATAAATTGATTTTCTTTCTTTCAAAAGAGACATATTAAACTAACGATAGCATCACATTTTAATATATTAATTAAAGTCCACCTCAACGTATGCAATCCTCTTGGCACTATTACAAAACCTTATTGATGAGCCTACGAATAGAATAATCAATAATATTTAACAGCGTGGGCTGGTTTGCAAAACTGTATACATTTGTTTGCCTTGTGTAAAGTCTTTGTACGAATTATATATTTGATTGATCGACAGTGTGTTGGAAGTTTAGTTTTTATTAGATTTGTTGATTATGTCAATGTTGCTCACCAGTGATGGAAGACCATGATGGGTAAGACGCGTGATAATTATTATAGTGGTGTGATTGATTGCCTTTTAGAATTCTAACATAGAAATACAGTCACGTAATAATGATGTTGCCGTGTGGTGCCGGCTCAGAATACCACCACCCCATCTTCTCCCGTGGGTGTCGTAAAAGTCGACTAAGCGATTAGCCGGAGGATGGGAGCAGCATCCTTCGAGTAAATTAACAACTCAACTGCGATCGCCGACCCGTCTGCCAAGCGTGGCGATTATGGCAAATCCCCCCAATGAGCCCACAACACACCCATATCGGTCGTTGTGGTGATCCAGCAGTGGACTTCATTGGGCAGAAATGATAATGATGATGAATGTTTTAAAAAAATCAGTGTAGTTGTCATAGGGATTTCATGTACAACGGTGATTGCTCGCTGGCTGATGTGATAAGCATGTGAACATGGTTCTAGCCTTAAATCGTTCTAGTAAAATGATTTGAATATAACCAGCCTTTGTTTTTTAAATAAAAAACACAAACAAACAGAATGACGAGTTATTTTCACTTATAAGGATGTATAATTGTATATAATATGTCAAAACTTTAAATGCCAGACAATGATGAATGCAGTTGCACCATCTCGACCAACGGGTATTGAACCTCTTCGGTAACTTCAAAAGGTTTCTTCTTTGGGGGAGTCTTGTATCCATGTATATGTGGGGTGTGCCGGACTCCTACCGGCTAAAACCACTGGAGCGGTCATCTTCGGCACCTAAGGGAGGCTCCAGGTCCTCGTATGATCACACTAGAGCCACCCACTGGTGCCACGCCTATTGGCACATCTCGGAGAGGGTGACTGTAAAGCGGTCACCCCCCCAGGGGGATTGTAAAGGATCCCCCAGTGCGTCCCACGGCAGCGCGTGACCACATGCGCGCTACCGTCTTCTCTTGGGTCGCTTGGTGTGGGCACGCAGATTCCCCAATATACGCACCCGCGAACCCAGAGGTCCCCCACCTTATAGCAACGGCAGGGGTTTTCAGGCGTATCGGAATTAGGCGCCAGGGCGGTTGTTACCCCGGCGCCGTCTCCTTCTTCTTCGAGCGGGATCGACCCTCTCCCGATCCCGCTCTGCGGTCTCCTTCTGGAGCATGACGCTCTCACAGAAGGAGACCACTGCATTCCAATTTTCGTGCTCTGCCAACATAGCCGACACTATTGCTGGCAGAGAGAGATCTTGCCCGATCCGATCGACCAGGATCCGCCGTATGTATGTCCTCCATGTATGCCTTCAAACTGTACTAAAACAAGACTACGCAGTATTTTCAGAGAGATAATAATCTCACTATAAAAACAATACCAAAAATGGGAGTCTAGATGGGGGTCATCAGATGATGACGGCCTGATAACAGTAGGCTTCATTTTGCAATATATATAATAATGCATGCATGGCTCCAAAAATCTACGGTAAGATACCTAAGTCCTAAAAGGTTTATACGAGCATATTCAAAAAAGCCATGAAGGATTTATTAAAAAAATTGCACTACATGTTTCTCTATTCACGTGCTTATGACCCTGTAAGTGGAAACTCGGTCTTTTGATAGGCTTACGCGGGGACATGGGTCCAACATGCAGAGGCCATTTAGAGAATTTTAATCTAAAATGTAATGGGACACTAACCCCGACTCTTCATGGCTGCACTACAAAATGCAGTCTTGGATTGTCCCCGGAGATGTAAAACTATTGTACAAGATGGAAACTACAATTAGAAGGTATATTGCAATGGGTGCTAAATAGATTTAATACTGATCACAAGACATTTATATTTATTTTTCTGTCTTATTATTCAAACAAGTAATTTACAATGATTTTGTAGATTATTTTTGTAAATGTATTTTGTTATTTTTCATACGCCTTTATAGACAAAACTTGTTGGAACGTTTTTTATAACTTCCTCAATTAATGTGAAATAATTGGAAAACTTACACATGGTTTAATCAATAAATTGTAGATTATCTTATCTTATTAGGTTAATAATGTGCTAAGTAAGTAAAAGAAATTTACGAGCTACTAATCATCACATTACTTATCACTATTAAAACTTAAAACGGACATACTAATTACTAACATACGATTCACACTATTACGTACTACGATGAAAAGCGAGAGAACACAACTTCAAGGTCAAGTGCGCGCCACGAGTCACGACGGAGTCAATGAGACGAGACATAACGATAGCGAAAGTTATGTCATAACGGAACGCGGGCAACGGAACGGTTTTGGTGCGCACGAGTGCTTCAGCCGGATTCTTTGAGGAAAACCTGCTCATAGGTGATACTTGACAGGTGGATCCGATTTGTATGCTTTGTATACTTGGTAGTTATTGCTACTCATTAAATCGTAAAGCAGGATATCATTATTAAAAAGTGACTTATTATTGATAGTTTTAAATGTGCAGATGTCATGTTTTTCTTTTTATTGTTTTAGATTTATTATTAAATTGTGGCACCACTGACGGAAAACGTCACGAAGGTTATCCCTGAAAACCAGTGCTGTCGTCGATGGATTTATTCAACGTCCCAGCCTTTTGCTGAGTGACAACCTTTTTTTTTGCACGGACACGACGCACAAAGTGTATAATTAATTATTCTTAATGTTGAGCTATAAACTGGTAATGTTGTTTACCTATCTGTTTTGTTATTTTTTGTAAAAAACATATTTTTATGTTTGCCCTGGATTCTGAGTCCTTTGGCCATCTACCTAAAAATAATTTTATGTTGCCATTTCATTGAACTTAGGTAGCTAATGTGAGTTTTAAAAATATTCTGTAAGTTTAAGCAGTGTGTGTCGTTATTAGTGCAAAAATAAAAATAAAATCTTTCTTTCTTTCTTTCATTTAACAGTTTGTGTTAACATACAATTAGTCTTTTTTTAATTGATTTAATAAAAAGCAATCATTAAAATTTATGTAGTACAGTAATCTATAAATAATCCAATATAATATACAAACTCTATGTTGTTGTTAATATTACCCGATTTTTTTCATATTAATGGTATTTAATTACTATTATATGCCGTTAAGGTCAGCTACTTTTACTATCGTTGTGTGTCACATCACTGTTGGTATTATGACTACCACTTGACCTTGATTCATGGTGGGAAATCTTCGTTTTATCGTCATAAGGTATTCACCCCACAAAACTAATAGAAAACTAGTGTCAATGTTATTGGTATAAAGAAATATATTGTATGATTAAGTGTATATTTTAATATTAAGAAATATATTTTTAATTATAATGTGGAGAGCTGTATGTAAGTGACACTGCGATCTCGAATGCCCCAGAGAGTCGATCAGGGCTCATTTCGTCTAGAGTGGAACCCGATGAGTACCCGCAAGACTTCTAACTCTTGCTCGGGAGTACTCTTTTTCGATGTTGCGAAAGCATTTGACAAAGTCTGGCACAATGGCTTATTATATAAGTTGTATCAACTCGGAGTGCCCAACCGTCTCGTTCTCATCATACGAGACTTCTTGTCAACTGTCGAAAAGTTGTCAGCTTCCGATATCGAATCGGGGACGCTCTCTCATCCCCCACCCCATTAGAGCCGGAGTCCCACAAGGATCCGTGCTAGCCCCACTATTGTTCACACTGTACACCAGTGACATCCCTAATCGGCCTGCTAATACGACCCAATTAGCACTCTTCGTCGATGACACGGCCATTTTACACTCCAGTTACGTTCGCAATGGCTTAACTAAGATCCTCCAAGCCACAGCCAACGCCTACGGGAATTGGTTTTGGAAATGGCGGATCGAAGTTATCCCCATTAAAAGCAAAGCCATCCTATTTTGCAAATGAGACGACGACAACCCACGCTTCAGGGAGATCTCGATGCTAGGCCATTCGGTTCCCTGGGAACCGCACGCCAATTATCTTGGAGTCATCCTAGACAAAAAACTGACTTTTATACCCCATACACAGACGGTGCGTGCCCGCGCCGCCTTTGTGCTGGGTCGCCTTCACTATCTCCTGAAGGCTCGTAGTAAATCATCCCTTAGAAATAAGGTGAGAATTTACACCAAATGCATTCGACCCATCATGACCTATGCTAGCGCAGCGCACACGCTAAATCCACTCCAGTCATGCCCTTGGTACATGCGAAATGATCAACTACATTTCGATCTTAACTTGCCGACCATCAGGCAATTTATGAAACGAACGTCCAAACTCTATTTCGATTCTGCCCTGTCCCACCCAAATCCCCTTGTGGTATCTGCCGCCGATTAACAACCCTCCCGTATTAGTAGAATACGCTGCCCGAGGCACTTTCTGGTCAATCGAGACGATAAAATCACATAAACAGACTCGCGTTGTCCCATTAACTACACGTTACTGCTTCTCCCCCCCGTTTCTTGCTCCCGCCGGCCCGTGCTGATCCTGTAGTGTCCCCTAATAAATTTTATATAATACCGACCCAACCGTCCCCAAAACAATAACTTGTTATCCCCAGCAACGCTCTAAGCCGCTTTAAATCCTGATTGGAGGGCTCTTTTGGCTTCGCTAGAAATGACCGGTTAAGCAACCACATCGCCAAGAAAAGTACGCTGGAAGCCCAACTTAAACAAAAATACTGTTGACTCACCGTCTGCCACAGAATTTCAATTTGTAGGTTGAAAGATTTCCTGCAAGTTTTCATTCCATATAACACCCATTGTAATAGACCTTATCGCTATAGTTTCCATCTCGTACAATAGTCCCAGATAACCGGGGACAAATTACTGCCATTGAGAGTCGGTGTTGGTGTCCCATATATCATTACATTACATATTATTTTTTTCTAAAATATGCCATCTGCGTGTAGAACACGTATCCCCGCGTTAGCCTATCAAAAGACCGGGTTCCTCTTTGCAGAGGCTATTAACCCGTGAATAGACAAATAAGAATAAAAAACAACTGATTCTTTTAGAAAACGATTTGAATTTATTGAAAACCGAAGTTGTCCTTTTATGCTTCTAATACGTATCTAATTTTCTTCATAGTCTTAGATAACGACGTAGCGGGTGTAGAAATGCCGCTGCACTATTATAGCAGACAAAAATATAGCTTGCATATCTATATTACCTAACCGATTATATATATATTTTATATTAGATAATCGACGACACGGTTGGTGCAGTGGCTGATATAGTCGGCTGCTGCGGTCCGGGTAGTGGGTTCTATTCCCGCACGGAACAAATATTTGTATGATCTGCAGGTTATTGTTCCGGGTCTGGGTGTATTGTACGTGGAATTCATGTCTGTAAACGCACCACGACGCAGGAGAAATTCTTGTGTGGGGCAATATTTTCTTAAAACAAAGAAAAAAAACTAACAAAGATTAAAATTCTTCCGTACAAAATCTCATCATGTGTCCGTCACACTCTCGAGAAATATATAAATTAAAGATGATTTTGAACACACACAAGGCCAGACTTTCATTTATTTAACTATTAGGCAAAGGCAAAAAGTTCAATTTTTTCAATTTTACTT
Source organism: Diloba caeruleocephala (assembly GCA_947459985.1). NCBI lineage: Eukaryota > Metazoa > Arthropoda > Insecta > Lepidoptera > Noctuidae > Diloba > Diloba caeruleocephala. The sequence goes on along the minus strand of OX381612.1, from coordinate 26,371,765 downwards.
GTTTTACCTAATAAATATATACCTATAAATATTAATAATAAAACAATTTTAAATAGCATTTCGTACCTAATAGTTTCTTAATTAATTCTATACTTTTGGTAAATCCGTTTTAAAACAAACGTGATGCGATAAACCGGTATGTTATGTTGAAAAACTGCTTGAACAAGCAAATGGCGCCCTCTATACCATCAACTCAGCACTAACACGTGAGTGACCGTCAGAAAAAAATGAAAGTGTAAGGAAGTATATTTTTATTTCAATTGGCTCGTGCGCTCACTAATGTTCTAGTTCAGCGTTCGTCCGTTCATCAGTGGCGGTAGTGGGCCTGGTATAATCAGGGGAGGAGATGGTATAAATACCTTGATGTTGAAGTCCAATAGATATTAATTAAATCGTTTTTAGACTCGACTGGTTTATTTTATCGAATACATAGTTAAACATCACAGCGCAATAATTATATTAAATAACGAGCGGATTTTTATTTTTTTTAAGTCGCAATGCGGCCTCGACGTATATTAATACACAAAAATAAAACAAAAATTCTGCATCCAGATTCTGAAAAAGTAATTAAAATCTTACTTACCAGGAAACAGTTTTTCGAATATGTTCATACTTATAACGGCCGACTTACCTAGAAAAGAAAAATAAAGTAAGTTAATCAAAATCATCGTCATACTGATGAATGTTTAGTTTAAATTACTTTTTTTAGAACGCAGAACAAACAGTTGCATAACGTATACCGCAACGCATGTTGTAATAAATCAACTCAAAATAAGAGGTTATGGGCTACCTCTACGGACATGTAGGTAATAATGGGCTTTCGCCTTCCATCTACATAGTAAACCACATTAACACGTTAAAAGATAGTATCACACACAGAGTCCAAAGCAGTTAAAATAGATACGACAGTACGCCCGTCGATGCAAAGATTTTATCTGTGTAAAGTTAGTATGCCTTATGTAGAACCATTTTCGAGACAAACTTAAGGAACAACATACAGGAATTCCGTGTGGTGTCTGGATTAAGAATATAGCCAAGCGTGGTGAGTACTAGCAAATTCCCCCCAAAATTATGACACACGTCATGTAACCGGTATGGAGGATTTTGTTCAGCAGTGGACGTCTTTTTTTAGATGATGTGATGTTGACAACGGTAAACCAGTACAATGGTACCGTGCATCAAGTTCCCTAGGACTTGTTAGAGAAGAAGAAGAATTGATTGCTAGCTATTATGCTCTAAGGTAGTATTTAATTTTTTCGAGAGTTTTGGGCTTCACCCATACACTTCTGGAAAGTTGTGGTCGTTTCTGGCAACTGATTATAGAGCAACTAATTAACAATATAGTCGCCTTTTACGACTAAAAGGCGACTATAGGATTAGCTGGAGGAAGGGGCAGCAGAATCTTTTGAGTACATTATTAATAACTCAACTGCGATCGCCAATCCGCCTGCCGAGCGTGGCGATTATGGCAAAACTCCCCAATGCGCACACAACACCAACACCAAGACAGATGGTTGTCGGATATATATGGGTCGTTGTGGTTTGGGAGAGGCATGTGTCCAGCAGTGGACTTTACTCGGCTGAAATTATGAAAAAGATGACATAATTCATTTTTATGAGTTACTTATAGTTCTTAATTTTTTCTTTTTATTTATTTAGTTTATGAGCGGTCAATTATACAGATACATTGCGATAATAAACAAATTTAAATTGGTAATCGCTACATGTTATTACCACACTAAGAAACCGTAACATTACTACCTACTTCTTTATATGAACAAAAATATAGCTACATAAGTACTCAAATATGATTACGTACTTTTTTAACCAGTTCTATATCAATACATTATTGTAACATAATATACGCGCAGTTTAAAAGTCGGCCCGTCACGACGTTTGGAGGAGTTAATCACTTGGTGGTACAAAATACACTACGTAACTCTTCATTCTTGAACACCTGTTAATCATAGATAATTATGTTTCTTCGACCACTTGTTTTAAATTATGGGTTAAGCAGCACTTAAGAAGAAAGAAAGAAAGAAAGCGATGCGCACAACAAGAATTAAATAGTATAATATGTAAATAAAAACAAGAGCTAAAAAATACAATATCAAGCTTTACAAGACACTGACCTCTATTAAAAGGACAATGTATCTCAAGGAAAACATTTACATAAATTAGAAAAACAAACGAAGAAACAAAATAATAACATGTATACAAATACAAAAATACCGTGATTGTGCATCGCGTTCATGCAAAAAGAGGTTGTCACTCAGCTTATTGCTGTGACGTTGACGCAGATCTAAAGACAACAGCGCTGGTTTTCAACTTTAAAAAGTAGGAAGTTTTTTTACAATATTCCACATCAGTATTTCTTCTATGCCGTCGGTACTTTATAGGCATAAATCTCACATACATTAACACCCAAAACAACTATCTGTAAGCCAAATAAATATTTGTTGGTAGTCTTGTCACGCATAGAAAGCCAGTCGGTTAACCACTGCACCAAACATGCCGTCAAATTACCAACTGTCGTCAGATGGGTATTGTTTGTGTTTTTTTTTATTTAAACTTTTATGTACATTGAGTATACACAAGGCGAACTTAATGCCATGAGGTATTCTCTGCCAGTCAACCTTTGGGTTAAAAAGCACTTCGATAGAGGTTCAAAAACAAAGCTATAGATAATGTTAAAATAGATTGAATTAAAAATAGGAATACATACGTGTACTGATATAAAAACAAATATGATATTATATTGCATAATTATAAATAGAATAGAATACATTAAAATATCTGACATAAATATTAATTGGTGCAGTGGCTGATACAGTCGGCTGCTGCGTATCGGGTCGTGGGTTCGATTCTCACACGGAACAAATAATTGTATGATCTGCTGGCAGTTGTTACGGGTCTGGGTGTATTGTATGTGGAATTCATGTCTGTAAACGCACCACGACACAGGAGAAATCCTAGTGTGGGGCAAAGTTTTTTTATAAAGAAAAAAACTAGAAAACGCTAATGACGAAGACCGCTTTGAATGATCAGGATTATAACAAGAAGTATTGACGCACTCTACGTTTAAACGTGAATTTACTCGGAGCTTCTTAATATCAAGGGGAAGTGCATTGCAGAGTATTATTGTTGAAACAGCGAAGGAACTGGATATAAACCCCGTGTGCTGGGATGGAATGTTAATAATTAAATTTACAGAAGCACGAAGGTCTGTGGGAGCAACCCAAAAGGTTTTCCGATTATTACTCATTATAATTAAAGAAGACTTTAAGAACACAGCAGCAATCGTGGTAGCAGGATGACTAAGATTGACAAGCGTCAACGAGGCTTGGTGGGATCCTTTACAATCCACCCCGAGAAGTGCCTGGGCGAGCGGCCTTTTTACAGTCGCCTTCGCTCCGCTAGAGTAGGTGACCACTTTACGCGTTAGGCGTGGCACAAATGGGCGGCTCTAGTGTGATCTTACGAGGACCTGGAGCCCCCCTTCAGTGCCGAAGTAGCCGCTCCAGTGGTTTTAGCCGGTAGGAGTCCAGCATACCCCTTCGCCCTTCCCCGGGGCGAAGGAAGTTCATGTACAAATTCCACTGGGCACCAAAAAAACGTCTCCTAATGCAAGAGGCTGGCTAGGTGGATACCACCCCAGTGCTAGATATTCGCCGCTAAGCAGTAGTGTTAAAACTTTAGATATTACTGTGTTCCGGTTAGAAGGGCACTGTAGTCAGTGAAATTACTGGGCATAAAATACTAGATAGCTTATGCCTCGAGGTGACGAGCGCTGTGTGGTGTTACGCAGGAATAGTCCTGGGCAGTATCACAATTGTTATGAACAGGTCATAAGCATAACTAGCGAGTCGAAGGAATTAGGTGGTATTTTGGTTAATCCGTTCTTAAATTCTCAGTCGTGCAGTGTATTTAGTGGAATTATATTTATGAACTAGCTGGGACCCGCGATTTCACCCGCGTTTAATTTAAAAGAAATTTAGAGTACTTCGACATATACACTTGACATAGAATATATATATTGGATTTCAAGGGTTTTATTTTTTTTGCGCGGAACCCTAATTATTTTTCTAAAATAAAAGTAGCCTAAGTTATTCCTTATAGAATCAGCTACCTGCCAGTGAAAGTCCCTTCAAAATCGGCCAAGCCGTTTCGGAGATTACCCGGAACAAACAGACAGACAGACAAAAAATTTAAAAATTGTTTTTTTGTTGTAGTTATCGTATATACTTTCATATGCATTTAGTAAAAAGCTGTTATTATGACATTACAAACAGACACTTCAATTTTATTTATTTGTATAGATAGCAATATTCTCCCTCTCGAGGTTGTACAACTTGTAAACTCACTGAAACACAAACTAATACATAGAAAAGAGCATTTCTAAATAGGTAAGAAATCGTGTGTTATATATAATCCGTGTGGTGTCCGGATAACAATATAGCTCCACTCCATCTCCTCGTGTGGATGTCGTAAAAGGTGACAAAGGGAATCTAAACCAGAGGGATGAGCAGCAGCATCCCTTTCGTTGAACGGTAGCCATACTGCCAACACCGCCTGCCAAGCGTGGTGAGTATTGGCTATACCACCAAAATTATGACACAGTTGTGAAAATCTATGGGGGAGGCCTTTGTTCAGCAGTGGACGTATAAATGGCCGATATGATGAACAAACCTTTCTTACCTATTATCATACTTGCATTTCTTACCTATTATAATACTTGCATAACATACTTTTGCACGAAAATGATTAATACCTACTTTACATAAAATAGCACAAGTACTTCTCAATAACTCAATAATTCAAGCTCAACTTAGACTGTGATTTACAAGTAATATCCAGGAAATTGAACTGAACGTTAAGTTACACAACTCCGATAGCCGGTTAAGTTGCATAGTGTAAGTGATTTACATGAAATACCACCTTTTATTGCAGCTATTCTCCAGCTTATCTTTTCTAAAGGAGATATAACGCTGGATGTTAATTGGCTATCGTGCAGATTGCTTCAGTTGCGAGTTCAAGCTGCACTTGCTGCAGACAATCTTAGACGATTGACCATTATTTAAACATTAAGACAACTCCGCGTATTTTTAGAGTTTTGTAAGTCCGAATGAAAAACGTTGGAACCCTTATTGGATCACTTGTGTGTCTGTCCGGCTGTCACAGCCGCTTTGCTCTGAATCTACTGGACCGATAAGTTGAAATTCGGTTCACATTTGAATTTCTTTGACTAATAAATATTATCATCATCATCATATCGGCCATTTACGTCCACTGCTGAACAAAGGCCTCCCCCATAGATTTTCACAACTGTGTCATCATTAGGGGGTATTTGGTAATACTCACTGGTGAGCGCAGTATGGCTACCGTTTCTCAGAAGGGACGTTGCTGCCCATCCCTCTGGTTTAGATTCCCTTAGTTGCCTTTTACGACATCCACGGGAGGAGATGGACTGGTGCTATATTCTTAATCCGGACACCACACGGAAACAAATATAATTGATAAATTAATTAATTTTGATTATAAGTTTGCCGGGGAAAATTAGAAATGATTAAAAGAGAGTTTTGCAAACTGTATCATGTAACATATGAAATGGAAGGGCTTGTTGCCAGGGTCACAATTTTTATAATAGTTTTAAAGTTATTTAAGGAACGCTGCGCTCAAAAACCCGTCTACCAAGCTTGATTTCCCCCAAAATGACAACAGTTATGGAAATCTATGGGGGGGAGCCTTTGTTCTTCTTCTGGCTGATAATGATGAAAAAAGTGTCTTCCTGGCCACATAGATATTGCATTAGTTCAGTACGTCATATCGCCTTACCAAATGCCCTATCCTACATTATATTTACCAATATGCAATAACTTTGTCTAATCTAAAGTAACTAATTGAGTATTTTATAACAGCGGGATGCTACTAGCTTAGTTCTGGCGATTCCGTCTCTGACGCTCGCCGCAGACGGTCGTGCAGTGCTCGCGCTCCCCGATCAGTGTGCCGTGTAGTGTTTGTTCGCAATCCGTCCCGTCGGATTGCAGTCACTTCATTTAAATCACGCGTTGCCTTTTTCAAGGCGACTACTGATTTTTGTTTCTTTGACCGATTAAATTCATCGCGTTTTTGTGCCCCTTCAGGGAAAATCCACTGTTTAGTGGTCCTCGGCGGATACCTTACGGTGCCAACGAAGCCGAGTGGGGTGTTGACCCGGCACACCCGCCTAGCCCCATCAGGGCAAAGCAGTTAGTCGGCAGCGGACTAGGACCACCGGCCTTGGGGGCTACCCTAGTCGACCCTAGTTCGAGTCTACGTTTTCAGATCATACAGTCTCTTGCGGGCGATACCTTATCGCCCCTTGCAAAAGAGCTGTCAGGGACCCGTTTGCCCATTAAGACTGGCCACGGATGGTACTAGCTTAGGGCTCACCACAGGTACACACACCTCCCTGCCTACACCCGGCAGGGAGGGGTTGTTACACACCCCCGGGCCCATCCAACCCGGGAGGATAGGGAATCGCGTAAAACAATTGTCCTTTACGCTTTAGGCGTATTTCTGTTTTTTATTGTCCCACGTCCGCCATTTTGTTTTGCACACAAAATGGCCGACGACGCCACGCTTATGAAAATTATTAGGGAGGTCCTCTTAAAGGACCCCTATATCATTGCCAATTACGGCAACCTCCTTTGCCCCTCATCTGAGCCAGGCACAATAGTGCAGCCCCCCTATCCCGAACCCAAAAAAAGGGGAACAACCCCCGAATTTGATGCGGGCATCTCCTCCGCCCCTCCAGCAAAACCCCCCCTCCCCCCTTCCAGCTCGAATGCTACCGCATCCCCCGACGCCGACATGCCCACTCTCTCAGACATTTCGGAAATGTCAGAGAGTGACGACTCCACCCCTCCGCCCCAAAACTTATCCTCCGACTCTGCCTCAGACGAGTTTCAACTCGTCAGTGGCAACCGCAAAAAGCGGGCCCGCAAGGCCAAGTCCTCCGCCCAAGCCGCTCCCGCTAAAGCCCCTAAGACGGAAGAGGCCTCGTCCTCCGCTCCGCCCTCTACCCCTGTCCCCACGACGACCTCCTCTCAGGCCAGTCCCGCCCCCACCCCTACCCCGGCGAACACCCAACCCCAATCCCAACCCGCTAAAGTCCCTAAAAAGGACCGGAAACCGCCCGCTATTTTTATCCAAGCGAAGGATAAATGGAACGATGTTTCCAAGATGTGTACTGAGCTCGGTATCAACTACCTCAGTGCCCGCACCACAGCCGTCGGAGTCAAAGTGGCAGTTCCCACTGCCCAAGACTTCAAGTCCCTGACCCGAGCCCTCCAAGACCGAAACGTGTACTTCCACACGTACTCTCTTGCCGAGGAACGCCCACTCCGGGTAGTCCTAAAGGGTATCCCTAAAGAAATAGACACCGACTCCATAAAAGACGACCTTCTGTCGCAAAATATCCCCGTCCTGGAGGTTCACCGTATGCACGCTGGTCGCAACGGTGAAGCCTACGACATGGTCCTCGCCATATGCGAGAAGTCCACCGACAATGATCGGAAAATATTTAACATTAAGACCGTGTGCCACCTATCAGGCATAAAAATTGAGCCCCCCCACAGATATGGTCCTCCCGGACAGTGTCACCACTGCCAGCTTTACGGCCACGCGCAGCGACACTGCTACGCTAAACCTAGGTGCGTTAAGTGCCTAGGTGACCACAGCACCTCCGACTGCGATCGCCCCAAAGATCGCACGCTTTGCACAGAGCCTCCAAGTTGTGTGCTTTGCGGTGAGTCGGGTCATCCCGCGAATTATCGCGGATGCCCCAAAGCCCCGCGCGCTAACAACAAGGTAGCAAAGCGCAAAGCGGCTACCCAAGCCTTCACGGCCGCCCATTACGCCTCTCAGGCCCCTCCCATGTCCCAACGACTCAGCCCTCAAAGGCCATCGCCGTGGAACGCGCTGAACCATCAGCAAGCGTTCCCCGCCCTGAGGCCTAGTTTACTGACCCAACAGGCGACCCAAGCGTCAGCAATTCCCTCGCTGATGACCGCCCCCCAAACGGCACCGTACCTTCCCGTGCCGTACAACCAACCCGCACCACAAGTGCACGCTCAGAGGGCCGCCCCTCCCTCACCCCAATCCACACCCCATCTCAAAACTGACGACCTCTCAGTTTGCCTCGGTCTTCTCAACTCTGTCGACCCGAACAGAGTCGCCCAAATGGCCGCAGCCATTAGGGCAAACCAGGGCCAATACGGCCTCATGTTAGTACTCAGCGACTTCGCTGATGTCTCATCCGCCCTCCTCTCCTACCGCGTTCATCCGTAATGGATACACAAAACAGGTGCAGAACAAAACCCCGATCCCTTAAAATAGGCATCTTTAATGCCAACAGCATTAATGGCCAAAATGACGAAATCGCCTTATTCCTCCGCGACCACCTTATTGACATTATGTTGATACAAGAGTCCTTTTTGAAACCCTCTCACAGGAACCCTAGAATTGCAAACTATGATATAGTGCGCAACGACAGGATCCACTCCCGTGGAGGAGGCACTCTTATTTACTATAAGAGATCCCTTTATTGCATGCCCCTAGATACCCCGTCCCTTTCCAATCTAGAGGCATCTGTGTGCAGAACAGGCATGACAGGTCATCAACCGATCACTATAGTGTCGGCTTACCAATCCCCCAATGCCCAAGACGATCCAATCCAATCGGATCTCGAAGCACTCTTCGATCTAGGCGACTCCGTCATAGTGGCGGGAGATCTTAATGCCAAACATGAGTCTTGGAACTGTCTCACCCACAACCACAGAGGAAGTAAATTATACTCCCTCAGTACCCTCCTCAATTTTGACATCATCGCCCCGATGTATCCCACTCACTACCCCAGCAATGTTAATCATCGCCCGGATATACTCGACATAGCACTTCTAATGAATGTCAACCTCAAGTTGCATTCCATTGAAGTACTACAAGAGCTAGACTCCGATCACCGTCCTGTGATCCTTCACCTCACCTCCCGCTTTGGCCCCACGGACACAGGGCTACCCCCTCAGACCATTGTGACGACGGACTGGAGGAAAGTTAGGCAACGCCTCAACGACCCCTCGTCCGCTCAGTTAGATAGAATTCCCGAATGCATAACGTCAGTCGCAGACACGCTAGGCGCGATCGACTCCCTCACCGGGCATGTACAGTCCGTCGTGGACGAGTGTTCACGGCGAGTTCCTGCGATGGAAGACCATCGCATGAAACTCCCTGACGATGTACGTGCACTGATGACGGAGAAGAACGCAGCCCTTAGAGCGTACTCATCTTTTCCCAGCGAACCCAATCGCCTCTTTATGCGCCACCTACAGCGTGCTGTCAAGGAACGTATTAAGGAGTGCCGAGAGGCTAACTGGGATAAGATGTTGGGCGACTTAGAGCCAACCCACCTTGCGTTCTGGCATCTGCAACGGAAACTCAAATCCGAAACATCCAATGCTGTCCCCTCCCTCAACCGTCCCAACCAAAGGCCGGCCTTTGATGACGACGAAAAATCCGAATGCCTAGCTGACAGTCTAGAAGCGCAATGTTCCCCAAGCACTCTACCTGTAGACCAAGCTCACCTCAAAAAGGTTGACGCTGAAGTCGAACATAGAGCAGCTATTCCGCCTGCCGAGGACCCTGACGACCCCCTCCCTCCGGTCACGGCAGACGAGGTCAGAAATCTCGTGAAAAAGATTCACCCTCGCAAAGCCCCCGGCTCTGACGGTATCACCAACAAGGTGATTAAACTCTTCCCCGAACTTCTTATCGCCTTAATGACCGTCATCTTCAATGCGGCATTAAACAATAACCTCTTTCCGCATACGTGGAAACAGGCCACCGTTATCGGTATTCCCAAACCCGGTAAGCCCAAGTGCGAGCCTTCCAGCTATCGCCCCATAAGCCTTCTCAATTCTCTTGCGAAGATTTATGAGCGGATTATCTATTCCCGACTAAAGGATTTTGCCGATTCCAAGAAACTCATTCCCGACGAACAGTTTGGTTTTAGAACCAAACACTCGTGTGTACAACAAGTCCACCGACTAGTTGAACACATCACGTTCGGATTCTCACGCGGCATGATGACGGGAGTCCTCTTTTTCGATGTTGCGAAAGCATTTGACAAAGTCTGGCACAATGGCTTATTATATAAGTTGTATCAACTCGGAGTGCCTGACCGTCTCGTTCTCATCATACGAGACTTCTTGTCAAATCGCAGTTTCCGATATCGAATCACGGGCGCTCTCTCTTCCCCGCACCCCATTAGAGCCGGAGTCCCACAAGGATCCGTGCTAGCCCCGCTATTGTTCACACTGTACACCAGTGACCTCCCCAAAAGACCTGCTAATACGACGCAATTAGCACTCTTCGCCGATGACACGGCCATTTTCTACTCTGGTTACGTTCCCGATAGTATAACTAAGATCCTCCAAACCACAGCCAACGTCTACGGTAAATGGTTTAGGAAATGGCGGATCGAAGTTAACCCTATCAAAAGTAAAGCCGTCCTATTTTGCAAATTAGGCGACGACCACCCACGCTTCAGGGAGATCTCGATGCTGGGCCAATCGGTTCCTTGGGAACCGCACGCCAAGTATCTTGGAGTCACCCTAGACAAAAAACTGACCTTCATTCCCCACACAAAGACGGTGCGTGCCCGCGCTGCCTTTGTGCTCGGTCGCCTTCACTATATTCTGAACGCTCGTAGTAAATTATCCCTTAGAAATAAGGTGAGAATTTACACCACATGCATTCGACCCATCATGACCTATGCCAGCCCAGTGTTCGCACACGCTGAATCATACCTACTCCGTAGATTCGAAACCCTCCAAACCCGTTTCATGCGCAAGGCCACCGGAGCGCCTTTGTACATGCGAAACGACCAACTCCATTTCGACCTTAACTTGCCGACCATCAGGCAATTTATGAAACAAGCGTCTAAACGCTATCTCGATTCTGCCCTGTCCCACCCAAATCCCCTTGTGGTATCAGCCGCCGATTACGAACCCTCCCGTATCAGTAGAGTACGCCGCCCGAGGCACGTTCTGGTCGATCCAGACGATAAAATCACGTTAGATCACATGAAGAGACTCGCGTTGTCTCGTTCACTAAACACCCGACCGTTGTACCGCCCTCGCCGCCGAGGATGCCCGCCTCACCCACGTCGCGCCGGCCCGTGCCGAGCCTGTAGCTTTAAATGTCCCCTAATACAATTTAAATAATACCGATCCAGCTGTCCCCAAAACAATAGCTTGATATCCCCAGCAACGCCCTAAGCCGAGGTCCGTGTCCCGCAGGGGGCGCCCTTAGCGAAAGTTGCTTAGTTTTTAATATTTAATTTAAGCCTGGCTGGAGGCCTCTTTTGGCTTCGCCAGCAAATGACCGGTTAAGCAACCACATTTCCCAGAAATGTATGCGAGTAGCCCAACAAAAAAAAATAAACAAAAAAAAAACAAAAAAAGCTTAGTTCTGAACTATTGCTAACAAATTACAGTAGGTAATAACGTGTTTGTACATGCAACTTAAAGCGCGTGATTTTAAGTAGTTACAACAATGTTAAAGTTGTTCATAACGTAATTAGCTTTTAAATATAATTATAAATCAGAATGAGGGTACAGAAATTATATGTTATCAGAGATTTCCCTTTCCTTAATTATCATTATTTATTATCTTATCTTTATCATATCTTTCTGTGGTAGTGGTTTATGTGATCATTGGATGACATTTGCCCCCGTAGCAAGAGCTCCTTTCTACAATGTTGTTGCATTTATTGATATAAGCTATCGAGAAGTCACAGAATCTAACAATACGAGAAGGTAATACGTGTTCAGTAGGAAGGGATTTCAAGGACTTCAAATATTCGCTCAGAAGTCGCTCAAGAAGAGAAAGATCTGGAAGTTTATATGAACTGCTCAAGCGCGAAGTACCGTTCTCATGTTATATCTATGATACTATGATTATTTATCTGTAAGTGGTTTTGTTGACCTCGTCAATAGATTAGCTATCTGTACAGTTGTCAGAGGCATTTTTACATAGTCTTCTTTGTATCATTATAATTTATTATCTCCCTAAATTCGATTCCTAAATCAAACCTAACTTTTTGTAGAGAATAGGTCCCATAGATATTATTTTTAAGCAAAGAATAAATATGTACAATGTAGGTACTGGTAGCAGAACACAGGCACCTATCAGATGTTTCAACTTTCAACTGGCTGCCTGAAAATTTATAATAATAATAATAACGTTTATGTATACTTTAGATATTGTTTCAAAGTCAGAATAATCTGAAAATAAAGTAGGTGATCAAATCCAGAAAAGTGTTGTGACAGACATAAAAACATTGATCATCGATACATGAGAACTGTCAGCGTTTTATACAATTATCGATAAAAAATAGGGAAACGTGCGCGCGCAATGTCTTGTGGTTGTGCGAGAATCGACGTGCGTAAGAAAGGGTACAGTCACAGATTAAACTATTTTCAATTAGCGAATATTTACGTTCACCAACTAGCCCATAAATAAATGACAATGCCAGAAACTCTATAGAACTTTACCCAATCAAGTAAAAGTAGTTTGCAAACATGCCATACGCAGCTTATTGATTTTTTATTACTGATAACTAAATACACGTTTTAATACCTTTAGAACTTGCGGTTTCTGTTTAAATCTAAGAAAAATAACTACTTTATGTAACATAACCTCTCTATCTGTCAAAGTCTTAACCAAATAATAAACCAACCAACTTCAAATGACCCACCGATTCTTACGGAAATATTTACATAATAAGCATATTTTTCTGTCCCTTTCACACCAAGAGACATTTTCATAATAAAGGGAAATGATAGAAACTCTACAAAGCTTCGACCCATCCAATAAAAGTTGGTTAACAAGGATGCCAAATCTAGGTATCAGAGAGAGCAAATGGATGGCACTGTCAATGTGAATTGTCATTTTACATAGCGATTAGCGCGGTAATGACTTTTTTTACAACTAACTTGCAAATAGGAAAGAATGATTAAAATGTATTACAATAATATTCGACTATTTACGTTAAAAACAAACTTATTTTTAACTAACTGAATGTATTTATTACAAACATATATAGGTATTAAAATCCCAAAATAATATTTTATTTTATATTTTTGTCATTAACAAAACACGTTTTGATTCCGATGTATGCCTACAAAGTAACGCAGATGGTCTCGAGAAACAGGAAACAGGCTAAGAGTTGATTAAACTCTTTTTTTAACAGTTTATAAACAAAGTGACAATTTTCATTAATTTATATCTTGTAAATAAATTTTATGTGGTATATTTAGCGTGGTATCGGTTAGAAATACAACTATGTGAATGCTATGTTAGTGGTTTTACTGTGTCAACCATTATCAAAGGCTAATATAACTAAACTTATAATATAGCTATAACTAAACTTATCGGCTGTTTTCTTATCCTTGATAAGCATCATGTCAAAGTATATAGTTAATAACTAAACAAAATGCATGATATAATGACTTATTACACTTCTTGTCTCCCTATAATTTCAGCGATACGAAAGCACCGTGTATTCAATAAAATACATAACGAGAATAATATTAAGGCTCACTATGACATGGATATAGCAATGTAATTATTAAGTCGTTTATAAACGGTTATACAATTCAATGGTTATGAACGAATAATTTTAATTTACAATTATTTAGATGATCTTTGACACAGATAATTGTATAATTATGAATCACATATGAGTTAGATAATGGAATGAATATTTATAATAACTGAGATGACTGAATATAAAAATTCTGTTATGTAAACATTATTGATTCAACTTGATTTTATTTGTTTAAAAATGAAACGGGTATGGAATATGTTATGTATGTATTGAAAAGTTAATAACAGTTATTTAATTGCTTATTATTTGTTCGTTTATTACGTTCTGATATATGAAATTCAAATCACGTTTAACTTAAGTTAAAGAACCATTTGATAATACGTTTTTGTGTTATTGTGTGTGCGTATTCGATGACAGTGCCACGGTATTTATAGAAAGACATACTAGTGATAGTTATCTACAGATTAAATTACTATTTGAATATTTATAAAATATTCAAATATAAATAATTGCCGTGTGGTGCCGGCTCAGAATGCCACCACCCCATTTCATCTCGTGGGTGTCGTAAAAGTCGACTAAAGGAATTAACCGGAGGATGGGCAGCAGCGTCCTTCGAGTACATTAACAACTCAACTGCGATCGCCAACCCGCCTGCCAAGCGTGGCGATTATGGCAAGACCTCCCAATGAGCACGCAACACATCCATATCGGTCGTTGTGGTGATCTTTGGGGGAGGCCTGTGTCCAGCAGTGGACTTCATTCGGCCGAATTGATTGATTGAAGCATATTGCAGGTCCATGCACTCCTGCAGCCTGTGGGCTAATTACACGCAGAAAAGCTATAGCACCCTCGGTGGGCTGATTAGCTAAAAACAGCAAAAGCAGACGCGATAGCAGCTACCGCGCAGCCAAGGATCGACTGGTGGCAAAACGTAAAAAAATTGGTATTACGTAAGGCATTGCCCGCCTGTCGCCATTGTGGAAGATGCATAGTTACTAGCGCCAGTAGCCACCAGTGGTTAAAAAGAATGAACGTTTTTAGTTCATTGATTGTCCGACAGAGGCGCGTCAGAGATCCATTCAGCCGAAATTATTTATTATTATTATATTATATATTTATAAAATAAAGGTTGATGTTTTCTCTTTTGCTAAATCGTATCATTGCAACCTATAGATTTACCAACTAAAATTATTTTCCATTAATAAAGTAAGCATTATACAGGCATAATACAGTACTTTGGTCACTTTGGCGTTAAGCTACCGACTCAACGCCTAAAGAGCCATCACGGCTTTCTTAAAACAACTGAGGCCCTACAAGGTTATCAAGAGGCCCGTCGAAAACTGTGGTTTGAAAAATGATCCCACTCACAAATTATAATCCAACCCGGTGAGAAACTCCTTGCAGGTCATAATCTCCTCCTTGGCCTACATGGAAGTCCCCAAACCGTCTGAGAGCCTGGTAGGCAGGTGCTAGCTGAACACGAGCAAATGGGACAACATAGATGGAACGGACATAGCTTGTACGTGTGGCACTGATCCTCACTCATCTTTTATCTTGTTTTCTTTGTCCACATTGAGCGATCTTAACAATGCCATAGACAACGCAATTGAAGTGACCAAGTCCTGGGCCAGCAGCATATGAATATTTACCATCGACACAAAGAAGAAGTGTATTTTCCTTACTTATGAACTGCTTGGTAAATGCCTTGTAAATCTACTGTAATTTATATTACTGAAATGGTTATTTGAACCCAATTTTACGTGAAGCTCTCAACACATTTTAATAATATCTCTTCTCGGATTGATTATCAAAATTATAACAAGATAATAAATCCATTTTCTTTCCTATTTTCCTCACAATGGTACATGCAGCTAGTGTAATTAAATTTAACGGAAGAGTGAACGCTGGTCTTGAGCTCACCGTCTACGTAACCACTAGTGTTGTTGCTTAATCGATAAAATAATTTATCTAGATAAGAATGCATAGCTAAGTAATTGGATTACTTAAGCGTAGTTCGCTCTGTGTTGCGATATTTTGTACGATACAGATAACTGAAGACGTAGTTGGGTACGTAGTTACTTGTGCTTTGGGAGCTTCAAAAAGAGTCTGTTTGTATTTATTTAGTGATTTTGTACTCTTGCTGCTCAAAACCGACTTAAGGTGTTATAATTAACATATTAGTCTTCAAGGCTAAACATAACGTTAATTATATGTTGACGTTTAAAATAAAGTAATTACCAGATTCATAAATGTTAATTTCTGTGCCACACTGCAGGGCTAGTTACGACAGCTCTGAGTAATTAATTAAACATGAATTGATTATAACTTTCAATGAAACCATTAAGTTACGTAAACTTGTTTGAGAAACGGTTAACTAGTTAATATTGAGTATTTATTGTATTTAATTATAATAATAATGTCTTAGGTTTTCGCGAGTATTACACATTATAATAAAACACTTTTAAACAGATTCTATCGCGTATATTTTAGATTATAGAACACCATACCGCACTAAAAAACATCAAGACACTATGAGTGATTACTGCGTGCATCGAAACTAATTTTTTGATTAAAATTGTACGGTAGATAAAATAAAATAACTTTTTAAAAATCTGTAACGACGCCTGTCACCTTAGTCATCTTGCGACCACGAATTCTGCAAAAATTTACGCGATAGAATCCGTTTAAAAGTGTTTTAATTATAAAGTTTTGCTTATCAGGAAATTAAAAATATTGGGACATGATTGTAATGTGTTTCTTTCCTTAAATTTCCATCTTCTTCTATAAATAAGGTTACACGGATAAATAATCGTCAAATGTCGGCAAAATACTACAAGGAATTAATAATCTTGACGACACGGTTGGTGCAGTGGCTGATACAGTCGGCTGCTGCGCACAGTCGTGGGTTCGATTCTCGCACGGAACAAATATTTGTACGATCTGCAGGTAGTTGTTCTGGGTCTGGGTGTATTGTGTGTGGAATTTGTGCTTGTAAACCCACCCACGACAAAGGAGAAATTCTAGTGTGGGAAAAAAAAATAGAAGAAGAATATTGGGAAATTATCGCAATCTGTGTCGTGCACACCACTAAAACTTACGTTCTATCACACGTTTTTCATATTCGATAATGTTCGCTGCTAGTTATGTGCGTGTGTCATTATATGTTCACTTCTCGTTAATGGGTCGGCAGAGGGCCTAGTGGCGTTGATTATGTTTAATGATGATTATATAGTTAAGAGTGTTTCTAAATGTATATACATGTACATATGTTATAGTACATACATGAACATTTGTTTTGGTGTTTTGATTTAATTTCTTTTTTTTGGAATTTACTCTTTAAGAATCGATTTATATATAAGGTCCCCGGTATGAAAAATGTATGAGCAGTGAACTTTTGTCGAGCGTTAACTAAAATACGTTACGTTTTTCTGCGCACCTACCTTGCGCACCTTCTGCGTTAAAGTCATGTATGTGTCAAATGTAGTTTTATATCATTTAAAATCATTATTATTAAATATTAATACGTAGTGAAGTGATTGAATAAAAATATATAACATATGAAAAAATCTAGTTTAAGTGACGGTGGAAGAAATTCCGACGAACACGTGAATGCAGTTACTATTCATTTTTATATATGCTATAATATAAATTATAATAATATCATATAAATATCCGTGCTTTTTATTTTTTTATCCTCACTGCCTATTAATTACTGAGACAATTGTACTTAAGGAATAAACTCCAGTCGTGTGTCGGAGCTGCACACTTTTTTTTTTAAATCTTTGCCCCACATTAGTATTTCTACTGTGTGGTGGGTGCGTTTACAGACACAAATTCCACACACAATACACCCTGACCGTGCCGTCGTATTTTGATCATATCAAAGAACGTCCATTGCGGAACAAAGGGTTCCCCCATACCGGATTATAATCCCTGTGGTGTCGGGAGGAGATGGAGTCGTGCTTTATTCTCAATCCGGGCATCACACGGAAAGCTTTCTTCAGTGGTATTAATTAAATTAGATTTTTACGTTCATTAATACTAACATTTCTAGACTTTAAATTGAATATTTTTTAACTGTGAAGTGTGGAAGAGGTGGACACTGGGCCCTATGGTATTCTGCAAGAGCTTATATCAAACTTTATCTTGTTCTTTACCTACTTATTGTATAAAAAGGCACATTTAAGGTATAGGCGATGGTATTAAAGCGTAAAAAATTGCGGAGTTGAAACTAAGGGGAACTTTTTATGTGAATTCGAAAATACAGATAAAATACTAAAAACACAAAAGGAGACGAATTAAAAAACGCATTATTAAAGTCGGTGCAAGAAGGTCATAGTAATATAACTTGAAGGTAGCGATTTTAGATTTATACTCTAAGGTTCGACAGCTTATCAGATAACATCTATTAACGGAACTTTGCAGTCAGTCAGACGAAACCAAACATATGAAAATTTGTGAAAATTTTAGAATTAAGATTGTCCCTCAATTAACTAACAATTAAGATTGTCCCTGAACTAACTTAGGATTAAGATTGTCCTTCAACTAACCTAGAATTAATATTGGCCCTGAACTAACTTAGAATTAAGATTGTCCCTGAACTAACTTAGAATTTAGATTGGCCCTCAACTACCAGAATGCTTATACATTTCCATTAATAGACATACATTAGCTCGTTAACGTCTACTGTTGAACAGAGGCCATGACAAGAACATCGCGATTAGCGATTAGGGAATTTTGCTATAATCACCAAGCTTTGCAAGAGTATTGGTGATCGCAGTATATTATTATCAGGCACGGGGAAGCTGCAATACTGCTGCTGATTTATTAATTAGATATTAATCAAATCCTTGTGGTGTCCCGATTAAGAATATAGCACCCCTCCATCTCTTCCCGTGGATGTCGTAAAAGGCGATTAAGGGACTCTAAACTAGAGGGATGGGTGGCAGCGTCCTATCTGTGGATTAGCATCCATTCCGCGCTTATCAACCCAACTGCCAAGCGTGGTGAGTACTGGCAAACTTCCAAAATGACAACACATGGTATATAGCCGGTTGTTTATGGGGATGCCTTAGTTTAAATTAAATTTAAAATGAATTAAAAATAATTTATTTCAGGTATCACATACCCCATTTTAGAAAACATCTTTAAATTATTCAATAATACATACATAATCAAACACACATCCGTGTGGTGTCCGGATTAAGAATATAGAACCACTCCATCTCCTCCCGTGGAGGTGGTAAAAAGCGACTAAGGGACTCTAAACCAGAGGGATGGGCAGCAGCGTCTTTTATGTGGAACAGGTAGCCATTCTGCGCTCACCAACCCGCCTGCCAAGCGTGGTGAGTACTGACAAATTCCCCCAATATGATGACACAGTTGTTGCAATTTTTGGGGGAGGCCTTTGTTCAATAGTGTATAATATAAATACAACATCAACACAAAAATTAGATACATCAAATTCATATGCAATCATAATTAACTCATATTCATAACAGTAGTCTCTTACGTGTGACACTATATGTAACTTGTCTGTCACAGCAGTGTCGCACATAAGGACAGTCCAATCTGTTTGCTATCATACTCGGAACGGTATTGGAGCTGTCCCGCACTCTGCGCACAAGTGACGCGCAGCGCTTCCGCATGGTCGCATGAAAACAGTCCGTGCGCGCCCATGCGAACATACCCGAAGCGCTACAGTAGAGAGGCAGACCCAAAATCGCTCTGAAAGCGTTGTTAAATTGAATGCGGCGAGCCGATTACCTAAGTCGCAGACGCTTTGCAACATGCATAAATTGCTCCAACGCCGCTGTCAAACGTCAATTTGGTATTACCTATTTGCCGATAGCGACTAAACAGGCGAAGATCTCTGACGCGCCTCTGTCGGACAATCAATGAACTAAAAACGTTCATTCTTTTTAATTCCACTGGTGGCTACTGGCGCTAGTAACTATGCATCTTCCACAATAGCGACAGGCGGGCAATGCCTTACGTAATACCAATTTTTTTACGTTTTGCCACCAGTCGATCCTTGGCTGCGCGGTAGCTGCTATCGCGTCTGCTTTTGCTGTTTTTAGCTAATCAGCCCGCCGAGGGTGCTATAGATTTTCTGCGTGTAATTAGCCCACAGGATGCAGGTGTACATGGACCTGCAATATGCTTCAATCAATCAATTCGGCCGAATGAAGTCCACTGCTGGACACAGGCCTCCCCCAAAGATCACCACAAAGACCGAAATGGTGTGCGTTTTGGGCTCATTGCCCCCAATGAGCCATAATCGCCATTTTGCCATAATCGCCACGCTTGGCAGACGGGTTGGCGATCGCAGTTGAGTTGTTAATGTACTCGAAGGACGCTGCTGCCCATCCTCCGTCTAATCCCTGAGTTGACTCTTACAACACCCACGGGAGGAGATGGGGTGGTGGTATTCTGAGCCGGCACGACACGGCTAACCGGCGCCATACACCGGCAATATGCTTGGAAGAGAGTTGTTTTCACGCCATTCAAGGAATGTGCGAACCTGCGGGCCAGCATGTTAGCTCTGTTAGCGGTGGACGCCTGATGGCTGATATGATGCCATATCATTAGAGCTTTTAAATAAACAAATGTGTTGATTAAGCCCCTCGTTCACTAGCACCACACCTGACGATAATAAAGCTAACTTGCACAACGCTGTTCCGCATTCGAGCGAACATTTTAGTTGGTTACAGAACATAAACACTTGTCTATCTCCTAGTCTAATCACGGAGTAAATAGATCGTGAGCGTTTTGCCAAACTGATTGATCTTCGATGACTTCAACCAGGTCAAAACATTGTTATGTGTTTGTTTATACCTTAGGTAATTTCGGATAATTGAGGGATTACACAATGTGTATCTTTAACGTTTATCCGTTAGGTATCCAGATTACTTACCGAGCGACCCACTAGAAGACATCCTTGTGGGCATTGCATAGCGCACAAGGGTGCTTCGGGGATCCTTTACAATCCTCCCGGGGGAGTGACCGCTTTACAGTCACCCTCTCGTGCCTAGAGGCGTGGCAACATTGGGCGGCTCCAGTATAATCAAACGAGGACCTGGAGCCTCCCTTAGGTGTTGAAGATGACCGCCCCAGTGGTTTTAGCCGGTAGGAGTCCGGCATACCCCTTTGCCCTTCCCCAGGGCGGCGGTAGTACATGTAGAATTTCCACTGGGCCGTGGATTTCGGTAAGGCTACTTACTACATTTAATCCAAAATCCAAAGATTTTAGGGATATTTTAGTTTTTTTGTGATAAATGTGATCTTAACACAAAAACGGATAAAAATTAATAACCAATCTAATCCAAAATCCAAAGACTTTAGGGATATTTTAGTATTTTTGTGATAAATGTGATCTTAACATAAAAACGGATAAAAATTAATAACCAATCTAATCCAAAATCCAAAGACTTTAGGGATATTTTAGTTTTTTTGTGATAAATGTGATCTTAACACAAAAACGGATAAAAATTAATAACCAATCTAATCCAAAATCCAAAGACTTTAGGGATATTTTAGTTTTTTTGTGATAAACGTGATCTTAACACAAAAACGGATTAAAATTAATAATCAATATAATTTAAAATCTAAAGATTTTACGGATATTTTAGTATTTTTGTGATAAATGTGATCTTAACACAAAAACGGTTTTGGTCGGATTGGACGAAAGATTTAGATTAGATTGGTTCTTAATTTCGGCCGTAAGGGACTCTAAACCAGAGAGATGTGCAGCAGCGTCCCTTCTATGGAACAGTAGCAATACTTCGCTCACCAACCCGCCTGACAAGCGTGGTGAGTACTGGCAAATCCCCATGAAAACATTGGGTGGGCGGGCCAAAAATGTTGAGACAGTTGTGGACATCTATGTCGGAGGCCTTTGGTCAACAGTGGACGTATTTTGTCTGATATGATGGTGATATGATCTTTAACGTTCCGTGTGGTTCCCAGCATAACATCGAACATCCCTCCCCACCATGAGTGTCGCAAAAGGTGTCTAAGTATTGATATCAAGAGGATGGGCAGCAACATCCTCCCGTGTGATAATAACTATAGTGTGATCACCAATTAGCCTGCCAAGTGTGGTGAGTACTGGAAAATTCCCCCCAAAATACGACACACGGCATGTAACCAGTTGTTTACGGACAAGGCCATTCTTCAGCAGTGGACGTCTTTATTTGTTTTTTTCTTTTAAACTTTGCCCCATACTGGGATTTCTGCTTTGACGTGGGTATACACGTATACACACAAATTTCACACGCAATACCCCAGACCCGGAACAACTATCTGCAGATCATGCACATATTTTTTCGGTGCTGGAATCGAACCCACGACCCGGGGCGCGGTAGTCGACTGTATCAGCCACTGCACCAACCGTGCCGTCTTTTAGCTGATATGATGATGAAACTTTTTGTAAGTAGAGCCTTCGCTGTTCAGAGAGAAAATACACATATCTAGATTTAATAATATAATCTGTGTATTATTTATTATATATAATATATATAATATATAATAATATAATATATAAATAATGGAAGATTATACACAATATAGAAATATAAATACACAAACATTTATATATACACATATACAAATACTTTTTAATTTATTCGACAAAATATCGAAAAGCAGTTACTTCAGATGTAATACTTAGTAAATTCTAAGCAAAAATAATCACAGTATTAATACGTGGAGAGAAAACTTAGTACCTCTTTTTAAGCACATCGCGCACACGGAGTAGTGTTAGAACACTCCATCTGCATACAGTAAAATTTTATATGGAGTGCAGAAAGTTAAAATGTATGATTAATTATATTTTTATTTTAAATGAGCACGGATCGGGACCTATGGGTGACCTGAAACAGTAATTATAAATATGTAATATACCAGAGCAAAGAAAAAGAGGTTTTTTATATTTTTTTAATGAGCCTACAAAAACGAAAAAGTCTTTAGTCATTAGTAGGATAATCATGATTATAGACTCGACTTATTACTGTTTCATAAAAAAGAACAACATTTTATTTTTGAAAATGGAACTTTAATCAGCTATCTTTTTGGTAGAATGCATGCAATGCGTTGCGGCTACAGAAGAAATAAAAAAAGACATTGGCGCGAAATCATTTGAATTTTTCAATTGCACATTGAATTGGTAGTGACCCTAATTAATTTTACAATAGTGAAAATGTCATCATCTAGTGAGAATGGAGACCCTAATTTTCATATAGAAGAGAAAGGAAAATAAATAATTTTCAGTCTGTTGCCGTCAAGGTCACAAAGCATTTATTTAAATACTTCCGAAAAGTTTATGAAGTAGAGGACAGAATAACGAGTGGATTCGCTTACGGAACGAGATTTTTTTACGTATTTTGTTGAACTTTCCAAAAAATATCGAAGTTCAACGCTTTAGAGCATTTAATCAATGTTACGAACAACTATACAGATAAGACATAATGTATATAAATATGTAAATATTACCGGCTACAAGGCCAATAAATCCAAAGTTTACACGAGGCCAGATATCGATAATTTCGTAAATAAGGCACAAAATAAAAAATACTTAGCAACAAAGGTTTGCTTATACAAACATTTGTTTTCTATTATTTTCATCAAACTAAATTGCTCGGTAGAGGTACCAACCAAAATACAGTTCTAACACTCTTATTTTTTGTTTAACAGGTTGCTTTAATTGTTGGGATCAGCGGTGCCTGCATAGGTAAAGAACAGGCTAACATAACAGCGGAAGATGTCGAAACCGATACCCATCTTCAAGCCATAAATCTGCCCAATACAAAGACAAATAAGGAGAGGAAATTCGTTATAAGTGGAGAATTTCTAAAAATTGTCAAAGCCTACCAAATTACGGCCGAGTGGAGTGGGCACATCGAGATTTTTCCTCAACTATCAAAACGGAAAATGCACAGGGCAAGTTATAGGCAAAAATAAACAGAGCAACATGCCTAAAGTGATCGCCATCCATCTAAATTTGCCTAATCCAGAACAGTACACTGTTTCCGAAGAATATCCGCCACTTTCTTGGCGTATTCTGGTACAAATACACCAACGTTAAAATGCCACGGTGGATAGATATCCGATCAAGTGGCGGAAGGCTATATCGAGTATTCCATTCAAAACAAATTTGATATCACCCAGCGTATCACAGAACGCATCAATATTCTCCCAACTAGCCCACGACCATCGACATCAAGAGAGGAGTCAACTCAGCTGATTGTCTCTCCAAAACATCCGAACAAGGGACCCTCAAACCTGGAACTACGTGTATCTCCCACGTTTACCCACAGACA